>CATIUR010000001.1:142242058-144642058 GCA_949592205.1 Helichrysum umbraculigerum
GGTTTTTCTGATTTTTAAGGCTTACCATCTGTGCAAGATTAAATGATTAAAAATGATTTTTATTTGACAGTTTTGTTATAATGAAAAACAATACAAATTCAGATAAAGAAGTGAGTTTATAACCTGAAAAGCTTCGTTTGCAAACCTTTCACATAAATCTTTCCAGTCAGAGGGATCTATACCATTAGGCTTATTCCTTATAGCCTCGTCTTTAGAAGGGAACTTTTTGTAATGAAGGTGATATTTCCACTGTTTATTTTATGTGAGGAAGCTAATTGTGTTTGTATAGCACTTACCATTGACCGACAATTAGGATCATAAGTTGAATTTTCCTGATAAATGATGATCATTATATAGCGATTAAATAAGATATAAGATATATGTCTCTAACAAGGGTGGTTGCTTTACCATGCACTTCGTAATGATTTCTGTCTTTATCAAAGGTGGTTGCTTTTTCCAAGTTGTTCCATCAAATTTTGCATATTTACGTGTTAGACATCCACCCTTGGTGATAAAGTGTTGGCTATCATCCCCGACTATGCGTCCAACAAATTCATCAACTTGAAAAACAAGCTTTTCCTTATCTGAACGCCTCTTTCTGGCTCCACTAAGTGCTCTAGATTCTTTCCGAGTACCAGATGTACCTATTTGATAGATTCACAGGAAAAAAATGATTGGTTATACATTTAAATTCAACTATGTAACAGATACCAGAATACAATTACAATTATACCGTATGAAGTTGAATCAATGTTCTCTTCATGAATAGTATCACTCGTGTATGTCTCATTTTGCTAAGAATCAACTTCATCATCCTCTTCTAGATGATCTTCCTCAAGGTCCGTATTCTCCATTTGCAACTCTTCAACTTGCAACCGTAACCCCTGACGATGTGACTTTTCTTGTGGAACATCAAGATTCCTACTTGACCTATTTGACTTACAGGGTGGTTGAATATCCGGGCTACTACTTGAATGACAAGTAATAAATAAACATTTCGTTTAAGACAGATAAGTGACACCATATTTAAAAGACTTAATGGAAACAATACATAATATACACAATTAGCGTACTAGTAACGATACATATTCCTAAAGCACGAGTCCAATATATTCATCATTTGGCACAAATTTTAGGTTTATTCTCTTAATTTTCCCCTTTCTCTAACACCAATAGGAAATAACTTCAACACAGAAATATACCTACAATCTCTATACAACCAGCTAAGTAATAGCAATTTCCACATTTTCTTGATTTCCATGAGCCTACAATCTGTTATGTTCCTAAGAAAACACCACTCTATACAATCTGTTATGAGCCTACAATCTCTTGATTTCCATCTAAGTAAGAGTACCAATTTGCATATTACAAATAAAACACACACATGCTTACAAGGCTAAATTAGCTCACACAATCTGTAAACAATTGAATCAAACGTACTCTATCCATAAGAGATTAAACATCAATAGATACATTTGACGAATCTGATTCAAGCTCAGATCTATTGTATAGAAGACAACTTACAGTGAAAAATCGCAATTCAAATTTACGTGAGGACGAAGTTTGCCAGAGTAGGAGCCTGAGATAACGTAGTTTGCCGGAGTAGGAGCCGGAGCACCGAGTAGGAGAACGGCGCAATGGACAGCAAGGGTTTTGAGTGTACGAATGAGAATAGGGAACGTTCTCAATTTTAATTTGTGGTTTCAATTTTTTAATTCATGATTTGTATTATCCGCAGTGTAAGTTGTACATTGACCAATGCATTGACCATGTAAGTTGAGACACGTGTTTTTGACGTAAGTTGTACATATATCAATTGTATATTAAGTACAGAGTTATTAAATTTAATTATATATTTATTTATAAGTCATTAAATATTAATATTAAATATTAAATAATTATTACAAGAGACAAGTATTTTATCTCTACTTTAAAACTAAGTGAAATTTTCATCATCACTTTAAAATTACTCGACCATTGTCACTTTGGTATCCAAATTTTCAATGAGTGACCACTAATTTTTGGTCTCTTTATAAAAACTAAGTGACCACTGTTATTTTGGTCTCTAAGATTTCAATAAGTGACCAATATTTTTTGGTCTCTTTATAAAACTAAGTGACCACTGTTATTTTGGTCTCTAAATTTTCAATAAGTGACCACAATCTACAATTGGTCACCATGTTTCCAGCATTGATCAAAACGTAGTGACCACTTATCTTATGGTAACTATATTTAGACCTTAGTGACCAAAAAATAAGTCGTCACAAAAAAACTGGTCACTAATGAGTTTTTTTCTTGTAGTGGCTTTATGTTTTCAACTTTCAGTTTTTGACATGCAATTATTTTGGACTAGTTCTTTTGTTCTAATGTACTTGGAAGTTAATTTCTAAAATGGAAGTGACTTAGTTATTTTGTTTTTGAGATGCAATTATTTTGGACTAGTTCTTTTGTTATTTATTCTATTTATCGAGTATATTTTTTAATGGTTTGTAAAAGTTACATGTGCAAATGGTTTAGAAGACAAGTGGTACCATATGTTTTATTTTGTGGTTTGCTAAATGAATTAACGAGGAAGGGGAAGGTTTAAAAAAATTGAACTTGAAAGAAACATGTAGAAAGATAAGTCAATTTCAGATTTGAGAAGTTTTTAGTCATAACTATGTAGTTTTGATAAGTTTCGCATACAAGCTAGATGTCTAACAACCTCACGCTCACTTTTTCCAATTATGACATAATTTGGATGATCCATAAGACTATTGGGGAAGTGGTACGTAGCAGGGGTTGGTTAAACTGTCATAAAGGAGAAATGCTATCAATTAGTATCAAAGTATGCATTTGTAAGATAAAGAAGCACGTAAAAAATGTAGATAAGTTTTAAAAAACACTTTCACTTATGTAACACCCCAAATTTTGAGGTATTATCTTAGTGCGCGAGGGTATAATTATTTTAAAGTATTATTATTTTAAATGATAAAAATGATAGAAAACGTAAAAGGTTTCTCAGTTCCAGACTGTACAAATTAAAGGGAATAAAATTAACAGATAAATATATACTCCGTACATACGTACGTACAGATAAGTGATTATCCACTTTCATCTTCCAAACACTTCCAAACATATTCCAGGGGCAAGAAAAATCGCAGGAACCATTTCCAAACTTCAATTTCAATTCCAATCCTTAAATTCAAGTATTCAAGATTCAATTCATCACTATCTTGAGCATCTCTAACATTTAGTAAGTTTAATTTCTTCGTTCTCTAACCTAGGGTTTGGGTTTTTAGTGGGTTTTTAGTGGGTTTTGTATAATGAGACAGTGTCCATAGATTTGCTAACTCGTGTCTATGTTGTAAGCTACAGAAGAAGCGTCTGGGAAGAGTTGCTGAACTTGAAACTCAAGTTACTTAACTTGAGGATTTTGTGAGAACAGTTAAAGATCAACTAATTCTGTCTGAATTATGGAACAAACAAGCCAAAATAGATGCAAAAGAGTAGAGAGAGGATCTTTTAGCCATGGCAAAAAGGCTGGAAGAGTCTCCAAAGATCTTAGATCGGTCGTGTTCCAGTAAAGCACATGTAAGGTCATTTTCTGGTAACATGGATTGTCTCTCTATATATGTGTGCTACTTTTCTTAACATAACATTTTTATTTTTAGGAAACTTATATTCAAATTACCAATACCCCCATAAATTTTAATGACCTTTACATAAGTAGTCTCATGTTCATTTTAGTCCACATGAGATGCTTGAATTTACTGTATACCGGTACATGAGAAAAGATGGTTGATAATTGAGGTGGTAATTTTGACCCATTAACAAGCCAATTTGGGTATGTTTTTATTCCTAATGAGTTACACTAAAAGATTCAACTAAAAAGGGTATGTGGCAAATGTGTGAAAACTCAAAAGTCATATGAAGTGTATTAAAAATGATAAACATTCTAAGTCGATTCATCGTAAGAAATAAAGATCATTATTGATGTAGTAATATAGTTTTCTTATCATATTTAGCACATTTGTTATTTACAAATTTAAAAGAAAAGGATAGATATGCGTCGACCTGACCCAGTCTTTCTTGACCCGTACTAGAAGATTATATTTTATGAATCGAAACTGGGCGACTTTCCAGCCTATTTCTCTGCCAGTAGCTAAAGATAATGTTTTGCATAATTTCTCGACTTGCAGGGTACACATGATTATTAACTTAGTATAATTTTTGTAATTATCTTTTGAACACTAATTGATACTCATAAATAAGATCTTTGTCTACAGAAGTCGGACCTAAACGGTACATATAGATGGGCAGGAAGTTCATTGCCTTCAAGTAGTGCAAATTGAGGCTGTGATGACAAGGACGCAGAAGGTTCCAGAAAAAATAAATGGTTAATGCACTTGTTTGGTTTTTGGCACTTGGTAGCCCTGAAATTCTGGCCATGCAAAGGGGCATGTGAGTCTTACACACCATGGTAGTCAAAGCGGTAGTGTTGACAATATAACGCATAGTCAACTATTGACCAAATCCAAAAGTCACCACAAAATGATCATTAGGTTATTGTGAATTGTTTCTTACTACTCCCTGTTATTTACTCCAGTTCCAACAACATATCCTTGTAATGACATTTGAATATGTATATAATAGAATTTTTTTTCTTGACTTTGAGGATAGAAAACAACATATTTAACCCAAAAATTCAAATGTAGAATGTTCATGATGGAGTATTAACTATTATGTTACCTGATGGGTTCTCTTTCTAAATAGACTTTTCATCATTATATGTTATTCCTGTGTTGGATATCAATATCAAGCTCTTATCCTTGGATGAGAAAAATATACCCAGTTTGTAGTAGAATTCATATGTATCTTGCAAGCCAATAATGTCAACTTCAAAGGTATGCCAGGTTTATCATATCCTTATTTCTAAGCAGTCTATGACAACATATTTTTATCTTTGATTGTACGTAAATTGGATTAATATCTATGAGTACAAATTTAATATATATTCATCTTTGTTCAAAAATGAACACGAGATTGAGTAAAACTGAATTGCTATGAATACAAACTATAATAACTTGAATCGACTATATAAAACGATGGTTTAGGAAGAGTAAACGATCTATATGTGTGTGTTGGTCATTTAAAATTCACATTGAAACCATTCATAAAAGTCTTAGATGTATTTTCTTATACCAATTTTGAGAGACAAATATATCATTTACAGTCACATAATGAAAGAGCTTTCATTTACTTGATTTCTTAAAGTTCAAACAAATAACGAACCTCTTAATCTAAATCTAAATGTTTGGTAGAACTAATTGTGTAAAAGTTTTTATCAACTATGAATAACTACAGCAGTTAATTGTTAATTCGAAGTTACTCTTTGGTATTTATTCTAATCTAATTTCATTAGTAAACTAAGTTCAATTCATTTCTACGTAAACATCTTCAATTACGGTAGTCTGACTTATAATATCATAGAAGTACATTACCTATTTTTTTTATTGAGTTTTCATTCTATTAACTTCGAATTAAAACCACTTTTTTCATCAATTTCACGATTAATAACGATTAATGCGCATACAAAAATGAAAATATCAAATCATCGCTATTTGTTTTCTTTATGAATTTGGTTTGAGTTAACATTTTATGCTTTAATTTCCTTGCTTTGAATTTACTATTTAGACTACCACATTCATTAAAGGCTCATTTTAATTACATTATATGTTGTATATATTGTTTTTATTCTAACCAAATTGTATTCTATCAAACATAAATTTATGACATGTTCTATCCCGCAAATTTTGCGGGTTATAAACTAGTAGTAAACTATAAGAGATTTTTATGATACATAAGTTGGTTGTATAAAAAGTTCAACTACTATATAGAAACTAAACCACTTGTTGGGGCGTATTATTAGAGGTGACAATATGGGAAGGTTAGGTTAGTGGTCTAAATTGGTCCAGGTTAAAACTGGTGAATTGTTTAGCACATGTCAAATTAGACCCGATCGGGTACAGTTGGCCCACAAACACTATTACTAAAACAACATTTTAATGCAATGATAATTATTGAGTAGAGGAGGCTGTATAAATTTAATTATAAACCTTTGACCCATATATTATATTCCCCTTTTATATTCTTTAGACAATCGTCTTGCTAAGCAGGATCCAAATTGACACATTCATAAGCAAATGAGTCGACATTGCCATATCTGATCGTTCCTTATAGTTTATACCAAGTAATTACAAAGAAATAATTATACACACACTTCAGTTATAGGTGTCATCAAAAGAGTAACTTTGATAATTTGTACAAAGAAAACGGTTGTAACACACTGTAACTCATGCCATTTTGTAGGAAACAATGAATGAAAAGATCTTATATGCAATTACGGAAGCAAGGTCCGTTTCATCTCTCTTAAGTTCACGATTCTTGCACAAAACATTGTGGATGGTTGATTGTGTTTGATACTGCTATTATGTATAACTAATGCTACCACATCATCTTTCTTAGCAGGTAGTCATGTATTTTGTGATTTTAATGATATGTTATGCTTGCTACCTTTTGGTGATGGGCTAAAGTTGAGCAAACTAGATTTAGTAGAAAATCATATGCCTTTCTATCATATATGGCCATAACATTAGCCTTCTGGATTGAATAAATAAGTGAATTTCTTTTTAGTGTTCTTTTTACTATGGTTTTACTTCATTTGTTTATTTATATGCTATTAATTTGTCTTTTAGGGTGCATTTGTATGATCTCCAAAAACTGTTTGCCCAATTACAATCAAACATAACAAAATTAATGACGTTTCCTTTCTTTTATTCATCAATGGTGTTTGAACCGTATGCATGATCAGAGTTCGACTTTCAATGCGCTTTTATTCTACTGTCGATATCATAGTATTAATCTAAGCATACGATTGAATGTATAGGAACAAACTTTCAACTAGGCCAAGAAAATTGTACCATCTGGTGGCATGCCATTGTTGGTCCCAGGAGTTACATAATTCCGGCGAGTTGTGGAAATACAAGAAACAACTATGGAGGAATCAGGGATGAGGACGATGGGATGAGGAGGAAGGGATGAGCTTTTTAAGTTAAGAGGATACTAGCAAACAGATCTTTAACTCTGGAAAATTATAATGAGTTTTCATTTCTTAAGTTGATGTTTGAGGTATGGCTATGGGGATAAAAAATCTTGAGAAAGAGGATTACATAAGTTCAAAGTTACAGCTGAAAGTTTAGAAGTACACAAATATACATATTAGCCTACTGAACTATTATTATATTTACCAACTTTATATACTTTTTAAATTTATCTTAAAGTCCCTGCCCTTTTATATATATAACTTTACGATGAAAGTATAGTTTTAAATTTTATTTGTATACATATATTGTAGATATAAAAAGAAATATACATATATTTTTTTAACTCTTACGAGTCGAGTCGCGAGTTAAAAATCATGATTTTAAGTTACGAGTTAATAACTATGATTAGTATTATGAAAGAGCTCGCAAATGGTTATAATCTAGTTTACGATTAAATGATACTCCGTATTTAAATAATTTTTCCCAAACCATTTGGCTTGAGCAAAAAGATAAACCCTCTCTTAGTCTCTTTAACCTTTCATCATCGAACTGCACCCAAACAAACACACACAAAAGACACAAATTTCCGACCAACAAAAATCACCATCAAACCTATACACAATGCTCAGAAATCAATACGACACCAACTTAACCACATGGTCGCCGGCCGGCCGATTATTTCAGGTGGAATACGCAATGGAAGCAGTGAAACAAGGATCGGCAGCAATTGGTCTTCGATCCAAAACTCACGTGGTTCTCGCCTGCGTTAACAAAGCTAATTCTAAACTTTCTTCTCATCAGAGAAAAATCTTCAAGGTTGATGATCATATCGGTGTTGCTCTTGCCGGACTCACCGCTGACGGCTGTGTTTTGTTGCGGTATATGAGATCTCAATGTATTGATTATGGTTATACTTATGAATCTCCCCTTCCTGTTGGCCGTTTAGCTGTTCAACTCGCCGATAAAGCTCAGGTTATTTTTAATTTTTAATTTATTAAATTGTATGTAGGGATGTGATCAAGGAAGTATAAGGATTTAATAGAGTATTTTAGAACTCACGTACAAAACCTATATTTACCCCCAACATCAATTATCTCACAAAAGTCAAATCGAAAAATATTGAAATTGCACCATTCAGCGTTTTCTCTATGGGACATACTTTCGAGGAGTTTTATTTTTCTTCTTTTTTGGTGGTTTCAAATTTACTAAGACATGTGATAAAATGTCGTAACACTTTGTAAAACCTTAAATCCTAAATCATACTAAATCTTAAAACCTTCTAAACCCTAAACCTAAATTAATATACACATGTTAATAATTCATAAAACCCACCAAAGACACGAAAGAAAATATCGTCGAAAATATGCTTTGAGGGTCGGAAAATCGAAAAGGAGATAACGTTGAATTTTATGGTGTAATTTTTCATAATTTTTCAATTTGGCGTTTGTGAGATAATTGATGTTGAAGATAAATGAGTTTTGTACATGTAGAGTATTTTCATTCGTTATTCGATACTTTTGGAAATAATTGTACTTCCTTTAATTAACTAGAATTATCATGCTTTGTTGAGTTTGACACCTGGGTTGACTCTACCCATGTCACATGGGACAAAATAGTTGATTAGATACTCTGAATTCTGCCGCATAAGTTAAGCAGTACAAGGGCCACAAAATTGTTTTTCAGGAAGTATTTTATAGCAAGTTAATATGTGTCACCTTGTGATCCACTTTTCTTTTCTTGTTATGTCGCGTTATGGAGGGTTGATATTGTATATTCACTTATAATTTAGTGGTGAACTTGGAGATCAACCTTTGTAATCCATATTGGATCAGATACTTTATGAGTTTCAGTGAACAAGGAGATCTTATGCACATGTCATGTCTCCGAGCTTACCACTGGCATCTGTTTTTATGGTAGAGCATGTAGTTCCTGATATTTTGATGGATAGTTTAAATTAAGTGGTCCTGCAATTTCTTTTGCTGGTAAACCGTGTGGAACTCTCTATACACGTTTAATTTCTTATGTTGGTTTTGAAAAATATCCCTTGGTTATATAAATAACAATCTAACATAGGTTTAATCCTGGTGCAATAATTAAATGCTTGAAACAGAAACTTGCTATCGTTTTCTTCTTTTGTTTGATTTCCTACGTCTAGAGAACTTTGCTATTTGTTACTATATACATTCCGTCATTTCTTACTGCCGTTTCATTATGCAATATGTAGAAATATCTACTCTTGACAGGAGTTCTGAAAATTCTAATTATGTTCGTGAATGTGACATTTTTTATGCTTCGAATGAAGACTTAGATGGTTTGGACATGTTAGGAGGAGACCTATCAGTCTATCACAGCGCCAGTTAGGAGTGTCGATGGATCGAGAAGGGGTAGACCTAGACATAAGTGGGAGGATAGACTAAAACTCGACATGAATGAGTTTCTCTTGACCGAGGACATGACATCTGATAGGAATTTGTGGAGGATTAGAATTAGAACGGATGAGTAGAGGGTTTTAGAATTAATAGATAACTTTTATAGAGATATATTTTATTAAATAACTATATAGGGGGTATCCAGGTAGAATCGGAATAGAAGAGTAAGGTGTTCTAGTTTAATAGATACTAGGTGAAGGTCCTGCGACAACGCGCGACATATGATTCTATAAATTGTGTAACTAAAAATTTAAGTCAAATGAAATTGTACAATGAACTAGATTTTTATATAATATAATCGCCAACCAATAATATCTAGCATATACTCCATCAGTTTGGTACGGTTCAGGTTTTTTTATTTTTCTTAATTGAGTTATTATATATATATATATATATATATATATATATATATATATATATATACGAAAACTGTTTTTTTTTCCAAATATTTTTATTAAAATATAAGACATGTCGAATTTTAAAGTTTATATCATCTAATTTTTAAACATTTTGGTTATAACAGTTACCCCATTTTATGAAGGGCAGATGGTCAAACATTCATGTATATAATAGGCTTATAATAGGAAGGCAGTATGTAATTATTGTACCCCACAAAAAAATTTCTTAAAATTCAAATTAACAATAAATTCAGTCTAAATCAGATAACTGTGTTTTATAATTAAGACCTAAATTTATATCAAATCGTACATTTTTATGATCATATACACATATAGATAAGCAATGACAATAGGTTTTGAATAACGATAATAATAATGCATATAGTAATTAGTAATAAAAATTAAAACATAATGAATAATAAAGATGAAGATAATGTTATTATTATTTGGGATTACAAAAGTGGAACAATAAGACTTTTAGTTCTAAGCTTTCTTAACTACTAGGTAAAATACTACCTCGATTTGAATCGCATATGCGATCATGCACTCATGTTAGCTTGCATGCGTTCATTCATTCAAAGATACACATATAGTGATGTAATTGGTTTGTTTAAAAGTGTTCGAGCTTTAGTTTTCGTTCCTTCTCTTCATTTTCATTTAAATTAATTTTTATAAATATTATTCCATTGATAAGACGCCTAAATTTCCATTTTAAAGGTCATTATACAATAAGACTTGTAGTTCTAAGCTTTCTTAACTACTAAGTAACTTACTACCTCGATTTGAATCACATACGCGATCATGCACTCATCTTTGCTTGCATGCGTTCATTCATTCAAAGATACACATATAGTGATGTAATACCAGTATATGTATATATATGTGTATATATATATATACACATAAATATATATACCCGAGCAAAGTAAAGATACACACACACACACACACACACACATATATATATATATATATACATATATATATATACATATATATATACATATATATATATACATATATATATATACATATATATATATACATATATATATATATATATATATATATATATATATACATACACACACATGTGTGTGTGTGTGTATCTTTACTTTGCTTGGGTATATACCTACATTTGTATATGATATTTGTTGATTTTTACATCTATATTGATATCAATAGGTAAGTATTTGTATATCTTTTCTTATAATTTTACTACTGCCGCCTAGTTACTACTACCTATAATAATCTTTTCTTATAATTTAGCTGCTACCTATAATTTTTTACATATATATATATATATATATATATATATATATATATATATGTATACATATATATATATCTTTATATATATATATATATACATATATATATATATATATATCTATATCTATATATCTATATATGTGTGTGTGTGTATCTTTACTTTGCTCGGGTATATACATTTGTATATGATATTTGTTGATTTTTACATCTATATTGATATCAATAGGTATGTAGTTATTTGTATATCTTTTCTTATAATTTTACTACTGCCGCCTGGTCACTACTACCTATAATAATCTTATTATTATTATTTTTATTACTACTAATATTGTTGCTATGGTATTCTTAGTATTATTACTGGTATTATTATATTACTATGCTCATTATTATCACTATTATCACTATCACTATCACTATTACTATTATTACTATTATACTGTGAGTTGTTTTATTCATATGGATTTGTTGGGGGTCTTTCGGGAAAGAGTCTCTCTACCTTTGGGTAGGGGTATGACTGTACCTCCTTCATACCCCGCCCTCGACGGGATTGGGTAGCGTTGTTGTTGTTGTTGTTGTTGTTGTACCATATATTAGATATATAGGGCAATATTAGCCTTAAGATTATAGTTCAAGTATCTTAAGTAGTAACAGATTCTTACCTAGGTGACTTGTTTGACAGGTGTGCACCCAGCGTTCATGGAAGCGTCCTTATGGTGTGGGTCTGCTGGTTGCTGGCTTTGATGAATCTGGAGCCCATCTCTGCTACAACTGTCCCAGTGGAAATTACTTTGAATACCAAGCTTTTGCTATTGGATCCCGCTCACAAGCTGCTAAGACTTACTTGGAGCGCAAATTCGAGAACTTCACAAGTTCATCACGGGATGACCTCATCAAGGATGCCCTTTTTGCCATTAGAGAGACCTTACAAGGTGAAAAACTCACAAGCTCTGTATGCACAGTCTCTGTGGTTGGAGTTGGAGAAGCATTCACTATATTGGACCAAGCAACTGTACAATCATTGATTAACGAGTTCGAGATATCTGGAGAAGAAGCTCCTACTAATGAGAGTGCTGCAGAGGAAACTGGTGGTGCCGCTGCTGATTAGGGAGGAGCTGCTGCAGAGGAAGAAGCGGCTCCGATGGATATTTGAGGAATGCATGTGTTTCTTTGATCCAAATTCTACTGTTTGTTTTAGAAGTTAATATGGATATTGCTTTCTGCTGGAAACTTTTAATTGCAGTTTTTAATTTTCTTCTTTCGAGTTTTATTTAAGTGGTGAAAACTTCTCAAGTGCTGCCTCTTCTGATCCCTCATTATGGAACCTGTATGACTTGATTGCAGTTATTAAGCTGAGTTAAAGCATCCCAATTTGTAACGAGAATGTATTTTACAGTCAAGGTCATATAGTATTAGTTTGTTGATCTCAAGCGAATTCTGTAAGTATCACAAGTTATAGTTTTAGACCATACCCATTTTAGCTCATAACAACATAATATGGAATTAAAATACGTGTATCACCGCCACGCTACCGCAAGTCACTAAAGTGACTTATCCATCTACCACCATACCCACCTAAACACCAACACACTACCACGAGTAACAACTCTTCCACCAACTACGAGTAACAAATCTTCCACCAAGGATAATCCACTTACACACCACCAAAACTACCACAACACAAAAGCTACCATTATGAACGCAAAATCAAACAAAAAATGAAGTGGCTAACAAATACGGTGGCTGATCACAATCGACAGAGTAATTTTGCTTAAACACTAAAACTATATATTTTTGGCCGGAATTCATTTGTGGCCGCAGGAGGAGAAAAAAAAAAGTAAAGGTGATGAGAAATTTTTGATTTTACAAATGATCACAAATGCAAGTCTTGACACGCAAACATTCAAATAAATAGCCGGACACCGGTTTGAAATTCTATTTCGGCAATTTTTAGTATCCAAGTGGCGAAACTCTAGTGCTATGCGATTTATATATGTTGACTGGCGTAATAGAGTTGACCGGCAATTTTTTTTGGACATGTGGCTAACAATAAATGGTTCACAATAAAATCGCCTAGTGGCCAGAAGGGTTTTTGTATTTCAATGTTCAAGTGATATATTTTGTCTTTTTTAAAATAATTGTCTGACAAGGTTTATTTCAAGAACGAGTCTGTTGACCGTTCATTTGACTAATCTTCTGCTATAACACGACTGTAATTCAGTATTCCAGCCTAAGATTAAGGCCTACTTGATAAAAACAACATGATCAAAGATCTATATGATTCTAATAACTTGAACGCTTAATCAAACCCAAATCGACGAGGACACTAATAATACCAGAGCCATTTGAAGTCTTTGATGTAAATAAGAATGGTAAATGACTAGATGGTAATAACAACCCATACAACAAGGTGTTACCAGTAACAGTTCTACCCCTAATAAGTTTAATCTTTTATTTGGAAGAATACCGAAAATCCAATATCCATTTGCTAGAGATGGGTATTCGTCAACATCAAACTCACCGGGAGGAAACAAAAACAAAGTAACTTCGTGACAGAATTACTTGTTCACGAGAAAACCTCTTTCGTGCTATTGTCAACAATCACTGAATCAGAGTCTTGGCGTCACTGGCCTTCTTTTGTATAACTTTTAACAACTCATTATCATCAAGAGGCTCTGCATTCTTGGTAGCATGGGCTTCGGCAAGCTTGGAAGAATTGGAAGCCGACTCAGAGATGAAGGCGTTCTCTTTGTCTGAAAGCTTCCTCAAAAACTTAGCAGGATTACCTCCCCATACCTGTTTCCAGATTCACAATTATAAGCTTCAAGTTCAAACAAACTTATAGAAAATACATAATATTAACGCCTTGTAATCACCAAGATCACGACATAAAGCACAAAATCGACCCAACATTTATTGGTTTAATACCAATTGCACACTGGTCAAAGCATAGTTTGTAACACACTAATTTGAAATCTCTACATCTGAAGACAAAGATATGTGAAAGGTGGAAATTTTACCTATTTAAGATAAATCTACACGCACATGAGTCAATGTGGTTATGTTCAATCTCTAATAGGTCCAGTTAACAGATTTAACTACAATAAAATTAAGGTCAAATAAGTCGAAAGGCATCTAAATGCATGAAGTCTCCAAAGTCGCTTAAATACAAGTGAGGTAGGACGTAGACCCACATTATTTCATAAATCCAACGTCCAACAAGAAAGTACCCAATTGAACAAACCTGAAGCCAGTATCAGTTCCATAGTCTGTGTTTTTCAAAACTTATCCGCTGGTTTTGAGGGTTAATCTTTAACCAGCTACAACGTTAACAGGTGGGAATTGCACAAACTGAAGACTGTCTCATGCCTAACGGGGATCACATCCAAAAAATGTATCAAAACATGTTGGTATGACTAGGGATGAACAAGATCAAGCAGCAGTGAGTTCTGACTTTTATGAGGTCAACTAATTTTGTTTTATTTTTATATTTTTATCCAAATTTGTGATACTAAGTTACTAACAAGTAAGAATTAGTCAACCCTGTAAAATCTATTTTTTCTATAGATCGAGTCTTATAGGCGTGCAACTATAGCAACCTTGTACAAGAAATTGAAGGATGAAATTGTTCCCGTTTATGCCGAGGTACATACTACATACTCTGACTTTTGAACTCAAACCAAAGTAATATGCGCTTTTTAACAAATTTGATATCAACATTATCCAACTGTTCTCCTTAATAAATTGAAATCAGTCATGAATTAATGAAGCTGATATAAGTCGATTTTTACCTCAAAAAATTACCTGTATGTCTTTGTAGATCATTCATCCAAAAAATGGTGACAAAAATTGATAATATCGGTAGATTATTGTGTTAGGCCAAACACGAACATGGCTGATTTAGCAAAACTGAAGCCTTTTATTCAAAAAGGATAGTAGAACAAACGGAGGTATATATGTTATTAGATTCTATAAGTACTTGCAAACTAAAGGTGGCGAAATGGGTGGGTTGGGCTGGGTTGACAGACATACTTTTTATCTGTGATGATTCTCAATAACTAAATTATCAAAAATAATTTCGCACATACATATATAAATGTACTTCTATAGGCTGTTATCATCTGAGGTACACGAAGACAACCCACATTCCCCAGTTTATCTTAAGATCAGATTTTGGATCTATTTGTGGGGTCACATGTAGTATGATGAGTACTCAGCGTTGATGTATATTTGCAATACCAGGGTCTGAAAGAATAGCTACTGAGAGAGGGGAGAAGTCGTATGAAAACGTTATCTTCGGGATGTTAGAATATAGCAAATAACTATAACAAATTGTCATACAATTGCGGAAGCGAATAAACACGTATTTATAATTAGTTAAGATAGAAAACGTATACCTTTTAGCTAGCTCCAAATAATCGTTTAGTAAAACGAATAGGTTTCACAAATGGTAAAACCCTCTAGGGTTGCACGCACACCACCTTCACAACACGATAACGATGCTAGTCGAACTACACACTTATTAAATATAAAACCTTAGCTTTGCCTCTTTGCTTTAATCAAAAAATCAAACAAATAAACCCCTTGGGCTTTTTGGTCGACGACGGCTCAAAAGGAGAGGGGAAAAGGGTTTTAATTATTAGGGTATTGTGTGTGTATCAAGATACCAATAACCCTAACTTAGGCTTTGTATTTATAGGTTTTAATTAGGTTATTGAGTTGTATATGGATACCTAAAAATCGGCCCATATAAAACGCAACCCAATTCAAAACCCAATACAAGTTTCACTCACTTAACATTTAAGTCCCTCAAGTTTAGTTTATATTAAATGTGTATAATAATTAATACATTATTAATTAATTAATCGTGTCTAAATGATTAACTGCGCCCCCCCATAGGCTCATTAATTTCCGGACATGCTTAAGTCGTGTACATATATACCAACAGCTCCCACTTGGACATGTCTTAAGCAATAACATTGGTTAGCGTCTAGCAACACTTCAATGTTCCCAGAAATTTCTGAGTTTCGTTTCATAAAGTCTCATATAATGATTTCATCATTTACAATCCCTTTGTTTCAGATACTAATGTTAATCATGAGTATGGATCAATGTAATTTCATGATTTAACTGTTCTATTTCTCATTTCATGTAATTAATCAAGATTACAAAATGAATCGAGACACATCTAGATTTCATTTTGGTATGGCCATACACACATCTGATTAATACCTAATGAGTGGCCTAGAAGTATCATTCTTCAATAACGTATTGAAGGAACAAATTATGTATTGACTGCACGTGTCAGTCATGCATTTCACTACACTTCTGAAAATAGTCCTGTATAACTACCATTTACGAATAGTTATAACCATATCAAGAAGATGCAATCCATACACGCTGAACCTACTTGCATCTCAAGTCTAAGGATTTAGTAAATAATCATTTTCGAATATTCCTTAATGACGACGATCCATAAAGTAATAATTCGATAATTTGGGAATCCGATATGCATCTGTATGAATATCATGTGAGTTTAGTGAGACCCTTTCTGACCAATCACTCAGTTATGTCTTACTTCGACTATATTCCCATATAGTCAATCGACATTGGATAGTTTAGAATAATAATAAATTATTCAAGGATTTAAACATGCAAATATAGGATACAATTAATTATCAAATGAAAATAAACATACCAGTTACTTTAATTCATTTATTGGATAATAATTGCTTAAAATCCTTTATCCAAATACTAAAACACAGAGTTACATGAAATAACTAGCATAACGAAGTCCTATGCCCTCGGCATGTTGACTAAGCTTTCCCTTAGGTAAAGCCTTCGTAAACGAATCAGCTAGATTATCATCTGTGTGAACTTTGAGTAGATTTGATGTCACCTATTTCGATCTGCTCTCGAATATAGTGATATCTTCTAGGATAATGTCTGGCCCCATTCTGAACTCCGGGTTCATTAGCAATTAAAAATTCTCTTGAGTTATTGCAGTATAACTCTATGGGGTTTTTATTTGTGGGTACCACGACAAGCCCAAAAATAAATTTTCTAATCCAGACGGCTTCCATTTCAGCTTCTGAAGGTGCTATGTACTCTGATTCAGTTGCAGACATGGCAGTTGTGGATTGCTTCATAAGGAACCCTTTCCACTACGTCTCCATCAAAGATGAAGACGCATCCTGTTTGAGATTTTATATCATCTCTAGCGGTCTGAAATCCAGCATCACTGTAACCAGTCACTTTGAGCTCAGCTTCAGGATTTCCACCATAAACAAGGAACATATCTCTAGTAGCTCTCAGGTACTTGAGAATATTTTTCACAGCAGTCCAGTGACCCTCACCTAGATTCTGTTGAAAACGGCTGGCTATGTTCTATACGAACGCCACATCAGGTCTAGTGCATCTAACCGCATACATAATAGATCCAACAGCCGAAGCATAAGGAACCCTTTGCATACGCTCCAGCTCAACAGGTGTAGAAGCACACTATTTGCTATTTAAGTCAAGTCTTTCTAACATTGGTACATTTCCACATTTAGAATTCTTCATCTTAAATATCTTTAAGATCTTATCAATATAAGCACTTTGACTAAGTTTAATTAACCGCTTAGTTTTATCTCTATAGATCTTGATTCCAAGTATGAATGTTGGTTCTTCCAAGTCTTTCATAGCGAAACACTTTCCAAGGTAGGATTTTACATCTTGTAACTCTGGAATGTGATTTCCTATGATCAATATGACCACAACATATAAGACAAGGAAGTAACATTACTCCCACTAGCCTTTTGATATACACATGGCTTATTAGGGTTTTGAGTAAATACAAACCTTTTGATTTCCTCATCAAACCTCTTGACATCCAGTTGCCAAATCTCATAGTCATAGTACGCTGTTTTAACTAAGAAAATCCTAATAGCTCTAATGTCTGCTTCAGGAGAGAAGGTTTCATCATAGTCAACTCCGTAGATTTGAGTATAACCCTTCGCTACGAGACGAGCTTTATAGGTGTGTACATTTCCATCCACATTCGTAGCTTCAAGCCATTTTTCAAATTCTGGATCTGATAATGCAGCTTTGAAATTAGGAGGTTCATTAAGATCCCCTAACATGTGCTCCTCAGTTTCTACATTTAGACACAACTTTTCGGAAACATGTATTGTCCTTGCGGACTTACGAATTGGAATAACATCGACTTGAGGTTCAACACTTTGACTACTTCCCCCCCCCCCCCCCCCCCCCCCCAAGTTGATGTTCACTAGTGTTTGTAAAAGGTGATGCATCTCTCCTCTTGATTCTCATCAAGTTCTACGACCCTCCCACTGTTTTCTTGAGCTATGAGATTCTTTTCAAAGAACTCAGCATATCTAGCAACTTTAACAGTATTTTCAGAAAGATTGTAGAAGTAGTAACCCATTGTTCCCTTTGGGTATCCTACAAAGATGCACTTAATAGATCTTTGCTCGAGTTTGTCAGGCATATCCCGCTTCACAAGCGCCTCACATCCCCAGACCTTTAAATAAGATAAATTAGGGACTTTCCCATGCCACAATTCATGTGGTGTCTTATCCACCTTCTTGGTTGGAACCATATTCAAAATACGTACAGCAGATTTAAGAGCATAATCCCAAAATGATAATGGGAGAGTTGTAAGGTTCATCATGGATCTTACCATGTCTAGCAAGGTTCGATGCCTCCTCTCCGACACTCCGTGTATGGAGGAGTAAGCTGTTGGACAATCCACACGCTTTCAGATAATCCTTAAACTCCTGGCTTAAGTATTCACCACCTCGATCCGAATGAAGGATCTTGATGGTCTTACCGAGTTGATTTTCTACTTCACTCTCAAACACTTTAAATGTTTCAAAGTCTTAATGTTTATGTTTAAGCAAGTAAACATAACTATAACGACTGAAATCATCAGTAAAATTGATGAAGTAGCTAGCACCCTGTCTTGACACATGTCTAAATGGACCACAAACATCCGTATGTATAATTTCAAGTAGATCTTCATCCCTTTACGTTTGATGCGGAAAGCGTTTTCTTGTCATCTTGCCAGAAATACAAGATACACATTTATCAAAGGATCCATCATCATTTGATTTTAAAAGCCCTTCACGTTGAAGCCTTTCAATGCGTTTCTTGCCAATGTTTGCAAGATGATAGTGCCATCGATAGGTAGAGTCCAAATTATATTTGGCTCATATATTGCTAACAGAATACATAGAATTAACTTTTGAAACATGATCATGCATCTCAATTTCAAAAATACCATCACAAGGAATAGCATTAAAATAATGAACATCATTTTAAGAAATTGAAATACCATAATCATTGAAAACATTGATAAATCCGTTATCTTTCAAAAGTGAAACTGGAACAACACCTCTAGTAATAGCAGGTGCATAATGACAATTGTCTAATACAATAACTAAGCTCGAAGACAAAACTAAGTCAAAACTTCAATTGGCATTACTGCTTCACGTACACCATGTACAAGTAGAGTGCCCCATGTTTCAGTTTCTTCTTTCCTCCAAATTCCTTAAGGTACCACAACTAGTACCATATATCTAGGAATTTGATTTAAATAAAGAATATAATTCTATTGTGAAGATACTAGAAGGTCCGGTCGAGCCGGCTAGCTTCTTCTTCTTATTCATCAACTCAGCAAGATAGGCAGGACAATTCCTCTATCGGTGACCCACTTAAGTACAGTGGTGACACGCCTCATCCTTAGCCGGATGCTCTTTCTTTGCTGTAGGGGTTTGCTTAGGATTAGGGACAAAAGCACTTTGCTTTCCCTTAGCATTTCCCCTAGTTTGCGGTTTCTATCTTTCTGGAGCTTTCCACTCTTAATCGTAAGGATTTGTGGAGTAGCCGATTTCAGCTCTATAATCATATCAAACGGACTATGATTTTCAAATTGATTTTGAAGTTCGGGAGTCATGCTGCCGAGTATCAAACAAAAGCAACTTCATTATGATGATCATAAAGAGCATTTCATACTACTAATTCCCCTACAGGACCAGTAGCAGTATTAGGAACAAGTCTCATCGACTGTTCAATGACTTCTGTTTTCCTTTCAACATGAAGGACAATCCTTAGTTGACAAAACCAATCATTGAAATTAATTCCAGAAAGTTTTACTTTTTCTAGCATTTGCCTGAAAGCCGAATAATTCGAGTTCGGTGCAGGATTTGCCATCTACAACTAGATAAAAGTTCAAATTTAGTATTTTCGATAATACATCCTTAAAGAAAATCAAATACCCTAATGTTTATATATATACATATAAACAATTAATTTTCTTAAGGCTAGGATCCTACTTGACATACCACCATCACATCAGTTGATCTGCTAGCAATGATGATACTCAAAAGGTAAGTGACGATCAATAATTGCATTACAAGTGCAATTCCTAGAAATTATGGAACTTACAAATAATACTTCTGAAGCAAGCATAAGTGAATTTGTAAACATGTTTCATCCCATCTTTTGCCACGGGCTTAAGGATATCACCGCTTAACTCGTTTTAAGTCGTCCAATTAAGAACTGTAAATAGTCCACCACCGTCTCACGATGAGTGGTAATTTACCTTGGGATTACAATTTACCTATGTCTCACGCAGAGTAAAAAGCAACTGCAAGTGTTCTTACGATTGGATGGCAATGACTTAAGTTTTAGGGTAACGCAATGTTGGTACATGTTTGTGTCTGTCAGTTGGTCTAGCTTGTAGTTTGTAATTAGAATTGAGTTTCCTGATTCCTGCGACGTTGGTTGCAACGTCGCAGGTGCGACGTCAGGTATTGGGCATGCGACGTAGTCAACGTCGCATGGTCTTGGGCCTGCGACGTCGTGTGCGACGTCGCAGGTGCCAGATTTTGTATATAAACGTTTTACGTTTTCTGTTTTAGGGTTGACGAAACCCTAAACGCAATTAGTCGAATCCACCTGTAATCTGATCGGTTATAATCAATATACAAGAGTTTTGTTCTTATTCTATTGTGTTTGATTATTCATTGTGTTCGTGTTATAACTTAATCGTTGATTCTGCAAACGATTGAGTGACTCGGTTCTGTTAGATCCTAGGTACGGGACAAACAACTGGTATCAGAGCAGAAAGTGCTCATTTTTGGCGATTAGGATCGAGTTCGGGATAAAGCGACGTGATTCTCATATTGTTTTGTGATTATTACGTTTGTTTTTTGTGTTTTTACAGGTGTTCGATCGATATTACTGGGATTATTGAAGGTTTTCGTCGATCTTCATTCGTGGTTTTGGTTTTTGGGTTAAAAATTCGTTTTTAGGGTTTTTGGCCGCAGGTTTTCGCGTTTTGCGACGTTACCTGCGACGTCATCTGCTACGTCGCGTGCGACGTTAGTGATTTGGACTTTAATTAGTCTGTGCGACGTACTGTTGCGACGTCATCCGCGACGTCGCTATTTTGACTTTAATTAGTCTTCTGCGACGCTGTGTTGCGACGTCTTGTTGCGACGTCTTGTTGCGACGTAGTGTAATTGTGCGACGTCCTCTGCGACGTCATCTGCGACATGGTATTCTACGTCGCTTACATCTGATTCTTAATTGAATCCTTTGTCTTTTGCGACGTTACTCTCGCCGTCGCATAATCTTTGTGCGACGTTATAATCTACGTCGCTAATATCAGAAGTTTGATTTTTCGATTAAGTAATTACAATGGCAGCTGATAAAGAGGATATTAGAGGATTGAGAGAAATGATCAAACAAAGTAATGACATAGGTTCAAGTAATAAACCTCCACTATTTACTGCGGACATGGATTACGTGTATTGGAGAGACCGAGTTGAACAATACATTGATTTTCATTGTCCAGAATTATGGGGACCATTACGTGAGCGTTATGTACCTCCATTAGCTGAAGGAGAATACCGTGGTATTCGTCCTGCTAAAACTTATAAAGCTATGACTCCCGAGGAGAAGAAAGATTTTGATACTGAAAGAAAGTCATTTTCAATGATTAAAATGTGTTTAACCAAGGATGTTCTATGGCTTTTCAGAACTCATGAAACAACCTTTGATTTATGGAAGGCAATTGAAACTCGTTGTGGAGGAAATGATAAGTATAAGGAAGCCAAACTCGAACTTATTAAGAAACAGTATGATATCTTTGACATCCTTCCTGATGAAGACTCAACTTCTTTATTCACTAGGTACTCACGGTTAGTAGGTGAGTTGTTTGAAGGGGGTTATACTTTTCCTGCAATTGAAGTCAATAAGAAGCTACTGGATGTGTTGCCGAGTTCTTGGGATGTTAAAGTCCAATTTTTAAAAGAAAATGAAGAACTTGCAAACATGTCTTTGGATACTTTGATAGGGGATCTTCAAGCTCACGCGATGGAGATTAAGAAGAAAGAAACTAGATCTGGTGCTGCTGTTCAGAATCCTAGTGTCTATGGTGTTCAACTTAACTCTGGAAAGACTTATGGATCTGGAGTCGCCTTTGTAACAAATACAAATGCTTCATCGACCTCTTCTTCGTCTTACGATGGGATTCATTCTGTTTTCATGTCTGGACCTTCTTCAAATCAACAACAGGTTCAAGTCTCACCTGCTATTCAGGAGCAAGCTGCAATTTATACAGCTTTCTTAAGCTCATACAAGGATTTGGTTACTCAACCGAATCTTACTTTGGAATTGACTAAGGAAGACTATGCTCAGCTTGATGAAGATGATCTGGAGCAAATGGATCTAACTTGGAATGTGGCAATGATCACCCGAAGAATTCAAAAGTTCTTGCAGAGGACAGGGCGTAAAAGCTTGGAAGGTGATGGAAAGACTGGCTTCGGATTTAACAAGAGTAAGGTCCGATGTTACAATTGTCAAAACTTGGGTCACTTCGCCAGGGAATGTGAGAAACCAAAAATGCCAGCATCAGGATTCACAACGCCTTCTACTCCTCAAAAGACCAAAGAAAAGGAAGTCACTAAGAAAGGGCCTACTGATAATGCCCTGATTGTTTTCGAGCCTACAAGTCAGGATTGGACGGCTGTCTCCCAGCAATACCAACAGTGTTTGATGGCTCACATTGTGAATGAGGTACCTGATGAACCATTAAATTGTATCTCATGCATTAAGTTAACTGAATCTCTAAATGCATTTCAGAATGAAACCGTAGAGTTGAGGAAAAAGAATGAAAAACTAACCGAGTCAAATAATTTCTTAAAAGCTAATGAGAAACTTAATGAAAAACATCTTGAGGCTCATCGGTTAGATACTCAGAAATATAAATCTAAGGTTTTTAGTCAAGAAGATGCCATTAAAAGCTATCTTGTTGAAATTGAGCTGCTAAAGAAAGAACTTACAGATTTAAAAAATGAGTATGAGAATTATAAGAGTAAAATCTTAGGTTCAAATTCCTCAACGGTTGTTTTTAATGAAATTCTTAGCAAGCATGGAACTAGTGGGAAAAAGAATGAGGGATTGGGATACCACTCAGTCCCTCCTCCTACTACTCACTGTCCCCTGCCTGTTAAGGAAGGCTTTGAAGAGATTCCAGTTGATTGGTCCAAGCTTTATGGTATAAAAGCTAAAGATGCTAAAGAGACCAAACACAACAAACCGGCAAAGGAGAAAACCAAGCGGCCAGAGTACCCCTTGCCAACGTTTGTTAAGTCTGTGAATGAATCTCCTGTTAGTGTTGAGGAGAGTGTTAAGCTAAAGACTGAATCTCCAATCTGTGTTAAGGAGATTGTTGAGATTGAGGACATTACGGATCAGGAGTATCCAGAGGTTAAGAAAGTTGAAGTTAAACCTGAAAAAGTGAATTCAAAGGTTGAACCTGAAATTAAGGTTCAACCAAATAAAGGAAAAGCCAAGGTTTTAAACTCGAAACAACAAACTTTACAGTCACCTGTAAAGATTTTGCAAAGAAAATTAGTAAATGAAAATGTTTCGTATAATAAACCATCAACTTCAACCTCTCAACCAAAACAAACATTTTCTAAGACGTGTACGCAATGTTCATGTTCTAGAAATGTTTCTTCATCTCCTGTGGTAATTCCTCAGCCTCAACCGTTTGTTGAGACTCGTTCTTGTTTCTACTGCAAGAAACAAGGACATTTAATTCGTGAATGTCCAAAGCTGTCAAATCAGCGCTATGGGAGAGAGATGCCTAGGACATCTGTTTATAGACAATCTTTTTCAAAATCTCCACCTAGGCGTTACTCAAACTCTCCCAAGCCTGTTTTGAAGCCAAGTAATGTTGAGCAAAAACCTTTGCCAATTCAAAAGCCCAACATTACTTCTAATACCAATTCCGAACCTTCTAAAGTTTGGAAACAAAAAGAGTCTGATGTTGACTCTTCAGTCGTCAACAATAACACATCAGATAAAAATTCTAATTTGTTTAAAGATAAAATCCTATCTGACGTGCTTATTGTTGATGACCACGGTCGACCTAAGTCTGTAAAGGCTTGGGTCACCGTTTCTCACTAATCTCCTTTCGTTTGTGTGTTGCAGCAGTCAGAACGTATTAAAGATAGTGAATGGTATTTGGATAGCGGCTGCTCGCGACATATGACAGGCGATGTATCTCTTCTTGTGGATATTAAACCATACGCAGGAGGATATGTTGCCTTTGCTGGAGATACTGGAGGAACCATTTCTGGAAGAGGAACGCTAACTAACGGCAATGTTAGTTTTGAAAATGTGAACTACGTGGAACAGCTTACGCACAACTTGCTAAGTGTTTCACAGGTCTGTGATAAGGATTATACCACTGCGTTCACAAAGACAGAGTGCGTGATACTGAAGCCTGGGTATGTCATTCCGGAAGAATGGGTGTTACTGAGAGCACCAAGAAAGAATGACACATACATTCTGAACATGAGAACTGTTGAGACCTCGAACGAGTATACGTGTCTCTTGTCTAAGGCTTCTGAAAACGATTCACTGCTTTGGCACAGACGAATGGGACACATTCATTTCCGAAAAATGAATTTCTTGACTAAAAATGACCTTGTGCTAGGAGTTCCAAAACAGTCATTTGCTCTAAAGGATGACTGTATCTCTTGCCAAAAAGGAAAGTTACGTAAGAAGTCCCATAAGTCTAAGCAGGTGAATTCCATAAATGCTCCATTGGAACTACTGCATATGGATCTTTTCGGTCCAGTCTCTACAAAGAGCATTGGTGGTCGGTCTTACTGCTTGGTAGTTACTGATGACTACTCAAGGTTTTCGTGGGTTTACTTTTTGACCACAAAGGGGGAAACTCCTGAGATTCTGGTGTATTTGTTGGACAAGTTGGCAAATCTGTGCAACTTGAAGGTGAAAAGGATACGAAGCGACAATGGAACTGAATTCAAGAACTCAACTCTCGAATTGTTTTGTGCTACAAGAGGTATTGAGCATCAATTTAGTGCTCCGAGGACTCCACAACAGAATGGAGTTGCAGAAAGGAAGAACAGGACAATCATCGAGACAGCTCGGACTATGTTAGCTGACTCCAAGTTACCAATCATCTTCTGGGCTGAGGCAGTTAATACTGCCTGTTATGTTCTCAACAGAGTACTCACGGTTAAGAAAAGGAACAAAACGTGTTATGAACTTTTCAATAACCGTAAGCCAAATCTGCAGTTCCTAGAACCATTTGGGTGTCCATGCCTGATCATGATTACAAAAGATAAGGTCTCTAAGTTTGGTGATAAAGCTGTTGAAGGGATTTTTCTTGGATATTCAGTCAACTCTCCGAACAAAAGAGTCTTTAACAAATCAACGAATCAGATTAACATTTTGAAGTGAAATGTTTAAGGTATACGAAACCTCCTCAAGGAACGGGTCCGGATTGGTTTTTCAACTATGGAAACCTCTTCAACTCTTTCAATATTCCGGAAGACGATTATACGGAAGAATTGGTTTCTATACTTCATGGACTTGATCTTACTCAAGATACACCTGTGAATAATAAACCATCCGACCCATCTCTCAATGCAACACCCGAACCTCCACCAACTACACCTACACCTTCACAAACAACACCTACACCATCACAACCAACACCCACACAACCACTAACAACAACCAAATCACCACCATCTACACCTACACCATCTCCTACTCCATCATCTTCGGCTGCTCCTTTTAAAACAGTTTATACCTACACAAAGGAGCTTCCATATGATCCAAATATGCCTCCTTTAGAGGAACCTCAAGAAGAAGATGAAATGGAGGAAACAATGGCCTACTCTCACTTATTTTCTACTGAAGATGAAGAACAAGAAGAAGAGATAGCCATTCCTGAGTCTGCTGCTACTCCCGAAACTGAGGGAGATTTGAACAATCTGGGTGTGAATCTTGTGCCAGGTGCCATACCAGAAACTCGTATACATAAGGATCACCCCATTGATAATATCATTGGTGATCCTCATGCATCTGTTCAAACACGACAGCAAGCAAAGCAGACTTCAGCTCAGCAACTTTTGGGACTTATTGCACATATCGATTCATGTCATTTGTCTCAAATTGAACCTAAAAAGGTTGATCAAGCCTTAAAGGATCCATCTTGGGTCGAGGCTATGCAGGAGGAACTACAGCAAATAAACAAGATGAATGTTTGGGAAATTGTTCCTCTACCCAAGGGTGCTCACTTGACGGGTACTCGTTGGGTTTTCCGTAACAAAATGGATGATCGTGGGGCTGTTATTCGAAACAAAGCCCGTCTGGTAGTTCAAGGATATAGTCAATTAGAGGGTATTGACTATGATGAAGTTTTCGCTCCTGTTGCTCGTTTGGAATCAATTCGGATTTTTCTAGCTTATGCTTCTTTTAAAGGATTCCGCGTGTATCAACTTGACGTGAAGTGTGCTTTTCTATATGGAGATGTCGACGCCGTGATTTATGTGTGTCAGCCTCCCGGTTTTGAAGACCCAAAGCATCATAATCATGTTTGCAAACTGAAGAAAGCTTTGTATGGTCTTCATCAATCTCCTCGACTTTGGTATGAGCGACTTGCCAAGTATTTGCTAAAGAATGGTTTTGACAGAGGACAGATTGATAGCACGCTTTTCATCAAAAGGGAAGGAGCGGATTTGTTACTTGTGCAGGTCTATGTGGACGACATTATTTTTGGATCAACTAATGATCAGTTGTGCAAAGATTTTGAAGGACTGATGAAATCTGAGTTTGAAATGAGTGCTATGGGGGAACTCACGTTCTTTCTGGGGCTACAGGTTGAGCAATCTGATAATGGAATATATATCCACCAGTCAAAATATGTCACTGACATGTTAAAGCGATATGAATTGCTCAACTGTAAACACTACGGCACTCCAATTGAAGCAAGACACAATCTTGGACCTAATGAGGACGATGAAGATTGCAAGGAGAAAGACTATCGCTCAATGATAGGCTCTCTCATGTACCTGACTGCCTCAAGACCAGATATAGTGTTTGTCGTTTCTCTCTGCTCACGATTTCAAGCAAATCCGAAGGTGTCTCATATGAAGGCAGTAAAACGCATTTTTGGATATCTCGCTTTTAGACCATCTCTGGGTCTATGGTATTCAAACGAGAAAAACTTCGAGTTAACTGCCTATTCGGATTCGGATCTTGGTGGCTGCAAGGTAGATATGAAGTCAACTACTGGAGGATGTCACTTCCTTGGATCGCGCTTAGTTTCTTGGCAGTGCAAAAAGCAGACTGCGGTTGCTATTTCCACAGCTGAAGCCGAGTATGTTGTTGCTGCAAGTTGCTGTTCTCAAGTTCTCTGGATTCAGCATCAGCTACGTGATTACGGGTTCAATCTCTCTATGAATCCTATTTACATTGATAATACAGCTGCTATATCAATAACACACAATCCCGTACAGCACTCTAAGACCAAACATATTGAACTTAGGTTTCACTTCATACGGGATTGCTTTGAGAAACACCTTATAGATGTCGTACATATAGAGACCCTTAAGCAGTGTGCGGACCTTTTCACAAAAGCCTTTTTGCGATCACGTTTTATTGAACTGGTCAATCTGATAGGTTTAAGGTTCTTTCAGTCAAAGAATTGATTTGTGACTTGGATTTTTTTAGGATAAAAAAAAAATAAAAATAAAATAAAAATAAAATAAATAAATAAATAAATAATGGCAACAGCCACTCTTTATACTCTTTAGTATTAAACAAAACGCGAGGTTGCAACATTTTTAAAATAGACGTTGAAGTTGTGTCTGTAAACAACTTGGGATATGATAGTACATCGGGTGACATGCACAAAATGGAATTTTAAGGTTTATCTTGGATGTGTCAGTAGGTTTATATGACACACTTTAAACAGTTTCTATCTAAATTGTCTTCATTACACGATGTATTGGCAGGCATGATACACACCGGTTTGTGAGTGAGTAAGAAGTAATATTAAAACTTGTCTATTATTTTGTGAAAATTGTTATATGATATATGACATAAGTCTTAAATGATAAATGGAAGTACTGTCATTAGGGATGGCAATCAACATCCGATCCGGTGGATATCCATCCACCCGATCCACCAGTGATGGATATGGACGATCTAAATGGATGTATATCGGATATGGATATGGATGTGGATGATTAGTGGATTGGATGTGGGTGACCAATTCTCATCCATGGATGCACCCATTATCATCCGAAATACATATATACGCGTACATGTATTTACACTAGTATAATATTATAATTATTTAAGAGGATTGTTCTTATATCTTTAGATCCCCCAAATATATTTACATTTCTATCGTAATTTATCATCATTTATTTTTATAAGTTAACATCATGTAAATAAAATTTAATTTCTACTATATTTCGGAGGTCACTAATAGATGAAAAACAATAAACAAGTGATTCATATCTTTAGAAACTATGTTTTACCTATATTCTGTATCAAATTATGTCCAAATTATCACAATGTTTAACAATTTTTTTAATATCCAATGGATATCCATGAACCCGCTTCATCCATCGGATATGGATGTGGATGGATGATTTGTCATTTTAATGGATATGGATATGGATGCGGATGAAGGAAAATAAATGGATATGGATATGGATATAGCGTCACCCGATCCATATCCGATCCATTGCCATCTATAACTGTCATACACTGTCACCATTATTATGTATATGTAAAATTGGCATATAGTAATAATATGGTTATTTGCCTAACTAATGGTGACTATTGTTGTACTCTCGTACAGACCTGAATCCATTAGTTATGCAAATAGTCTCAAACTTATTATGTTCATACTAAGGGACCCTCTGTTGTACTAAGTACAGATCTGGGGCCACTAGTATCTTCATAGTAGGTTTGATGTATGCCTAAATTTGAAGGGCAAGTGTATGTTACAAGAGAGCCGAGAATACTTGGTCTTGTAATCTCTACCTTGCGTAAATATGCAGTGTTTTGTGTCTTACTAAAGTTTATTAGTATATCTGTTAGGATATTTTAATTTGATGATACAAAATAATTAAAGATGAGGGACTAAAATTGTAAATTGTTTAATTATTATTCTCCTACGATTAGGGTTTCTTGTAAACCTAGTATCTCTAGTATATAAAGAGATATTGGGTGTAGGTAAAAGGTGTGCACACAAAAAGATGTAGACGTCTAAAGTTCTTTGTTATCCCTAAGGTTGTAAAACCCCGATACTAAAGGGTATCCGTCTTGTTGATTTATTAATAAGATTAGGGATTTGGCTTATGATAACATTGATGTTTTTATTATTCCGCTGCATATTTTATCAATGTTATTATTATCCTAGATCAAGACCTAAAAAGTCTGAGCTTCATCGATCATACGTTTTCACAATTGGTATCAGAGCAAGGTGGCTCGAGATCTAGGATATGCATAGTGTTCGAGATTGAAGAATATTCATGTTGACGATTTATTCAGATTGAAGAATACACAGTGTTCGTAAATCAAAGTTTGATTTTGGGGTTTATTTAATCGTTACATCGTGTTTAATTGATCAACCGACATACCAGCAAAACTGTGGTTTAATTCATATACTTTAATTGTTATGTGTCGGTCACCAATTAATGAACCGACATTGGATTGATTTATTTGATTAATAGTTATTGTTGGTTATTCTCGTCTTATCATCAATCGAAGATTTGTTTTCTTCCTGCCGACATATTTGGATTTCATGCTTGTAAAAAGTATAATAAGATTAGGGTTTTTTAAGTCTCATGAAAGAGGTGCAGATTGAACAAGGGTTAACGAAGGCAGATTAGGGTTTCTCTTCGATCCTTACTTCGATTTAAATAGAAAGAGATGCAGAAAAGTTACAGCAGAAGGTTGATATCTGTGGTCCATTGTAACTGATTCTAAGTTATGAATGCTGCAAGTTCAAGTTAAAAGATATTAGGGTTTTCATTAAACCCTAATTTAGTTAAAGCAGAGTACATGTGTTCAAATTATTATGAAGATGAAGTTGAAAGAGGAGAACGAATGCCTCTATCACAGAGCGCTGTACTTGGTGCAAAAGATTTACATAAGACAATACTTAGTGATTACATAGAGAACAGGCTCTTTGCAAAACTGAAGCAGGAGAAACTAAGAGCGTGTAAGGGTTCATGAAAAAGTTACGATGAGATTTCTGGAGCAGAAGCACTTGTTGTCAAAGTTATATCATCTGTCGACAAAAGGTTGAAAGTCAAGCAGCGATTTCTTGAGATCTTCAAGATGAGGATTATTCTGTGGAATTTGGGTATAAGTCTAAGGTAGTTCCATTGTTTCAGAAAATTGAAGGTGTTGAAGTATGTATTTTTGATATGTATGTTCAAGAATCTGGAGCAGAGTGTCAGCAGCCAAATCATCGTCATCTTTATCTTTCTTATTTGGATTCTGTCAACTATATGGGATTGCTCTCAGTTAATGGGTGAATTTAAAGCTAAGGTAACTGCAACTCGATTCCCATGTTTTGGTGGTAATTAATGGTGCTGCGAATCTGAAGAAAGAGTTGTTAATTCGATTAAAGAACAATGGGTAATTGGAACAGTAACTGGTAGCAGGTTCAAGGATAAAAATTGGAGTTTGAAGGGTTTGACTTAATGCCCGAAGTTGTTAACGTTAAAACGGTCAGTGGAAATAAAGTTACCACTATATGTGAACATGTTAGAGATTTCCACTGTTCATGGATTTTGAAGATTACTACTGTTGGAGTTAATTTCCATTGTTAGTTAAATCGGAGTTGGAGATTACAACTGTTAGGTAAAAACAGTTAAAACTGTTAGTGATAACAGTTACCACTGATAGTACAAAACAATTAAAATTGTCAGTACTAATTGGTTAAAACTGTTAGTTCAACTGATAGTTTTGGATCTCGGATTGGAATTGTTTTTAAAAACAATTTATTCTTATTGCGTTTATGGCTCGTTTTTGAAGATTATATGAAGATGTGATTACGAAGAAGGTTGATTATAGTTTATTTGATATTGTAGTTGAGTTTTTCAGCTATGTATCTTATCATATCTCAAAGTGGAGGATGAAGAACTTTGAAGATAACTTGTTTGGTTTGTATGGTGACGACGAAGACTTGACAAAATCTAGCAAACGTGTGAGATTAAACTTAGGATGCTCAATGCTCACATTTGCTATCACTTGAAAGAGTTTTGGAGTGCTCGGTGACTTATTAAATATTAGAGATTTTAGTAGATTTCTCTAAGGTTTTCTAACCCCGATACCAAGAAGAGTGTATCTGTCTAAAATAAGGATTTTTGTCAAAGAGATCTTAAGCGGAGATTGTGGTCTACTTATATATGAAATATAAGTTCGACGTCGTGGTTAGTACAAGATATAAGGTACAGGTTTGAAAGATTCGACTTCTTCATCAAGTTTGTTATATTCTGTTTTCTTCATATGTGATCATTACATAGAGCTGATAGAATTCGAGATTCAAGGGATGGTTAAAACATTCATTTGAGGGGAAGCTTGTTATTTAAAGTGTTTAACCATCGGGATATGTTCATGCATTGTTTGAGGTAAAAGGATTTATTACTACTGCTAGTTGTATATTACTACTGCTAGTGTAATTTTCTACTGCTCAAATTCATTATTCTTATTACGCGTCATGGAGGGTAATTTGAGTTATTAGAAAATTGGATTAGTGGTGTATTATATAGCAAGTGGTTGTAAATGTTTGAAGTTGCTTATCTTTTTGAAGACCCCTATTGGATTATGACAAAAAGGGGAAGAAGATTTGAAGGTCAAGATTTGCAGCTTATTATGCATGACATGTTTACAAGAAATCAAGAACTAAGGGGAAGTTTGCGCAAGAAGATCTTTATTTTGTCATCATCAAATAGGGGAAGATTGTTAGGATATTTTAATTTGATGATACAAAATAATTAAAGATGAGGGACTAAAATTGTAAATTGTTTAATTATTATTCTCCTACGATTAGGGTTTCTTGTAAACCTAGTATCTCTAGTATATAAAGAGATATTGGGTGTAGGTAAAAGGTGTGCACACAAAAAGATGTAGACGTCTAAAGTTCTTTGTTATCCCTAAGGTTGTAAAACCCCGATACTAAAGGGTATCCGTCTTGTTGATTTATTAATAAGATTAGGGATTTGGCTTATGATAACATTGATGTTTTTATTATTCCGCTGCATATTTTATCAATGTTATTATTATCCTAGATCAAGACCTAAAAAGTCTGAGCTTCATCGATCATACGTTTTCTCAATATCATATAATAGGTTTCACAAAATTAATATTCATACTAACAATAACAGTTAGCTCACAAATACGGATGTAACATGTTTAGGTGGACAACAATACCAATAATCGTCTTGAAATAATTTTTATAAAAGGTGTTTTAAATGTGCCACGTAAATTTAAAGTGGATAAATATACTGATGATCGAAATAACACTTACTATTCCTAATAATTGCATGTTATTCTGATATGATCCCTAATCAGACAAAACAATTCCGTCACCAAAAACAGAGTGTTAGTAACTTTATTTTGTTATACTTTTACTTTCTGTGATATTAAAGAAAATACCAAAAAGATTTTTTAGTTTACTTATTTCATTTTATGCTTTATTTTTATTCTAAGTTATATTTCCCAAGTCATGAGTCATTTGGATATTAATTGCTAAAATAACGAGTAACCGGTTCTTAAAATATTCAAAATTGACTCAAATCACATCCTAACTGCTTTCTGCGACGTCCCAATCAATGTCGCCTGCGACGTCCCAGTCTACGTCGCACATAGGGTTAGACTATATATAGTCTCAACCGCGACGTAACGCGTCACACTATTCACTATTCACTTGCGACGTAGCCTGCGACGTACCATTGGCGATTTGCGACGTAGCACTTCTTCGAGCATTTTCGTGATTTGTAGCCGTTTTCACTCCGATTCACTCTCGTAGTTTTCTTCTACTCGTTATTCCGCACACTTAGGTACCAATCTAACCTATTTTCACCGTGTAATTATGCGATAATTGCTATGTATATATTACGGTTTAAAGGGTTACGGTTTTTTGGGATAAATTCGATGGTGTATTGTAAGATTTACGTGTTATAAATTATATTTTTGTGATCACCATTGTTAGCTGCACCTTTTAGTGCGTTTGATGTTGAAAACCCCTAAATTTGATGGTTAGGGTTTCTGGGTTGGGGACGAATGTTCTTCGGTGCGACGTACGCTGCGACGTCGTGGCCTACGTCGCTCTGCTTAATTAATATTAATAGTCTACGTCGCCCTTCCCTACGTCGCCTTTACCGCGACGTCCTACGCGACGTCCCGCACTACGTCGCTATTTTATTAATGTGATTAAATTCACAATAAATTGCAAAATGTGACGTACCTCTTGACGTCGCTCGAATTTTCTGCGACGTCAGGCGTTGCGTCGCTTTTCAATTTATTCTAATTTTTGGCGACGTACTATTCTACGTCGCTCTGTATTATGCAACGTCAGTGGCTACGTCGCTAGTTCCAGGAATTTTAAAAAGGTTTTACAAAAAATGTAACTTTTTTTTTGCTAACCTTTTTCGAGTTGCAATCTGTTTTTGTTTTTGCAGATATGGCTCTTGTTTTCAAAGCGCGTCATAATACTGCTGCTTACCTTGATGATACTTCTGATAAAGCTGCACCGTATCGTCAGATGATTGCGTTTTTGAGGCGTTCAAGGGTATTCCACGCCATTTCGGATAACACTGTGGCTTTTGGAAATCTGATCAACCATTTCTGGAGAAACGCAAATGTTGTTACTGATAACAACGTTCGAAGACTGGTTTCTACAGTTCTTGATACGGAAATCACTATTACAGAACAGAGTATTCGGGAACTTTTACAGCTGAACGATCAACCGAATATGCCAGTCGGTTTTGATCATATTTTTGTTACGGGGGCTATGCAGAGGATTGGATATCCCGGGATTCCCACTGATCAGTATTGGAAAGCGAACCTCACAAGTGTTTGGAGATATCTGATGCATGTGATTATCGTTTGTTTGGGAAATAGGAAAGGCGGAACGGACGGTATGAGCCGAAGTCTGGCCTCTGCCATGTTAGCGTTAGTGTACAACAAGCCGTTTAACTTCTCGGGTTTTATATTCAAGGCTATGGTTGATAATGCGAATGCCGGGGATCAGAAATGGATCTTATATCCGAGATTTATTCAGTTGCACATCAATCGTCATCATCCAGATCTTCAAGCACAGGGTGATATCGATCAGCAATTAAAGATTTCACCTTTGATGAGTCGGATCTTTACCATTTGTGCAGGTTTTGAGAAAGGGGTTGCGGCAGCAAGGGATGTTCCCTTGTTTGGTCATATTGTTGATGAGAAGTACGTGCCGCCTCCGGAACCTCAGTATATGGACATTCTAGCACCACAGCAACCGCAGCAACCACTTGTGAACATTCCTGTTCAAGCTGCGGGGGAGCATGTGGAGGCTATTTTGGAGAACATCGAGCAGTTTGGCCATGTTGACTCGGATCATTCAGCATCTCATGACACGGTTGAAGGTTCTGATTCTGAAGCTGCAGAAAATGTAGGTCCTCAGGATGGGGGTCCGACGCCTGAGCACTCGGACGGTACTGTTCCGCATCCCACTGAGATGGAACGTATCCGGATTACCGATTCATTCAGATATTTGAGAATTCAGCGTCGGATCAGGGCAGGACGCAAGTATGTACCTCCAAGGGATACTGGGAAACGTACTAGAGGTGACGATGATCCTGCTGATGAGACTTATCGACCGAGTGGTCGTGTTCGTCGCTCTTCGTCAACACGAGCTCCAGTCAACCCGTCGCGTCAAGATGCTTTTGAGATTCAACCGACACCAGCTTTCATGCAAAAGATAATGAATGATATCCAGAGTATGCAGCAAAGGATGATAGCTCAAGATGAAAAGATTGCTGAGCAAGCTGCGCTGATCGAGGTTCAATCTAAGGAGCTTGAGGAAACGAAGATTAGGGTTAATGTTTTGGAAGGCAGGTTACTTGCCTCGGGGGAGTCTGGGTCTGGGATACCCACTTTAGAGTCAAGTGAACCTGCGTCTGTAAATCCCAACCCTGTACTTGAAACTGTTAATAAAAATATTTCTATTTTGGATTACTTTTGTGTTGATGATATTCCAGGGCAACCGAGACCGCTGGCTGTTGACTATTCATTTGCTGACTTATCGTTTATTCAAAGAATGGCCAGTGGAGTTGGCTCTGAGGAAGAAACGGATAATGATTTTGAGATGAATGTGGATGTTTCGATTGAAGAGGAACAGTTGAATTCAGATGAAACGTATGATGATGCACAATCTGGGGAAGCTTATGATGGTGCACCGATTATAGAATCTGATTCAAGTGATGATGAGAGACCTGCTAAAGCTCAACATGGAGAATCTAGTTCTGCTGCAACTCCAGCTCCAGAGACACAGGCACCGGACTCAGCAGTTCCTAAAACTGAATCTTCTGATGTTTCTAAGAAGAAATTAACCGCTGAAGAAAAGAGAGAAAGAAATAAGCAATGGTGGCCTAAGGGACGCAATCCAGTTCCAATTCCAGTTAAATGTCAAGTTTATCGAGTTAGTCGAAATTACACTGGAGTTATCAGAAGCTGGAAATGTCAGAGAAATTTGTTTATGATAAAGAGAAGAGATGGAGTTCAGTACTTCAGAATGCGTTTTGATAGATTGAGCACGTTGCCGAAAGGAGAAATAAATCGTTTAGCTCAATTGAATCTGATCAATCCGTTCGAGAATGATTATGCTGAGTTTATTCAGAGAAATTTACGTCGGGAAGTGTTATCGAAGACATATTCTAAATTGAAACCGACATTGGGCACTCGGTATACGTGGAAAAAGAAGATTGATCCAGTCACCAAGAAACCTATGGTTAAAGTTCACTATCCGCCTGCAAAATGTTTGACTGAGATACCTCTGGAACCTGTTCCTTATCATTTTCTGCGAAGATTCGTTAAATGGGAACTTGATCCACAGACTGTGAAGCGGTTATTACTTTTGTTCCAGATTCTGAACAGTGGCCAGTAGTTGGAGGTATATGGAATTTGAAGCAAGCAACGTTTAGAATATATGATCTGATGAGTTTGATTAATCTTCATGAAAAAGATTTGAGAAAACTTTACGACAATCGGATTCGGGTCGGTGGAAAGAATGAATTCAATAAATGTTTAGCCGAACAGTTTTATAATGTGGTTACAGTTTGTGTGGCTAATGGAATTCACGCCGACGGTCAATTTCCCGTGGGCTGGGTATAAAGAAGATTTTTGAAGACCAAGCTGAAGACACGGGGGAGTTTGTTGGTACATGTTTGTGTCTGTCAGTTGGTCTAGCTTGTAGTTTGTAATTAGAATTGAGTTTCCTGATTCCTGCGACGTTGGCTGCAACGTCGCAGGTGCGACGTCAGGTATTGGGCCTGCGACGTAGTCAACGTCGCATGGGCTTGGGCTTGCGACGTCGTGTGCGACGTCGCAGGTGCCAGATTTTGTATATAAACGTTTTATGTTTTCTGTTTTAGGGTTGACGAAACCCTAAACGCAATTAGTCGAATCCACCTGTAATCTGATCGGTTATAATCAATATACAAGAGTTTTGTTCTTATTCTATTTTGTTTGATTATTCATTGTGTTCGTGTTATAACTTAATCGTTGATTCCGCAAACGATTGAGTGACTCGGTTCTGTTAGATCCTAGGTACGGGACAAACACGCAATTTGATGTGTTATCAAATATGTATGAATATGCATGCACCATATTCATATCATAGGTTTTAATAAAAAATATTTTATCTTACATCAACATAAAGAGCTCGGTAACTCCATTTGAACGCACAAAGAACCGCAGAAGTAAGGCTAGCACAAGGCTGATTAAGTAACCCACTTTCTTTAAGGAGACAGAGCCTCCATGCTTATAGCTCTCTTATAGTTTGTTCAAATGGGTGAGCCGGTGTTTCTTTAGTGATGAAAGATACCAATTTTATTAAATGAATTTGTAATCAATTAGATATTTTATGACGCGGGAGCAAATTACGGTATATGAGCCCAACCCATATGCGTCATAAATATGTAATATTACAAACCCTAAATCAAATTTCATAGTCATTTAGTCAAGTTTAATTTTATTTTCTAAAAATAATTTTTGCATCACAATTCAACAATTGGCAAATAATTAAACTAAACTAATCGACTAGCTTAAGGGGCATTGATCCTATGGCCACTATGTTTTAGTATGTATACTATAAACTACTAAAACAATTAAACAATCAACAATTAATTTTCATGCAACTTTTGGTGGGTGGAACCCTAAAGCATGGAAACTAGGGACATGTCATCCTTGTCAATTAAAGAGTTTAAACAAGTTGCACATAATTACACTAATCAATTTTTAAGCATGCCATCTCAATTAACAATTAATTCTAACTATCATAGCATATCAGTATATCAAAGTGATATCCATGACAAATTATGCATGAATTTCATGGATACCCTTTCTATAGTTAATTAAAAGTATAGTACAGTATTAAATTTCCTTTTGTCCTGTTCTTTGAAGTTTACAACCAAAAAATAGTACAGTATATATATATTATTTTTTTTCCTCTCTTTCTTGTTGTACGTCGCAGTGCCCTTCGGATAAACCAAAAAAAAATTTCTTTCTTTTCTTTGTTTGTCGACAAAAAAACCCACAGAACCAAAACACATTTTTTCTTTCTTAGTTAGTCGAACCAAAACAAACTAGCCCCACCAAATTTAATATTTAACAAATCTAACTAAATATAACATACGTGTGGCTCTGATACCACTGTTAGAATATAGCAAATAACTATAACAAATTGTCATACAATTGCGGAAGCGAATAAACACGTATTTATAATTAGTTAAGATAGAAAACGTATACCTTTTAGCTAGCTCCAAATAATCGTTTAGTAAAACGAATAGGTTTCACAAATGGTAAAACCCTCTAGGGTTGCATGCACACCACCTTCACAACACGATAACGATGCTAGTCGAACTACACACTTATTAAATATAAAACCTTAGCTTTGCCTCTTTGCTTTAATCAAAAAATCAAACAAATAAACCCCTTGGGCTTTTTGGTCGACGACGGCTCAAAAGGAGAGGGGAAAAGGGTTTTAATTATTAGGGTATTGTGTGTGTATCAAGATACCAATAACCCTAACTTAGGCTTTGTATTTATAGGTTTTAATTAGGTTATTGAGTTGTATATGGATACCTAAAAATCGGCCCATATAAAACGCAACCCAATTCAAAACCCAATACAAGTTTCACTTACTTAACATTTAAGTCCCTCAAGTTTAGTTTATATTAAATGTGTATAATAATTAATACATTATTAATTAATTAATCGTGTCTAAATGATTAAGTGCGCGCCCCCCATAGGCTCATTAATTTCCGGACATGCTTAAGTCGTGTACATATATACCAACAAAAGGTAGCAATGGTGGGGACTTGATTTTGTTCTTAAATTACGATACTGCAGAAACAGGGATCATATGATCTTTTGGATATATATAAATTTCTAGCGGCTATACTTAATTAGGATCCTAATTTCTTAAGATACAAATGCAGCATCTATGACCCTTTTACGAGGTAAATGACTATGATACTAACCATCTCATTACACTACAAGTTTATGAATTTAATTTTATCTATTTGGTAGATTACTTGAAAACATGCTACAATTTCTTTAATAAGTTTTTAAGTTGCATTGCCCCCTTTTTATAATGACATAAGCTTTACTACGTTATCTTATGTTTCATTGCATGCTAATATGTGTAACAACCGGAAAATTAGGACTAGAATTAGTGCCTAATTCTTCGTTAATACACGTAATTAGTTCTGTGTTAGGCTAATTTATGTATCGAATTATATATATTGTTAAATATATATGAAAATGCGATTTGGTTAAATCGTACGCAACTTAAATAGAATGAAATTCTATTCGGTTAATACGGACGTTGGTGAACAAATGTTTAAAAACTAAAATAACGCAATTATGACCGAAATGCTATTTTATAATAGTTAGTAACTGCCTTGTACTACCCGATTTAAAACTTACGCAATTTAAAGACGAAAGTAATTAAATTTAATTTAAACTGTTAAAGATTTAAGGAAATAATTTAAATAAATTATTTAACTAGATTTGCAATTTTATAAAAATAATTAAACGCGTAAAATGGATATTTAACGTTTAAACGACGGAGCAAACGAACACCGCACGGGGAGCGGAGACAGGAAAATGGGAGGATAACCTCCCATTCCCCACCTTTCTCTTTTCATTTCATCTTTTCCCTCTCTCTCTCCTTCATCTTTTTCTCTCAACTTTCATCACCACCAAAACCCACCAAAATCACCAAATAAACATACTAAACGCACCCGGATTTCGTGACTACTTTGGAAGAAAACGTTCACCTTCTCACGATCTACATTCCTATCTTTTCTGATTTTCAATCTGTTAGTACATGTTTAGTGTCTGTCAGTTGGTCTAGCTCGTAGTTTGTAATTAGAAATAGTGTTTCTGACTCCTGCGACGTAGCGCACAACGTCGCAGGTGCGACGTCAGGTATTGGGCCTGCGACGTAGCCAACGTCGCATGGGCTTGGGCCTGCGACGTAGCGTGCGACGTCGCAGGTGCCAGATTTTGTATAAAAACGTTTTGTGTTTTCTGTTTTAGGGTTGACGAAACCCTAAACGCAATTAGTCGAAATCTCTGTAATTTGACCGATTATTACTGAATATAATACGTTTCGTTTGATATTCATTGCGTATTTGTTATTCGTGTGATTGTTTGATTAGTCAATTGTTGTTTCCGCCATCAATTGATTGACTCGGTTCGTGCTAGATCCAAGGTTAGGGACAAACAACTGGTATCAGAGCAGTGAGGCTCGTTTTTGGCGATTCGGATCGAGTTTGGGTTTTAAAAAGGACGTGATATTCGTGTGTTTTCGTGTTTATCACGTTTGTTTTGTGTTTTTACAGGTTTTCGATCAGTATTATTGGGATTCTTGAAGGTTTCTGTCGTTCGAAATTCGTGGTTTTCGTTTAGGGTTAAAAATTCGTTTTTAGGGTTTTTTGGCCGCTGCTCAACGCGTTTTTGCGACGTAGCCTGCGACGTCATCTGCGACGTCGCGTGCGACGTAGTGTTTTTGAACTTTAATTAGTTCGTGCGACGTACCGTTGCGACGTACCTCTCTACGTTGCTATTTTGACTTTAATTAGTCTTCTGCGACGCTGCGTTGCGACGTAGCCTGATTCTGCGACGTCCTCTGCAACGTCATCTGCGACGTACCTCTCAACGTCGCACTTTCTGATTCTTAATTGAATCCTTTGCTTTTTGCGACGTACCCATCTACGTCGCATATTCTTTTTGCGACGTACCCATCTACGTCGCATATTCTTTGTGCGACGTACCCGTCTACGTCGCTAAGATCAGAAGTTTGATTTTTTCGTTTAAGTAATTAAAATGGCAGCAGATAAAGAGGATATTAGAGGACTTAGGGAGATGATTAAACAAAGTAATGACATTGGTTCAAGCAATAAACCTCCACTATTTACAGCTGATATGGATTATGTATACTGGAGAGACCGTGTTGAACAATATATTGACTTTCACTGTCCAGAATTATGGGGACCATTACGTGAGCGCTATGTACCTCCATTAGCTGAAGGGGAATACCGTGGTATTCGTCCCGCTAAGACCTATAAAGCCATGTCTCCCGAGGAGAAGAAAGATTTTGATACTGAAAGAAAATCTTTTTCAATGATTAAAATGTGTTTAACTAAGGATGTTCTATGGCTTTTCAGAACTCATGAAACAGCCTTTGATTTGTGGAAGGCTATTGAAACGCGTTGTGGAGGGAATGATAAGTACAAGGAAGCAAAGCTCGAACTGATTAAGAAACAGTACGATATCTTTGACATCCTTCCTGATGAAGACACGACTTCTTTATTCACTAGGTACTCACGGTTGGTTGGTGAGTTGTTTGAAGGGGGTTATACTTTTCCTTCAATTGAAGTAAATAAGAAGCTGCTGGATGTGTTGCCGAGTTCTTGGGATATTAAAGTTCAATTTTTAAAGGAAAATGAAGAACTTGCAAACATGTCTTTGGATGCGTTGATAGGGGATCTTCAAGCTCACGCGATGGAGATTAAGAAGAAAGAAACTAGGTCTGGTTCTGCTGTTCAGAATCCTAGTGTGTATGGTGTTAAGATCAACTCTGGAAAGACTTATGGATCAGGAGTTGCCTTTGTATCAAATACAAATGCTTCATCGACTTCTTCTTCTTCTGATGGGATTCATTCTGTTTTCATGACTGGACCTTCTTCAAATCAACAACAGGTTCAAGTCTCACCTGCTATTCAGGAGCAAGCTGCCATCTACACAGCTTTCTTAAGCTCTTACAAGGATTTGGTTACTCAACCGAATCTAACTTTGGAGTTGACTAAGGAGGACTATGCTCAGCTTGATGAAGACGATCTGGAGCAAATGGATTTAACTTGGAATGTGGCAATGATCACCCGCAGAATTCAAAAGTTCTTGCAGAGGACAGGACGTAAAAGCTTGGAGGGTGATGGAAAGACTGGCTTCGGATTTGACAAGAGTAAGATCCGTTGTTATAATTGTCAAAATTTGGGTCACTTCGCCAGGGAGTGCGAGAAACCCAAAATGCCAGCTTCGGGATTCACAACACCTTCTACTCCTCCAAAGGCCAAAGAACCGGAAGTTACTAAGAAAGGGATTGCTGATAATGCCCTGATTGCTTTTGAGCCTACAAGTCAAGATTGGACGCCTGTCTCCCAGCATTACCAACAGTGTCTGATGGCTCACATTGTGAATGAGGTACATGATGAACCGTTAAATTGTATTTCATGCATTAAGTTAACTGAATCTCTAAAGGCATATCAGACAGAGACCGCTGAGTTGAGGAAAAAGAATGAAAAACTAACCGACTCAAATAATTTTTTAAAAGCTAATGAGAAACTTTATGAAAAACATCTTGAGGCTCATCGGTTAGATACTCAAAAATATAAGTCTAAAGTTTTTAGTCAAGAAGATGCGATTAAAAGTTATCTGATTGAAATTGAACTTTTAAATAAAGAACTTACAGATTTAAAAGCTGAGTATGAAAATTATAAGAGTAAAATCTTAGGTTCAAATTCCTCAACGGTTGTCTTTAATGAAATTCTTAGCAAGCACGGTACTAAAGGGAAGAAGAATGAGGGATTGGGATACAACTCAGTTCCTCCTCCTACTACTCACTGTCCCCTGCCTGTTAAGGAAGGCTTTGAAGAGATTCCAGTTGACTGGTCCAAGCTTTATGGTTTAAAAGCTATAGATGCTAAAGAGACCAAACATAACAAACCGGCAAAGGAGAAAACCAAGCGGCCAGAGTACCCCTTGCCAAAGTTTGTTAAGTCTGTGCATGAATCTCCTGTTTGTGTTAAGGAGAATGTTGAGGTAAAGAATGAATCTCCAGTTAGTGATAAGGAGAATGTTGAAGTAAAGAATGAATCTCCTGTTAGTGTTGAGGAGATAGTTGAGATTGAGGACATTACGGATCAGGAGTATCCGGAGGTTAAGAAGGTTGCATTTAAACCTGAAAAAGTGATTTCAAAAGTTGAACCTGAAATTAAGGTTCAATCAAGTAAGGGAAAAGCTAAGGTTTTAAACTCGAAACAACAAACTTTACAGTCACCTGTAAAGATTTTTCAAAGAAAATTAGTAAATGAAAATGTTTCGTATGATAAACCATCAACTTCAACCTCTCAACCAAGACAAACATTTTCTAAGACGTGTACTCAATGTTCATGTTCTAGAAATGTTTCTCCACCTCCTGTGGTAATTCCTCAGCCTCAACCGTTTGTTGAGACTCGTTCTTGTTTCTACTGCAAGAAACAAGGACATTTAATCCGTGAATGTCCAAAGCTGTCAAATCAGCGATATGGGAGAGAGATGCCTAGGACATCTGTTTATAGAAACTCTTTTTCTAAATCTCCACCTAGGCGTTACTCAAACTCTCCCAAGCCTGTTTCGAAACCAAGTAATGTTGAGCAAAAATCTTTGCCAATTCAAAAGCCCAACATTACTTCTATTACCGATTCCGAATCTTCAAAAGTTTGGAAACGTAAAGAGTCTGATGTTGACTCTTCAGTCGTCAACAATAACACATCAGATAAAAATTCTAATTTGTTTAAAGATAAAATCCTATCTGAGGTGATTATTGTTGATGACCACGGTCGACCTAAGTCTGTAAAGGCTTGGGTCACCGTTTCTCACTAATCTCCTTTCGTTTGTGTGTTGCAGCAGTCAGAACGTGTTAAAGATAGTGAATGGTATTTGGACAGTGGCTGCTCGCGACATATGACAGGCGATGTATCCTTACTTGTGGATATTAAACCACATGCAGGAGGTTATGTTGCCTTTGCTGGAGATTCTGGGGGAACTATTTCTGGAAGAGGAACGTTAACTAACGGCAATGTTAGTTTCGAAAATGTGAACTACGTGGAACAGCTTACGCACAACTTGCTAAGTGTTTCACAGGTCTGTGATAAGGATTATACAACTGCGTTCACAAAGACAGAATGTGTGATATTGAAGCCTGGTTATGTCATTCCGGAAGAATGGGTGTTACTGAGAGCACCAAGAAAGGATGACACATACATTTTGAATATGAGAACTGTTGAGACATCGAACGAGTATACGTGTCTCTTGTCTAAGGCTTCTCAAAAGGAATCACTGCTTTGGCACAGACGAATGGGACATATTCATTTCCGAAAAATGAATTTCTTGACCAAAAATGATCTAGTGCTAGGAGTTCCGAAACAGTCATTTGCTTTAACGGATGACTGTATCTCCTGCCAAAAAGGAAAGCTACGTAAGAAGTCCCATAAGTCTAAGCAGGTGAATTCCATAAATGCTCCATTGGAACTACTGCATATGGATCTTTTCGGTCCAGTTTCTACAAAGAGCATTGGTGGTAGGTCTTACTGCTTGGTAGTTACTGATGACTACTCAAGGTTTTCGTGGGTTTACTTTTTGACCACAAAAGGGGAAACTCCTGAGATTCTGGTGTATTTGTTGGACAAGTTGGCAAATCTGTGCAACTTGAAGGTGAAAAGGATACGAAGCGACAATGGAACTGAGTTCAAGAACTCAACTCTCGAATTGTTTTGTGCTACAAGAGGTATTGAGCATCAATTTAGTGCTCCGAGGACTCCACAACAGAATGGAGTTGCAGAAAGGAAGAACAGGACAATCATCGAGACAGCTCGGACTATGTTAGCTGACTCCAAGTTACCAATCATCTTCTGGGCTGAGGCAGTTAATACTGCCTGTTATGTTCTCAACAGAGTACTCACGGTTAAGAAAAGGAACAAAACGTGTTATGAACTTTTCAATAACCGTAAGCCAAATCTACAGTTCCTAGAACCATTTGGGTGTCCATGCCTGATCATGATTACAAAAGATAAGGTCTCTAAGTTTGGTGATAAGGCTGTTGAAGGGATTTTTCTTGGATATTCAGTCAACTCTCCGAACAAAAGAGTCTTTAACAAATCATCGAATCAGATTGAGGAGCATTTTGAAGTGAAATGTTTAAGGTATACGGAACCTCCTCAAGGAACGGGTCCGGATTGGTTTTTCAACTATGGAAACCTCTTCAATTCTTTCAATATTCCGGAAGAAGATGAAACGGAAGAATTGGTTTCTATACTTCATCAGCTTGATCTTAATCAAGATACACCTGTTACTAATAAACCATCCGACCCATCTCCCAATGCAACACCCGCACCTCCACCAACTAATCCTACACCTCCACAACCTACACCTCCACCCACACAATGTAACACCCCCAAATTTAACGGTTTGCGGAAGCGATGTTTTGGGTGTTACTAATCAATAATCACAAGCACAAAGGATACAGTGAACGACTCTAAATGAGACGTTCGAAAAGTTATTACATTAGTATATAAGTAGTTTCAAAATACAAGCTCGAGTTCAGTAATTTCCTAGAGATTCTAATACATAACAACTAGTACAAAAGTAATGTAGTAAAATCTCCAAGCTTGTAATGCATGCGACTCGAGCTAATTAAGCTTATCCTGCTGGGCATCCCTACTGATGCTGTGTACCTGAGAAGCATTACTAAAACGGTCAACCAAAAAGGTTGGTGAATCTCACAGGTTTATAAGTAAGTAAACAGTTTGAACACACATGTATTATTTGTAAATCATAGCTAGCCAGTAAGTAACGATCACAGGTTATGCTCATCAATTACTTAAGTTTTAATAAGTGGGTGGTTGCATGTCATGCAAACCGTTTGATACAATCGCCATGAGCCCCCATAGTTGATGCTTAACGTACAGTAAATATCGGTACCCCCTCATGAATGCAATCCAAAACATTCATACGGAACGAGTAAGAAACGCCCGTTTCTACAGGAACGGTTCGTGGTAGTGCGTGCTACCCCGGGCGGGGATTGTCAGTCCCATATGGATCCATATACTAAAACTCGCGCTTATCACATAACTAACAACTATGGTTCAGGAGGATTTCATTGGATTAGTCGTAAACCCATGCAATTGGCGTATCGTTAATTTCGTACAGTAAGTAATTCATGGCAGCAAGTAAGTTTTGTGTGTTCATGTAAAACAGTAATGCATCTCACCCCTGAGTATAAAACAGTAAAGTAGGGGCTGTAAGACTCACCTGAGTCTGGCAGACGATGTACTAAGTAAGCAAGTAGTATTCCCGATCTAGCAACCCTTAGCGTCCTAATACGCATAAGGTTTAGTAAGTAAATGGAATACTTGTAAAGTATCCATGCTAGTTGTTCCCAAACTAGTTAATGTCCGTTAGTTTGTTTGTAAGTTTGTAAATCGTAGTTTGTATAAAAGTTGTACGGTTCGTTTGTTATCAGAGTATAATAATAATTCCTTCCATTATTATTATGTATTCGTAATAGTTGTACAGTTGTAAAGTATGTTCGTATGATCGTTTGCTTGTATTACAACCTGTATCGTTTGTGTACGTTCCAATGGGCTTAGACCCCAAAGGGTACGAGTGAAACCTCGTAAGTATTCGTATGTATGTTCGTATCAGTTAACGTGTAATCCAGCACGTAACTAGTGAGTGAACTTGTAAGTTTGTATCGGATGTAATTCCGTGTAATGTACAAGTGTATGTTCGTTGGAGTGTAATCTCCTAAGTATTTCCAAGTGTAATCCCGTACGCGTGTGTGAGTGAAATCTCACGTTTAGTTTAGTATAGTCTTGTACATATCCAAGTATTTTTGTATGCTTTCAAAAGTATAGTATTTTCAGGTATAAGTAGTATCGTATTTGATTTAGTAGTTGAAAAGTGGTTCCAACACTTAGAAAATATTTAGTTTTCTGTTCTGGGCATTATGCGACACTATAATGCGACACTTAGTAAAAATATGACTTTTCAAGGTTCTGGTTTGTGCGACGTAGCATGCGACGTAGCATGCGACGTAGAGTGATACGTCGCATGATGCGACCTTCGCAAATCAATGCGACGTAGGTTCGGTTTGCGACGTAAAAGTCTACGTCGCTATGTGCGACGTCCGCAAGTTAATGCGACGTAAAAGGCTGCGTCGCTAGTGCGACGTTGGGATTTTTGTGCGACGTAGGCCGCGACGTCGCTAAATGCGACGTTGGCCACAAAATGTGACGTTTTGAGGTCAAACGTTCGATTCTTGACCCGAGGCTTTTACCTAAGTCATATTATGGCTAATAATCACTTTATCAACTGAGTTTTCGGTTCTAGAGGTCCTCGAGGTGTCGGTTTTTAGTTAATCTTTTCCAAAGTTTTGACACAAAATATATATGTTTGTAAATTGATTTTTATAGCAAAACGAGGGCGTTTCTGGGATAAACCTTCTTCACGAAAGTTGTAGCCGACGAAAAGACGAAGATTTTATGTTTAGAAAGTTTTTGCTAGTTTCAAACGTATGATTTTATAAAAATTCGAGAAGTGGACTGATCTCAGTTTAGTGGTTTCCTGTTTCAGATTCTTGACTCGGTTCCAACCCTCGATTTAACCCATTTGTAGTCCATTTCAAGCCTAACGAAAAATCACACATATTCTCATATATCTAAAGTTCATTTCTGCATTTTATGGTATTTTCTTATGTCCGTTTACTATTTTAAACAAAAATAAAAGTGAAGTGTGGTCGGATTTGGTTCCAAACAGAACTAAGTCCAAAGTTCTAGTATTAGCCGAAGATGGGTGTATTTCTGGGCAAAACGCCCTTCATGAAAGTCGTAGGCGACGAAGAGACGAAGATTTCTTATTTAGAAAGTTTTCGTTGATTTTGAACACACGATTTTATAAAAAATCCGGAAGTGGACTGTTTTCAGTGGTGGTTCTCGGTTTAAGTTTTCGAGTTCCAAAAACGAGTTTTTACGTATAATTTGGACATTATCTAGCTAGATTATCAACTAGAGAAGTAATTAAAAGTATTTAAAAGAGTTTTAGAGTTTGGTTAACTTACAAGACTCGGTTTTCAAAACCGAAAAGATAGAAACGTTCGTGCTCGCGTGGTGATCGTTTTTGCTCCAAACCGTGTCACGATCCGAGGTGATTTAGTGGTGTTATTTGGTGAATGATGGTGGCGGTTTTGGGAGGTTTTTAGAGAGAGAGAGAACTGAGTAGAGAGAGAGAGGAGAGGAGATGGGAGTGAAATGATAGAGTATGGTGATGGTGGTGTGTGTAAGTGGAGAAAAGAGGTGAGGCTTAATGCCCCTCACCTTTGGGCCGGTTTTGGTGGGGTCCACCAAGTGTGGATCTCACCAAATTTTGTTCCTCCGTGTTTGCGCTCCGTGCGGTGTTCGTTTCCCCGGTCGTTTAAACGTTAAAATAGTTTTTATACGCGATTAATATACGTTTTAAAATACGAGTCGTTCCCCGGTATTTTTGTTGGAGTATTTAAATAAAATACTTAATTCTAAGTTATAAAATATAACTTCGTTTAGTTTTGTCGGTTTATCGAGTTTTCGTAGAGTTCGGTAACGTTTTAATCAAAACGTACGTTTTCCGTTATATTATAAACATAATATAAAGTAACAATCAAAATAATTAAATAATTTCACATTATTTAATAATTGTTTTATCAGTGTACGCAAGTTTGTACGATTGTAGTTTTATACGATATTTGTACGAATCGTATACGCGTATATATACATATATTCCATCCATATATATATATATAGTAAGTAATGTATTTAATCCTATTTCATATTAAATACAAGTAATAAACAAGTAATTAGGAAAATTTTAAATTGGCCATAATTTCGGGGTTGTTACATTCTCCCCTTGTTATGAAAATTTCGTCCCGAAATTTGTTCGAAGTAGTAATGGGTAGTAGGGTAGGTCCTACAGTGTTCGAAATCAAGTAGTTGTCAGGTGGTAACGTACCCTAATTTTAGTTGCCTGAAGGTAGTGGGCATTGGGCCTTAAGATGGCCAGCACTCCCACAGTTGAAGCAGAGTTTCACCTTAGGAGGGTTCGTACTCTTAGGGTAGGATTTGCATTGACCCGTGGGTATGGTACATGGGTTGTCATGATGCCGAGTGCATTGGGAACAGTAGGGTTTATTTCCTAAGTAAACCTTCACCCTTTTTGCTGGAGGCGGGGTACAGTCAGTGTCGGTATCCTCTTCAGTAGAAGTACCATGTGAAGTTGGTGGTGAAGTGGGGTTTTCTAAAGCTATTAAACGTAGCTCATATTCACGCATACGCAGATCATTTTGGAAGGCAATTCGTCGTAGGTCATCAATGTCTTCACGTGCTTCAGTTAGTTGTTTTCGCAGCGAGTCGATAGTTTGGTTGAGGTGGCTGACTGATTTAGCAGTCAAGGTTACATCAACTGGTGCTTTTGCAGCAGTTAGAGCAACAGGAACAACAGGTGTCATTTCTGATTCAGCGGAGTGTTCTGTATCACACTCGAGTTCGAGGAGGTAAGGAAACATCTTCGGTTCCTCACTGAGCAGTTCATTTTGCAGTGTAGGGTTGTTGACGGAGTGAGTTGTCATTTCCTACGAAATAAGTGTTCTATTTAAGAATTTGCCTCAAGTAAGTAAAGTTATATTAAATTATCTGTTTAAAGTAACGAATAGCAGGTGAGTTCCCGGTCTCAACCAGTGTGAGATAACTGGGAAGGGAGTTTGGTTACAGTATCTTGAGTGTAAAGCAATTCGTGTTGTCGGGATTTAAGCAATCGGTCGTTTCCTAATCCTATTGGGTACTTAGGATCAAAGAAAACACACAGAATAAAATACAGTTATACATAAATCATTAAGCGAGAGATTTATGAGAAAATAGATTCGGGTAGTCAAAGAATGAACGTACCCGGGTTGAGTAAATCGCAAAGTCTCGGGTTCGGGTCTTCTTCCCTAGCGTTAATTACATACGCTCTACTCCTTGTATTGTTGGTTCGGGGTTTCAGCTTAGGGCAATCCTTCCTGAAGTGCCCGGTACCGTTGCACTCATAGCAGGTTTTGGGTGCAGAAGTATCAGTACCAGTGAGGTTGGTTCGGCAGTCTTGGGCCAGGTGCCCGAATTTCTTGCACTTAGTGCAGGGACAGGAACCGTTATGATGACGACTACATTTGGAGCAGTAAGGCTTGCTCCCCTTGTAAGCCTTTGAGTCATTGGCATTGACTGTTGCAGGCTTTTTGTCAGAGGTAGGGTTGGATGAGTGGGGAATCACTTCCCATTTACGTTTGTTATTCGCAGGTGGGGTTGAAGTCGAGCCACGGCGAACAGAATTGGCCGTTAACTCATGAGCCATACGAATGGCGCTCTGAATGGTTCCCGGTTTAGACGAAGTAACTAAGTCTTGAAGTCGCTCGGGCAGTCCATCAACGTATTTTTCGATCCTTTTGTACTCAGGATCAACCATGGATGGGCACAGAAGTGCCAGCTGGTGAAAGCGGTTGGTGTAACCGGTGATATCGTCGCCTTGCATCTTGTGATTCCAGAATTCTAATTCCAACTGTTTCAGCTCGTCTCTTGGGCAGTACTCGCCTCTCAGCATATTCTTTAGTTCATCCCACGGTAATTTGTAAGCATCGGCAATACTCACCGTTTGCGCATAAGTGTTCCACCAGGTTAGGGCGGTTTCAGAAAAGGTGCTGGCGGCGAATTTGACTTTATCCTCTTCCTTGCAGTTGCAGATGAGGAACACTGATTCGATTTTCTCGGTCCAACGAATCAGACCAATCGCTCCTTCGGTTCCTTGAAAAGTCAAGGGTTTGCAGTTATGGAAGTCTTTGTAGGTGCAGGTTTTGGGTTGCGGTCCGTTAGTAGCTGTATCTTCGCTACCAGGGTTTGATGTTCGGGTAGCTAGGGCTTGAGCCACGCTACGGGCAATTATACCCGCTACTTCGGCTTCGGTAAGCATAATTTGTCGTCGAGGAGGCATGTTCCTTGAAACAATAAATAAAGAACATGTGAAGGTTTAAACAAGAATTATGATTGTGATGATTTAGTAAGTTCAAAAGAATTTCGTCAAAGGTTGAAATTTGTTCAAAGCTGTGAATTAATAATAAGTTATATAGTTTTGAAATTTTGAGAATTTTATAAAACATTTTGTAAGAAATTGAGTAATAATTTTGATAGTAAGAATTGGTTGAAAAGTTTTGAAGTCTGAAGGAGACTTGAGTTGAAAATGATTTTATTAGGATACATCTAACAGTACGGTGGGTACGTTGTAAAATGTTATAAACGTTGAATTGGGTAGAGTTAGTGAATAAGACAGAATCCCGATCTTCATATCAAAGGATATTCGATTAGCTATGGTTGTCAGTTATAACGGTGTAGAAGTCGTCAGACGTATGAATTCGTAAAAATTGAATAAAAATAGAATGACGAGAATCGAGGTGTCGTTTGGTTAATGTAAGTTGAGAATAAATTTCGCAGCAGTTGAGAGAGAGCATCGTGTCGGGAAAGAGGCCTATGTATATATATATATATAACACATAACCGCCTAGTTCGTGTCTAGCACAGTCAAGTAGAAGTCCCGGTTCTCTCGAGGTCAGAGTCAGCTATTGCATTCCTGTTCAACATAACCCCTTTCAGAACTCACATCATCTTCATTTAATTGTACATAGTTGATCAGGCTATGTTAAATTAAACTTGTATGCTGTAATTCCTGAACCAGTTATACCTAATGAGGAATACTGCCTAACGGTCATAGTCTAGGCCCACTAAATGCAACCTAGTTCACTATAACCTTAGGCTCTGATACCAATCTGTAACACCCCCAAATTTAACGGTTTGCGGAAGCGATGTTTTGGGTGTTACTAATCAATAATCACAAGCACAAAGGATACAGTGAACGACTCTAAATGAGACGTTCGAAAAGTTATTACATTAGTATATAAGTAGTTTCAAAATACAAGCTCGAGTTCAGTAATTTCCTAGAGATTCTAATACATAACAACTAGTACAAAAGTAATGTAGTAAAATCTCCAAGCTTGTAATGCATGCGACTCGAGCTAATTAAGCTTATCCTGCTGGGCATCCCTACTGATGCTGTGTACCTGAGAAGCATTACTAAAACGGTCAACCAAAAAGGTTGGTGAATCTCACAGGTTTATAAGTAAGTAAACAGTTTGAACACACATGTATTATTTGTAAATCATAGCTAGCCAGTAAGTAACGATCACAGGTTATGCTCATCAATTACTTAAGTTTTAATAAGTGGGTGGTTGCATGTCATGCAAACCGTTTGATACAATCGCCATGAGCCCCCATAGTTGATGCTTAACGTACAGTAAATATCGGTACCCCCTCATGAATGCAATCCAAAACATTCATACGGAACGAGTAAGAAACGCCCGTTTCTACAGGAACGGTTCGTGGTAGTGCGTGCTACCCCGGGCGGGGATTGTCAGTCCCATATGGATCCATATACTAAAACTCGCGCTTATCACATAACTAACAACTATGGTTCAGGAGGATTTCATTGGATTAGTCGTAAACCCATGCAATTGGCGTATCGTTAATTTCGTACAGTAAGTAATTCATGGCAGCAAGTAAGTTTTGTGTGTTCATGTAAAACAGTAATGCATCTCACCCCTGAGTATAAAACAGTAAAGTAGGGGCTGTAAGACTCACCTGAGTCTGGCAGACGATGTACTAAGTAAGCAAGTAGTATTCCCGATCTAGCAACCCTTAGCGTCCTAATACGCATAAGGTTTAGTAAGTAAATGGAATACTTGTAAAGTATCCATGCTAGTTGTTCCCAAACTAGTTAATGTCCGTTAGTTTGTTTGTAAGTTTGTAAATCGTAGTTTGTATAAAAGTTGTACGGTTCGTTTGTTATCAGAGTATAATAATAATTCCTTCCATTATTATTATGTATTCGTAATAGTTGTACAGTTGTAAAGTATGTTCGTATGATCGTTTGCTTGTATTACAACCTGTATCGTTTGTGTACGTTCCAATGGGCTTAGACCCCAAAGGGTACGAGTGAAACCTCGTAAGTATTCGTATGTATGTTCGTATCAGTTAACGTGTAATCCAGCACGTAACTAGTGAGTGAACTTGTAAGTTTGTATCGGATGTAATTCCGTGTAATGTACAAGTGTATGTTCGTTGGAGTGTAATCTCCTAAGTATTTCCAAGTGTAATCCCGTACGCGTGTGTGAGTGAAATCTCACGTTTAGTTTAGTATAGTCTTGTACATATCCAAGTATTTTTGTATGCTTTCAAAAGTATAGTATTTTCAGGTATAAGTAGTATCGTATTTGATTTAGTAGTTGAAAAGTGGTTCCAACACTTAGAAAATATTTAGTTTTCTGTTCTGGGCATTATGCGACACTATAATGCGACACTTAGTAAAAATATGACTTTTCAAGGTTCTGGTTTGTGCGACGTAGCATGCGACGTAGCATGCGACGTAGAGTGATACGTCGCATGATGCGACCTTCGCAAATCAATGCGACGTAGGTTCGGTTTGCGACGTAAAAGTCTACGTCGCTATGTGCGACGTCCGCAAGTTAATGCGACGTAAAAGGCTGCGTCGCTAGTGCGACGTTGGGATTTTTGTGCGACGTAGGCCGCGACGTCGCTAAATGCGACGTTGGCCACAAAATGTGACGTTTTGAGGTCAAACGTTCGATTCTTGACCCGAGGCTTTTACCTAAGTCATATTATGGCTAATAATCACTTTATCAACTGAGTTTTCGGTTCTAGAGGTCCTCGAGGTGTCGGTTTTTAGTTAATCTTTTCCAAAGTTTTGACACAAAATATATATGTTTGTAAATTGATTTTTATAGCAAAACGAGGGCGTTTCTGGGATAAACCTTCTTCACGAAAGTTGTAGCCGACGAAAAGACGAAGATTTTATGTTTAGAAAGTTTTTGCTAGTTTCAAACGTATGATTTTATAAAAATTCGAGAAGTGGACTGATCTCAGTTTAGTGGTTTCCTGTTTCAGATTCTTGACTCGGTTCCAACCCTCGATTTAACCCATTTGTAGTCCATTTCAAGCCTAACGAAAAATCACACATATTCTCATATATCTAAAGTTCATTTCTGCATTTTATGGTATTTTCTTATGTCCGTTTACTATTTTAAACAAAAATAAAAGTGAAGTGTGGTCGGATTTGGTTCCAAACAGAACTAAGTCCAAAGTTCTAGTATTAGCCGAAGATGGGTGTATTTCTGGGAAAAACGCCCTTCATGAAAGTCGTAGGCGACGAAGAGACGAAGATTTCTTATTTAGAAAGTTTTCGTTGATTTTGAACACACGATTTTATAAAAAATCCGGAAGTGGACTGTTTTCAGTGGTGGTTCTCGGTTTAAGTTTTCGAGTTCCAAAAACGAGTTTTTACGTATAATTTGGACATTATCTAGCTAGATTATCAACTAGAGAAGTAATTAAAAGTATTTAAAAGAGTTTTAGAGTTTGGTTAACTTACAAGACTCGGTTTTCAAAACCGAAAAGATAGAAACGTTCGTGCTCGCGTGGTGATCGTTTTTGCTCCAAACCGTGTCACGATCCGAGGTGATTTAGTGGTGTTATTTGGTGAATGATGGTGGCGGTTTTGGGAGGTTTTTAGAGAGAGAGAGAACTGAGTAGAGAGAGAGAGGAGAGGAGATGGGAGTGAAATGATAGAGTATGGTGATGGTGGTGTGTGTAAGTGGAGAAAAGAGGTGAGGCTTAATGCCCCTCACCTTTGGGCCGGTTTTGGTGGGGTCCACCAAGTGTGGATCTCACCAAATTTTGTTCCTCCGTGTTTGCGCTCCGTGCGGTGTTCGTTTCCCCGGTCGTTTAAACGTTAAAATAGTTTTTATACGCGATTAATATACGTTTTAAAATACGAGTCGTTCCCCGGTATTTTTGTTGGAGTATTTAAATAAAATACTTAATTCTAAGTTATAAAATATAACTTCGTTTAGTTTTGTCGGTTTATCGAGTTTTCGTAGAGTTCGGTAACGTTTTAATCAAAACGTACGTTTTCCGTTATATTATAAACATAATATAAAGTAACAATCAAAATAATTAAATAATTTCACATTATTTAATAATTGTTTTATCAGTGTACGCAAGTTTGTACGATTGTAGTTTTATACGATATTTGTACGAATCGTATACGCGTATATATACATATATTCCATCCATATATATATATATAGTAAGTAATGTATTTAATCCTATTTCATATTAAATACAAGTAATAAACAAGTAATTAGGAAAATTTTAAATTGGCCATAATTTCGGGGTTGTTACACACAACCACAAACAACTACCAAATCACCACCATCAACACCATCTCCTACTCCATCATCTTCGGCTGCTCCTTCTAAAACAGTTTATACCTACACAAAGGAGCTTCCATATGATCCAAATATGCCTCCTTTAGAGGAACCTCAAGAAGAAGATGAAATGGAGGAAACAATGGCCTACTCTCACTTATTTTCTACTGAAGATGAAGAACAAGAAGAAGAGATAGCCATTCCTGAGTCTGCTGCTACTCCCGAAACTGAGGGAGATTTGAACAATCTGGGTGTGAATCTTGTGCCAGGTGCCATACCAGAAACTCGTATACATAAGGATCACCCCATTGATAATATCATTGGTGATCCTCATGCATCTGTTCAAACACGACAGCAAGCAAAGCAGACTTCAGCTCAGCAACTTTTGGGACTTATTGCACATATCGATTCATGTCATTTGTCTCAAATTGAACCTAAAAAGGTTGATCAAGCCTTAAAGGATCCATCTTGGGTCGAGGCTATGCAGGAGGAACTACAGCAAATAAACAAGATGAATGTTTGGGAAATTGTTCCTCTACCCAAGGGTGCTCACTTGACGGGTACTCGTTGGGTTTTCCGTAACAAAATGGATGATCGTGGGGCTGTTATTCGAAACAAAGCCCGTCTGGTAGTTCAAGGATATAGTCAATTAGAGGGTATTGACTATGATGAAGTTTTCGCTCCTGTTGCTCGTTTGGAATCAATTCGGATTTTTCTAGCTTATGCTTCTTTTAAAGGATTCCGCGTGTATCAACTTGACGTGAAGTGTGCTTTTCTATATGGAGATGTCGACGCCGTGATTTATGTGTGTCAGCCTCCCGGTTTTGAAGACCCAAAGCATCATAATCATGTTTGCAAACTGAAGAAAGCTTTGTATGGTCTTCATCAATCTCCTCGACTTTGGTATGAGCGACTTGCCAAGTATTTGCTAAAGAATGGTTTTGACAGAGGACAGATTGATAGCACGCTTTTCATCAAAAGGGAAGGAGCGGATTTGTTACTTGTGCAGGTCTATGTGGACGACATTATTTTTGGATCAACTAATGATCAGTTGTGCAAAGATTTTGAAGGACTGATGAAATCTGAGTTTGAAATGAGTGCTATGGGGGAACTCACGTTCTTTCTGGGGCTACAGGTTGAGCAATCTGATAATGGAATATATATCCACCAGTCAAAATATGTCACTGACATGTTAAAGCGATATGAATTGCTCAACTGTAAACACTACGGCACTCCAATTGAAGCAAGACACAATCTTGGACCTAATGAGGACGATGAAGATTGCAAGGAGAAAGACTATCGCTCAATGATAGGCTCTCTCATGTACCTGACTGCCTCAAGACCAGATATAGTGTTTGCTGTTTCTCTCTGCTCACGATTTCAAGCAAATCCGAAGGTGTCTCATATGAAGGCAGTAAAACGCATTTTTGGATATCTCGCTTTTAGGCCATCTTTGGGTCTATGGTATTCAAACGAGAAAAACTTCGAGTTATCTGCCTATTCGGATTCAGATCTTGGTGGCTGCAAGATAGATATGAAGTCAACTACTGGAGGATGTCAGTTCCTTGGATCGCGCTTAGTTTCTTGGCAGTGCAAAAAGCAGACTGCGGTTGCTATTTCCACAGCTGAAGCCGAGTATGTTGCTGCTGCAAGTTGCTGTTCTCAAGTTCTCTGGATTCAGCATCAGCTGCGTGATTACGGGTTCAATCTCTCTATGACTCCTATTTATATAGATAATACAGCTGCTATATCTATAACTCACAATCCCGTACAGCACTCTAAGACCAAACATATTGAACTTAGGTTCCACTTTATACGGGATTGCTTTGAGAAACACCTTATAGATGTCGTACATATAGAGACCCTTAAGCAGTGTGCGGACCTTTTCACAAAAGCCTTTTTGCGATCACGTTTTATTGAACTGGTCAATCTGATAGGTTTAAGGTTCTTTCAGTCAAAGAAATGATTTGTGACTTGGATTTTTAAGTTTTTAAATTCAATTAAAAAAAAAAAAAAAAAAAAAATCGCAACAGCCACTCTTTATACTCTTTAGTATTAAAGAAAACGCAAGGTTGCTACATTTTTAAAATAGACGTTGAAGTTGTGTCTGTAAACAACTTGGGATATGATAGTACATCGAGTGACATGCACAAAATGGAATTTTAAGATTTATCTTGGATATGTCAGTAGGTTTATCTGACACACTTAAAACAGTTTTTATCTAAATTATCTTCATCATATGATGTATTGGTAGGCATGCTACACACCGGTTTGTGAGTGAGTAAGAAGTAATGATAAAACTTGTCTATTACTTTGTGAAAAATGTTATATGATGTATGACATAAGTCTTAATTGATAAATGGAAGTACTATCATACACTGTCATAATTATGTAAATGTAAAATGGGCATATAGTGATAATATGATTATTCGCCTAACTAATGGTGACTATTGTTGTACTCACGTACAGACCTGAATCCATTAGTTATGCAAATAGTCTCAAACTTGTTATGTTCATACTAAGGGACCCTCTGTTGTACTAAGTACAGATCTGGGGCCACTAGTATCTTCATAGTCAGTTTGATGTATGCCTACAAATAAATATCAAGTGTATATTACGAGAAAACCGAGATAAACTTGGTCTTGTAATCTCTACCTTGTGTGAATATGCAGTGTTTGTTTTACTAAAGTTTATCAGTATATCATATAATAGGTTTCACAAAATTAATATTCATTCTAACAATAAAGGTTAGCTCACAAATACGGATGTAACATGTTTAGGTGGACAAACAATACCAATAATTGTCTTGAAATAATTTTTATAAAAGGTGTTTTAAATGTGCCACGTAAATTTAAAGTGGACAAATATACTGATGATCGAAATAACACTTACTATTCCTAATAAATGCATGTTATTCCGATATGATCCCTAATCAGACAACTCAACTCCGTCACCAAAAATAGAGTGTTAAGTAATTTTCTTTTTACTTTTTGAATATTAAAGAAAATATCAAAAAGATTTTTTTTAGTTTAGTTATTTCATTTTATGTTTTATTTTTATTCTAAGTTATTTTCCCAAGTCACGAGTCATTTGGATTTTATTTGCTAACATAACGAGTAAACGGTTTGAAAATTTCGAAATTGGATCTAAACTGTTTTCTGCGACGTCCGGCTCTACGTCGCCTGCGACGTCCCAGCCTACGTCGCACATAGGGTTAGACTTTAAATAGTATACACTGCGACGTAACTCATCACACTATTCACTATTCACGTGCGACGTAGCCTGCGACGTACGAGAGGCGATTTGCGACGTAGCAATTTTCGAGCAATTTTTGTGCTTTGTAGCCGTTTTCATTCCGATTCACTTACGTACTTTTGATCTACTCGTTATTCCGCACACTTAGGTACCGATTTTACCATTTTTCACCGTGTATATTTCGTTTAATTGCTATGTATGTATTACGGGTTAAATGGGTTTCGGTTTTGGGATAAATTAGATGGTATATCGTGTAAAGTACTGGTTATAATTTATGTTTTCGTGATCACCATCGTTAGCCGCACCTTGTAGTGCGATTGATTTTGAAAACCCCTAAATTCGAGGGTTAGGGTTTTCTGGGTTGGGGATGAATGTTCGTCAGTGCGACGTACGCTGCGACGTAGTGCCCTACGTCGCTTTATTTAATTATTGTTAATTTCCTACGTCGCCCTTCCCTACGTCGCTTTTACTGCGACGTCCGATGCGACGTACCGCTCTACGTCGCTGTTTTAATTAAAGTGATTAAATTCACAATTAATTGCAAAATGCGACGTCCCCCTTGACGTCGCTCGAATTTTATGCGACGTCAGGTCTTACGTCGCTTTTCAATTTATTTTGAATTTTAGCGACGTACAGTTCTACGTCGCTCTGTGTTATGCGACGTACGTTGCTACGTCGCTAGTTCCAGGGATTTTGAAAAGGTTTTGTTTAAAAATGTAACATTTTTTCTAACCTTTTTCGAGTTGCAATCTGTTTCTATTTTTTTTTGCAGATATGGCTTTGATTTTCGAAGCTCGTCATAATACGGCTGCTTACCTTACTGACACTTCTGATAAAGCTGCACCGTACCGTCAGATGATCGCGTTTTTGAGACGTTCGAGGGTATTTCACGCCATTTCCGACAACACTTTGGCGTTTGGAAATCTGATCAACCCTTTTTGGAGAAACGCAACTGTCGTTACTGAAAACGACGTTAGACGATTGGTCTCTACCGTTCTGGGTACAGAGATCACTATTACAGAACAGAGCATTCGGGAACTTTTACAGCTGAATGATCAACTGGATATGCCTGTCGGTTTTGATCATATTTTCGTTACCGGAGCTATGCAACGGATAGGATATCCCGGGATTCCCTCTGATCAGTATAGAAAAGCGAATCTCACACGCGTCTGGCGTTATTTGATGCATGTGATCATTGTTTGCTTGGGGAATAGGAAAGGTGGAACGGATGGGATGAGCTGAAGTCTGGCTTCTGCTATGTTAGCGTTGGTTTACAACAAGCCGTTCAACTTCTCGGGATTTATCTTCAGGGCTATGGTTGATAATGCAAATGCCGGGGATCAGAAATGGATTTTATATCCAAGATTTGTACAGTTGCACATCAATCGTCATCATCCGGAGCTTCAGGCACAGGGTGATATCGATCATCCGCTCAAGATTTCACCGATGATGAGTCGGATTTTCACTATTTGTGCAGGGTATGAGAAAGGGGTCGAGGCACCAAGGGATGTTCCTTTATTCGGTGCTATTATTGATGAAAATTATGTACCGCCTCCAGATCCTCAGTATATGGATGTTCAAGCACCTCAGCAGCCGCAGCAACCGTTTGTGAACATTCCTGTTCAAGCTGCGGGGGAGAACATTCCTGCCCAAGCTGCGGGGGAGAATGTGGATGATCTACTGGAAAACATTGAGCAGTTTGGCCACGTTGACTCAGACAATCAAGCATCTCACGACACGGTCGAGAGTTCTGATTCTGAAGAACCGGCCAATGTAGGTCCTCAGGATGGGGGTCCGACGCCTGAGCATTCTGATGGTACTGTTCCGCATCCCTCTGAGATGGAACGTATCAGGCTTTCAGATTCATTCAGATATCTGCGAATTCAGCGTCGGATCAGACAAGGACGCAAGTATGTGCCTCCACGAGATACGGGAAAACGTACACGAGACGGTGATGATCCTGCTGATGAGACTTATCAACCGAGACGTCGTGTTCGTCGCTCTTCGTCGACACGAGCTCCAGTCAATCCACAGCAGCAGGATGCTTTTGAGATTCAACCGACTCCAGCTTTCATGCAAAAGATAATGGAAGATATGCAGCAGATGAAGCAAAAGCTGGAGGCTCAAGACGAGAAGATTGCTGAACAAGCTGCGTTGATCGAGGTCCAATCTAAGGAGCTTGAGGAAACGAAGCTTAGGGTTAATGTTTTGGAAGGCAGGTTACTTGCCTCGGGGGAGTCTGGGTCTGGGATACCCACTTTAGAGTCAAGTGAACCTGCGTCTGTAAATCCCAACCCTGTAATTGAAAACGTTAATGAAAATATTTCTCTTTTGGATTATTTCTCTGTTGATGATATTCCAGGGCAACCAAGACCGCTGGCAGTTGATTACTCATTCGCTGACTTATCATTTATTCAGAGGATGGCCAGTGGAGTTGGCTCTGAGGAAGAAACAGAAAATGTTTTTGAGATGAACGAGGATGTCTCGATTGAAGAAGAACAGTTGAATGCAGATGAAACTTATGATGATGCACAATCTGGGGAAACTTATGATGATGCACCAATTATTGAATCTGATTCAAGTGAAGACGAGAGTCCTGATAAAGCTCAACATGGAGAATCAAGTTCTGCTGCAACTCCAGCTCCAGAGACACAGGCACCGGACTCAGCCGCAAAGAAATTAACTGCTGAAGAAAAGAGAGAGAGAAACAAGAAATGGTGGCCTAAGGGACGAAATCCAGTTCCTATTCCAGTGAAATGTCAAGTGTACCGGGTTAGTCGGAATTATACCGGTGTTATTAAAAGCTGGAAGTGTCAGAGGAATCTGTTTATGATAAAGAGAGAAGATGGAGTTCAGTATTTTAGGATGCATTTTGATAGATTGAGCACGTTGCCAAAAGGAGAGATTAATCGATTAGCTCAGCTTAAATTGATTAATCCTTTCGAGAATGATTATGCTGAGTTCATTCAGAGAAGTCTACGTCGGGAAGTATTATTGAAGACTTATTCGAAATTGAAGCCGACGTTGGGAACTCGGTATACGTGGAAGAAAAAGATTGATCCAGTCACCAGGAAGCCTTTGGTTAAAGTTCACTATTCGCCGGCTAAATGTTTGACTGAGATACCTCTGGAATCAGTTCCTTATTATTTTCTGAGAAGACTTGTGAAATGGGAACTTGATCCACAGACTGGCGAAGCGGTTATTACTTTCGTTCCAGATTCTGAACCGTGGCCAGAAGTTGGAGGTATATGGAATCTGAGGCAAGCAACGTTTAGACTATATGATCCGATGAGTTTGATTAATTTTCATGAAAAAGATTTAAGAAAACTCTATGATAATCGGATTCGGGTTGGTCAGAAGAATGAATTAAACAGACGTTTAGCACAACAGTTTTACAATGTTGTTACTGTTTGCGTAGCTAATGGAATTCATGCCGATGGCCAGTTTCCTGCGGGCTGGGTTTAAAGAAGATTTTTGAAGACCAAGCTGAAGACACGGGGGAGTTTGTTAGTACATGTTTAGTGTCTGTCAGTTGGTCTAGCTCGTAGTTTGTAATTAGAAATAGTGTTTCTGACTCCTGCGACGTAGCGCACAACGTCGCAGGTGCGACGTCAGGTATTGGGCCTGCGACGTAGCCAACGTCGCATGGGCTTGGGCCTGCGACGTAGCGTGCGACGTCGCAGGTGCCAGATTTTGTATAAAAACGTTTTGTGTTTTCTGTTTTAGGGTTGACGAAACCCTAAACGCAATTAGTCGAAATCTCTGTAATCTGACCGATTATTACTGAATATAATACGTTTCGTTTGATATTCATTGCGTATTTGTTATTCGTGTGATTGTTTGATTAGTCAATTGTTGTTTCCGCCATCAATTGATTGACTCGGTTCGTGCTAGATCCAAGGTTAGGGACAAACACAATCCGACGCCGCGTAAGTTTCCGACAAATCCCGACATCTCTCGTTTTCGATCATTTTTACTAGTTTATGGTTTAAATAGGTTTAATACGTTCATATAAGGGTTGGGTAAAAGATTTGGACCCAACGGAAACCGGGAAACTCGTTTTCGACAAAAATTCCGGCCATCAGACCGCTACGTCGCACCTGGCCAGGGGCCTCTGCGACGTCGCGGCCTACGTCGCACAAAAATCCCAACGTCGCACTAGCGACGCAGCCCCTTACGTCGCATTAATTTGCGGACGTCGCACGTAGCGACGTAGACTTTAACGTCGCAAACCGAAGCAACGTCGCATTAGCGACGTCGCCCCCTACGTCGCATTGATTTGCGAAGGTCGCATCATGCGACGTACCTGCCTACGTCGCACCTTACGTCGCTTGCAACGTCGCATGCTACGTCGCACAAACCAGAACCCTGAAAACTCACATTTTCACTAAGTGTCGAACTTTTACAACCTCAAATCCTTATACGATACGACCTAACAATCATAATAAAACATACTTTCCTATTACAATTACTTTAATTTGCGTATTGAATGATAAACTTTAATTATAACAAATCACCAACGGGCCGTATACTTTGTTACGAACGCGAACAAACCAACATTTAAACACAACGGGTTGTATGAACAACTAGCCTAGATGGTCTTGCGAGACATCTACTTACTTAACCTTACGTGTTTAGGCACTAGAAGATTACAGGTTCGGAGAACCTACTTGCTTTACTACTACTTGCTATTTACCACTGCTTGACTCAGGTGAGTCTTACGGCCCCACTTTTACTGTTTTAACTTATTGGGGGAGATGCATGCTACTGATTTTCTTGAACACAAGTACTAAACTGTTTACTATACCAAACGGAATTGCATGAGTTACTTACTATTTACTGAAGTCTCTCCATCATATATCGTTAGTTATGTACTTAAGCGCGAACAGTAGTTAATGGATCCATTAGGGAAATGACCCTCCCCGCCCGGGGTAGTAGCGCTACCACGAACCGTTATGTATAAACGGGCGACTATTATTTCGTTACTTATGCTTGCTCAATTTCGAGCATGTCACGGGAGCAACTGATTATTTACGGGTTAAGCTTCGATTATGAGCCTCATGGCAACGGTATAACTTGATTACTTTACTTTTGCGAGATTTGCAAATACTTGATATACGCCTACGGGCACTACTGATGAAATCTTGTGTTCAAACTGATTATTTACTGACAAACCTGTGAGATTCACCAACCTTTTGGTTGACCCTTTTTAGCATGTATTCTCAGGTACACTTACGGAGTAGGATCACTCCAGGATTACTAGCTAGAGTCGCATGATTTCCAAACTGCATTTAACGGAGATTCTTTGGCATTATCTTTTGTAACTATGGTTATGTAATAGAATCTCCCGCCACATACGCGGACTCTAGGCTTACATATTTTTGTAAAGAAAACTATACGTTTTCAAACGATTTAATTATGAAATGTAATTATTTTACAAAACGTCTCATTTAGAGGTCGTTTGCTGTATATCTTGTGCTTTGTATATTGATTAGTAACACCCAAGTATGCTTCCGCAAATCACTAAATTTGGGGGTGTTACAGATTGGTATCAGAGCCTAAGGTTATAGTGAACTAGGTTGCATTTAGTGGACCTAGACTATGACCATTAGGCAGTATTCCCTTACTAGGCATAATTGGTTCAGGAATCACATCATACGACTTTAATTTAACATAGCCTGATCAACTATGTACAATTAAGGAAAGATGATGTGCGGTCTGAAATGGTTGTGTCGAACAGGAATGCGTTAGTTGACTCTGACCACGAGAGAACCGGACCATTACTTGATACGTGCTAGACGCTAGGCTGGATATTATATATTTATACATATTAGCCTCGTCTTACTTACACTCTGCCACAGGAATGGCAAACACACCACCTAATCCGACACACTCTCACTCACATGGGTCACGGAACCCACGAGTAGCCAGGAGGAACACAAGGTCACCTCGAACCAGCCCTTATCCTGTACATAACTCTCAGAACTCGGCACATCTCACGTTACCAGTATTGGCTACCCAATTCCGCCGTCAGGAGCAAAGACTCGAAAACCTAGAACTGGAACAACACCGAATGGCTTACCTGCTTCATCAAGCTCTCGACCGCATATCACAACTACAGCTAGAACAAGAGGATACCAACCTCTCTGTAAGCATAATTCAGGATTCCATGACCGCCGAGTTAGGTGCGGATGAACTTGTAAGAAACCGATTAGAAGAATGTGAACAGCGTTCACAGGAGACTGCGGATCACTCTCGAACAATAGCACAACGACTGGCCTTGGTGGAAGACAACGCCAGGCAAACCAACCGACTAGCAGAAACCGTGGACCGCCTTGTCGCGCTGATGGAACAAATTAATCTACATTAAGATTAGTGTAGTTTTTGTCTTGTAATCTATCTCGTAATCTAGGGACTATCTAGCACTACTCTATAAACTAGTCGGATGTAACCATTCCCGACACCTTTTGTAATATCTCTGTAGGATGTAACTTTTGAACTCACTTTATCTATCAGATATCCTTTGTTATCTCAACTCACATTAATTGTCATTTTCCATGTTGATGTTATGTATTACTGCTTTTATACATGTACATCTGTGACAATTACCAGCTCATACAAAATCTCATGTATCTTCATTTCTTTTATTGAAGAATTATGCCGCCAAAGACACGACCATACACCGATGCCCAGATTACCTCCCTTATAACCCAGGCTGTTACTGAAGCCTTGGCTCGGAATACTCCACCAAATTCCTCGAGAAACAGCGATGCCGCTGAAACCACTGCTGCTAAACCTTGTTCTTACAAGGACTTCCAGAACTGCAAACCTCTAAACTTTGCAGGTACCGAGGGAGCTATCGGTCTAATACGCTGGATCGAGAAAGTTGAATCGGTATTTCTTATCTGCAACTGTGCGGAGGGGGACAAAGTTAAGTTCTCTGTTAGTACTTTTACTGACACCGCACTCACGTGGTGGAACACCTATGCCCAAACTGTGGGCGTTGCCAATGCTTACAAACTCCCGTGGGAGGAGTTGAAGGAGATGTTAAGGGGTGAGTATTGCCCCAGGGATGAACTGAAACAACTGGAGCTAGAATTCTGGAACCATAAGATGCAAGGTAATGATATCACCGGTTACACCAACCGTTTCCACCAGCTGGCACTTCTGTGCCCAACCATGGTCGATCCTGAGTACAAGAGGATCGAGAAATACGTTGATGGACTGCCCGAAAAACTTCAGGACCTGGTGACTTCATCCAAACCAGGTACTATCCAGAACGCCATCCGTATGGCCCATGAACTCACGGCAAACGCTGTCCGCCGTAACACAACCTCAGCCCCACCTGCAAACAACAAACGAAAGTGGGAAGGAAACCCCAACTCATCCAACCAAATCACCAACCGAAAGCATGAGCCCCTTAGGGCTTATTCATCTGGCACTTCTGAAAGGAAAGGGTACGTTGGAAGCAGGCCCTACTGTCCCAAATGCAATCGTCACCACGACGGTTCCTGCCCTTGCACAAACTGCAAACGCTTTGGGCATCTGGCCAAGGATTGTCGAAACACCAGTGCCCCGAAGACTTGTTATGGGTGCGGAAGTCCTGGGCATTTTCAGAATAATTGCCCTAAACAGAAAAACAACAACAACAACAACAGCAGCAACAAACGGAACAACAACCCTGCTCGTAGCAGAGCATTTGTCATCGAAGCTGAGGAAGCTAGGGAAGACCCGAATGTTGTAACGGGTACGTTTCTTCTCAACGATCTTACTGCTTCAGTATTATTTGATACCGGTGCTGATAAAAGTTTCATATCTAATGAGTTTTGCCCACTACTTAATATCACCCCTTCGGCCTTAGATGTTAAGTACACTGTAGAACTTGCAAATGGTAAACTTATAGAAACCAGTAGTGTGATACCTAATTGCACTTTAAACCTCGCAAACGAAACCTTCTCAATCGATTTAATGCCTGTTGAACTAGGAAGTTTTGATGTCATCGTGGGTATGGACTGGTTGTCCAAGCACCGGGCCGAAATTGTGTGCCATGATAAAATCGTCCGAATTCCTCTCGCCACCGATAGTACCTTGGTCATACAGGGGGAGACCGGTGGGTCGAGACTAAACTTAATCTCCTGTTTAAAAACCCGAAAATTCCTGAGAAAGGGTTACCCAGCAATACTCGCGCACATCACGGAGAAAAAGTCGGAGGAGAAGCGACTTGAAGATGTGCCAATCGTTAGAGACTTTCCCGAAGTCTTTCCAGAAGAACTACCTGGTTTACCTCCACCTAGACAGGTCGAGTTCTCGATTGACCTCGTGCCGGGTGCCGCACCGGTGGCCCGAGCACCGTACCGCCTAGCTCCATCTGAACTTCAGGAGTTGTCCACGCAGTTACAGGAACTCCTGGATAGAGGATTCATCAGACCGAGTTCTTCACCTTGGGGAGCTCCGGTCTTGTTTGTTAAAAAGAAAGACGATTCATTTCGAATGTGTATTGACTACCGAGAGTTGAACAAACTAACCGTCAAGAACCGATACCCACTTCCTCGAATCGATGATCTGTTCGATCAACTCCAAGGATCAAGCTGTTATTCAAAAATTGATCTTCGATCAGGTTATCATCAGTTTCGTGTTCGCGATGCTGACATCCCAAAAACCGCATTCAGAACCCGTTACGGGCACTACGAATTTCAAGTAATGCCCTTTGGCCTAACCAACGCACCGGCTGTATTCATGGACCTTATGAATCGGGTGTGCAAACCATACCTCGACAAGTTTGTCATTGTTTTTATCGATGACATCCTTATCTATTCGCGAAATGAACATGAACACGCACAACACCTCAGAACCATCCTAGAACTACTTAGACACGAGGAGCTCTACGCCAAATTTTCTAAGTGTGAGTTCTGGATACACACCGTTCAATTCCTTGGACACGTTATCGACAGTCAGGTAATTCATGTAGACCCGTCAAAAATTGAGGCAATCAAGAACTGGAAAGCACCAACCACTCCAACCGAGGTACGCCAATTCTTGGGATTGGCCGGTTACTACCGTCGTTTCATCGAAAACTTCTCAAAAATTGCCAAACCCCACACAGTGCTGACTCAGAAGGAAAAGAAATTTGATTGGACCGATAAACAAGAGTCGGCATTTCAACTCTTGAAATCCAAGCTTTGCAGTGCACCCATTCTATCTCTACCCGAAGGCACCGATGACTTCGTGGTATACTGCGATGCTTCTCACCAAGGTCTCGGTTGCGTGCTGATGCAACGAGACAAGGTCATTGCTTACGTCTCCAGACAACTTAAAGTTCACGAGAAAAACTACACAACACACGACCTCGAGCTAGGGGCCGTGGTGTTCGCTTTAAAAATCTGGAGACATTATCTTTATGGTACCCGCAGCACTGTATTCACCGACCACAAAAGCCTCCAACACATTTTCAACCAGAAAGATCTTAACATGAGGCAACGTAGATGGGTTGAATTACTCACCGATTACGACTGTGAGATCAAATATCATCCGGGCAAAGCAAACGTGGTTGCTGATGCTCTCAGTCTTAAGGAACGAACAAAACCACTCCGAGTCCGGGCACTCAGTATTACCATTCATAACGACCTCACCACCCAAATACACCTTGCCCAACTCGAAGCCCTGAAACCCGATAACTTCAAGAACGAGGCCTTGCGAGGCATGGACAGACAATTCGAGATCAGACCCAACGGAGTTAAGTATTTCTCTAACCGAATCTGGTTACCTAATTTTGGGAACCTTCGGGACTTGGTGATGGATGAAGCTCACAAGTCCAAATATTCTATCCACCCGGGATCCGACAAAATGTATCACGGCATCAAGGAGTTTTACTGGTGGCCGAATATGAAAGCTGACATTGCTTTGTACGTCAGCAAATGTTTAACTTGTTCCAAGGTCAAGGCCGAGCACCAAAGACCTTCTGGATTGCTCCAACAACCTGAAATTCCTCAATGGAAATGGGAGCAAATTACCATGGATTTCATAACCAAACTACCTAAATCGGCGAGCGGTTGCGATACCATTTGGGTGATCGTCGATCGTCTCACCAAATCGGCTCATTTCTTGGCAATCAGAGAAACCGACAAAATGGAACGCCTTACACAAATTTACATCAAAGAAATCGTTTGCCAACATGGTGTCCCTCTCTCGATTATCTCTGACAGGGATGCCCGTTTCACATCTCGCTTCTGGCAATCACTCCAAAAATCACTGGGTACCCGTCTCGATATGAGTACCGCGTACCATCCTCAGACCGATGGCCAGAGCGAACGAACTATTCAGACACTGGAAGACATGCTACGAGCCTGCGTAGTGGATTCCGGCACAAATTGGGAAAGACACCTACCGTTGTGCGAGTTCTCGTACAACAACAGCTATCACACCAGCATTAAAGCTGCACCTTTTGAGGCACTGTACGGTCGTAAGTGCCGATCACCGATCTGTTGGACTGAAGTGGGAGAGAGTCAACTCACTGGTCCTGAACTCATACATGAAACCACAGAGAAAATCGTTGAAATCCAAAACCGACTCAAAGCCGCGCGTGATCGTCAGAAGAGCTATGCTGACGTGAGACGCAAACCACTCGAGTTCCAAGTTGGGGATCGAGTACTCTTAAAAGTATCGCCTTGGAAAGGCGTAATCCGATTCGGCAAACGCGGAAAATTAAACCCCAGGTACATTGGACCTTTTGAGATCCTCGAGAAGATAGGTCCAGTGGCATACCGATTGCAGCTGCCCTCTGAACTCAGCAGCGTGCACCCTACCTTTCACATTTCTAACTTAAAGAAATGTTTGTCTGACGAGACACTTATTATCCCCCTTGACGAGATTCGCATAGATGACAAACTACATTTCGTTGAGGAACCTGTCGAAATTATGGACCGTGAGGTCAAACAACTGAAACAAAGTCGTATTCCAATCGTCAAAGTCAGGTGGAATTCGCGGCGCGGTCCGGAATTCACTTGGGAACGGGAAGACCAAATACGACTCAAGTATCCCCACTTATTCACCGATTCTGCCCCTAACGCGACTTCGACTTAAATTTCGGGACGAAATTCTTTTAACAGGGGGAGAATGTAACAACCGGCAAATTAGGACTAGAATTAGTGCCTAATTCTTCGTTAATACATGTAATTAGTTCTGTGTTAGGCTAATTTATGTATCGAATTATATATATTGTTAAATATATATGAAAATGCGATTTGGTTAAATCGTACGCAACTTAAATAGAATGAAATTCTATTCGGTTAATACGGACGTTGGTGAACAAATGTTTAAAAACTAAAATAACGCAATTATGACCGAAATGCTATTTTATAATAGTTAGTAACTGCCTTGTACTACCCGATTTAAAACTTACGCGATTTAAAGACGAAAGTAATTAAATTTAATTTAAACTGTTAAAGATTTAAGGAAATAATTTAAATAAATTATTTAACTAGATTTGCAATTTTATAAAAATAATTAAACGCGTAAAATGGATATTTAACGTTTAAACGACGGAGCAAACGAACACCGCACGGGGAGCGGAGACAGGAAAATGGGAGGATAACCTCCCATTCCCCACCTTTCTCTTTTCATTTCATCTTTTCCCTCTCTCTCTCCTTCATCTTTTTCTCTCAACTTTCATCACCACCAAAACCCACCAAAATCACCAAATAAACATACTAAACGCACCCGGATTTCGTGACTACTTTGGAAGAAAACGTTCACCTTCTCACGATCTACATTCCTATCTTTTCGGATTTTCAATCCGACGCCGCGTAAGTTTCCGACAAATCCCGACATCTCTCGTTTTCGATCATTTTTACTAGTTTATGGTTTAAATAGGCTTAATACGTTCATATAAGGGTTGGGTAAAAGATTTGGACCCAACGGAAACCGGGAAACTCGTTTTCGACAAAAATTCCGGCCATCAGACCGCTACGTCGCACCTGGCCAGGGGCCTCTGCGACGTCGCGGCCTACGTCGCACAAAAATCCCAACGTCGCACTAGCGACGCAGCCCCTTACGTCGCATTAATTTGCGGACGTCGCACGTAGCGACGTAGACTTTAACGTCGCAAACCGAAGCAACGTCGCATTAGCGACGTCGCCCCCTACGTCGCATTGATTTGCGAAGGTCGCATCATGCGACGTACCTGCCTACGTCGCACCTTACGTCGCTTGCAACGTCGCATGCTACGTCGCACAAACCAGAACCCTGAAAACTCACATTTTCACTAAGTGTCGAACTTTTACAACCTCAAATCCTTATACGATACGACCTAACAATCATAATAAAACATACTTTCCTATTACAATTACTTTAATTTGCGTATTGAATGATAAACTTTAATTATAACAAATCACCAACGGGCCGTATACTTTGTTACGAACGCGAACAAACCAACATTTAAACACAACGGGTTGTATGAACAACTAGCCTAGATGGTCTTGCGAGACATCTACTTACTTAACCTTACGTGTTTAGGCACTAGAAGATTACGGGTTCGGAGAACCTACTTGCTTTACTACTACTTGCTATTTACCACTGCTTGACTCAGGTGAGTCTTACGGCCCCACTTTTACTGTTTTAACTTATTGGGGGAGATGCATGCTACTGATTTTCTTGAACACAAGTACTAAACTGTTTACTATACCAAACGGAATTGCATGAGTTACTTACTATTTACTGAAGTCTCTCCATCATATATCGTTAGTTATGTACTTAAGCGCGAACAGTAGTTAATGGATCCATTAGGGAAATGACCCTCCCCGCCCGGGGTAGTAGCGCTACCACGAACCGTTATGTATAAACGGGCGACTATTATTTCGTTACTTATGCTTGCTCAATTTCGAGCATGTCACGGGAGCAACTGATTATTTACGGGTTAAGCTTCGATTATGAGCCTCATGGCAACGGTATAACTTGATTACTTTACTTTTGCGAGATTTGCAAATACTTGATATACGCCTACGGGCACTACTGATGAAATCTTGTGTTCAAACTGATTATTTACTGACAAACCTGTGAGATTCACCAACCTTTTGGTTGACCCTTTTTAGCATGTATTCTCAGGTACACTTACGGAGTAGGATCACTCCAGGATTACTAGCTAGAGTCGCATGATTTCCAAACTGCATTTAACGGAGATTCTTTGGCATTATCTTTTGTAACTATGGTTATGTAATAGAATCTCCCGCCACATACGCGGACTCTAGGCTTACATATTTTTGTAAAGAAAACTATACGTTTTCAAACGATTTAATTATGAAATGTAATTATTTTACAAAACGTCTCATTTAGAGGTCGTTTGCTGTATATCTTGTGCTTTGTATATTGATTAGTAACACCCAAGTATGCTTCCGCAAATCACTAAATTTGGGGGTGTTACAATATGTCTAAGCTTGCTAAATCATGATCAATCACATATGCGTTCACATTATTTTTTAATTCAATTTACTTATTATGTTTAGCGTCAATAGAAGCTTGAGAGTCCCGAATTCACTATTGTTTAGCGAAATGGAATCACAATAAGTAAAGTTAATTGTAGAAGGGGGGGTTGAATACAATTAAAAACTTCTTTCAGATTTATCTAACTTAATTAGTTGGTTTTTAATTGTTCAGACAAAACAGAGTATTAACACACACACACACACACACACACACACATATATATATATATATATGACAGTTAAAGTAAATACGCAATAGTAGCTGAAATGTGATTTTATTAAGTATAAAGATCACAAAGTGTTGATTGCGGAATGAACTAGCCTAGGCTAATCCAAATCATACACTTGAGCTTATCTATTACAATGAAGCAGAGCAGTAGTGGACAAACACGCTAACTGCTCGCTCGCTGAATCGTTGTTATGCACCCTAGACAAACTGATCACTGAACACACGAGTGATAAGTATGTACAGACGACTAGCCTCTAAAGTACAATGAACTGAACTATTTATACTACAAGTGTTCCTAAAATATCTCCTATAAAATAGGATCTTGGAATGACACGTGTCACTGCTTGATTGGCTTGATCTCTGATGAACCGACATTCTGCGGGTCCCAATTCTGTTACCGCAAATATCTCATTTCCTTGAGACCAATCATTTGCTGCCACGTAATCCTTCGAACATTCTTCAAGTACAAGGAACACTTGCTGATGTAAATGAGTACAGTACTTGTGTACTTGTGATTGAGAGGCTTTATTGAGTAGTCTCTGAAGATGCAGTAATTCTTCTCACTCACTGCGAGCTAACATGCTCTTGTATAATGACTTGAAATATTGATCTTCAGCGACTAGTTGTTATTTAGGCAGTGACTTTTGCCTTTATTAAACTGAAGATATAAAACTCTCGCTGCTTATGATCAGCGACACACCAAGTTGAGGTTTAATCTTCCTCAGCATATCTTTTTCCTTAAGACAAATGAATAGTAGCCAGTGTGTATCATTCTTCAGCAACAGCAGCTTTGACATACATCATTTTCTTTCTTGAACAATTCATCGTTGAGTTGATCAGCGATCAGCGACTTGATCATGGTCAGCGACCAGTGACTCAACAATCTCCTCCTAAATGATTGTGATCTAAGCTCCCTAGATAAACTTGTTGCTGGTAAGAATTTATAGTCAGTGTTTAAAGATTAAACATTCAGTGACTTACACTTGTGATCCATTCAATTTTCTTTTTGGATTCTTTTGATATGATCTGAGTTTTGCACTCTGGTTTACTCAAAAGATCAGATTTCATTGAACTGTAAAAGTATAAACATTACAAGTGATTTCAGTTACAATAAATCTAATCTATTACAACTTTTAACCCAAGCAGCTCCAAATTTCTTCTTCCTTTACAATACCAAGCTCATCAGCTAGCTCGTATTTGTCAGTAGAGGGAAGGTATCTGAACTGTCTTGCTAACCCTTCTTCCAAGATTGCCTTTCTCATGTTTGAATCCTTGGAACGCATACTGACACATCTGATTAGGTGAACAAGCTGCTCATGATCAATCTTTTCAAGCTCTGACTTTCTTTGAAAACATAATTTTCCATTAAAGTCTATGTAGATAAGTCCCTTCTCTCCTTCTGTTACTTCAGTACCCTCAACCCTTGGCACTCCATCAGGGATAGAAAGATTTAATCTTCTGGTGTTTGGAATTCTGTATATGCTGTTAGTACCTGATCTATACCTTGGACTTGGTGGCTGCACTATCTCCTCACCATGTATGACAGTATCTTCTGGTCTGAGTAGCTGCAGATCCACCATTTTCTGAAATAGCCTATCAATTTCATTCAGCACTTCTTTCTTTGCAGCACTAGAAGAGTGACTGATAGCAAGTCTGATTTCATTCCATTCTTCTCTATGCAGCTTGCAGACTTGATCAAGATTGATTGCTTGAGCCTTTGAACCTCTATGAATAAGTAGCTGAGCTTGAAATTGATTCTTTTGGCTTTTTCAGATTGACCTTAGTGATAGGAGCAGGGTTTGACCTACCAACCATTCTAACAGCATATTTCTTTCTGTCAATTTCAATCCACATTTTATCCACTGATGTTTCAGCTCCCCCTTTCCTTCTCGACTTCCTGCCCTTTTTAGTTGCACAAAGCTCTTGCTGAAGTTCAGATTTCTCAACATCTTCAAGAAGCTTATCCAACTTAGAGTCAATATCTTCTTGCTTCCTTTTCAGGAAGATTTCTCTTTCTCTTTCTATAGCTTCATCACCACTTAATTTCAACATATCGGCACGATCAGCATCTGATTGTTCTTTTAACCTTCTTTTTCTTTCTTCTTCTTCATCTTTTGCATCTGCCTCAGCTTGGATTTTCAAAATTATTTCCCTCTCCTGATTTTGTCTCTCTGATCTTTCTAGCAATTCTTTCTTCTTTGGTTTCATTGCTAAGAATGCTTCCTGATGTAGACTCGGAAGAGAGAAGAAGAGCTGGGGTAGCAGTGGCTGGCATTGTGATTTCTGGTTGTGAAGAGAAGGTTGCTGTTGTTGTTGTTGCTTCAGTTGGGATGATAGTTGTGAGAATTGGAAGGGTGATTTGTGGAGTTGTTATTTGTGAAGTTGCTGTTGGTATTGGTGTTGTTGTTGTTATTGGTGTTTCTGTTGCTATTTCAGTTGTTGGAGTTTCCTCAGGTATGACAGTGTTTGATTGAGGCATTGATGGTGGTGAATCAGGTTGCTCTAAAATGGATTTAAGCTGGTACATGGTAGCTGATACCTCCTCCTCAGAGAATGATGCCTTTTTAAGCTCGGAGGAGGTGGACCCAGATGTAGAAGACTTACTGGTCCTTTTTCTTTTGGTTAGAACAGAAGAGATAGGTTGCTGATCCTCCATTCTTTCATCATTATCATCTTCTTTCTTATCAGCACCATCACCCTTATCATCACCATCATCATGATCATCACCATCATCATGATTGTCACCATCACTCATTTCCACATCTTTATCATCATCATCATCGACAATCCTATTTATCCAGTTCCATCGAGCCAGTTCATAACTCACTGATCTCCCCCTTAACTTTGCTTTTTTGTCATCAGCCAATTCCTTTACTCTAGAGTTATACATTCTGAGTTCGTCAGAACAAAGCTCAGGGAAATTTATTTCATCATATTCATCTTCATCTTCTTCATCATCCATATCAATCCATGATAGCTCAGCGATGACAGCAGCAATAGCTGCTTCTTCGGCAGCAACAGCTTCTTCTTCTAAATTTGGATTTTCAGCAATTGGACGAAGAGAGAAAGATTCCAATAGAATTTCTCTGTGACTAGCAGGTTGACCAGGTTTAATGAAGGCATCATCATAAACGTCTTGGAAGGGAGCAACATCATCATAGATTCTTTTGTCGTAGGGAGCATCTTTATTTATGAAAGCATCATTGTCTGCTACTAACTTCTCCCCCTTTTCATCATAAAAAGATGCTATACATTCCTTTATCCAGCGATAGAGCTTTTTATTATTAACTATGAGAGCAGCTACTTGAGCTCTAGTCGCTTGATGATGAGCGGTCATACTAGCGAGAAGTTTGTCAGTGGTCTCCATGTAAGTTAACATAGATGAAGAGATAAGCTTCTGTTGAGTAGAAAGAGAAGAGATTGCTTCATCATGAGTTTTCAGGCTGAATTTGGTGAATGATGCAAATTCAGAGAGAGATTTGGCATGTGTTTCCAGAAGTTTGTAATGATCTAGTTCAGCTGCAGCAATATTTTTGACTTTTTCGCTAACAGCCTCACTCCAGGATGGGATTGGTTCATAGACAGCTGCAAGAGAATGGATTTTATCAGTAAGCTCAACAATATTACCTTTCAGAGACTCCCGTTCTTCAGTGAGAAGCTTAATTTGTTTCTGGGAGGAGGCAACGTATTCGAGCAGCAGCTTATTTGTGTTGGAGGGAGTAGATGATGAAGCTGTGTCTGCAGCTTTAGGAGGTGGTGATTGATGCGGTTGTTGTTGTGGTGGAGGTGATGGTTGTTTGTGATGATTTGTGGGAGAGGTTGGTGGAGTTGCTCGAGGTTGTGGTTGTAGGTGGTTCATCATCAGCTACTTTGGAGATATTGTCACTGGAAAGAGATATTGCATCTAATTCCTGTAATGGTGAAGTGACAATAGTAGCTGATGGAGCAGTGGTGAGTGGAATAGAGACATCAGCAGCAACAGAAACATATTGAATGTATTGTGGAGATGGTTGAGATTATTGTTCATTGTCGCTGGAGGAAGTGGAGGTGTCCATGGGTTGGGCTTCCTCATCATCACCAGTTTGTGTTCTAACTGGTGGATCATTGGAAACAGAAGTTTCAACTTGTATCCCTCTCTGTGACTGGAGAGGGACATTGACGGTTGGTGCAGTGCTAGATGAGAGGTGGCTTGGGTCTGTAGCCAGTGGTGTGACATCAACGATGGGTGTGTTATCACCCAATGATGTCACTTGCCCTTTATGTGAAACATCATCCTTTTGTGAGGATGATGAGTGGCTGATGGGTTGACTCGATAAGGGGGTGTGGATTGCACCTGAATCACTGCTAACAATGGGTTGAGCCATTGTAGCTGTCTGTAAGCTTTCCTTTTTAGAGTCACTGGACTTTCGGAAGTCCAGCGAAGCAGTTGTAGGCTCAGGTTTATCAAGGGTGCCCGCAGGGACTTAACGTTCAGTCTCTACTTCACCCTTGGCATCCGTAGATGTCTTCTTTTTGCTACGTCCCTGATCCTTTAATTTCAGGGACCCTAATTTGGATTTTCTTTTGGGAGCAGTTGGGGGTTTTTGAGATGGTGGTTGACCAGCTGTAGTCACTGGGGGTTTGTTTAGTGACATGGTCGATTGGGGGGCAGGAGCGGACGGATGTACAGTTTGTAAGGGCTAGGGTGCAAGTATCCCCTTGGGTTTCATGAAATCAGGGAGAAGCATAGTCGCTGCTTTGTTGAAAATTTGACTCCCTACCAGAGTGGGTTCAAAACCTTTGAAAGAAATCCTATCATAGGCTTCAAACTGATCTTTAAAGATCAGTGATAAAAACCTAGGATAGGGGACATATTTGGCTCTGGTAGATTCAGCGACTTTAGAAACCAGCTCATCAAAGATCACACTTGCATAGTCAACCCTTAAAGAGTTAACCAGTGACCAGCTGATTTGTGCTTCTAGTGAGCTAAATTGATCATAGCTCCCTGTTTTTGTGCCCAAAGATTGAATAAAATTTGAAAACAGGGCATTCCACACACCATCCATTTTGGTTTTGTGAACTGTGCCGTATTTACGATTCCCACTGCTATCGACAGTATATTTACAGTCAATTCTAGTAGATTGACTATGCCTCCTTTGGCAGCGTCCTTGTCAGGCAGGGGTTCATAAGTATCGTGCACAGGAAGTTGTAAAATGGAACGAATGGTGTGTGCAGTGATGGTTATTTTCTGACCTCCGTTATCAATGAATCCCTGGAGCTGTGAAGTACCTTGAACAACTGAGTGAGTACAGGTAAACCAGAACTCACTCAGCCATTCTGGGTTCATTTCCCCAGGAGATAATGTGAGAGCAGGGAGGATAAAGTGTGTATTCAAAAAATTTAAAACCTCCACATACTCTGTTTTAGGGCATGAAAGATTGCCCAAATAGTTTGATTTTGGAACTGTAACGATGAAATCCTCATTCACTGCAGTGGCTCGAAGAGCTTTAATTTCTACAGTGGCGGTGTAGGTATTTGTGAAAAAAATTTGATTTCGACATTATTGATCCTTAAGCAAAATATTTTGTGCTTTCGATTAGGGTTTATGCAAAAACAGAGTGTTTGATGAAAATTAAGAGAGCGTAAAAAGTGAAATGGGATTTAAATCGCTGTTTTATACTGCTGCTTTCTTGAGAATCATGTGGTGGAAAATGAAAGATAGTGTTTGGTGGTTGTGGTGAGTGGTAGTGGTATAGGGGTGATGATGGTGGAGTGGTGGCATTAATGGTGATTGGAGAGGTGCGCCGGAAAAGTGTACTGACGTAAGAAAGGGAGTGTCAGATTGTGCGACTTTTGCATTGTACTCTAAAATATTTATTTTTGAAATCCGTTAACTTATCACCATTAACAAATACATCAGAGAGTCATATGTATATAATCAATAAATTGATTATCCACCAAAAAGAAATATAAGTATCAAAAAGAGACAAATATAATATTTTATCTAGCTGATACGTTATCTCGCTGATTTAAGCACAACTTAGAATGCTGATTAAATCATAGAGACGCAGTTACAGCACTGATATAAATCAAATTTATCAATTTTAGATAAAGATATTATATATGTATATATATATATATATATATATATATATATATATATATATATATATATATTTATTTATTTATTTATTTATTTAAAAACAATGAGTATAGATTATGTTCCATATAAATTGTATAACATTTTACCATATTAACTTTCACTGATCTAGCTACAACTTAGAATACTAACCAGATCAGCTAGAGAAAACATAGAGCAATGATATAGAATTCATATTAAAACATATTAGATACTCATGAGATTATACAAAATATAAAATTAGCTGAACATAACTAACTGATCATTACGCTTGCTGTTTAGATCAATTGGAGTTAATTGATCAGTGATTGTGCTCTATTAAAGTTATACTTTATATAATCATTTTATTTAAAAGCAATTTTAAAATTTAACAAAAATAACTAAATAAGCTTGATAGCTGAGTTAGTCATTAAAGTTTAACATACCAAGCTCGCTGATAAGAAAATTAAATCTTTTCTCATCCAAAGGTTTTGTAAACAAATCAGCAAGTTGGTAATCAGTTGGAATAAAATGCAGTTCAATGTCACCTTTCATCACATGGTCCCTGATGAAATGATATCAAACATCAATGTGCTTTGTCCTTGAGTGCATCACTGGATTGTTGGCAATGGCTATGGCACTTTGAATGTCACAGTAGATTGGTATATCACTGAAGTCAAACCCATAGTCAGCGAGCTGATTTCTCATCCAGAGAATTTGAGCTGTACAGGCACTGGCAGCAACATATTCAGCTTCAGCGGTTGAAGTTGAAACTGAGTTTTATTTCTTGCTGGACTAGCTTACAAGCTTTTCTCCAAGAAATTGACAGCTACCAGATGTACTTTTTCTATCCAGCTTGCATCCAGCATGATCAGAATCAGAATATCTTTTTAGTGAGAAATCTGAACCAGATGGGTACCAGAAACCAAGATTTGGTGTACCCTTCGGATATCTGAATATTCTTTTGATAGCGAGAAAGTGTGATTCCTTTGGATCAGCTTGATACCTAGCACAAAGACATGTAGCAAACATAATGCCTAGTCTACTTTCAGTTAAGTACAGCAGTGACCCAATCATTCCTCTGTAAGCAGTGATGTTTACAGATTTACCATCAGAATCAGCATGTAATTTTACTACAGGTGACATGGGTGTAGCAAGGGATGAGCAGTTAGTGAATTCAAATTTTTTTAATAAATCTTTAACATATTTTCCTTGATTTATAAAGATTCCAGTCTTGGTTTGTTTTATTTACAGACCAAGGAAAAATGTTAATTCACCCATCATGCTCATCTCATAACTTTTGGTCATGAGATCAGAAAATTCCTTGTACATGTCACTGTTAGTAGACCCAAAAATAATATCATCAACATAAATCTGGACTAATATGACATCTCTCGTCTCTTTTGATGAATAATGTGCTATCAATTTTTCCTCAGACATAGCCACATTTTATCAGATAGACAGAGAGAGTGTCATACCAGGCTCTAGGAGCCTGTTTTAATCCATATAAAGCTTTATCCAGCTTATAAACATAACCAGGGCATTTGGGATCAATAAATCCAGGTGGTTGCTTGACATACACTTCTTCCCGCAGCTTGCCATTTAGAAAGGCACTCTTCACATCCATCTGATATACTTTAAATTTCTTGTGAGCTGCATAGGCTAAGAACAGCCAAATTGCTTCAAATCTAGCCACTGGTGCAAAGGTCTCGTCCTAATCAATGCCTTCTTACCGACAGTAACCTTGTGCAACCAGTCTAGCCTTCTTTCTAATAACCACACCATCAGCATCCATCTTATTTCTGAATACCCATTTTTTTCCAATCACTGATTTTCCAGCAGGTTGAGGCACTAGCTTCCAAACTTTGTTTCTCTCAAACTGAGATAGTTCTTCTTGCATGGCAGCTATCCAGTGATGATCAGTGAGTGCTTCATCAACTTTCTTTGGTTCCATCAGTGACACAAAGCTAACAAACAGACAAACGTTAGCAGTTGTTGATCTTGTATGAACCCTGGATTTTGGATTACCAATAATCAATTGATTATCGATATGTTTTGTCCATTTAGTCATTCGCTAAGGTTCAGCAGTGACTTGGTTATCCAGTGAAGGTCCAGGTGACAGATCAGCATTAGAAACATGACTGTTATTATCTTGTGAGCTTTGGTTTGGACAGGGAGATGGAGATGATGGGTTATCAGTAGGTAAAGATGATGTTCCTGAATTATTCTCAACTGAAGTAGAGTTAGAATTGAATTCAGGGACACTATCTTCCCTGTCAGAATCTGATGAGAAATTTTCATATTTCTTATCAGCTGGTTTTTCTTTAACTGATGAGTCACTATCCATTTTATTAAAAACAAGATTTTCATATTCTTTTGGAACAGTGAGTGACTCATCGTACGATTCATCAAAGGTAACATCTATTGATTCCTCAATACATTCTCTTCGTTTATTATAAACTCTGAAAGCTTTAGAGATGATTGAGTAACCAACAAATATTCCTTCATCAGCTTTAGGATCAAACTTTCCTAAGTGATCTCTTTTGTTTAAAATGTAGCAGGTACTACCAAAAACATGGAGAAAACTTATGTCAGGTTTTCTCCCCCTTAACACCTCATATGCAGTTTTATTATGTCGTTTGACAATCAGTGACCTATTCTGGGTGTACCAGGCAGTACTCACTGCTTCTGCCCAGAAATAGGTCTTAAGACCAGCATCAATGAGTGTGACATCCGTCACTAAATGCATCATTTGTAGGTTCGTTTTCAAACTTCATTTCGTATTCATGGTCAAACATTTCGTAATCTAAACTATATGGGAAACTTAATTTTCGTTTAGTATTCGAATGATTCAGTTAATTCACAATGAAAGATTTGTTAGCTATTAAACAAAGTCAAACGCATTAATTACGAAACTAGGGTTTCTGGATTTCTCAGAATCGCGACGCGATTACCCCTGTATCGCGACGCGATTTGCTAGGTTAATCACGACGCGATTATACCCAGATCGCGATGCGATCCCGTGTCGGTCAGACTTGATATATATACGTATTTTAAAATCCTAACTCGTATTCTATCAAACCACAGCCGTATTTGAAGAACCTGGAGTGACTTGTTCTTCATATTTTCGATTTCCAAAGTACAATAACATAATCACATCATTCCTCAATCGTTTTATTGATCGAGAGACTTCGTATACGCATATTTTGGTAAGATTCATGTTTAAATCCTTCGTTCTTTTCGTAATCTTGATGCATGATGAAGAAATTCTCATGCTATGATGTATGTCTACAGATTCTCAAGGGTTCCATTGTGCGGATTCGTATTAGTTGGTATAAATTTCTTTCCGAATCATTCGTTACATCATATATCGGTTATTCGTTATTGCCGGTTATTTTCGGTTCATTCCCATTGTGTTCCGGGTAATAAAAATAGTTAGAACATTAATAAAATCAGTATATATGATGATAGGAATAAGAATTTTGATTGTTGTTGCGGTTTGAATTGGTTATATATGTGATTAGGGTTGAGTTATTATAAACCCTAATCTGACCAGAAACTTTGTTCGGATTGGGAAGCTCGTAACTTGGTCAATTCACGATGGTTTTTGTTGAAAAAGGAGTCTAAACATAAGTAATTTGAGTCTTCTTTCAAATGGTGTCGGTTTCATGGCTAAATGTGGAGTATAAGTTGGTCAAAATGATTTTACAAGACGATGTGTCATTTCTGAGTTTCTTGGTTCCAGATTTCGGTTGAGTTGTCGATTTTTGAAACGTGCCTTGAACTAAGAATTTGATCTTAATATTTATACTGGAGTATCTTTAAAGTGTTAAGTATTTTCTGTAAAAATATGATAATCATTTGAAGCTTCTAAGTATTTTAAGTAAATTAAAACTTTTGTGAAGTCAGAAAGAGTCAACAGTTTAGAGCAGATTACTTTGGTGAATTTTTAAAAATAGTAAATCAATGTAAATGAATCTGGGAAAATTACTGAGTCTTCTAAACACAATAAAGTATCGTTGGTAAAAATGATAGAGTCAAACGGTTTAAGTAACTATTATTTAAAAATTCGTGAAGTGGGTCTAAATTTCTGATCAGAATCTGAGTTTTCATTTAGGACTAGTTCTTGAAATAATACACTAGTCGAATTGTAAGGAAACATATTAGAAGTGTTTGGGGTGTGGAATATAATGGAATGACCTAATTATGCCTAGGTTATGACCCATACGCATTATGACATTGTAGATTGGCGAGCTGGTTAGTGGTTAAACTTAAAGGGCGATACTTGCATCAGTTTTTGAGGTGAGTTTTGCGGCCCCATTTTCTTTACTTATTTTCCGTTGGGGGAAAAGAATGCTCAAAATGATTTCGAACTGTTTTCATATGCTGTGTAAATTATCTGAGTTTTCTGTTTTGGACATTATGATTGAATAAGTGACATTCTGATTGTTGTGGACTGATTGTTGATTGTTGTGGACTGATTGCTGATTGTTCGGATGAGTCTTGTGTCTTCGGGACCCTGACAACACTCCATATTTCTTACTAATACGGATATGATTATTGATAGTACTATCGGACGACGGACCCGCTCTTGTGATAGATACGTTATCCTTGAGTGAATATTATCCAGGAACGGAACGGATTGATTATGGTGGATGAGTTGGTTATCTTATGTGCTTATTTCATATCATATGTCCTACTTACTAAATTAACAGAGCAAAATTGTATTTTTTTTGTGTATGTGTCTTATCAAACCTGCTTAACTCACCAACATACGTGTTGACGTTTTCGAGCATATCTTTTCAGGTAATTCTAGTGGACTGAAGATAGAGGACAAGAAAGCTTAGTGGACCTCTAGGTTGCATTTAAGCTAAACTTTGAAACTATCGTTTGAGGTGGAACATTTGCATTCTAATAATTTGGGAAAGGCGTGTTTTGCCTTAACATTTGATTATGGTTTGGTTATCTTTTTCATTGTTGATATGTACATGTAGTGTGAGCTTCTATTCATGTTACTTGTGTCATAACACATTGGATATTTATTTTCATATAGACATCTTTATAATAATGTGTTGTGATACTATCATGGTTGTACCCCGTTGTTTCCGCTTTAGACGGGGTGTGACAGATTGGTATCAGAGCCATTGTTTATAGAGATCTAGGTGGATTGGCCTAGACTATAAATAAGAAATCCTCATATAGAACATGAAATAGGAAACTATCTGTGCATATTTCAACATGAAACGAATTCTTATTTTTCTAACGTTTGTTGCACAACACAGTCATGTCAAATAGCAACGCACCCATCGTTATCTCATCAGCTTCCGACAACAAATCCGTGTCCACTCCGAAAGCCATCAATGTTCCTATTCAGTATAAACCCCTACAAAGGTCTCGTAGGATCTCGTGGATGAGACAGATGAAGAAAGCAAAACCTCAACGAATAAGAATGGTTATAGAGGAAATCCCCTTGACTAAAGAAGGGCCAAAGAAAGAAGAAATGGAAGAGGAGGAAGAACCGATGGAAGAGGAGCCGGAGGAGGACGAAGAAGAACCCCTTGAGGAGCATGAGGAAAGGAAGCTTGAAGATGCATTGTGGGCAAGAGACCCGAAACCCACGACCTCGGGAGATAGCATCTGTAGTCGAGTGGGTCCTGAACCAGAAGTTGCATCTCCTCTTCCTCGCATACATAGGGATGAACCGTTCCAAGCCAACTGTACTTGGAGCCCGTGATTGCCCTTGGGACGTGCCATATTTATTATCGTATTTTCGTATTTTGTCATTTTGACCTTGTTTTCGTGGGGATTATGACAATTGTTACATTTGGAAAAATTTTGAATTATATGAAATGAACTTTTTCTTTACTTCTTACTTGTGATCTATTTGACATGTGTTGTGCATATTCATTGTTCTATTGATTATCTTTGCCCTTTGTACAAGTATATTGTGTTACGAGAACTTGGAGGATAGTTATGTGGGTGAACGAACACTTTTACGATTATGACGGCCGACGTAATTGAAGAAGGTGTTCCGACACATACATATCTATCTAACGGTGTTTGAGTATATAATATGCTACCTGTAAAGGAGTAGAAAGGATGAGTTGGGATTCAAATGCTTTCTTACGTCTTTTCATATTGTGAAATCTCATTCTTACATACACGAAAGGTTTATTATTCGATATGTGAATTCATGTGTACATAAACTTTATCTTTACCCTTCAATTGTGCTAAAACGTGATATGTTTTCCATTGTAGTGATCATGCCACCTAGAAATTCTGCGCGTGTTGCAAATAGGGGTAGTGATACTAGAGGTGGAGGCCGAACAGGCGGCCGTAATGGTATGGGTGGTGGCCGTACTGGAGGCCGTACAGGTGAAGGTGATGAGGGTACTGGGGGTGAGGCACCCAATGTAGCCACTATGATAGCGGAACAGCTGCAGGCATTGTTGCCTAATATTGTCGCATAGGTTACTCAGGGCGTATTACAGGGTACATGGACAGGTGGTGGTGGTGAAGAGGAAGGAAATCTTGATGGAGAACCTAATGAAGATAATGGTAATAGTGGTACTGGTAACGGAACGGCTGTTAGGGGATGTACGTACAAAGAGTTTGTGGCATGTAAACCACGAGAGTTCAATGGTAAAGGGGGAGCTGTGGCCTGCTCCAGATGGATTGAGAAGATGGAAGAAGTTATGGATATCAGTAACTGCAGTGAAGAGCAGAAAGTGAAGTATGCGTCGAGTATGATGTTGGATAAAGCACTAACCTGGTGGAACACTCAGGTTCAGGCTAGGGGCCGGGCCGCGACGGTAGGTATGACATGGGAGGAGTTCAAGGCGTTGTTGGAGGAGGAATTTTGTTCATCCACTGAGATGAATAAGTTAGAGAAGGAGTTTCTAGGTCATTCGATGGTGGGGGCGAATCATGCCACCTACACCGATCGATTTCACTAGTTGGCCAAATTGATTCTGACTATGGTAACACCGGAGTCAAGGAGAATCAAGAAGTACATTGAGGGATTGGTGCCGGAGATCAGGGGAATGGTAGAGGTGACTGAACCAGCCACAATTCAGAGTGCTATACTGAGGGCTGGGTCTCTAACAGAAGAAATGGTGAGAAACGGTACACTTAAGAGGGGAAATGAGAAGAGTAAGGAGATTGTTGTATCTAGTAGGACTAGGACTAGCGAACCGGGTAACAAGAAAGCCCGAGTAGCTAAGACGTATGTTGCTGCTAATGTGGATAGGATTATGTATGGGGGGACTCATCCCTTATGTTCTGGTTGTAATTACCATCATTCGCCGTCGGTGGGTTGTCGTTATTGCAACAAGTGCAACCGTTGGGGTCATTTACCAGATTACTCTCGATCGTCTGCACGTGCTGTCGCGCCAGTTAATGCAGTAAGAGGTGCTAGAGGTTGTTATGAGTGTGGGGGTTTGGACAACTTTGTGAGTGTTTGCCCTAGGTTGGCTAGGACAGTAAGAGCTGTGGGAAATAATAATAATACTCGGGGTCCGACTATGGGTGGTAATCAGAATCGGGGTCGTGCTACAAACACTGCTCCTGGGAGGTCTTTTGTTATGAATGCTAGTGAGGCACGACAGGCACCCAACATTGTGACCGGTAAGTTTCTGTTAAATGATCATTTTGCTACGGTTTTATTTGACAGTGGTGCCGATTTTAGCTTTATATCTGTGGAATTTGTGCCTATACTTGATATTATACCTAGTAAGCTGGACGTCGTGTATGAAATTGAAATTGCGGATGGGAAACGGGTAGACTTGAATGAGGTTATTAAAAATTGTACACTCGTATTGGAGGATCATACTTTCAGCATTGACCTAATACCTTTTGGGATCGGTAGCTTTGATGTTATAGTAGGTATGGATTGGATGTCGAAATATAGGGCCGAAATTGTGTGCTTCGAAAAGGTGGTCCGTATACCTATGCCAGATGGCAGTATGTTGGAAGTCTCTGGGGAACAACCGGAGACTAAATGTGTTAAGCTTATGAGTGCAAATTCCGGGGAATCAAAACTTGAAAATGTCCTTATTGTTCGTGATTTTCCTAACGTTTTTCCGGATGATTTGCCGGGATTACCTACTCTTCGATCTGTTGAGTTTCGCATTGATCTAGTTCCTGGAGCGACCCCAGTTGCTAAAGCTCCATATCGTTTAGCTCCTTCTGAAATGCAAGAGTTGTCCGCTCAACTTCAGGAGCTCCAAGACAAGGGTTTCATTCGCCCTAGTCACTCTCCTTGGGGAGTGTAACAACCGCCAATTTAGGGCTAGTATTAGCGCCTAATTCTTTATTAATACATGTAATTAGTACTGTGTTAGGCTAATTTATGTAACGGATTATATGTTGGTAAATATATGCAACTTTGCGATTTGACTTAAATCGTATGCGACTTAAATAGAATGAAATTCTATTCGATTAACACGGACGTTGGTGAACAAATGTTTGTAAACTAAAATAACGCAATTATAACTGAAATACTATTTTAGAATAGTTAATAACTGTCTTGTACTACCTGATTTAAAACTTACGCGATTTAAAGACGAAAGTAATTAAATGTAATTTAAACTGTTAAAGATTTAAGGAAATAATTTAAATAAATTATTTAACAAGAATTGTGGTTTTATAAATATAATTAAACGCGTAAAATAAATATTTAACGCCTAAACGACGGAGCAAACGAACACCGCACGGAGCGTGAGGGCACGAGCTGAAAATGGGAGGTTAAAACCTCCCACCTTCTTTCTTTTTCCTCCATTTTCCACCTATCACTTCTCTCTCTTTCCTCTCTCTTTCCTTTTTCTTTCATTTCCACCAACTTCAAAAACCTCACTAAATCGACAAATAAACGTACTAAACGAGCTTGGATCATACCACATCTTTGGAGAAAAACGTTCATCTCTTCACGATCTACAACTTCATCTTTTCGGATTTTCAATCCGACACTTTGTAAGTTTCCGACAAATCCCGACATCTCTCGTTTTTGATCATTTTTACTAGTTTATGGTTTTGATAGGCTTAATATGTTCATATAAGGGTTGGGTAAAAGATTTGGACCCAACGGAAACCGGGAAACTCGTTTTCGACAAAAATTCCGGCCATCAGACCGCTACGTCGCATTTGGCCAGGGGCCTCTGCGACGTCGCGGCCTACGTCGCACAAAAACCTCCACGTCGCACTAGCGACGCAGCCCCTTACGTCGCATTAAATTGCGGACGTCGCACATGGCGACGTAAACTTTAACGTCGCAAACCTCCACGTCGCATTAGCGACGCCAGCCCCTACGTCGCATTGATTTGCGAAGGTCGCATCATGCGACGTACATGCCTACGTCGCACCCGACGTCGCACCCGACGTAGCACCCTACGTCGCACCCTACGTCGCACATGACAGAACCTTGAAAACTCGGATTTTACTAAGTGTCGATCTTACACAACTTCCAATACTTATACTATACGACTTAACAAACATCATAGAACATACTTTTCTATTACAATCACTCTAAATTGCGTTATTAACGATAAAACTTTAATTATAACAAACCACCAACGGGCCGTATATACTTTGACACGAACGTGAACGAACCAACATTTAACACAACGGGGTATGAACAACTAGCCTAGATGGTCTTGCGAGACATCTACTTACTTAACCTTATGTGTTTAGGCACTAGAAGGTTACGGGTTCGGAGAACCTACTTGCTTTACTACTACTTGCTAATTACTACTGCTCGACTCAGGTGAGTCTTACAGCCCCACTTTTACTGTTTTATACTTTGGGGTGAGATACTTAGCAACTGTTTTACGCATGAACACAATGTACTGAACTGAAAACATTACTGAAAACATTACTGATTACAAACAAACGCATGAGTTACTTTTATCCACTGAAAGCCTCCTTATCGTAAGTTGTTAGTTATGGTCTTAAGCGCGAGTACTAGTAAATGGATCCATTTGGGACTGACAATCCCTGTCTGGGGTGGTAGCGCCACCACGTACTGATTTACACGTAGAAACAGACATATTAGTATTTGTTACATATGAGTGTGCGGATAGCACTCACGGGGGCACGTGATTTATTTCACACTACACGGTTAAGCTTCAACTTATGAGCTCATGGCACTGTACTGATATACTGATTTACTTACTTTGCTGGATAGCAATACGGGTACATACTTGTGGTTCATGACACTTACTTATTACTAAACCTGTGAGATTCACCAACCTTTTTGGTTGACACTTTTTAGCTTTGTATCTCAGGTACACATACGGAGTAGGATCACTCCAGGATTACTAGCTAGAGTCGCATGATTTCCAAACTGCATTTAACGGAGATTCTTTGGCATTATCTTTTGTAACTTTGATTATGTAATAGAATCTCCCGCCACATACGCGGACTCTAGGCTTACGTATTTTTGTAAAGAAAACTATATGTTTTCAAACGATACAAATTATGAAATGTAACTAATTTACAAACGTCTCATTTAGAAGTAGTTTACTATTAATCTTGTGCTTTGTATATTGATTAGTAACACCCAATGTATGCTTCCGCAAACCGTTAAATTTGGGGGTGTTACAGATTGGTATCAGAGCCTAAGGTTATAGTGAACTAGGTTGCATTTAGTGGGCCTAGACTATGACCGTTAGGCAGTATTCTCTTATTAGACATGACTAGTTCAGGAATTACAGCATACAACCTTAATTTAACATAGCCTGATCAACTATGTACAATTAAGGAAAAATGATGTAAGATCTGAAATGATTATGTTGAACAGGGATACGTTAGTTGACTCTGACTACGAGAGAACCGGACCATTACTTGATACGTGCTAGACACTAGGCTGGATATGATATATGTATATATATATATTAGCCTCAAACTTACTAAAGCTTTGTCTCAGAAATGGCAAACATCCCATCCAACTCGTCTCGTTCTCAAACCGGGTCGCAGAACCCAAGGGTAGCAAGGGGGAACAACAGGTTGCCTCGAGCTGGCCCATACCCCACTCACTTCACCTTGCCGGCCTTAACCGCTAGGGTAAACCAACACGAGCAACGACTTCGCACTATGGATGTCGTGTTGCAAGAAACCAACGAAAACTGGAGACTTACATCCCTCGAACGCATAGAAGCAGTCTCCGACGACCTTGAAACCACAAACAACAACCTGGATGTCCTTCGCAACCAAATAATAGAAATAAGGGTGGAAAATGCCCTTCTGCAACAAAGGATGGATGAATGTGTGCAGCGCTCACTTGAGGCAGAAGAGTATGCGCGTGGACTAACACAACGACTAGCGCTAGCAGAAGACAACGCCCGACAAGCTAGCAGGCTTGCAAACACTGTGGACCGTCTTGTCACGATGATGGAGCAGATTAACCTACGTTAACACTAGCTTAGTCTTTGTCTTGTAAACTATCCTGTAAACTAGTAACTATCTAAGCACTACTCTATGTTTCAGTCGGATGTAACAATTCCCGACATCTTTTGTAATACATCCGTAGGATGTAACCTTTGAACTCGTATCATCTATCGAATATTTCTTGCTGTTTCGACTCATATTAAATTGCCATAATTCTTTTTCATATTGATGGTATGTATTACCATCTTTATACATGTACATCTGAAATAAATGCAATTTGCTTACAAATCTCATGTATCTTCATTTCTTTTATTGAAGAATCATGCCGCCAAAGACACGACCATACACCGATGCCCAGATTACCTCCCTTATAACCCAGGCTGTTACTGAAGCCTTAGCTCGGAATACTCCACCAGGTTCCACAAGAAACAGCGATGCCGCTGAAACCTCCGCTGCTAAACCTTGTTCATACAAGGATTTTCAAAACTGCAAACCCTTGAGCTTCAAGGGGACTGAAGGAGCCATCGGACTCATCAGATGGTTTGAAAAGATGGAATCTGTTTTCCGCATCAGCAAATGTGCGGAAGACGACAAAGTCAAGTTCTCCACCTGCACCCTCGAAGATGGTGCCCTCTCGTGGTGGAATTCCTATACCCAGTCTGTGGGTATTGATACAGCTTATCTACTCCCTTGGGAGGATCTGAAGAAAATGTTCACTGATGAGTATTGCCCAGCCGAACAACTTTACAAGCTGGATGAAGAGTTCTGGAACCTGAAAGTGCAAGGAACTGATATCGTTGGATACACCACCCGATTCCAACAACTCACCGTCCTTCGCCCAACCATGGCGGGTACTGAACCCGAAAAGATCAAGAAATACATCCGCGGCCTCCCGGAACCTGTCCGGGGAAATGTCGCCTCATCAAAACAAACCACTCTTCACGGTGCCATTCGGTTGGCCCATGAACTTTTAGCCATGAACGAGGACCCAGAACCACCCACTCCATCCTCCAACAGCAACAAAAGAAAATGGTCCGACAACCACAACAACCACCAAAACAAGAAACCTGAAACCATTAAAGCCTACACCTCTGTTTCTGATGACAAAGGAGCGTACAAGGGAACCAAGCCCTATTGCTCGAAGTGCCAACGACACCACCATGGTTCATGTCCCTGTAGCAAGTGTAAGAGATTTGGACACTTAGCTAGGGATTGTAGATCAAACACCACTGACACCAACACCTCTGCACCAAAGACTTGTTATGGGTGCAACGGAACGGGGCATTTCAAGAAAGACTGCCCAAAACTGAACAACAACAACAACAACAGGAACAACAACAATGCTCGAGGAAGAGCTTTTGTACTGAAATCTGGGGAAGCCCGTCAAGACCCGAATGTGGTCACGGGTACGTTTCTTCTCAACAACTTGACTGCATCTGTATTATTCGATACTGGTGCTGATAAGAGCTTTATTTCCGACGAATTTTATCCACTACTTGACACTACACCTATTGCCTTAGATTCTAAGTACACAATAGAATTGGCAAACGGAAAACTTATTGAGGCCGACAGTGTAATACCTAATTGCACTCTGAACTTAGCTAACGAGCTCTTTCCCATTGACTTGATACCTGTCGAAATCGGCAGTTTTGACATCATCGTCGGTATGGATTGGTTGTCCAAGCACCGAGCCGAAATCGTTTGTTTCGAGAAAATTGTACGCATTCCTCTCGTCACCGGTGGAACTTTGAGCATACAAGGGGAGACCGGTGGGACGAGAATAAACATCATTTCTTGCATGAAAACCCGAAAATACTTGAGAAAAGGGTACCAGGCAATCCTCGCACACGTTATGGAGAAAAAGTCGGTGGAAAAGCGACTTGAGGATGTGCCTATCGTTCGAGACTTCCCAGAGGTCTTTCCTGAAGACTTGCCTGGCCTTCCGCCACCTAGACAAGTCGAATTTTCTATTGACCTTGTGCCCGGTGCAGCACCCGTGGCACGAGCACCTTACCGATTAGCCCCATCCGAACTTCAGGAGTTGTCTACTCAGCTACAGGAACTCCTGGACAAGGGATTTATTCGACCAAGTTCCTCACCTTGGGGAGCTCCGGTCCTGTTTGTGAAAAAGAAAGACGGTTCTTTCCGCATGTGCATCGACTACCGTGAACTCAACAAATTAACTGTCAAGAACCGTTACCCACTTCCTCGCATTGATGACCTGTTTGACCAACTTCAGGGGTCGAGTTTTTATTCAAAGATCGATCTACGGTCAGGTTATCATCAACTCCGAGTTCGTGACGAAGACATCCCAAAAACTGCTTTCCGAACTCGTTACGGGCATTATGAATTCCAAGTAATGCCATTCGGCTTAACCAACGCACCGGCAGTATTCATGGATCTTATGAATCGGGTGTGCAAACCTTACCTTGACAAGTTTGTTATCGTCTTCATCGATGACATCCTGATTTACTCGCGCACTGAACAAGAACACGCGCAACACCTGAAAACCATCCTAGAGCTGCTCAAACACGAAGAGTTGTACGCCAAATTCTCTAAGTGTGAGTTCTGGATGAAAACCGTTCAATTCCTTGGCCACGTCATTGATAATCAAGGAATTCATGTCGATCCTTCAAAAATCGAGGCTATTAAGTGCTGGCAAGCACCTACAACACCGACCGAGGTACGCCAATTCTTAGGACTCGCCGGATACTACAGGCGGTTCATTGAGAATTTTTCGAAAATAGCCCTACCTCTCACTGCACTTACTCAAAAGGAAAAGAAGTTCGATTGGACTGACAAACAGGAGTCGGCTTTTCAGCTACTAAAACAAAAACTCTGCAGTGCACCTATCTTATCTTTACCCGAAGGCAACGATGACTTCGTGGTATACTGTGATGCTTCACACCAAGGTCTTGGTTGCGTACTGATGCAACGAGACAAGGTCATCGCTTACGCCTCACGACAACTCAAGGTCCACGAAAAGAATTACACAACTCATGACCTAGAGTTGGGGGCTGTTGTTTTCGCTCTGAAAATCTGGAGACACTACTTATACGGTACCAAGTGTACAATCTTTACTGACCATAAAAGTCTCCAACATATCTTCGATCAAAAGGATCTCAACATGAGGCAACGTCGATGGGTCGAGTTGCTTACTGATTACGACTGCGAGATTCGCTATCATCCGGGCAAGGCGAATGTTGTTGCCGATGTCTTAAGCCGAAAAGAACGAGTGAAACCACTTCGAGTTCGAGCTCTCGGTATGACCATTCACAACGATCTCATCAATCAAACTCTCGCCGCTCAACTCGAAGCACTCAAACCAGAAAACTTGATAAACGAGGCCTTGCGGGGCATGGACAAACAATTTGAAACCAAACCTAACGGGGCCAAATACTTCTCGAATCGAATCTGGTTACCAAGTTTTGGGAACCTGCGAGACTTGGTGATGGATGAAGCTCACAAGTCTAAATACTCTATACACCCCGGTGCCGACAAAATGTACCACGGCATCAAGGAACTGTACTGGTGGCCCAACATGAAATCTGACATTGCAACCTATGTTGGCAAGTGTCTTACTTGTTCCAAGGTTAAAGCTGAACACCAGAAACCTTCAGGTTTGCTACAACAACCCGAAATACCACAATGGAAATGGGAGCAGATTACCATGGACTTCATTACTAAACTCCCGAAAACTTCTAGCGGTTGCGATACCATTTGGGTGATCGTCGACCGACTCACTAAATCTGCTCATTTCCTAGCCATCAAAGAAACTGATAAGATGGAACGTTTGACACGGATCTACCTGAAAGAGATCGTGTCAAGACACGGCGTGCCCATCTCAATCATCTCCGACCGAGATGCTCGGTTTACTTCTCGCTTCTGGCAATCACTGCAAAAATCTCTTGGTACTCGTCTGGATATGAGTACGGCTTACCATCCTCAAACCGACGGCCAGAGCGAACGAACCATACAAACACTGGAAGACATGCTACGAGCCTGCGTAGTTGACTTCGGTAAAAACTGGGAAAATCACTTACCGTTGTGCGAGTTCTCGTACAACAACAGTTATCACACCAGCATAAAAGCTGCACCCTTCGAGGCACTGTACGGTCGTAAGTGCCGGTCGCCTATCTGTTGGACTGAGGTGGGGGATACACAACTCACCGGTCCAGAAATCATACATGAAACAACTGAAAAGATCGTCGGCATACAAAACCGACTAAAAGCCGCGCGTGATCGTCAGAAAAGCTATGCTGACGTGAGACGCAAACACCTTGAGTTCCAATTAGGGGACAAGGTACTTCTCAAAGTGGCACCGTGGAAAGGTGTTATTCGATTCGGAAAACGAGGCAAATTAAATCCTAGATACATCGGACCCTTCGAAATTCTTGAAAAGATTGGTCCAGTGGCATACCGCCTGCAACTTCCTGCTGAACTTAGCAGCGTTCACAACACATTCCACATTTCTAATCTGAAGAAATGTCTGTCTGACGAGACACTGATTATACCGCTCGACGAAATTCAACTCGATGATAAACTTCATTTTGTCGAGGAACCTATGGAAATCATGGACCGCGAGGTCAAACAACTAAAACAGAGTCGTATTCCCATCGTAAAAGTCAGGTGGAATTCTAGACGTGGTCCCGAATTCACTTGGGAACGGGAGGACCAAATGCGACTGAAATACCCACATCTCTTCCCTGACAACGCACCGACCGTGCAATCGAACTAATTTCGGGATGAAATTCTTTTAACAAGGGGAGAATGTAACAACCGCCAATTTAGGGCTAGTATTAGCGCCTAATTCTTTATTAATACATGTAATTAGTTCTGTGTTAGGCTAATTTATGTAACGGATTATATGTTGGTAAATATATGCAACTTTGCGATTTGACTTAAATCGTATGCGACTTAAATAGAATGAAATTCTATTCGATTAACACGGACGTTGGTGAACAAATGTTTGTAAACTAAAATAACGCAATTATAACTGAAATACTATTTTAGAATAGTTAATAACTGTCTTGTACTACCTGATTTAAAACTTACGCGATTTAAAGACGAAAGTAATTAAATGTAATTTAAACTGTTAAAGATTTAAGGAAATAATTTAAATAAATTATTTAACAAGAATTGTGGTTTTATAAATATAATTAAACGCGTAAAATAAATATTTAACGCCTAAACGACGGAGCAAACGAACACCGCACGGAGCGTGAGGGCACGAGCTGAAAATGGGAGGTTAAAACCTCCCACCTTCTTTCTTTTTCCTCCATTTTCCACCTATCACTTCTCTCTCTTTCCTCTCTCTTTCCTTTTTCTTTCATTTCCACCAACTTCAAAAACCTCACTAAATCGACAAATAAACGTACTAAACGAGCTTGGATCATACCACATCTTTGGAGAAAAACGTTCATCTCTTCACGATCTACAACTTCATCTTTTCGGATTTTCAATCCGACACTTTGTAAGTTTCCGACAAATCCCGACATCTCTCGTTTTTGATCATTTTTACTAGTTTATGGTTTTGATAGGCTTAATATGTTCATATAAGGGTTGGGTAAAAGATTTGGACCCAACGGAAACCGGGAAACTCGTTTTCGACAAAAATTCCGGCCATCAGACCGCTACGTCGCATTTGGCCAGGGGCCTCTGCGACGTCGCGGCCTACGTCGCACAAAAACCTCCACGTCGCACTAGCGACGCAGCCCCTTACGTCGCATTAAATTGCGGACGTCGCACATGGCGACGTAAACTTTAACGTCGCAAACCTCCACGTCGCATTAGCGACGCCAGCCCCTACGTCGCATTGATTTGCGAAGGTCGCATCATGCGACGTACATGCCTACGTCGCACCCGACGTCGCACCCGACGTAGCACCCTACGTCGCACCCTACGTCGCACATGACAGAACCTTGAAAACTCGGATTTTACTAAGTGTCGATCTTACACAACTTCCAATACTTATACTATACGACTTAACAAACATCATAGAACATACTTTTCTATTACAATCACTCTAAATTGCGTTATTAACGATAAAACTTTAATTATAACAAACCACCAACGGGCCGTATATACTTTGACACGAACGTGAACGAACCAACATTTAACACAACGGGGTATGAACAACTAGCCTAGATGGTCTTGCGAGACATCTACTTACTTAACCTTATGTGTTTAGGCACTAGAAGGTTACGGGTTCGGAGAACCTACTTGCTTTACTACTACTTGCTAATTACTACTGCTCGACTCAGGTGAGTCTTACAGCCCCACTTTTACTGTTTTATACTTTGGGGTGAGATACTTAGCAACTGTTTTACGCATGAACACAATGTACTGAACTGAAAACATTACTGAAAACATTACTGATTACAAACAAACGCATGAGTTACTTTTATCCACTGAAAGCCTCCTTATCGTAAGTTGTTAGTTATGGTCTTAAGCGCGAGTACTAGTAAATGGATCCATTTGGGACTGACAATCCCTGTCTGGGGTGGTAGCGCCACCACGTACTGATTTACACGTAGAAACAGACATATTAGTATTTGTTACATATGAGTGTGCGGATAGCACTCACGGGGGTACGTGATTTATTTCACACTACACGGTTAAGCTTCAACTTATGAGCTCATGGCACTGTACTGGTATACTGATTTACTTACTTTGCTGGATAGCAATACGGGTACATACTTGTGGTTCATGACACTTACTTATTACTAAACCTGTGAGATTCACCAACCTTTTTGGTTGACACTTTTTAGCTTTGTATCTCAGGTACACATACGGAGTAGGATCACTCCAGGATTACTAGCTAGAGTCGCATGATTTCCAAACTGCATTTAACGGAGATTCTTTGGCATTATCTTTTGTAACTTTGATTATGTAATAGAATCTCCCGCCACATACGCGGACTCTAGGCTTACGTATTTTTGTAAAGAAAACTATATGTTTTCAAACGATACAAATTATGAAATGTAACTAATTTACAAACGTCTCATTTAGAAGTCGTTTACTATTAATCTTGTGCTTTGTATATTGATTAGTAACACCCAATGTATGCTTCCGCAAACCGTTAAATTTGGGGGTGTTACAGGGAGCACCTGTTCTATTCGTTAAAAAGAAGGATGGTTCATTTCGTATGTGTATTGATTATCGTGAACTTAATAAGCTTACGGTCAAGAATCGTTATCCTCTCCCAAGGATAGATGATTTATTTGATCAACTCCAGGGTGCTCAGTGGTTTTCAAAAATTGATCTTCGTTCTGGTTATCATCAGTTGAGAGTACATGAGTCTGATATACCAAAGACTGCATTCAGGACTCGTTATGGGCACTTCGAATTTCTCGTTATGCCCTTTGGTCTTACTAATGCGCCGGCGGTATTCATGGATCTAATGAATCGTGTTTGTAAACCGTATCTTGATAAATTCGTTATCGTCTTTATTGACGACATTCTGATCTATTCAAAATCTAAGGAGGATCATAAGCTACATCTAAAACTCAGTCTTGAACTTCTCTTGAAAGAACAACTCTATGCAAAGTTTTCGAAATGCGAGTTCTGGTTGCGTGAGGTACATTTTCTTGGTCATGTGGTAAACGAGGCGGGTATTCATGTGGATCCAAGTAAGATTGAGGCGGTGAAAGCCTGGAGGACTCCACAAACTTCTTCTGAAATTAGTCAGTTCTTGGGTTTGGCTGGATACTATCGGCGTTTTATTGAGAATTTTTCTAGGATTGCTCAACTGCTTACACTGTTAACGCAAAAGGAAAGGAAATTTGTCTGGGGTGAGAAACAGGAGGAAGCATTTCAAACTCTGAAGAATGCTTTGTGTGAGGCACCGATTTTGGCATTACCTGATGGCTCGGATGATTTTGTGGTTTATTGCGACGCGTCTAACCAAGGGTTGGGATGTGTTTTGATGCAGCGTGGGAAAGTGATAGCTTATGCATCTAGGCAACTCAAAGTTCATGAGAAAAACTACACTACACACGATTTGGAATTGGGTGCGGTGGTCTTTGCACTCAAGTGTTGGAGGCATTATCTGTATGGGACAAAGAGTGTGATTTATACTGATCATAAGAGCTTGCAACATATCTTTGATCAGAAGGAATTGAATATGAGGCAAAGTTTGTGAAATTCGCTACCATCCGGGGAAGGCGAATGTGGTGGCTGATGCTTTTAGTAGGAAGGAAAGGGTTAAGCCAAGAAGGGTGAAAGCAATGGCTATGACTATACATTCAGGTGTTAAGGAGAAGTTGATTGAGGCTCAGTTGGAAGCATTAATGGATTCAAATGTTCACGGTGAATTATTGCATGGATTGGTTGGTCAGTTGGAACGCAAGAGTGATGGATTGTGTTATTTTCTTGAAAGATTGTGGATTCCGTCGCTAGGTGGTTTGAGGACGTTGGTGATGAATGAATCTCATAAGTCTAGATATTCAATTCATCCGGGGGCAGACAAAATGTACCATGATATGAAGGATTTGTATTGGTGGTCGGGCATGAAGAAGGATATTGCATTATATGTTAGCCAATGTATGACTTGCTTGAAGGTCAAGGCTGAACATCAAAGACCCTCAGGATTACTGCAACAACGGAAATTCCCGAGTGGAAATGGGAGAACATTGCTATGGATTTTATCACTAAGCTGCCTAGAACCAGCAGCGGGCATGATTCGATTTGGGTTATCGTGGATAGGATGATTAAATTTGCTCATTTATTAGCTATCCGTGAGGACTATAAGATGGAGAAATTGGCGAGGTTATACATAAATGAGATTGTAGCGATACATGGAGTGCCGGTATCGATTATATCTGATCGTGATGGTCGATTTACTTCTCGGTTTTGGCAAATGTTACAGAGGGCGTTAGGGACGAGACTGGATATGAGAACGTCTTACCATCCTCAAACTGATGGGCAAAGTGAGCGTACTATCCAAACGTTGGAGTATATGTTGAGGGCTTGTGTAGTGACTATGATTGTGAAATTCGCTACCATCCGGGGAAGGCGAATGTGGTGGCTGATGCTTTTAGTAGGAAGGAAAGGGTTAAGCCAAGAAGGGTGAAAGCAATGGCTATGACTATACATTCAGGTGTTAAGGAGAAGTTGATTGAGGCTCAGTTGGAAGCATTAATGGATTCAAATGTTCACGGTGAATTATTGCATGGATTGGTTGGTCAGTTGGAACGCAAGAGTGATGGATTGTGTTATTTTCTTGAAAGATTGTGGATTCCGTCGCTAGGTGGTTTGAGGACGTTGGTGATGAATGAATCTCATAAGTCTAGATATTCAATTCATCCGGGGGCAGACAAAATGTACCATGATATGAAGGATTTGTATTGGTGGTCGGGCATGAAGAAGGATATTGCATTATATGTTAGCCAATGTATGACTTGCTTGAAGGTCAAGGCTGAACATCAAAGACCCTCAGGATTACTGCAACAACGGAAATTCCCGAGTGGAAATGGGAGAACATTGCTATGGATTTTATCACTAAGCTGCCTAGAACCAGCAGCGGGCATGATTCGATTTGGGTTATCGTGGATAGGATGATTAAATTTGCTCATTTATTAGCTATCCGTGAGGACTATAAGATGGAGAAATTGGCGAGGTTATACATAAATGAGATTGTAGCGATACATGGAGTGCCGGTATCGATTATATCTGATCGTGATGGTCGATTTACTTCTCGGTTTTGGCAAATGTTACAGAGGGCGTTAGGGACGAGACTGGATATGAGAACGTCTTACCATCCTCAAACTGATGGGCAAAGTGAGCGTACTATCCAAACGTTGGAGTATATGTTGAGGGCTTGTGTTATCGACTTTGGAGGAAACTGGGATACTCATTTACCATTGGTAGAGTTTAACAGCTACCACTCGAGTATTCAGTGTGCACCATTTGAAGCACTTTATGGGCGGAAGTGCCGTTAACCCATAATGTGGGCTGAGGTAGGAGAAAGTCAGTTGATTGGGCCGGAAATAGTCCAAGAGACTACTGATAAGATTGTGCAAATCAAGGAGAGATTGAAAGTGGCTCGAGATAGGCAAAAGAACTATGCTGATAAACGTCGTAAGCCTTTGGAATTTGCGGTTGGGTATTATGTGTTATTAAAAGTGTCACCGTGGAAGGGAGTCGTGCGTTTTGGCAGAAAGGGAAAGCTTGCATCAAGATTCGTTGGACCATTTGAGATTATCGAGCGTGTTGGCCCAGTTGCTTATATATTAAAATTACCTCAAGAGCTTAGTGGTGTTCACGATGTATTCCATGTGGCGAATTTGAGGAAGTGTTTAGCTGATCAGACTTTGCAAATACCTTTAGAAGAGATTAGGATTGATCCTAAACTTCACTTTGTAGAAGAACCGGTTGAGATTATGGATCGTGAGGATAAGAAGTTGAAGCGTAGTAAGATTCCGATTGTTAAGGATCGTTGGAATGCTAAGAGGGGTCCCGAGTTAACTTGGGAACGCGAGGATCAGATGAAACTAAAGTATCCACATATTTTTGGTGATCATGTTGGCAGTACTGGTACCAGTTGAATTTCGGGATGAAATTCCTTCAACTGGGGGATACTGTGACATCCGTCACTAAATGCATCATTTGTAGGTCCGTTTTCAAACTTCATTTCGTATTCATGGTCAAACATTTCGTAATCTAAACTATATGGGAAACTTAATTTTCGTATAGTATTCGAATGATACAGTTAATTCACAATGAAAGATTTGTTAGCTATTAAACAAAGTCAAACGCATTAATTACGAAACTAGGGTTTCTGGATTTCTCATAATCGCGACGCGATTACCCCTGTATCGCGACGCGATTTGCCAGGTTAATCACGACGCGATTATACCCAGATCGCGATGCGATCCCGTGTCGGTCAGACTTGATATATATATGTATTTTAAAACCCTAACTCGTATTCTATCAAACCACAGCCGTATTTGACGAACCTGGAGCGACTTGTTCTTCATATTTTCGATTTCCAAAGTGCAATAACATAATCACATCATTCCTCAATCGTTTTATTGATCGAGAGACTTTGTATACGCATATTTTGGTAAGATTCATGTTTTAATCCTTCGTTCTTTTCGTAATCTTGATGCATGATGAAGAAATTCTCATGCTATGATGTTTGTCTACAGATTCTCAAGGGTTCCATCGTGTGGATTCGTATTAGTTGGTATAAATTTCTTTCCGAATCATTCGTTACATCATATTTCGGTTATTCGTTATTGCCGGTTATTTTCTGTTCATTCCCATTGTGTTCCGGGTAATAAAAATAGTTAGAACATTAATAAAATCAGTATATATGATGATAGGAATAAGAATTTTGATTGTTGTTGCGGTTTGAATTGGTTATATATGTGATTAGGGTTGAGTTATTATAAACCCTAATCTGACCAGAAACTTTGTTCGGATTGGGAAGCTCGTAACTTGGTCAATTCAATTCACGATGATTTTTGTTGAAAAAGGAGTCTAAACATAATTACTTTGAGTCTTCTTTCAAATGGTGTCGGTTTCATGGCTAAATGTGGAGTATAAGTTGGTCAAAATGATTTTACAAGACGATGTGTCATTTCTGAGTTTCTTGGTTCTAGATTTCGTTTGAGTTGTCGATTTTTGAAATGTGCATTAAACTAAGAATTTGATCTTGATATTTTGACTGGAGTATCTTTAAAGTGTTAAGTATTTTCTGTAAAAATATGATAATCATTTCAAGCTTCTAAGTATTTTAAGTAAATTAAAACTTTTGTGAAGTCAGAAAGAGTCAACAGTTTAGAGCAGATTACTTTGGTGAATTTTTAAAAATAGTAAATCAATGTAAATGAATCTGGTAAAATTACTGAGTCTTTTAAACACAATAAAGTATCGTTGGTAAAAATGATAGAGTCAAACGGTTTAAGTAACTATTATTTAAAAATTCGTGAAGTGGGTCTAAATTTCTGATCAGAATCTGAGTTTTCATTTAGGACTAGTTCTTGAAATAATACACTAGTCGAATTGTAAGGAAACATATTAGAAGTGTTTGGGGTGTGGAATATAATGGAATGACCTAATTATGCCTAGGTTATGACCCATACGCATTATGACATTGTAGATTGGCGAGCTGGTTAGTGGTTAAACTTAAAGGGCGATACTTGCATCAGTTTTTGAGGTGAGTTTTGCGGCCCCATTTTCTTTACTTATTTTCCGTTGGGGGAAAAGAATGCTCAAAATGATTTCGAACTATTTTCATATGCTGTGTAAATTATCTGAGTTTTCTGTTTTGGACATTTTGATTGAATAAGTGACATTCTGATTGTTGTGGACTGATTGCTGATTGTTCGGATGAGTCTTGTGTCTTCGGGACCCTGACAACACTCCATATTTCTTACTAATACGGATATGATTATTGATAGTACTATGGGACGACGGTCCCGCTCTTGTGATAGATACGTTATCCTTGAGTGAATATTATCCAGGAACGGAACGGATTGATTATGGTGGATGAGTTGGTTATCTTATGTGCTTATTTCATATCATATGTCCTACTTACTAAATTAACACAGCAAAATTGTATTTTTTTGTGTATGTGTCTTATCAAACCTGCTTAACTCACCAACATACGTGTTGACGTTTTCGAGCATATCTTTTCAGGTAATTCTAGTGGACTGAAGATAGAGGACAAGAAAGCTTAGTGGACCTCTAGGTTGCATTTAAGCTAAACTTTGAAACTATCGTTTGAGGTGGAACATTTGCATTCTAATAATTTGGGAAAGGCGTGTTTTGCCTTAACATTTGATTATGGTTTGGTTATCTTTTTCATTGTTGATATGTACATGTAGTGTGAGCTTCTATTCATGTTACTTGTGTCATAACACATTGGATATTTATTTTCATATAGACATCTTTATAATAATGTGTTGTGATACTATCATGGTTGTACCCCGTTGTTTCCGTTTTAGACGGGGTGTGACAATGAGCATTGACCTGGCAGATTCAATCAAGGTTCTATTTCTCCTCTCTGCCACCCCATTTTGTTGGGGTGTTCTTGGTGCTGAAAAATTTTGAGAAATACCTTTTGAATCACAAAAACTTTCCAGGTCAACATTTCTAAACTTAGTGCCATTGTCACTTCTTAGATGTTTTACCATAACACCATTTAAGTTTTCCATTTTCTTGATAAAGGATATAATCTCGCTGGCAGCTTCATTTTTTGCTTTAAAAAAGAATACCCATGTGTATCTGGAGTATTCATCCACTATCACCAAACAATATCTTTTCCCACCAAGACTTGGAGTGCTTATTGGACCAAACAGATCCATATGGAGCAGGTAAAAACATTCAGTCACTGATGAAGTCTGTTTACTTTTGAACGAAGAGCTGTGATGCTTTCCCTTCTCACATGCTGAACAAAGTTTATCTTTATCATAAGACAGTTTTGGTAGTCCAGTGACTAAACCATTCTTGCTTAATGTATTGATTGCCTTTAGATTCAGATGAGAGAGTCGCTTATGCCATAACCATTTTTCTTCTGAAACAGTTCTGGAATAAAAGCATGTTCCTGACTGAGCTGAGTCCATATTGACCACATATGTGTTTCCTTTTCTATTAGCAGCCAGCACAGCACTTCCTTTCTTGTTGTAAACAACACCAGCTTCATGATCAAATAGCACTTTGTTTTTGCCATCACAAAATTGACTGATGCTTAACAGATTATGCTTCAGCCCTTCAACATAAGCTACTCGCTTAAACATCACATTACCATTGGTCAAGACACCATAACCTCTTGTCTTTCCGACCTTATTATCACCAAATACTACATCAGGACCTCTTTCATCTTGGAAGTCACTGAGCAGGGACTTACATACGGTCATGTGTCTGGAACACCCACTGTCCAGATACCAGATAGTCTCTCTAAGAATGCCCTGCATCAACACAAACAATTAGTTCAACTGATGAACCCATCCTGAGATGGGTTCATAGTGGCCAAGCCTTGGTTTTGGCTTCCACTCATTTGCATAGATGGTGTCTGAATGCTCACAGATACTTTGATGTTTTGAAACTGGTTAAGCTGAGCATTCAGATGACATGTGCTGTCTGTTGCCACATTTATAACATATCTTATTTGAATAATTGGCCTGTTTAACTTTCTTTGGTTTAAGTTGCTGATCTGACACTATCATACAACTCTTCTTACTGATTCTCACTTTTTGCATCTTTGACTTAAGGTTACCGATAACCGTTTTATCAGTGACTGATACAGTGTCAGTGAAGTTGCTGATTATCACTTGATTATCAGCGATGGTCTTGATGAGATGTGAGGTTACTGATGATTTGACAGTTTTCAAAACGTTTATCTCATCATTACCATTTGGTTTATCAGTATCATCAGTTACCAATTTACTTTTGGTGAAATAATTTGGTCTTGGCTCACTGAAGACTGATATGGGTTCAAATACAACTTTTGAAAAATTACCCTTGGGTTCAAAGACAGGATCAACTTTCGTTGAATCGGCGAGTGAAGCAGCATGTTCATAATCACCTCCCAATATAGCTTTAGCTTATTTTGGGATTTGACTGTTCACACACTGATTCAGTTTTCCAGTGGACTTACACCAAAATTCCACAACCTTTTTGATTTGCAAAAATTTTGTTTCAGACTTTACCTTCTCTTGAACACAAACTTGATTAGCATAAATTTGTACATCAAGATCCAGTTTTAATTTCTTTAATTTTGACTCATTCTCACTTTGATCATTAAGTTTGGATTGTAAGTCACTGATCTTGCGTTTCTGTCTTTTCTGAATGTCATGAGCATTTGATAAGTCAAGTATCAGAGACTCAAAGACATTATCTTTTTCAGCAGCTGAATATGATTTAAAACAATGTACCTTGTAAAGAGTTTCAGGATCCCATCCAGATGCTGAGTATTTCTGAGAGACTTCTTTGATGTCCTCATGGAATTCAGCATCATCAGCCATCAGACGGTAATCCTTGTCATAACAAATCATTGCTTCTTCTTCGTCAGATGATGAGGATGAGTCAGAGTCGATGAATGAACCCTCTTCAGCGAAAAAACCTTTTCCCTTCTTTTTCCCAGATTTGGACAGTGCCTTCAGTTTCTTGTACTATGATATGTGATATAACTAGGAAGTGAATGTGAAATTGATACGTGTTTATGTGACTATATGAATTAGGTGATAAACGTGATCAAGGTGTTGTTACAAGTGAATTAAATCGTTGGCTATCGCGAGGTAAGTTAACGGATGATGCTATCTTTCTTCAAGTAATGCATATTTCATTTACTTGGAAGGACCGGTAATGGATATGTCATTTACTTGATGAGTTATGATTATATACCGGGGTGTAGGCCCGAAGATGTTAATTCTTACGGGAATTAGCATATGATATTATGGATCCTTAATATACGTATGTGGAATTGATATTGATTATCATTGATAGCCCATTGCTTACTAAGCTATATGCTTACTCGATTATGTTTATGTATTTTTAGGTGAGCCAAGTGGAACCCAACGAGATTCGGGCAAAAGACCCTAGGGATGCTAATGGTGGAACTTGTTGCTTTATCGGTAACAAGTTACTTCTCTTAATCATGCTCATGATATGTTGATATACCCCTTTTGGTCAACAAAACAATGTTTTGTCATATGGTGTTTGTAAACATGAACTAATGGTTAAAGTCAAGCATGGTAAATAGTGAAGGTCAATGTAGTCAATGAGTTATGTTATGCTTGTTGACAAATTTTGGAGTTAAAACTTTTGGATAGTAAATAGTTAATGAATGATGGTATGATTAATGTATGTATATTGGTCAAGTTGAAGTTTGAATGATATTGGTATTTTGGTTTGACTTGAAATAGTCAATGGAAGGTGAAATTGGTCATAAAATGGTGTTAATATGAGTAAAGACCCAAATGGGTTGGTAGGGTGCCCAAATGGGTCACTACTTGGTCTACATGTCAAAACAGGTCAAAGTCAAGGTATGACGAGTATTGAGTTGTTAATAGACTTCAATTGTAGTATTGAAAATGTGGTAAAAGTGTTAGAATCTAAATGCCATTGGTTTGAAATTTAGCATGTCATGTAATTAGTTAAAAATGACCATAAAGTGGTCAATGGTCCAAAAGTCTTATGCTGACAATCGAAGGCGTCCAATTGAATTCCAAGTTGGAGATTTTGTTATGTTGAAAGTTTCTCCATGGAAGGGTATTATCCGATTCAGAAAAAGAGGAAAGTTAAGTCCTCGATTCATTGGTCCCTTTAAAATCCTTGAAAGAGTTGGAAAGGTAGCCTATCGTCTCGAGCTTCCTAATGAATTAGCTGGAATTCATAACACTTTTCATGTGTCTTACCTTAGAAAGTGTTTGGTTGATGAAGCCTCTTATATACCATTGGATGAAATTGAAATTAATGATCAATTAAATTATGTTGAACAACCTGTAATGATTCTTGATGAAAAGATAAAGAAGCTGAGGAATAAAGAGATAAGGTTGTTCAAGGTCCAATGGAAGCATCGTAAGGGTTCAGAATTCACGTGGGAACCTGAAGAAGAAATCATTCGTTATTATCCAGCCATATATCAGGAATGGATTGTGAGGACACGATCCTGAATAAGTGGGGGAGAGTTGTAACGCCCCAAATTTCGTAAGTTCAAAACCTTAAATTATATTATTTTAACTGTTTAACTTAGTAGGACTAACTGTGTAAAGTAATTTATGTTTATAGGACTTGCCATTTAATGAATTAGTTAGTAGAGGGACTCAGTGTGTCAATTATAATAAGTCGAGGGGTTTAAATGGAAAAGGCAGTATTAAAACACTGGTTATGTATTGTTCTACAGTACACTTATAATGAAAAATAGAAAATACGTACAGTGGGTTTTGAGGGTGTCGATTTAAAGAAAAACAAGAAGGAAAATCATCAACTTGAAGCTAGGGTTTGATATATTGGAGTTAGTAATCATAAATTCTTCAATTAGAAGGTATTACTAACATCTTTACTTGTTTAATTGATGATTTAAATCAACTAGGTTAAACCCTAAATTTTTAAGTTTGATGAATTAGTGGTTTAATGATTTAATTAAGGTTTCATACACTTAATTATGTGGTGTTCAATATGTAAATGATATTAGTTTGGGTAAAATACTCATAATCATATGTTTATGGGTAATTTAATGATTTGATTATGTATATGAGGAATTAAAAGGATTATGATCATTATTTTGATAAGAATAACAATGATAATTACATATAAGATGGGTAGTTAATGATGATGATGTTGATATATGTGATTATACACTAAGAAGTGATGATCTTGGTGTAAGTTAATGATATTTATTAGTAATGGCAATAAACTACCCATTCGTATGTAATTAGTGATAAAGTGTATAAAACTTATGGTAAAATCATAAGTGTTATGAGATTTAACACTTTGTACTATGATATGTGATATAACTAGGAAGTGAATGTGAAATTGATACGTGTTTATGTGACTATATGAATTAGGTGATAAACGTGATCAAGGTGTTGTTACAAGTGAATTAAATCGTGGGCTATCGCGAGGTAAGTTAACGGATGATGCTATCTTTCTTCAAGTAATGCATATTTCATTTACTTGGAAGGACCGGTAATGGATATGTCATTTACTTGATGAGTTATGATTATATACCGGGGTGTAGGCCCGAAGATGTTAATTCTTGCGGGAATTAGCATATGAAATTATGGATCCTTAATATACGTATGTGGAATTGATATTGATTATCATTGATAGCCCATTGCTTACTAAGCTATATGCTTACTCGATTATGTTTATCTATTTTTAGATGAGCCAAGTGGAACCCAACGAGATTCGGGCAAGAGACCCGAGGGATGCTAATGGTGGAACTTGTTGCTTTATCGGTAACAAGTTACTTCTCTTAATCATGCTCATGATATGTTGATATACCCCTTTTGGTCAACAAAACAATGTTTTGTCATATGGTGTTTGTAAACATGAACTAATAGTTAAAGTCAAACATGGTAAATAGTGAAGGTCAATGTAGTCAATGAGTTATGTTATGCTTGTTGACAAATTTTGGAGGTTAAAACTTTTGGATAGTAAATAGTTAATGAATGATGGTATGATTAATGTATGTATATTGGTCAAGTTGAAGTTTGAATGATATTGGTATTTTGGTTTGACTTAAAATAGTCAATGGAAGGTGAAATTGGTCATAAAATGGTGTTGATATGAGTAAAGACCCAAACGGGTTGGTAGGGTGCCCAAATGGGTCACTACTTGGTCTACATGTCAAAACGGTCAAAGTCAAGGTATGACGAGTATTGAGTTGTTAATAGACTTCAATTGTAGTATTGAAAATGTGGTAAAAGGGTTAGAATCTAAATGCCATTGGTTTGAAATTTAGGATGTCATGTAATTAGTTAAAAATGACCATAAAGTGGTCAATGGTCCAAATCATGATAAAATGTGAATTTGAGAAAAGTGTCAATTAGAAAATGATTGTATTGTCATAATACACGTGTATGCAAAATTTTAGATCCCAACTCTTAACGAGTTGGAAGTTATGCATGTTTGAATTTGGATCAAAAGTATTAGTTTTTGCTGTAACAAAGGATCCCGGTGGGATCATAAATATTATGGTGGGATCGTTTGTGTCTTTTGATTAGAACATATAATCCCGGTGGGATCATTCACGATCCCGGTGGAAATGTTAGAGAATACAATACCTGTGTCCATAGATTGCGACGCGATCTTGATTAAATTGCGACGCGATGAAGAGTGATTGCGACGCGATTATGATCTTTAATTGCGACGCGATTGTTTGACATTGCGACGCGATTTGGTCACAGTTTACACCAATTTACTTTAAAACTTAAAATAAATACACGAAAAATATTGGGGTGTTTCAAGTTGGTATCAGAGCATCGGTTTAAGGGATTCGAGTATCCAGCATTAGGAGGGTACTTGAACTTAGACCACTGTAGTTACATTTGACAATGATAGGTGTTATCTTTATTATTTGATATTGTGATCCGGTTAATATATTGTTATAGTTTCTGAATCAAGATGTTACGTGGGGACTTAGGCAACGTATGAATGTGGTATGGTAATTAATGCGCCTAGCCAATGCAGTAATTATCATATGACATTTTATGGAACTTTTGAACCCACGGGGCGTTAAGATGATGAGATTATAGTGATTGTTAACCTTTACTTGTTGTACATTATAATTAAAGTAGATTTGTAAAAATTTAAATTGTTATATTAAATATTGATATCTACTTTCAGTATAAAGATGACTGAGGAACAACAGGTTGACCAAACAGGAGAACGACACGAAAGAGTTGATTCTCCTGCTCGGGAAGCCAAAATATCTCTAGCTGACTTACGAACTATCGTTTCTGAAGAAGTGGGCTGTGTTCAGGAAGTGACCCTTTCTTTGATGTTAAATCAAAATTCTGATACTGTTCAGGAGGTTGTAATGCAAGAGTTTCAAAGAAGAGATTTAGCACGAGAAGAAGAAATTCCTCGAGTTGTACCACCTCCTGACGAAAACCGCAGATTCAGTTATAAAGATTTCTCCGTCTATAATCCCCCAGAATATAATGGTGAAATGGATCCGATAAAGTGCTACCGTTGGATTTCTGAAGTGGAAGGAGCATTCGCCACCACCGAATGTCCTGAAAGATTGAAGGTTTGTTTTGCTGCTAATCTTTTAAGATCAGGTGCCAAGGGTTGGTGGGAAGTACAGTGTAGCACTCTGGGCAACGAAGCCATTAAACAATTGTCTTGGAGTGATTTTAGACGAATGTTCCAAAATGCCTATTCTCAAGAATCTGAACTGAATAGGATTCGTAGGGAGTTCCTTTCTATGGAACAAACTTCTGAATCTGTAAATGAGTTAGTTGGTGTTTTTCTGGATCGAGCTCGTTTCTGCCCTGAGTATATGTCTAATCTAAAAATGCTTATGGGCCATTTTCATAATGTTCTGAAGAAGGAAATCCGACAGTTCATAACCAAAGAGATGTAATAGCTTTGAGGAAATGGTCGACGAGGCAAGATTTCATGAACTTGAGTTACTTCGTGATATTTCCAAACGAAAAGCTGAAACCACTTCTACTCCTTCCAAGAAACCGAGGACTGGTGATAGTTCTAAATCTGATGAAAAATGGGGACCGCCTCCTCCTGAGTGTAAAATTTGTCACAAAAGACATTCTGGAATCTGTCGTTATAAACCTCCTACTTGTTATAAATGTAAACAGGAAGGTCATCTTAGCAGTAATTGTCCTAATCCACTTCGAGTCTGCTATAACTATTATAAGCCTGGTCATATAAGAGCTGAGTGTCCTAATTTAAAGGCTCAGTCTGTTCCTTTTACTCCTCGAGCTAATGTGGAGAGAAAGCCAAATGAACCCCAAAGATCCAGACCCCGTTCTTTTCAGATTACTGCTGATGAAGCTCAAAAAGCTTCAGATGTATTGACAGGTACTTTCCTCGTAAATCAGAAACCAGCTTATATATTATTTGATTCTGGTGCTTCAAGATCATTCATATCTAACCGATTCAGTCAAAACTTATCGATTCCTCTCACAAAGTTAGATACCCCTTTAGATGTTGAAGTGGCAGATAATAGATTTATATATGTGGTAAATGTTTTCCGTGGGTGTCAACTTGAAATCGATAATGAAATATTTGTTATAAATCTGATTCCTATGAATATGGGCGAGTTTGACGTTGTAATAGGCATGGATTGGTTAGGCCAGCATAAGGCTATTATTCAGTGTGAGAAAAAGATTATCCGGGTCAGCTCGCCTAGTGGTAAAGTAGTTGATATATATGGGGAAAAGCGGAAATCTTCTTTATCTATCTGTACCTATGCTCGTGCTAAACGTCATCTGCTACATGGGTGTCACGCCTTTTTGGCACATGTGGTAGATACTCAGAAATCAGCCCCTAAATTGAATGATATTCCTGTAGTAAATGAGTTTCCAGATGTATTTCCCGATGAGCTACCGGGTATTCCACCCGATAGGCAAGTCGAATTTCGCATTGATTTGGTACCTGGAGCCACTCCTATCGCTAAAACTCCCTATAGACTTGCTCCCTCAGAAATGCAGGAATTAATGAAACAATTGCAGGAATTACTTGATAAGGGTTTTATTAGCCCAAGTAGTTCTCCATGGGGAGCTCCAGTACTCTTCGTTAAAAAAAAAGATGGCACCATGAGAATGTGTATTGATTATAGAGAATTGAACAAAGTAACCATCAAGAATAGGTATCCTTTACCTAGGATTGATGATTTGTTCGATCAGTTGCAGGGTGCTAGTTATTTCTCCAAAATTGATCTACGTTCAGGCTATCACCAATTAAAGGTTCGTGATGATGACATATCTAAAACTGCTTTCAGAACCAGATATGGACATTATGAATTTGTGGTGATGCCTTTTGGTTTGACAAATGCGCCAGCAGCTTTTATGGATCTCATGAATCGGGTATGTCGACCATTACTCGATAGGTCTGTAATTGTATTCATTGACGATATTCTTATTTATTCAAAGTCAGCTGGTGAGCATGAATTTCATCTAAGGCAAATGTTGCAAATTCTGAGAACTGAAAAGCTTTATGCTAAGTTCTCAAAGTGTGAATTCTGGTTGCGAGAGGTTCAATTTCTGGGGCACGTGATAAATGATCAGGGAATTAAAGTTGATCCTGCTAAGATTGAAGCAGTAATGAAATGGGAACCTCCAACTACTCCTACTGAAGTCAGAAGTTTCTTGGGATTAGCTGGGTACTACAGACGTTTTATCCAGGATTTCTCAAAGATTGCTACTCCTCTCACTAAACTCACCAGAAAGAATGTTAAGTTTTAGTGGAATGAGCAAGCCGATCAAGCTTTCCATATTCTTAAACAACAGCTTAGCCAGACACCTATCTTAGTACTTCCTGATGGTACTGAGGATATGGAGGTCTTCTGTGATGCTTTGTATAATGGCTTAGGCTGTATTCTGATGCAACGTGGCAAGGTAATTGCCTATGCATCTAGACAGCTTAAGAATCATGAAAAGAATTATCCAACTCATGATCTTGAGTTGGCGACGGTTGTCTTTGCCTTGAAACTTTGGAGGCATTATCTCTATGGCGTGAAGTGTACTATTTACACTTATCATAAAAGTCTTATATACTTTTTCGATCAGCGGGATTTAAATATGAGGCAGCGGCGTTGGCTTGACTTGGTAAAAGACTATGATTATGAAATTCTTTATCACCCAGGAAAAGCTAACTTTGTTGCTCATGCACTCAGTCGAAAAGCCATTCAGCCGCCTTTGGTGGTTAAATCTATCAAAATCACCGTTGTTCCGGATTTACTTGGTCAAATTAAGTGTGCACAATTGGAAGCTTGGCAAAAAGGTGATTTTAAATCTGAACGAATTAAAGGTCAAGTTCAAAATTTTGTTGATGACTCTCGTGGGCTAAAGACAAGATATGGCAGAATTTGGATTCCTAACTCAATCGAGTTAAAGAAGTTGTTGCTTGATGAATCCCATAAATCTCGATATTCTATTCACCCTGGTGCTACGAAGATGTATCATAATTTAAAATCAAACTTCTGGTGGCCAGGTATAAAAAGAGAAATTGTAAAATATGTCGAAAAATGCTTAACTTGCCTACAGGTAAAAGCTGAACATCAGAAACCTTATGGTAAATTACAACCATTGGATATACCTATATGGAAGTGGGAGCATATCACAATGGATTTCATCACCAAATTACCTAAAACGCAACGCCAGCATGATGCAATTTGGGTGATTGTGGATCGTTTAACCAAAAGTGCATTATTCTTACCGATCAAATAAACTTTCTCTTCAGAAGCTCTTGCAGACTTATTCATACGTGAAGTAGTAGCCCGTCATGGTACTCCTGTATCTATTAACTCCGATAGAGATACTAGATTCACTTCACATTTTTGGATGAAATTTCAGGAAGATATGGGTACTCGTGTCAATTTTAGCTCCGCCTATCTCCCTCAGACAGACGGACAGAGTGAAAGAACCATTCAAACTCTGGAAGACATGTTAAGGGCGTGTGCTATTGATTTTGGTGGTAGCTGGGATTCACATTGGCCGTTGGTAGAATTTTCTTATAATAACAGCTATCACTTGAGTATTAAAATGCCACCCTACGAAATGCTTTATGGAAGGAAATGCAGAACTCCTCTTTGTTGGGGAGAGATTGGGCAGAGGGAATTGGGAAGCACCGATATTGTTCAATTGACCACTGAAAAGATTAATCAAGTCAGAGAACGATTAAAAGCTGCCCAAGACAGACAAAAAATCATATGCCGATAACAGAAGGCATCCGATAGAATTTCAGGTTGGTGACAAAGTGATGTTGAAAGTGTCTCCCTAGAAAGGAATAATTCGTTTTAGAAAGCGAGGCAAATCGGGTCCGCGGTTTATTGGTCCTTTCAAAATACTGGCTAGAGTCGGAAAGGTAGCTTACCGTCTTGAGCTACCCGACAAACTAGCACGAATTCATAATACATTCCACGTGTCTTTTCTCCGAAAATGTTTAGTTGATGAATCTACTTACATTCCATTGGAAGAAATTGAAGTGAACGATCAATTGAATTATGTTGAAGGTCTCTATCGGTTCCTATTTGTACGAAAGAGTCGGAAAGGTTGATGAATTTGTTAAGATGGGTGTTGGATTTTCAGCCGAAAGACCATGAAACTGACACTCAGATTTAATCATTTTAATGTATTGAGGCTTAATTTCAAGGGTTTCGTCTGTTGGTGCTATGATCGGTCCTCCTCGTCCCTCTAGCAGTGGCTTAATTGATGAGGTGAGAGTGATACGGTTTGACATAACTTGTTGGTAAAAAGTAGGGTTTTGGAAAGGAAGGGTCTAAACTATTCTAATCTAAAGACGGAGAGAGTAAAATTATCCTAAGGATAGAAAAAGGAACTTTCGAATGACATTGATCTTCCGAAAGGATCGCTAAATAACTAAGATAACTAAATTCCTAAAATTGGTCATTGTAGTCCCCGGCAGCGGCGCCAAAAACCTTGATCGAGCCCCAACGGTCGGTTCAGGAATTGCTTCCTGGTCGTTGCGGACCTTCTAGTCGGGGCCGGCGATCAGCGGGTGATTTTATATTTATAGTGCAGGGAAGCCTAAGTTATACTACTACTTGTATAGTAAGCGGCAGGTATGACTCAGGTGTCGTTCTTAAACCACAACGGGCATGGGATCTTAGGAGGATTAATTATCTTTGGTAGTTTAGCTGGGATTTTAAAAACTTTTTGAGGGGTTTTGTTTTCTATTTTATATAAACTAAAGACAGTAAAGTAAATAAGGAGTGTAGTCGCTGAGAGATCTATAGATTACGCGAGTATTTGCTATGATGTTGGTATATGCTATTTAGGTGTAGTTATGAAGATTAGGGCTCTAATTATAATGAATCCTAGCAGTGCTGACTTGGGGTCTCTGAACGATGTTCAACATAGTACTGTACCTTTTCGTGGCTTCCACGCATTTGTACTTCACCAGAGGTGGTTCCAGCGCTATACCAAGTACTGAGCCATTTTACGTTATTTCCGATGCCTCACCCAGAGATCCCGTATCATTACTGTATATGTCCTAATGGGCCATAGCTCCTATCCTATTACTTATCTAACGTAGAGTTGTCCACAATCAGATAAATAACATGTCACATGGATAACATATATGGAGTGTAAGCTACAACGAAAGTTCTCCCAAATGTAGTACCAATTTAACCGACAACTAACCTCGAATCCTATTCCCCAGTCTCGGTCGTCTGATACGTCCGTATCGTGGCACGAATTGTTGAATAAACAATAAAGTGAACAGGAGTTACCCCGCGGAATAAGTTGGGAAAGTTTGTCAAACGATCGGTTAAATTGTTCGACATTATTTCAAACAGATCATTGTAATTATTCTATCATGTTAAACTGTTGTATGTAATTATTCTATGTTTGAAAACCGAATCATAAATCCAACAACCGCAATAGACAAATAGATACTAGCATGCAAACCCTAAAGCAACAATCAAACAAGAACATGCAGTAGTGTAACATGGATAGTTATCAGTTTATTTCAGGCAGAGTTTCTGGATAAATGTTTAAGTCACGAATACTCCGAAAGTTCTCTCAAAAGTATTCGATATATGAAATTAATTCTAATATATCTCTAATCCTACGCTCCGTGTCTCCTCCGATGTATTTCAATCAGGAGAACAGTGGCCATGTTCATCGAATCATTCAGACACAGAATAGTTGAGGGACCCATTTCTAGTAATTGGCCGGATTCTATCAATAGGTTTCAAACCACAGCATAAGTTGGATAAATAAATATTTGAGAACTAATTCGTAAATTCAAACATATCCTAATTACATGCGAGCAGAGTAACAGCATAGTTTAAAGCATAACTACCCTAGCATAATGATAAGCATCAAATAGATAGTATATTTTATAGTAATTTATCCCTATATTTATATACATTTTAATGCATTTATATGATTTTAGATACTTATTTCGTTAATATTTGCAGGAATGTATTTTAATTAAAGATTGAAGAAAAAGGAACGAGAACAAGTCCAAAACTGAAGAAAATGAAGAAATGAAGAAAATGAAGCTTAAACCTTAAAGAATTGAACACTAAAATGATAATATTGAAGAATTGAGCCAAAATGAAGATTAAAATCCGTAAAAGAAAAGAAGAAAGCCCAAAGTAAAGCCCAACCCGAGATTAGAAGATTCTGGAAATCAAGCTCAACCGGCGGTTGAGATCTTCAACCAGCGGTTGAATATATTTAATCAAAGGCGGTTTGAGACGCGGAGTTGGAGTAGGACACAAATTGATCCAACCGGCGGTTGAGAATTCCAACCGGCGGTTGGACTGGCGGTTTTGAAAACTATAAATAGAGGCCTAGTTCAGGGTTAACCATATACGATTCTTAGAATACAAAGTCTAATATTAGGGTTTAAGGTCGACTTAAGGTGCGAATTTGGAGGCTAAGGAGCTAGGATTTGAAGGTTTTTAACCCTAGGAAAGTTGGTTCGACAATTGGTTTGGTTTCTTTATCCTTGTAACTTTAATAACCTTATTGAGTTAATTTATGGATATTGTTTATTTGACTTAATTGTGAATTAGGTTTTCGTTATAACTATTTGAATGAATGTTTATTGAGTTTATTATATGAATTTATGTTTATGTTGGAACTATATTATTGAATGTTTATTATACAAGAATTGTCTATATTATAATATATTAATGATTGTTCTTGACATAGTTAACTGATTTATATTAAACGAGGATGACCATATTAAGTTATTCCAATCCTTAAATTCAAGTATTCAAGATTCAATTCATCACTATCTTGAGCATCTCTAACATTTAGTAAGTTGAATTTCTTCATTCTCTAACCTAGGGTTTGGGTTTTTAGTGGGTTTTGTATAATTAGTGATTTTAATCCGGAATTAGGGTTAGAATTCAATGGAATTATTGTTAGTGAGTGTGTTAGTGATGATTTCTAACTAGATTACAACTTGAAAATGGTGAAAACATCACTTGTGTTCTTGAATAATTATTAGGGTTTTAGCTAAATTTTGTGGGTTGATGCTAATCTACTAATGATATTACAAATAGTATTAATATAGTATTTACATGATGTTTTAACAAGAAATAAAAGTAATCAAGTGTTAAAATTAAATATGATGATAGAGGAAATGATTATGTTAGTTGGTTAATAGATTAAATTAAGTTTAACTAAAGTGGGGGAGAAACTATATGTGGTTATTAGTTTAAATTGATGATTACTAAAGTTTAAATATTTTGTTATGTGATATATGTTTAGGTGCTAAAGAATTGGAAATATCATCATTTGTCACATCTTGTAAATCTTCAATTGAAGGCAAAGGTGAGTATTATGGGGATTGATCAGGTAATGTTTGTGTATGTACCGGATTGCTTCCGAGCAAGAGGTTTGCACAATCATGTGGAAATTATTTATAATTCATTGTTTCTACTTGAGAATAATTGTGTTAAACTATGTGGATGATTGTGTATGTACCGGATTGCTTCCGAGCAAGAGGTTTGCACGATCAAGTGGAAGTTACTTGTATCTTAACTTGTTTCTAATGATTGAATTATGTGGATGGACAATATTGTAGAGATTCAGAGTTATATACGAATACATGCTTGTAGGTTATGTTGATCTTGGTATGCATATCGACGTGATATGGTGCCAAGTGTACTTGTTTCTAATGGTCGCGGATCCGCATAGTGTTTAATCTCTACATATTGTGCCGTTAGTTATTTGTGTAAGATTATATGTTGATTATAGTGATTGTCTATAATGTTGTGGATTACTTGGTTGATGGCCTATATGCTCACTAAGCATACGTGCTTATTCTTTCAAGTGTTTTATGTTTTAGGTGATCTTGGGCAAAAAGAGGGAAAGGGGATTAAGATGGATTAGCATGGATTGCTTGCCGTTAGTGAGTTGTAAGTTTCTCTCTTTGAATTATCGTTTTGTATGTAGCTTGTGTAATGCGCTCAAATGATCATGTTTTGAAAGTCAAACACAATATCTATGGTTTTGTTTTAAAAGTATGTTGACTTTGAAAGTCAACCATGAAGTAAAGTCCTATGTATAAGTTTTTGTGAAACTTTGAAGTTAATATGAATGTAAATGATCTAGTTTGGTTACATGGATGAAAAGTAGCAACGTGTCATTTTGATTGGTTGGTTGAAAGGAAAGTTGACACATAGTCAACTATGTTGGTAATGGTCAAACATGTATAGATTGAGTAGTGTTTTGGTCAAATTGTTGTTATAATGTTAAACGGGTCAAAAAGTGTCAAAATGGGTCAAAGAGTGGTCATGTGGTAATGTTGAATGAGTTAGCGTTATGGTATGTTTGTTGTGTGCTTTAGAACTGTTTTAACATGTCAAAGAAGTGTACAAAAGGTGTTGGTCAGTTTGTATGTGGTTTATATTTTGAGTTGACACCAAAAAGTGTGTAAAATGATCGAAAACTAGACACACGTCTAAATCTTGCGTTTTTGAGAAAATTGAGAAAGTGTAAAAAGGGAAATGTTCATTTTGATGATATGAAGGTGTCTGCAAATTTTCATGGTCTCAGCATTTACAGTTTAAAACTTATGCGCGATTGAAATTCAGGTTTTGGCATGAAATATGCCTAAGTCTGCCTAACTGCTGTAAACGGGGACTACCCGGCGGGTATGGTTAGTACCCAGCGGGTACTAATGTCTAAATGGTAACAGAATAGGGCCTAAAATGGTGTACCCGGTGCGTACTCATGTACCCGAGGCATACCCGGCGGGTATACCCAGCCAGTTTTGGTGAAATTGTTTTGAGTCTAATAAAGTTAATATTGATACAACACATTAGTGAAAATTGATGGGACCAAATTGATCATGTTTACGATATTAAAAAAAAAAATTATTTAAGTTTTGAGGCGTTTCAACTTACTCATGTATGCTTTGAAAACGACATACCTTTACTTAATCTCCTAAACTTGTTTCCTAAAACTCCAAACAAAAGCTTTCAAAGTCGTAAGGTATGTTTTTTTTTCTTTTGCTTCAAATGTATTTGCTACAAAGCTAATAAAACCTTATGTTTATATATTCTTAATAATGGTCTAAGGTGTTTGCATCAATGATAACAAATTACTTAGAGTATTAATCCTTCGATGTCAATTTATAATTATCATTAACAAAACACAAAAGAATAAGCTAGTTAAATGAGCTTTCAACATAAGCATAATTTTATAGTATTTCTTTTACATAAATACCCTTAATTAATTATGGGATTTAAATTTTTATTTATATGTCATATATGTAATTTTAGATTTAGATTCTTTAGTTTTAATAAAGAGAAAATTGCTCGTTTCATCTTGTGTTTGTCCAAAAAATCACAATCCTTCCTTTATTTGAAGAAATATCACTAGGCATCCCTGTATTTGCTACTTTTGCTCACTGGTAGTCCTTTTCGTTAGAGCAGTTAACTTTTTCTGTTAAGTCATACTAAAATGACTAAAATACCCCCATCTTCTTCCTTTAAAAGCCTTCCTTTTTAGTAGCCCCCTTTTTCATTTTTGCTAAGCCACTGTAATTACATGAAAAAAAAAAAACTAAAAATGAAAAAGAAATAAAAAATCATGATCATTTCCGTTAGAAAAGAAAAAAAAACATTTCATTTTAAACAACTTGTACCGTGAGCTTATTTACTTGTACTCCATTAACTAAAACCCCACCTACCTTTTCCTTTAATGGCTCCACACTCCCAATTTCTTCTCTAATTCCCTGAGCAAATCCGGCCATCTCAAATTCTAGCCAAAACCAACAAACAACATCATCAGTCCTTCCCCTCTTCTGTCACACCCCGTCTAAAGCGGAAACAACGGGATATAACCACGATAGGATCACAACACATTATTATAAAGAATACTAAATGAAATAAAATATTCAATGTGTCGTGATGTCAATAACATGATAAACGGTTCATGTCATGCATACGTATCAACAATGAATCAATGTCAAACAACCACAATAATCAAACCAAATATCTAGGCAAACCGCCTCCAAAATTTAAACAAGTCATACTATAAGTCTTGACAATACTCAATGCAACCTATGTGGTCCACTAAGCTTTCTTGTCCTCGCTCTTAGTCCCACTAGTACTTCCTGAAAAGATATGCTCAAAAGTGTCAACACAATGGTTGGTGAGTTCCGCAGGTTTATAATGACACAAAATAAATATTTGCTGTGATAAAGATACGAGTTAGGACAATGCAATGAAAATGTACACATAAGTGAAATAATGTAAATGAAACATCTCAACACACTGTCATCACCCCACGAAGAAGTATGACCAAACAAACCCTGTGAATGCAGTAGCTACTCATAATGGCTTTAATGTATACATAACGTATAACATTAGGTACTAAGGCCTTTTGAAACAACATGGCTTTAATGTATACCAAGAATAATGTATACATCAGGTACTCACTCCCGAAAGAGCAAGGCCTTACAATGATAATGAATTCAACAACCAAATGCACATACTTCACATAGTGTCATACATTTCATGCAAATGTCCAAAAATGAAAACAAATATGTTTCACAGCATAAAATGGTAATAAAACGTACGAGCATACTTTTCCCCCAATTTGAAAACAAATAATTGAAAATGGGGCCACGAAAACTCACCTTATAAAGCAAGGCAAATAGCGTCTCAAAATGAATCCACCAAATAGTACGTCAATCTACAAATAAATTCATATAGATTAATAACCTAGGCAAAACTATAATTTTTATTATATCCTAGTTGATTTAATAATCCCATGAAATCCGACTACACATAAAAGTGGTATGTGGAGTACTTTGTTTAAGTGAATTTTATTGACATCAATATATCACAAACGTTATGCTCATATAATTAAAGTATAATACTTGTTAATAGCCATTTTACATTACTCATTCTTTTTAAATCAAATATATAAATTACATCTTAAACTTTTATAAATGTGATTTGTATACAGAAAAGTATATCCTCAAACATTCTTTACAAACCCCAAAATAACTAGAGACAACTTGATCAAACCGATTTAACATTATCAACTTTTTCTGAAAATTCGTCGTAAACAGAAACAGCTTACTAATTAATTTTTATAAAATCATACATTGCTTTTTAGAGGCCGAAACCTCGCGATTTTTGTAAAATCTCGAGATCTACAACTTTCGTGTTTTGGCCGAAGCCTGAAAACGAACAGAACTAGGTCAAAACAGCCGTTTATTATTACTGCGAAAATTGAGACAGATTCTGAGTTTAACGATACAAAACTTTCGGTTTACAAAATTATATTATACCCGACATATTCATATCTCAAACATATAAATCAACCTACGTATACATATATTTTAGAGAAATTAAAATAAATTAAAAATATATTGATTAGGGTTTATGATTTTACCTACGTAGAAGACAAACAGGTAACACGCAAAACAAAACTTGAATTTGGCTTGGTTCCTTCTTAATGTTTTGGCCGACCACACATAGACGATTTATCTTCTTCTTTTTTTTTCTTTGTGCCGACACTAACAAAAACCAAGGGAAGATTGTTTTTTGTTTTTTTTTTTAATCTATTTTATGGATACAAACAAGTCTAGGGTTATCACTAATAACTTAGTGATCAAGTTTAGAGATATATGGGCCGGTCTACACTTTGGGTCGGTTTATTCTTTCTTTTTGTTTTTGTTCTTGTACTTCGGCATCCATACCAACAGAACCACAAAAAGATGTAGTTTTAATAGTTATCATTTTATTAATATTTACTTAATTATAATTATCATTACTATATTAATCTTTTTTTTTTTTTAGTAATATATTATTATACTACTTGTAAAATCTGATGCAACGTTTACTATGATTATTTTATTATTATTATTATTATAATTATAATTAACATTTTAATATTTAAAGTACAATCAAGAGATGATTATAGGAAACGAACCTAAGAATAGAGTTTTGGTGACGGATGTCACAGTATCCCCCAGTTGAAAGAATTTCGTCCCGAAATTCAACCAGAGCTAGTGCTGCGAACATGATTATCGAAAAGATGCGGATATTTTTGTCTCATTTGATCTTCACGTTCCCAAGTAAACTCGGGACCTCTCCTAGCATTCCATCGAACTTTAACAATCGGAATCTTACTACGTTTCAACTTCTTAACCTCACGATCCATAATTTCTACCTGCTCTTCCACAAAATGAAGTTTAGGATCAATCTGAATTTCTCCCAACGGTACTTGCAAAGTCTGATCAGCTAAACACTTCCTCAAATTCGCCACATGGAACACATCGTGAACCCCACTAAGCTCTTGTGGTAATTTCAATCTATAAGCAACCGGACCAACACGCTCGATAATCTCGAATGGTCCAACAAACCTCGGTGCAAGTTTCCCTTTCTTACCAAAACGAACAACTCCCTTCCACGGCGACACTTTTAATAACACATAATCGCCAACAGCAAATTCCAAAGGCTTACAACGTTTATCAGCATAGCACTTTTGCCTATCTCTAGCCACCTTCAATCTCTCCTTGATTTGTACGATCTTATCAGTAGTCTCTTGGACTATTTCTAGCCCAACCAACTGACTTTCTTCTACCTCAGCCCACATTATAGGCGAACGGCACTTCCGCCCATAGAGTGCTTCAAATGGTGCACACTGAATACTCGAATGGTAGCTGTTATTATACGAAAACTCCACCAATGGTAAGTGAGTATCCCAGTTTCCTCCAAAGTCAATAACACAAGCCCTCAACATATCTTCCAACGTCTGGATAGTACGCTCACTTTGCCCATCAGTTTGAGGATGGTAAGCCGTACTCATATCCAATCTCGTCCCTAACGCCTTCTGTAGCGTTTGCCAAAATCGGGAAGTAAATCGACCATCACGATCAGATATAATTGATACCGGCACTCCATGCCTCGCTACAATCTCATTTATGTACAACCTCGCCAATTTCTCCATCTTATATTCCTCGCGGATAGCTAAGAAATGAGCAGACTTAGTCATCCTATCCACGATAACCCAAATTGAATCGTGCCCGCTGCTAGTTCTAGGCAGCTTAGTGATAAAATCCATAGCAATGTACTCCCATTTCCACTCAGGAATTTCCGGTTGTTGCAGTAATCCTGAGGGTCGTTGGTGTTCAGCCTTGACCTTCAAGCAAGTCATACATTGGCTAACATATAATGCAATATCCTTCTTCATGCCCGGCCACCAATACAAATCCTTCATATCATGGTACATTTTATCTGCCCCCGGATGGATCGAATACTTAGATTTATGAGATTCATCCATCACCAGCGTCCTTAAACCACCTAACACCGGAATCCACATTCTTTCAATGAAGTAATATAATCCATCATTCTTTCGTTCCAAATGCCCATCCAAACCACGCAATAACTCACTGTGAACATTAGAATCCAATAATGCTTCCAACTGAGCCTCCAACAACTTCTCCTTGATACCCGAATGTATAGTCATAGCCATCGCTCTCACCCTTCTTGGCTTAACCCTTTCCTTCCTACTCAAGGCATCAGCCACCATATTCGCCTTTCCCGGATGGTAGCGAATTTCACAATCATAGTCACTAAACAATTCCAACCACCTCCTTTGTCTCATATTCAACTCCTTCTGATCAAAGATATGCTGCAAACTCTTATGATCAGTATAAATCACACTTTTCGTTCCATATAGATAATGCCTCCAACACTTGAGTGCAAAGGCCACCGCACCCAATTCCAAATCATGAGTAGTGTAGTTTTTCTCATGCACCTTGAGTTGCCTAGATGCATAAGCTATCACTTTCCCTCGCTGCATCAAAACACATCCTAACCCTTGGTTAGACGCGTCACAATAAACCACAAAATCATCCGAGCCATCAGGTAATGCCAAAATCGGTGCCTCACACAAAGCATTCTTCAGAGTTTGAAATGCTTCCTCCTGTTTCTCACCCCAGACAAATTTTCTTTCCTTTTGCGTCAACTGTGTAAGCGGTTGAGCAATCCTAGAAAAATTCTCAATAAAACGCCGATAGTATCCAGCCAAACCCAAGAACTGACGAATTTCAGAAGGTGTTTGTGGAGTCCTCCAGGCTTTCACTGCCTCAATCTTACTTGGATTCACATGAATACCTGTCTCGTTTACCACATGACCAAGAAAATGTACCTCACGCAACCAGAACTCACATTTCGAAAACTTTGCATAGAGCTGTTCTTTCAAGAGAAGTTCAAGAATAAGCTTCAGATGTAGCTTATGATCCTCTTTAGATTTTGAATAGATCAAGATGTCATCAATGAAGACGATGACGAATTTATCAAGATACGGCTTACAAACATGATTCATTAGATCCATGAATACCGCAGGAGCATTAGTGAGACCAAAAGGCATAACGAGAAATTCGAAGTGCCCATAACGAGTCCTGAATGCAGTCTTTGGTATATCCGACTCATGTACTCTCAACTGATGATAACCAGAACGAAGATCAATTTTCGAAAACCACTGGGCACCCTGAAGCTGATCAAATAAATCATCTATCCTTGGAAGAGGATAACGATTCTTGACCGTAAGCTTATTAAGTTCACGATAATCAATACACATACGAAATGAACCATCTTTCTTTTTAACGAACAGAACAGGTGCTCCCCAAGGGGAGTGACTAGGGCGAATAAAGCCCTTGTCTTGGAGCTCCTGAAGTTGAGTAGACAATTCATGCATTTCAGAAGGAGCTAAACGATATGGAGCTTTAGCAACTGGGGTCGCTCTAGGAATAAGATCAATGCGAAACTCAACGGATCGAAGAGGAGGTAATCCCGGCAAATCATCAGGAAAAACATTAGGAAAATCACGAACAATAAGGACATTTTCAAGTTTTGATTCCTCGGAATTTATACTCATAAGTTTAACACATTTGGTCTCCGGTTGTTCCCCAGAGACTTCCAACATACTGCCATCTGGCATAGGTATACGGACCACCTTTTCGAAGCACACAATTTCGGCCCTATATTTCGACATCCAATCCATACCTACTATAACATCAAAACTACCGATCCCAAAAGGTATTAGGTCAATACTAAAAGTATGATCCTCCAGTACGAGTGTACAATTTTTAATTACCTCATTCAAGTCTACCCGTTTCCCATCCGCAATTTCAATTTCATACACAACGTCCAGCTTACTAGGTATAATATCAAGTATAGGCACAAAATCCACAGATATAAAGCTAAAATCGGCACCACTGTCAAATAAAACCGTAGCAAAATGATCATTTAACAGAAACGTACCGGTCACAATGTTGGGTGCCTGTCGTGCCTCGCTAGCATTCATAACAAATGATCTCCCAGGAGCAGTGTTTGTAGCACGACCCAGATTCTGATTTCCGCCTGTGGTCAGAGCCCGAGTATTATTATTATTAATTCCAGCAACTCCTATAGCTCTAATCAACCTTGGGCACGCATTGATGAAATGATCCAAACCCCCACACTCGAAACATCCCCTAACACCTCTAACCGTATTAACCGGGGCAACAACGCGCGCAGGAAGTCGACAGAAGTCGGGTGTATGACCCCACCGGTTGCACTTGTTGCAAAACCGACAACCCACAGCTGGTAAATGATGATAATTACATTTCTCACAGTATGGAAGAGGACCAGTGTAACCTCTTCTTTCAGTATTGGAAATCACAAATCCCTTGCCCACTTTAGCCCTCTTATTTCCAGATTCACTAACCCGAGCCTTGCTAGATTCAACAACCTCTTTACCCTTCTTGTTTCCCCTCTTTAATGTACCATTCCTCATCATCTCCTCAGTAAGGGCCCCAGCCTTCAAAATCGCACTCTGAATAGTGACTGGTTCGGTCACCTCAACCATCCCCTTAATTTCTGGCACCAATCCCCCTAAATACTTTTTAATTCTTCTCGACTCAGGTGTTACCATACTTGGAATCAACTTGGACAATTCATGGAAACGATCAGTATAGGCCGCATGATTGGCCCCCACCATCTTATGATCCAAAAATTCCTTCTCTAACTTGTCCATTTCATTTGTAGAACAGTACTCCTCCACTAACAGTGCCTTAAACTCTTCCCATGTCATACCCATAGCAGCAGGCCTACCCCTGGCCTGAACCTGCGTATTCCACCAGGTCAATGCTTTACCCGACAACTCAGTAGATGCATATCTGACCATACGCTCTTCGGCGCAATTACTAATATCCAACACCGACTCCATCTTCTCTATCCACCTAGAGCAAGCAATCGCTCCCCCTTTGCCATCGAAATCTCGTGGTTTGCATGCCTTGAACTCCTTATAGGTACATCCTCTAGCAGCCGCTCCATTACCAGCTCCATCCCCACCATTAGGTTCCCCATTAAAATTTTCCTCTTCTTCTTCACCACCTCCTCCACCTGTACCCTGCAACACACCTTGAGTAACCTGTGCAACTATATTAGGCAATAATGCCGGCAGCTGTTCCGCAATCATTGCGGCAACATTGGGCGCCTCACCACCAGTACCCTCTTCACCTCCACCTGTACGGCCTCCGGTACGGCCACCACCCCTACCATTACGGCCGCCTGATCGGCCTCCACTGCTAGCACCACTACACCTATTTGCAACACGCGCAGAACGTCTAGGCGGCATGATCGCTACAATGGGAACATATTACGATTTAACACAATTGAAGGATAAAAATAGAGTTTTATGCACGCATGAATTCACATATCGAATAGTAAGCCTTTCATGTATTTAAGAACAATGTTTCACAATATGAAAGGACATAAGTAGGTATTTGCATCCCAACTCATCCTTTGTACTCCTTTACAGGTAGTACACTGTATACTCAAGCACTGTTAGATAGACATGCATGTGTCGGAACACCTTCTTCAATTACGTCGGCCGCCATAATCGTAAAAGTGTTCGTTCACCCACATAACTATCCTCCAAGTTCTCGTAACACAATATTCTTGTACAAAGGGCAAAGATTGACAATAGAACAATGGATATGCACAACACATGGTTATGTTGTGCAACAATTATTAGAAAGGAATTGAATTACGTTGAAATATGCACACATGGTTCCCTAATTCATGTTCTATATGCGGGTTCCTTATTTATAGTCTAGGTCAATCTACCTAGATCTCTATAAACCTGGCTTTGATACCAATCTGTCACACCCCGTCTAAAGCGGAAACAACGGGATATAACCACGATAGGATCACAACACATTATTATAAAGAATACTAAATGAAATAAAATATTCAATGTGTCGTGATGTCAATAACATGATAAACGGTTCATGTCATGCATACGTATCGACAATGAATCAATGTCAAACAACCACAATAATCAAACCAAATATCTAGGCAAACCGCCTCCAAAATTTAAACAAGTCATACTATAAGTCTTGACAATACTCAATGCAACCTATGTGATCCACTAAGCTTTCTTGTCCTCGCTCTTAGTCCCACTAGTACTTCCTGAAAAGATATGCTCAAAAGTGTCAACACAATGGTTGGTGAGTTCCGCAGGTTTATAATGACACAAAATAAATATTTGCTGTGATAAAGATACGAGTTAGGACAATGCAATGAAAATGTACACATAAGTGAAATAATGTAAATGAAACACCTCAACACACTGTCATCACCCCACGAAAAAGTATGACCAAACAAACCCTGTGAATGCAGTAGCTACTCATAATGGCTTTAATGTATACATAACGTATAACATTAGGTACTAAGGCCTTTTGAAACAACATGGCTTTAATGTATACCAAGAATAATGTATACATCAGGTACTCACTCCCGAAAGAGCAAGGCCTTACAATGATAATGAATCCAACAACCAAATGCACATACTTCACATAGTGTCATACATTTCATGCAAATGTCCAAAAATGAAAACAAATATGTTTCACAGCATAAAATGGTAATAAAACGTACGAGCATACTTTTCCCCCAATTTGAAAACAAATAATTGAAAATGGGGCCACGAAAACTCACCTTATAAAGCAAGGCAAATAGCGTCTCAAAATGAATCCACCAAATAGTACGTTAATCTACAAATAAATTCATATAGATTAATAACCTAGGCAAAACTATAATTTTTATTATATCCTAGTTGATTTAATAATCCCATGAAATCCGACTACACATAAAAGTGGTATGTGGAGTACTTTGTTTAAGTGAATTTTATTGACATCAATATATCACAAACGTTATGCTCATATAATTAAAGTATAATACTTGTTAATAGCCATTTTACATTACTCATTCTTTTTAAATCAAATATATAAATTACATCTTAAACTTTTATAAATGTGATTTGTATACAGAAAAGTATATCCTCAAACATTCTTTACAAACCCCAAAATAACTAGAGACAACTTGATCAAACCGATTTAACATTATCAACTTTTTCTGAAAATTCGTCGTAAACAGAAACAGCTTACTAATTAATTTTTATAAAATCATACATTGCTTTTTAGAGGCCGAAACCTCGCGATTTTTGTAAAATCTCGAGATCTACAACTTTCGTGTTTTGGCCGAAGCCTGAAAACGAACAGAACTAGGTCAAAACAGCCGTTTATTATTACTGCGAAAATTGAGACAGATTCTGAGTTTAACGATACAAAACTTTCGGTTTACAAAATTATATTATACCCGACATATTCATATCTCAAACATATAAATCAACCTACGTATACATATATTTTAGAGAAATTAAAATAAATTAAAAATATATTGATTAGGGTTTATGATTTTACCTACGTAGAAGACAAACAGGTAACACGCAAAACAAAACTTGAATTTGGCTTGGTTCCTTCTTAATGTTTTGGCCGACCACACATAGACGATTTATCTTCTTCTTTTTTATCTTTGTGCCGACACTAACAAAAACCAAGGGAAGATTGTTTTTTGTTTTTTTTTAATCTATTTTATGGATTTAAACAAGTCTAGGGTTATCACTAATAACTTAGTGATCAAGTTTAGAGATATATGGGCCGGTCTACACTTTGGGTCGGTTTATTCTTTCTTTTTGTTTTTGTTCTTGTACTTCGGCATCCATACCAACAGAACCACAAAAAGATGTAGTTTTAATAGTTATCATTTTATTAATATTTACTTAATTATAATTATCATTACTATATTAATCTTTTTTTTTTTTTAGTAATATATTATTATACTACTTGTAAAATCTGATGCAACGTTTACTATGATTATTTTATTATTATTATTATTATAATTATAATTAACATTTTAATATTTAAAGTACAATCAAGAAATGATTATAGGAGACGAACCTAAGAATAGAGTTTTGGTGACGGATGTCACATCTTCTATGTAGAACGCTTATTTAATCGATCATCAAAAAAACAAGAACCCCAATTACATCTTTTCAAACTCACAAACGAGAAGAATCTGGATGTAAATACAAATAAACGATTGTTGCACGTTTTAATTGAAAGTTATTTGCAAGAGTTCATCGGATGATATTGTGGTAATGACTAAGGGAAACCTAACCTGGTTCCGATCAGTTTGACAAAGAAGATGAACAAGTTTCGTGGAGGTGTTTAGCTCGCAAAAAGCGCAAGCTGCTGGGTTATCTGAAGGGCCGGAGTGTTACAAAAAGAAGGCGGCCATTCACTTTCGTATGAACATATTCGGGTCGTCGATCTTCAGATCTAGAACAAACCAAAATCTTATGGTTTATGAAGAGGTTTGGTACTTTTGTTATCATCAATAGTTTATTGTTCTATTTGAGGAGTAATTGTGTTAGGAAAACAGTTGGCCGACGAATGAATTGCAGGTGGCCGCCGGCGACTGTGGGTTTTTTTTAATGATGATCGGCTAAAAACAACCCCCGACCAGCTTGTTCTTTGCCTTGGTGATTCCGTATTCGGAGGTCAATGGAGATAAGCAACGTGTTAATATGGTTTTATTGTATTGTGAGTGTAATTGTTTTGAAACCCTAATATTTTTCTGAACTAAAAAATGAAGAAGTAGACAATGATCGGAAGGGGTGATGAATGTGTTTTTGTTGATTTTATTAATGAGGAAGAATAAGGAGGAGGAGGAGGAGGAGGAGGAGGAGGGGGCATTTTAGTCATTTTCCATGATTTAACGGAGGAAACTAACGAAATTTGTTAGATAGGATGATTGGTGAGCAAAGGTAGCAAATACAGAGATGCCTGGTGATATTTCTTCAAATAAGGGACGGATTGTGACTTTTTGGACAAACACAGGGATGAAACGGGCAATTTTCTCTTTAATAAATAAACATATTTACATTAGATTACAACATAAATATAAGGTTTAGGTTTCAGCTCTTTATTTTTTATTTTTATCAATACTATACTTCAATGTCGACTGATATAAGATATATGTCTAAACGAAAAAGGTCAGCAGTTATTTTTAAACTACTAGGGGCTCCCCATGGTTTAGTAAAAGGGAGGGGAGATTTAAAAGTAAAATCTACTGACCCTTTTCTTTTAGACATATATCTTATATTAGTCGATATTGAAGTATAGTATTGATAAAAATAAAAACTAAAGAGCTGAAAACTAGACCTTATATTTATGTTGTAATCTAATGTAAATATGTTTATTTATTAAAATTAAAAAATATAAAAGGGTTTTGTTAACGGAAGCCTTTATGGCTCTCCTTAATAAAATCTTACATGCATAAATTGTTGTTCATTCAACCGAAAATGAAGGGGTCAACATAAATTCGAAAGAAGACATAAAGTTTGTTATGCTCTTGGTACAACTTTATATGCATATCTTAAAGCTTTAATGAGAGCTCTAAGACCACTCCCATCCGTGGTTGAACCACTTCCAAACCATTTCCGCCACCTCAACGCCACGTCAGATTTTGATAACTAATTAAAAACTTATTCACAACCGATTACCCACTGCCGTCAATGACTAGCCACTTCATTTTTCTGCATCCCACATTTACCAATATATCACCATTTCTATACACTAAAAAAACACGCGGGCCCACAATTTTCAACCGATTATGAATTGGTTAACCGGTTTGGAAAAAACTGATTTAAAAGTGGTTGGCAAGTGGTTGGGCCAGTGGCACCGCGGAGCAACCGGTTTGCAACCGATTTGAGCGATGGGAGTGGTTTAAGGGCTCTTGTTATCATTTTTTTTTCTTTATATAATTATTATCCTTACCTAGTTAACTAAAGAATAAAATCGATTATATGATAAGCTACATTAAAAATCACCATCATCATCAGTAGAGGTGGCAATTTAAGACCCGTTGGTTAAATGTGGGTCTAATTGGTTAATATTTGTAATGTGATGGGTTTAATTGGGTTTTTATAATTTCTATGGATTGATCTAGTTGGGTAATTTAAATAAGGTCCATGTAAATCAAAATTATCCATTAGGTCCAAACTATAACCACATGGGTTATCACTTATCAGTTGGGTAAACCTTGGGAAATTGACTAAAAGCAACCTTCTGTCATCCTCAACTCAAATACGGATCGCAAGTTCGCAACTCAAATCCGTCTATTATCCTGTCTACTTCAGCTACAGAGATTCGACTTTTCACTGAAATACGATCCTCAACTCAACTACCGATCGCAACTCAAGATCCGTCATAAATTTCATCTACTTCAGCTCCGCAGATTCCGTCATCAATAGCTACCGATCGCAACTCAAGATCGCAAAAATACTAATATAAATTATTCCGTGTGATGTTCTACGCCGGTCATATTAATGCTTATTATCGCCGGAGGAGTGACCGGAGCTAATTAACAACAGTAAAAAACAAAGGTCAAATGCCACGTAAGCAGCCTGAATTACACGTATGACTTCTATTTAATTGAAATTGAAATGCTATGTATGTTTATTTTATACCGCATATGAAAATTTTGAAAGTAGGTTGCATAAAGTGTTACTGATATTAGGTCTATTGTCTAATTCAAGGTAAACAATAACTAGTTTTGATAATTTAACTCTGCTGATTATGACTATAATATATATATATATATATATATATATATATATATATATATATATATATATATATATATATATGTATATATATATTGTGACACCCCCAAATTTGATTGATTTGCGGAAGCTCGAATTGGGTGTCACTAATCAATATACAAAGCACATAAGATAATAATGAACGACCACTATATGCGTCGTTTTAAACTTGTATAGATAAAGTAATTGTTTACATCAAAATATAGTTACATTAGCTCGATTCCTGAAATTGAGAGATTACATAACATAATTACTTTTACAAAATATAATAATGCAATCCAATCTCTAGTTGTATGAATGCTGACTCGAGCTAATAGTTCCTGCTTGTGCAGCCAACCTACTGCTAGATACCTGTGATAAATACTAAAATGGGTCAGCGAAAACGCTGGTGAGCTCACAGGTTTGTATGTCAATGTATAGTTGTCAGAACCGCAAGATTTATATTGAATTTAAAATGCAATTAAGCAAAATAAAAGTTATACTGTCCATGAGCACATAGTCTGAGCTTAACTTGATTTGTCAGACCCAATTAAGGAAACCTAACTTGAAATGCCTCCTACGAGTGTCTAATCCACACTCGTCTTCCCAAATGCTAATACATCCGTTTGACCGGTTAGTGCGTGCTAACCCGGATGAGGATTGTCAATCCCATATGATATCATATACTAACATTCACGCTATAAATACTAGAGACTATGCTATGGAGGACTTTAAATTGATTAGCTTGAAACTCATGTAGTATTTGAAGTTTGGCACTTGCGTTATACTTGTAAAACAAAATGAAGTAGTAATATCACACCCCTAGTAAAAGTAGTGAAAATGGGGCCATGAAACTCACCTGAGTCTTGAAGTGTTTAATTTAATAAACTTGAAGTAATTAGCTGTGAGTTGGTATCCAAAGACTTGAAACCTGAATGTGTCCACGACACTTGATTGTTATTAATTGTATCGGTATCTCGAAAGACTACCATTGAAATTGTTTGTTTAACTTGATGTCCAAATTACCCCGATTTGGTTGATTGAATTATCTAAGTTTCAACGACTTAGTTGATTGAATTGTCTAAGTTACTATGACTTAGTTGATTTAATTGTGTATTTGGAAGTGTGTACGGCCCGTTGGTGACGGTTGTAACAATAGTTTTAAAATGTTATTATATTGTTGCTGCAGTGAATTGCTACAGTGAATTGCTACAGTAAAATTTGACTTTTCTACAGTAACTTTGACTTCGAAAATTTTGAGTTTTGAAGATTCTGTTTTGTGCGACGTAGAGAGCGACGTAAGAGTTTTGCGACGAAAAGGGTTGCGTCGCCAAAATCAACAGTGCTAAGTCAATAGCGACGTAAAGTGCTGCGTCGCTAATGCGACGTATGTTCGGTTTGCGACGTTAAGGTCTGCGTCGCTATGTGCGACATTCGCAAGTCAATGCGACGTAATAGGTTGCGTCGCTATATGCGACGTTGGGGATACAGTGCGACGTAAGTCGCTGCGTCGCATTTGCTCCAGGCCAAATGCGACGTACGGAGTCTGATCGGAGTTTCATCCTCAAAAACGCGTTTTCCGGCCATCGATCGGCATAATATTTTTACCCAACCCATTTTAGGACATTACAAGGTTATACAAACAACTAGCAAGTTATAAAACTTAAAAACGAGAGTTTTCGGAGTTGTGTCGGAAACTTACAAATCGCCGAAATGAAATTCCGGAAAGATAGGATTGTAGATCGCGAAGTGGTGAACGTTTTATTCCAAAAGGGCTTGGTGATCCGAGTGCGTTTTGTGCTAGTTTTTGGCGATTTAAGGGTGGTGGTGGTTTTTGAAGTTTAGAGAGAATAGGGAGAAGTGAGAGAAGAGAAAGAAATGAAATGAAAGAAATGGAGGTGGAGGTGGGGTTTAAGTCCCCATTTCAGCCTCTGTTTTCGTGTCCCGCGCGGTGTTCGTTTTCCCGATTGTTACATCGTTAATTATTTAATTTATAAGTTAAATTTTTCGTTTTAATTTGCAAATAATGATTTAATTGTTTTGTTGAAGTATTTTACTAAATATTTAATAATTACATTATAAAAGGTAACTTGTTTCGTTTGGTTTGCGCAATTACATTTTATTCGCATTTATATTAATTGTGTGATAAAACTTGGATACTAAATATTATTGACATAATATTTTTAAGTGTAATAACGTTATTAAAATCCTTGTATTACTTAATAAAATTGTTCACCAACGTCCGTATTTATTGGATCGAAATACGTTCGATTTGAAACTCGTACGATTTAAACAAATCGTATAATTGTGTAGATATATATTCAACAATATATATAATAATTAATACATTAATTAGCCTAACACAGAACTAATTACATGTATTAAAACTTGATTAGGCCCTAAATTATAGTCCTAGATTGACGGGTGTCACATTCTCCCCCTGTTAGAAGAATTTCGTCCCGAAATTTATGTTGAAGTTGTGTTTGAAGCTGAGTCAGTGAAGAGTTGAGGATACTTGAGTCGCATCTGGTCTTCCCGTTCCCAGGTGAATTCCGGACCGCGCCGCAAATTCCACCTAACTTTGACGATGGGAATACGACTTTGTTTAAGTTGTTTGACCTCACGGTCCATGATTTCGGCGGGTTCCTCAACAAAGTGAAGTTTCTCGTCAACTCGAATTTCATCGAGTGGAATGATAAGTGTCTCATCAGACAGACACTTCTTCAGATTTGAAACATGAAAAGTGGGATGCACGCTGCTGAGTTCAGATGGCAGCTGCAATCGATATGCCACTGGACCAATCCTTTCGAGGATCTCGAATGGTCCAATGTATCTGGGATTCAACTTCCCTCGTTTGCCAAACCAGATTACGCCTTTCCAAGGCGATACTTTGAGTAGAACTCGATCCCCAACCTAGAACTCGAGTGGCTTGCGCCTTACGTCAACATAACTTTTCTGACGATCTCGCGCGGCTTTGAGTTTGTTTTGAATTTCGACGATTCTCTCGGTCGTCTCGTGGATGATTTCTGGACCTGTGAGTTGGCTATCCCCAACTTCAGTCCAACAGATAGGTGACCGGCACTTACGACCGTACAGTGCCTCGAAAGGTGCAGCTTTGATGCTGGTATGATAACTGTTGTTGTACGAGAACTCGCACAATGGTAGGTGTTTTTCCCAGTTTACACCGAAGTCTACTACGCAGGCCCATAGCATGTCTTCCAGTGTTTGAATGGTTCGTTCATTTTGGCCGTCGGTTTGAGGATGGTATGCGGTACTCATATCAAGTCGAGTACCCAGAGATTTTTGAAGTGATTGCCAAAATTGTGAAGTGAAACGACTATCTCTATCGGAGATAATTGAGATTGGAACACCGTGTTTGGTCACAATTTCCTTCAGATAAATGTTGGTGAGGCGTTCCATTTTGTCGGATTCCTTGATTGCCAGGAAGTGAGCAGACTTTGTGAGACGATCCACGATCACCCAAATGGTATCGCAACCGCTCGACGATTTGGGTAGTTTGATTATGAAATCCATGGCAATTTGTTCCCATTTCCATTCAGGAAGACTGGGTTGTTGAAGTAAACCAGAAGGTTTTTGATATTCGATTTTGACTTTGGAGCAAGTAAGGCATTTGCTGACATAGGTGGCGATTTCAGATTTCATGTTCGGCCACCAGTAGAAGTCCTTGATACCGTGGTACATTTTATCGGACCCTGGGTGGATAGAATATTTAGACTTGTGAGCTTCATCCATCACCAAGTCTCGTAGGTTCCCAAATTTAGGCAACCAGATTCGGTTTGAGAAATACCTAATCCCGTTAGGTCTGATTTCGAATTGTTTATCCATGCCCCGCAAGGCTTCATCTTTGACATTTTCGGGTTTTAAGGCTTCGAGTTGAGCAGTGAGAATTTGAATGTTTAAATTGTTGTGAATGGTCATACTGAGGGCTCGAACCCGAAGTGGTTTCACTCGCTCTTTTCGACTGAGGGCGTCAGCAACAACATTTGCTTTGCCTGGATGATATTTGAGTTCGCAGTCGTAATCGGTAAGCAACTCGACCCATCGACGTTGCCTCATGTTGAGATCCTTCTGATCGAATATGTGTTGAAGGCTTTTATGGTCGGTAAAGATTGTACATCTGGTACCGTAAAGGTAATGTCTCCAGATTTTGAGGGCAAAAACGACAGCTCCTAGCTCGAGGTCGTGGGTGGTGTAATTCTTTTCATGAATCTTGAGCTGTCGGGAAGCATAAGCTATGACTTTGTCTCGTTGCATGAGCACACAACCGAGACCTTGATGAGAAGCATCGCAGTATACCACGAAGTCATCGGTGCCTTCGGGTAATGATAGAATAGGAGCACTGCAAAGCTTTTGCTTTAAGAGTTGGAATGCCGACTCTTGTTTATCAGTCCAGTCAAACTTTTTGTCTTTCTGGGTCAGCGTCGTGAGTGGTATGGCTATCTTGGAGAAATTTTCAATGAATCGTCGATAGTATCCGGCCAGTCCTAAAAACTGCCGTACTTCGGTCGGAGTGGTTGGCGATTGCCAGTCTTTGATAGCCTCGATTTTTGACGGGTCGACGTGGATCCCCTGACTGTCAATCACGTGACCAAGGAATTGAACGGTTTTAATCCAGAACTCACACTTAGAGAACTTGGCATAGAGCTCCTCGTGTTTAAGTAGTTCAAGGATGGTTTTGAGATGTTGCGCGTGTTCTTCTTTGTTCCGTGAATATATGAGAATGTCATCGATAAAGACAATGACAAACTTGTCAAGGTAAGGTTTACACACCCGATTCATAAGGTCCATGAATACAGCCGGTGCGTTTGTTAGTCCGAATGGCATCACTTGAAATTCGTAATGCCCGTAACGGGTTCTGAAAGCGGTTTTTGGAATATCGGCATCGCGGTCACGCAGTTGGTGATAACCGGATCGGAGATCTATCTTTGAATAACAACTCGACCCTTGAAGTTGGTCGAAAAAATCATCGATTCGAGGAAGTGGATACCGGTTCTTGACAGTTAACTTGTTCAACTCTCGATAGTCGATACACATTCGAAAAGAACCATCTTTCTTCTTAACAAATAGGACCGGAGCTCCCCAAGGTGAAGAACTCGGACTGATAAACCCTCGTTCCAGGAGTTCCTGTAACTGGGTGGACAGCTCCTGAAGTTCGGATGGAGCTAAGCGGTATGGCGCTCGGGCCACCGGCGCAGCACCTGGTACAAGATCGATTGAGAACTCAACCTGTCTTGGTGGTGGTAGACCAGGTAGTTCTTAAGGAAAGACTTCTGGAAAGTCTCGAACAATTGGAACATCCTCAAGTCGCTTCTCCTCCGACTTTTTCTCCATGATGTGCGCGAGGATTGATGGATAACCCTTTCTCAGAAATTTCCGGGTTTTAAGACAAGAGATGATGTTAAGCCTCGTCCCACAGGTCTCCCCCTGTATGATCAGGGTCCTACCGACGGCGAGAGGTATGCGAACAATTTTATCGTAGCAAATGATTTCTGCGCGATGTTTGGATAACCAGTCCATGCCCACGATGACATCGAAACTTCCTATCTCAACAGGCATAAGGTCTATGGAGAAGAATTCGTCGGCTAGATTTAAAGTGCAATTAGGTATCACACTATTGGTTTCTATCAATTTGCCATTTGCTAGCTCTACGATGTACTTAACGTCTAAAGCAACAGGTGTAATGTCAAGTAGAGGGCAAAATTCACCGGAAACAAAACTCCTATCGGCACCAGTATCAAATAGAATAGAAGCAGTTAAATTGTTGAGGAGGAACATACCCTTGACCACATTCGGGTCCTGACGGGCATCCCCTGAGTTGATCACGAAGGCGCTACTTTTGGCGTTGTTGTTGTTGCGGTGGTTGTTGTTGTTGCTGCCCTTATTCTTCAATTTTGGGCAAGAATCCCTAAAGTGTCCTGGGTTTCCACATTCGTAGCAGGACTTAGGTTGTCGAGCATTTTTGTCAGAGGGGTTGTTGTTGGATTTGGGGGCTCGGCAATCCTTAGTCGAATGCCCATACTTCCTGCAGTTGTTGCAAGGAGTATTGCACTGACCAAAATGGTGATAGTTGCACTTGGGACAATAAGGCCTGTCCCCGGTGTAGCTGCGGGTGGGTTCAGAGTTTGAGGTGTAGACTTGGATGGCGTTATTTTTCTTGTTTGAGTTGTGGTGGTGTTCAATGGATTTGCGTTTGTTGTTGTTGGAGGATGAGGTGTTGGAGGTCTCACGGCTGACAACTAGAGCCATGAGTTCGTGGGCCAATCGAATGGCACTCTCAGTGGTGGTTGGTTTGGATGAGGCGACGTTTCCCTGGATGTTCTCGGGGAGTCCACGAATGTATCTCTTAATGCCCTTACTTTCTGGTTCGACCAAACTCGGGCACAATAAAGCAAACTGCTGAAATTTGGTGGTATATTCAGCAACATCATTTCCCTGCACCGCCAGGTGCCAGAATTCTTCCTCCAGCCTGTGCAATTCTTCTTCAGGACAGTATTTTTCTGTCAGCTTCTTCTTCAGTTCGGCCCAAGGAAGTCGATTTGCAACTTCAAGACCTACGGAGTTTGTGTGGGTTTTCCACCACGTGAGTGCACCTTCCTGAAAAGTGTAAGCAGCGAATTTGACCTTGTTGTTCTCAGTGCAATCGCAGAGACTGAAAACAGATTCCATGCGCTCAATCCAACGGATTAAGCCAATGGCACCTTCCGTGCCCTTGAAGTATAGCGGTTTACAGCTAAGAAAGTCCTTATAGGAGCAAGGTTTGGGTGGTGGAGTATTGGTTGTTGTGTCCTCGCTACCGGGTGGTGTTCGGGTAGCCAAGGCTTCGGTCACACTGCGGGCAATTATTCCCGCGATCTCAGCTTCGCTAAGGGTAATTTGACGACGAGGAGGCATGATACTGAGTAAGAAAGAACAAAGAAAGGAAGTGAGATACTCGTCCGAGTGCGATGAATTTGGTGGTGTGTTTGTCATTCCGAGATAAAACGTTAGAGAGAAAGAGGCCAATATTCATATAATATAATATAGCCTAAAGTTGTAATGAGGTCTATTCATTTAAATATATGTATATCACATAATAACCTATTGAGTGTCTAGCACAGACGTGTTTTGAGTCCCGTTTCTCTCGAGGTCAGAGTCAACTAATGCATTCCTGTTCAACATAACTCTTTCAGGTCTCACATCATCTTTCTTTAATTGTACATAGTTGATCAGGCTATGTTAAATTAAAGTCGTATGATGTAATCCCTGAACTAGTCATAACTAATAAGGAATACTGCCTAACGGTCATAGTCTAGGCCCATTAAATGCAACCTAGTTCACTATAACCTTAGGCTCTGATACCAATCTGTGACACCCCCAAATTTGATTGATTTGCGGAAGCTCGAATTGGGTGTCACTAATCAATATACAAAGCACATAAGATAATAATGAACGACCACTATATGCGTCGTTTTAAACTTGTATAGATAAAGTAATTGTTTACATCAAAATATAGTTACATTAGCTCGATTCCTGAAATTGAGAGATTACATAACATAATTACTTTTACAAAATATAATAATGCAATCCAATCTCTAGTTGTATGAATGCTGACTCGAGCTAATAGTTCCTGCTTGTGCAGCCAACCTACTGCTGGATACCTGTGATAAATACTAAAATGGGTCAGCGAAAACGCTGGTGAGCTCACAGGTTTGTATGTCAATGTATAGTTGTCAGAACCGCAAGATTTATATTGAATTTAAAATGCAATTAAGCAAAATAAAAGTTATACTGTCCATGAGCACATAGTCTGAGCTTAACTTGATTTGTCAGGCCCAATTAAGGAAACCTAACTTGAAATGCCTCCTACGAGTGTCTAATCCACACTCGTCTTCCCAAATGCTAATACATCCGTTTGACCGGTTAGTGCGTACTAACCCGGATGAGGATTGTCAATCCCATATGATATCATATACTAACATTCACGCTATAAATACTAGAGACTATGCTATGGAGGACTTTAAATTGATTAGCTTGAAACTCATGTAGTATTTGAAGTTTGGCACTTGCGTTATACTTGTAAAACAAAATGAAGTAGTAATATCACACCCCTAGTAAAAGTAGTGAAAATGGGGCCATGAAACTCACCTGAGTCTTGAAGTGTTTAATTTAATAAACTTGAAGTAATTAGCTGTGAGTTGGTATCCAAAGACTTGAAACCTGAATGTGTCAACGACACTTGATTGTTATTAATTGTATCGGTATCTCGAAAGACTACCATTGAAATTGTTTGTTTAACTTGATGTCCAAATTACCCCGATTTGGTTGATTGAATTATCTAAGTTTCAACGACTTAGTTGATTGAATTGTCTAAGTTACTATGACTTAGTTGATTTAATTGTGTATTTGGAAGTGTGTACGGCCCGTTGGTGACGGTTGTAACAATAGTTTTAAAATGTTATTATATTGTTGCTGCAGTGAATTGCTACAGTGAATTGCTACAGTGAATTGCTACAGTAAAATTTGACTTTTCTACAGTAACTTTGACTTCGAAAATTTTGAGTTTTGAAGATTCTGTTTTGTGCGACGTAGAGAGCGACGTAAGAGTTTTGCGACGAAAAGGGTTGCGTCGCCAAAATCAACAGTGCTAAGTCAATAGCGACGTAAAGTGCTGCGTCGCTAATGCGACGTATGTTCGGTTTGCGACGTTAAGGTCTGCGTCGCTATGTGCGACATTCGCAAGTCAATGCGACGTAATAGGTTGCGTCGCTATATGCGACGTTGGGGATACAGTGCGACGTAAGTCGCTGCGTCGCATTTGCTCCAGGCCAAATGCGACGTACGGAGTCTGATCGGAGTTTCATCCTCAAAAACGCGTTTTCCGGCCATCGATCGGCATAATATTTTTACCCAACCCATTTTAGGACATTACAAGGTTATACAAACAACTAGCAAGTTATAAAACTTAAAAACGAGAGTTTTCGGAGTTGTGTCGGAAACTTACAAATCGCCGAAATGAAATTCCGGAAAGATAGGATTGTAGATCGCGAAGTGGTGAACGTTTTATTCCAAAAGGGCTTGGTGATCCGAGTGCGTTTTGTGCTAGTTTTTGGCGATTTAAGGGTGGTGGTGGTTTTTGAAGTTTAGAGAGAATAGGGAGAAGTGAGAGAAGAGAAAGAAATGAAATGAAAGAAATGGAGGTGGAGGTGGGGTTTAAGTCCCCATTTCAGCCTCTGTTTTCGTGTCCCGCGCGGTGTTCGTTTTCCCGATTGTTACATCGTTAATTATTTAATTTATAAGTTAAATTTTTCGTTTTAATTTGCAAATAATGATTTAATTGTTTTGTTGAAGTATTTTACTAAATATTTAATAATTACATTATAAAAGGTAACTTGTTTCGTTTGGTTTGCGCAATTACATTTTATTCGCATTTATATTAATTGTGTGATAAAACTTGGATACTAAATATTATTGACATAATATTTTTAAGTGTAATAACGTTATTAAAATCCTTGTATTACTTAATAAAATTGTTCACCAACGTCCGTATTTATTGGATCGAAATACGTTCGATTTGAAACTCGTACGATTTAAACAAATCGTATAATTGTGTAGATATATATTCAACAATATATATAATAATTAATACATTAATTAGCCTAACACAGAACTAATTACATGTATTAAAACTTGATTAGGCCCTAAATTATAGTCCTAGATTGACGGGTGTCACATTCTCCCCCTGTTAGAAGAATTTCGTCCCGAAATTTATGTTGAAGTTGTGTTTGAAGCTGAGTCAGTGAAGAGTTGAGGATACTTGAGTCGCATCTGGTCTTCCCGTTCCCAGGTGAATTCCGGACCGCGCCGCAAATTCCACCTAACTTTGACGATGGGAATACGACTTTGTTTAAGTTGTTTGACCTCACGGTCCATGATTTCGGCGGGTTCCTCAACAAAGTGAAGTTTCTCGTCAACTCGAATTTCATCGAGTGGAATGATAAGTGTCTCATCAGACAGACACTTCTTCAGATTTGAAACATGAAAAGTGGGATGCACGCTGCTGAGTTCAGATGGCAGCTGCAATCGATATGCCACTGGACCAATCCTTTCGAGGATCTCGAATGGTCCAATGTATCTGGGATTCAACTTCCCTCGTTTGCCAAACCAGATTACGCCTTTCCAAGGCGATACTTTGAGTAGAACTCGATCCCCAACCTAGAACTCGAGTGGCTTGCGCCTTACGTCAACATAACTTTTCTGACGATCTCGCGCGGCTTTGAGTTTGTTTTGAATTTCGACGATTCTCTCGGTCGTCTCGTGGATGATTTCTGGACCTGTGAGTTGGCTATCCCCAACTTCAGTCCAACAGATAGGTGACCGGCACTTACGACCGTACAGTGCCTCGAAAGGTGCAGCTTTGATGCTGGTATGATAACTGTTGTTGTACGAGAACTCGCACAATGGTAGGTGTTTTTCCCAGTTTACACCGAAGTCTACTACGCAGGCCCATAGCATGTCTTCCAGTGTTTGAATGGTTCGTTCACTTTGGCCGTCGGTTTGAGGATGGTATGCGGTACTCATATCAAGTCGAGTACCCAGAGATTTTTGAAGTGATTGCCAAAATTGTGAAGTGAAACGACTATCTCTATCGGAGATAATTGAGATTGGAACACCGTGTTTGGTCACAATTTCCTTCAGATAAATGTTGGTGAGGCGTTCCATTTTGTCGGATTCCTTGATTGCCAGGAAGTGAGCAGACTTTGTGAGACGATCCACGATCACCCAAATGGTATCGCAACCGCTCGACGATTTGGGTAGTTTGATTATGAAATCCATGGCAATTTGTTCCCATTTCCATTCAGGAAGACTGGGTTGTTGAAGTAAACCAGAAGGTTTTTGATATTCGATTTTGACTTTGGAGCAAGTAAGGCATTTGCTGACATATGTGGCGATTTCAGATTTCATGTTCGGCCACCAGTAGAAGTCCTTGATACCGTGGTACATTTTATCGGACCCTGGGTGGATAGAATATTTAGACTTGTGAGCTTCATCCATCACCAAGTCTCGTAGGTTCCCAAATTTAGGCAACCAGATTCGGTTTGAGAAATACCTAATCCCGTTAGGTCTGATTTCGAATTGTTTATCCATGCCCCGCAAGGCTTCATCTTTGACATTTTCGGGTTTTAAGGCTTCGAGTTGAGCAGTGAGAATTTGAATGTTTAAATTGTTGTGAATGGTCATACTGAGGGCTCGAACCCGAAGTGGTTTCACTCGCTCTTTTCGACTGAGGGCGTCAGCAACAACATTTGCTTTGCCTGGATGATATTTGAGTTCGCAGTCGTAATCGGTAAGCAACTCGACCCATCGACGTTGCCTCATGTTGAGATCCTTCTGATCGAATATGTGTTGAAGGCTTTTATGGTCGGTAAAGATTGTACATCTGGTACCGTAAAGGTAATGTCTCCAGATTTTGAGGGCAAAAACGACAGCTCCTAGCTCGAGGTCGTGGGTGGTGTAATTCTTTTCATGAATCTTGAGCTGTCGGGAAGCATAAGCTATGACTTTGTCTCGTTGCATGAGCACACAACCGAGACCTTGATGAGAAGCATCGCAGTATACCACGAAGTCATCGGTGCCTTCGGGTAATGATAGAATAGGAGCACTGCAAAGCTTTTGCTTTAAGAGTTGGAATGCCGACTCTTGTTTATCAGTCCAGTCAAACTTTTTGTCTTTCTGGGTCAGCGTCGTGAGTGGTATGGCTATCTTGGAGAAATTTTCAATGAATCGTCGATAGTATCCGGCCAGTCCTAAAAACTGCCGTACTTCGGTCGGAGTGGTTGGCGATTGCCAGTCTTTGATAGCCTCGATTTTTGACGGGTCGACGTGGATCCCCTGACTGTCAATCACGTGACCAAGGAATTGAACGGTTTTAATCCAGAACTCACACTTAGAGAACTTGGCATAGAGCTCCTCGTGTTTAAGTAGTTCAAGGATGGTTTTGAGATGTTGCGCGTGTTCTTCTTTGTTCCGTGAATATATGAGAATGTCATCGATAAAGACAATGACAAACTTGTCAAGGTAAGGTTTACACACCCGATTCATAAGGTCCATGAATACAGCCGGTGCGTTTGTTAGTCCGAATGGCATCACTTGAAATTCGTAATGCCCGTAACGGGTTCTGAAAGCGGTTTTTGGAATATCGGCATCGCGGTCACGCAGTTGGTGATAACCGGATCGGAGATCTATCTTTGAATAACAACTCGACCCTTGAAGTTGGTCGAAAAAATCATCGATTCGAGGAAGTGGATACCGGTTCTTGACAGTTAACTTGTTCAACTCTCGATAGTCGATACACATTCGAAAAGAACCATCTTTCTTCTTAACAAATAGGACCGGAGCTCCCCAAGGTGAAGAACTCGGACTGATAAACCCTCGTTCCAGGAGTTCCTGTAACTGGGTGGACAGCTCCTGAAGTTCGGATGGAGCTAAGCGGTATGGCGCTCGGGCCACCGGCGCAGCACCTGGTACAAGATCGATTGAGAACTCAACCTGTCTTGGTGGTGGTAGACCAGGTAGTTCTTAAGGAAAGACTTCTGGAAAGTCTCGAACAATTGGAACATCCTCAAGTCGCTTCTCCTCCGACTTTTTCTCCATGATGTGCGCGAGGATTGATGGATAACCCTTTCTCAGAAATTTCCGGGTTTTAAGACAAGAGATGATGTTAAGCCTCGTCCCACAGGTCTCCCCCTGTATGATCAGGGTCCTACCGACGGCGAGAGGTATGCGAACAATTTTATCGTAGCAAATGATTTCTGCGCGATGTTTGGATAACCAGTCCATGCCCACGATGACATCGAAACTTCCTATCTCAACAGGCATAAGGTCTATGGAGAAGAATTCGTCGGCTAGATTTAAAGTGCAATTAGGTATCACACTATTGGTTTCTATCAATTTGCCATTTGCTAGCTCTACGATGTACTTAACGTCTAAAGCAACAGGTGTAATGTCAAGTAGAGGGCAAAATTCACCGGAAACAAAACTCCTATCGGCACCAGTATCAAATAGAATAGAAGCAGTTAAATTGTTGAGGAGGAACATACCCTTGACCACATTCGGGTCCTGACGGGCATCCCCTGAGTTGATCACGAAGGCGCTACTTTTGGCGTTGTTGTTGCGGTGGTTGTTGTTGTTGCTGCCCTTATTCTTCAATTTTGGGCAAGAATCCCTAAAGTGTCCTGGGTTTCCACATTCGTAGCAGGACTTAGGTTGTCGAGCATTTTTGTCAGAGGGGTTGTTGTTGGATTTGGGGGTTCGGCAATCCTTAGTCGAATGCCCATACTTCCTGCAGTTGTTGCAAGGAGTATTGCACTGACCAAAATGGTGATAGTTGCACTTGGGACAATAAGGCCTGTCCCCGGTGTAGCTGCGGGTGGGTTCAGAGTTTGAGGTGTAGACTTGGATGGCGTTATTTTTCTTGTTTGAGTTGTGGTGGTGTTCAATGGATTTGCGTTTGTTGTTGTTGGAGGATGAGGTGTTGGAGGTCTCACGGCTGACAACTAGAGCCATGAGTTCGTGGGCCAATCGAATGGCACTCTCAGTGGTGGTTGGTTTGGATGAGGCGACGTTTCCCTGGATGTTCTCGGGGAGTCCACGAATGTATCTCTTAATGCCCTTACTTTCTGGTTCGACCAAACTCGGGCACAATAAAGCAAACTGCTGAAATTTGGTGGTATATTCAGCAACATCATTTCCCTGCACCGCCAGGTGCCAGAATTCTTCCTCCAGCCTGTGCAATTCTTCTTCAGGACAGTATTTTTCTGTCAGCTTCTTCTTCAGTTCGGCCCAAGGAAGTCGATTTGCAACTTCAAGACCTACGGAGTTTGTGTGGGTTTTCCACCACGTGAGTGCACCTTCCTGAAAAGTGTAAGCAGCGAATTTGACCTTGTTGTTCTCAGTGCAATCGCAGAGACTGAAAACAGATTCCATGCGCTCAATCCAACGGATTAAGCCAATGGCACCTTCCGTGCCCTTGAAGTATAGCGGTTTACAGCTAAGAAAGTCCTTATAGGAGCAAGGTTTGGGTGGTGGAGTATTGGTTGTTGTGTCCTCGCTACCGGGTGGTGTTCGGGTAGCCAAGGCTTCGGTCACACTGCGGGCAATTATTCCCGCGATCTCAGCTTCGCTAAGGGTAATTTGACGACGAGGAGGCATGATACTGAGTAAGAAAGAACAAAGAAAGGAAGTGAGATACTCGTCCGAGTGCGATGAATTTGGTGGTGTGTTTGTCATTCCGAGATAAAACGTTAGAGAGAAAGAGGCCAATATTCATATAATATAATATAGCCTAAAGTTGTAATGAGGTCTATTCATTTAAATATATGTATATCACATAATAACCTATTGAGTGTCTAGCACAGACGTGTTTTGAGTCCCGTTTCTCTCGAGGTCAGAGTCAACTAATGCATTCCTGTTCAACATAACTCTTTCAGGTCTCACATCATCTTTCTTTAATTGTACATAGTTGATCAGGCTATGTTAAATTAAAGTCGTATGATGTAATCCCTGAACTAGTCATAACTAATAAGGAATACTGCCTAACGGTCATAGTCTAGGCCCATTAAATGCAACCTAGTTCACTATAACCTTAGGCTCTGATACCAATCTGTGACACCCCCAAATTTGATTGATTTGCGGAAGCTCGAATTGGGTGTCACTAATCAATATACAAAGCACATAAGATAATAATGAACGACCACTATATGCGTCGTTTTAAACTTGTATAGATAAAGTAATTGTTTACATCAAAATATAGTTACATTAGCTCGATTCCTGAAATTGAGAGATTACATAACATAATTACTTTTACAAAATATAATAATGCAATCCAATCTCTAGTTGTATGAATGCTGACTCGAGCTAATAGTTCCTGCTTGTGCAGCCAACCTACTGCTGGATACCTGTGATAAATACTAAAATGGGTCAGCGAAAACGCTGGTGAGCTCACATGTTTGTATGTCAATGTATAGTTGTCAGAACCGCAAGATTTATATTGAATTTAAAATGCAATTAAGCAAAATAAAAGTTATACTGTCCATGAGCACATAGTCTGAGCTTAACTTGATTTGTCAGGCCCAATTAAGGAAACCTAACTTGAAATGCCTCCTACGAGTGTCTAATCCACACTCGTCTTCCCAAATGCTAATACATCCGTTTGACCGGTTAGTGCGTACTAACCCGGATGAGGATTGTCAATCCCATATGATATCATATACTAACATTCACGCTATAAATACTAGAGACTATGCTATGGAGGACTTTAAATTGATTAGCTTGAAACTCATGTAGTATTTGAAGTTTGGCACTTGCGTTCTACTTGTAAAACAAAATAAAGTAGTAATATCACACCCCTAGTAAAAGTAGTGAAAATGGGGCCATGAAACTCACCTGAGTCTTGAAGTGTTTAATTTAATAAACTTGAAGTAATTAGCTGTGAGTTGGTATCCAAAGACTTGAAACCTGAATGTGTCCACGACACTTGATTGTTATTAATTGTATCGGTATCTCGAAAGACTACCATTGAAATTGTTTGTTTAACTTGATGTCCAAATTACCCCGATTTGGTTGATTGAATTATCTAAGTTTCAACGACTTAGTTGATTGAATTGTCTAAGTTACTATGACTTAGTTGATTTAATTGTGTATTTGGAAGTGTGTACGGCCCGTTGGTGACGGTTGTAACAATAGTTTTAAAATGTTATTATATTGTTGCTGCAGTGAATTGCTACAGTGAATTGCTACAGTGAATTGCTACAGTAAAATTTGACTTTTCTACAGTAACTTTGACTTCGAAAATTTTGAGTTTTGAAGATTCTGTTTTGTGCGACGTAGAGAGCGACGTAAGAGTTTTGCGACGAAAAGGGTTGCGTCGCCAAAATCAACAGTGCTAAGTCAATAGCGACGTAAAGTGCTGCGTCGCTAATGCGACGTATGTTCGGTTTGCGACGTTAAGGTCTGCGTCGCTATGTGCGACATTCGCAAGTCAATGCGACGTAATAGGTTGCGTCGCTATATGCGACGTTGGGGATACAGTGCGACGTAAGTCGCTGCGTCGCATTTGCTCCAGGCCAAATGCGACGTACGGAGTCTGATCGGAGTTTCATCCTCAAAAACGCGTTTTCCGGCCATCGATCGGCATAATATTTTTACCCAACCCATTTTAGGACATTACAAGGTTATACAAACAACTAGCAAGTTATAAAACTTAAAAACGAGAGTTTTCGGAGTTGTGTCGGAAACTTACAAATCGCCGAAATGAAATTCCGGAAAGATAGGATTGTAGATCGCGAAGTGGTGAACGTTTTATTCCAAAAGGGCTTGGTGATCCGAGTGCGTTTTGTGCTAGTTTTTGGCGATTTAAGGGTGGTGGTGGTTTTTGAAGTTTAGAGAGAATAGGGAGAAGTGAGAGAAGAGAAAGAAATGAAATGAAAGAAATGGAGGTGGAGGTGGGGTTTAAGTCCCCATTTCAGCCTCTGTTTTCGTGTCCCGCGCGGTGTTCGTTTTCCCGATTGTTACATCGTTAATTATTTAATTTATAAGTTAAATTTTTCGTTTTAATTTGCAAATAATGATTTAATTGTTTTGTTGAAGTATTTTACTAAATATTTAATAATTACATTATAAAAGGTAACTTGTTTCGTTTGGTTTGCGCAATTACATTTTATTCGCATTTATATTAATTGTGTGATAAAACTTGGATACTAAATATTATTGACATAATATTTTTAAGTGTAATAACGTTATTAAAATCCTTGTATTACTTAATAAAATTGTTCACCAACGTCCGTATTTATTGGATCGAAATACGTTCGATTTGAAACTCGTACGATTTAAACAAATCGTATAATTGTGTAGATATATATTCAACAATATATATAATAATTGATACATTAATTAGCCTAACACAGAACTAATTACATGTATTAAAACTTGATTAGGCCCTAAATTATAGTCCTAGATTGACGGGTGTCACATATATATATATATATATATATATATATATATATATATATATATATATATATATATATGTATATGTATATATATATACACGTATATGTGTGTGTGTGTGTGTGTGTATGTACGTACTATGTTGAATAGAATTTGTTTTGTTTACGGGAATGCAATTAACATGTCTCGTGATAAAACAAAAAAATATATTTAAAAACCCAAAAACACGACCCAAACCCGACCCAGACCCGTTTAGACCCATTCTCTAAATGACCCATCTAGACCCAAAACCCGATAAGACCCGAGACCCGACCCGACCCAACCATTTTGCCACTTCTAATCATCAGGTTAGATAATAGTAGTAGAGTAGTAATAAATTAAATAAGGCCATTAAATAATTACTCCACAAAATTAAATTACGTATCATGTTAAAAAAATAATAAATAAATATATATATATATATATATATATATATATATATTTAATCGATACCTGCGTAACAATTAACAAACAAGCCACTTTCACGAATATCCCTCTTTTTGTTCTCAAAACAAACACCCCTAAATGTAAAACTAGCATATAACCAGCGCAATGCGGCGGGATAGTATTTGAATGTCGTGTTCAATATGTAATTTGAAGCAGAAAAGTATATCAGTAACAACATATAGCAACAACATATAGCATCTATTCAACAAGACCATTATGTTGCACTTAATTCCAAAATATAGTTTCTTTTGCAGCACTACTTTCCATTTACTATGAAAATAAAATTTACACATATAACCTAATCTAATAAAATACATTTAATGAGTTTGTTTAATTACACCTTCTCGTCTTTGGCGGCATCCTTGGTGGGAGGTGATAGAAGATCCGCTTCAGATTCAGCGAAATTTGTCACATGCTAGAGAATTCAGGTAGTAAGGTACATTTGAATAATTTGTTGTAAAGCTTCATTTTGCTTTGTTGTGCTTTGTTATCCATAGCTGCCATTAAGAAAGAGCCATCATAAATAACATATTTACTCGAAAAGTTTATGCTACAGCAAATTACATAGTATTACATGTATTGTTGCACCGAAATTAATAGGAAACTAGATCATAACCCGCAAAATTTGCGGGCTAGTACATGATATTGATACAAATATAAAAAATTTGCAGACAAACTTAAGTCGATTAAAACCATAGGCACGTAATAGCAAAAGTTGTTGCATAATCAAGAATTAAAGACTCTAGAACACACTTGTAACACCTCTTCGCTCTTGTTTCATTACCTACAGGACATCCAATATTAAATTGATAACTTTAGTTTAAGCTAAAATCCAAGCATACGATTTCGTTTGCACATATAAATAGACAATAGGTGACATTGACTTGTTAGAACTGAATTTTTGTTATTTCGATGATCCATATGAATCCAGACAAAACAACTCCCAGTCACATTGACTTATAACAGACTTAACAATTCCAACATTATAGTTAGTATTTAATAAGTAACTGTGAAAAAACCTTGCATCTTCGTATCTATTATCTATGTCTATTAACCAAACATGATTACATATATAAATCCATACACATTTTGAGTGTCCACAAGACCCATCCATGAAATAAAAAGTGATAATATATATAAGATATACAGTATTGTCCCAAACCATTACACTTGATATATATTGTGTGTAGTGTACTAACTCTAAGTATTAAAATTGATATTGCCATGATAGTTACGTTCATACCTGATTTTTCATTAGTAGATCTTGATTGGGAGCCATGAACAGACCCTAGGCTGCGATACCATATTTAACCTTCTCAGCAGAGAAATCAACATTTTGACCTTCAATCATAGCAACTCTAGATCTTACGAGTTTTTCCTTTGACTTTCTTAGTCAACCTTCCACTAATTTTCTGAGAAGTCCCATTAGTCAACCCCTCACTATCACAATTTTCATAGTCTAATGATTCATGTCTAGCTCTAAGAATATTCACACGCAATTTGCACTTTTTTATAAGTTTGTAATATTCAGACATCTTTTAAATTTAATGTTATTACCACACCCAAAGGTCAACCACCCAGCACAGAACCTGTCAAAGCACCTGTCAAGGATGCATTTAGGTCAATCAATCAATCACCTCGGTCCGAGTAGTTATAGAAATCCCTTTTTTCATCTGAATTCCCAAGTTTATCATCAACCTATCTTCCTCCTTCCAATGGCTCTGTTTGCAGTCTCTTCAAGGACTACTCTGTAGTGGAAGAATATTATTATCATTATAATATTCGGTTTCACCTTGACCAAATAGATGAGCAATAATGTTGCGACACATTTATCGGTGGCTGGATGATGTCACATTGCCCATGTGCAATTCAAGGGCTAAAAGCTTCAACAGCCATGCTCTTTGTACCAATGAAAACACCTAACTATTTTAGGCAAAATATTAGTCAAGAACATTACCAGAAGCCAAAAAGAAGCAAATAAATTAACAAAATATACACGCGTGTGTGTTGATTACCACCAAGGATACATAGGGAAAATTAATGATTGGCTAGTGATCTCGAATCTTAAATGTTAAACAAATTCCATTTAGAGGTCCTTAATTGCCACCTGAGGACTGTGATACCTGATAACAACCAAATCAAACACTTATACATAGGATACCAACATTAAAGTCAACTGTAAACATCAAACCCATGTGATTGATTTCTCTTATAAATCAAGATGATGTGGTGGTGTGCATTCCTCCAATGACCGGAATAAAAGGTGCCACAACAGACTCTTTAGATGTAAAATTTGTCTACCTGCCATTCACAAACACAACATTTTTTTATAGTCCCATGTAAATAAAAATCTCTATGGGTGTCAAGATTATATGAAGGCACTTTCTAAAATGTGTCATTTAGTAAAGGCAAAAGAATACATAGAAATTTTAACATGCTAGCCGACCCTTAAAAATGAAAATTGACAATTTTTACCCATCTGTATGAAAACATTATACTACATGTTGAAAGTTGCATAGAAAGTATTCAGACAGTTCTTTTAGAACAACTATATTATTTCTTTAATAAAGCTTTCACAATCATTGCACTATGTCCAAGCTTATTGAGTTCAGAACAATGGACAAGAATCTTTACTCGAGTCATCTATTTTGACACCAATAATAGATATTTTTCATTGTTTTATAAGCATATTATTTGTTTGAGCTCTTTACATGTTTCCCTCTTGCATTATTGTTAAAGTCTGGTACTTTCTATCAAGACCATTCAGCTTAGCCATTGATGCAGATATTCCTTTCGTCACATGAAAGTTACACAGAGGTTAGACATGAGAAGTCTTATTTCCCGTTTAACTTTGAGCATGTAATCTGCTATGTACATATACTTAAACCCATGCAAACATATATTAGCACATGATATGTACCTATAAAGAATCCGAAAAAAATAACTATCTAATTTAGGGATTGTTAACAAACCAAAGCAGGAAAAAAAAAATTATACTCGAGATATCATGCGCTTAGACTAATTCACAATATGCATCTGTACTCGAACACTGAGATATAGATATCAATAAATCCAGATATGATTAGAAGCATATAAGTTCACACGGGTACAGTATGATTATCACCCGCTTACGTAATTTCGATCTAAAACAAACCACGGTTATTATTCCCGAAATAGAAAAGACTTACAAACGGATCCAGTAGGATCATATCCATGGAGGCGTTCTGATTTGGGGTGTTTTTGTAGCTTTGTTTCCACAACATCAACACTTTAACCCTAACCTTCCATTCACTTCTCTCGTTGCTGATTTCGTTTAGGGGTGTGAACACAACTTCGGCGGCCATCGGAGATGGTTAAATTTTCTGTCGCTTCGTTTTGAAAAGGTAGAAGAGATACACACCCAACATTCTTGCGATTTGTAGTATGGTATAGATGCGACTATGATTCAAGGAAAGTGGCAATAGAAGGAAAGCAATAATAAAATTTAATTCTTACCATCAATAACAATTATCTTCCAAATTAAGGTTTGAAAATTTTGAAATTCAAATTTCAAATTAAAACTAGATCAAGACCCGCAATTTTGCGGGCTATCAAAAATTTAAAATGTAGGAGTCTTACGTTAGGTAGACTTTGTAGGCGTTGACGACGTTATAGCAAAACTACAAACAATGATAATAATTACATACAGAGAGACTAACAGTGAGGTATGCTGAAGAATAAGTGTGTTAACATGTCATACAAAGAATCCTTAATTCAATAAAAGGTAGTAACGTTAAATGTAGGTTTTAGTGTGTAGGTTGTTGGTGAATAACTCGGCGTCCATGCATAATGTAATCAGTTAAATTTGTCCATAACTAATGCGATTGATTAAACATTTACGAAGTGTTTGTTATTAGATAATTCTTACTTAATAATTGGTTTTTTTGTTTGTATGAGGCAGCTTTCATATTTATATTACACTTATATCAATTAACTCTTACAAATCTCTCGTCTTCGGTTGATGAAGAGGAGGTCCAAGCGGATCCATCTTGGAACAATTGGATATGTAATCTCGTGGGTTTATTTCGTGAGTTATTTTGAATGTAGTTTCTTGGTGGTGTTGTAGCACTCCATCTTGGAGCCCGTCTTTATTTCTTGTTCACTTTTACCCGGTTTGGACTTTGTTCTAATGCAATTCTTCTCTTTGAAATAAAATAATAAAATAAATAGCTTACATGCTTATATTATTCCATCAGTTTTTAGTATTTGTATGCTTATTTTGCTAAACTACTGATATTCAAGTATAAATGTCTATAAAAATAGATGCTATGCTACATATAATTATCCCAATTACGATCATTTACTATATACGAAAAACAAAATTGTGCTCGTTAATCGAGTAAAGACAAAAGACCCCATTGTATAAAAACTTTACAGACCATTTCATGACTTCGTTAAGGAGTGATCTTTGTCATCTATGAAACTAAACCTAGTCTGTTCATCTGTACTCAATAGAACATTTTTACAAATCCAACCTAATCTAACCATCTTCTCATTCAGCAACTTCATATCCCTTGCAGATTGCTTGCACTCATCTGCCAGTTTAAACCACTCACTGTTCGTCTCATATGGTAGCCGTTCACGGATGTAGCATGCCTTCAGCATAGAAACAAAAAAATCATTGTCAAAATCATTAAAGAACAAAAAATCATAAATACATCACAGTTTCCAGGCATCTCTCTAGAACTCTAAAAGGAATGTTTACTGGATATTGATTGAAATATGAAACCTGTAAGAGACCCATGATTATATCTGCAGTACTTGATCCCTCACGCAAACAAAGAAGAATACCCTATGATATTGAAACAAAATTAAGATCTTGATATTGCGACACAAAAAAGAGCAACTAAGAAGTTTATACGTACTTTAGTTTTTTTAAAGCCATGGAAGGAGACCTCTGTGCATAGAAAGTAAGAATCATCTGGGATTCAAGCAATTGATCCTTATTGGCCATTTTAGTCTATCTAGGACAGAAAACCACCTAAATTCTATACCAACTTTTTGTTACAGCTATATAGGCCAAGAAAATAGAAAAACACAACAATATCTGACCTTTGCATGGGAAGAAATTGATTCCTTCTCTTTTACTTACTTCCGCTGGTGTCGGGATATATCCCGACTCAATCCATGTATCTATAATCATCTCTAGCCGATCCTAAACATAGAACTATGAAATAATGAGGTACCAAACACAGCTTTTAGATATTTTAGCAGTGGAAATATTCTGTCTAACCTTTGTTAACGTTTGCAAGTGCACGTGTTTCAAACTCTGATATATCCCATACAGATCAATGGGTGTGAAATTGGGTATACGACGAAGGGTAAACCTGCTTGCAATCTTTTGCATAATCGAAGAATTAGCTTACGCCAAAATATGAATAATCAATATCGCATAACTCCAATGCTCAAACTGAAAACAACGGATGTCGAGAACCTAACTCTCTTCCATTAAGACAGAAGAACACTGATTAAATACGCTTAACATCACATTCAAAGGCAAAATGCACACGGAAAAATCTTTGATTACAGAAGGTCTGCCCAAATGGGTGGGATATGGCCGATTTGAAACACATCATGTCCAAAAAATTTATAAAAACTTTTGTTGAATATTGTACATTTCACATTCAATCACTTTCTTGTTAACAAATCTGCTTTTTTTTTACCATAATTTGAACCTTTAAAAACCATTACAGATATTACATAACACAAACTAACCCATTCATAAGTAAATGGGTGAAAATTGTCACATTTAAATGATAGTTATCGTTATGGATGTACCTTGAGGTTTGTATCAAAAGCAGACGCTAAGCTAGCTGTGTAGATACACCTACTTAACCGTCCAAGACCATCTTTCATAACCCAATTAAGGGCTGCTGCTGATGGGAGTGATGTAGCATATCCAATCCCAATTGCGCAGAACATCGCCTAAAAACCGCCATAAACAAACATCATAACCAACTCCATCCCAAATTCCCAACAAATACACATAGCAAAATTAACAAAGTGCATTATATAAGAATTGATTTCATAGGGACAAAACAGTATTTAAACAATAATGATAACTGCATATATATACTCACATCTTCTGTACGGACCCTAAATTTACGATTGTATATTACATATAAGTACAGAAATAGAATAATATAATACGTGTGTGGCAAGAACCTGAAGAGCAGAACTAAACACTCTATGTAAAAACTTCCATTTTACATATTCCAAATAATTTTCATTGAATTTCCTGGGAAGTAGGAAATTTCTAACACCCAAACTACAACTTCTAAAAACCCTTTGAAACCCATCTCCCAAATCATTATAACCATCAGAAGTCCACGGCTTTTTGTCAACGGCAACCAATTTGTTTTGCCTTGCCATCCCAAAAGTACCGAGAAACACCATCAGACTGTCATTTTTGCAGTTCTTCTTCTTCAAAGTTGAATTGGAAAGATGTTTTTAATGAGTTTGGCAAATATATGTCATTGAATCGCTTTAACAGGTGTTTCAAAACGAAAAAAAATGAAAAATAGCGAATAAATCGAACCCATAAAGTCATAAGGACATGTTATTAAACAATCAGTATGTAATAATACACCATTGAGCAATAAAAGCAAATTTTTATGATGATCTTTCAGATGCAACCAACAAATGTAAATGACATATAGAAACCAATAGACGATGCAGCAAGAGTAACAGAGCCACATGCATTTACATGACAGGAAACAAAATTAATCCAACCACTACAACTATGACTTTCTGCTACAAAAGTAAAGAGCAAACAATTCAAAACAGTAAAATTAATCCAACCACTACAACTATGACTATCTGCTACAAAAGTAAAGAGCAAACAATTCAAAACAGCAAAATTAATCCAACCACTACAACTATGACTATCTGCTACAAAAGTAAAGAGCAAACAATTCAAACGGCAATATTAATCCAACTACTACAAATCATAATCAACCCCTTGCCAACTCATAAAACATATCATCAGTTCCATGTGTAGTCTTCATAAATCTCATCAATTTTTTAATACATCAAGCTCCATCAATCCTAAAAATCAAAGAACATTAAGATCTTTATGTAACAAATTTCCTATCCAATCTACACTTTCTCCATTTCTAAGCATAAGTCTTGACTGTGAATTACAAAACTTCTACATATAAGCGATAATACTTCATATATATGAACCAAAAATAAATATAGGTGCGCTATAAGCATATAAAAACACAAACACTTATGTCTGACACTGAAAAAATGTCATGAATGAGTTGTACAACAATTTTTTATTATTCTTTTAACTGATATAACCAGACCACTAAAATTGTTATTACCAACATTCCTTAGAAAATAAAACTAAATGTGAGAGTCGGTAGCCGAGTAATTTTGAATTGTATTCAAGCATTCAATCAAACACTTGGTGTGCCAGCCAAATATTGTTATATGAGAATCACAAAAGAAAACACCATAAAGATCAGCCATCTTTATCTATGAGCATTAAAATGAAATACAACACAAATTAGTGGTAAATGATATGCACATCAAAACCAATTACGTACCTTCAAGTCTAAACAATTAGAGCACATAGACATCGACCCAATAAGTCCTAATTTTAGATATTAAGAAACGAAATTGTGATACCTGATGGTGATGATGAAGTAAATGAAGTTCATATAGAAGACAGTATATTTTGAATTAGGGTTACCGGCGTCTAGATTGAGGCAGAGAGAATATAGTCAATCGATTTAGTGTTGTCTCTATGGAAGAAGTGATTGAAAAACACGAATGGCTGGTAAATCGTATCCCTTGTATAGTATAGAGGTGGCAATTTTACACCCATTGGTTAATTTTGGGTCAATTTGGTTAATTTTTAGGAGGGGGTGGGTTTGTTGGGTTTCCTCCCCATTTTTTGGATGGGTCTAAATGGGTTTTTCAATATAACCTTTAATTATGTAACAATTAACCAACGGGTTTAGACGGGTCTAGCGGGTAATTTTTTTTTTTTTCACCTCATTTCATTTTTTTCATTTTTCACTCAAATAAAAAAAAAAAATTTTGGTGAACTCGATGACCCGACCCGACCCGAGACCCATTTGACCCGGACCCGTTTAGACCCATCATTCTAAATGACCCATCTAGACCCGGACCCATTTAGACCCAAACCCATCTAGACCCGTGACCCGACCCGACTCGACCCATTCATTTTGCCACCTCTACCCTTGTCAAACCTTCTGGATCGATTTGTAGTAGGGATGGTGGTATAAATCTTTTAATTGACGAGTGATAAATCCCTAGGGCATAAAATTGAAGGCGACCAAAATTCTCTGTTTTTGGTGATGCCATGTTTTTGGTGTAGTAGGTAAATAATTATTGGAGGGTAATGTAGTCATTACATAATAGAGGGTATGGATGGCAAAAAGATCCGAATCTGATAGGGATCCTCGAACCCCGCAAGTTTTGGATCGGATTGGGGATGACCAATTGGGGATGGGGTGGGGTATGGGGCGATAAATAGGGATTTCTATTGGATTGGGGTTGGGGTTGGGTAGTATCATCCCCGCCCCGCTCCGCCCAGATGTATATATATATATATATAGACCTTTTTCAATTATAAAATAAAAATAAACATGTCTAAAGAAAAGGATTATAAAATTATACCTTTATTTATAGAATCTGAATTACAACACGGTAGTATACTGGAACTTGCTTCCTGCTCTATAGGTACAGACTCCGACTTGACTATAGGAGATATACATATATTAAAATCTAGATGTTTTGAACATTGAGAAGTTGATAATATAATAGAGGGTTTTTTCATGTAAATTTTCGAATGCCTCTTCTTTCATTTTCTTCGTCTTTTATAGATGAACTTGATCTTCTTGATTCTTCTTGTAAACTGACATCTTCCGGTTATTCTTTCTGTAACACCCCTAAATTTGTAAGTTTTAAATACTATGATATGTGTTTATTTGTTTAAGTTATAAAATATGTATATTAAATGTATTATGTGTTTTAGTTTTGTTATAAACTAAAGATAAGTTAGAAAGGATTAAATATGTCAAGTTATTTATGGGAATAGGACTTGTGATATAAAGAATAATAGGATGGAGGGACTAAACTTGTAAAAGCTGTAAGTAGAAGGGTTTAAATGCAAAGTGTAGTATTAAAATCAAGTTTCCAGCTCTTTCTTGTTCCTGTACGTGAAATAAACAGAAAACACTAGAGAGAGAGAGAGAAGCGACGAGAGAGAGAGAGAGACAAAGGAAGAAAGATCAAGAATTGAAGCTAGGATTAAGTTTGATTAAGGTCTTAATCTCTAATTCTACTTGTATAAGGTATTACTAACTTCCTTTCTTGCTTAATTTGATAAATTGAAGCTATTGATATAAACCCTAGTTATGGGTTTTGGTTAAAGTTGGATTAAAATGGTGAATTGAGTAAAGTAATGGTAGACACATGATGTTAAGATGATTATTGAAGTTAATATGTTAAAGTTCTATTACAATCAAATCTATGCTTAAAATTAGTGTTATTTTAGTAAGTTGTAAGGAGAATTAATGTGAAAATGATGAAGTTAGTGATATGTAATCACTTATGATGTTGAAAGTAATGAAAGTTAAGAATGAAATTATGTGTTTAAGTGATTTATGTGTATTACTTGTTTATGTGATTAGGTGATCAAGGTGTACAAGTGGGTTCAAGTAGTTCTTTAATTCAAAAGCAAGGTAAGTATGGGGATTTTGTTGAAGTAGTGATTTCTATGTCATTTGTTTGATGTTAATCAAGGAATGACATTAGGGTCACTTGTGGAAGTAGTTAATCCTTGTGATTAACTTTGTGGAAGTGATTAAGGATCCTTAATTGTTTAAGTGTTTAAGTTATTATTGAAGTATCCCTTACTTACTAAGCGTTGTGCTTATTGTTTTAAGTTTATCATTTTTAGGTGCATCAAGTGGTAAGCGTGAAGGTTTGGGCAAGGGACCGGCTTAAAGGTTAATGGTGAAGCTTGTGTACTAGTCGGTAACAAGCTATCTCTTAATATCATGCTCTTGATACATGTCACCCCTTTTGTTGTAAAATGATGTTTTGTCACTTAAAGCTAGTTCATATTATGTATAGTTAAAGTATGTAAATGTTGAAAGTTGAAGTTTTGTGATAATAGTACTTTGGTTTGACTTAGAATAGTCAATGTGATGAAGTTCAAGTGTTAGATAGGTGGTTATATGGGTAAAGATTTAAATGGGTCAAGAAAGTGTCTAAATGGGCACCAAGTGAGTTAAAGAGTTAAAATGAGTTATGGTGCAAGTATGGAAATGGTAGTTATTGCTTTAAGTCTCATTTTTATAGTTAATGTATGTGTCAAAGTTTGATAACTTGGTTTGAAATGGTTTGCAACTTGGTATGTCAAGAAAATGAGCTAAAATGGTCGTTTTTGTGTCATTAGTCCAAATCCCGAATAAATGTGAAATTTTGAAAAGTGAAAATTAGGAAGCGTTTGGAATGTCATTTTATAAGTGTCTGCAAAATTTCATGTTCTAACGCTTTGTCATTTTCGAGTTATGATCGTTTGAAGTTAGGAATTTGGTTTGTAAGAAAAGAAGTCAGGATCTGCTGGAATACAGGACTACCCGGCGGGTAAGTCCTGTACCCGGCGGGTACTCTTCAATCATGAACAAGCCGGCGGGTTAAACCCTGACCCGGCGGCTACCAGAGCCTTTAAACGAAAGAAAATCTATGTGGTCGAAAAGGTTAATTCACCCGGCGGCTAATGGGAGGGACCCGGCGGCTAGGCATGGGTACCCGGCGGGTAACCCTGCTACCCGGCGTGTATAGGTTGATTTCAGCAACTTTTGTTTTAAAGTTCTAAAAATAATACAGATCATAATAATAATATACAATTATGATAATACAGGAAATGGGACCAATAGAAATATGTTTCAGTGTAAAAAAAAAAACGACTCTAAATTTCGGGGTGTTTCACTTTCATAATGTCTTCAATAATAGAGTGTTAACCGGCTGCTTTTCTTTTCTTCCTTTTGCTTTAATAATTTTGCTTTTGTCGATCATAAAATCCTTTCTTTAATATTTTCTTTGTCGTCTTCTTCTTTCTTGAATACTCTGCATAATCATCTTTGTTGGATTCTTCATACCTTTGTTGACTATAAACTTTCTTTTTCTTTAATAATTTGCTTTTGTCGGCCATGATAAAAGAATGATTATAATTTTTTTTCTGGTTTATAGTGAATAATAATAATTCTTATTTTTATATAGAAATATTTCTTTTCTGGATTACATGAAAGATATTTCTGTTCTTTAATATAGATCTTTAATTTAATACAATATTTGCATAAGGATCTTGAGAATCTTGAAATAAATCTTCGCTAGAATTTGAAGATCCTTTGATTTCATTTATAATTCTTTGTATTTCTTCTTTAGATGAACATGATTGTAATCTTCTAACAAAATCTTCGTCTTGAATTTCTGGGACTTCAGTAGAGGAACTGCTTTCAATACTCCATTTTTTATAATAATCAATAACTGCATTAATATCAGCCTGGGTTTCATTAATCTGCTTCCACCATTTTGCACTGAATTGTCTATAGAATAAGGGTGGAGATGTATCTTGAGCTTCTTGTTTTTTATAGGTGAATAATATTATCCATGGTAACTTGAATATAGCAGTGAATTGTAGGGTATACTCAGCTGGACATATATGATCTTGCATAAAATAATCTTTATATTTATGATATCCTTCTAATACTCTTGCTGGAAAGGTGGCCGGGATATTTCCAAAATATCTGAACCATTTAATAAACCATCTTGGATAGATTCCATTAAATTTATCAGAAAAGTAGAAAAACCAGGTGTGACTAAAGCTTCTTACTAAAAAGGCATAGAACCAAGCATCTTGATAATCATAGTAATTATAGACTGGATAAGTAGGGTAGTTGGAAAGGGTTTTGTAATCATAGGGTTTTGTAGACCATTCTTCTGGAGTGATTATTTTAAATATCTTTGCTTTACTGCAATCGATATAACCAGAATTCTTCTTGGTTATAGTATGATCAATACTAGCAGATCCACTTGAAATTAGAACTGCTTCATAATATTCTCTGGTTTTATAATTATCGACATAAAAATGACATCCTCTGGGATATAAATAATCGGTTAAGGTTAAAAAATTCTGTTGTAATTTTTGTTCTTCTAAAGGTTCAAGGATTTTGATAATTTGTCTGTTTGGATTTATATGGTACTCTGGAGTACTAGATTGGCTGGAAGTAGAAGGACTTGTTTGAGTTGCAAAAGGACTTCTTGGTGATATAGGAACTGTTGTTCTATTAGGAGAAATCTGACTTATAGGTGAAGTTGAAATAGGTACATTTTGTACAAGAGCAGAATATGGAGGTCTTGCTCTTGGTGCTATAGGACCAAATCTGTTTGGGTGTATAGGTAAAGCTGGAAACTCTCTTTGATTAGAGGATGATGGTTGGGTTTGTTTGGTTAAAATAACTTTCTTGCTTGAGCTGCTCATTTTTCCTGCAAAAATTCTCGAGATAAAAAGTCTGGTAGAGAATTATTCTCTCCTTTGATAAATTCAATAGTAAAATCAAAATTACTTAATATAGCTTGCCATCTTGCAAAAATCTGTTTAGAGATTAAATTTTTAATATCCTTTTCCAAAATATATTTTGCAGATAAACAATCAATTCTTAAAATAAAAGTTTTCATATATAAATCATCTTCAAACTTTTTAATGTTTAAAACAATACTCAAAATTTCTTTTTTAACAGTAGAATAATTTTTTTGGGTATCATTCCATGATCCAGAATAAAATCTTACTAATTGTTCTTTATCATTATTTGACAATTTTTGTTTTAATATACCACCATAACCTAGATCACTTGCATATGTTTCTACTATTAGGTTAGCATCAGGATGAGGTATATTTAAGCATGGTAAAACTTTAATTTTTTCTTTTATATGTCTTACTATTTTAGTATGTTCTTCTGTCCAAGGCTTTGGATTCTTTTTTAATCTGTCATATAATGGTTTGCATATAATTCCTAAATCTTTAAAGAAATCATGTATATAATTTAAACATCCTAAAAATCTTTGTAATTGAGTTTTATCCTTTATTTCATCAGGAAATCTATTTGTAAATTCTAAACTTCTTTCAATGGGTTTAATAGTTCCTTGAATTATATTATGTCCTAAAAATCTTATTTCGGTTTGAAATAAAGACATCTTTGTTGGTGAAACTGCTAAACCATTTTTATATATAGTGTTATAGAAAGCATTTAAATGTTTAAAATGTTGATCTATATTTTTTGAAAATATTAAAACATCATCAATATAGACTATAGCAAAATTTCCAAGTGGTAATATTATATCATTCATAATATTTTAAAATTCTGATGGGGCATTCTTTAGTCCAAAGGGCATTACATTCCATTCATAATGTCCAAAGGGTACATTAAAACCAGTTTTATATTTATCTTCTTCTTTAATTTGTATTTGCCAAAATCCAGATTTCATATCAAATTTAGAAAGTATTTTTGAATTATATAATTTCTTTAATAAATCTCTTTTATTTGGTATAGGATACCTAATCCATTCTAAAACTTTATTTAAAGGTTTATAGTTTATTGCTAATCTTGGTACTCCTCTTTCTATTTCAGCGTTATTCATTATATAAAAAGCAGAGCATGACCAAGGGGATTTTGATGGACGTATAAGTCTTTTTTCTAATAAATCTTGTATTTCTTTTTTACAATGTTGTTCTAATTCTATAGACATATGTATAGATTTTGATTTTGTAGGAATATCTTTTTCATTAAAATTTTTAATATAGGGTAATCCTACTATATGTTGTTTTCTTTTCCAAAATGCATTGGGAATGGCTGCTCATATATTATTTTTAAATTTTTCTTCTAATAATTTTATCTTCGTTTGTATATTTTTATCTATTAACTGATTACAAATTCTTTTTTCATTTATTTCACTTACTAAATATTCTATATGTTTTTTCTTATTTATTAATATATTAACTTCTTTAGTTTCTACTGGGTGAATAAATTCAAAAGTTATTTCTTTGTTTAAAACTTTAGTAGTTAATCCATTTTCGTCGGCATAAAAAGGATACAACTGTATTATAAATGGTTGTCCTAATAGCAATTGGGAGGTTAAATTTTTTACTAATATCAACTTAGTATTAAAGCAATAATTTTCTTTACATATATGTACGTTTGATAATTTATAGTTTACTTTTAATCTTGATCCACTTGCAGAGGATAACTTTTCTGTAGATTTTTCAAAATATTTAGTTGGTATTAATCCTTCTTGAATACAATTTAAATCTGCTCCTGAGTCTAATAGAGCAATTATAGTTATTCTATATTCGTTATTAATTAATAAATTCACTTTAGTATACCATCTTTGATATTTTACTGTTTTTACTATATTTATGGTTTGATCATTTTTAGAAGGTTCATTTAATAATTCGATTTCAGGATTTTCTTTAAAATCTTCTTTTTTATTCTCTATATTTTCTATTCTTTGTTTTAATAATTTTACTTCTAGTTTTACATTATTAATTTCTTCTTGTAATTCTTGAATTGTTATAGGATTTTTATCTTTACTAAATCTTTTACATATCTCATTAAAATTATATCCTTGATTACTTTTTATAACCTTTTCTTCTTTGGTATTTAGTTTTTCTTCTAATTTTTGAAAATATACTTTCTTTAAATCCTTATCTTCTATTTTATTTATTAAATCTATTAATTGTTCAACTTCTTCATTTTTGGTTATGACATTTATGGATTTATAATCACAATTACAATTTCCTAAACATTCACACTTTTGTGATTCAGAACTAGAGCTACTTTCTTCTAAAACATTTATATCATTTTCGCTATAATCTGACATACTATCTTCACTAGAACTATCTTTAAGAATTATCTTACTTATTTGTTTCTTAAGTTCATCTGATATATCTAATTCATTTATTTTCTTTTTAGCATAACAATCTTTTGCCATATGACCATTTCTTCCACATTTATAGCATATTATAATATCCTTTTGTTTATTTTCTTTATGATTTTTATATGGAGTTTTTCTTCTTCTAAATTTATTTCTCTTATATTCGTGTTTTTTTATCATATTCTTGTTCTCTTTTATAATTTCTCTTATTCCTAATATATCTATTCTTAGGCTTATATTTAATTTTCCTAGAATGAGGTAATTTCAAGGTTTCATATCCATATTGTTGACAAAAGTCTCCTAATTCTTGTCTATAATTTATTCCTTCTTTCTTAATCTTGGCTTTTAACTTTAAATCTGAACATATAGCTAGTCCTTCTTGATTAACATAATTTATAATTTCTCCGTAAGTTAAATCTTTATAAGGTATATTATTGTTATAATCTTGACTTAATTTATTTCTAATCCTTTCTGCAAATAACTTAGGTAATCCTGCTATAAATCTTTCTTTCCAATAAGCTTCTTTACAATCAGGCCTAGTCATGACCTTAGCTAAAAACACATCTTTATACCATCTAAAATCTTGTAGTTTTCTACATGTTAAGTTTAATAATATAGCTGAATTTCTTTCTTGATATGCTGCTGGATTTCCTACATAATTTTTAAATATAGCAAAAATTAATGAATTTACCATATCATCTATTTGCGTTTGATATGTTTGATTATTTTCAGTTTTTATTATAGTCTTTTTTGCATTTAATATAGCATGCTTATCTGCTTCTGTTACATAGCTATCCCACCATCCTTTTAGTATTCCAGTGAATCCTGCTATAATCATTTCAACTACTTGTGATTCTTCATTATTTTGTGATTTATAAGCAGTAGATGCCATTGTCATTTCTTGTAATAAATTTAATATCTGATATTCAGTTTGTCCGTCTATATTCCATTCGTATATAGAATTACCATCATATTTAGCTTGTACTAAAGTATGTCTTTCTTCATATTGTAAATCAGGTGGTGACGGTCTATAATAGTAATTTCTAGTTTCTGGTCTTGGAGTATAAGTTTTATTTGATGTATAAGAATTATATTTTACTTTATTTATTTCATTATTATTATTAAATTGATTTTCTATATCGGATAAATCATCTTCTGAATAATTTTCTTCATTTACTGTATTTATAGTTTTGTCTGTTATTCTTAATAAAGATAATTTCTTTTCAATTTCTTTTAATATAACATTTTGTTTTCCTAAATTTATAGGAGTATCTATATGATGAGGTATAAATAATGGACTTTTTTCATATTCTTGTTTTGTATTAGAAGTGCTTGGTTTGTCTTCTTCAACTTTGTTTTCTTCTATTTTTTCGATTCTATTTAATTGTTGTCCTATTGTATTTAATACTTCATTAGTATAATTATTTTGGTATACTATTTGTTTTAGAGTTTTATCTTGTTCTTGTGGTTCTTTTACTTGTACTAAGGGTACACCTATATAATCTTTATTATCTTGTTTTATAATTATATCTTCATATGGTGGATGTATTCCTATAGATTCTTCTTTATCCTTAAGATTTCTATATGTTTTATTTAGTTTTATTATAGTTTCTGCTTTTTCTAAAAATGGGTAATATATTTTTTCTTTTGCACAATATAATTGTAACCATGAGAAAAATGGCATGACTTCATTATTTTCATATAAGTATAAATGCCAAGTCAATTGATTACAACTTCTTCGGTTTTTAGTGAAATTATTATTATACCATTCTAACTTTTCTTTATTATAATCATTATTTATTTCATTTTCTAAATAATTTAAATCGTGTATAGTTATAGTTGTCTTAATTTTTGGCATTTTTAACAAATAATTAATTTGGATCTTAACTTTTCTATTAAATACCAATTTATTTCTAATAAAGTTATTGTTGATTTTATATATTTATTTTTTATTGATTCTACCTTTTCTATTTGGTCTTTAGATAGATATTCATAATTTATTTTAGTTTTTTCTTTAAAACTTTTTAAACTTTTTAATAATGTTTCTCTTTCTTGATATAAAAACATTAATTGTAAGGATATATTACTATTATGCTCATTATTCATTTGTATTTTACTCATATTTATTATTTATAATTGATCATAATAATCTACTTCAGATTTTGTAGGTTTATAAGATAAATCTTCACTTTTATTCTCTTCTTCATATAAGGGCTGAGGTATATGTTGACTAAAATCTACTCCTTTCATTCTCATAGATCTAGCTTTCCTTAAATCTATTGTTTCTTCTGACATAGAACTAGATGTTTCAGGTATATAAGTGGAAAATCTAGATGGCTCTAATTTTTCATTTTCAAAAGTTATATTTATACTTCCATCTGTATGTTCTACTATGTTTGATATTTTATTTTTATTTTCTATAGGTTTAGGTACACATATATCTTTAATATTCCAACTTTGATTTTGAGTTATTTCATTCCATTTTAATTTTTTAGGTACATTTACTCTAGAATGTTTAGAATTTGCTTCAAATACTAAAGTTTCATCTTTAGGTGATACTAACTTGGAACGAGGTTCTATAGTGGTTGTCATAGTTTTATAATATACTCTATATATTACTACTATAGAGTATATGAAATTTGGATAGCAAATAAATTTAGAATATCTGTTTCAAATATCTTTATTTGATCAAAATATACTAGATACTTTAACATTAACTATAATTGGAATTTCTGAGGTTATGAAGAACACCCTTTTAGAATATCTGTTTCAAATATCCTACTCATTCGCATTCTCCAAAATCAAGCTTCAGAATATCTTTATTTGAACTTGCTCTTGACATAATGAAATTTGGATATAATGAAATTTATTAAAGATGAATATCTTTATCAAGATATAATGAAATTTGGATAGCAAATAAATTTAGAATATCTGTTTCAAATATCTTTATTTGATCAAAATATACTAGATACTTTAACATTAACTATAAAAACAAAAAATTTAGAAATAAAGAATAAGTCAGATCCTATAGTAGTAATATATAGAGTATATTATAAAACTATGACAACCACTATAGAACCTCGTTCCAAGTTAGTATCACCTAAAGATGAAACTTTAGTATTTGAAGCAAATTCTAAACATTCTAGAGTAAATGTACCTAAAAAATTAAAATGGAATGAAATAACTCAAAATCAAAGTTGGAATATTAAAGATATATGTGTACCTAAACCTATAGAAAATAAAAATAAAATATCAAACATAGTAGATATAACACCCCTCGTTTCATTATAAACAATTAATATAATAATGGCGACTCGGAAGCGTATATTTAAAACATACTGTCAATGTACTCAAAATGTCAATAAACTTTTTCAAACTAAATACATGACATTTCAACAAACTCGGTGTTATATAATTCAAAACATCTCTTTAGTTATCAAAATAACATCAGAGTAAAAGCCTGTCAAGCATTCCATCAATTTCAGACACTTCCTGTCCCGCCCAATATGTCCCATCACTTACAACCTGCAGGAAGAACTGTGGTGGGGTTAGCATAACGCTAAGTGAATGAAACTATAAGCAACAGTCCAACTTAGCACAACAATCTGTTTATATCAAATAACAATAAACAGTCAATCATCATATCACACAACTTCCAATCAAGTATTATCAATCGTCATGAGGACCGGTGGCTCCTGAGATACCCTAATACCGGTTTGGTACTCAAGGAACTCTTATCAATCATCTGTATTGGCCTATACAGAATTACCGATAACCAGTTGTTAATCACACACAACCTAGATCTCTAAACCGACATTTCAAGTTTCCGAGATCTCCTGTCGTCTACAATAACAACAAGCCCAACCATCAAATCAAGTTGACCTCTGAATCTTACTTACTAGCACAAATCAGCTAAGTATACAAACATGCCAAACTATCATGGCAACATGTTTCAACATATGCATCATATCAAAGTAATACTATAAATTACTTGTTGTAAATCAAATCATTACAACTAAATCACACTGAGGTTACAGATCCACTCACCGACACCTCAGCCGCAAGCTCAGAAGTCTAATATTACTGAGCCTCTCCACATCTGAGAATACAATCAATAAAAAATGAGTTAGTATTTGTCTCAACTGATAACACTTAAGTAATTAATATCGTTACACAATCATAACATAATTACATGTATCAGATGATCCCTATGATCACAGCAAACAAAAGTTCAATTCGGAACAAAATCAAAAAGTCCCAAAATAAGGTCCAAAAACAGTAAAATGCCATTTTCGACCCCTAAACGACCCCGAATGGCCAAAAACTGACTAGGCTATAGTATATAGCTTTGATCATTGGGTCGTTTCCGAGTGGACATGCGAATTTCAGCTCAATCCGTGTTAATGAAATTTTGTTACAAAAAAGAGGTCTCTAAAGTGCTATTAAACACTTATGCACTTTTGAAATTTGCAAAACATAGGATCGGGTTCTTAGCATTTGAATCCGCCGGATTCCTTTGAATCCGACCGGATTCCCTAATTTATCTGAATCCGCCGGATTCAATTGAATCCGCCGGATTCCACCTTCGTTCCAGCCCTGTTCATCCTGCTCAAAACCCTAACCCGAGCCAAATCACCAAAAACCTCAAATTCGGTTTCTAAACAGATTTTCGCTATAAATAACTTCACAACATCAATATGCAACAGTTGTAACAAAGTTCTAACATCAAATTTCATATCAAATTTCATAATTCATCTAATTCACTAAATATCAAATTTCAAGAATGAAGCTTACAATTTTGAAGAAAGAACATGATTATGATGATGAACAAATCAGAATCACAGCTTCAGATTCTTAATTCATGTTTGATTTTGATTTTTGATTAAGATTTCATAGGGTTTTCAAAGGAATTGGATAAAAGGAAATAAACTTTCATAATAAGGAAAGTTAAATAAATAGAAACATAAGTCGGTTCCTCAACCGACCTTCTATTATACGGGAATAATTTAATACCCCATCTCAATCTATTGTCTGGAACCCGAAATCATTTGCGAGTCCAAACATTTTATTGCACCGTCAGCTATATTAATTTACAACAATTAATAATTCACTTATCACATTAGAATATTCGACTCCTATTCCAATTATTTCAACTAATTCCGACAATATTATTTCCAAACTCATTTAAATACTAAATTTAAATCATGAAATAATACAAAACAACTAGGTCCATTTCGAGGATGTTACAGTAGAACATACAGATGGAAGTATAAATATAACTTTTGAAAATGAAAAATTAGAGCCATCTAGATTTTCCACTTATATACCTGAAACATCTAGTTCTATGTCAGAAGAAACAATAGATTTAAGGAAAGCTAGATCTATGAGAATGAAAGGAGTAGATTTTAGTCAACATATACCTCAGCCCTTATATGAAGAAGAGAATAAAAGTGAAGATTTATCTTATAAACCTACAAAATCTGAAGTAGATTATTATGAATAATTATAAATAATAAATATGAGTAAAATACAAATGAATAATGAGCATAATAGTAATATATCCTTACAATTAATGTTTTTATATCAAGAAAGAGAAACATTATTAAAAAGTTTAAAAAGTTTTAAAGAAAAAACTAAAATAAATTATGAATATCTATCTAAAGACCAAATAGAAAAGGTAGAATCAATAAAAAATAAATATATAAAATCAACAATAACTTTATTAGAAATAAATTGGTATTTAATAGAAAAGTTAAGATCCAAATTAATTATTTGTTAAAAATGCCAAAAATTAAGACAACTATAACTATACACGATTTAAATTATTTAGAAAATGAAATAAATAATGATTATAATAAAGAAAAGTTAGAATGGTATAATAATAATTTCACTAAAAACCGAAGAAGTTGTAATCAATTGACTTGGCATTTATACTTATATGAAAATAATGAAGTCATGCCATTTTTCTCATGGTTACAATTATATTGTGCAAAAGAAAAAATATATTACCCATTTTTAGAAAAAGCAGAAACTATAATAAAACTAAATAAAACATATAGAAATCTTAAGGATAAAGAAGAATCTATAGGAATACATCCACCATATGAAGATATAATTATAAAACAAGATAATAAAGATTATATAGGTGTACCCTTAGTACAAGTAAAAGAACCACAAGAACAAGATAAAACTCTAAAACAAATAGTATACCAAAATAATTATACTAATGAAGTATTAAATACAATATGACAACAATTAAATAGAATCGAAAAAATAGAAGAAAACAAAGTTGAAGAAGACAAACCAAGCACTTCTAATACAAAACAAGAATATGAAAAAAGTCCATTATTTATACCTCATCATATAGATACTCCTATAAATTTAGGAAAACAAAATGTTATATTAAAAGAAATTGAAAAGAAATTATCTTTATTAAGAATAACAGACAAAACTATAAATACAGTAAATGAAGAAAATTATTCAGAAGATGATTTATCCGATATAGAAAATCAATTTAATAATAATAATGAAATAAATAAAGTAAAATATAATTCTTATACATCAAATAAAACTTATACTCCAAGACCAGAAACTAGAAATTACTATTATAGACCGTCACCACCTGATTTACAATATGAAGAAAGACATACTTTAGTACAAGCTAAATATGATGGTAATTCTATATACGAATGGAATATAGACGGACAAACTGAATATCAGATATTAAATTTATTACAAGAAATGACAATGGCATCTACTGCTTATAAATCACAAAATAATGAAGAATCACAAGTAGTTGAAATGATTATAGCAGGATTCACTGGAATACTAAAAGGATGGTGGGATAGCTATGTAACAGAAGCAGATAAGCATGCTATATTAAATGCAAAAAAGACTATAATAAAAACTGAAAATAATCAAACATATCAAACGCAAATAGATGATATGGTAAATTCATTAATTTTTGCTATATTTAAAAATTATGTAGGAAATCCAGCAGCATATCAAGAAAGAAATTAAGCTATATTATTAAACTTAACATGTAGAAAACTACAAGATTTTAGATGGTATAAAGATGTGTTTTTAGCTAAGGTCATGACTAGGCCTGATTGTAAAGAAGCTTATTGGAAAGAAAGATTTATAGCAGGATTACCTAAGTTATTTGCAGAAAGGATTAGAAATAAATTAAGTCAAGATTATAACAATAATATACCTTATAAAGATTTAACTTACGGAGAAATTATAAATTATGTTAATCAAGAAGGACTAGCTATATGTTCAGATTTAAAGTTAAAAGCCAAGATTAAGAAAGAAGGAATAAATTATAGACAAGAATTAGGAGACTTTTGTCAACAATATGGATATGAAACCTTGAAATTACCTCCTTCTAGGAAAATTAAATATAAGCCTAAGAATAGATATATTAGGAATAAGAGAAATTATAAAAGAGAACAAGAATATGATAAAAAAACACGAATATAAGAGAAATAAATTTAGAAGAAGAAAAACTCCATATAAAAATCATAAAGAAAATAAACAAAAGGATATTATAATATGCTATAAATGTGGAAGAAATGGTCATATGGCAAAAGATTGTTATGCTAAAAAGAAAATAAATGAATTAGATATATCAGATGAACTTAAGAAACAAATAAGTAAGATAATTCTTAAAGATAGTTCTAGTGAAGATAGTATGTCAGATTATAGCGAAAATGATATAAATGTTTTAGAAGAAAGTAGCTCTAGTTCTGAATCACAAAAGTGTGAATGTTTAGGAAATTGTAATTGTGATTATAAATCCATAAATGTCATAACCAAAAATGAAGAAGTTGAACAATTAATAGATTTAATAAATAAAATAGAAGATAAGGATTTAAACAAAAGTATATTTTCAAAAATTAGAAGAAAAACTAAATACCAAAGAAGAAAAGGTTATAAAAAGTAATCAAGGATATAATTTTAATGAGATATGTAAAAGATTTAGTAAAGATAAAAATCCTATAACAATTCAAGAATTACAAGAAGAAATTAATAATGTAAAACTAGAAGTAAAATTATTAAAACAAAGAATAGAAAATATAGAGAATAAAAAAGAAGATTTTAAAGAAAATCCTGAAATCGAATTATTAAATGAACCTTCTAAAAATGATCAAACCATAAATATAGTAAAAACAGTAAAATATCAAAGATGGTATACTAAAGTGAATTTATTAATTAATAACGAATATAGAATAACTATAATTGCTCTATTAGACTCAGGAGCAGATTTAAATTGTATTCAAGAAGGATTAATACCAACTAAATATTTTGAAAAATCTACAGAAAAGTTATCCTCTGCAAGTGGATCAAGATTAAAAGTAAACTATAAATTATCAAACGTACATATATGTAAAGAAAATTATTGCTTTAATACTAAGTTGATATTAGTAAAAAATTTAACCTCCCAATTGCTATTAGGACAACCATTTATAATACAGTTGTATCCTTTTTATGCCGACGAAAATGGATTAACTACTAAAGTTTTAAACAAAGAAATAACTTTTGAATTTATTCACCCAGTAGAAACTAAAGAAGTTAATATATTAATAAATAAGAAAAAACATATAGAATATTTAGTAAGTGAAATAAATGAAAAAAGAATTTGTAATCAGTTAATAGATAAAAATATACAAACGAAGATAAAATTATTAGAAGAAAAATTTAAAAATAATATATGTGCAGCCATTCCCAATGCATTTTGGAAAAGAAAACAACATATAGTAGGATTACCCTATATTAAAAATTTTAATGAAAAAGATATTCCTACAAAATCAAAATCTATACATATGTCTATAGAATTAGAACAACATTGTAAAAAAGAAATACAAGATTTATTAGAAAAAAGACTTATACGTCCATCAAAATCCCCTTGGTCATGCTCTGCTTTTTATGTAATAAATAACGCTGAAATAGAAAGAGGAGTACCAAGATTAGCAATAAACTATAAACCTTTAAATAAAGTTTTAGAATGGATTAGGTATCCTATACCAAATAAAAGAGATTTATTAAAGAAATTATATAATTCAAAAATACTTTCTAAATTTGATGTGAAATCTGGATTTTGGCAAATACAAATTAAAGAAGAAGATAAATATAAAACTGGTTTTAATGTACCCTTTGGACATTATGAATGGAATGTAATGCCCTTTGGACTAAAGAATGCCCCATCAGAATTTTAAAATATTATGAATGATATAATATTACCACTTGGAAATTTTGCTATAGTCTATATTGATGATGTTTTAATATTTTCAAAAAATATAGATCAACATTTTAAACATTTAAATGCTTTCTATAACACTATATATAAAAATGGTTTAGCAGTTTCACCAACAAAGATGTCTTTATTTCAAACTGAAATAAGATTTTTAGGACATAATATAATTCAAGGAACTATTAAACCCATTGAAAGAAGTTTAGAATTTACAAATAAATTTCCTGATGAAATAAAGGATAAAACTCAATTACAAAGATTTTTAGGATGTTTAAATTATATACATGATTTCTTTAAAGATTTAGGAATTATATGCAAACCATTATATGACAGATTAAAAAAGAATCCAAAGCCTTGGACAGAAGAACATACTAAAATAGTAAGACATATAAAAGAAAAAATTAAAGTTCTACCGTGCTTAAATATACCTCATCCTGATGCTAACCTTATAGTAGAAACAGATGCAAGTGATCTAGGTTATGGTGGTATATTAAAACAAAAATTGTCAAATAATGATAAAGAACAATTAGTAAGATTTTATTCTGGATCATGGAATGATACCCAGAAGAATTATTCTACTGTTAAAAAAGAAATTTTGAGTATTGTTTTAAACATTAAAAAGTTTGAAGATGATTTATATATGAAAACTTTTATTTTAAGAATTGATTGTTTATCTGTAAAATATATTTTAGAAAAGGATATTAAAAATTTAATCTCTAAACAGATTTTTGCAAGATGGCAAGCTATATTAAGTAATTTTGATTTTACTATTGAATTTATCAAAGGAGAGAATAATTCTCTACCAGACTTTTTATCTCGAGAATTTTTGCAGGGAAAATGAGCAGCTCAAGCAAAAAAGTTATTTTAACCAAACAAACCCAACCATCATCCTCTAATCAAAGAGAGTTTCCAGCTTTACCTATACACCCAAACAGATTTGGTCCTATAGCACCAAGAGCAAGACCTCCATATTATGCTCTTGTACAAAATGTACCTATTTCAACTTCATCTATAAGTCAGAATTCTCCTAATAGAACAACAGTTCCTATATCACCAAGAAGTCCTTTTGCAACCCAAACAAGTCCTTCTACTTCTAGCCAATCTGGTACTCCAGAATACCATATAAATCCAAACAGATAAATTATCAAAATCCTTGAACCTTTTGAAGAACAAAAATTACAACAAAACTTTTTAACCTTAACCGATTATTTATATCCCAGAGGATGTCATTTTTATGTCGACAACTATAAAACTAGAGAATATTATGAAGCAGTTCTAATTTCTAGTGGATCTGCTAGTATTGATCATACTATAACCAAAAAGAATTCTGGTTATATCGATTGCAGTAAAGCAAAGATTTTTAAAATAATCACTCCAGAAGAATGGTCTACAAAACCCTATGATTACAAAACCCTTTCCAACTACCCTACTTATCCAGTCTATAATTACTATGATTATCAAGATGCTTGGTTCTATGCCTTTTTAGTAAGAAGCTTTAGTCACACCTGGTTTTTCTACTTTTCTGATAAATTTAATGGAATCTATCCAAGATGGTTTATTAAATGGTTCAGATATTTTGGAAATATCCCGGCCACCTTTCCAACAAGAGTATTAGAAGGATATCATAAATATAAAGATTATTTTATGCAAGATCATATATGTCCAGCTGAGTATACTCTACAATTCACTGCTATATTCAAGTTACCATGGATAATATTATTCACCTATAAAAAACAAGAAGCTCAAGATACATCTCCACCCTTATTCTATAGACAATTCAGTGCAAAATGGTGGAAGCAGATTAATGAAACCCAAGCTGATATTAATGCAGTTATTGATTATTATAAAAAATGGAGTATTGAAAGCAGTTCCTCTACTGAAGTCCCAGAAATTCAAGACGAAGATTTTGTTAGAAGATTACAATCATGTTCATCTAAAGAAGAAATACAAAGAATTATAAATGAAATCAAAGGATCTCCAAGTTCTAGCGAAGATTTATTTCAAGATTCTCAAGATCCTTATGCAAATATTGTATTAAGTTAAAAATCTATATTAAAGGACAGAAATATCTTTCATGTAATCCAGAAAAGAAATATTTCTATATAAAAATAAGAATTATAATTCACTATAAACCAGAAAGAAAATTATAATCATTATGGCCGACAAAACCAAATTATTAGAAAGTTTATGGTCAACAAAGGTGTGAAGAATCCAAGAAAAATGATTATGCAAGAAAGAAGAAGACGACAAAGAAAATATTAAAGAAAGGTTTTCTATGGCCGACAAAAGCAAAATTATTAAAGCAAAAGGAAGAAAAGAAAAGCAGCCGGTTAAGACTCTATTATTGAAGACATTATGAAAGAATAACCGGAAGATGCCAGTTTACAAGAAGAATCAAGAAGATCAAGTTCATCTATAAAAGACCAAGAAAATGAAAGAAGATTCATTCGAAAATTTACATGAAAAAACCCTCTATTATATTATCAACTTCTCAATGTTCAAAACATCTAGATTTTAATATATGTATATCTCCTAAAGTCAAGTTGGAGTCTGTACCTATAGAGCAGGAAGCAAGTTCCAGTATACTACCGTGTTGTAATTCAGATTCTATAAATAAAGTCAAGTCGGAGTCTGTACCTATAGAGCAGGAAGCAAGTTCCAGTATACTACCGTGTTGTAATTCAGATTCTATAAATAAAGGTATAATTTTATAATCCTTTTCTTTAGACATGTTTATTTTTATTTTATAATTGAAAAATGTCCTAACACAGATTTATATATATATATATATATATATATATATATATATATATATATATATATATATATATATATATATATATATATATGTATATATAATATATATGCATGTGTGATTACAATATATGTATATATAATTATTAATTTTATATCTATAAATAACTAATATCATCAATAAATATATTTATTTATAACTTTTTGAATTACAATAATATTTAATACATTATTTATCTATAATACTATGGTGTGTTGAAATTTAGAATTTTGACTCGTTCACAGCAAATGCTTAGTTATTATTTATTTGTAATGTACATGTGTAATCCTTCTATTTTCATAGTATACTTATGTCATCAACGAGGTCAATTACTATATGTTGTCTTGATCATGTTACTATTTGTTTTTGAAACGAGGATGCCAATTAGTGGATGTTTAGGTAATGCTTTAAGAAAAATCAACAAGTCATCCGAATTTTGGGTATTATTAATAGAGAACGAGTACTGGGTTTCGATTTGAATAGCCCACGTTCTCAACAAGTTACCCCGATAAAACCCCATTGGGTATTGGGGTAAGCCATTCCCCGGATGGACCGCCCCGATAATACCCCGCTTGGGTTTGGGGTGGGGTTGGGGATTGCTTAGAATAATGGGGTTGGGGTTGGGGCTGACATCCCCGCACCGAACCCGCCCCATTGCCATTCCTAATAGAGGGTGGGATTATTGGCTAATCAGCATTTCTCTTAGTTAATAATTGTCAAAGCTAATGTAATAAACGATTTCCTAATCAGGCTATCAAATAATATATAAGAGAGATTTGTATGGTGCCAGCTTTTGATTTGGTGAGTACTTTCCTATTAATTTGAAAGGGGTAGTATGGTAGTTAGATAATAAAGTTAGAGATTAATTGGGTAATCAATTTGAGGCTTAGTTATAATTTGGTCAATCTAATGCATAGGTGATTATGCTAATCAGCTCCTCTAATAATATTTAAGAGAGACTTGATAGTTGAACATGTTTGAGCCATTTTAATAACTAAACATATGCAATCATGTCTTGAAGAATTCACACTAATACATTTTGATTAGCCAAGCAGAGGCTCAAAAGCCGACTCATAAGCTGCTGAAATTTACGTGTTAATAGAAACCAAAACAAAAATAAATAACCATAATCTTTTGTGAAATATGACATGTCCAGCCTGGTTGATTGCATGATTAGTAGTCTCCTGGACAACCATGGCATCTTGTCTATTTGGATCATCTAAACCTACTACATATATCATAATATTTATGAAAGCTATCAGCGTACGCTCATGAATGAATCACTGGTCAATATGTCAAAAACTTATGTCAAAAACTTACCAACGTCAAATGGAGTAATTGTAACACCCACTTTTTGGGCCTAGTGATAATTGGGTAATTTCATAACTTTAAATAATTGTTTAATGTGTTAGAAAATTAAATTGTTTATTGTGTTATGTTTATTGTGAATGATTAGTCAAAAAGTCGAATGACTTATTATGACTAGTAAATTATTGTATGCTTTAACTTTATATAGTTGACGGTAAAATAAAATTGTTGGAATCGTAAATAGTTTTTAGATTCCAGACAATTGGTCTAGACGGGGACTGAATTTAAGTGGATACGGAGTCGATTAAAATTAAGCCGACCTATATTAGCAACTTTCCCAAAATGGAAAGTCATTTCCATTCCTTGAACTTCAAACAACAAAACTAAAAACTTAGAAACCCTAAACACAAATTGAAACTATAATTGAAGCTGTGAATCTGATTGTTATCATAATCATCATCTTTTTATCTCATCACTATCAAATTGTAAGTGATGTTTTGTCCGTAAATCTTCAAGTTTGATTTTGATTGAATTTGGTTAGGATTAGTGATATATGTAGAATTGAGCTTGAAAAGTTGTTACTTAATGTTTATATACTGTTGATAAACTGAATTGACTGATTTGGAAGTCTGAAATTGTGTTATTTGGATTTGGAATCGGGTCTGGGTGAAGAAGAAGGGTTGCAGGTCGCTGGTGAAAGGCGAGGATCCGGCGGATCCAAGTCTGATCCGTCGGATCTAGTGTTTTTGGTTTAGGATCCGGTGGATCCTTTTTGTATCCGGTGGATCCACTATGTATCCGGCGGATCCAAGGTAGATCCGGCGGATCCAAGTCCAAATTTGGGTTGCAAATTTTAAAAACGCGTAAGTGTTTTCAGGGTCGTGGATAAGTGACAAAATTATTAACTCGGATTAGGTTGAAATTCGCATGGTCACTCGAAAATGGCCCAATGATCAAACGTTTAGGGGCCGAAAATGGCATTTTACAGTTTTGGACCTCGTTTTCGGGACTTTTTGATTTCATTCTGAATTGGACTTTTGTTTTATTGGACCCCAGGGATTACCTGCTTGGATAAATATGCTTTGATAATGATTTGGAACTAGATAAATGAGTAAATAATTATATAAATGGAATTGTTATAATTTGACTATAGTTGATAGGGGCAAAGTGGTTATAACTAATAATTACAACTTGGTAATTGTTTGTCATTTCGATATTATATATTGAAATATGTTATACGATTATGGAATGAGTTACTAATTCATTATTTAATTGTGTTCTCAGATATGGAGAAGGCTCAGTAATATTAGACTTCTAAGCTTGAAGCTGAGCTAACGGTGAGTGGATCTGTAACCCTCAGTGTGATTTAGTTGTAACAATTTTGGTTACAACGGGTAAACGTAGTTTACTGCTTTGATATACTGTTTAGTATGCTATGATGTAATTTTTGTGGATAGACTGTTTAGTCTGCTATGATGCCATGATGATTATGGCTTATCTGATTGTATGATACATGCCTTGGGCACTATGAATGGGGTCAGTATGATGCTGGGCTTATTTGCTATTGTTGACGATGGAGGGTTCCTTGTACATATCGTTCATAGGAACCTTAGTTGGATGAGAATAGCATTAAGTTATCGGTTATTCACTGTATTGGCCTGCAGTGAATCTGAAGGGTTCCTGCCCACCATGAGGGCATGAGATTCGTATCAGGAACCGCCGATCCTCATTGAGATTATGTGATGATGAGCCTATTGTGGTAAACAGGGTTGTTATGTGTTTACGATGCTTTGCTGTAAACAGATTTGTTATGCTAAGTTTGACTGTTGATTATTTATTCACTCACTTAGCTTTATGCTAATCCCACCACCCCACTTCTTGCAGGTTATGGTTTGATACAATGGGCGGGCAAGAAGAATTTGATTTGAATAAAATGTTTGACGACCGAATGTTTACTCTGATATCTGATTTAAATATCAGTGTTGTCTTTGGAATTACATAACACCCAAACTGATAAACTATGATTTGAAATAGATTGATTAGATGTGTATGTTATATAATGTATATTATAAATGTTTGATTAGATTTGAGCTTCCGGTATATTATGTTATAAAAAAAAATTATACTAAAATGATGAGGTGTTATAGTAATCACCATAAACGGTGAACTGGCCGTTATTAAGAAAACTATTACTCTTTAATAATACAAAGATGATGATTACAGATATTAGAGAAGCACGAGAGAGATACAGACAATCCATGTTTGAGAGATTACGTATTAGAATTTAGGGCCTGAATTAAGTGTGGGTAGTATCTCTACCCTCTACTTTCTATGTAGCCTTTCTTAATGCCCTTGATTAGTCTCACATAAAACTAATAAATTATTCGTTTTGACTAAACCACCTTTAACCCATTGCACAACCTGCTCACTCTGTCTCCTCTATCAATAATGAACCAAGAATAAACTACTAATTAGCTTATATGTGTGTAAGGTGTCGATTTTCCCACTATGTATAATCGTAGATGTAAAACTTCTCATGAATTTCTATGCCCGTTATTAGGAAAAAGTAAAATTCCCCACTTACAAATTCCAACAGCAACAAAATGGCCTCTAAATACCCCTTCGCAAATTACGACAACATTACACCCATAGAAAGCAACTTGCATCCACACCTAATGGACCCTGTAGTAGTTGGTTAGTAAATGCATGAGATTGAAATTATTGAATCCTAAGTTTTATTTCTATAAACTACCCATACAAAATTTTAAAATCATTAAACTATTAAAATTATTATTGAATTAAATTTGACTCGGTATACTCTCAAATTATTGAATTAATTTTGAAAAGCCAATTAAAAGGTTTTTTTTTTTTTTTTTTTTTTTGGGGTAAAACCAAGTGCCTCACAAGCATAACTATAAATGTAAATTAGGTTTTGTACAACCACAAATTTATCAAAAATAAAACACGAAACTTTTCTCCAATACAATCAACAACAATAAGAATCAAAAGCAAATACTTTATGTACCTTATGAAAGTTAAAGATCAAACCTGATTTGCATACGTTGCTGAAGAAGTGATCAAGTTTCACAACCAAATGAATGCCCTCCATACATGCTAGATAAAGTCAAACTTGGTCCAATAAACCAAACCACAATTTTGTAGATCCATCTCCATGGTGTTGGGATCAGATATACCTAACACAAAATTGATACAAACTGTAATAATTTAGGGCCGACGGAAAAATCGTAAACGGAGAGTTGCGTCAGGCGAACCACCAGTATGGATTCATCGTCGTCGTCGGAATGGAAGCCGACGGTAAGCCAGGAAGAGCAGTGGGCACTTAATGCTAAAGTTTATCCTATTTATGAATCGCTTTCTAATATTCCCCCCAAATCTCGAGAAGTTATGTAAGTACACATACTTTAAACCCTAGTTCTTTAATTTTTCCACATATACATACATACATACATACATCTGTCAATTGATTAATGTAATTATCAATCAGGTTAGAGCTTCGACGTAGTAATCACATCGACTACCTCATCAAAGGCCTTCGGCATCTCGGTCCTTCTTTTTCCGTCTTAGATGCTAAGTATATATATATACATATACCTATCTCTATCTCTCAATGCACATTCTTCTTCTTCTTCTTCTTCTTCTTTTTTTTTTTTAATTCAAAGATATTGATTTATACTGCCTGCTTTGATGATAAAATATGAATATATATAATCATGAAACTTTTTACTGTCATTCTATTCATAGCTCTGTTTTTATATAGTCGTCCATGGCTTTGCTATTGGATTCTTCATTCGATTGCTTTATTGGGAGATTCTGTTGATGTTGCTTTGGAGCATAGGGCGATAGACTTTCTAAGTCGATGCCAGGTTGACGATTTTAACTGTGCTATGTTGCAGATAATATATACCCCTTTGGAATGGCATATGTTTATTGATTGTAATGTGTTGTTTCATTATGCTCTCAGGATCAGGATGGAGGATATGGTGGTGGACCTGGGCAAGTAAGTGACTTTTTATCTTGTGATATTTAACTGATTAATAGTTGAAAGATGTTATTATAAGCATAGTGGATTAGGGATACTAGATGGATTCGTAATACCATGGTTTGATGTGGATTAGTATTTTGGCTGACTTGAAAATATTATTTCAGTTAAGAATTTGAGGGTTATCAATAATTACATCATAGTGATGAACACTTCACTTCCGATTTTCAAATTTCTGAATTGACACTATCCCAAAGAACACATATTAATTTTATCGTAGTTTGTGTAGTAATTATTGTAGTGCATGTGTATGATATAGATATTCTGACTTATGAGTATATGTTTGTTTTAAAGTTGCTAACACTTGTTACCATTCCCAGATGCCGCATCTTGCAACAACTTATGGTGCTGTTAATTCACTCATCACTTTAGGCGGTTGTAGATCTTTGGCATCAATTAACAGGTTTGCTTTGTGTTATGCTGAAGTTAGTTACTCCCTCTATCGTATATCTAAGGGCTCTTCTTGGCTCTTCATCATGTACTATAAGGCTGTATTAAGGGAGCTTTTCCTTACAACATTGCGGGTGATATCCATGCCTCCTCTTGTAGTTAGTTTTGATTCTTTCACTGAAAGACAACTATACTTTCATATTTTTCTTGTTAATCTATTCTGACTAGCTGTCATAACTGTCGTTTTTTAGTTACAGCCACAGTTGAGTATGCTTTAGGCGACTTTCAAACCATGTGATCCATTTCCTCTTTATTTGTGGGGTTTTTTTTTTTTTTTTTTTTACCGTTTAACCCTTTAGCAATAAGATATAACTCAACTTAATGCCTTTTTACATAAATAAATAAATTGAAAGTCTACTTGTACCACTTTTTAATTTATAAGACTTATGCGACTCATGTGTCACCTTTTGTAAATCCCCAACTCCAAGAGCGTAGTGGTTTACATATTAAAACAATAGACAAGGCTTTTTTTCTACATGTCAAGTTGAAAAGCTTTTTTGTTTTTGAATCTCTTTTGATTGTGACTTTCTCGTGTCATTTCACATAAGTTGCTTCTATTTTCAGAGGCAAGATTCACTCATTTTTGCGTAGAATGAAGCACAAAAGTGGAGGATTTAGGTATGCAATAAAACTACCATGAGTTATTCAAATATATAAGTTGATTCAAAGTATTTGATTGAAGGATCTTGTGTATCCATATAATAAGCTGGTTGAATGTTCATTTAATTCAGTATGCATGATGGTGGGGAAGTTGATGTTCGTGCTTGCTACACTGCCATTTCTGTAAGTAAAATATTTGCCCTCCGTCTCTTCATATAACCAATCAATGGGACTTCGTAGTAGCAAAAGATTATTTCAGTGTTATTATGATTATGATGATGATTATTATTATTATTATTATTATTATTATTATTATTATTATTATTATTATTATTATTATTATTATTATTATTTGGGTAATCGAGGAGATCCTACTGGAGTCAGTTTTGTTGACTTGGCCGGGGAATATTCAAATGTTCATTTCAATGTTTATGACGTTCTATAAAAAAATACTTGATGTCAGGTTGCAAGTGCTCTAAATATATTAGATGAAGAACTTGTTCAAGGAGTGGGAGATTACATCGTAAGGTTGGTCATGTAAATCTTAGTATATCATGTCTGTAGATGATCACATTCAGTGAACAGGAATTGATACAATCTTTGATTGATGATTTCTGGAAATATCAATTAATAAGTTGTAGGTTTAATCAAATTGCAATTCAAAATTTGCCCCATTAAGTTTTTGAAAGAAGCACATGGAAAATAATTTGGATTTTGATAGAACCACTGGGTCATTTGGAAATAATTTGTGTTAAATATCTAATAGAACCACTGGATAATTATGAAACTAATGTGTTCTAAATCTACATTATTTTAATTTTTTCTTCCAGGTTTTTCTTTTTGTAATGTTTTATAGTTAACAAGTTATACTCATTGTCATGGATGCAGCTGTCAGACCTATGAAGGTGGAATTGCTGGTGAACCAGGTTCAGAAGCTCATGGTGGGTATGTTTCAGTCAAAACATCCCAGATCTACTCAGGAGTTCATTATTATTATAACATTTACAGGATTTACATTTTTAAAGTTTAATTTGTATATATATATATATATATATATATATATATATATATATATATATATAGTGGAATGATCCAGAGGGAAGTGCATTTTTTGGGGGAAGGGGGGAAGCGTTAGTATGCATCAGGAAGCATATTACCTTCACCCATACAAATCTCGAAAAAAGCAAACTGAAATTTAGTAAATGTTAATCAGAATCGATGCTATGAATGTTAAGCTTCCTTGATAAATTCTTTCTTCAAGTTGTAGCATCGATTTATGAATATTAGATCCAAATCCGTTAATATGCATCGCGGTGCATATTAGTTAATATGCATTGTGATGCATATTAACAATAAAAATATCTTTCAAATAATGTGAAGTTTTAATATGCATCGCGATGCATATTAGTTAATATGCATCACACTGCATATTAACAATTTATTAAATAAATATTCTATCAATTAATGTTATGACTTAAAAATGAAATTCATTCGTTAAAATATTCTTTATAGGCATCGATTTTGATTACTATTTACCAATACAAATAATTTTTTGTTGACGTTTTGATTGATAATTGTAATATGCTTCTTGATGCATACTAACGCTTCCCCCCTTCCCCCCAAAAAGGCACTTCCCTCTAGATCACTACCCTATATATATATATATATATAACCATGCATAAGTGCATAACACCTTAATTATCTATCAACAGGTACACCTTTTGTGGGTTGGCCACAATGATTTTGATCAACGAGGTTAACCGTTTGGACTTGGCTAGTTTAACTGTAAGACTATCTATTTCTCTCACTCAACACATCTTATGTTATCCAATTTTCCGGTATGTGTCTTTGTGATATGCTTATTATCTTTTGAACCAGGATTGGTTGCTTTTCAGACAAGGATGGGAAGGTGGCTTCCAGGGAAGAACAAATAAGTTAGTTGATGGTTGCTACTCCTTATGGCAGGTTTGGAATTAGTTTCATGTCACATACATTCAGTGGCTGTGTTTCATTTTTAAATATATTAATGGGATACACATTGACCAGGGAGGAGCTGCTGTGTTGGTACAAAAATTACATGCAGCCACTAGTGAAGTGCACAATAGTGTGGGAAGCAATGAATGTTCCTCATCATCTGAAATATCCGATGACAATGACGAAGATGAAGAGGAAGACAAAGATGAAGACAATGGTAAGCCAACTTTTCAGTTTTATATATTACCCCTTATTATCAATTCACAAAGTGGATTGATAAATTATCATGATTTTTTAAGGATGTTATCATGACATCATCATATGAGTAAAGAACCTTAAATTTTCATGAGATAGTGAAGGATTTTTTTTTATAATTTTTTAATTATCACTTTCCTTCTCACTTGCCTTCAATTTTGCAAAACTTTTATTTTCAATACAATTATAAGTATTGTTAATATTAAGATTAAGATAAGTACGAGTATTATATAAACATGTTTATTAACATATTAAAATTACTATAATTATATTATTACCAATACTACAACCATGCTCAATATTACTTACCATCTAATCATATACATTCTTACACAACTGTTATTATATTCTTGATCAATAATATTACATTATTACCCAAGTCCTATCACTATATAAAAGTTTACTAATGTGACAAACATTTTTTCAACACAATATATATGACATGCAGCTTCTTTTAACTATTGTGATTTACTTAAATTAGATATATAAGTACATATGTTTATTGTCCATTTCATATTGCTTTAAATTATACATATCTTTAAACTCAAATAATAATAACTAAAATATGTGGAGTTAATAACGTTTTCTTCGATAAAAATCAATTCTGATCTAATTAAAAAATTTCAACCCAACGCATCTCGTCGGTAATCAAAAACTCATTTATGTTCACTTATTAAAAGATGCTATATATGTGTGTATGTATATACGCAGGACAAAATAGTGACGATGATCAAGTAAATTCGTCAAGTATTCCTTTTAATCACATCTGGAGGCATGCAGAAGTAGAGCCTCTTTTCCACAGCCGTGCTTTGCAGCAATATATCCTTTTGTGCTCACAGGTACTTCCAAATTTCGTATTTACTAGTTTTTTGGTTCATCTTTAAGGTCAAACAAACTAACTTTTAACTTCAAACTTGACATGAGGTCCGCTAGTCTTGGGAAAATAATGAATCTGTATCCAAAATCCACATCTTATGAACTGAAAAGTACTAAGTTTGACCATGAAAGTCAAAGTGTACAAAAACGTAGTTTTCATTTATATGGAATTTAATGAATAGTTGTTGGTGCATTTATGCTGATATAGACGGATGGAGGTTTTAGAGACAAACCAGGGAAGAGCCAAGACTACTATCACACGTGTTATTGCCTTAGTGGTCTAGCCGCAGCTCAGTATAGTTGGTCCAAAGATGCTGATAGTCCACCGTTACCACACTCGGTGGTGGGTCCTTATGATAATCTTCTGCAACCAATTAATCCTCTTTACAACATAGTCGTGGAACGTTACAATGAGGCACACGAGTTCTTTACCAATGCTTCAGCATTATGATGCATGATTAATCCAGTTTTTATTTTCTTCTTTTCAATGGGACATGACTAATCTAATTGAATTGTTTTTACCTTCTAAATTGTATTAGTAACTTAGTGCTATTGTAACATTTTTGGCCATCGCTATATATATAGAATCTATAGTGCTCAGAGATTGTCGACTCTCTGTGACCTCTAAGTTGCACTGGATAGTAATTTCTTTTATTTTATATTTTTAATTGATTAATTTATGATTGTTTTTATTATTTTTAACTCAGTGTGGATTCAGGTTCTGGGCTTAAATCTCATACGTGCTCCATTATACAGTATTAATTAACTATAACTATTAGTCCTTACAAGCCCTTTTGCATTAGTGTTAGTTTAAGTCTGAATTCGAATTATATAATTTATACTTCCCAGCTGCATTTATATGTTTAATTGAGAATACATCAAAGTACACATTGAGCTTCTAGGATAAGAGGAACTAGTTACTTAATTAGTGTGTGATTATGAATTTATGATCATCTGATCATGTGACACAAAACGGTACACTGTTGGTGGATATAGAAGAATCAAAGGGGATGTATAAATAATATGAGAGGTGAAAAATGTGATGCCTACACAAATATATCATAGTATTTATGCAAAGTCGATCACGATTCCGGAGATAGGGAGGATCCAACACCCTAGGCCAGCAGCTATTCCTGATGATCAGGTCCTGCTATTGATCTGGGTTTACATACAACAAATATCATAGTATTAAAGCACACTATACAAGTTATGAATGCATATTTATTTTGCTCATACATCACGAAGTGTGGTGTTGTATTTGCTTACCTCTCATATTATGTTGTATTTAATGTGTATTTGGGTCACCCACTAGAGTCGCTTCATATTTTAATGGAGCACGACCGAACCCCCACACTTTTCAACATCGCCGGGCAAATCACCTTCATCACATGTATCACAACGTCCGAGCCGGAACTCGCACGGATTAAGCCTTAACATTGTGGGTCATGCGCTTAATTGGTGGTAGGTGACTTTATAATAAATAATACCTAGCAGGTTTCAAACCCATGACATGAAGGAAGTCATGGGCTGCCCTTACCGCTAAGCTATTTAGTCATTGGTATATTATGTTGTATTAAATTGAACGATGATTAGTGAACTGAATATCGATGATACACTGTCATCGATAATTACTGCATTTAGCACTTAAAATGATAATTTAAGATATACAATTATAATAAATCTGTGCGAATAAACAAAAACTTATACTCCCTCCGTCCCAAATTAAGTGTCCTGTTTTGACTTTTTGAGTATTTCTATTTCAACTTTGACCTTAAAATTTTTTGTTTGTGTTATATAATACTTGATGCAAAATATATAAATGGATTGGGTTTTAAATCTATTTTCATTGGTATAATTTTCATAAAATAATATATAACACAAACAAAAATATTTAAGGTCAAAGTTGAAAAAGAAAGACTTCCAAATCTGATACATGACACTTAATTTGGGACAGAGGGAGTATTAGTCAATATATAAACGTTTTTGCTAATAAGTAGTATGGCATAGAGATATAATATTTAAAATATGTGTTGCATGGTTTAAAAATAGGGTTTATTGTTTCATTATGCAATTAACTTTACACTAATTACTATTGTATGCTCTTAACTTTCGTACCCTCTATTGTACGAGGCTAACTTTCTAAAAACTCCATTGTATGCTCAAAACTTTCATACTCTCTATTGTATAAGAGAACTAGTCAAATAAAGTTCTTAGAATCTCTGATTTATATCATATTACTTAAAGTTTTTGGAAAGTTCACCTCATATAATAGAGGTTATTGAAGTTAAGAATACACAATAGAGTTATTAGAAAGTTAACCTCATACAATAGAGGGTATAAATTATAAAAGTTGAGTGCATACAATAGTATTGAGTGTAAAGTTGACCGCATAACCAAACAATAAACTCTTGAAAATACTCCTAAATGTGGAGGATTAGAGGGGAAGGTATCAAATGATGGGAATGAGAGACATATCAAATTTGTAGCATTTTAAGACAAATTTACGTCTAGGTTCACTGCATTTTACGAACGGCTGCATTTTAACAACATACCACTGCATTTTACACTTATAAAATTTGATTGCATTTTACACCTATAAAATTTGATTGCATTTTAATACAATTGCATTTTATCCCTTACAAATTCATCTTAAAAACCAACAAATTCAACATGTCACTCATTCCCCTCATATTTTACCTTTCCGTCATAACCATATCATTAATCTTAAATGGATGTGAATATAGATGAAAAAAAAGTAAATCTGTAAATGTATATGACATCATCGGCTCCATATAATCTACAATCCATGTGTGTGGTTAGCATATAAGAAAAATGAAAATGATACATAGGAGCAAGGGCGGAGTCAGGATTTTAGAGTTGAGAGGGCGGAATTAAAACAAATTTCTATAAGGGGGCAAATATCAAAAATATTTAAAAAATATATAAAATCTTTATTTTTAGTGAGGGTGAATATAGAAATTTTCCTAAATTACCCATTGATAATAAACTTTTTAGTGGGGGCGGCCCCCACTCTATCTCTGCCCCTTCATAGCAGAATTGTTCTTGTACATTTCAAGACACGTGATTTGTAAACCAAGTTTTATGAAATGCATCAACTTCAGATTCTTCACATGAAATACTAGTTGTCACGGAATCCTTATTTAACGGTAGCTTGAGTTTGTGGATGTTCTTTATTTCTGTGAGAAGCTGTTAATAACTAATCCATCTAAAGTTGCTTATTTATTTGGATATAAATGTGACAGTTTAACACATACATGATGTGCTTAACAACTACAATGCCTGTCTACTAGTCTAGTGTTGTAAACCTTAAGTGTTCATAGATAACAGTTAAACTTCAATTTTGTTTGGTCACGAATTGTGATATCTCTGCACCTTCTCCAAATGAAAACCCAAATATTTCGTATTTATTCATGATAAATCTTCTGATACATGATATACTAATCAACATACAATTCATGTCACATAACTTTTCATGAAAGACTTCATTCGTCTAAGTATACGCGGATATACCTCATACATATAATGCAAATCTCTCTATAATCACCTACTGAACACATCGATAATTTTTTTTGCTTTATTCCTATTTATATATAATAATAATTTCATTAACTATGAGCTCAATTCAGCTATCACATCCACCAGGTACAATCTTCAGATCAATCATTCCCTTTGTTTAAATGTAGTCTTTGGTATCTAAGCACCAACAGTAGAAATCAGACCTTGAAATAGCCAATAGTTCATCAGGACTCATCCTCTCGAGCTCGTTTTGTCTCCATGAAGCAAAGTTATTCTTATTTTGTGGGTCAGTAGCAAGTGGATAATTCTCATTTCTATGAACCTGCGATTTCATCCTCCTGTAAAGCCTCATCATTGCAACACAATCGTCATAAGGATCTTGTATGCCACTTTGAATATCATATCTGTTTAATAAAAAAAATATCCATTAAATTTACTTCAAGTCCTTTTAAGTAGTCAACTTAATAAAGGTCCACCAAAGATTACCCAAGGTATGCTCTCGTGAGATACTTAAGTGAGTTGCTGAGTTTGCTAGTCTTCATTAAAGGTGGGTAGGTAGCAGTATCCCTATAATCAAAATCGAGTCCATATACACATCACATATCTTAAACTATCACCATGTCTTTCTAACTGATAATTATATAAGAAGGTGCACGCTTACCTTATTTTAACTGCAGGGTACTCCAATTCCAAGCATTTAAGATCATGATCCAAACCATGGCCCACTAGAATCCTTGCTTTCCCACCTCTTGGGCGGATCTTCCATATCGGTTCCCCGTTGCACAAAAAATCTTGAATCTTTCTTTGGACTTGCCTAAGTGGCATTGCATCCCTGAGGTATTCTGGCCGTATGCCTGTCGTCTCATACCTACGGATTTTACGAGCTTCTATTAATAAAAAGAACATTTTGCTATTAAAAATTTGTTTAATAGAATATGAAAAAGATACCTGTAATGTGTAACAGGAAGGTGTGGTTTGACGTAGGACCGGAATAATATGTTTTCATATTCGTCTATGATGCAAACTTTTGCACAGAGATCTAATGAACCATCACTACCACCACCAACCATTTTGCAGGCAAGTGCAACTGCTCTTGTTTTCCCACAATCAATTCTTAAGTCATCTTGGATGCCTAAGTTAGCAAATCGGTATAAAAGACCCTGAAATAATAACATTCTCAGATTAACACACACCCACATAGTTAGAAAATGTATAAGATTACTAGTTAAAAGATTTATTACGTTATTTCCACTTGATAGTTGGCATGTATCTCGGTGAATCCTGACAGAGTTGCGGCTGCTAAATATGTTTAAACAAATGTCACAACCACGATCCCTGAATACTCTTTCACATTCTGCCTTTGGCAGTGGTCCTGCAAAAATTTAATTGGTGCTATGAAAATCATGTTGTATGAAATAAGATTTATAATTAGAGCTAATAGGTATATTAGTCACCGTGACCAAAAAAGTTAACAGTTTTAGTAGTGGCACTCTAACGATTATATATCAGATGATACCTATAAGATGCTCTCGAAGAGATTCAAATGATCGACAGCGTTTTCCACAAATTCCACACATGGGCTCATGAACCGAGTGATATGATGTCCTCATGTGTTCCACTAGGTGCTCCTTTCTGTTGAACTGCCTATAGCATGCTGCACACTTATTCCTGGCCAAGATAACATGTCGTAAGATATATATATCCGTTAACGTTGTCATATATAGTTAATGTAAGATATAATTTTATTAATTATCATGTTGAAAAGCTGTTCCTGACAACCAATAATAATTAGCTTGAGTATACGTGCTAACTGATCCATCTTATCAGTACTATACATAAACATATATATGAAAACTGATAACAGATTATGTCAATGGAAGTACTACATTATTCTTTACAGATGCATCATGTTATGCTAGTTACCTTAGAGTGTCTGAAGGATCCATTGTACTGTTAACTTGGATGTCAGTAGATCAGTGTTCTTTCTTGCTGTTTAGGAGAAGAAACGCAGAGAGGCTTGAGAAGGAAATGGAAGAATGTGTAAGGTATTTATAACCTGAAAATTAAAGGTGTAGATTCTTTTTTTAAACGGATCCAAATAGCTACATGTGGTGCTGACTAGGTGGCTTGGAACACAACTTAGTGAAGAAAACATACTCAGAATTAACATGGTGCATACAACCTGAGAAGTGAAAACGACTCGATTCCTTAAGAAATGTTTGCGTTAGTGTGCACGAGTTAAGGTCTTAATCAAGAAGGCTTGACTGCATATACTACTCCATTCTGAGAACATGCTTGATAATAATTCAATGGGCCCATTCCAGATCTAATAGAATATTTGTACTCTCATTTTTATTCCTATGATTGTTGCTTCTTACTTTATTCCATGTTTTCTCTTAGTCTTCATTTATTTGTAAAGTTGGTACTTTTACCCATTTCCCCTTGGGTTAGATACCATGCACATACACATAAAAGCCTCACCTTTATACCGTTGAGAAGTTATCCATACGTATACGTACAACCATATGCCACTTTGTTTTCAATGCAAGTAATGGTGGATGATACTAGTGTCCGAGCATGGTAAAGTTTTGGGATCTTTTGTGCTTGTAACCCGAAAACATGTAGTCTCTGATCGATAAGGCCAAGACTTATGAACTCAGCATCTCTCTTGTCCACGATTGATGTGGGATCTGGGGTGTTGCAAATATACTAACATTATTGATGTGTATATAAATTCTGATTCTTAAATTCATGTTACTTAGTTGATTGGCTATATTTTGGCATGTGGGTTCATTTATCTGAATCAATCAACTAGTCTTGGTTATAGATTTGGTCATAGATCTGTTAATGTTTGCGTGGATAACTAAACTAGCTTTTTGTGAAGGGATAAGATGCTGGATAACAGAGTATATTACTGACGAGTGACGAATCAATGCATGTGATGATGATACTACTGCATGGGGAATTAGTATAAAACTATTAATATATGTTTTAGGCAGTTGCTGCAGATTTTAGATAAGATTTTAGACCATGCCCAGGTTTAGATATCGTTGATCTGTACTCAGTGACTGAGTGATGGGCAGACACATACGATGCTGCATTATTGAAAGATCGACTCTTTGAAAGTTAAAAAAATGCAATAACAGATTCTTGGACTGAAAAGCTTTTGACCAAGGTGGGGGTCCAGGATTCGAGCTTTGAAGATACCCCATAGAAAAAAGTTGTAGGAAAAGCATATTTTGCATGGATACTTGTTGGTCCAGCAGTCTTTTTTAGTGTGTGGGTCATTCTCCAGCCATTAGAGTAACAGAGTTCAGTATCGAATGTCAAACAATAGATGAGAAATGTGGTGTAGAAATGGGAATCAAAGTTAAGTAATTTATACGGTCAAAGAACGCGATAGTTTGTGGTTTTTTTAGATGAGTTTGACGAAAAGCTTTTATGAATTCGTACATTATAAAGATCATGAGAATGTTTTGTACGTGTCGACATTCTGAACGTGTAGATTGGGGATGAACTACTTACTACAGCAAGGATCAATCATCATTTGGGTGAACTTTGTTTTACAAAACAGAAGAAAATTGCATAAATTTCTTATCTGTATCACTATCTATTGAAATTTCTAAATATATATACTAATATATGAAACATAAGATATGTCATTTTTCATGTTCTAAAAAAAATTGTGGTTTCAATTGGGAAGCTTTTTTAAGTCCTTGTAATCCCTTGATTTCTTCTTCTTTGAATGATGCATTTGGGCCTCATGTGAGTTTCTATGTGGGGTTTACCGTATATATAACAGCAACTTGATAGAGTTTAAAGGATTCCAAAATACTCTAACATTGGATTGGATTTGAATTTTATATCCTTATCATAATCTGATTCATTAACACTGTTAGGTAAATATTCATTATATAAAGTTAAACACTTTTATGGCTTTATACAAAATAAAAAATAAAAAATTGATATTTCCAAAGGAATATATTTGTTGCATGCTAAACAAACAAACATAAGAATATAGATATGGTGATCACTGGGATATAACTATATACACAAGTAACAAGTTTGCAGCTAATTAGCTTGTTGGACCATCAGTCATATAACATAAATAAAAGCTTGTGAAACCCTTTATCTGTTAGTAATTAACATAATTATATTTACTATTATTGATAATTGATAACTGTACTAGTAAAGAATCACAACTCATTAAATTTTGTCAAATGATTATAATAAAATACAGTAAAAGCCACATAAAAATTTAGTACAACCAAATGATTACCACCTTACTATATTTACTATTAGACCGTACCACTCCCATTCGTGATCGAAATTGACAGAAAAATAGACTGGGCCACGTCAGCGCCACATCAGTTTTTTCAAAAACTGACTGAAACTGACGGACCCCTGCCATCAGTGATCTGTCACTTTAATTTTTGGGTCCCACATTTACCAATTTATCTTTATATTACGCACACCGAAAAAAGAAAAAAGACAAATTAAAAAAAGAGACGAGCGTCATTTTTCCGACGGGAAAAACCGACGGACCGAACCGACGGCGCGGTACCATTGGTGTCGGTTCCATCGGTTTTAATCGATGAAAACCAACAAGCATTGATGGGAATGATCTTAGAAAGTTTGAACATCAAATTTCCTTTATTGTAGTGATTAAGTGATATTATATGCTTTAAAGATTTATTAATTTAGGTTGTTCACATGTGAACAAATTAAAATAAATGTGTTTTAACACATATTTATATGATTTTCAAGGTTTTATTTGTTCTCGTTGTCATATTTAGCAATATCTCGACATGCTTATATGTGAAGTAGCACGGAATCTCGTGGTTCTAACGATTTTTAGCTGGTTATCATTTGATCATCCAATATATGTCATCATAAAAATAAATACAGGATTACGAATTCCATAATTAACAAACCGCCTAGGTCAAATAATCTCGAAATGAAATAGTTTTTTTTATTGGCTTTCGCCAGATACCATATTATTTGCAAGATTCAAATAGCAAATTACATTAAAACAAATCATTGTATTATAACATGGTGGAGGTGTTGAACGGTGGTGAGTTGATGATTTGTTATATAGACAGGTTGGTTTGTAGTAACCGATATTGTAAAATAAATAAAGTTTACTAGGTAAAAGACCCGCGACAACGCATGTTTCAAAATTTGATTTTGTAAAATTTAATTTTTTAAGTTAAAAGAGTTAATTATTTGCTGCGTTAAATGTATGATTATGGTTTCACATGTTGGAAATCAAAATTCAAATGGATTTATGTAAATGGATCGAATTTGATCCAGTCCATACAAACGAACACCCCTAAGCTATTCAATGGTGATTTCATGTACAAACAAATTCAAAAAATTGTTAGCAACTACAAATCAAAAGGAGTTGATATATACAACAAATTAAATGATTCAAAAATCACACCGTGCAACACTTTTCATTCACAGTACAAATACACCATAACATGACTTTGGTGTATAAATCAAATTTTTTTGTTATATTTATCAGCTCCACAAATCAAACGATTATAACTTCAATAATCCACATATGATACTTTTGAATTCTTTTAGAGTTTTTAATATGTTGTTTTGCATTTTATGAATATGGTTTCGGTGGATATGTGAAAGTGAAAAATGTGGGAGAATTTTTAAGGACCATAAATTGAATAATGAATGGTGTATAATTAGTAAAATATTCTTGTATAATTTTTTCTTCATTTTTAGATAAAAGTATAAATATAGATAATAGACCCTTCAATGGAATTTTTCAATTTGATTCGACGATCTAATATAATTACACTTCCCCACCCTCTCAACTATTAAATAGTATTAAGTATATCAATAAAAAAAAAACTTTCGGTTAATATCACGTTTAAATAAAGCAAATTAACACAAAAAATTAAAAACTCTAACAACTTTCATGACATATTCTCAATATTAACGATTTTTTTAAAATTTTAAGCAAAATCAATACTATCGAAAATAAAAATGTATTCTATTCAAATCTTTTCTTAATTATAATTCTTTATTTTTAACCATATATATATATATATATATATATATATATATATATATATATATATATATATATAGTGGGAGGATCCAGGGGGAAACACTTTTTTGGGGGGAAGTAGGGAAGTGTAATATTCATCACGGAACATCTTAACTTCGTCAATACATTTGTCGAAAATTAAAAAGTGAAAATTAATTAATGTTGATCAAAATGGATGTTATGAATGTTAAGCTTCCATAATAAATTCTTTTTGTAGGCTATAACATTAATTGATAAATTTTAAATCCCAAATCGTTAATGTTCGTCGTGGTGAATGTTAACTTAACATTCATCACGATGAATGTTAAAAGAAAATTAATGTTATTTTTTAACATTCTTCGTGATGAATGTTAAGTTAACATTCACCACGATGAATATTAACGTTTTATTGAATAAATATTCATAAAATAATATTATGACTTAAAATTGACTTTCATCTGTTAATATATTCTTTATAGCATCGATCTTGATTACTATATACGAGTAAATTTAATTTTATCTTTGATATTTGTATTGGCAAAGTTAAGATGCTCCGTAATGAATATTACACTTCCCTACTTCCCTCAAAAAATTGCTTCCCTCTTGATCCTTCCCCTATATATATATATATATATATATATATATATATATATATATATATATATATATATATATATGATCCGCCATTCTCTACTCTTTTCATTATATTGATATCAATTGATTCATTAAGATCTCAACCTTAATATAAAAGTTGTTTATCCAAAAAATCAAGTGTCGTTGAACATCTCCTTGATCGAAAACAACTGGTTGTTCAAGATTTCAAAAGTCTAGAAATATTGGAAGCTAATGTATGCATTTTTAAAATTATTTTTTTCATATATATGACAATTTCAATCGACAACAATGTATAAACTCATATTTAATTGACTCATAAATAACCAATAGGTCTAATATTGCCATCTCTTGTATATAGATAGTTATTTTGCATTTTATGAACATGGTTTTGATGGATCTATCATCTATGAAAGTGAAAGGATATGGGAGAATTTTTAATGACCATAAATTGAATAATGAATGGTATATAGTATAAGTGTCAAAATGAATAGGTCGGGTCAGGTCACGGGTCTAGAGGTATCATTTAGGATGATGGGTCTAAACGGGTCTGGGTCAAATGGGTCTAGAGTTGGATCGACCCATCAGGTTTCCACCAAATTTTTTTTTTTTTTGAGTGAAAAATGAAAAAAATGAAATGAGGTGGAAAACAAAATTATCCGCTAGACCCGTCTAAACCCACTGGTTAATTGTTATACAATTGGAGGTTATATTAAATACTCATTTAGACCCATCTAAAAAAATGAGGGGAGACCCAACAAACCCACCAACTCATAAATATTAATCAAGTTAACTCATAAATAACCAATGGGTCTAATATTGTCACCTCTTGTATATAAATATGGTTTTGGTGGATCTATGAAAGTGAAAGGATGTGGGAGAATTTTTAATGACCATAAATTAAATAATGAATGGTATATAGATGGATAAGAAAATATGGTTTTCAGTAGTAAAATATTTTGGTACAATTTATTCCCCACTTCCAGATATAATAATAACTAGGTGAGGAACCCGCGACAGCGCGGGTGTTATTTTATTTAACAATCTATAAAAGGTCAAATGTAAGATATATCTATCAAATCAATATTCGCAGTCACTGACATTTTCATGAATAAAGGTGTGTAATACGTAAAATATGCAAGAATACCTTGGAATGCTTTTGGATCCATTGAACCTACAATTAAAAATTATTAAATATAATCATTATAGAAATAACAATTTAAAAGGAAAAATAAGCTTGATCAAATAACAGAGCAATTAATAACATTCAATTTAATTCAATCAATAAAACGTTGTGGATAGAAAAATAAGTTTTATCAAGGGTTTTCTATACCTTTTGACTTGTTATAGATGTTTGGATCTTGAAAAGTATTGTTCTTTTTACATACAATTAAATATTAAAAAATAATTAGAGATTTAACAACGTAAGTTTTATACAACTAACTTTAAGAATATAACAAAGAAATTTAATTATATTTATAATACCTTTAGAACTTTTAGTAGGCTTTAGATCTACATCTTTTAGATCTACAAATTAAAACCATTAAAAATTTTACCAACGTAGGTTAGTAATCATCAATCGTGGAAAATAAGAAAGAACATACAATACCCGTTGAAGTTTTAGCAAAATTTCAATCATCAACTGAATCATATTTTCCATATACAATTTTAATAAATACAAAGTAATCATGAAACGTTAAATGATAATACACCGTTTATACCTTTGATTTGTTTAGGATTTTTGGAATGACATGAAGACATTCACCGATAGTTGATGAAGATAATTTGAGGGGATCTATGAAAATCAATAATATTAGACGTTTTTGAATGAATATCTCAAGAAATATGGATAGTAAATATATAGGAATGTAATAATTAAATTAGGTGAATATTATTTTAATGATTTTTATTTTAATATGAATGGTAAGGTGTATCACGTTTACTATCCCTTTAGGTTTAGTCGATTATTATTTTTTTCTTTTTTTATATGTTATATGTATGTTTGGAAATTATATTGAGAATAATGTATATCCGGTACAATATTTCAAAATTTTATTTATATTAAAAATTAATACACTTTTATAAATAATTAGTATAGGGGTGTTAAGTGTACTTATTTCAAATTAATATAGGCCATTGATCTCCAATTAGGGAGTCTAATCAAGGGCCAAAATTCCTTAATGGTATCATCTTTTAATTATATATAAAAGACAAAGAAATATAGATGTTTTTAATAATATTGGAGTTTACGGTGGATCAGTCAAATTATTTATTAATATTGAGGATTATTTAGTTGATATTTTAATACATATTTGATAAGTTATAAGTTATTACTCCGTAAAATAAAGTTTGTAAATAACTTGGATCGGTGTTGGATCCAACCGAATTTTTTGGTTATTATTTATTTTTTATTTAATTTCTGATTATAATTTATTAGTTGATATTAATATTTTAAAATGTTAACAAATAATTAGAGGGTGCAAAGTGTAATTATGTTAAACAAATTTAGATCATTGATCGTTAATGAAAAACCCTAATCTAGGGCCCAAACTCCTTCATGCTTTCTTTTTGTTATTTATATTTTCAAATATATATTTTTTAAAGATTAAAATATTTTATAAACAAATAAACTTTTGATACATAATAATATAACATACAAAAGTTGTCACAATTTTCTTCGAAATAGTCGATTCTATGGGGTAGGTAGTGTAATATATTTAGGGTAATATATTTATTGAGGGATTGAAAAAATTAGGAATAAAATAAACAATAAACAAAAATAATTTAATAAAAAAAGAGAAAATAGCCATTAAAATAATAATAACAATAATTCATACATGATACATAAAAGACAATTACGTTTACGAATTGGTGAAGAATTTGAGATCAACAGTATAATCATCATCGATTACATGACCTAACACATGTAATGCTTTTATTTGTTCATCGGTCTTAACAATTTTTTTTGATACTTTTCAACAAATCTTCAGTTAATTCATCATTCGCAAAGTTCATCTTGAGCTATTCGTAAAAGTATTCAACATTTGAGGGATCTAATAAAAAATATAATATTAACAAACTTAAAAAGATATATGTATAATTCGATTATATATAAATATATTTAAATATCTATACATATTAAATAGGGACATAAGGAATGAATGTAATAATATATTATTTGTTTTAATGAGCATGATCATCACAATTATGAACCATATATTGAAACTCACAGACAAAACAAAGTTCCACCAACAAATATTGTTCACATCATAGAAACCCATGAAAAAAAAAGCGTTCACAAACCCACAAATCAACGTTAAACATTTAAAATCATAAAATTACCAAAATCAGCCACCAATATCATAGATGACCCACAGGTCCGTGGGTGTAAGTCATGAGATGATAAACTTAACAAAATAAGTACATTTGCTTCTATTATTAGAAAGTGTGCAAAAGTATTTAGTATTTACTACTCATTTAGAGATTATGTCCATCTCAAAAGTAAAAGCATATTAGGAAAAGCTCTTCAAACTAATTACACCTATGGAAGCAAATTACAATAAGAGTACGTCTGCGAATCATCAAAATAAATTATTGTTCTACCCAATTTCCTTGTACATGTGGCTTCAAATTAAGTATCTAAATACAACTTCAAAAGGGAAGATCAAATGCAACTTGCTGCAATGGCCCCATATTAGTTTTCTAAACTGTGAAAGTGAATTAATTGTAAAGATTAAAGAATATTAAGTAATAAAATTAAATAAATAAATAAATACGATAAGATCCCTACTGTATTAAATTTATGTGGTGTATATTAATAAATAAATTCTTAAAATGGTGGTGTATATCAATAATTAAATTTATGTACTAGATATTCTTGAGAGAATTCGTAGAGAGTTCTTATGGGGTTTCGTTGGCGACGGAAAGAAGATAAATTGGGTAGCTTGGTCCAAGGTAATATCATCCAAAGAAAGCGGTGGCATAGGGCTGGGCTCTCTTTTAGAAATGAATATGGCTATGCTCTCAAAATGGTGGTGGAGGTTTAAGAATGAACCAAATATGTTGTGGAGACGAGTAATATACTCGATTCACGGTTCATCAAGAAACTGGAACTTTATCCCTCGACGACTATCACATTCTGGTCCATGGAAACAGATTAGTATGATTTCTGATTCTCTATCTAGCTACGTACGGTTTTGACTTATATTCTGTTTTTCATGTGACTCCGGGGATAGATTCTGAGTTAACTTTTTGGTACGACCCGTGGCTTTCTGATTCTTCTCTTAAAAATCGTTTCCCTAACCTTTTTAATTTGGAAGTTTCAAAGCGATGTTTATTAAAGGATAGATTACGGGTTGTTAATGGAAGTATTGTGATTCAATTTCATTGGTCTCGACAATTAAATTCGAATGAACATGTTGAGGCTTTGGAATTATCCAATATACTTTCGTTACTATCATGGTCTGAAGAGAAAGATAGCTGGTCAAATGATGCTTCTGTCTTGGGTAAATTCTCGGTTAAGATAATCAGGAATAAGATTCGGGAGGCTCAAGAAGTGGTGCTGGATGAAGGATTCAGATGGGTAAATTGGCTTCCGATTAAGGTTAACTTCCTGTTATGGAGGCTATGGCTTAATAGATTGCCGACAAAGGATAATCTTTTATATCGTAATATTCCACTTCAGTCCCCATTATGTAATATATGCAATCTGGAAAATGAGTCTCTTGAACATGTCTTTGGATCCTGCTTGTTGGCTGATCAGGTTTGGGCTGGTGTGTTTCATTGGTGTAGAGTGCCGAAACCTGCTTCTATCTCGGCTATTGAATTACCATTGTTTGCTTCGAAGTTGAGGGGTGATGCTTCGTGGAAACTTGCTGTTCATCTAATCATATCAACAGCGATTTGGTGTTTGTGGAAGAATAGGAACGATGCTGTTTTCAATCAGGTGTATGGTTCGGTAAATAAACTCATGGGCGAAATTCGTTCTCTCATTCACTTGGTTCAAGAGTCGTTCGAGATATAAAAAGACTACGTGGGAAAATTGGTGTAATTTTAATTTGAGATAAGTACTAGCAATTGCGATGTTGTCATAATACTTAGAATTTGGAGCTGTAATTTTTGCAGAGTTTGTATCCTCTGGATCCCTACAACGTTTTGTTGTTTGTGATCGATTATAATGAAATAATTTGGTTTGTCGTTCAAAAAAAAAAAAATTCTTAAAAGGGATTAAAGGTATTAATGCCAAATCAATATATAATGTATTTCTTAAAAAAGGGAATAGCATTTATGATTAACTCATACTGTATGATAATTCGAACAATAAAAAGATGAAAAATAACAAAACGACGTAGTTCTAAATATTAGTCTTTGTTGAAAAATTTGAGATACACGACGTAATCATCATCTATTTCATGTCCAAGGGCACGTAGTTGTTTTGTTAGTTCTTCGGTTATAACAAATTTCTTTTGAAGTTTATTGAAAGCATCTTCTCCAATTTCATGTTTGCAAGGATTCATCATCAACCACTCAATAAAACGGTCTACATAGGCTTACCTATTAAAAAGGTATATTAAAATTATAAGATACATGTGCATAATATATATATATATATATATATATATATATATATATATATATAAATAAATTCAAAAGACTTAAATACTATAAAATTCATAGTTGATACATTCAAATTCCTATTTAGATTTCAAAGTGTTCTAAAGAAGATTCGTCACCTATAAATACTTTATAAACTTAGTATTACAAATGTAAACACTAATTTAAAATTAAATAATCAAGAATTAATACCATGTAAAATAGTTGAATTTTCATGTTCTTAAGGTGACCTGAAAATCATAAACAAATTAAAATAATTTTTTTTTAAAATAACTTTTTTTTGCAACAGTATAAAAGATTGTAAATGTAAACTAAATAAATCATAATCAATACCTTGAAAACCATTGGGATATTTATGATGATCAACACAAGCTTGTTTAACTACAGATACAAACTCGATGATTATGTACATTATTTAATCTTTTACCAATGTATAGTATAAAATATCTTTGTATTTGTTAGGACTTTTGATGACTTCGACATTAGTTTCCATGGAGATATGTAGGGCATTTTGTGGTGGATTCATTGAGAATTTGGAGAGGGGAGAATATGGTTTATTTAATTGATAAAAAAAAATAGGAATAAAGATGGATATATATAGCTAAAAAAGTTACGAAAAGATTAGGAAAAAAGATTGGATATATATAAGCTAAAAAGTTAGTCTAGGTGAGGAAGACTAAAAAATCGAAATTTATACTTTAAATTATGTGGTTGTTTTTTTAGATGAAAGAATTTAAATAAAACTCTAGAGATTTTATTCCTTGTATAATATATATGTTGCCGTGTTTTTATAATTAAATTAATTAAATTATATATTGCATAAAATTATTTAGAGGATCTCAAACGTTTTTTTTGGTTGCTCAACCTTATCTAATTTGATATAGTCCGTTTATTATTATTTTTACGTTTATTTTTTTAATTACTTATAATATAAATATTATAAATATGATATAAATAAATATGAAAGGGTGTTAAGTGTAATAATTATTAAATTAATCTTAATCGTTAGATCAAGATGAGAAAAGGCAATTAAGGGTTAGGATTGCCCCAAGCTATTTTGCTTTAAATATATGTTATAGATAGATTGGTGTAGGTTATTTGCTAGATGTAATTATTAAAATTGCACAATTTCTATAAATAAATGTTGAATCTTAAAAATCATTCTAAAATTTTTCTTAGGGGGTGTTTGGGGGAGCGGTAAGGGAGAGTTTTTTAGCCTTTGTGGTATTTTAACGTTGAAAAGCTCTATTTTAGTGTTTGGATATATGGAACTTTTTTCTATTTTAAAGGGTTAAAAAGCTAAAAAGCCAGGAATTTGGAGCGGTAAGCTACCGCTAAAAGCTAAAAGCTTACAGCCACCCCAAACACCCCCTTAAAATAAAAGGCAGAAACGTTTTATTCTTCTTATCTTAACTATCCTTATAGTATCTCATTCAATGTCTCAAAATTAGACTCAACAGTAGTAAATGTCTAAAGCACCAAACTCCATATAAGGTAACTACATTTGTAATAAATCTCAATTAGTCTATCTTATATGTACATATATTGTATCAATTATTACACTTAATCATTTAGCATACCTCATAATTATATAATATTTTACAACATCAATCACCATAACTATTAATTTCTCTTTCAATGATATATAATGAATAATGATTGAAGTTATTACTATACAATCCAGTCATATACTAATTCTCCTCATTTTAAGTACCCATGTTATATGGGATCAAAAAAGTCTAAAGCACGTAAACCGAATTCGTTAAATCCAGTTTCTTTAATTTAGATATATAAATTAAACTAAATAAAATATGTACCCGCTGCTTTGCGCAGGTATTCTACTAGTTAGTAACAGAAGTATAGATATGCTGATAAAGAAAAAAGTATAGACATGAAAGAACTAAAGGCGAGTCTAAATTCATGAATTTAATTAGATGTGAAATGTGATTGATGATTCAATGGTTTGAGTTTATGAAAAAAATAAATTATAATCCATAATTAACTTAAAATTTAAACTTCAAAAATGTAGAGATGGAAAATAAAAGGCCTAACTTCATTTGGAAAGTAAATAAACATAATAAATTAAAAACTATAAAAACTAAAACTTACTACAGTTTTCAGTATAACATGAAAAACAAATATCTAAAACTGTTTAATTATATACCCCTCTAATTTAACGGTCATTTGTTTACAAAGATTTGTATGTGTACAAATTTAGAAAGAACAAAAAAACCGTTTTTTGGAAAAATGGAAACACCAACGTATATAAAAAAATATTCCCCTGAGAAAATAATAACCGAAGATCGAAAAGCGATTGAAAAATAAATAAAGAGGGAGACACAAAAGTGGTTGCGCACGGTTGTGGAGGGGGCGGAGATCAGTCGTCTTCCACCGCCATTTATTATCTCACATTCTCTTCTCTTTTTAATTCATTCCCTCTCTCTTTTTTAAATATAAAAAAAAAAAAAATTAAATTGTTTTCTCCTTTTCTCTCTCTTTGCTATATGCGTATATATACGTACAAAGAGAGATAAAAAGGAGTTACATACGTACATACTGAGCAGATCGAATCATTGTTTACGTGAAATATCAAGGTATGTAGTCGATTTTCGTTAACTTTATAATATCGTTATGTCATATTATGTTGTGTTATGTTATGTTACGTTTAATGATATTTGTACGTGCAAAAAATGCAAAACGAACAATTTTTTCCATAAACGGGACTATGTTATTCTGTTTTTGATCATTCACAGTTTCGATTTCGATTGTTGATCATCTCGTTAGGTTATATGTTTGTTTCTATATGAGTCAAATAACAATTAGAGTCGTTTATGATAAAATTGCTTGAATTCTCAGTTTCTTAATTAATGTGCTTTTTTTTATAGATTTAGGAATTAATGGTTTGTGATTAAATGTTGCCTGTTAGTCTGTTAAAGTATTTGTATGATGATTATATTACTATTATATCATAATCATATATATCCATAATAGCATAATTAAGAAGGTCGTGTGGGTTGGTTAACGGGCTCATTTTCTTGTATGCAGACTCAAATTATTGGGCAAATTTCGCTTTAGGAATTACAAAAATGTCGAAATCTGGTTTACACTTGAGTTCAACGGGCACCCTTAAGAACTTGTCCATTGTTCCTCCTTCAAAAAGTCAATTAAGCACACAAGAACTCGACAATGATGTATTCGATTTAGATCAAGCCAGTCCTCTAGCAGCCGACACTTATGAGCAATTGTATCGCGATGCTTTTGATTTGCAAAGCAACAAATCACTCAGCCAGGAATCAAAAATCGACTCAGAGTTACGATCTCTTGCATCAGGAGATAAAACTATGAAAAAGAGTGTGATTAAGGTTGATTCATTTGATACATTAACTTGCACTACTCCAAAAACTAGTACTCCAAAAAAATTGAACCATTCTTTAAGTGGGAAAAGTGTGTCAAGTACTGTTTCGTCTCCACGATCTCCTAATATCCCAAGGCCAAAAACGAGAAGCAAATCGTTTCATGAGAATAATTTACCTCTTGGGAGCCCAAGAGTAAGTAGCCCGAGAGTAACTAATAAGGACGTTACACAGTCACCAAATGGTAAAGAAGATCCACATTACCTTGGGCCTTATTTACTCAAACAAACGAGAGAGCTATTGTCGTCAGGTGAAAATCCAAAGAAAGCACTTGAATTGGGTATAAGGGCGATGAAAGCGTTTGAAAATAGTCGATTTCAGAAGCCTAATTTGGAGTATGTCATGTGTTTGCATATCGTAGCAGCATTGTACTGTAGTTTAGGACAGTACAGTGAAGCTATTCCTATTCTAGAACGTTCTATCGAGATACCAAGCATGGGTGAAGGCCACAAAAATTCATTAGCTAAATTTGCTGGATGTATGCAGTTAGGTGATACATATGCAATGCTTGGATATATTGAAAACTCGATACTCTGTTATACAGCAGGGTTGGGGATACAAAGACAGGTTTTGGGTGTAACTGATCCTCGATTTGGAGAAACGTGTAGGTATGTAGCTGAAGCGCATATTCAAGCGTTGGAATTTGATGAGGCTAAGAAGTTGTGTCAAATGGCTCTTGATATACATAAAGCAAATGGGTCAACCGCCTCTGTTGAAGAAGCGGCCGATAGGAGACTTATGGGTCTTGTTTGTGATGCGAAGGGTGAATACGAAGCTGCACTTGAACATTATGTGTTGGCTAGTATCACTATGTCGGCAGCCGGTCAAGACTCTGATGTTGCTGCGATTGATGTTTGTATCGGTGATGCCTATTTATCGTTGGCCCGTTATGATGAAGCTGTGTTTGCTTATCAGAAAGCGCTTAATGTGTTCAAGGCAACAAAAGGGGAGAATCATCCTTCGGTTGCTTCTGTTTTCGTTCGTTTGGCTGAGCTGTATAACAAGATGGGAAAGTTTCGTGAATCGAAATCTTACTGTGGGAATGCTTTGAGGATTTACGAAAAGCCCATGCCTGGAAGCCCGAATGATGAAATTGGTAATGGGTTCATTGAAGTTGCTGCTATTTATGAATCCATGAATGATCTTAGTCAAGCAATTAATTTACTCAAAAAGGCACTTAAGGTTTTCGGGAAGGCTCAGGGTCAGTTAAGTACAGTTGCAGGAGTTGAGGCTCAGATGGGGGTTTTGTTTTACATGATGCGAAATTACTCAGACTCGTACGATTACTTCAAAGTTGCGGTTTCAAAACTAAGAGTTGTGGCAGAGAAGAAATCGGCTTTATTCGGTATCGTGTTGAACCAAATGGGATTGGCTTGTGTCCAAATCGAGTTGTTAGACGAGGCTGCTGATTTGTTTGAAGAAGCAAAGGGTGTTTTAGAGGTGGAATATGGTCCTCATCATCCTGATACACTTGGTGTTTATAGCAATCTTGCTGGAACTTATGATGCAATGGGAAGGTAATACTACTACAGTATATTGAAAAATGTTACATACTGTTAGCTGCACATATATTGCATTCAACTGTCTTGATGGGGTCCATGATTTCATATGATCCTATATCTATATTGCAGCACACATCATTCTCCTTAATGAACATTTGATTACAATGATATGTTTAAGATTTTGTCTTTGCTATAAAGATGAATGTTTGGTACAGGTGGGAAGATGCAATAGAGATACTCGAATACGTGGTAGGGATGAGAGAGGAGAAGCTCGGAACAGCGAGTTCAGATGTGGATGATGAAAAACGAAGGCTGGCAGAGTTATTAAGAGATGCAGGCCGTGATCGAAGCAAGAAATCGTTATCACTTGAATTCCTCCTTGATGGTTAACATATATACTTATCTCTCTTTATTTAAAAAGCAATCCTTGTATTCATCCAAATGTAAGAAATTCCTTTTTAAAGATACTTCCTTTTCTGTGTATTCATTATTCATAAATTTGTGAAGTCTTTTGTAAAGTTGTAATCATATGAATAACGCCTGAAAGGAAACAGAAACGGTTGTCAATCTTTGTACTCCAAATTACTGATGGAACAAAGGGACTTTCTCATTGTTATTTAGCTATTTTATAACCTGTCATAATTCACAGCAACCATTTTTCAAAGGTGTTTCTTGATTTCATGTTTTTTCTTTTTTGAGAAAGATGAATCTAGTCTAGTTTATATAGTGAAATTAAACAATGTACCTAGTTGGTTTGGTACTTGGTTTCATCAGTTAGTGTTGTAGTAAAAGAATTTTAGTTGGTTGACAGGTCGTCGAGTCGAAAATTCCAACTTAAACAGGCAATGGTGGATGAAAAAACTTTCAGTATCACAAAAATTTTAAGCTCACTCCACTCGGTATTTATTAAATAGAGAGGTGTACCGTCTAAATATGACTAGTGACACTTTTAATCAATCAATAACTTTTCAACTAATTTTACACTAAGTGGGTTTCATTAACTGGTGACACTTGTCACCGTCTGACTATAACGTAGGTTCGCATATACAAACACGTTTCTTTTTATGTCTGTTCGTATCAAGTTTCGAGCTAAAACTTTCCGGACCTACCTGAGACAATAATTAGAAAATTACAATAAAAGATGGACCAAAAGCATAAATATCAAAATTTAGAGGACCAAAAATGTAAAAACAATGTGAAAAATGAAGCAACCCACAATCAGCCGTCGCCATTCTTTCCCACGGAAGACCCACCATTCGCCTGTCGTTACCGCCGTTAACCGTCGCAACCTGAAACCCTAGAGAGAGAATCAGAATGGGTAACTTATTATCATCATGGTATAAACAACCTCCACCGCCTATGGTCTTGGTTCCACCCCTCTTTGATTTCCCTCCACTCGCTGCTCGCACCAGGTACCATCTATCATTATTTTATTTAATTGCTTAATGGACTACACATGTATAATTACACACATTTCAACTGTATACTTGTTTCTTACTTTGTTACCCATAAATCCCCCTAAATATGGAATCCAAATTAAATGAAATTGATTGTAATAATGGGGACTTATTATTATGTGTATGTGATGCAGGATGTTGGAGTCTTCATATAATCTTTTGTTTGGGAAGCTTGCTTTAAGATGTCTTTTTGATGATTATTTTGAAGATGCTCAACATTTTACTACTAAACTTATGCTTAAGCCCACTGATGATCCTCATGTCGATTTTATTGCTACTGTATCCCTTATCATATTTTGTTTATTTATTTGTTTTGACTGGTGCTATTTTTATATGGAATTGAATTGAATTCTAGAAAATTGGTAACGAAGAAGTTCCTTAGCTCTCGTTTAGGTTTCCGGTCCACTTGACCAAAAGCCCAAGGAGACGATTATTGGCAACGCGTTATTTCGTTGGCAAAGGTGGTTAAAGAGTTAGTGAACTCGTTCTGTTTTGCTGTTTATGTTTTTTAGTATTATTGTGAAGTAAAGTTCGTTTCTTTTTTGCAGTGATGTTGATGATCCTCACACATTTTCTGACCTATATGTATCAAGTATCGATCCGTAAGTAGCACTTTAACCTTTCCTTCCCATTAAATAATTTTTTATTTATATCGAAATTTATTATTATTTTTTCAGAATTTTACTCATGAGGGCGTGTGCATATTATCCAAAATATGGACTTGGAGCATTTGGTATTTTACCTGTGCTTCAAAGAAAGAGGTTTGTTTCATTGTTTTCATAGAAATCAATCGATATACTGTTTTAACCTTCTTAATCACGACTTATCTGTCACAAAACTTATTGATCACACAGAGTGTCATCAGAAGATTATGGGGTGATTGGTGTGAGATATGGGTCATCAAATTTGTCACTTGGAGCTACATTTATGCCCTATTCATGTATGTAAGTTATTTCAGATCTCATTTGCAGAATGTTTGGTTGGTATTCTTATAATGATAAGTATTGATTGCAGCGAGATATGAGTTTCCCAAATCTGCGTGGTTGGTTAGAAAGATAGGAAGGTTGACTGCTGGGGTGCAATACAACCCCAAATGTAAGTTTATTCAAACTGATTTTACATTTACTGTTTGCTTTTACTGTCACTTTAGATCTTGACACATTCTCATTGTTCCTGCTGGTTGAAAGTTGAAGCGAAGGAAGGTGCAAGATATAAAAATGTGAAAAACTGGAATTATGCCATAGGCTATGGACTTGGAACTGGCAGCCCGTTGAGCCCATCGTTCAATTTTGGTCTTGAACTTGCACAAAGTTCCCAGGTTTACCATTTGCTATAATTTAATGCTTTATCATTTTTCAAATATACCTTTTACTTAAATACTGGTTTTTAAGTTATGATACCCTGTACTGCAGTTCATAGCGTCATTCTATCAACATGTTGTGGTCCAAAGAAGGGTAATATCTCTATTTTGGTATGCATGTGGTGTATGTGTTTTTTTGTGAAAGTTGAATATGATATAAGCTACTATTGCAATTGTGTAGGTGAAGAATCCCCTTGAAGAGAATGAAGTGGTTGGAATCACAAATTATATAGACTTTGGATTTGAGTTACAAACAAGGTAATTTGGGGTGTCATGTGAAATCTTAAATATTTATGGTTCAAGCAACGGACCTGAGGCGTTTACTTTTTGACAGAATTGATGATCAAAAAGAGTCAAACCACATCCAAGACTCAACCTTTCAGGTTGCTGCATCTTGGCAAGCCAATAAGAACATCTTGGTCAAGGTAATCTTTTGCAGTTTTTAACTCTATGGACGCGGGCTGTACAAAATTTGCAAGTAATGTCTTGCTATTTCAGGCAAAAGCAGGTCCTCTTGGATCATCATTGTGTTTAGCTTTTAAGTCATGGTGGAAACCATCTTTCACCTTTAGCATGTCAGGTAACCTATGAGTTGCTTTCAGAAACTTTAAAAAGATGTTGCTATTATAATCAATTTATATATGAATGAGTTGATTTGGGTTGTGTTTTATCTCAAATGGGTCAAATAAAAATATTAGATAAAACAATAACGGGCCAGTGGGTTGAATGTGTTTACTATTAATGCATACAAGTATACAACCTCCTAAATCAGTTTAAGGCTCTAACTCAATATTGTAAAAATGGAGTTTTGTGTCACATATGAATTATATATGAGAATTTTTCATCAGAAGTGGTTGTGGACTTATGGGGTCAACCCAACCCAGCTTGAATAATTTCAATCCCAACTGAAAGAGTATCTGTTTTGACCCGTTACTCAAGTCATCCGACCTTTGTATATATCCGCCTTTATTAGAATGAGTTGATATGATGCCTTATTATGTTGGCAGCTGTAAGGGATAGAACAGTTGGAAATACATCATACGGGTTTGGTCTTTGTGTGGACAATGTTAGAGAAGCAAGGTTTGTGTTCATTGGTTTGGTCTTCTATATGCTTACAAATTGGATCAAGTTTATCTCTAACAGAAAGATTGACTTGCAGTTATCAACGGGCAGATCCAAATTTTGTAATGCTAACACCAAACAAGGAGCATCTTGCAGAAGGGATTCACTGGAAAAGTGGGTCCAGGCCAATGCTGCAATCAAATGTGGATTCGGGCAACTTTGATGGAGTCCCACGGGAACTCAGACCCTTGGGTAGAATTTTATAATTATCTTGTTATTTTCTTCTACTTACTAATCTTACGAGGATGATCACTATAATGGATCGAGGGGCATGTGTTTTGTAACACCTTTTTAGTCCTGTTTTCAGTGTATATTTCTAACTTTTCACAGAATAAAAGACTATGCTTGATAAAAGTTGACGTTTTTTAGTCATATTCTTATACTTAGCCTCATTTCCCTTATGCAAATGCTTCCTAGCCTCTTCATCTGTTTAGAGACTGAATTGTCACTGTAAATCTTTAAAAGGTAACAGAGAATTAAATAGCCATAACAAAAGAAGGAGAAAAAAGTTATTATTAATCTAATCATTAAAGGAAACCGAGAATTAAATAAGAGGAGAAAAAAGTTAATCTAAATATTAGTTGAACTGTTGAACACATAACATAATTACGCAAGAATAATACCACCATCATCCAAGTATTTCAGTTCACCTACTTGGCATTTAGGTTCTTCACAAAAATATGATGCAATTTCAACTTTTAGGCTAAGTTTGTTTTACGGAATGTTTTTGAAGAATTGGAATTTATCAAAATAAAAGGTGAAATTACTCAATTACTCAACCAAACAAGCTAAAAAATGGAATATCAATTCTAGTTCCATCTTATACCTATCGAAAGCAGCTTTAGGGTGCATTTGTTTCACATAATATTTCTTGATGAACTTCGAATCTGTCAAAGGATTTGAAATTTCAAGTAATTGGAGCTGTAAGGAATTGCAATGTTGAGGAATTGAAATCCTAGTGAATTACAATATGTAGGATCAACAAGTTTGGTTGATATGAAATGGAACTCAAGTAAAATCTTATTATTATTGTTGTTTTGGGATCATAAACGTAATGGACACATGGTACGTATTATAAAACGTACAAAAAATTGTTCAATGTGGAACAAAAGAACATGTAATCAATGTAAATTAGTTCTATTATAGTACAAACGAAGGGTATGATAAATCATGGAGTAATTATAAGTAGTAGTTCATGCACATTCTATTGGAAACTTCTTAGGATCGAACACGTTTCAGAAGGACAAATCATTGTTTAAATGAAGTTGTGACAAAACAACCAGATTGATGGAGTTTTCCTTATTCCAATCCAAATTTGTAACCAATAGGACATTGCATTGGTATATGACATCCGAGTCCCAAATAGACACCAGCACAAGTCCAATAATATAGCCATACATTCCATTTAGCTAGAGCATACACATAATTTCACACCCTTGCATTATTCCAAGGTATTAAGTTTCATCAGGCTTTGGTTCAAGCAACACAGGGATCTTCTCCACATGGTCACCGCGCAACACCTCAACAGTTACCTGACAGTTGACCATTAATTTCGTTTAAGCATTTGTATTCTTATAAATTACAAGTTACCAAGATCATATTTATATACTGCTTATAAATAAGAGTGTGAATGTGAGCTTACTGTTTCACCCACTTTGCATTGGTCAAGAATTCAGTATAAATCACTTCCATTAGAAACCTTTTTACCATTTACAGATGTTATAATATCTCCCAATACGAGTCTCCCAAAGGTATCACGTTTTGTTGATAGCATACCCTGCAGATTCGTAATACACATGTTACTTGAAGTACTTATTCTTTCAGTTGGTGGTTAATCAATAACAAAATTACCGCTTTTCCAGCTGGACCATTCGGAGGAGCATCTAAGACTAGCACGCCGCTGACTCCTAATTGTTCCGTTGACTGATCTGGAGCAAACTTGATTCCTAGAATTGGCCGTGTTACTTTCCCAAATTGCACCAGTTGGTCAACGATTCCACCAACCTGAAAAAGTAATGAAATAAAATGTCTCCCCCAAGGGCTTATAGTTCTAGATTAATTTAATCAACGGTAGAGTAGTAAACTCACTGTGTCGACTGGAATGGAAAAACCAACACCAGAAGATGCACCAGATGGGGAGTATATGGCTGCATTTATACCAATAAGGCTTCCTGAGCTATCAAGAAGTGGCCCACCACTATTACCGGGGTTGATTGCAGCATCTGTCTGGATAACATCTTGGATGGGACGGCCCGTAGCTGCAGAGCTTATTTCTCTTCTTAGCCCACTATAAAGAACCCAAACATATACCTTAACTACAAGAATCAAATTCCATCTAGTCGATCTATAACATGTTTACAGTCTTATACCTGATGACACCGGTTGTAAGTGTGTGATCAAGCCCAAACTGCAAAAGGTATACCAACCATCAAATTAAGTCACCTACAGACTCTAGATATATCATGGAGGTCACTTAGGTAAACAGTTTATAGATTAAATTACCTCTCTAGCATGGTATTTTGTGCTCTAACCATTTTGATAAAAACACACACACACACATTGGAACCTACACATGTATTGAATTAGTAATCTATACTCACAGGGTTTCCAATAGCAAACACTTTTTGCCCAACAAGCAAAGTTGCTGACACGCCAACTGGTATGGGTCTCAATTTGTCTTTCGGTGCATCAATATGCAATACTGCGACATCTTTATCTTCGTCAAAGCCAACAACTTTTGCATCATAAGTTGTCTGGTCGGCAAGAGTTACCCTGAATAAACATAAATCAAGTCAACTCTAGCACACCGTTAAAAAAGTCAATATAATAAGGCTACAATGTCATACGAATTTCTACCATAACATAATAATGAGGACACTCAATCCAGTCACAGTTAACTGAAGTACTAATTTTTAAAAAGTCAACTAAAATTAGTAACTTCTCCTCATGTACATATATCCAAATGAATACAACCTTGCGTTTATAGACAAATAGAAAATCTTGGTTGAAGATAATCACACGTTCGGATCATATCTCCTCTTACTATCTTGGGCTGCATCTTCCAACATTATGATGGCTCATGAATATGTGATTCCAGTTTTCATCTTAATATCATTAGTCATCAATTTACACATTCGTTTATAATGATTTGAAGCTACAGGGGGACATATCAGTACCTTGGCTGCAACTTCATTTTAGCTAGCTATACTAAACTAGCGAATAAGTTGAAAAATTTCAGATCTTATACGAATATGAATTCACTGAATAAAATGAGTGAAAATCGATTAAAAATACCTGAGATCGGATGCCCTTCGAATAACATGATAATTAGTGACGATATGACCTTTTGTATCCCAAACAAAACCTGATCCAGATCCTTGAGGCACTTCCATCACATCCAGTGTAAACGCGTCCTGCCTAATTACAACCAACATTCACTAAAAACTGTTGGAAGTTTAATAATCCATTGATATTTTGGATGGTATAAGGGCTAATATAGTAGAATAAAGCCATTGGTTTCCTAAATTTGGGCCGCAGGCCAACAAATCCAGTAAGAGGGAAACAATGGCAGTTAAGTGACAAGGGTCACAATGGTTCATTGTAACCGATCATGACGAAACAGTGTGTCTAGTGATTGTACCTGCTCGTTATCTATATATATGTGTGTAATGTAATTGGTAGATGTGATTGAACACATTATTTAAGTAAATAAATACAGTTTATACAAAAGGGTTCAATCCCAATTTTCTTGTTTCCTAATGTTGATTCTTGAATGATGATTGATACAAACATGATGTACATGTTTGATATTTTCGATACTGGAATTGTAAGTTTCCTGTATTCTACAAAAACTACTACCTATTTTAAAATTAATATCATCATTTCAGCTTTTCAAAATACGAATCGGATCATTCCAGTTATAGTAACATAACAAATTGTGCACATTAGATTGAATATTTCATTTTGCACCCAATCACGAAACAAATACTCCTCCATCTATCTGATATTATACAAGTAAATTAATCAATGTACCTGGAAGCTAAGTTAGTAATGTAGACAACGGACGGAGTATTATCCTGAAAAAGACGAACAGTAGCCAGCTCATCTGTCTGCAATTTCCGTGGTGTAGGCAACAGAAAAGCGGCGGCTGAATCGACATCGGTGACGAATACAGAAACCGAAAGAGTTACAGAAGTGCAAAACACGAAGCTCGAGTCCAGAAATTTGTTGACTGATGATCTGTGGTTAGATTCCGGCACCGGAGGGTAGGTACGGTTAGAATGTTCTCGAAGAGCAGCAACAATTATAGAATTAGAAGGCGTGCCAAATGAGAAGGTTGTAGAAAGTGAATTTACGGTTGAGTTAGTATTAGTTGAAGGAAGTTTGAAAGTAGAAGAAGATGAAGAATGTGTCCATCTGGAAACAAGTGAAGAAGCAGCCATTATTCAGTAAGCTTTTTTTGTCCAAGTGTAACCGCTTTTTGTTTTTAGTTTCTACTCCTATTTCAATTTCAATTTCAGTTCAATTGGTTGTATTTATTTTATTATTATTATTATATCATCTGCTCGTGAGTCGTGAAGATACTGGAAAGAAGCAGTGAAGATAAGAAAATTTAATAAGTATTTATTTATTATTAATGTAATATACTTTGCCATATAGAAACACATGCAAAGTATTAAAATATTAAATACTTTGTCAAACCAAAAAAACATAAGTGAGGCCAACAATACACTTGCAATAAACTAGAAATTAATGAAAGATACGGCCAGAAATCATGTCATATTATATATTATATCTACCAATCTTATAAAAGGATAGCACTTATTACTGTGGATGGTCCCAAAAAATGCCATGTAGGCATTAAACAGTTTGACACCGTTAAGAAATCTTCTCATTGATATATTGCACTTCCATATATCATCCCACACTTATTTACAGAACACAAAAGACACACTACTCCCTCTAGCAACTTTCGTCTCATTTTGTAAGTGCTTTTTTTTTTTGTTTTTGTTTTGTGGTTATGTTTACATTGATTACATCTTATTCTCGATCTCGTGATTCCTTTTCTGTTCTTGGGTTTCCCTGATCTTAGGTGTTTGTGTGAGAGTAGAAAAGAACGATTTTAAAGTAAGTTATGATATTTCATAGTTTTCATTTACATGATGATATGCGGATGAAAACCAGATTTTGAAGCTATGAAGATCGATACTTATACCACATTTCCACAACCTCCAGCAGCATCTTTAGTTTTGGGTTTGTGCATGACCTCAACTCGAGGCTCTCAAATTGCAAGTAAACTTTTAGTTTTTAAGGTGGGTTTTATATATAGTTCTGAATACTTGGTTGTTATTTTTGTTGATTTATGAGATTACATGCTATTTAAACTTTCCAGTTAGGCTAATCATACATGAGGAAGAGGATGATTTCTTCCGGCCATTTGTTCCGGTTCTAAAGGTAAGTAAGCTATTTTTTCTTATGGTGTTTACCTTCATGTATTATGGTTTAGTGATTCTGATTTCCTTGTTGTATTTATACTTTGATGTTTGTTTGGTTGTTTCCATTTTTAAGGATTTAACCTCTTCCTGTGTTTGTGCTGCCTTGAAGCTTCAATGAGAGATGTTTACGTACACTCTTTTTGATGTTTAGTAAGTTTTTCATCTTTTTAAGAAAATTATGGAAGTGGTTTTTATATATTCTTCATCTAAACAGTTTCAACGCCTACCATGGTTACCAACTCATTAACCTTGTTATTCTTCTTTTAGACTACAGAGTATTAAGTATGTCGGTATCATTTAAAGGTTGACGAGAACGTCAAATATATGGGTGATCCGGGGTGATGCTGGAGTTGGTGATGGTTGAATTGGTGTATATATATATATGAAGTGTCACACCCCCAAAATCGGTAATCGCGTTTATTTAGTAATTAGCGGAAGCATTTTAAGTTTACAGTTTAACAGCGGGGGTGCTGACGTTACAATAGTGCATTCACTGTATCAGAGCTTATGATCATTGCAGAACAGTAATTAAGATGCCATTAATATAAAAGTATTTACAAAAACTACAACTTGTCAAGTCGTAGAAGTAGAGTGTTGTAAAAATACATTTGTCCCAAAAGTGGCATCCTAATTCGTCGTGGGTAACTTACGTCCTTTATGCATGCATCAGTACCTGAGTCCTAATTCCCTGAAAAACATAGTAAAACGTCAACATTGAATGTTGAGTTAATTCACAGGTTTAGTTTATAGTGGTCAAACCAAGTTATGAATAAGTCATTCATTTACAGCAAAACATAATGTTTATAAGTTTAGTAGGAAATACAAGTTATTCTATTTAAAGAAAACATTTCCTATATAAAGTAAATATTTGTGTAGAAAACACAAGTTTAATCATAAACATTTCCTACCAGTTGTATATTTCCAAATAAGTAATCTCAGCAAAATACCATTTCCAAACTAAGTTTGTAGTTTAATAATCGTTGTTAATACAAGTTAATCGTTAAATAGGAAAACAGGTCTATTCAAATATGATAAACATTTCCCATATACTTTGTAAGAAACAACAGTTTATCCAATAAAGGAAAACATTTCTAATTAAATAGTTTGTAGGAAATACATGTTTAACATTTAAGTAAACATTTCCATTTCAAATAGTTTGGTAAAGAGAGTCACCTTCTTAAATATAATTAATCGTTTTGTAGGAAACACAAGTTAATCTATTAAGAATAACATTTCCAAAAGTAGTAATTGGTAGGAAACACAGGTTAATTCAATTAAGGATTAACATTTCCAAAAGTAGTAATTGGTAGGAAACACAGGTTAATTCAATTAAGGATTAACATTCCCTAAATACTAGTAGTTGCTTGTCATGTAGGAAATACAAGTTTATTCAAAAACATTTCCTATAAAATAATTGCAGGAAAACCAGGTTTATCCAATCAAGGTAAACGTTTCCTTCGAGTAGTCATGTGTCTCGGGAAATACCCTTTCCAAATCAAGTTGTATTTGTTTTGTTGTTTAGTGGGAAATATAGACTATGATCCCTCTAAGGTGAGCTAGACCTTTAGAGTTAAAGTAACGACACCTAGTACTATAACCAAACCACGACTAGTTGTTTTGTTGTTGCCTCAGTAACACGGTAAGTATACACTCCTCGTTACGACTGCCGTCGTATGGTTGGAATGACCAACGAGTTATATCCTGGGAGGGTTGTCAAATCGATAGTACTATCTGTATACTCAGTGGCTAGAGTCACCTAGCTAATGGTTATAGGTTGCAAGCACTGGGACTTATGTGCACTACAACTACCTCACGTAAACCTAGGATCGTACCAAGATGCGTTTGTCTTAATTCCCAAAATAGTTATGAAAAATCATTTCATACAAATAGTTCAAGTTTAACATATGAAAACATTTCATATAAACAGTTCAAGTTTAATACCATGAAAGCATTCATGTTAATTAGTTTCACATAATAGTATGCATCGCAATTATATAAAGCAAGTAGCATGTTATATCACATTGTTCTATGTTTTCCACCCCTGGTTTTAAAAGCATTTAAAACAAGTAAAAGGTAGGGGCTGTGAACTCACAGGTAGCGGTCTTCATCGAATATAACAGCTAGTAATAGTAGTCGTCCAAACTGTATACTTCAAGGTCCTAGACGCAAGAAGATATACTTATATAAGTATTCGGCTAATCGTTAAGTTGAAATGTTTATACAATTTTAGTTGTTGGTGATAATTGCGTTGAAATAGTTGTTGCGTGTAAGTATATACCTATATATACTTATAAGTTGAATATATATATTCGTATATATATATTAATTGTCGTTGTCATATATATATATATATATATATATATATATATATATATATATATATATAGATATATATATATAAAATTTATCGTTGTCGTTTATCGTTTATGTTTTAAAAACATAATATTATATGTTATAAAAACAACCTCGTTCAATCGTATATATATATATATATATATATATATAATACACACTTGTAAATTTTTCGTATCTATATATATATAAAAAGGTAAGTTGTCGTTTACCAATATATATATCAAAATGATCGTCGCTTCATTTTACTCGTCCTATATATATAAACCGATTTAAGTTTGTGTTTTGAAACTACGAGGCCCGTTGGGCTTGGCCCAATCAGTTTGGCCCGATAATGAGGCCCAATAGATGTGGTCCAATTGATGTGGCCCAATTACATTAACTAAATTATTTTGGCCCGTTAACAACAATACTAATTTTGATCTATTATATAATCGACCCGTTTGGCCCAAAAAGTTATATCGTTAATTATTTGTGTAAAAATAGTGTCCCGCGGACGTGTACAATTTTGTACCAAATTTTTGTATCAAAAGTTTTATAACTTTTAAATAATTCGTTAAGTCGAAATCTCGTGTCGTACATTTATAATCGTTTACGTGTTTGTAAGTTCGTATATATGTATGTACATGTATAAATGGTTGTCGATGATATACATATAATATAATAGTTGTTGTCCATATATATATATATATATATATATATATATATATATATATTTAAAAAGATAAACAAAAACAAACAAAATGGTCGGTCACAGGTCTCGAACCTGTGACCTTCCTTGGCAAACCCAACAACTCAACCACTAGGCTAAGTGACACATTACAATTTCATTTTATGTATTAATTGTATATATCTGATGATAAGTAATGTTTTTGTTTTAAAAATCAATTCGTAAGTTACACCTCTGTTTTTTGTTTTTGTTTTGGTCCGACATCCACCACAGTCCAGTTATTAATCCGAATTCAAATCGAGTTTTGGTTCCAACAAATTTTGTACAATACCAATCATCATAATAACACCTAATATAGGGATTTTTAACAATAAAATTTCACCACTTTTATATATAGTGATTTTTGTGTTCTTGAGTTTTAGCTTTACTAAACTTTCATTTTTAAGAACTTATATCACCAAAATCACCAAATGAGTTTGTAATCAACCACAATAATCATGTTTCAACATATTATAACTAGTTTACATACATAATCTCAAGTTAAAATCAAAGTATATAAATGAGATTTTTAGAGATTTGAACCTCACAGTGGATTTAAAGATGGCGATGATGATGATACGATGTGATGATGATTATTAAGGTGGTGGAGAAAAGTGATGAACATGTGTTGGTGTTGCTTCTGTTCTTGTTCCTTGCTGCTACTCAACGATCACAAAAAAAAAAGAGAAGGAAAAAGTTTGTAGCTTTTGGAATTATTGAAGTTGGGTGAGGTCCAATGAGTGGGTATGGGAGTATATATTAACATATTAAGTTTCAACTTTGACAAAGGGAAAACGTGGTTCATGTACTGATATGTTTGTTAGATATTTTTATTTTGTTATTTGTTTGATTTTTAACCCGTTAATTTCGGGTACGGGTATAATTTATGGTACCACGTGTACAAATCAATTATTCGTTATTTTTATTTATATCTTAAACTTAATAATTGATAGTTATAAAAATGAAATATCTTATTAAAAGGATTAATAAAATTACTTACAGTAGCGGTACTGTACAGTTAAATTGGGTGCCAATTTTCAGTCAAATTTGGAAATTATATTTTGAGGTAATCTTCCAAATACTAAAACAGGAATGGGAAAATAATACTTTTATTATTTTTGACCTTTAGTTACGTTTTATAATTGTTTCTGTTCGTATATAACGCGTCCTAAATAATCGTCTAAAGGTTTCCGTTTTATTTTGGTTCTAACTATATTCGATAATAATTTCAAACAAAATTTATCCAAAAGTATTTTGGATATCTTTTTGGACTTTTGTACTGCGTTCGATACGTTAATATAAAACGTATAATACATTATATTATTTCAATAATATAAGTTATAATAATCGTAATTAAAAATTTTCGAATTATTAATTATTTTGTATCACCAACTTTATTGCATTTAGTTTGTCGAGTTTAACACGTTCGTTTAGTACGTAAATATTATATACATATACATATATCTATACACATTAAATCTACGATTCACAAATAATCGTGAAATAGTAAGTTTTCACAAAACTTAACACGTAAGACAGGTTTGAATTCACTAATCAGGGAATTACTCCAAGAAATGCATGTAGTTAAGTAAAGATTAATACCCTAATTTGAGGATTGTCACATGAAGTCAATAGAAGATTTCTTTCTCTTCTATAGCGCAATGAATGTATTGTATCTTTACTTGTACTCTAATAATTTATATAATGCTTCATTATTTATGTGTACTTAGGTGGCTGGGAGATACATAGTGTTTGCCGTTTTTATTTTATTCGCAGTGTTTTATTTTCAATAACGATGCTAAGTTATGAGTTATCATCACTAATCACAAGTTAATTTGAATATACTTGGTGAATATAAAGTGACATATATTATAGTCTAACTATTTACAGATCTTCAAAAGGGTTTATCTTTCCATACCATTTTTTATTTCTTATCATATCATTTGTTGCTTAAAATAATAGAAAAAGTACAGAAAAAGTACGGAAATGTACAGAATGTAAGAAAGAATGATTTGAAAAAGTACAGAAAAAGTACAGAAGAGTTAATTTAATAATAAATAAATGGTATGTATAGTAGGACCCCTTCAAAAATCAAAAGGACAAATAGTGTGGAGTGGGTGTTTGTTGACAGTGTGTGAGTCAATCTAGGTGTAGGGTGGCTACACCTACAGGTATGGTGGGTATAGCCGTTGACGTTCAGTAGATGGTGTGGCCATGTGGGATTGTGGGAATGATTCATTTTCTATATTTTCGATAATTTCAGAATGGGTGATGATAAATCCACTCCTATTTTTGATAAATCCACCATCAATATGCATTATTTATTTGTACAGTACAATACTTTAATGCGTATTCTTGGTGGATCTATCAAAAATAGAGGTGAAAATATCATCACCCAGAATATAGGTAACTCATAATAAAAATGTTTTCTGTAAATTCATTTTCTATATTTTCAATAATTTCTATGGTTTTAAACAAACTGAATTGATACAGTATGTATATATTTGTATTATTATTATTTTTTAATATGATAAAAATGTTTTCTTTAATTACTATGTACGTAGTAAAGTCTGAGCAACTCATATTATAATTTTACAGTGTATATACAATGTATTTTTAAAAATTTAAAATCTTTAAAGCATCATTTGGTGTTTTTCTATTTCAGAATACTTTTGTAATATAAATAGTAAATTTCTCAATTTTGTACTGCGTATATCTATTTCAGTTATTACAATTGAGTAATTCTATTATAGATTCTAAGAGAATAAGTGAATAACTTCTAATATATATGAAATCAAATCTAAGTTAATATTTTTTAAGCATACATATAAGAATAATTGACGAAGGTTCAGATATAAACATTTTTTATGGTGGGAAAGGTGTAAACACATTTTTATTTTTAAAAATGAAAAATATCGTTCATACGAAACCTACCATAAGAAATGATCCTACAATAACTATTCCCAAAAATGATCATGTCTAAACTTTAGAGTTTTTACTTATTTAATACTGCAACAACGCATCAATCCTTTTATATGATATGTTACTAAATCTACTACTTTGTAATATGAACTCTACGATTCAGATCTATAAAGTGAACATCCCAACCTCTTTGTTTGAAGTTTTGTTTCACCTTCGGAAAAAGAACAACAGACTAATGATACTAAATTTACATTATCTAAACATAACTTTAACAAAAAATTAAAAAAGCAAATCATAATGTTAATCCAATTTAATGTAATATTTTTCAGGTAATTGTAAATCATTTAAAATATCATGGGTGGTGCTATGCACAACCATAGATACTACCTAGTATTATATATATATATATATATACAGGAGGGTGGTTCATTTATAAAGCTAAAGCTTTAGATCTCCAATTCTGTAAGGTTCAACATGTTCAATGTCATCTACAATTAAATATAAGAGAACAACTATAAATTTTAACATGTTTAAGTACCGAAGCCCTCAGAGCATAGTTGTTAACTCGTGACTCGACTCGTGATTCGGAGTATTGATTTTTAACTCGTGATTCGTGACTCGACTCGACTCGTAAGAGTCATAATTTTACAATAAATACATATATTTATATCTATATGTATATTATTGTTTAGATTTCTATCCTTAATTGAAGAAAAACATGATGAAAGTCATTAAATAACACAAATGTTTAATTTATAATGAATTATTAGTCATTTCCAACCATATTTTGTCATTTTATATTTTTTATTATATTACATTAAACGTGTGTCCGGTTTTTGACTCGTAAGAATCGCCCAAGACTCGTAAGAGTCGCCCACGACTCGGAAGAGTCAATAAATGACTCGTAAGAGTCAAAGCCATTTACGAGTCGGGGTCCGAGTCGCCTCGTTTCTTGAATTTCTGAGCCGACTCGTAAGAGTCGACTCGTGAATCATAAGAGTTTAACAACTATGCCTCAGAGAAAGAATATAAATTTTAGTGACGTATCATTTTCATATTGAAATCACACTCAAACTAACTTTCACCCGTAAATCATCGAACTGAAAATTGGACCCACATTTAAACATTTTTTACCTTTACAAATAATTATACAGAGGTGGATCCAGAAAATTTAGTCGTCGGTGTCATAAAAAATTTGAAGTTCACTTCACTTGGTAGTTTAAATGTTTACTTAAATAATGATTTGTACCGCATAAATATGAGTGGTGTCACTCTTAAAAAACCAATAACTTTTCAACTAATTTTACAATAAGTTGACTTAATTGGCTAGTGTCACGTGCCACCGCTAACTATAACATGGGTCCGCCCCTGTAATTATACACACACAAAATAAAAATAAACCAAAGGGCCTTTGGCCTAGCAGTATGTGGGAAACCCTTTAACCAAGAGGTTGTGCGTTTAAGCCTCGTGGTATGCATGTATATATTCGTGTGATGTATATATTATGTAGGATATGTTAGATTGTAGGGTTCACTTTCTAAAAAAAGAAGTTACCATTCAAAATAATAGCCAGAATTTTGATATAATCATTTTATCAACCATTTTATGGAATGAATGGTCACATTAGTATGGTCCTTGACCATTCTGCGCCACCTCACCCCACTCCTTTTCACTATAAAAGATTAGCACATTTTATATTAAAAAAATGACATTATAATATTGTTTTGGTCAAAAATTACTAAAAGCAATTAAGTGATCAAAAATTAGTTTGTGAGGTCAGGTGTATAAATTATTCTCAAGATAATTACGTAGAAACACGATTATCTCTATTAGTAAGTAAATATTTTGCGTTTAAAAAAGATTAATTTGATCCGTGAATCCTCGTTGAATAAACGTTTATGTATCAAAGCTTTCCTAACAGACTAAGGATAATAGCAATTTGATAACGAAAATGTAAGTAAAATGTAATTGAAGCAAAATTAATGACAATTAAGCAAAAACGACACGATGATATACGAGGAAAGCCCTTGATCAAGGTTGATCGCCGGCACAAAACCTCGGGAAGGATCAAATGATCCTTGCCTTTGTTGATCTTATTAAAATGAAAGTAATGAATTACAAAGTAAGAGCACAAGGATGATCGGCTAAGTGAATGTGTGTGAATTTAGCTAAGTGTTAGTGAAATAATCGTAAAATGAAGAAATAGCAGAGTGTTTATGTGATTTGCAGGTGTGAGTAGTGAATTGTGATTAACCTAATCGATCACCCAAGCCTCGTTTAAATAGTAAGAGCGTATAACAATAATCCCGAAATATCAGGGATCCTCCGAGGTATGATGAAGACCACCAACGTCTCTTTTGACTTCATTTTACACGTGCGTAAGACTTCGTCTTCATCAAATTGTATCAGATCCTCTTCACGTAATCCGGAGCATATCTCATTAACGCGTTTCTTCTATGACCTGGTCAATACTCAAGAAAAATAAACACGTTAATCAACTCATGATACTGAACTAATACAGGTCCAGGATCCTGAGTTATGCGTACTCCAGAATATACTTAGGATCTTCACTTAAGGATCCTCCTCATTCAGTATCCTGCAAGAATATGTTAGACAAATATATCCTGATTAGGATCCTGTAAGATAAATAACCAGAATATATCCAGGATCCTTAATAATATCAGTGATCCTGAAAACAGACTTATAAATCACCATTATCCTAAGGTACGAATATAAAATATAAACGACTTTCATACCTGCAAAGTGTACTTATGATGTTAATAAGGATCCTGCAAAGGTTAGTAAAAATCTAGCCACAACAATTGCCCCCGAAGTTGTAACGCTTTTAAGGATCCTAAAACGTTATAACTTCCCAAGCTAACCGCTTAAATCGTGTTAGGTAGTTGCACGGATAACTGTGCCTGGATACTTATAGCTATCCTGACGCACATCATATCACACTTAACCTCCACTCCGTTTTCTTCTCCACATGTTTTCAGGTATCACCTTTCTCTCTTCTCTTTCGTTTTTCGTTAATTATGAAACATGTAACTAGAAGTGACCTTCCCGAATTTATTGATCAGAAAATGATCTCCGAACCTGTTTCATCTTCATTATCCGGTCCCGACTTAGAAAAACTTAAGAGCGCCTTTCCTAAAAACTCCATTTTCCGACCTCATGATCCTAGTCTCCATGCTGATCATCGATCGGATCGATGGATATGTTTCCCTGAATTTCCCTTTACTCTAGGACTAAGATATCCATTCCCGGAGATTTTTAGCGATTTCTTTGGCATGACTGGATTATGCTATTCACAAACAATGCCTATGATTTGGTGCACCCTGTTCGTCATTCATTCCGTCAATGAATCTCATCATACTCATCTTGGAATTCCTGAAGTAGCCCAAACCTACCATCTTCGATCACACGGTTCGAATTATTTTCTCTTTAAAATCAAGCCCAAACGTAAACATCTAGTTCTTTGCGCCACTCAAAACAATCCCAACTGGAAAGAGAGATTCTTCTTCGTTGATCGTAGATCCCTTCCCGACGAAGAATTGATCTCCACTTTTTGGCTCACAAAGGGCAGGGTTGAAATTACCTTAGGATTCAATTTCTCATGTATCTTTATCTCTAATTTGTTCAATTTCTCTTGCAGCTACCTTTGAAAATTTGGCTCCTCCCCTTTTTGATACATAAGAGTTGATTCAAAATTTCCTTCAAATTCCCGAGAGTGTCAGAACATTTTCACCTCCTTCTTTATCATAAATCATGAAGACCGAGAAAATTACTCCTACTTCAACAGGTAAATTTCAAATCCCCTTCTCGGAAATACTTATCTCATATTTATACGACAATTTTTCTCTTTCTTAAGCAGCATCTTATTTCTCCTTATCGGACATTGATGATGAGGATACACCGATCAAAGTGGAGAATTCAGCCCCTGAACCTAGCAAGGCAAAAAACCCTAATCCACGCACCAGGTCAACCGTCAAGAAAAGGAAAGCTGTTATCTCTGAGGATCCTGATGAACCCATTCTGAACTTTGAGCAGGTATATTCCATTTAACCTATTTAACTCCACAATCAAATTCCTTTTCCTGCACATTTATTAACATTTATTCTATCCAGGCTATGGAACAAGCCATAACACGTTATAAGGAAAAAGAAGAGACGATTGAGAGTATGAAGAAATCTGCTGCTGTTGCTGCGGAATCTGCTGCTCAAAAGATAGCCTCCTTGAGGAAAGAGGTAAAGGATGCCGAAGCTTATGTCGCTCAAAAAGATATGGATGCTCAGAAAAGAATTGATGAAGAGCGGGAGGTCATGATTGCTGCTGTTAAGAAGGACGCCACTGCTGCTGTACTCAAGGCTAGGATCCTCATGGCATCTGAAGCTAGTGCCAGGGGCTTGGACATATCTTTCTGGAACCTTGAAGCTTGGCAAGATAAGTTGGCAAACCTAAAAAGTGAGAATCCAAAAATGGGGGACCTTTTGGATGGTAGTAGTGGCAAAGCTCTCAAAGCTTCTAAGGTGTCTCCTCAAAAAACAGCAATCCAAGTTGATGACGTGGAGATGGATGATCCTGAGCCAGCGAAGGAGACTCCGAAGGAACCCATACCAGCAGAAGAAAGCAACATAGTGGGCGAGGAAGGCATATGACTAGCCGGAACCCAGTCTTCATTTTAATGTTTAGTTTTTAAGGGTTGTGATTGTACTTAAACAATTTCATTCGGGGCGAGGTTGACTCGGTGCAGTCAACCATGGTTGTTTTTTGAATGTGGTTTGTGTTGGCCACAAGACATTTTTAATTTCCTGCACCTTTGAACCTTAACTCGGGATGAGCAATCATGAATTCTTTTGATGTCAACAATATTAGGATATTACAAATGCCTTGTACCTTTAAGATACTGAGGAGATTCCCTCAATGTAGAAATTTGTTTTGACAATAATTCAGAAACAGGATCCTGAGGAGATTCCCTCAGGACACATCCAGGATATTGAGAAGATTCTCTCAATATATATTCGACTCCATAGACTTCAAGGATCCTGAACAGGATCTGAAATAATCTTAAGTTTAGGATCCTCAGATTCAAGGATCCTTTATTTGGATTTGGCATAAACTCAAGTTTAGGATCCTGAGATTCCAGGATCTTAAAACATTTTGATGATTCCTGTAACACGAAAATGTTTTAAAATTTGTCAAACAATTGTGAAAACAATTTACTTCTTGAAAGACGTTGCAATCTTAAAAAGATTTTATGATCCTTAGATCAAAATAATTTTGGGAAAAACATTAGAGCTAATAAAATCATTTATTAGACTCAACCAATGAAAATTTGATAATGTGAAAACATTATAACCATTAGGTAGTTTATGCAAACTATAAAAGTGACATGTAAATGCCAAATCGTTGGGTAATGTGAAAACATTACAAACCGTGCGTATTACGTAATGAGAAGTCATTACAAGCCTTATGTACTTGGGCTACGCCATTTGAGACATGAAAATGCCTAACCAATTGAGTAATGTGAAAACATTACAAACCTTAGAGTGACGTGAAAACGACACAAACCTTAGATCGATACGTATAGTGCACATCGGTATCGACATTCGTTAGCGCTTGATCTATAGGCCAATGGAAATGAAGTTGTCGGGTACCAGAGGCATCACCGATTCCCTAACCGTGGAACTATAATCAAACATCGTGCGCTCCTGGCGAGGTGTCAAAACCCTTTTCGTAGAGAGGTGTTTATCCGTACGGAAACCTCTAAACCTTAGAGGATCGCTGGGATCCTTAACGGAGGAGAGGTGGCCAACCTATAATCTTTATTCCATAATCCTTAAATGCATGAACTACAGCAAATACAAAATCTTAGGTAAATGTGGGTGTTAGTTTGCCTAACACCCCTCCGATGCTTAAGTCAGCAGGGTATTCGATGAGAATAATAATCATAATTAACTTTCATCCATATATATATATATATATATATATAATTATAATACACACATACATATAGTAAAGAGTATTAAAATCAATGAAAAGTTAAGGATCATAGGAGTACCTTATACGTTGAACAAAGATATTCAACTTACACGTGATAGAGTTTCAAATGAATGGCATTCCAGGATCTTGGAAGTAGTTCTCCATCCATATTGGCCAACCAGTATGCCCCCTTTCCAGCATCCGAATCTATCAAGTACGGACCTTCCCACTTTGGTGCTAGCTTTCCTTCCGCAGGATTCTTAGTATTTTGAAATACTTTTCTCAATACCAAATCTCCTACTCGAAACCTTCTTATCCTAACATTTTTGTTGTAGGATCTTGAAATCCTCTGTTGGTATGCTGCAATCCTGAATTTAGCACGATCCCTTAATTCATCCACAGTGTCCAGATCCTGAATCAATGCTTCCTTGTTTGCTTCCAAAGTCTGCATCCGGGATCTTGCCGTTGGGATCACCATTTCCGTCGGGATCACAGCCTCAGATCCAAACACCAAAGCAAAAGGAGTTTGCTTAGTTGCCTGCTTTTCTGTGGTTCTATCAGCCCATAAAACAAAAGGCAACTCTTCAGCCCATCTCCCTTTCTTAGCATCTAGCCTCTTCTTAAGATTATTGATTATGATCTTGTTGCTAGATTCTGCTTGTCCATTAGCTTGAGGATGGACTAGTGTTGAAGTTATCATTTTGATTCCTCAACTTTCACAAAACTTGGTTGTTCTTCTTCCAATAAATTGAGATCCATTGTCACATACTATTTCTGCCGGAATCTCAAACCTTGTGAGGATATTTCTCTTGATGAATGAAATTACGTCCTTTTCCTTTACTTGAACAAATGCTTCAGCTTCAATCCATTTTGAGAAATAATCCGTCATTGCAAGCATAAACACTTTTCCTCCTGGAGCAACAGGTAGTTTTCCAACAATATCCATTCCCCATTTCATAAACGGCCATGGCGAGATAATTGGATGCATCGGTTCTGCCGGTTGATGATGAATGTTCTCGTGTCTTTGACAAGCATCACATTTGCGAGCAAAATCCATGGAATCCTTCTTCATTGTAGGCCATAAGTATCCTGTCCTTAAAGCTTTTGAAAATAATGCTCTGCCCCCAGAATGATTCCCACAATCACCTTCGTGTATATCCTCAAGGACTACTTTTGCTTCAGGATCCTCAAGGCATCGCAATAATGGTCTTGCAAGTGATTTTTTATACAATATACCATTTTCAATAGTAAAACGAGATACCTTTAACCTGAAAGCTTTGGGATTGTATTCATCCTTAGGGACCACATCGTGTTGTAAATATTCCATGATTGGTTGCATCCATGATCCTGACTTTCCCCCAGAACCTGATGCATTCAAGTTATCTCCAGGCTGAGGATCCTCAACATCACAGACTTTCTCTTCGTTGTGATCCTTATCAGCTATAGCGGGCGTTGTAATATGTATAATTGGTATTTTGACATCCGGTGGGATCCTTAAGCTTGACCCTAGATTTGCCAAAGCATCCGCCTCCGTATTATCTTCACGTGGTACCTGTTGGATTTCAAAGACCTCGAAGCTACCTGCAAGATCATTAACTATCTTCAAATACAAGGCTAATATAACACCCCTCATTTACAATTGTATTATTTAATACATCGGAAGCGTCAGTCCATTTTTCAACATTTTAACTTATAATATTAACATCTTTAAAATCTGATAATTCAAAACTAGATTCAAACTAGTCTTATGAATTACAACCAAAATACATTAAACTGGGTGTTATATGAAATTAAAAGACAACACTGATTTATACAAATCAGATATCAGAGTAAAGCTTTGTCACCAAACATTCCATCCAGCCCGACTTCTTGCCCAACTAATATCCAATCTATAACCTGCAAGAAGGGTTAATGGGGGGAATTAGCTCAACGCTAAGTGAGTGAATAATAAACAACAGCCCAACTTAGCATAACAACTCTGTTTACATCAAAGCATCGTAAATACACAATATCACAGAGTATCTAGAGTTCTTAGGGAAACCTTCCGCTAAGAACATACAGTCCTATTTCAATGAGATAACATCTCAATACAATAACATGTCAATGAGGATCGGTGGTTCTGGAGATACCATAATACCCGGGGATTCTCCAAGAACACTTATCGTACATATCCTTATGGCCATAAAGGACGAGACCGATAGTTTGGTACTAATCTCATACGACCTAATTTCCTATTAACGATAAGTACAAGGAAATTCCTGTCGTCTTTCAATAGTAACCAAACCCAACTATCGCGTTGACCTCAATACCATAATGCCCGAAGGCCAAATAACAAGTGATCACATATTCAATCAGGTCAACATATCATACTAAACAGTCTATCAACGGTATTATTACTACTAGCCATATTCATAATGGAAAACAAAAACAGTAATAATACGTTACTTGTTGTAACCAAACCTGTTACAACTAAATCACACTGAGGTTATAGATCCACTCACCGAATACCTCAGTTGTCCACTTAGTAGTCTAATGTCACTGAGTCTTCTGTTTATCTGGAATTACAATTAAACAAAATGAGTTAGTAACTCATTCATAATCATCAACTCATGTTAATTATTATATCACATGGTTCATAATCCAAATCTCAATGAGTTATCACTCTAATCATTATATCATGACAGTGTTTCTATTTCAAACTCATTATCAATATTCAATTAAAATTCTCATTTCAAGATTATGAATAATCACATTAACATTCTTAGATCATAATCATTTATCAAGTTATGATCATTTGAATCACAACACTACTTTAATCAATAATATTCATGGTTAACTAACATAAGTAAACCATCACAAGATCATCTCTTGAACACTTAATCAACTTCACAATCTTTAACTTAATTAATGTAAATCATCATCATTAATCAATCATACTATAACTATTGACAACACTTAACAATTTATAGTCTAATAATACAAGCTTACAAGCTTTGATTATAGCATAATCAACAAAACCCATGTACTTTATTCATAAGTTCCTATTGAATTCTCCACTTTTATATTAGGGCTTCACCTATAATCATGATTTTAAGATTAACTAAGCCTTATATGATCATTACAAGCTTTAATTCATGGATTATCAACGAAACCCATAAACCATCAATGATCATATATGAAATTCACATTTCTAGGCTAAGGTTTATATTATAATCATCATATAATCATCAACTAACAACTATTAAAGCATTTCAAGCTTCAATTTAGCATCAATCACCCTAATTTAATCAAATACCCAAAACCCCTTTTCTAGGGTTTATAAAGAATCAAGAATTCAAGACTTACCAAGTGATTATAAGGATGAAAGGATGATTAATTCATGTTGTTGAAGCTTGAATTCGAACTTGGAAGTTTCAATTTGATGTTATGAATTGATTTAGGGTTTTTCATATGATACGTATGTATGTAAGATGCATATGTACGTATGTTGGTATTTAAGAAATAAAGAACCGACTCAAAATATGAGTTTATCACATAATTGATTAAATTTCGTTCCCCGTACTTATCATTGTCTGGAACTTAAAAACCATTTGCGGGGAAATATTATTTTATTTTACCGTCAACTGAATTAAATTAAAACAGTTAACAATTTACTAGTCACAATAAATTATGTGACTCTTTAACCAATTATTTTCAAACAATTTAACAAAACTATTTTCTGACAAATTAAATAATGATTCTATGTCAGAAATATTAAAATACATCTAGACCCGAGGAGTGGATGTTACAGCTAATCTATCTACTTTCACAGTATAAGATCCATTATAATGGTTAGCAATCAACAATGAATCAACATACACGTTTAAGTATCTTATCCCAATATCCTTAGCTAATTGTAATCCCGCAATTAATGCTTCATATTCTGCCTCATTATTTGTAGCTTGAAATTCACATCTTATGGCTTGAGGTATAATATCACCTTGAGGTGACTTTAATACAATTCCTAATCCAGTTCCTTTTACGTTAGAAGCACCATCAGTATATAATGTCCATTTTTCACTTATTTGATTTAGTTCTTGTACTTCTAAATCTACTTCATTTTGAAGATCACTAGTAAAGTCAGCAATAAAATTTGCTAGGGATTGAGATTTAATTGCGTTCCTAGGCTCATAGATCATATTATAAGCACTTAATTTTACAGACCATTTAGCTAAACGTCCTGACATTTATGGTTTTCTCAAAACATTTTTAATAGGGTAATTAGTTCTTACATGTATGTGGTGTGTCTCAAAATAATGCCTAAGTTTAGTTGATGCCATGACCAATGCAAGTATAAGTTTTTTGAGATGAGAATACCTGGTTTCAGCATCTAATAGGCTTTTACTCACATAGTAAACTGGATATTGTTGTCCTTCATGATCCTTCACTAGCACCGCACTTACAGCACTTCGTGACACTGATAAATAGAGAAACAGCGGTTCCCCATTCTCAGTCTTCATCAATAAAGGAGCTGTCTGAGGATCTTGAAATAAAACGGTTCAGAGCTGCTATCCTTCCCGTTAATCTTTGTATATCCTTTGGGCTTGATGGAGACTTTAGATTTAGAATAGCTTTTATCTGTTCTGGGCTAGCTTCTATTCCTCTCTTGGTCACCATATATCCCAAGAACTTTCCTGCCCCCACTCCAAAGTGGCATTTTGCAGGATTAAGCTTCATGTTGTAGTGATCCAGGATGTCAAAGGCCACCTTGAGATCCTGAAGATGATCCTCAGCTTTCTTTGACTTTACTACCATATCGTCAATGTACACTTCCATTGTGCTTCCCAATTGGTCTTTGAACATCATATTGACTAGCCTTTGATACGTTGCACCTGCATTTTTAAGACCAAAGGGCATGGCAATATAACAATATATACCTGTGGGGGTTATGAAGGCTGTGTCTTCCTGGTCTGAAGGTTCCATATGAATTTGTTGAAATCCTGATGAAGCATCCATAAAGGTTAGGATCTCATGCCCAGCTGTAGCATCCACCATTGAATCTATATGAGGCAACGGAAAAGGATCCTTCGGGCAGGCCTTGTTGAGATCCGTATAGTCCACACACACTCTCCATTTCCCGTTCTTCTTTTGTACCACTACCACGTTTGCCAACCATCTTGGAAACTTTACTTCCCTTATCATGCCAGCAGCAAGTAATCTTTCAACGTCTGCCTGGATAATAGCATTCCTTTCCGGTGCAAATTTTCTTCTCTTTTGTTGGACCGGCCTGAAACTATTATCAATTCCAAGTTTATGAGTTATAACATCCTTAGATATACCTGTCATATCCTCTGGTTTCCAAGCAAAGGTCGATCTCCTCTGATCCAAGAATTTCATCAGATCCTGCTCTAGATTTTCTGGGATGCTTGATCCTATAAGCACATTTTCTTCAGGATCCTTCAAGCTCAACGACACTTCTTTGACGTCCTGCTCCTTCGTATCTAGGACATCCCATGCCCTGCTCTTTAATTGCTATGCTGACAGAGGCTTGGTAGCAGGTTTCATCGATGTTGTATAGCAATCCTTTGCTTCTTGTTGGTCACTACTGATCTTGAGCACTCCCCATGGAGTTGGTAGTTTGACGCATTGATGATATGTTGAGGGTACTGCCTTCATATCATGCAACCAGGGTCTCCCTAGGATAATGTTGTAGCTTGACAAACAATCCATAACACAAAACTTTTGAATAGAGTTTACCCCTTCAATGTAAATTGGCAACTTGATATCACCAACTGTATTCTTTGCTTCTCCACTGAATCCTACCAATACAGTGGATCTCGAGGTGATTTCTGATTCTGGAATACCCATCCTTTTCAATGTTTCTAGACGAATGATGTTGACTGAACTTCCTCCATCGATCAGGATCCTTCGCACAAAGTGATTGGCAACATAGAGAGTAATAACCAAACCATCATGGTGAGGATCCTGAACATCTTGCAAATCATCCTCATCAAATGCTATGACCTTCTCGTCTTTCTTCATGGAAGTCCTTGTAGGTTTATATGGTTTATCTGACTTGGACTCCCTTGCGTGCCTCTTAGCTGCGGAATAAGAAGTACCACATATGTCAGAACCACCAGAAATAAAATTGATTACCTTGGCATCTGAAGGTGGGGATCCTGCTCTGGTAAGGATCCTGCTCTGGTAAGGATCCTGCGATTATCCTGAGGCTCAGGATCCTGAACTCTGTCATGATCCTTCGCGTGATCCTTCTTTTTCCCAAGCAGATCCTTCAAGTATCCTTTGTTGAGCAAATGACTGATCTCTTTCCGGAGCGCTATGCAATTCTCAGTTGTGTGGCCGAAATCCTCATGGTAAGCACACCACTTAGACTTATCCTTCCATGCGTAGGGTTTATCATTCTTCTTTGGCCATCTTGCCTTGTCTCCTAGATCCTGCATAGCACACAATATATCTGTTGTATCCACAGAAAAATTATAATCAGTTATTTTAGGATATTCTTCGTCATCTTCATCTATAGCATTCATGCGACGATCCTCATTTCTGGAATAAGGTTTATTCCTGTTTGATCTGAATGAAGATGAGTCTGATTTCCTGTTGGGTCTATCATATGCTGATTGAGTGTCCACTCTCTTCTGTATCATCGCGTCCTCTTCCAATCTGATGAACTTCAAAGCTCTATTTCTGACTTCATCAAGGTTCCTGCAAGGATTCATAACAAGATCCTCATAAAATAGGGAATCCCTTTTGATCCCCATCTTAAAGGCTTGTACAGCAGTAGGCATATCCAAATTGGGTATGTTTAAGTATTCTCTCCCGAACCTTCCTACAAAATCTCGAAGAGACTCATTAGCTTTTTGGACAATTCTATATAAATCAGTAGTTAGTTTTTCAAATGTTCTACTGTAGGAGAATTGATTATTAAATTAATTAATTAAATGAGCAAATGAAGTAATAGAGTAGGGAGGAACGTTCAATAGCCATTTTAGTGCGGATCCTGTGAGAGTGGAGCCAAAGCCCTTGCATAAGCATGCTTCCTTAAGGTCAGAAGGAATTGGGATGATTTCCATCCTCTCCCTATATTGTGCAATGTACTCCTCAGGATCCGTCGTCCCATCATATAACTTCATATTGGGTGTTTGGAATCTCTTCGGGATCTCAGCATCACAAATAGGTGATGCAAATCTGGAGATCCTGTGTGCTGTTGGAGCAACTTCTGGAATTGGTTGCACAACTCCGGGGACGCTTGATATCATATCCTTCAATTTATGTATTTCTCTCGCCATTACAGGGCTAACTCCAGGATCCTGAAAATTGTTAGTCCCAACAGTGTTATTAGAAGTAAAATTATTGAACATATTACCACCATCAGGAGTCCTATACGAGGATCCTGGATTGGATTGTTGAACCCTTAATGTAGAAACTCCTGTAGCAAATATCGGATCTGGGATCCTAGCGCTCCCTTGCATGGACACAAAGTCTCCTTGATGTTCCATGGATGAAGGAGTGCTAAAATCAAGGATCCTGCTTCGAATAGGAGTAGTGACTTGAGAAGCTGGGACATTGTTTCTAGTTCTCATATCCTCCACATCCTTTCTCAGGATTTCGTTGCTTCTCTCCACTCGTTGAAGCTGCTCCTTAACCTGCGCAAACATAGACACAATATCCCGGTTAGCAATCATAACAGGGTCTGGATCCGAAAAGAATCCAGCCCCCAAGGAAGTGGATCCAGCCGAAGATAGCCTCTGATAGACATTTTGGGGCTGTTGTTGGGATGATGACAGAGGTGGAGCAGGTGGAAGAGTGGTTCTAGCAGATGATAATGATGGCATGGTGGAAGAAGTAGATCGTCCTTGGCTCGACATTTTCGACAAAAATCTTTGGAAAAGATGACTCAACAAGGATCTTAACAAAAGTTTGAATAAGCAAAACACCAGTTGCCCCACGGTGGGCGCCAAATTGTTTTGGTCAAAAATTACTAAAAGCAATTAAGTGATCAAAAATTAGTTTGTGAGATCAGGTGTATAAATTACTCTCAAGATAATTACGTAGAAACACGATTATCTCTATTAGTAAGTAAATATTTTGCGTTTAAAAAAGATTAATTTGATCCGTGGATCCTCGTTGAATAAACGTTTATGTATCAAAGCTTTCCTAACAGACTAAGGATAATAGCAATTTGATAATGAAAATGTAAGTAAAATGTAATTGAAGCAAAATTAATGACAATTAAGCAAAAACGACACGATGATATACGAGGAAAGCCCTTGATCAAGGTTGATCGCCGGCACAAAACCTCGGGAAGGATCAAATGATCCTTGCCTTTGTTGATCTTATTAAAATGAAAGTAATGAATTACAAAGTAAGAGCACAAGGATGATCGGCTAAGTGAATGTGTGTGAATTTAGCTAAGTGTTAGTGAAATAATCGTAAAATGAAGAAATATCAGAGTGTTTATGTGATTTGCAGGTGTGAGTAGTGAATTGTGATTAACCTAATCGATCACCCAAGCCTCGTTTAAATAGTAAGAGCGTATAACAATAATCCCGAAATATCATGGATCATCCGAGGTATGATGAAGACCACCAACGTCTCTTTTGACTTCATTTTACACGTGCATAAGACTTCGTCTTCATCAAATTGTATCAGATCCTCTTCACGTAATCCGGAGCATATCTCATTAACGCGTTTCTTCTATGACCTGGTCAATACTCAAGAAAAATAAACATGTTAATCAACTCATGATCCTGAACTAATACAGGTCCAGGATCCTGAGTTATGCGTACTCCAGAATATACTTAGGATCTTCACTTAAGGATCCTCCTCATTCAGTATCCTGCAAGAATATGTTAGACAAATATATCCTGACTAGGATCCTGTAAGATAAATAACCAGAATATATCCAGGATCCTTAATAATATCAGTGATCCTGAAAACAAACTTATAAATCACCATTATCCTAAGGTACGAATATAAAATATAAACGACTTTCATACCTGCAAAGTGTACTTATGATGTTAATAAGGATCCTGCAAAGGCTAGTAAAAATCTAGCCACAACAAATATCACAAAGAGTTTAGATGAAAAAAAGAAAAATGAAGGCGTCAGTGAGTGACCTCTATAAAGTCTCGGAACATATTATGTCCACTTTGATTTAAAAAGCGACTAGACCTTATTTTTTTCACTTTGTTCCAAGTGATTTCGATAAAAAAGTAATTTTCTCATGATCATTGTGTTTTTATGACTTAATTCGCAAATCATCTTTTATAGGATATTATTGTATGATTTATTATCTTGCTCAAATGATAAGTTAATCATTTGAATCATGACTCGTGATTTAGTGGATGACTTAATCTATTATTTTACTTACTATATTATGCTCGTTAAATGTCTACCAAAGTTCTTTGTAGTGAAAATATGAAAACAAAATACATGTACTAACCTTGAAAATGTGTATAAGCATCGACAATCAGAATTTAATTTTAGAAAACGTGTCCCACGGAGATTGGCTAATTATCAAGGATATTTTACTATGTATTTTGATTTTTTTGTTAGACGGCTGATACAAATCGTGCTAGAAAGGGATAACTAAGGAAGGTGGAATATATTTATTCATATATCCGATATTTATATCTTAATTTACTTTGTGACGTGTTTTTACATTTTATTTATGATTTATTCTTTATTAGTAAATCTTTTGTTCGTATAAAACTAATAAAGAAAGCAACTGCACATTATTAACAATGTGAGAGGTCTAATTATGTGAGAGTTAAACTGCTATCATTTATCTTTAGAATTTACTTGTTGCACAAGGTGTCACAATAAGTAAATAAAGGGTCTATATATAAACAGAGCACCATTCATTCATTCATTCGATCTTTTTCTTCTAGTCGCTTACTATCGATTAAACGATGCCTTCAAGTTCTGTTTCAAGTACTACTAATCACCAAAATCCTGATCCAATACTAGGTAGCTTAAAATGCGAAGACAAAGGAGTGGATGTTTGTGCAATTTGTTTGGAAGAAAATAAAATGAGAAGGCAGATATTGAATTGCGGGCATGAATATCATCATACATGCATAAGGCGTTGGTTGTTACGAAAAGATAATTGCTCGCTCTGCAGAGCTATTGTCGATTTTCAATAGCATTAGTTACTAAAACAACAATAATGTCAATGGCATTTGATTTGACATTGTATAGTTTGTATAATTGTATCCACGATATTGTTTTTCAGATGGTTTGGATTTTTATTTGAAAGTTTTTCTTATGCTATGACTAGAATTACCTATAGTGTTTATATTTGTATCCGATAAATTTCTTTCTCTTGCTCATAATAATGTTCGATTCATGTTTTGTTTGATCACTTTTGGGCCAAACTTCAAATAGATTTGGCAATGGGATTTACCCCTAGGCATAAGGTGACGGGTCTTTTCAAATTATTTAACTGTTCAAAATTTTATTTTCTCTTTTCAAGTGTCTTCTAAATATGTAGTTTTGGCCTATTTACTTGTGATTGACTCAAATCAGATTGGGCCGCTTCCAGATTTGGCCAGAGTTGCGCGGGTCTGTATTTGGCCCATTAGGTCAGAGTTGTGAAGTTAGGTCATATTCATGTGCTTAGCAGGTAATTCGTAGTATCAAACTCCTATTTCGGTGTGTTTTTTAAGATTTGCAACATTGTTACGAACTTACGATATGCGGTTTAGCACATTTGGTAGACTTGGACACCAGGTTCAGCTTCAATGAAAATGAAATATATCAACAACATAATCAAACTATATATCAAACAATGAGTTTTTTTAGTTTTAAACAGACTGATGATAGAATATAAGCAAGATTATTAAAACTACAAATGTTGCAAAAATTTGTGTATTCATTATATGTAAGCAAAATAAACAGGAAAAATTGAGTGCAATAAAGCATGACAAGCAATGAACATAAGCACCAATTATTTATTTTATTATGCTCATCATTATGGTGTAATGTGTATCTATATATATGATACGAAGAACCATGTAAAAATGTTGGTAACTTGGATCCATGTAAAATTGTTGGTAATTTGATTTCCTAAAAGACAGAGATACACATTACGTAGAAATAGATATATATATATATATATATATATATATATATATATATATATATATATATATATATATATATATATATGTACATTAATAGATATATACTTGCTTACTAGTATAGTACCCGCGCAATGCGGCGGCGATACCTGAAAAAAAATGATTGTTGTCGATTAAGATTTAACGATCTTAAGGTTTCCATGCGGTTTTCGATGTGATCCGATAGTTACCTTGAGTGCATTGTAAAAGGTAATGTCGATCAATCTTTGAATTCAACTAATAAATGAAATATTAAAATGTTTTATAATGTAATAGCATTTATTCAATTCCCTAAAAATCTAAAAATAGAAATGTTGAAATTTTAAGGTTACTACAAATAAAAGGATGATTAAACAAGGGTAAATAAGTAATTTCCGATCTTTCTTTTCTAAGCATTAAGCCAAATCACCTAAATCAATTATAAGGGGTATTGATATTGATATTGTGATGTGCTTAGATCAGGTTATAAAATTAAAATAGAAAATACCAAAGATCTAGACTAAAACACAACTAGGCAAGTGTACCTAATCGCACAATAGTATAGTAAAAGTATATTCCGGTTAAGTTCGTCTCCTCAGGGAACAATGTATGTGTATTTCAAGCAATTAATTTATCTAATAATTAAACTAACAAAACAAGTAAAGATTGGGAGTTTTGTGTCTTTTAATGACAGACGGTCAAAAGAGTTTATGAAAATAGTAATTAACTAAGAAAAACAAGTAAAAGATAGTTGTACTCAAATAGAGAAAAGATACTTGTTTAGACCTTTTGACATCTAGTTTATTGGATATTTTAGATTAAGAACTGGATCAGATTTAGTCCACCTAGAAAACACAATTCGGATTACAAGTTGTCACTTAACAATCACCTAGTCAAGATTATACAATCCAAGTGTCCTTGAAATTTAAAACCTCTTAACTATGAATTATGTAATCAATGAAATCACAAATTAACTTATGGTTATACTTTCATAAAAACCATTAACCATACAAGATATCTCTAAATTATGGTCCACCAATATTATAAATCAATCAACCAATTCAAGTCTTCTAATCACGTCTAATCAGAATTTACAATCAATTACTCAATTGACAAAGTAACAATATCATGCAAAAGCTATCACTAATTGCAAAGCAATAAAGTCACTACTTGAATTAATCAACCAATAAATAACATCAATCGTTCTTTCGTTATCGAGAAATCAAAGTATATAAATCCAATCACGAAAATATATCCAAACTAGATGCAAATCAGTCTAAACAAGTATTAAAAACTTAGCCCATAATCATGGGTTCAGCAAAACAGCAAATCAAATACAAAGACGTGATCATAATCGATTAAATAACTAACAAACCAAAGTTTTCGATGAACGGAATCAATCCCCTCGCTTCGCACGGACGGAAATAGGAGAATCAGACCCTAGGTGTCCCTAAGGGTCTTCCTCTGGCTTCTGGAGTCGACAAAAACGAAGTTAGGGTTCCAAATGGGGTGAAAATGTCGAATTTATAGTGCTGCTGGCCGACTCGAGATCGCGGCGCGACCATGTATGGTCGCGGCGCGACCAGCCTTCAATTGCGGCGCGACTTGTGTTGGTCGCGGCGCGACCTTCCCTATGTTTAAATGATCTGAATTTTTGATATGTTGTAGCCCTATTTGTTCTCTAAATTTGGCCACTTGAATCAACTTAATCGGACTCCGTATGAAGAAGTTATGGCCAAAATACTAACGCATAGCCGAAAACTCAGCTTTTACACTTTTCTTCCATTTTCAGCTCAACTTCCATTCTTTTTCCGATTCAAGCTTCATATACACCTATTTTACAAATATTAAAGAAATGAGTACCTAAAATTACATAAATACAATAAAAGTATATAAACTTTGGGGAATATTGATTAATAAATATAGTACTTATTTGATGCTATCAAATATCCCCACACTTAAGATCTGCTTGTCCTCAAGTAGATAATTTCATCATAAAACCTTGATAAGCATCAAACTAATATTTACAAATCAGAATACCTAAATTAAAAACCTGTTTCATACTTTAAAACTTTTAACAATTTAACTTTAACAATTTAACTAACATGGATAACTATATCGTACAAATAAGAATTTTTCATTATTGTTTATGCAACATATAGCTCATAAATGATTACTAATATTTTTATCCACTCTAAACAATCTATACTCATATTTCTGAATACATTTTTATTATTAGTATGTATATTACTTATGATTTCCACATATGACATACTCTTAAACTTAATCATGCATTTTCCTTTTATATTCAAAATAAATATATGAAATCCATTTTTAAGAATCAAGACATTGGTGACAGGTCTGCATTTTCATGCAACAAAGCGACATAACTTGATTCAGGTAAAGCAATTTCAGAATCAAACCAGCGGTGACAGGTCTGTACAAACGTGCAACAAAGCGACATAGTTTGATTAACTTAGGAATTTAATTTGAAAGAATTTTCTTTCTTTTGCTTTATTTTTAAGAATACTAATTAGAGACCAGGTCTGTACTTAGTACAACAGAGGAAACAATTAGTAGACCCCCAAATGATTTCATATAAGTATGAAGATATATAAAATTATGCATGATAAATCTAAGAATTAAGACTTTTATGGTCATACATCATTATATGTACCACAACATAATATACAAGTTATTTTATTAGTTTCTTAAAATTCAGAAATCTTCATATAGATTGCCTATTAGTACATCATATCATGTAACCATATATTACTTATTATTATATATCTCCACCTTATATATACAAAACAGTTAATCCATATTAAAGTCTAAACTTTTAAATATAAAATAAAACTTTTAACAAAAGTATTCTAACTAATAAATACTTAATTATTAACTTAAAAATTTTAAATTTTGATGAAAACTTTTGAAAAAATTATTACATAAAGGACAAGTAAAACTAAAAGAATATTTCTTTTCTACCGACCCCTTCCCCACACTTAAGTTATACAATGTCATCATTGTATATAAACATATAAAATAAAAGTGAGTAAGGAAGAAAAGAAATTAGAACGAAAAACTCCCCTGATATGGCGCGTATTTGGTCGTATTCAGTTCAACTAATTGGTTTGATCGCGATCTTTATTCCAAACATATACAACAGCACACTTCCGTAGGCATCACGATTGCATTTAGCGTATGCAATAAGCCTTTAAACCCCTCGGTATCCCGAGTGAACGAGTTATAGTCTCGTGAGGGTTTTCAGGGAACACACCCACAAAGTTCAAAAGTTCCTACGTTGTTAATAAACAAAACAAAACAACGAAAATGCAAATAATATACAATTTACAAGTTACAAAGCTTATTTATTAATGAGTCTTAAGCTTGACTCAACCCCGAATATTATTATTTAGTGGGGTTTTAGCTCCCCCACATTTGTTTCAATGTGTGGATTCGTCATCATAATACCACTTCCTTTCCAATCATACTCGCATAGGAGGAAGTCTACCTTTGTTTTATCATTCCGATAACACACCTCCAACTGACAGTAGTAATGTGAAAATAGGCTCCCCATTTATCTTCTGGTGGCCTGCTGATCAATCGAATCATTCCCCAATGTCTTCTCAAATATACATCAGATATTACTTCTAAGACTTGAGGAATATTGTGTGGCCAGTTTCTCCCAACACCTTTACCTTTATCAATCTTCAATTCAAGCACATCTTCTAATAATGAACGGTTTTTAGAAGATAGAATAAATGGGTCGGGTGGTTTTGGCTCTTTTGTAAGCACGTACTCATGCTCACAAGGAAAAAGGTTAGGCTGCAAATCTGTGAGAGATGTCTCCTGTGAAATTTTGAGACATAGCATATCATCATCTCTCAATTTTTCAACCTCTTCAACTAGTGGATGAGTTTCGTCCACTTTCATTCCCATGCTCTTTAACACCTCTTCTTCGGTCATCATCCCATCTTTGCTATTTCTAAGCTCGTTTAGCAAAATATGCAATTCCTCATCCAAAGATAGGTAATTAATCTTTGGTGGAAATTGATTTTCCAACACAACAATTTGATCATTAGCATGATTTGTGTTGTATACTTCCTCAAGCTTGTTCTCCATGCTTTCAACCACAATTTCCAGCTCTAAATTTTTAGCATTTGATTCAAACAGTGTACTAGTAGCTTCAAAAATGGGTGTGACTGAAATTTCCACAATTTCTTCAACCTTCTCTTCATTGATCTCCGACTCATCTTCTTCAAAATTAGAATCTTCATAATCCGAGTCTTCTAAATCTGAATGTTTAGTCAACTTAGGCTCAAGCTTGTATAATTCCTGCAAAAAAGATTGTGAAGTTTCATGAGGGTAATTAGTAACTTCATTCTCTTCTTCCTCCTCATCCATCTCATCTTCACTATCATCCTGAAAAACAAAATTAGAAGAATATGGAACATAACGGTTAGAGTCAAAATCATGAGTCTCAATAGCCTCCACATTTTCCACATGCTCATGAGCATTGATAGATGTCTCATATGACTTCTCATCGTTAGACCCAATATTCCTATTTAAGAATTCAGCCCATTCTCTATTGTTTTTCTCTATTTGGTCTGTAGCCTTTGGCAACATCCTTTCAAGATTTGACATTTGAGGTTGTTCTATCTCTTGAATGACTAAAGGTTCTTCATTCCAAGACCTTGATCGATAAGGTTGGCTCCAATTATCTTGATGTGGATACCCATACTTTTCTTGTAGTAAAAACATAGGCACATCATCATCATCACTCGTATAATTATAAGGTTTGTAATCTTCAAAATTCGAGTAATAAGACATTTGATGCTAAGAAAAGAACTGCTGAAAATTTGAAAACTGAAAATGATAAAACGTAACCACTCTATACAAAATAAACAAGTATAAAAACTATATACAAAACTAAAACTACTAAAATAAAATTAAGAACTTAAAATAACGCAATTGTTCCCCGGCAGCGGCGCCAAAAACTTGATGTGCTTAGATCAGGTTATAAAATTAAAATAGAAAATACCAAAGATCTAGACTAAAACACAACTAGACAAATGTACCTAATCGCACAATAGTATAGTAAAAGTATATTCCGGTTAAGTTCGTCTCCTCAGGGAACAATGTATGTGTATTTCAAGCAATTAATTTATCTAATAATTAAACTAACAAAACAAGTAAAGATTGGGAGTTTTGTGTCTTTTAATGACAGACAGTCAAAAGAGTTTATGAAAATAGTAATTAACTAAGAAAAACAAGTAAAAGATAGTTGTACTCAAATAGAGAAAAGATACTTGTTTAGACCTTTTAACATCTAGTTTATTGGATATTTTAGATTAAGAACTGGATCAGATTTAGTCCATCTAGAAAACACAATTCGGATTACAAGTTGTCACTTAACAATCACCTAGTCAAGATTATACAATCCAAGTGTCCTTGAAATTTAAAACCTCTTAACTATGAATTATGTAATCAATGAAATCACAAATTAACTTATGGTTATACTTTCATAAAAACCATTAACCATACAAGATATCTCTAAATTATGGTCCACCAATATTATAAATCAATCAACCAATTCAAGTCTTCTAATCACGTCTAATCAGAATTTACAATCAATTACTCAATTGACAAAGTAACAATATCATGCAAAAGCTATCACTAATTGCAAAGCAATAAAGTCACTACTTGAATTAATCAACCAATAAATAACATCAATCGTTCTTTCGTTATCGAGAAATCAAAGTATATAAATCCAATCACGAAAATATATCCAAACTAGATGCAAATCAGTCTAAACAAGTATTAAAAACTTAGCCCATAATCATGGGTTCAGCAAAACAGCAAATCAAATACAAAGACGTGATCATAATCGATTAAATAACTAACAAACCAATGTTTTCGATGAACAGAATCAATCCCCTCGCTTCGCACGGACGGAAATAGGAGAATCAGACCCTAGGTGTCCCTAAGGGTCTTCCTCTGACTTCTGGAGTCGGCAAAAATGAAGTTAGGGTTCCAAATGGGGTGAAAATGTCGAATTTATAGTGCTGCTGGCCGACTCGAGATCGCGGCGCGACCATGTATGGTCGCGGCGCGACCAGCCTTCAATTGCGGCGCGACTTGTGTTGGTCGCGGCGCAACCTTCCCTATGTTCAAATGATCTGAATTTTTGATATGTTGTAGCCCTATTTGTTCTCTAAATTTGGACACTTGAATCAACTTAATCGGACTCCGTATGAAGAAGTTATGGCCAAAATACTAACGCATAACCGAAAACTCAGCTTTTACACTTTTCTTCCATTTTCAGCTCAACTTCCATTCTTTTTCCGATTCAAGCTTCATATACACCTATTTTACAAATATTAAAGAAATGAGTACCTAAAATTACATAAATACAATAAAAGTATATAAACTTTGGGGAATATTAATTAATAAATATAGTACTTATTTGATGCTATCATATTGATTATTCAATATTCATATTTAAAATATAGAAAGATATGGTTGTACTACTTGTAGTTATAGTTTAATTATAATTGTTCCTAAGCGTGCCACATTAATAATTGTATCTAAGCATGTCACATAAACAATAATTGTTTCTGAACATGTCATATAAACAATCTAAAACTTTGATTTATAAGTATAGATAGATAGATAGATTTTTGTACTAGTAAAATAATCTACTACATTTTAGAAACTTTGTACAAAAATGTTCTACATTTACTAGTGTTTAAAAACTTGTATATAAATAGTTCATACTTTCATACCATGTAGTTTATCATTAGTACTACATTATAATACATTTCTACATTTTAGAAACTGATCGTAACTTTAAATTATAAAATATTTATGTGACATATAATATAGCAAAATATAAAATATCCCTTGAATCAACAAACTCAAAAGTCTCAACGATACATGTATTATATGTACAATGATGAACCCGAATATCTTTGTGGAAATTTATCTTTCAATTTTGATTAGTCAAAAAACGAGTATTGTGGTTGTCACTTTTATTTCAGATTTTGACCCCATGTAAATAATTAGCAAAATATACCAGTTATCTCTTTTAGTTCTAAGTGGAAAGAAGTAATAATAATGTGATCTCAATGCACTTGCAATTGAGTAAAATATACGGTAAATATTTATGTTAAATTAAGTGATTGATGTCAAAATAATTATGTTAAATCAATAATATCTATTAAATATGTTTTAAAGTTCTTTTTATTAAAATTGAAAAATTGAAGTGGTGTTTTTTTTTTTAAGTTGCAGGACCTAATATGATTAATTAAAATATTTAACACTGATATGTATCATCATCATTTCTATAATATAAGTAGGAGTGGTATTTATTACGGAGTATTATAATTTTTGACCGAATTCTTTCAAAATTCTAACCCATTCCCAATTCACAAATTAACTCTCCAAAATCAACGCCGGCACCATCTCCGGCCCCAACCTCTGTAATTATGTGTCGATCTAAAAACCCCAAATTTGACGATGACTAGATTCTGTTACGAAGAAGAATTTGTTAGAATCTGCTATGACCCCAAGCTTCAATTGAAAAGGTCGATAATTGTATCGGTGAACTAGAAGAATATGTTTCTTCTGTTGAACAGAACAACAAAAATGTTGCAAGAACAACTCAAAATCTCTGAGGAAGAAAAGAAATTGTTTTCGCTGCACTCGCTGCTAATCAACGAAAAGACATCAAGAGTCATACATACACAACCATATGATAAAATTACAGTATTAACGTGTGCCACATGAGGGTGTTATAATGTTATATGAACAACATGAAAGATACAAATGCAATTCCATTATCTCATTATTTCCCATTATCTCATAATCAGGAAACCACGTCACTTTTACATTCTTTTTCATGCAAGAGCACAAAACCAACCAATAAGAAAAAATAAAAAGCATCCCAATCTACAAGATGTAAAATGGGAGCCCATCAAAACACATACACTGCTACATAAACCTCCGGCTAAAGCTACAGTTGATTTTCAATAACATATTTACGTCTAGTTAGAGCCGAAACTTGTTTTTGTTGGGACATGTTATTGTGACAACAGTTCTAGCTTGTAATATGTTTTAATTGTTATCAAGTTTTGTACATTGATTTTAATGGTAAAAATATTAAGATTGTAGTAATATTTGTTAAATGTATTAAAGTGTTATAGTATTAGACAAATATAGCTTGCGATCTGGATCTGCGATGCGAACCGAGTTGGGTTCGCAGGGCAGAGCTGCGAGGTGAGCCAAGTGGGCTCGCTGGGCTGCGAACTGAGTCGGTCCGCAGAGCCCAGAACCCGCAAACCGAGATGAGTATATATGCAAATTAGGTTTTAAACCTAATTGATTTTTTGCCATTCAGTAAGTACGAACGAATTTGAGTTTCCAGAGCATTAAACACTTTCTAACGGCTAGGTATTGATCGATTAACACCCATTATAATCAATACAAAGCATATTAGTTAACCAATTCGCTAATTACTCGCGAAACAAACCGTTTGACAATCCGTAAACTAGTATTAAGGGATTCCGCACCTTAATCCCTTAGATAACCTCGTTATCGATCCAAAGAACTAGGGACTTACAGTTTTTGAAAATTTTTAAGGCTTTTAATGAACAAGATTTCTATGGCAATATGATTTTTTATAATAAATGATTTTTTTATGAAGCATACGTCATGGTCGACTTTCATTCGGCTATGCTCGATAGAGAGTTTGAATTTTCTCTCTTTTTAGCTATTTTATTTTGTTACCAGGTAGAGATAAAATTCAAGCTGAGTCGACCCATTCATAGTTGCCACATCTTTCCAGACTAGTAATGTTGATGCGAGTCAGGTTGACCCTAAAATTTGTCTATAAACATTTTTATAAAGATGTAATGTAAAAACTATGACCACAAAACTACATCACCACATGTTTATTATACTGATTCACATAAAGCCATTTGTGAAGTGAAATACTTGTAAGACCATATCACATTAATATTTACCGAATCTATATCAAAATTTAAATAACTAACTGTAATTAAAATACCTAGAAGCTAAGTTAGTAATGTAGACAACGGAAGGAGTATTATCCTGAAAAAGATGGACAGTAGCTAGCTCATCCGTCTGCAACTACCGTGGTGTAGCCAATACAAAAGTGGCAGCTAAATCGACATCGGTGACGAATACGGAAACCGAAAGAGCTACAGAAGTGCAAAACACGAAGCAAGAGTCCAGAAAAGCGTTGACTGGGGATCTGTGGTTAGATTCCGAGACCGAGACTAGGTATGGTTAGAATGTTCACGAAGAAGGTGTGCTATATGATCAGAGAAGGTTGTAGAAAGTGAATGTACCATTGAGTTACTATTAGTTGAAGAAATTTTGAAAGAAGATGAAGAAGAAGAAGAAGGTGATTTGGAAACAAGTGAATAAGTAGCCATTATTCAGTATTACTTTTTAATTTGAGGCCCCAAAACTTTGGGGGCCCTGTGCAGTTGTGCGGTGGCACCACTTGCACACCCTCGAAGACGGATCTGCATAGCAGCATCCACGTAGCAATCAGGAGGAGGAGGAGGTGTGCGAAATGAGAATGTTGTAGAAAGTGAAAGTGAAAGTGAATGTATGGTTGAGTTATTATTAGTTAAAGGAAGAGTGAAAGAAGGAGGTGTCCATTTGGAAACAAATGGATAAGCACCAATTATTCCGTAAAGTTTTTTGTCCAAGAGTAACATTTTGTTTTCCGTTGGTATTTCAATTTCAATTGGTAGCTTAATTAATTATTTGATTATTTATTTATTTATTTATTTTATTTTCTGCTCGTGAGTCGTAAAGATACTTGGAAAGAATCAAAGAAGATAAGAATATTTATGATACGATCCTTCCAGAAATCAAGATGAAATGAGGAAAGATTTACGATTAACAAAGGAATCACTGGATCAAGAAAGTAATTTGATTGAAATTGTATGAATTAGGGTTCTAAGAACTCAATTACAATATTAGAGAGAAAAAGGGGAAGATGATCTTGATGATCCAAAATAACAGACTAACTAACTTTCCATCTCTAACCACCTATTTATATCTACTAAACAACAACTCACTAGTCACATGCCACACACGTGATTAATTCTAAAAGGATTGTAACAAACCATTCCCCTTCAAAGATTCTTGTCCTCAAGAATCGCGTTTTCAGGAATTTAAAAGCTACATCTTCATACTACTTGCTAATAAATCTTCAATCGACTTTATGCCAACCCATGGGTACAACTCATCTCTAAAAAACCTTAGAAATCGTTTGAAACCTTCAAAGATTCGCCCAAATGAGAAGGTCTTCAATTGAAAATGATATCCAGATGATCCAATAAGCATCAGTACCTTCAACTTAGTAGAACCAACCACCAACGTTTCAAGATAATCAAAGCCCACTTCCATTTCTACAAGTTTGTTGATTGTAAAACCATTCCCAAAAAAATGTCCATCTTCCTGTAACTTCACTTTACCCTTCCCAATTGATTTATTTTCATTGGTTATAAGTTGTTGTAGAGGTTTTACCACTGTATGCACAACTGATTCTTCAAGTTGGTCGAGGAACCATTTGGAAGTGACACTTGATTCTTGGATAACATACATTTCCATGCTACTTTGCATTGCATCAGTGTATGTACTATCATGATTAGGGAACCAGATAAAACCATATTTCAACTTGTTTGAATTCCATTCAACCTCAATAACCACTACACAACCCCACTGAAAGTAGCAAAACTCAAACGATCTCATCACATTTTGATAAGATCCTGTTGATACATGTTTGTGTGTCTGTCAGTTGGTCTATCGAGTTGTAAGTGTCGTTAGTTAGTTTTAATAGAAAAGTCATTTTCTGTATATGCGACACTTAAGTTTAGTATTAGGCGACACTTGTCTTAGTGACGCATAGCGACACTTAGGTAAGTGACGCATGAGGGCGGCGACATGCGACACTTCCCAAGTGACGCATGTCTGCCGAATTTGTTTTAGTATTTAAGCAAACCTACGGGTTTTCGGCTAGGGTTGACGAAACCCTAGCACCATTTGTCGACTAAGCATACTTGTAAACAGTTCCAATACATTCAAGAAGCTAATAAACTAGTTTTACTTTGATTGATTCATTGTTTCGGTTTAAGTTTATTACGCGTTTGTGTAATTGTTTGTTTCCGCCAATCAATTACTTTCGATCATCACTTAGATCCGACACCAGGGGCACTTTCAACTGGTATCAGAGCCTCGGAGTTGATTTGATCGAAGTGTGTACGTGTATTGGAGAGTTTTCGGTTTGATTTTGTGAAGATCGTTGATATTCTAGCAAGATTAGGATCGATTTGGTGTTATTATTGTGTTTTGAGTAAAGATTTACAGGTTTCGTACGATTGAGACTCAAGAATTTTCGTTAGGTTTACGAAAATTCGATTTTTGGGATTTTTGGGCGTTCACAGCCGTTTCTGCGTCACTCGGAGCGTCACTTCGACACTTTGTGCGGCACTTCGAGCGACACTTCTGTAAGCAGCAATTAGGGTTTTAACGTCACTTAAGGATTATACGTCACTTACCTTAGTGACGCCTACTGCTCATTCCGACACTTAATTGCGTCATTTGATACGACACTTGTGTGTCATCCGTCACTTACTGTTAGTGACGCATTACCACTCTAAGTCACTTACAGCGTCACTTACCTTAGTGACGCCTGTTATTGCTAAGCGACACTCAAGTCTGTCACTTGAGTCCGTCACTTCTTTGGTTATACGACACTAATCTCTAGTGTCGTTTTGTTTGTTTATCCGTCACTCGATAGCGTCACTTATCAAGTGCCGCTACTCTTTGCGACACTAAGGTGCGTCACTTACTAAGTGACGCCTTCGATACTAATCAGCTTCCTAGTTTTTGTTTTAAGTTGATTTTACTGGTACATTACAATGTCTGATAAGGAAGATATTAGAGGAATTAGAGAGATGCTCAGACAGAGCAATGATATTGGCTCTAGCAATAAACCTCCGTTCTTTGGACCATATTTGGATTATGTTTACTGGAGAGATAGATATGAACAGTATATAGATTTCCACTGTCCTGAACTTTGGGGACCGTTAAAAGAACGCTATGTTGCTCCAGTGGCTGAAGGGAATTATTGTGGTGTTCCTCCAGCTAAAACTTACAATGCTATGTCACCTCAAGAGAAGAAAGAGTATGAAACTGAAAGAAAGGCTCATTCTTCCATTTGTATGTGTTTGCCTAAGGAGGTTATGAGACTCTTTAAATCTCATGACACAACTTATGATTTGTGGAAGGCAATTGAAACAAGATGCGGAGGAAATGAAAAGTACAAGGAGGCCAAGTTAGAGTTAATCAAAAAGCAGTATGATCTATTTGACATGATTCCTAATGAGCTGACTTCCAGTCTATTCACCCGATACTCACATCTGGTTAGTGAGTTAAATGAAGGAGGATACAATCTCCCTGCACTTGAGGTAAACAAGAAGTTGCTGGATGTGTTGCCAAGTGCTTGGGATGTGAAGGTCCAATTTTTAAAGGAAAATCCAGAACTACAGAGGATGACTTTGGATCAATTGATAGGTATTCTACAAGCTCATGCAATGGAATTGAAGAAGAAAGAATGCAAGTCAGGTGGATCTGTACAGAATTCCACAACTGGTGGTGGTGGACTAGTCAATTTTGGTAAGAGTTATGGTGGAATGGCATTTATAACGGATACCAATTCATCTTCTGCTTCTTCTGGAGGTCAACATACAGCTTATCTTTCTGGTACATCTCAAGGAAATCAACAACAGGCTCCAGTCTCACCAGCAATACAAGAGCAAGCTGCTATTTATACAGCTTTTCTGAGCTCTTACAAAGATTTGGTTACTCAACCAAACACAACTTTGGAGCTGATCAAGGAGGATTATGCACAACTAGATGAAGATGATCTAGAACAAATGGACTTGAATTGGAACATTGCTATGATAACAAGAAGAGTTCAAAAATTCTTGCAACGGACTGGACGCAAGAGTTTGGAAGGCAACGGGAAGTCAGGATTTGGTTTTGATAAAAGCAAGGTCCGTTGTTATAACTGCCAGAATTTAGGTCATTTCGCTAGGGAATGCGAGAAACCCAAGATGCCACCGTCGGGTCTTACTAAACCTGATCCTCCAAAAGCGAAAGAAGAGGTCAAGACGTTAGCTGTGGACAATGCTTTGGTGGTTTTTGAGCCAACTACTCATGACTGGAATGCGGAGGCAGCAAAGTTTCAACAGTGTCTAATGGCTCATATTACACCTGAGGTACTAAATGAATCACCTGAACCTTTAAATTGTATCTCATGCATTAATCTAACTGAATCTCTAGAGGCTTTTCAAAAGGACAACCAAGAGTTGCGAGATAAAGTTGCAAAACTTAATGAGTCAAATAAGTTTTTGAAAGAAAATGAAAAACTCTATGAAAAACATATTGAAGCTCATAAGTTAGATACTTAAACTTATAAAGCGAAAGTTTTTAGTCAACAGGATGCAATTAAAAGTTATCTTACTGAAATTGAACTGTTAAACAAAGAGCTTTCTGACTTAAAAAGTGAGTATGGTAATTATCAAGATAAAGTTTTAGGTTCAACTTCTGCGACAATGATCTTTAATGAAATTGTTAGCAACCATAAGCAAGATAGGAAAAGTAAGGGAGGAAAAGGAATAGGTTTTGTTGAAATAGCACCTCCTACTACCTATACTCCTTTACCTGTTAAGGAAGGCCTTGATGAGATTCCAGTTGATTATGCTAAGTTATTGGGTATCAAGGGTAAAATGGCTAAAACTAACAAACAGGAGAAGGAGAAAACCACGAGGCCAGAGTATCCCACTCCTAAGTTTGTTAAGCCAATGAATGAATCTTCTGTTAGTGTTGAGAAGATTGTTGAGCAAAATAATGAATCTCCAGTTTGTTTTGAGGAGATCGTTGAGATTGAGGATATTACGGATCAGGAGTATCCTGAAGTTAAGAAAGTTGAAGTTAAACCTGAAAAAGCAGTTTTAAAAGTTGAATCTGAAATTAAGGTTCAACCAAATAAAGGAAAAGCCAAGGTTTTAAACTCGAAACAACAAACTTTACAGTCACCTGTAAAGATTTTGCAACGAAAAACAGTAAATGAAAAAGTTTCGTATGATAAACCTTCAACTTCAACCTCTCAACCAAAGCAAACATTTTCTAAGACGTGTACTCAATGTTCATGTTCTAGAAATGTTTCTCCACCTCCTGTGGTAATTCCTCAGCCTCAACCGTTAGTTGAGACTCGTTCTTGTTTCTACTGCAAGAGACAAGGACATTTGATCCGTGACTGTCCCAAGCTGTCAAATCAGCGCTATGGGAGAGAGATGCCTAGGACATCAGTTTATAGAAATTCCTTTTCAAAATCTCCACCTAGGCGTTACTCAAACTCTCCCAAGCCTGTTCTGAAGCCAAGTAATGTTGAGCAAAAACCTTTGCCAATTCAAAAGCCCAACATTACTTCTAATATCAATTCCGAACCTTCCAAAGTTTGGAAACGAAAAGAGTCTGATGTTGACTCTTCAGTCGTCAACAATAACACATCAGATAAAAATTCTAATTTGTTTAAAGATAAAATACTATCTGACGTGCTTATTGTTGATGACCATGGAAGACCTAAGTCTGTAAAGGCTTGGGTCTCCGTTTCTCACTAATCTCTTTCTTTGATGTGTTGCAGCAGTCGGAACGTGTGAAAGATAGTTTATGGTATATGGATAGTGGCTGCTCGCGACACATGTCTGGCGATGTGTCTCTTCTGACGGATATTAAACCATACTCGGGAGGATACGTTGCTTTCGCGGGAGATTCAGGAGGAACTATTTCGGGAAAGGGAACGCTAACAAATGGAAAAGTTAGCTTTGAGAATGTGAATTATGTGGCAGAACTGACTCACAACTTGCTGAGCGTATCATAAGTTTGTGACAAGGACTACACCACGTCATTCACAAAGACTGAATGTGTGATATTGAAGCCTGGGTATGTCATTCCTGAGGAATGGGTATTGATGCGTGCACCTAGAAAGAATGACACCTATGTGATGAATATGAGAACTGTGGAGACTACCAGTGACTATACTTGTCTCCTTTCAAAGGCTTCTGAAAAGGAATCACTCCTTTGGCACAGACGAATGGGACATATTCATTTCCGAAAAATGAATTTTCTGATTAATAATGATTTAGTGAGGGGAGTTCCAAAACAGTCATTTGCTTTAAAAGATGACTGCATTTCTTGTCACAAAGGAAAACTCCACAAAAAGTCCCACAAGTCTAAGGTTGTGAATTCTATTTCTGCTCCGTTGGAACTACTGCATATGGATCTGTTCGGTCCAGTTTCAACAAAGAGCATTGGTGGTCGGTCTTACTGCTTGGTAGTTACTGATGACTACTCAAGGTTTTCGTGGGTTTATTTCTTGACCACAAAGGGGGAGACTCCTGATATTCTGGTGTATTTGTTGGATAAGTTGGCAAATCTATGCAACTTAAAGGTGAAAAGGATTCGAAGCGACAATGGAACTGAATTCAAGAACTCAACTCTCGAATTGTTTTGTGCTACAAGAGGTATTGAGCATCAATTTAGTGCTCCGAGGACTCCACAACAGAATGGAGTTGCCGAAAGAAAGAATATGACAATCATCGAGACAGCTCGGACTATGTTAGCTGACTCCAAGTTACCAATCATCTTCTGGGCTGAGGCAGTTAATACTGCCTGTTATGTTCTCAACAGAGTGCTCACGGTGAAGAAAAAGAACAAGACGTGTTACGAACTTTTTAATAACCGTAAGCCAAACCTTCATTTTTTAGAACCATTTGGGTGTCCATGCATGATCATGAATACAAAAGATAAGATCTCTAAGTTTGGTGATAAAGCTGTTGAAGGGATTTTTCTTGGATATTCAGTCAACTCTCCGAACAAAAGAGTCTTCAACAAATCAACGAATCAGATTGAGGAACAGTTTGAGGTGAAATGTTTAAGGTATACGGAACCTCTTCAAGGAACAGGTCCGGATTGGTTTTTCAATTATGGAAACCTCTTTAACTCTTTCAATATTCCAGATGAAGATGACACGGAAGAGTTAGTTTCCATACTTCATGGACTTGATCTGTCTCAAGATACACCAGTTAATAAACCATCCGACCCATCTCCTAATGCAACACCCGAACCACCACCAACTAATACTACACCACTACCAACACCCACACCACCACCAACAACACCTAATCCAACATCTACTTCTCAAGTTACACCTTCGAAAGATGCTCCTTCTACCTCTAAAACAGTGTATAACTACACCAAGGAGCTTCCTTATGATCCAAACATGCCATCATTAGAGGAAGGAGGAGAGGATGAGGTAGATGATGAGGGAGAGGAAGCAGACAATATGAATCATTCTCGTTTATTTTCTCAAGGAGATGAAGATGATGATGCTTCTCCGAATATTTCTGCAACTGAGGGAGATCTGAACAACCTGGAACAGAATCTTGTGCCAGATCAAATTCCAGTTACTCGGATACATAAGGATCACCCCATTGATAATATCATTGGTGACCCTCATGCTCCCATTCAAACAAGACATCAAGCGAAGCAGACTGATACTGAACAACTTTCGGGTTTGGTAGCTAATATTAATTCATGTTATCTTTCGCAGAATGAACCTAAGAAAGTTGAAGAGGCCTTAAAAGATCCATCCTGGATCGAGGCCATGCAAGAGGAACTACAGCAATTTGAAAAGTTGCAAGTCTGGGAAGTAGTTCCATTACCCAAGGGTGCCCACTAGGGATGGCAATGGATCGGATATGGATCGGATGATACCATATCCACATCCATATCCATTTAAATATTTCCGTCCACATCCATATCCATATCCATTTAATTTCAATTCATCCATCCATATCCATATCCGATGGATTAAGCGGATTAATGGATGTCCGTTGGATATTCAAAAAATGTTAAAAAAATTTCCTGATATGAAATGAAACCAACAAATGTTGTAACAAATAAATAAATATAACGTAACATACGGAAATCTATTTACAAAAGCGTGTAATCATTGTCGTTAATGAATCATAATTAGTTACAATTACAAGCAAACATATATATTTTGACAAATGTAAATGTGTAATATCTATGTTTATCGGTTAATCACACATGTTTTGATTGTCATCTATCGTGGATTGTGATTTCATTATATGGCCGGAACTCGGAAGCAAAACTTAGCTCATCGCAATAGATTAATTCATTTCGATTCGTTATATAAACTAATTATAAAAAAAACAAATATACATTAGATATGCAAATATTACAACTTTATATATTCAATAATACCTTAATAGTTTATGGTTTATAAGTATGTGGAGATGTAAATTTATATGTGTATATATATATATATATATATATATATATATGTATATGTATATATATATATATATATATATATATACATATACATATACATATATATATATATATATACATATATATATATATACATACATATATATATATATACATACATATATATATATATATACATATACATATATACATATACATATACATATATATATATACATATATATATGTATATATATATATATATATAGGTATATATATATATATAGGTATATACACATATAAATTTACATCTCCACATACTTATAAACCATAAACTATTAAGGTATTATTGAATATATAAAGTTGTAATATTTAAATATCTAATGTATATTACATATAGATATATATACATATACATATACATATATATATATATATATATATATATATATATATATATATATATATATATATATATATATATATATATATATATATCTATATGTATATGTATATATATCTATATGTATATACCTATATATATCTATATGTATATACCTATATATATGTATATGTATATACCTATATATATATGTATATATATCTATATGTATATACCTATATATATGTATATGTATATACCTATATATATAAATGTATATAAATGTATATATATAAATGTATATATATATAAATGTATATATATATATATATATATATATATATATATATATATATATATATATGTATATATATATGTGTACGTATTTCAGGTGATAATGGATATATCCATGGATGATACATTGTCATCCATATCCGATCCACTATTCATCCACATCCATATCCATATCCACTATTCATCCATTTAGATCGTCCATATCCACCATTAAATGGATGGATCGGGTGGATATCCACTGGATCGGGTGACGATTGCCATCCCTAGTGCCCACTTGACTGGCACTCGTTGGGTTTTTCGTAATAAGATGGATGATAGGGGCGTTGTGATTCGTAATAAAGCACGTCTAGTAGTTCAAGGCTTCAGCCAAATTGAGGGCTTGGACTATGATGATGTATTTGCCCCTGTTGCTCGATTGGAATCCATACTCATTTTTCTGGCATACGCGTCCTTCAAGGGATTTCGCGTCAATCAACTTGATGTGAAAAGTGCGTTTCTGTATGGAAAGGTTGACAACGATGTGTATGTTAAGCAGCCTCCTGGTTTTGAAGACCCTGCGCATCCTGAATACGTCTGTAAATTGAACAAGGCGTTGTATGGTCTTCACCAAGCACCGAGACTTTGGTATGAGAGGCTAACTACACATCTGATTAAGCATGGTTTTGTGAGAGGGAACATCGATAGCACGCTATTTATTCTTCATGAACAGTCAGAGGATAGGGAAGATATGCTACTTGTGCAGGTTTACATGGACGATATTATCTTCGGTTCTACTAATGAGGCAATGTGCAAGAACTTTGAGAAAATCATGAAGTCTGAGTTTGAGATGAGCGCGATGGGGGAGCTCACATTCTTTTTAGGTGTACAAGTTGAGCAGCTTGCAAAAGGTATTTATATACATCAGTCAAAATATGTCAATGACATGTTGACTAGGTATGACCTGCTCACTTGTAAAACCTATGGGACTCCCATCGAGCTTAATCACAATCTTAAACTTGCCGAGGAAGATGAAGATTGCAAGGAGAGGGACTATCGTTCAATGATAGGCTCTCTTATGTATTTGACTGCCTCTAGACCGGACATTGTATTTGCCGTGTCGATTTGCTCGCGCTATCAGGCTAAACCAAAGGTGTCACATATGAAGGCAGTGAAGCGAATTTTTGGTTATCTCAGAGCTAGACCTACTCTTGGTCTTTGGTATTCAAATGAGAAGACTTTCGCTCTCACAGCCTATTCAGATTCGGATCATGGAGGTTGCAGTATTGATAAGAAGTCTACAACTGGTGGATGTCAATTTCTGGGATCGCGTTTGGTCTCGTGGCAGTGCAAAAAGCAGACTACAGTCTCTCTTTCTACAGCAGAGGCTGAGTATGTTGCTGCCGCTAGCTGCTGTGCCCAAGTTCTCTGGATTCAGCACCAATTACGTGATTACGGGTTACTTCTTACTATGACTCCTATTCACATAGATAACACTGCTGCTATATCTATCACACGCAATCCCGTACAGCACTCTAAGACAAAACATATTGAACTTAGGTTCCACTTCATACGGGATTACTATGAAAAACACTTGATAGACCTGGTCCACATAGACACCCTTAAACAAAATGCCGACCTATTAACCAAAGCCTTTTCACGTGCTCGATTTGATGAACTGGTCAACATGATCGGTTTAAGATTCTTTGGGTCTAAAAAGTAATGTGTGACTTGGATAGTTAACTTTATTTGCTTTTATGTGTGTTAAAAAAAAAAAAAAAAAAAAAGGCAACAACCACTCTTTATACTCTTTAGTATTAAAGAAAACTCGAGGTTGCAACATTTTTAAAATAGACGTTGAGTTGTGTCTGTAAACAACTTGGGATATGATAGTACATCGGATGACATGCACAAAATGGAATTTTAAGGTTTATCTTGGATGTGTCAGTAGGTTTATCTGACACACTTAAAACAGTTTTTATCTAAATTATCTTCATCATACGATGTATTGGTAGACATGATACACACCGGTCTCTGAGAAATTAAGAAGTAATTTAAATACATGTCTATGATCCTATGGTAAACACCTTGTGATGTACGACTCTAAGTCTTAATTCCTTAGCATAGCTTGACATACTTCTATTTTTGGATTGTTTATTTGAGATCTTTTGGGGGAGTATGCTGATTGTTTCCTCTGTTGTACGTAAGTGCAGACCTGGTCTCAATTCAGCTTACTCTCAAAAGTAAGCAAACGTGAGTCAATGCACTTGCAAAGTCTTAAATTTAAGGTACTAAACAAGGTCGCCACAAATTTGGTTTGACTGCGTTTGGTTTTGCTTACACCTGAATCAAGTTATGTTGCTCTATTGTACGCAAGCACAGACCTGTCACCGCTGGCTTGATTCTTAAAATTGATTCTCTTATATTCTTTCTGAATTTGGAAAATATGTTCATGTCTAAGTTATAGGGGTATATCTATGGTGGGGACCGTGGTGAAATATTTATACTAACAATAAAAGGTTAACTCACAGACACGGATGTAACATGTTTAGGTGGACAAACAATACCAATAATCGTCTTGAAATAATTTTTATAAAAAGTGTTTTAAATGTGCCAAGTAAATTTAAAGTGGACAAATATACTGATGATCGAAATAACACTTACTATTCCTAATAATTGCATGTTATTTTGATATGATCCCTAACCAGACTCAATCAACTCCGTCACCAAAAAGAATGTATTTAGTTTGGTTTTTATATTTGTAATTTTGTTTCTTTAAATTTTAGTTTTAATTTTATTTTTAAACAAGTCACATTTACTGTCAAATTGAGCACTACGCAAAAGATCGACAAAATTTTAAAATTTTTCAAAAACTGTCGATATGCGTCACTTCATAAGTGACGCTCATAGTGACGCATATAAGTGACGCTTTAAGAGTCGTTCTAAGTGACGCCGATTAGGGTTTTGATATAAATAGTTCCGTATCCGGCACTTATTTTTATCACAAACACTATTCATTACTCGTCACTTCCACTGCTCGTGCGTCACTTCTCTGTCGTTGCGTCACTTCGACTGTTTGAACTTTTCGATCGATCCGTGGATTTTGAAGCGTTTTGCGTGCAATCGGCCTCCGTTACCTTGTTCATCTCATTCATACGCATCATTAGCTTACAGATGGAAGCTCTACGAGATTATTATCGACGCACCAACTCCAGGCACAACATCGTTGCATTCTTGGATTCAACGCACAAGAACTCGTTGCCTTTTCGGCCGATGATCGAGTTTCTTAGACGTTCACGGATTCATCATGCTATTACAGCTTCGGTACCAGTGTATATGAACCAAATCGAGGAGTTTTATGATCACGCGTTTATCAGAACAGAGAATGACACTCCGAGGATTGTGTCAACTATGTTTGGACGCGAGATTCAGATTACACAGGATTCGGTTCGCCGTGTTTTGCTGTTTGATGATGCGAACAATATGCCGACTGCTTTTGAGACCGCGTTCATCTATGGGGGTCTTCAGAGAATGGGTTATCCGGCAGATCAGCTTGTGGATTTTAGGAAACAGTATCTCTGCAGGGTTTGGAGATATTTAGCTCACATTATTATTGTCTGTTTATCTCCACGAAAAGGTGGATACGATGCTGCGAGTCATACGACTCTGTCTTTGATGCTTGCTTTGGTGTACAACAAACCGTACAATTTCAGCGGTTATATTTTTGGGAATATGGTAGAGAACGTTCGAGCTGGAAAGGATAAGTGGTTATTATATCCTCGTTTTGTTCAGCTTTTGTTAAACGACTTGGATTTGAGAATTGATCCGGATCTGAGGTCGTTATTGGTTCAAACACCAATGTTATTGCGAGTTTTCAATGATTGCAAGCTTCCACCAAAGGATTCTCAGGTATTGCCTGATCGTGAGCTGTTTGGGCACGTAGTGAATGAAAACTACGTTGCGCCGCCTGGGGATGGTTATGAGGATGTTGTTGCTCCTCCGGTGAATGCAGAGGATTTGGTTGATGCTGCTATTGCTCAAGATTTAGAAGATATCGAGCAAGTTGAAGAGGTTGCAGCTGAGGAATCTGATGGTGGTCCTACACCACCTGACTCTCCAGGTGATGTACCACCTCAGGATGCATTGGATGGGATTCAGTTGGCTGATCCTAGACGCTTCAAGCGTATTTTGAGACGGATTTCTGCAGGGCGTGTTCATGTACCGCCTAATCTTGGAAAGCGACCAGCTGGGTCTTCTCCGTCTTATGCTGATTTACCATTGAGAAGACGCCAGCGAACGGGAATAAGTATTCAAGAACCGGGTCAACAACCGCCGCCTGCGATGCTTCAGCAGTTCCTTGATCAGATAAGTCAGATGAATAAGCGTTTTGATGATCAGGCTGCCGTGATTGAAGCTCAAGCTGCTCAAATTAAAGATTTGGAGATCAAGGCAGCTCAAGTGCAGGAACTGAAGCTTGAATTGACGGACGTAAAGTCTAGATTGTTAGAGTTGGAAGCGGTTACTATTGTTTCGGGGGAGGAAGGTCAGAGAACCTTAGAAACAAATGTAACCCCTCCCCCTGAAACCGAAAATGTAAATCCAGATTCTATTAATGAAAACATTGCTCTGGATTATTTCATTGATGTTCCAGGACAACCGAGACCCATTTCGGTTGATTATTCGAATGTTAATCTCACATACATTCAAAGTTTGATAAATCCGGGTGGTGAAGAAGATAGATCAGTCGATCCAGATGATATAGAGATGGATGCTGAGGTTCCAGGGTCAGACGAAGAATATTTGGATAATCCTCATCAGGAACCAGCACCTGAGCGAGAATCGGAACCAGTTCAGAAACAACCGGCTCAACCATATGATTTCGATGCACCGATCATTGAGTCTGATGATTCTGATGATGACCAAGAACCTCAAACAGATATTACTCAGGAACAACCAACTGCAGAATCTGTTCCTGAACAAGCGCAACTGTCTACATCTTCAGAGCGCCCAATGTTTCGAAAGCTCAAGCCTGAATTGAAGATTTGCAAAACATATCAGGTTCGAGGTGATTTGACAGGATTGATCAGAAGTTGGAAGTTTGATGAAGTCAACTTTCTGATTCTTATTAAGCGAAGAGATGGAGTACAGTATTTCCGGCCAAGATTTAACTGTATTAGCACGTTGCCGAAGGAGGAATTAAATCGTCTTGCTCAACTGAACATCGTTAACCACACTGATGATTTTCGTGGTAACATGTTTCAGAAGATTCTCAGAAGAGATATTTACAGCAAGAAGTATTTGTGGGTTAGACCAGAGCTGGGAGTTCGTTATTCATACAAGAAAAAGTTGGATTCAAGAACTCAGCAACCGATTGTGAAGTATCATTATCCTCCAGCTGCTAGTCAGAAAACTGTGCCATTGCAGTCTTTACTACTTGATTTTCTGAAAAGATTACGATATTGGTGGTTTGACTCCATTACTCAAGAAGCAGTTATTGAATATCTTTCAGTTGAAGATCCAGTGATTGAGAAGGGTAATTGGAGTTTATCTGCAAAGTATGGAAGAACTCTTCGTGTTTTTGATCCGATCAGCCTTATCAATTTGACGAAGAAAGATTTGAAAGCTCTTCACAAAAGCAAGATGGAGTATCATCGTTTTGATCAAGAAGAAGCTTCAAAGTTCGAGAAGGTGGTCGAGATTTGCGTTCGAGTGGGTATTCATGCTGGTGGAGTATTTCCACCAGGTTGGGTTTAAACTGAAGATGTTTTGAAGACCAAGCTGAAGACGGGGGAGTTTGTTGATACATGTTTGTGTGTCTGTCAGTTGGTCTATCGAGTTGTAAGTGTCGTTAGTTAGTTTTAATAGAAAAGTCATTTTCTGTATATGCGACACTTAAGTTTAGTATTAGGCGACACTTGTCTTAGTGACGCATAGCGACACTTAGGTAAGTGACGCATGAGGGCGGCGACATGCGACACTTCCCAAGTGACGCATGTCTGCCGAATTTGTTTTAGTATTTAAGCAAACCTACGGGTTTTCGGCTAGGGTTGACGAAACCCTAGCACCATTTGTCGACTAAGCATACTTGTAAACAGTTCCAATACATTCAAGAAGCTAATAAACTAGTTTTACTTTGATTGATTCATTGTTTCGGTTTAAGTTTATTACGCGTTTGTGTAATTGTTTGTTTCCGCCAATCAATTACTTTCGATCATCACTTAGATCCGACACCAGGGGCACTTTCAGATCCTTTACACATATTTCTTGCTAACATAGATTCACCAACAAATTTATTTTCCATGGCCAACACCAAGTCAGTGCTCAAGAATTTAACAAATAGTTTACTTGCAAACTTCTTTGTAATATCAAACTTGGTAACTTCTGATGCAATAATAAATGATCTCGTTACTCTAGGATTCATCTCATAAACCATAAACTTCACAAAATCATGATTCACATCAAACTGTACAGTGATATAATCACATTCTACTATGTTTTCCCTTATAGCCATCGTTGAATAATCATGAAAAGGGAATGTGACTGAATAAGTCATATGAGAACCCACTAAATCAATATTCTCAGTAACATATATGTTGACCACATTATCAAGCAAACATCTAATAACCTCAAACCCATATTCCCTGGATCTTAACAATGAATTCTCATCTAAAACACATAATGTCACAGCAGTTGCATTACAATCTGTCTCCAATTCCAGTTTATTAAAAACATTTTCCCCACGAGAACCCCTTGAATCAAAAACTCGTTTTCCCCCTGGATCAAACACGTGTTTAGTTGTTAAAATGAACTTACCATTCGTAGCCATATGCAGATATTCTCGAGTGGTAGTTCCAATCTCATACAAGGGTGTTTTGAGCCAACTGTTCTTCATGACTTCCTTAACAGGTTCCATATGTTCAGTTTTCCTCGCGGCCTCAAGTTTAGCTACAGTTAACTCTTTATGCTTAACATGTACCTTTCCTTCAACCAATACCACTGCAAGATCAGCCACGTTAGACAAACACCTAAATGGTCTTCCTTTTGCATTTTTCGAATCAGACAAGTCTAGTGTCATAGGCTCAATGGTTGCAATACCACCCTTCTCGAGACTCTTATCAGCCATCTCAAGATAAGTCTCATTGGTTACAATACCTGCTTTAATGCCCTTTGTATCAATCTCAACTTCATAACGTTTTACAACATCCTTTAATCTCATCATTCCAATACCTTTATCAACTTTAGCCTCTTTACCTATCACTTCATTACATGAAGTTCCATTAATTTTACTAAGATTGTGTCCATCTAAAAGTACCTTACCCAAATCATCTACATCAAGATTTTCTTCAAGTATATCTTCATTATTCGATCTTCTCATAACAGAGAAAGAGTGATTAAATGGTTCCTTGACCAACTTTAAGAATCAGTTGTGCATACAGTGGTAAAACCTCTACAACAACTTATAACCAATGTAGTTTGTTACAATCCTTTTAGAATTAATCAGGTGTGTGGCATGTGACTAGTGAGTTGTTGTTTAGTAGATATAAATAGGTGGTTAGAGATGGAAAGTTAGTTAGTTTGTTATTTTGGATCATCATGATCATCTTCCCCTTTTTCTCTCTAATATTGTAATTGAGTTCTTAGAACCCTAATTCATACAATTTCAATCGAATTACTTTCTTGATCCAGCAATTCCTTTGTTAATTGTAAATCTTTCCTCGTTTCATTTTGATTTCTGGAAAGATCGTATCAATTTATTATTATTATTATTATTTATAAATCTTTCATCAAGATTTGCCATAAAAGTTAATGTAGATATATTTCCTACATCTAAAAACATATACAAAGTATTAATAAAATTATATACTCGAAAATGCATCGACGCATCGTCGAACCAAAGATCAGGCCCGGTGATGGGCTTGTGCAGTCACCCTGACTACATAGGGCTCAACAACTTATAGAACGCCTTCCAATATTCAGTCCATACAATTAGATATCATATTTTGAAGCCCATTGCATAATTTAGAAAAAAGTAGGCCCAGAATTTTTAATTTATTTCCCTTCAAAGGCCATTGGCACGATATTTAACAAAAGCCGAAGGTCAAATGCCAAAGTTCGTAAATTTAGATTCAAGAATAACCATCCCCTATATAAACAGAGCACCATTCATTCATTCGATCTTTTTCTTCTAGTCGTTTAATTCTATCGATTATAGGATGCCTTCAAGTTCAGTTTCAAGTATTACTAATCACCAAAACCCTGATCCAATACTAGAAAGACTTCTTCGTTTGAGGCATGATAGCAGAGAGAAACGACGCCAAAGATCAAACGATCCGGTAAGCCGCCGGCGCTACTATGAACACCTACTACAATATATTAGTGAATCACGAGAAATAGGAAACGCCCTACGACGTGAAATGGAGGTCAACATGGGTATCACTCAACCCAACAACGACATAAGCCACGTGACGATGACAACACAAGGTAGTGGAAACTGCGATGACAAAGGAGTGGATGTTTGTGCAATTTGTTTGGAAGCAAATAAGATGAGAAGGCAGATATTGAATTGCGAACATGGATATCATCATACATGCATAAGGCGTTGGTTGTTACGAAAAGATAATTGCCCGCTCTGCAGAGCTACTGTCGATTTTGTCAATAGCATTAGTTACTAAAATTACAATAATGTCAATGGAATTTTATTTGAGATTGTATAGTTTGTAAAGTATTTATATTTGTATCCAATAATGATGGTTTGGAATTTTATTTGAGGTTTTTCTTATGGTATGACTAGAATTACCTGTTGTATTTATATTTGTATCCAAGATATTATTTTCTTATGCTCATAATAATGTTCTATGTATAAATAAGTACAACTTGGAATGTAACGAACTGCTCATTATAATTTTCGATTCATGTTTTTAAAGTGTCTAACTTTCACACAATAGTTCAAAATTTTATTTTCTCTTTTCAAGTGTCTTCTGAATATGTATTAGTTGTGGCCTATTTACTTGTGATCGACTCAGATCTCAGTTTGAGCTTCAACATCAGATTGGGCCGCTTCCAGATTTGGCTAGAGTTGTGCTGTTCTGTATTTGGCCCCTTTGGTCAGAGTTGAGAGGTTAAGTCACATTTATGTGCTTAACAGGTGATTGGTTGTATCAAACTCCTATTTTGGTGTGTTCTTTAAGATTTGCAACATTGTTACGATATGCGTTTGTAGCACATTTGGTAGACTTGGAGACCAGGTTCAGCTTCAATGTTATTTGTATGACATATATGACTGTTTGTGAGGTACATTTCAAAGAATTTTGTTAGTTTTGATTAAACGGGATGTTCCATGACAGTTGCTTTAGATTAATTAAAAGTGACAATTGAGCTTTTGCATATAACAGTTGCTCTTCACCAATTAATTGTTCGAGTTGCTCAGCCAATTGATTAGTGTTATGGCCTTATTCAAACTTTGATTAGAGATGACAAAATGGGCTGCCTGCTCGGTTAATGAGTCAGAAGGGACAGTTTCTCCTACAGGTTAAAATGGGTGCGTTTGGTTGACCCAAACACTTTTTGACCAAAACTCAGTTTCTGTATTTTAAATTAATTGGTAGTTCAATTAATTCACTTAATCCTTTTAATACAATGACTTGGTAGGTTTTATGCATTAAAGGTACATTTTGGGTCGCTTTTGACCTGCTTGACCCGTCTGGCCCTTGACTTTTAGTTGCAGCACTTCATCAAGATGCCATACAAAAAACAAAAACTCTTTTAGATTTCCGGTGGGCGGTTGATATTAATTCTTTGACGAACCACTCATAACAAGTGTTTGGTGAAAATTGTATGAATCATTGGCTATTATTAATTTTTTGTGATTTGAACATTGGGATTTTGACTTTCCTAAGCATTGGAATGGGCTTTGGACTTCAAAAGGTTTACCTCTATTGTCTCCGTGTAACCTGTTTTATCCTCGAGGTTGCCCTCTTGAGGTTTATTCGGCGACTTTTGGGTCCGGCGTTTTTGTATCGTTTCTCAGCTTTTGGAGGCTCGGGTTTCTTTTAGTCGTTTTCATGTCCTTTTCGTTGGATGTTTCGCCCTTTATTGTGGTTTATGTGTTCGGTGGGTTTGGTGTTTGGAGTTTGTGCATTTCAGGATACATCGCCTTCGTCTCAATGGTTTGTTTTGCTGTCAATTATGTGCAAGTCCAGCAACAATCCGATTTCAACAATCGAAGTTTTAGAGTGGTGAGGCTTTTGTAGGAAGATAAGGTTTTGTTTTTAATTTTATTTTAGTTATGTTTCAAGTGTGGTTTGTTCAAGTTGTTAGGGTCGTGTAATCTCAATGTATCTCCGGGTTTGTATCTTGTAACCTGTCAATTGTAATCTCAATGGATCTTTGATCCCCTATCAATATAATCAAATTCCGCCAAAAAAAAAAAAATCTATCTAAAATTCTAAACTGCCGTATCTACTATTTCTGACTTGTAATCAAATAGATATCGTTACTAACTGTTTGTTGTGTAAACAGAATAAATGGAAACATTAAACAACCTGGTGCTACCGAAGAACTGGGTGAGAGACCTGAATTCAACAAACTTTAAAGACCGAAAAAGGTGTGGTTGATCTTTTCGAAGTTTTGATCAGTCCATCCTCAAAAACTACTTTTTCTGCAGGTTAAATATTATAATCTATGTTTATTGTGTTGCTCTAAATCTACATTTTTTTGCAGATTATGGATCAGGATTCTACGGAGATGTGTAAGGTACGAAAGATTGTTACGTGTATTAAATAAATCTGAATATGGATATTTTATTAAAGGAACGGGGTGTTTGAACCATCTTCATAAATTGATTTTTTGTTTTGTATTTAAGGTCAGTGTGCGCAAAATTGTTTTTCATGCTCGCTATGAGGGTGTCGTGCGGAAATTGTTGGAACATGACATCATAAATTTCACTTTTTTATGGCTACACAACTCTTGCAATATTTATCTTGGGAATGACTTTAGAACTAAATTCTTAGATTGTCTAAATTTTATCTCTACTTTGTTCTTGCTGGTAAATAGAATGTTGAAAATTTTGCCTTATAAATAGGTTTGCTAGGTTACTTTGATGGATATGAGTCGGGTTTTTAGGGCTCTTTTTAACTCATGGCATAATGGAAGTTTGTATATGGTATCCTCCTTTTTGTGTTGTAGGAAAGATCCTAATGGAAGTTTAAGTCATGGCCTTCCATTATGTTAAATTAGATGACTTCGCCATTTTCTGATTCAAATATGCAGTCTACAAATAAACATTTATCATAATTTCTAAGTTTGATTTTTTCACTTTACTGGTTATTTGCAACTTTTTGGATCTAAAGATTCATTTTATACTAGTATTAATTTTTGCACATAGGCCAAGTTTGATTGTTGTACTTTTGAGATAGGATATGTAGGTCTGTTATCAAATTGGGTGGATAAATGGGGCATACTAAATTGTTCTTTTTTCATTATGACTTTGTCATATTTGCTAAATATTCTCATAACATGAAAATGATCATTATAATAGTACTATAACCCAATACTCTTGACATTCCAGGTAGTCGGAAACAAATGGTGACAGCAAGGGATAAAGTTTTCATCCACCCAAGTTAGAAGATGTTTTTCATATAGACATATAGTAGTGAAGTATCTACTGTTTTACTTAGTAAAGTGTGATAAGCTTTTCATCCACCCAAGTAAGAAATATACTTAAAATGATTTTTTTGTTTTGCATTATTTTTAGCTGCTTTTAGCCGTAATCCCGTTATGAATATTGAAGGTGCCAAAATGGGCAGAGTTGTGTAATATGTCAAGACATGTTCAAGTTCAAGCATGCTATTCTTGATACATGTGAGTTATGATGGGCGGGTTGAGTTATGATTTTAGTTGGTGTTTAAGGGAATGGTTTTTGAACAATGTTGCACCCTTGTTTTACTCAATGTTTTAAAAACCGGTTTTTTGAGCGAACCGGTTTTCTGTCCGGACCCGGTTCAATCTGGTCTAACCGTTTTTGTGTCCGGTCGAACCGCCCATTTTGTACTATATGAGTTGAACCGGTTTTGTGTCCGGATCTAGTCCAACCGGTTGAATCGAACCGTTTCAACCGATTTTCAAAACATGATCTGTGAAATAGTGAAATGATATGCGCTTAACTCACATGAACTCAGATACAACCATATAACTAACCATAAATTTCAATATACTGCAGATCATTTATATATGCACTCCAAACTGATTTGGGATGCATAAGGGGAATATATTTGTCGGATAGCATTAAGCATGTTAGTTGTAACAATAATTAAAGTGAAAGTACTTTAGAAATCTACTTCAACAAACTCATTTGTGGGGGATCCTGAAGCCATTATGTAACAATAAGTCAATGTGAACACTCTGAAACCATATTCATAGGCCTTCAATGTGAGGTTTTTATGCAGGTTATATTTACAACAATAATACTGAAGTTAGATTAGATATTTACTAGGGAGTATCACATGAATAAAGACGATGAATTAATCTCCCACTCTATCTCAATTATTATCATATCATCTTTACAATTCTCAATTCTTAATCAAACAAAAACACAGAAACCAACTAAAATAGATAGAAGCATCCCAAATTTTTTACAAGATGTAAAAATTGGGAGCCATAACTACACATACTACTAGTTCATCAGAACTTCTGACCTATCAAAACCTTCCACCTAACTTCAACTACTAACTGAATCAAATCTTTACAGCCAAAAGAATTAAAGAATTTTTACCCAGAAAGAATCCACTTCAATTCTTCTTTCCAATGTACTTATCCACCTTGTCTAAACACACCTCCTAGTTGGATATGTCCAACTCCTTGAATGCTTTTCTGATCTGGTCACAGTTAAAAGAGATTGAATCAACTTTTTGAATGACATCATCAATAGTTCTGCTTGTCCTCCATGACCTCTTGAAGAGATTGTCGGTATAAACTTCTTCATTCATCAGAGAGGTTTCGATGCTAAAGAATTTTGCTTTCAACTCATCTCGTTCTTGTAAAAGACACTTGAAATCTTCCTCCAAGTACTTTCGACACTCTTCAAGAGAATCCATGTGCACTTGTAACTTCAATATAAAGTCATATGCTTTTTTTGCAACCAACTCCGAATCATAACGAATCATATCGAATTCTTCATCGCTACAAAAGATCGGCATCGTGTAAAATTTAGTGCACATTTTTCTTGAATTGGTGGCGCGTGTGAATTAGGGTTCTTGAATTGAATAAAGGAGGGGGGCGCGTGCGTGTGAATTAGGGATATGGACCATTGGGGTCAAACCTATATATACATATAGCCAATGTTTTAAAAACCAATTTTTTAAGCGAACCTGTTTTCTATCCGGACCCGGTTCAATCTGGTCTAACCTATTTTGTGTCCGGTCGAACCGCCCATTTTGTACTATATGAGTTGAACCGGTTTTGTGTCTGGATCTGGTCCGATCGGTTGAACCGGACCGGTTGAACCGATTTTCAAAACATTGCATATAGCTAATTAATATGACCGTTGCAAGTTTAAATCCGGGTCACAAGGTGTTACGTGGATACCACGAAATAACCAAAAGACTTCGGGTCAAAATACTACACGGGTTATGTTGAGCTTAAACTGGATCACAAAGTCAAAGTATTATTTGACTCAAACCCATTTTTTTTTTTAAATTGATAGATGTTTACATTTGATTTCTATTTTCTAAATTGTTTTCAAATTAGTTTATACTTTTCAAAAGTTTTTTTTTTTTTTTTTAATTTTTTATTCTTAAATTTTGTTTACTTAAAACTACAAAATACAAAAACAATTTTCTTTTATCAAAAAGTTTTATAAAAAAAAAAAAGTTACATTTTTTATTGAATTTTTTTGATAAATAAAAAATGATTTTATTTTTTAGTCTGCTTTACCATGTGATGATGCTTTTTGCCTAATACTTCTTACTTTACATGGGGAGAAATGTTGAACTGATTGGATATTTTAGTGGTTGGAAAGAACATATCAAAGCTTCCCACAATGGCGGCCCAATATATGAAGCTGAAGTTCGACTTGCGCAAGGAAAGTAATGTATTTGTATTTTTATTGGTCCCTATGGAGTTCTTGGGTTTGGAACAATTCAGCCCTTCGTCCGGTACGAGGGTAAATGAGCTTATCTTTCCCTGTCATTGGCTAGTAATTAACTTTAACGTTCTTTTCAGGATTTTATTCGCGGTTCCACGGATGGCGCCAAATGATGATACGTAGATTTACAGGTACGAGATATAGGTATGGAATTATGAGTTGGTACCATACCTATATGTTTGCAATCTGGTATCACTATCTATAGGGGGGATTATTTCAGTAATAAGAGTAGGATTTTTGAACGAAGATAGGAAGAATAATTTCTCGTGTGGCGATTCCCTATTGGTAACTCGCATTACATTTTGATGTAATCGATTTTACGCCACTAATCCTGATGCAGGACCGAGTAATTGTGTGGTTTTGGGGAAGAGACGATATGTAGAGGTAATTCTCCCTCACATATGTTATTTGGTGATGTTTCTTATTCTGAATGTGGGATGAGAGTAGGATGATGCTTTGAACAGATCTCATGGCTCTATTTATAGTGGATGAATGTGTATCTAATAGATTTCCTTCGAGTTGTAAGAATATTTTCAGATCATATTTGGATTTCATAATATTCCTTTTAGAAAACATATAGAGCTGTAAAATATTCCTTTTAGATTTATACTAAGTTGTAAGGAATCTAAAATATTCCTTTAAGATTTATATTAAGCTGTAAAAAATATAAAATATTCCTTTTAGATTTACATCGAGCTGTAAGGAATATAAAATATTCCTTTTAGATTTATATCGAGCTGTAAAATATTCCCTTTAGATTTATATCGAGCTGTAAAATATTCCTTTTAGATTTATATCGAGCTGTAAAATATTCATTTTAGATTTATATCGAGCTGTAAGGTATATAAAATATTCCTTTTGAATCATACCTAGTTTTCGAGAATATTAAAATTCCTTTCTGATCGTATAGAGGAATATTATATAATATTCCTTAGAAATCTTTTACTCTTTTTCGAATCTAATTTTAGGCATTTTATATAGCCGAAGTTTATATATGTTACGGGATACTTTATTAGATATTATAAGATACAAAAGTACGAACAACCAACTAAATTGTAATGATAGATACTAGGTTTTATTTGCCCACACTTCGCGTTGGGATATACTATTGTTGACATCAATTTAATATATATGTCTAACGGTATCAAAATGTATTACTACCGTTGAATTGTGAGTTTAACTTCCGCTTGAGATAATTCTATAATTTTGATGTGATTGTGTGTACAATAAACTTGACTTTAAAAGGTGACTACGACTTTTAGAACTTATACCAATTTATAAGTCACTTTAACATCATGCGTATTACCTATGGAGTTATATATATTTAGGCAACTATGAATATCAAATAAAAAGATAAAGGGTAAAATAAGGTGGTGTTTGGGCAGCTTATTTTGTAGCTTATTGCTTATAAGTAAATAGGCTCAAAAATTGTGGCTTATTATGAGCTTCCTCACATCTAAATAAATAAGCTAACCAAATAAACTTATCTGAACACTAAATTTCTAACTTATTAAGTAAATAAGTAGATAAGCCAACAAAATAAGTCCCTCCAAGGCTCCAAACACCCACTAAATCAAAGACACATTAGAGATTAGACTACATATATAACTAAATCATCAAAGATTAGTTTTTTCTTAAGCAAAAAAGTTCAAGAATGAATTTTAATTTTACATCAAGATATTAGAGAAATTAAGTTATAAAAATTAAAGTCCATAGATTGTTTTCAAAATCTAAACAAAAATAAAGAATTCAAAATGCCAACTCCAAGATTAAATTCAAAATGCCAACTCCAAGATTTGAACTTGCATGCATTCTTTTTGGTTGCACACTTACTAACCACTTGATCCAAATGTCATATTAGTAAGACTTTGCAATATCTATTATGTAATTATACATGTAAAGCACAAAAGGACAAAAGACTTACTATTCATAGCATTTGCTAATTGATATTGGAGGGTAATTATTATTAGACTCACACTACTTATAACTAAACTATAATCTCTTTATTGAACACAACATACAAATATCAATGGTAACTATATTATATAACAAAAATAGTCATTATACATGGTTGAAACGTTACACATGAAGAAAAAGGAAAAATTCAAAACCGTAAGTAGACATAAGCAGAATCAGAGTCACATCATACATTTATACGTCAAGAAATACAGAACCAACCAAAATCCCAATTTTACGAGATGTAAAACGGGATCCCCATAACTAGAGAAAACACATAACGACTATATCAATCATCATAAACCTCCTATCCTAAGTCCTATATGCTGAAAATGGTAATAATCCTCCCGTTCCCAATTTCGCAAACAACCCGAACTTCTCATTACTCTCAGTTCTTGGGAGGGAAAGGCTTACAAGTCCAAGATGTACGGACTGGATGTAAAACCTTAGGTTCACTCAAAGGAATGAGAACAAGGAGTATGTTCTTGATGAGATGTGAAATCGTAGGTTCACTCTAAGGTACGAGAGCAAGGAGTATGTTCTCGACGAGAAAAAGGAGTATGTTCTCGATGAGAAAATTCTCACTAATGATAATGATTCAACCCAAGAGGAGATTGAAGCTCACTGGATATATTATGATGTTTGATACTAAGTTTTGGTCAACATAATTCTATCCGGTCAGCCAGCTGTCTACAAACAGTTTGTAACCTCATGTCAAATGGTTTTGAATGAGAGAGAGACCTCAATAATAGAAATCCCAAAATTGCTAAGCAAGGGATCAATAAGATTGATGTGCCCTTTAGCTCAGCAGCTCCTGTGTTGTCAATTGGTCATAATGCAAAGGAAAGGAAGACATCTGGAAAAGCTACGAATGGAAAGTCCAAACGTAAGGATGAGAGAAAGATTGAATATGAAATTGCACCTGCAATGATCCAAAGGAATCAGTGTGTTATACTGCAACACAGAGGAGCACTAGAAGCGTTGTTGCCTAAAATATCTGAAGGACCTTAAAGACAGTAAGGTTGAAAAGGATTCAGGTATATAAATGATCGAACTCCAAGATACTACAACTTCTAATTCGTAGGTCTTGAATACAGGGTGTAGTGCTCACATTTTCACTGTATTGCAAGGCCTAAAGGAAAATAGAAATTTGAAGCTTGGAGAGCTCAACTTAGTCATGGGAAACAAGAGAGTCACGCCCATTGGAAAGTTTGAGCTCATGCTAAAATCCGGAGTTAGGATACATTTAAATATTTGCTGTTATTCGTCAGAAATGGCAAGCAACATATTTTCATTTTATGCTTGTTTAAGGATAGTTATCAGTTTTCATTTGATAATGAGAATGGTGATAAAGCTTCTCCTTGCAAAGGCATATATGAAAATGTTGAATATGATAGCAAAGTAATTTAAATGTTGGTTCGTCTAATGAGCTTGATAAATCCAAATTGTGGCAATTATCGTCTTAGGCACGTAAACGGGAAACGCTTCGCCCAACTCCAAAAGGATGGAGTGTTGGAATCATTCGACCTCAAAGCAGATGATGTATGCGAATCTTGTTTATTGGACAAGATGACTAAATCACCATTCACAGGATAGTTGAAAGAGGTGAAGGATTATTGGACTTGGTACACATAGATGAATGTGGACCATTCCGATGCGTCACAAAAGATGGAAATCGCTACTATGTTACTGATAACAATCCAATCCATTTCATGAATAAAATGTGACCAATTATCCAACCAACAAAACTACTTGTTACAAATAGTTTCGATGCAACAGTAGACATGGATATATTTATCTGATTAAACATAAGCCATATACTTTTGAAATTCAAAAGGTATCAGTACGAAATAGAGAACCAAACGGGCAGAAAGATAAAGGTACTCCAATCCGAAAGGGGAGGAGAAGACCTTAGTATCGAGTTTCTTGATCATCTTAGACACTATGGAATAGCTTCACAGTTGACTTCTCCTAGAACACCATAGCTGAATGGAGTAGCTAAGAGGAGAAATAGAATCCTGTTAAACATGGTTCAAATCTATGATGAGTCGGGCAACACTTCTAATAAGCTTATGGGGTTAGGCATTATAGACAGTCACACATATCTTAAATCTAGTACTCACCAAGAAAGTTCAAAGATGACTTATGAGATGTGGAAGAGAAAAAGTTTTTCTCTTGGGCACATCCAGATCTGAGGTTGTGAAGTTATCGTTAGAACGAGAAACTTAGCACAAACTAGAAGTCAGATCTAAAAATATCTTTTCATCGGTAAACCACAAGAGTCATTTAGATATTTGTTTTGCAACCACAAAGTTAATGTTGTGTTTGTAACTCGAAAAGGAGTGTTCCTTGAGAGAGAAATAATATCTAAAGAGGACAGTGGGAGTACGATTAATCTTGAAGAAATTCAAGGATCTACCGATGAATAACCTATAGTAAACACTGACACTCAACAAGAGGTGGTGATACCTGTTGAACTTGATGACATATCCTTACCCGCTCGCAGTTGTAGAGTTAACAATCCTCCTCAGTTCTATATAGAAGAAGAGGATAAGATTAGTGATAGTACACTAAGTGAATTAGATGCACCTGCTAACTACAAAGGAAGCAATGGCAGGCCTTGAGGCTGCTAAGTGGAAGGAAGCTATGAAAAGCAAGATTCAGTCTATGTCTGACAACCAAGTTTGGAATTTGGTTGGCACTATACTCAGTCTCAAGACGGTGAGTTGTAAGTGGATCTTCAAGAAGAAGACAGACATGGATGGGAAAGTACACACTTATAATGCTAGGTTGGTAGCAAAGAGTTATAATCAAACCTTAGGGACTGATTATGAGGAAATCTTCTTACCAGTAGCTAAGAAAAGGTCAATTAGGATAATGCTTACAAAAACTGCATTTCACGATTATGAAATTTGGCAGATAGATGTCAAAACCGCTTTCCTTAACGGAAAAATGACAGAGGATGTGTTCAAGGCACAAACGGAAGGTTTTGTAAGAGCAAAGTATCCTAATAGAGTGTGTAAGCTTCAAAAGGTCGTTTAAAGATTTAAACAGGCTTCTCGTGGCTGGAATCTCTGTTTCCATGAGAAAGTCAAACAGTTTGATTTTCTAGAAGCAAATATGAGTCCTGTATATATGTCAAAGTCAGTGGGAATGTTGTAGTCTTCCTGGTATTATATGTGAATGATATAATATTCATAGGAAATGTAATCCCAACGTTACAAGTGTAAATGATTGGTTGGGAAAATATTTCGCTATGAAAGATTTAGGAGATGCAATATATATTCTTGGTATAACGATTTACAAAGATAGGTCGAAACGTCTCAGAGGACTTAGCCAGGACATGTACTTAGAATAAGATTTTAAAAGGTTTTAAAATGGAAAATTCTAAGGTAAGGGAATCGACCATTACATCATGGCATAAAGATTAGAAAGGATCTATGTCCAAAGGCTAAGTAAGATTGGACATAATAAGTCGAGTCCCATATGCTATAGTATCGATCATGTATGCCATGACGTGTACAAAACCTGATGTCTCTTTTGGTTGGAACATAGTGAGTTGACATCAGAAGAATCCTGGTAAAGGTCATTGGTACAGCTGTAAAGAATATTCTTGAGTATTTGAGAATTGCTAAAGACATGTTCTTAGTTTAAGATGGAGAAGAGAAACATAGAGTAACGGGCCATAGTAACGTAAGTTTTCGAACAGACAGAGATGATGGTCGTTCACAGTATGGTTGGGTATTCTTACTGAATGGGGGAACGATAACTTTGAAAAGTTCAAAGCAAGATACAATAACAGATAGGAATCTGAGTATATTGAAACTTGCGAGACTTCAAAGGAAGTCATCTGGATGAGGAATTTCAATAGTGATCTTGGAGGTGTTCCAATTGTACTAATCCCATTGAAATGTTATGTGAAAATGGAAAGTCCAAAGCACATCGAAAGAAAATACCATTTTGTTCAAAGGAAGAAAAGGGACACATGATTGTGAAGGACACACGATCAGTAAACATGCTAGGAGCATAGGTTTACGAGATAAAGTTTTAGTTGTTAGTTTGATTTTGAAACATTACAAACAATGATGGAAACTAGAATAGATTTGGTGATTAAATAATGGAGTTTTTTTTATTTGCAAGGAGTATGCAACCATCTACTATCGTTTGTCATTGTGTTTCGGTTTAGCATGTTTAGACACCACTTCCAGAATAATAAGAATTACTCAAACCTCCTCAGTCGATCACACTATAGGAAGTATGTGATGAATTAAGACTGTCATGGAGTGTTAGTAGATTGTCTATGGAGATTAGACATTGCATGGAGATTGCTGCAACACTCATGGGTACTTAATGGGGATTTAAGTATAGGAGAAACCCGTACTCATGGAAGTTACTTCATGGATTGAAATCACGAGTAACTCTGAGATGATAATATCTTATATTCTTAAAATGGAGATACATTGAGTTTCTAGTTTTTCAAGTTTGTTATACTTTAGTTTATTCAAACACTGTGTGTAAATGCCAGTCATAAATGATACACTAGGTATGACATGATGAGTTGACTAGTACTATGTATGCGAAATATATTTGTTCCTTTTGCCTAAATGGAAAAGCGATATCTCTGGGCCCTCTGATGATTAAATGTTGACTCATAAAGTGCTTGGTCAAACCAGGACTAAATTGATATGTACAATTCGGTAATCCCATATAGTCAAATTGATCGGAGATCAGAAAACATAATCTTGAATCTGGAGATTGAGAAAAATCCATGTCCCAGTTTCATGCGATATCTGAAACAAATGAATATTTGATCACTTATCTAAAGGGTTGTCTCTAGATATGATTCAGAGTTCGGCAGTTGCATTGGATGGCACTCTCTACTTAGTTAATAGGATAGAGACTTAGACCAATAGTAGTTGATGACTTATCCAAGTAGGAGATTATTGGAATAGTATCCAAAAGGTATGTCCAAGGTCATAACTAATTGGTAAGACTATAGTTAAAAGTGGAGTCCTTTTTGGGTTGCCCTCAATGAACAGTAAGAGAAACATAAAGAGAGATAATATTAATTGAAATTAATATTATAAGTTAATTAATTAGTTTGTTAATTTATCAAAGTTGATAAATTAATTAGAAGTTAAAAGAAATTAACGGAAACTATAAAGTGTATATAGTTAGTTTATTAATTGAATATTAATTAGAAACTAAAAGGAATATTCTTGAAAGTAAATTCAACCAGCGGCTAAAGGCTTTAGCCGGCGGCTGAATGGATTAGGGTTTAAGGCGGTGCGACGCGTGTTTGACTTGGAGAACAATTCAGATTAACCGCCGGCTAAAGGCTTTAACCGGCGGCTGAATGGCGAATCCAGAAATCCCACATCGGCCAAGAAACCAAACCCCAAGCCAACATCTCCCCTATAAATAGAGGCCATCCATAAGCTTTCCAATCATCCCATATTCGAATTTAGTTCGCTTCTTTCTCTCTTTCTCATTCCCAATCCTTGTGAGAGTTTACACAACTTAGAGTCGGGACCTTAGGATTTGGAGTTTCTCTTAGCTCTTGGGTGTGAAGCATTAGAGGTATTCTATTTTGGGTACTTGCCTCCAAAGCATGGAAAGTCGAGCAAGGAGTCTGCGTGAAGGTCAAGCAAGGAGTCTGCGTATGAGAAATTGGTTTTCTCAAAGGTTAGTATTTTCTCATTTATCTATTTATTTTGTTATTGTTAATAGGTTTATTAAGTCAAGGTCATTTAGAGTTTAGTTTTCTAGTTGCTCTAGATTAATTGTTATTTTCGCTGCATATGTTAATGTAGTATGAACTATTTAGATACAAGTTTTTAAGCACTAGTAAATGTGTAGAACATTTTTGTACAAAGTTTCTAAGATGTAGTAGATTATTTTACTAGTACAAAAATTTATTTATCTATCTATCTATCTATACTTATAAAATAAATTTTTAAATTGCTTATATGGCATGTTCAGAAACAATTATTGTTTATGTGGCACGTTTAGGAACAATTATAATTAAACTATAATTACAACCATATCTTTCTATATTTTAAATATGAATAATGAATAATAAGCAATTACATATCTATTAATGTATAACTAGCTTATTACCCATGCGATGCACGGTAATGTTGATGACTATTTATTTTTTTCGTAACTTTATAAGTAAGTAATAGTGTTGCAAGAAAGTGGAAATGCCCCCATCATAGTAAATGGCAAGGCCCCTTGAAATTTATATTTGTGCTGTAACATTTATTTAAATTTATATAACTTTAAAAATACATGTCATCAAATTAACATAATTTTCTTTTGGTATTTATAATCTTAGGGTGTGCTTGGTTAAGGGTATTAGACTATAAGGAATGACTAAGGTAATCAATAAATGTGTTTGGTTACTTATTATGCAATCATTCATTGCTTGAAAACGGGTAATGAAGCATTACCCACTAAATTGGGTGGAATGGTTATCATTACCCTCTAATTCACATTCCCCACTTCCTTCGATCTCTCCCACATTTTACGTCATTACTTCAAAAAATAATTATCATCCCTTACGTACGTAGATAACTGAAAGCTAGTAACAATCAATTACAATCAAATAATATTACTGGAAGCTTGTAGTTTCTGGACACGAACAATTAATCGTTTAATATACTCTATATAAATATGATTATGATATATATGCTTAGATCCATGAACAATTGCCACTGATTAGTCTACAACACCAACATTGTTTTTCGTGTATCCTGCAATTCAGAATTGTAGCTTCTCTCGTCTCGTCTGTTCAATATAATTTTTCTATTTTCATTTTTCATTTTCATCTATAGAAATTAAATGAGTTTATCTTCATTAATATTTTTGCTTTTAAACGGTATCATGTGGCAAAATGTAGAAGGGATAATGATTTTCTTTTCATTTTGATCGATTTCAGTTTGTTTATGACCTCTGATTTAGCCTAAATAGCAAGGCAAATTTTTAGGGTTTATACAACGTTTTTGATAATTATAACCATTCCTTAGTAGTAACCAAGCAATATTAATGCAATGATTATATATGTTAGTATTCCTTTGCATTCCCTTTATCTTACCATTTCCCATACCTGAGTTTGAACCAAGCGGCCCCTTAGTAATTGTGCGAAAAGCATACATAAATAGAAGGACAGCAATTATAAATTCTAGCATGAGTAAATTCCATAAATGGTCCATGTGGTTTACATTGATTTACAAAAATAGTCCATGTACTCCTTTTTCAACGTTTTCGGTCCAATAACTTTGGATTTGCTCGCAAATGGTCCCTTAACTTTGAATTTTTACTCGCAAATGGTCCCTCCGTCTAATTTTGGATTTTCTCGCAAATGGTCCCTGAGCAAATCCAAAGTTATTGGACCGAAAACGTTAAAAAAATAGTATAGAGACTGTTTTCGTAAATCCCTATAAATCACATGGACCATTTATGAAATTTACTCTTCTACCATATACCAAGTTACATAACTATTGAAAGTGTAGCATCTTCTGGAACACATTCAAACTTCTTAGAAGACTTCCTAAAGTAGTCCCAAAAATGAAGGTTTAACCATCTACATATTAGGTCTTCGTAGGTTCCATGGTAAACATACATAACATATACATATAAAATTTATCTAGGCAAACATATAGATAACAAACAATAAAAAATTTAAAATACCAAACAATAATAAATCACCACGAACATACCATACCGGATAAACGAAGTTCTAATCCTCGATCAGGAAAACCCAATATTAAATCAAAATCAATATACTCAATAATTTTGATCAATCATCAATCATTATTTTGTGTAAAAAAGTTCAATACAATACTTTTAAGAAGTAAATAAACAATTTTATACAAATAGAAATTACAAGATAAACAAAACATATCAATTAATCATCATGGAATTTTCTTCTAGCATTTACAAATGAAGCTGAAAAATGTATTAACAATAACATACATCTCATCTGGGCACACAATTTACAAAAAGAGGGAAAAAGTTCTTTTCTTAATTGGGCACAAAAATTCTATGTCAAAAGGCAAATAAATTTTAATTAATGGCATGGGTTGCCAATTGAAACTTGAAGGCATTTGAATTGAGTTTAAGATCTACGGTAAATTAACGATAAAGATGAAGTGAAACTTTGGAGAAAAAGTAAGAGAATTCGATTCTTGAAGAGTGATTTAATGTATGATACTTAACATATATGCTGCATGTTTAAGTATTGTAGCATAAAACCATAAAGGTTAGGGCCAGAAATGCTGACCCATTTTCCAAAGAAAAAACATGACGGATTTGTGTTTGCATTATTTTTCCAACGGGCTGACATGTAAAAAGCACGTAATATGAAAATAACTCGACGGGTCAATAGTCACTCAAAGTCTTTGAATATACTAAAGTCCCCTAAATTACTTGTAAACAATAAGATTTATATTCACGATAGTTCTACAACCTTAAACAGATTACTCTGTGCGTCTCAATCTTAATTTTCTTTGGTACACTTTGAAAACTTTAATAAAACTTGGGAATTCTAATTACTAATCGAAATATCTACTTTCTTATTAAAAAAAAAAACTGATAAAATATCACCATCCATTACATTTCTTGGTCCACCTACAATATGATCAGTGGCGGATCCAGGATTTTAAGTGACCCGTAGCAATGGTATCTCAATTTTTTTGAACCCGTAGCACAAACAAGAAATGCAACTAAAAATGCAATTTCTCAATAGAAATTACACTGCATACTGAGAATGGACCCGTAGCAACTGCTACCCCTACTATTTACATGGCTCCGCCCCTGAATATGATATGTAGATACATATGTATAGAAAATTTAAGGAGCCAATTGTAACACCCCTGTTTTCATAAAATGGTAGTTTCAAAAAATTTTGCCATGACCCGTTTGTATTTGAAATATATTTATCAGACGAGTCACCTGTTATCTATGCAAAAGCAACGGAAGACCAACTTTTCGAATACATAAATATAGAATACAAACTATTTAAACAACTTTTGGGTGTTACTTATTGCTACCAAAACTATGATGGGTATAATTATTAAATACATAGATATAACCCATCGCAAGTATTACCATCTTCTATCTTTCATAATTCTTTGAAAAGACGAATACTATGTCCTTGACCATATGACCCTCTTCATAATCGCCTATTATACTTCTTACTAGTTTCCTGAGCCACACACAAAAATAGAAAAAGTCAGGCTTTTTAAAGCAAGGTGAGATTAGTACGTAGTTTATGAAGATCTAAATCAAATAAAAGAAACGAGTGAAATCAATATCTTAATTAGCATAACAATAAATATTCATACAACTAAACACGTATGATATAATTCACGTTAATTACATTCACTCATACTCACTTTTATTCTTCATGATTACCCATCACTGCATATATATCTTATTAGTATTAACCATCTTAATTAATAATGAAGTCACCCACTAAGTCATTCATAATCAATATTGTTAATTCCACCTACTAGGTCAGTGTTATTAAGCGTCAAACTACTAGGACTAGCTCAATATCTTATGAGACCACCTCTGATGGACTTTCATACCGTTCGATTGGAATCTCTCAACCACGGTGGTACCCGGTAATTTTCATCACTTTGTAGGCGTCCTACTTTCATTTTCTCATAATACTTCATTATCGATTAGTTTAATATTTTGAGATTAACCATATCTTGAATTCATTATTTACTCACTTGAATACTCAATCATTAACAATCTTGTGAATGATTTGCTTTAATAAGTTATTCATTAAATTACATTCATAATGCATATTCCAACTCTATTGTGTTTATAATACAAACAATGATAACTATATTATCCACTAGTATATGAACACAAATAAGCAAAGATATATAACAATAAGGAACACAACTTTGACATGTATACATTATCCACAATAACTCAAGCGATTACCAAGTGTTTCATTTAACAGGGAAACTAAGTAGCACATATAGCAAACAACTTGTATCAAATCACGAATTAAGTGTACGTAGATAAACACATAATAAAAGTTAGACTCGAAAATTACTCTTTTGGTGTGTACTCAGTTTTCGCAAATCTACTAACCCACCTTAATGGTTATCAACATCAATATTTTCTAGAATTATGATGTCTTTATCTCACTAGTATATGTTATTGTTTGTATAAATAGGTTTGACCAGGGTCCCAAAAGTCATATTCTTTTCCAAAGTTCAAAGCTAATTCATACGTGCCGTTTTCCAAAATTCAAACCTAATAACACGCACCCCTTTATTCAAATCAATAAAACAAGGCAATTGATATATCCACCATCCAAATTGGTTCAATCCACCACAATTGTGCATTAACAGTACAAACTGTTAATGCATATTTGTGGTGGATTTATCAAACTTACGATGCACAATTGTGGTGGATTAATCAATTTGGATGGTGGAATATCACCACCCTTTTTTTTTTCCCGGTCATTATATTAAGCAACAATTTTATGTACAGTCAACTTGACTAATATACATAACCAGTAACACCAGTTGAATTACGTCAGACAAAAAGAGACTGTATGATGACTATGATTTAATACTTATTAGTATGAACAAAATTTATTAAACTTAGTCCATTTTAAATAGTTGACAACTTCATTCATGAACTCATCCGGACCTATATGGTTGTTCAGACTAATATACTACTAGCTTTGATGATCCAAATTTATAGTTATGCTTATTGCAGACATCTTCTTTAATTAATTTTTCAGGTAGTTGGAATTTTGTAGACCAGTTGTTGCAGTTTGGTGAAGTTATACGACCAATCTTAGGACTAAAGTTTGCACCTGATGAGTCAAACGAGCAACCACTAGTTAATACTGGAGTGTTAGTCTTAGATGCTCCTCTCGATGGTCCAGCTGGAAAAGCGGTAATTTGGTCAAATATCCTTCGACTGAACGCTACGCTATGGGTTTTCACTTTTTCTGACTTTTGACTCCTAAGAAGTGACTGATGTAACACATTTTAAGTAACCTGGGTCCTGAGGTCATCTGAATCTGCAGGGTCTGCGATCAACAAAACGTTGTACCTTTGGCATACTTATTTTGGGTGATATTATAACATATATCAACGAAAAAGAGGTTGCTGATGGAAATGATATATACAAAATTCTTGATAAATATAAAGAAGGTGAAACGGTAAATTTTCATTCAGGTTCTTAACCTTCTTACTTTCAGTTTCTTATGTGTTACTTATGAGATATAAATAGAAAATTATAAATATGATCATGGCATCTTTTCCTAAAGATGACTGCAAATAGAGGTGCACAAACAGTCGTGTGTCCGTAATTGCACCAGAACAAGTTTGGAACGATCCAGTCCCTCAAAAGACATGGTTATAGGCTCCCTTAAGCCCGAAATGCCTGTTCTTGTTACAAAATTCCCCGAACCCATTCCTAGGTCTGATTAAGCATGAAAATTTAACAGAGTTCAGCACTAAAATGGGCTCAATCCCAGTCGTTTTTGAAGAATCCTTTTGTTAGGTCCAAACGGATAGTTATTAATATTTGAATCAATACCATGTAGTTCAATTATTTTAACTTGTTTCCTTCTATATGGTTTGAGGAAAAAGGATACATTGTCATTCACAGTGATTATTATGATTTAACTTTTACATCTGGTCTATATATAATTAAGCATAAAAATAGGTGGCCACAGACTGGGCTTTTGATACCGGGGGCATGGGTCCAGGGCTACAAAGATATAAATGCTTACAGAGATTAACTTCAACGGTGTAATAGATATTGTTTGTGGATGGTCAGGTTACTGTTAAGGTGTTGCTTGGTAAACGTGTAAAGAAGATCCCTGTGATACTCGAACCAAAGGCCGACGAATCATGATTTCTAGAAATGAGGTCAGGTTGCCAACTTACTCTTGCATTGAATCTTGAAAGAAATGTCAAGCTTTATTATTGGACTCCACTATTGATGTCAACACTCAAAACTATTTATCACCAGTCGATACTACATGAAACAACCTTGTTTCACTGATTTTTGTGAAGTTGTGAAACTATAGTACAGTAAAAGCTATTGTAACTTATGGCAATGGCATTATCTTCTGCACAATACACCTTAAAAATTAGATGAAATTGTTGATGGAATCGGTGTGATGAAGGCATACAATTTTTTATAGAAAAGAGATAGAAGGTAATATTGTCTTGAGCACTGCACATAAAATACACTTTCTGAAATCTTCAAGTTGGACATTATCTACTAGTATCTGTCATGATTTTGATCCGTTTGTTTTTGTCATCGTTTCACATTGTGGACAATGTGGTTTTAGTCCAGGGCGTATCTCAAAAAGATACTTCATTAACAGCAATATAGAAATGTGTAATCAAAAGGTTTTTAGAAGTGGTCTGCATTATACTATATGTTCTTTTCAACACTAAGATCTTTTGAGTCTAATGATGAGTACCATATGTCCATTTATGTCCAATTGTCTATAATTTTAATAGTTAATGTTGGCTTTCAAATTCCAAGAAACTTAGCAGACTAATTCGAGTATCTTTTGAGTATTATATGAATGAATGCTACAAGAAAGTTGGATAGACCATTTACTTTCATAAAATAAAACCCAAAACGTAGTCAAAAGAATCTATCTAGACAACCATTAGGGAACTACGAGTGTAGTCAGCTCTATAAAGGCGTGAAAATGGCTAGAACAAAGCCAGACCCAGGCCAACTTGGTAAAGTAATAATGCATTTATGTATGTACGTGTACATGTATAGCAAGTATATATGAATTTTAACTATCAATTGGCAAACCAGAAGAGTGATAAAATACCAGTCGACCAGAGGCCAGCTATAAACAGTGAATCGTCTGAATCAGTAGCCACAAACCACAGATGCCATTATCTTGATAGTTATTGAGCTTGAAGAAATTTCTAACATTAGGTGATTTGCACTATTCTTCATCAGTGGCATACTTAGTTTAGATGACTTGTATAGCGACCCAACAAGCAATGTCAAGGACTTGGTTGCCATTGATTGTTTTAAAGCAATTGTATGGTATGGAAGATGTGAACTATTTGGGCGACAGCCTTATAGGACAGACCGAAAATGCTACACATCGAGCTGCTTTTGCTAACATAAACCGCTCATTTTCTGTCAATGGCCTCTCAATCACTTTCACAATATTTGCATCCTAAAACAAATATGGACAAACGGATCCGTGGTGATTAATAAATCTAGACATGGTATTATTTTTGGTATTTTGATACATGTATTAGAATGCAAGACAAATCTCATATACCTTCTTTGGTTGTTGGATAGAAGGGCGCACACTTGCAGTGTCACCAACCTCCAGTATATTGTTAAGGTTTCCCCGGTCATCCCTTTCGGTGGGTGAAGATGGAGAATGCCTCCAATCCCCATTGACTATGAACTTGTAGTAATACCTGGATGTACCAAACATTCATAGAAGAACAAAACATTCCATCAAGTTGCATGCTTTGGCGAAAATGGCCAGCTATGATAAATGAAGCATATAAATATATTGGATATATGTGCGTTGAGCAATAAAATAACTTACTTTCCTTGAGCAAGTCGAACTTCAGCTTCGTATCTTGGGCCGGCCTTGTGGGTTGCTTTAATTTGTTCTTTCCAACCAGTAAAATCTCCAATCAGTTCTACATTCTCTCCCTGTAAAGTAAGATGTATTAGCAAAAAATTAACATCATATGGTAGAGTAGACCAAAATTTGTGAGGTAGATGTAACATATGTAATTGAAAATGATCAATATTTATATCACTAAGAACCTCATGTCCATTCCACACAAATGTCACGGAGTGGGTTGCAGGTCCATCATGTTTCCCGTTCTCAACCATAGCTATCAGATCCCATGTTGCCCATGCAATTGCGGATCTGCATTAGACAATGGATATACACATATCGAACTTCATTTATAAACTGAAAGAAGATAATAATTAAGCATTGTTTATTGCATTTGCTAGATTATTAACTGAACCTGTCAGGACGGCATGTATGCAAGCTTGTTACATAGTTGTAGGCTGCATGAAGTGAAGTATCAGTCATCCAATGGAGGTATGCAATCACACAGGCAGGAGATCGATCGAAACCGTTGGTGCAAGTAACATAAACACAATGGTTCTTTTTAAGCAACCGTAAAAGAAGGCCAGCGCAAAATGGAAGTTTGCCCCTCATATCGAACGAGTCTCCTTCCCTGCAAAAATCGAGGATGCCAATTAGCATGAGAAAGACAAATTACAAGAAATATGCCCAACCCCAAGGAAAACTTTAGATTACCGAATTGGATAGTTAATCATGAGGATATTATTTTGCTGGCATGACGCGTTAATTGATTTTGAATCTATTTCCCAATTTTCTGCTTCCACCCCACCTTGAAAATTAAGTACAGCAGTGACTCCCTGATGCAAAAATTCACCATTTCTTAAAGGTAAGTAATTAAGGAAGAAACTTTACGTGAAGCAGGTACTCCAAAGATTCAGATGATAACATTGCATCTATTCATAAATGAGACTTCTTTATCAAGGAGTCTTGAAGACACATAAATTTAGAAGGATAAAATAACAAATTTGGTACTGCTCACTGTAACATTAGCCAAAGTCTCTATATCATCTTTAGTTTGTATGCATGACCCAACATACATTTGATCGGTAATCTGTAAGATACAAGTGCATATCAATTAGATCCTATATCATGATCAACTGTTCGAGAGGATAAGTACTCAAGATATCTCACCTTGCTATAACGCATACCAAGAGAATGGTCATAATAAAGTTCTCCTTTAGAACGTTCTAATGCTTTCATATACTCCTCAAGTGGGAAGCTCCCATGTGACCAATCATCTCCGGATTCTTCTTCAGAGAAAATGGTGACGAGTTGAGTAAACGGTTCATCAGGAATGTTTTTTTGCATCCTGCCACGAGGTTGTCCATTTTGGTTTATCAGAAGATTCCACCCTTTAGGCGTAGAAAATCGTGGTGTGAACATGACAAACCCTGAATTCCCACTGCCCTCAAAAGATGTTCTCAAACTTGATGTCAAAGTTGTTTTGTTCCAAGTGGCAATAGGAACCCGACCTCTATTAAACTGGATATCCAAATCACTTTTGTGATGCAACTGTTGAATTGGAAAAGGGGAAAACGGTCTTTCAAGAACAAGACTACAAAGTCCAGATTTCTCTAACATCATCTTCCTGCAAGAACCAGCCAAGACACTTGAGTCAATGATAAGTAAATTAATCTTTGAAAGATTAAACATAGCTTGCATAGCTTCTTAACAATATTTCGCCTACTTCAAAGTTCAAACTACTATCGTTTAATTAGTGATACTTCTAAACTATGTAATTATCCACATGTCATATTCCGTAATGAAATGAAAGCCACATTGTCAAAGAACTTACCCCCTGAGACCAAATTTCAATGCAAAAGTTAAAAAGATACTAATCCACAAACCATATAACCGAAATCCATCTAAGAACCCTGACCTCAATTATTATATCATAAGCATATGTCCCTCAATAACGGATATATGTCTTCCCAAAACCCAGTATTCAGGCTATTATGGTTTCTCAATTATATACACATCAAAATAATCACATAGATGCTGGCAAAAGTCCACTAAGAAAATATCTGATTCCTAGCTCTACACAGAAAATCATATAGCAAGGATTTCACATGGCAGCAATGCATCATTGTATGCACATGTAATTTGTGTAAATATCATGTAATACTGTAGCATGCAATCATATAAGTTAAATTTAAGTCCTACTGAAACGCTCCGATTAAATGTATAAAAGCAAGTAGTACTCTGCATCACTGAAGTCCTTAATCTCAATAAGACTACCCCCAGAAGACGCGCTTGCCTTCTTCAATGTGTCCCCAACCATTATTATTCTCGATTTCTCAGCATTTCCCTACACAAAAAGTTTATCAACTACATTCATTTACATACATATATATAAAATATAACATTATCAATTGTTATATTATATAAATATAAATTAGCTTAGAAACACAGACCCCTTTCTTCATGGAATGAACTAAGATCTTGCCATCTAGAGACAGAGCAAAACGAATACCAAGCGGTTTCTCTAAAGTAACCATATACTCATTCAAATTCATTTTAAATCTAGAATTCGTTGAAGCAGACATCGCCAAAACCCTAATTCCTCTTCCTGAACCTACTCTTCGTGTCCGTCCCAAATTATTAACCATCGAACCGCCATTGATCAAACACACCTCTTTTCCCCAAACGGATGAGCACATTGAAAAGTGATTTGACCTCTGATTCGATAACTGACATAAAACACCGGAATTCGAAAATTGAAGCAGCCACATTGTAGAGTTATGGTAAATGAGGTAATTCGCTAGGGTTTTAATGAATCATGATGAAATTGAAATGCTGATTGATTCAAGGATTGACTGTATAGATAGATAGATAGATACAGAGTATATGATTAGAATTAGAATTAGAATTGATGGTGTTTATTGAGATTGGAGCAGAGTGGTGGTGTTCTCGGTGCAGGTAGTCTGGCTGGATAATTCGGGAAAGACAAGCCACATAATCGGTCAACGTTTGACTTTTTTGCGGCATATATACTCCACGTGAGCCATGTGGGACCCCATATCCACGTGTTTCACTTTAACTTTTTGTATATGTTGCCACGTGATAAAGTTAAAAATAAAATATCTCCTCTTGTCATACATTTAACAGAAAATTACGGGAATATAGCCCTTCGTTAAATAATGTACCATTTATAAAACATTGTTTCTTGTAAATCAATAAGGCAATAAACGTCCTATTATTATTGTTCTTCGTCACTGATTTCATTATTATAATGGCAAGCCAAATTGTTAACATTTAAAATGTGTTACTAGATACTTTGGTTGTAAATTGTAACTTTTGTTGTTACAAATTCATAGGGGGCGTTTGGTTGGAGGATTTGGTAGGATTTGAGGGGATTTGTATTTAAAATCCCAAGCAATCCCATGTTTGGTTAGAGAATTTGAATTGCCAAGGAAATTCAGAATCCTATATACAAGGGATTTCATAATACTTTAAAAAGGAGAGGGATTTTGAAATGCCAGCAAATACGGGAGTTTCAAATGCAATTATGGACAAAATTACCCCTAAAAAAAAACCACTTTTTTTTTCTCAGGCCGTGTTCTACTACTTTCTCCATTGTTGAAGAAATAGTGAACTCATCTCTTTGCTTCTTGAAGAAAAACTCTCTTCACCATTTTCGTATTGTTAATTTTATCTTTCAAATTGATTTTTCTCATCGTACCTGAACTTCTTCCTCTATCTCAATCAAAAACCCCAATTTTTGTGTTCTTATTTTTTGTTGATTAAGGCCGCCTAAATTTTTGTTCCTTGATTTGCTAGTGGGTTTCATCATATCAAAGTCATCAAGTTCGAAACACTTATTCCTTGATTTCTTTTTGTGTTTCAGCATATCAAATAGAAGAAAATTATATTAGATTGAATCACATAAATTTGTGGTGGGTTTCAAGCTTTCAGCAAAACAAAGATCACGAATTGCAAAGTTTATCCGGTGTTGTATCAATTTTGTTAAAATTATTATTTCATTTCACATCTGTTCAAAAAGGAAATTAATTGATGATAAAAAGAAAAAAAGAAAATGATAAGTTGGATCTGTAAATTGATTTTCCAAACTAAATATTGGTGAAGGATAATAATGTCTTTACAATTATTTGACATTCTAAATCCTACTGTTGATTTCGACCAACCAAACGCACGGTGGGATTTCAAATCCTTGGAATTTCAAATCCCATGGTATTATAAATCCCAGTATTTCAAATGCTTGAACCAAACAGCACCATAGTCTTTTTTGATATGGATGAAGTTCAAGATCAAATGCTTTAGATTTATGTCTTTTTACTTAGCAATGTAACTTAATTATACTACATTTATAAAATATCCAACTCATTTTGAATGTGATATTGCTTGTTGTGTGTTGTTGACATTATATCATCTAATAGTATGCATAGTAATTTGGTTAATTTGTGAATCACCTATCTTTTAGTTAGTATATAATCATATGTTACATATATTTATGCTTGTTTTGTTTAGGTTGACAACATATTCTTTCATCGTTAAATGTTATTGTTGGATCGGTGATTTCTTATCAAACAAATCACCTAGATTCTTTTTACCAAAAAAAAAATAAAAAATCATGAATCAATATCAATATAACTATTATTACTATACGTACATAAAAAACAAAAAAAAAATTAAGAAAAAGAAGAAGAAAAAACTTAAACAATTCACCAAAGTCTACTTTTATAAGTACTCATCTAACTTCATTTAACAAACTTAATTGTTGGAGATATCCCAATCTTTCAAAACTTTTAAATCTCGTTACACTTGAAAGAAATCGACTCAGTTTTTCGATTCACCCCATTCTAAAAAACATGAAGAAAAAGTCTAAAAATGTGAAGAAAACGGCACAAATCATTGTTCAAGCAGTAATTGCAATAAGTACCGTTCAAATTTTGCAAGCATGATTCATGAACATTGTGACTCAAGAATGATGGGTAATCTTTATTTCTTTTATGTGAGTTCCATCCTATATGTGAAATTCGGCGAATACCTTTCTAAAAGTCTTCAATTTGCGATATGATTGCAATCTAGGTTTACATTCGGTCCGATTTTTAAAAGAAACAAAGAAAACGCCCTAAAAGGGTTAACTCAATCTTTTCTATAACTGTGAAGATGAGTTTACTATGACTGTGATTAAACAAAACCCCAAAATTCTCCATTCGATAACCAAATAAACTCTAAAATTACACATTTGATGACGTTCCTCCCAAATTCCCAATTCCACGATGCTGTTATTTTGCACGATGATGAGTTTACTAGTATTGAAAATAATCCACAATTGCTGGTTGAAAAGGCTAACGAAATCAGGGGGAAATTAGACGAGTACATTGACTATGTTGAAGATTAGAACAATGTTTTGGAACAAAAGGTTGAAATCTTGGAATACAAAAAGCAAACCATGGCAATAGAAGTTAATTCTTTGAAAGTAAGATTGCAATCTCTGCAATCGATGTTGATTCATGAGAAGATGTAGTGTCATAACTTGTTTAATTGCAGAAATTGCACTCTGAATCAATGAAAGAATTTGAAAAATCGGTGAGATTATTGCATCAAAGTGTGCTGGTCTCAAAGAAATCTTGAAACGACTTGAAAATATCCAGAATCGGCTACATTTTGTCGACAAACTCAAATTTGAAGAATATTCTGAGATGGTTCATAAGATGTAGTAGACGAATTCTTGATTTTTTTTAGGTGGTAATACTCCAGATTCTCTATATTTTTAGGGTTTATACAATGATTTCTTTTTAGGGGTTAATGGAAATTTTGTTGGGGTTATAACGATACTATACAATTTAGCAATTTAGTACGGTAGTTCTCTTTTTGGCTATTTTGGGTTAGTTTTGAGAAGTTCAAGTGTCGCACCCCCAAATTATGATGCGGAAGCGGGTCGGTTCGGGGCACGACTAATCAATATACAAAGCACACAAGATTACATAATGAACGACCACTACATGCGTCGTTTACAAATACATTGAAATTATAAAGGTTTTACACCGTTATAAAATAGTTTACAAAAGCCCTTGAGTTCAAATGATAGAGATTCTATGACATAACTAAATTATACAAAATATAGTAATGCATGACAATCTCTTGATGTCTGTATGCGACTCGAACTAATGGGCATCCTGAATGGCAGTCCTACTGCTGCTGAGAACCTGAGAATACATGCTAAAAGGTCAGCTATAAAGCTGGTGAGCTCACAGGTTTAATGATAAGATGTAATGTATGAACCACAAGATTTAATAATGATGTTTGAAATTAATCAAATATAATGTATATATAGCCATGAGCACATAGTCTGAGCTTAACTGAGATGTCAGGATCACAATTAAGTGCCTGAGCGAGGGTGCCTCTATGCGTATGCCTAATCAACATACGTATGAACAAATGCTAATGCGTCCGTTTTGACCAGTCAGTGCTTGCTGACCCGGACGGGGATTGTCAGTCCCATATGGATCCATACACTAACATTCACGCTACAAAGTATTACCAAACTATGCTATGAGGACTTAAAATGATTAGATGATTTACTCATGTAATATATAGCGATGTTTTGATACTTGTGTTCAGATGTAAAACAAAATGAGCATGTATCTCACCCCTAGGTAAAGCATTTAAAAAGGGGCTATGAGACTCACCTGAGCCTAATGTGATGCTAGTAAGCACAATTGATGTTTCACAATACAATGATGTCGATCAATCGACTGAAACCTGCAGGGCGTCTTTGACGCGCAAGGTTTTGATAAATGATTAGATTATTGAAACCTGCCGGGCGTATTAAACGCGCAAGGTTAAATTGATTAGATGACACAACGGACCATCTATGCTAGTTGTTCCCTCAACTAGTTATGACCAAATACTTTGGTTAATGATTATGTTTGAAATTGTGAAAATGTATACGGATCGTTGGTGATTGATTGAAATAATAATTCTTCAATTATTACTACTACTTTCATTTGTTGTGAACTTATAAAAGCATATTTGAAGTGTTTAAATGTTGTATCGTATAAGTATGAAATATGTCACGTTGTCTGACACTTAGTGTAAACCTTTAGTTTTAAGTTTATGGAAAAACGGAGGTCTGAGAACTAAAATACGCCATTTTCGACCCCTAGATGACTCCGGATGGCCTAAAACTGACTAGGCTAAGGTACTTAGCCTTGACCATTGGGTTGTTTTTGAGTGACCGCGCGAATTTGAGTCCAATCCGTTAAAATAAATTTTTCATCGAGAAGCTACCCTGTTTTAAGTTGTTAAATCGTTGTCGTTTTCGAAAATTTATTTATTCTGTTTTAGCTAGAATTCGCCGGGCTAGTTTATTGATCCGTTGGATCATGAAATATAAAGGGGGAATCCGCCGGATTCCCTTGAATCCGCCGGATTGGTGGCATTTGTGGGGAATACGCCGGATTCCCATGAATCCGACCGTATTCATGACAAACAACGGGAATACGCCGGATTCCCATGAATCCGACCGTATTCATGACAAACAACGGGAATACGCCGGATTCCCATGAATCCGACCGTATTCATGACAATGTAGCGTGGATCATCTTTTCTGGGTGGGAATACGTCGGATTCCCGTGAATCCGACCGTATTCCGAGGTCTGTAACGAGTCTGTCTTGGCCAAAATATACCCAAACCGATATTTAATCCGCAATTTAACTAGCAATCATCAATACTAGCACTAATACTTGATAATATATGTTATTTAAACACGTATTTAAACAAAGTTTGAAGTTCCTTACAATTTGAAGAAAATGAAATCGTTGAGGATGATGATGACAAACTACACGATGATGATGACGGTGAATCCGAGATGATGATGATTTATCGTTGTGATTTGTTGTGGTTGTTTGTGGATTTAGAGAGGGAGAGCCGAGAGAGTTAGAGAGTGAGATTGAGAAAGAGATTGAGAAGTGAGAAAACAAAAGGGTCGGCCATCTCCAATTATTGGAGGTGGTTGGCCCGAGCTTTGATCCGTCTCGTGATACTTTGACCCGTGTTTTGGTACCCGATCGAAAAGTAGTATAATGTTTTAATTCGATAAATTTCTAAAAATGAAATCGTACGTATTTTAATCGAAGTATTTTAATAAAAATACTTTTAATGAGATATAAAAATATATCTTTGTTTTATCTTTCTGAGACGGACACGATTTAATTGGTTTCGTCGCGTTTGAGTAAAATAGTATAAAACGAAATATGTTTTATTTTATCTAATGTAAATAATATTTATTAATTTCAATAATAATTCATTATTTATAATTGTTGTCGCGAATGTTTTGATTTGTACGATACGAAATACTTTATATATTATCAAAATAATATATAATAAATAATGAATTGTATTAAATAATAATTTCATTTTACTTAATATTTGATTTCACCAATGCCGTATAAATGAATCGGAAATTTGGCCGATTTGAAAATGAACGATTAAATATAATCGCGTACTGATATATATTCAACAATATATATATTGATACATACAATTAGCCTAATACTTAGCACTAATTACATGTATTTCTAAATGATTAGGAACTAAAAACTAGTCCTAATTTGACGGGTGTCACATCAAGTGACTAGTATTTTGGTGGGCTTAGTAGATTTTGGAATGTTTGGATGCACAAAAAGGTGAGGCCTTAGCATTGACTACCAAAAAACACTCTTTAAAAGCATGTTAGCCCGCATTAAGTGAAGAAGATTACTATGCTTCGAGCGACTTCAACAATAAAGGCACATCAAGATTCGCTAAGTATTTTACTAGTTGATATGTGGTCCTTTATCAAGTACAAGTGTACAACATCAACATCCAAGTGAAATACAAGTGATAAAACGTGTGACATTCAGCTTGATAATGATTAATGGAAATCAAAAACTCGTTGTCCAGACTTTCTCAAATTGTATTCCATATAATTTCATTAAGGTATTTGATTTACTTATATATTGTTAGTCACTTTCAAATGTTCGAGAACATGATCATTCCAAGTTTTTTACACTAATAAAATATTGTTAACTTATCGAGTTACATTGAAATTATTATCTTGAAAATCGAACTTGTATTTAAGTATGATAATATTTAAGTACGTATAATAACAATAATAATACTTGTGTTCAAATATACCAATAAAGAGTATATATTTTGATGATCACGTTTTCCTTTCTATATAAATGTCACATAAATCAGCGAAGACGTATTAATTAGATCACAACAAGGATAGCATATACTTCCATAGTTCCATACCATTAGGTCACACCACCCATTGCACATGGCTACACGAACTATCTTCAATGTGATTCAGTCTGTTCACTCCTCACCGATAGGACTCTTGCTAACCCGAACGAACCATATGCTAAAGCTTCACCAAATTGGAAAACTTGGGCCGAACCCAACTATTCCTGAAGACCACCAACAAGCATTAAATAGCCTGTTTTCGTGAAAGCAAAATTAGTTAGATCGCCATAAATAACTTGCATCACTACTTATAGATACTTCAAGTCTTCAAGCTATTCTTTTTAGAGTGTATTTTTTCATATAGATTTCCAAAATCGTGACATAATAACATGATAAGTTGATGAAAAATACTAAAATGTGCAATTGAGTTAATGCTAAAAGAAATCGTCACTACATATAGTTGCATGTGTCGGTGTGCACCGACTATTAGGTCGTCTTTCATCAAGGATAAACTTACTTAAACAGATACTCACTACACGTACAGATTACTAAAACCGAAAATGATCAGACATTTGTGTCCTTACTTTATGGTTCATTTCTGCCTAATGTTCCGGTACAAGATATATACACCTGAAATTATGTTTCGACAAATATTTGGTAATTGCTGGATTGTCGTTTCCACATGTGCATTTGTTCGTGTGATAAGGATGCAACAGTAGTCTTGTAAAAGACGGCATCAGTCAAGATATCGCATGATAGATTCCGAGTTTGGCATAGAGATCGATGACATCACAAGTAAAATGTTTCTCAAATATTGGTTAAAATGTATGGATTAAAAGATTTGTTTAGATGCAAGATGTCCAATATATGTTGCAAACAACTTCTAGTTACTTAAAATGCGATTTTCTGCATTTTAACAAATCTTAGACTAAAATTGATATACAACCTACTGTTAAGTCCATTATTAAGTCAATCGCTTTAATCAAGTACCTAAAACCATCAATGTGGAGTGGTACCGGACAAATGGGTACCGAAAACAATGCAATGCATATATTCAAAACGTGTATTTTCCGGACATGCTAACCGGTCCACGCCAAGCCACCCCAAGTCCAACACGTGAGAGGTGAATCGGACTCACTGAGTAGCCAACGTCATGCAGGGATGCCAATCCTTTGGATCGAATACCCGACCTCATGTATTCAATAGAGGCCCATTTTTGTACAACACCCTCAACCACTTGAGTACACGCCCGGGGGCAATGCAATGCATATATAGTTTTCACCTTTTTTGCTACTTTGCTTGGGAGAGTTTAGGTGACCTTGTTAAGCAAAAATCATTTTTAGTGACTTGTGGGGCCATCAACAAATCCCTAGTCAATTTTCTGCCAATAATACTTAAGAAATCTTTAAGCTGCGTTTTGTTTTGTTCACGTGATATTTTTGTTGGAATTATAATTCATCAAATCAAATAAATTGATATTTAAGGACTGCAAATTCCTTTAAATAAAGGAATGTGATGACTTCACATCAACTTTATTGTGAACCAAATAACCATATAACATTTAGATGTTGATTCTATCAAATCCTATAGAATTATACGGAACTAACGCAACCTTATGTTTGGTACTTCTATTTTTGGAGCTTCTATGGGCATGAGTTTCTAGTTTTTAGATGCTCAACCCCCTGAAAAAAAGTTTATCTTTGTTTAGCAAATCACATTTGGTGGGGTTTTTTCCCCAAATAAATAAGCATATATATAGAACCCTCTAAAATATAAACTACTTTAAGTAGCTTATAGAAGCCCCTAAAAGCTTTAGCCAACAACTCTAGTTTCAGCCATAAACTTTAGCTTTAGCCATGTTACCAAACACACACTTAGTGTATCTAATTTTATACAGTACCATTGATGATATTATACAAATGCCATAGGGTAAGTATAGCAACGGATCGAATATATCATGTGTTTAAATTCATCTTAAAATATTGTCTATTATAAATCATATAATTACAAAGATTTCAATAAATAAATGATAAAAGTACACTAATTCGGGGAACCGTGTTTAATGTAATTGCAAAATTGGTGGAAAAGGATGATATGTAAAGGCATGAGATGTGTGACAAGAAAACCACCAAAATTGGTACAAGTCTTTTCCTTTTCATGAGCTTAACACTCCTCTTAAAATTTCTTATCTTTATAAGTGACAACCTATATCCACTTTATTTATTTTTCTTTTCTTTTTATTAGTGGTAATTAAAGTTTTTTATTTACATAGTTTTATTAATATGAAACGTGTAAATTCTTTTTAATTTATAAAATGTTTCCTTCATGAGGCACCGAACGACTTCGTTAATTAGCCGATATTAGGTGACCCACTTAGTTTGGTAGATCAACTCTAATTAAAGTGACACATTGATATAGTTTAGTTGTTGATCATATGTATTATATGAAATACTTATTTTTTTATGTTACTCGTACGATTGATTTTGTTAGTTTGATGACATCGTGTTTGCGTTTCAATTCGGAAACAAATCTGTAACATAATTGAAATTATCGGTTAATACATCATAATCACTTGTGATGACCATTATTTTGAAACTATTATTTGTTTGTTTATTATTTTAAAATTGAAATTCGTCATCGTGTACATTTCTTTATTTATTTGGAGATGTTAACAGGAAGTTAAAAAACAACATCAATAATAGCTTTCACGAGCTTCAAGTTTAGAAAATGCAAATATAAATATCATTAATTAATTGAATCAAAGTATCGAATAAAGAATTTGAAGTTACGATCTATTTATCTAATTAAAATAATGTAAAAAGAAAAAAAGAAGGTATGATATAGAGGGCAATCAAATAGCGGGGAAGACCCAGGATAATCGCATGAGCTTCCGCTATCCAGTTGGCTTCGATTATTGAAATGCTCAAATGCTTGAAACCAAAATAAGACTTTTATTTTTCACATTAATTATTTTAAAGTAACTTCATGTTTCCTTTTTCTGATAAATAAAGGATTTTGCTTCTATTAAGATTTTCAGACATGGATTAAAATTTGTACTTTAACCAAAACTAACTCTATGATATTTTGACCCCTTAAATTTTGATAAAAGTACAAGTTTTAATGCATATTTTAATGTCTTAACGAAAACCTTAAGGGCTTTCGTTAGCAAAACCCAATAATAAAATAATACTTCTTCGTCTCACCCTATTTATTTGTCTCAAAATAAGTGTCAATTAATATATTTCACATATTTACCTTAGCTTTAAAACCATACAAACTTCAAAGAAAACATTCATTTAATGGTTGAGAGCTAAAATTGTCATTTCAATATGCTCAAAAGTGCATTTCATTGTGTAGTTTCAAGTTAGTAACAATTAATTTGAGACGGAAAGGGTACTACTAGATTTTGATTATTCCATTACGTAAACTATACATAATGTGTTTTATTTCGCAAGAGTTGTAACTATTATTTTTACTTTATTAAGAAGATAGGACAAAATAAGTTCTCTTTATTGGTTTCAAGCTGCTATTTCATAGATCTCTCAAGTCCTTTAATTAGTTGAATACAAAATTTGAACAACCCCGTGGGGTTTAAGGTACCAATGCAAACCTTAACGTTATTCGTGGGTCGGTATTAAAGACCAGAGATCTGGACATATATTGGAAGGTTCCTCCCACATAAAAAATATAGTACTATTAATTAAGACATATATTCAAAATGGTTACAGAAATCACTGAAAAGACAAAACAAGGGAAAAAAAATTAGTTTACGATACGAGGTCTTTATGGTAAAACATATTGATATCTTTACTCAAGAGAGTAAACATTTTATGAATGATCATCAAAATAGTCGGAAGCAGATATTGGATACTTCGATTAGATTGTATACAGGGGCGGAGATCAAGCAGAGACAGACATTATAGGCGATCATTTTCACTCCAAAATGTATAATGTAAACCTTTATATTATTATTATTATTATTAAGGGTATTTGTAATATCCGCCTAAAAACAATTTATGTTCAAGGATATTTTGATGTTTACCCTTTAAAAAAAATATATCACACCACTCCTCACGTATATCCCAACTAAGGCTATGTTTGGCACGCATCTTTTTAGAGCTTATGGGAGCTTGTAGCTTGTAGCTTGTGGCTTATGGTTTTCATAAGCTCTGTTTGGCTGAGTAGCTTATGAGTAGCTTATGGTTTTCATAAGCTCCAAAACCATAAGCTACTTGAAGTAGCTTATGGAAGTAGCTTGTAGCTTGTGGCTTATGAAATTACATAAATACCCTCCATATAATTATATATCATCTTTTAAAATTAATATATTTGTCCTTTTATGTCATTTTACATTCATAAGCTACAAGCTCCAGCTACTCTACCAAACACAAATATAACCAAAAGCTACCAGCTACCAGCTCCAGCTACAAGCTACTTGTTTCAGCTACCAGCTACAAGTTACCAGCTCCAGCTACAAGCTTCAGCTACCAGCTAGTTGTGCCAAACATACCCTAAAAAAAGGAATGGATAATACTGTACATATTTATGCAATAAATAGTTAAAATAAATAAATCATTAATTGGGTTGTGTAAATGCATACACGAGCATATACATAGAACATCTGAATCTGATTAGTTAAAATTTAACTTTATATATATCCTTCCCGGTTCCCATCCAAAGTTGTAGTCCATCAAATTTGGTTAAATTTTTTTGGCATTGAAGTTGATGATATAGATTCATGGTTTCAAAGTATTCAAGACACATCAAACATTTTTTCTATTTTTATTATATTAAATTAATAAATAATATATAATAATAACTAAAAATGATACTAGATGGGCTGATTTGTGGTATAAAAAGAAGTTCTAATGAACACTATACAACTTATAAATTACATAGTTTTGTGTTTTGGTAATCCATTACGCCTACATTTAATAGTTTCAGTTTATTTATAATAATTTGCTTTTTTTTTTTAATTCAACCAATTCTCAACCACTTTTCTATTGTTGATGTAAAGTCCCAACTGCTAAAGAATTCACAATAAATTAACACCACAAACTTTCCAGAAAAACTGGGAAAAGTAATTTAATCAACAGTCGTATTTGGTAACGTATGCTTAAAATCAGAGTAATACTAAGTCTCAGAATTTGTAATTTTCATTTCAATCCCCCAAAATCGTTTTTCCAAGATCGTATTCAAATACTCTTACGTATTTATTGGATGATTACCAAGATAATTTGACATCACAGAATTTATATTATTATTATTATTATTTTTTCTTAGGAATAGTAACCAGTAACAATAATTTAAGTTAATTAATTATACATTTTAAAACACTTTCTTGAGCATCATCGTTTAATAAACTTAAATAAAAATTTGTAAACAAAGGATCTTCAAGTCTTAACAGAGTTCGAGTCCCAATGGACCAAAATATATGTAATTTCTTGGGTATGATGTTCTTGTCTAGGGATTAGTGTCTGAAAATGTATATAACTTGTACTCGATGTCTATTGTGTGTACCCAACTTAAATTTGCTATTTTTAATGCATTAAACTTTCAAAAAGTATGTTTTAGTGTATTTTGATGACGTGTCAAACTTTTCTTACGCCACGTGGCACGTTAAACGAGTGATACATCAGCAAAATACATTAAAACATCATTTTTGAAAGTTGAGTACATTAAAAATAATAAACGTGAGTAGGGTACATACAATAAACATCGAGCACAAGTTAGATGCATTCCCAGATACTAACCTATTTTTGTCTATCGTCCTAAATAGATAGACGATTTGTAAATATTACGGAGTTGTTAATACGTACCATCTTGCTTTATACTTACTTAAAGTAGTGATCAAGTTCTCATAATATTAAACAATTACACAAAATTACTCGTCTGTATTGCGGCCATAAATGTAATATGAGGTGGTGTAAAGTATAGAAAGTGTCGTGACACGTTAAAATTAAAGATCTTAGCTCATAAAAGAAGTAAATTGTACATTACTAATTTTATACGTGCAACATTATGCACGTTTACAAGTCACAAGTGCATACTAATTAAGTAATTATCATTGAATGGTAGATCCAAAAATATTGTATATATATATTCAATTTTCTAACCAAAATTCACTTTGTGTTACGTACTACTACCTCCGTCTCAAAATTATAGTCCATCTTTCCTTTTTGGGACGTCCCAAAATAATTGTCCACTTCTCATTTCAACCAATAAGAAGAGAGTTTAGTGGGTGCAGATTCTATTTGAGTGGTTGAAAAAATGTTATGGTCCCACTTTTATTAAACTTTGTGCTTTTTGTTGGTGGACAATAATTTTGGGACGGAGGGAGTATAATTTATTAAATATCTCAAACAGAGAAATAAAGATGATTGCAAAATATTTACAGTAAATCTAATTGGATCCGAATCATCCACGGCTACACTAACTCAATAACAAATAAGAATAACAAATTAAATTAAAGTAAAACAAAATTTTATAATTCCAGTTATACACTAATTATTACTACGTATAATAATAATTTATAGAAAAGGAAATTTATTCCCATTTCCCTTGACATTATTACTGCTGAACAACCCTACCAGACCGCCTATACGGTAAATACGATTTCCTTTTACCGCCTTCACGTTTAGCTCGTTGTTGCACGTAAAACAATTCATGAACCGACGGTTTCGATTTTCCGGCGGATATTACGGCGACTTCACCGGTACTCCGTTTTTGTTTCAAACTCTCATCCTTCTTCTTCTTATTAGCATTAGCGTTATTATTAGTCAACAACATCATCGGTTCCTTTCCTTCACTGTTACTCCGTCGTAATAAATCCTTGATTCTCCATCGTTTTGATCCAGATCCAGTTGAGCTACTCTTTTTACATTTACTTAACGGCGTTGAACCTGTATCTGTTTTATACCTCCACACACAGGACACTCCAGAAGCTTCCTCACCTTCCGATTCATCTGACGACGATGAAACCGATTCTGCGCGTTCGCTAATGAACAAATTCGCTAACGAATCCACACAATCAGCTTTTCGTTCATGATCTTCTACTTGATTTTGAGTGAGTAGATCACGGTTAAACAGAGGAAAAACGGTACGGTCGTCGGAACTGATACTTTCGCCGGATAATTCGTTTAACGAGAATTCGAAATCGTCGGCCTGTTGTTGTAATTGAGTGCTGATTCTAGCGGCGGCGGTTGAAGCTAAACTGTCGGAAGAGTAGCAATTGAAGCTAGGGCAAAACCCTAGGTCATCGTTTTGTTCATGTTGCTGCATCATTTTTTTGTTGTTTCAGGAATTAATTAAGTAATTTTATTTGGTTTTGTTTTGTAGAGGAAAGGTGATTTGGTGAGATGGAAATATATATAGGGGGAAATGGGGAGAACGTGAGGAGGTGCATTTCCATTTGGGCCGCGTGAGAGGTACACTAGAAACAAATTCTCGATTGCACTTTCTACGGCTTAAAATAGTAATATTATTGATCATTGATATGTATACGAATAAAAAATATTTCGGTGTATAAAGAATTCAGACGGTTTAACCATGTAGAAGGTAGGGGTAGCAGTTGCATTTCTTGTTTGTGCTACGGGTTCGAAAAATTGGGATATCATTGCTACGGGTCGCTCAAAATCCTGAATCCGCCATTGGAGGAGTGTTGACCTATTAATTTCATATTTTACTATATTTTTTGATTAATGATCAACTTGTTGATTAGAAATTGTTTAAGAATTAAATACTATTAATGATGATAATGAAAAAGATTGTATACAATTAACATATTTTACATGCTCTTGATAACTAATATTTCAGACTAAAGTATATATCATGATTAGTAATGGCCAAAATTATAATATAAATTTGAGTTGCTTCCTAACTTGGGTAGCAATAATTCTATTACATTTGCTACTAACAAAATTAGATCATTTATAGAGGGGCGAAACCCCATTGAAAGTAAGGGTAGTTCTTGTAGTTATGGGTTTATTTACTATATGAAGTGTCAATGATAAGTTGTGTTCTTTGTTGTATTCTTTGTTTGTGATAGAGGTTTACCAAATTAGAATCCCGGTAATACGGATCACCTCAAATCATGAATCCGCCGTTGCATATATATATTGACATGATAGATATGATGTAACTTTGATATATGTTTATTTTTAACGATTTTAACCGCTACATGTCATATCTATTCGTCCCCGTTAGAAAAAATAGGTAATTTAAGTTAGGATAGCGACTTATTTATTAATCATATATATTGTTCAACATCAAACAAACAATTTGTTATGATAAATCATCATATTCATACAGTATATGCCTAGCTGGGAATGAAACTCATAATACTTTTAAAATTTAAATAACATCAACTTTGAAAGAGATTAAGGCCACTCCCATCGGGAGTAACCGGTTGCTAATCGGTTGCAACCGATTAGCATTTCGGTGCAACCGGTTGCTCCCCTAACTTTCTTTAGGTGTCGTCCAAACTAGCTAAACGTAAATTAAATAGTCTTAAATTGATAATTTAAAAGATTAAATATTTTTTCATGAAAGGGGTAAATTTATTGTTTACATGATCAAGACGATTGTGTATTTTATCCAATGCATCGCTTTACGATGATCAATATTCGTTTGGAACTCAAAAATGTACACAACATGACATTTTCGATCCGAATTAAATCAAAATAACACAATATTTACGTTGTCTTCTTACAATTAAACTTCGTTTCAGTTTCTTAGTAGGTGACATGATTCGATTACATCTACAGTTTGTTTCCTAAAACTATACCATGACGAATTGATCGACAAGTCACATCTATTCTGATTTTGTGTCTAATTGTTTGCCAGTGTGTTATCTTCACTTCTGTAACTGTTAACTTCTTTATTCACTTTTTAAGACTATCCATAATCCATAATTCATTAAAATTGTAAACCATCTCACTTACACTTTCGAACAACGTGAATTAATCGGTTTTCTAAACATATTTCACATCATTTGTGTTTTCTAAACTACTACAGTTATCTGGCTGTAGTGTTTTTATCACCATCAAGGCGATTGTTTTGGTGGGTCATGAGTCGCGATGATAAATATTTTGGCTTATCATGGTTCGTGACAAATGTCGAGACAAAATTTTTAACTAACTTTGGTTCAATCATCTATACGAATAATAACGTAATTACTGAGAAGATTACGGCACGTGATCAACATATCAGCCGTATGTACTACTCCATGTACATACGTTTTTGATCGAATTCTTACACTTCATTCTGCAATTGCTCACAAAATAAACTTTCGCAACTAACTGTTGATATAGAAGAACATTGTGTAATTGTTCACAAAATAAAGTTAAAAATTGCTGTCCTCTTTTTTACTTTTTATTAAGCGTCGCTTTCTTTTTTATCAAAGGTGGTGGTAGCTTTAATAAACATAACTTAAGTCGCACGATTCTTGAAGGCGAAGTTTGCCCGTGTATCCACCACTATATAAAATCTTTGAACGAAGGCAGCAAGAAGAAGCTGCTAATTGGTGTCTTTAAATTATAAGCTTGTACTATGTGCAATCAATCTTGTACTTAACACAAATGGAAATGCCCCAACTTTACAATAGTCTCACTTACTAATTATGAATGAATAGAAATAAACATATACGGAGTTATATGTTTACAATAGTCTCACTTACTAATTAGTTATATGTTTACTAATTATATATCGCGCCACGTAAAAGACTGACCAAACACTGCCAACAATCCTTTCTTCCTCTAATTTTTGAGCTCCACATTTACCAATATACCTATATTTACATACACTAAACAATAATTAACAATACATAAAAAATTAAGCTACCCCGCATACAAACTCGTTTCCCTTCTTCGGTTAGCCGAAGAACGCAAGCGACGAAAGCAAAGGATGAAAGCGTGCCATCGGTTGCTTGAAAGTGACGAAAGAAAAGGTTGAAACCGACGAAATCGTTGGCAGCCTCCTTGGCACATGTGAACTTTCATATAATGAACTAAAAGTTTCGATAAATATTTAAAAATGCATTTAATTAATTTTCTAATTTCCTGACAACTTTCAGTATAATTATTATTGTTACTATTATTATGCCTTAACTAGAGCATTAGTTAGTTTTTCCCCTTTTAAATAAAAAACAAAAAAGAGAGATGATATACGACAAAACTACGAACATGCATGTATAAAAAGGAAATAAATATGTACATACTTGTAGGGAAGCCTTTAATGGCTAAATTTATCCGAGATGCTTATCTACTTACTACTATACGTTCATAACACGATAAATCGATTGCGTACGCAACGAGGGTTTTGGCTAAGTACCACGATCTCTCGTGCGCATAGCATCATATATATTAATCGTGTACCGTCCTGAATGGGCCTCACACAATAAACAAGGCAAAAACCATGCGCAGGACGGCCCAACTAACAAGCATGTCCAGGCGACAAGCTCCGACAGGAGAGGCTACATTACAGGGGACCACAACAGCAGACAACAAATTATTGACAGCCCTGCATAACTCACAGGAAGGCCCATAAATCTAAAGCCCAGCAAAGGGTGCAAGCCCATCAAAATAGGGTTTATGTCCCCTGGCAGGGGACAACCTTATAACGGATTCCACCTACATTAGTGGTGGTCTCCCCAGGAGCCGACAAGGGTTTTCTTCCTTGAATATCGTTGGTCCACGTCATCACAGGGACCCCACACCCAGGCTGTGTCAATCATAGCCGTACGATTAAAACTACCACGATCATGAGTCCACCGTACGATGAACAGTATAACCAAGATCATGTGTCAGCCGTACGATCGGTACCCTCACGATCGTGAGTACACCGTACGATGAATAGTATTATCGAGATCACCGGCCAGCCGTACGATTAAGTACCATGGGATCACGACACGTGTCCAAACTTGCTGATCAAGGTGAATGAAGAGTACTATAAATATGAACACTTAGGCATTATTCATGCCCATCACCTCATAATATACCTTCACCAAGATCATGAGTCCACCGTACAATGAACAGTATAACCAAGATCATGTGTCAGCCGTACGATCGGTACCCTCACGATCGTGAGTACACCGTACGATGAATAGTATTATCGAGATCACCGGCCAGCCGTACGATTAAGTACCATGGGATCACGACACGTGTCCAAACTTGCTGATCAAGGTGAATGAAGAGTACTATAAATATGAACACTTAGGCATTATTCATGCCCATCACCTCATAATATACCTTCACCACTATTCATTACCTACACTTATCATCATCAGGAGATTACTATTCATCTCCTATTATCGATTCATACCACCCTTATTGTTGTTCGATACACTATAACGGGTCCTTACGCTAGTCGCGGAGAGTAACGAGTCGGCCCAATCCATCTCGCACTCAGGTATAAAAATTATGCTTGATCATATATATATATATATATATATATATATATATATATATATATATATATATATATATATATATATATATCATGTCGTCATTAGCCAACATACGTAATGTAATGTGCAACATTAACGTTGTACAAACTACCAAGTGTCACAATCTCTTAGGATTACTATAAATAGGAGAATCGACACTTCATCAAGCTAAGGAAGACCATTACGACCAATATCCTATTTCCGCCTCGTACTTTAAAGTTAAACCATGTTTTCTCCATGAGTTTAATTAGTAGTCGATTCTTCTCATGTCGAACGATGTATTGATCATGTGATCCGCGTGTCCCTTTTAGTCATTTTACGTAGTGTCCTCGTACTTTTTAGCCTTTTTACGTATTTAACCAACTTTAGTATGAACATGATTACAGAAAGAAAAAAAAAGTTCATATCATGAAGTTAGTTTCTTCAGAATTCGTTCACTTTTATTCCTGATTCAAGTTTGGGACTATAACTTTAATATCATTGAGAATTGGTCGTTAGAAAGGGAAATCTTTAACTGAACTTTATAACCATTAATTACGACTTTTAGTCATGGAATTCGTGTTGATTGATATCGGAAAGTAGCAAAAAACATGGGAAAACTTAATTAATTAATAAGTCCAATTCAATTAAGAGTTAAGACGGTCTTCTTTTTTCTCACGTACAAACCTTACTTTTATAAAGTTTCTTCCACTTTCCTTTTCGTTTTCTCAATTCAATCCAAAAGTTTATATATGCGTTACCTTTCATTAAATTATCGTTTTCTATAAAGTATTAGTATTATATTTACATGTAATATATAAAAATGAAAATATAGTACTCCGAACTATTTTTACTCTTAAAAGCGCAACAGTTATACGTTATTAGAAGCACATGTGTACTTCCCATACACTATTACACATTCTATAATTTTGAAATTGAACATGTTAAAACTTATGTAAAAAAGGTAATTTGGAGGGTATCATATTTCAATGGTACGAGTATGTCTCATCTGCAAGGAGCACTGCCCCACCTGCAAGGAGCATCGGACAAATAACATATTCACAAATCACCCACATTTGTTGAGGTATGGATTCGAACGCCTAACCTGTCGGTCACACATGTGAGCCTAATGTTTGTTGTAGCGGTACCACTTGAGATAAGCTCATTTGGTTGTTTAATCTTATGTACCGAGCTTTGTACGTGTTAATTAAATAGCAATAAACTAAGTACTTTTTTAAAAACAACTTTTAAAAATTTAATATATTGTTTGTAAACAACTTTTTAAACAAGTCTGAAATTTGATCTTATTGTGAAAACATGTCTTCGGATTCGAAATACATATATTGGAAAAACTATAGATTAACTAAAAATAGTTTAGTTCTACATATATAGTTAATTGTAACATCTTATATGGAGTGGATCTATTGGCTATTGGCTATTGACTATTGCCCGAAGATTGTTGCCATGTTAGGTGAAATGTGGATCCCTTTTATATTAACTTTTCCAATTGTTTTGCAATAATTTTTCTTACATATATATGAGTATTATTTAATTTAATATTCAATTTAATGACCTTAATTGATATCTTTATTTAAGCTTAATGCTAGAAACAAATTAATATTACCTAAATCGTTGTTAATGAGAACTAATTATTTTCAATATACAAAAAGCTAAATCACAATCATATGTACTAATATTTCTTAGCTTTAAAGTTAATTTAAATTTATAATCGTAAGGTCAATATAATTCTAAATGGTGGTATAAAGTAAAGAACATTCTGTGTTATTATTATACGGCTTCAAGAGTACTTTAGAAAAGTGAGAGTAGACCCTCTAGAAAGAAAATCTTTTTAAGGATCACAAAATTAATAAAATAAAATAATGCTAATTTACATATTCCTTGCGGCAAAAAGTATATAATACTTTTTATATGATCAAGTTTTATTATCAAGGTTCTAATCATACTTATCATATAATGGTGATATACATATACTGATGGACCTCAATTAATTAATACTAGTAGATTACCCGCGCTATACGACGGAAATAAATTTTAAAATCTATTAATCATGACACAGATAATGCAAATAATATGTCTTAGATCAAGTAAATAATAATAATTATAATAAAATTAATTTGGTGTGATATTATGAAGTTGCCTAATCATAAAAGTTAGAATTCACTTACTGAAAGATAATATATTTATGTTTTTTCTTTAGTTTGTTGTCATTTCTTCTTTTCTTTTCTTTTTTATATTTACTTTTCCAATTTTTTAAAACCGTATAAGAATAGAAAGTGATTGGTTTAAAAAAAATATGGATGTTGATTTGTGTAATTGGTTAAAAAAAGATTGTTTCCAAAAGGAAAAAGGTTAAATGTGTGAAATGTTAGACTTTTCCAAAAATACATGCTATTGACTTTCAAGGGTATAGTTGGTATTTCCAATAAGACAAAGACTAAGTTTTAAGCCAATAGCTTAAACAAATTATAAGGGTTTAGATTAGATTAGATATACAAGTTAAAACCATTTAAGTTTATAAATTTGCTGGCCCCCATTTGATTTTCCCCCCTTATATATTGATAGATAGATAGATAGATAGATAGATAGCTAGCGAGATTCATTTAACAAACATACAAATTCATCATTACATATCGTGTAAAACTTATTAATATGTTAATAATATTCTATTAAAACTTCTTGACATAGATGTTAGTTCATTCCATTACTAATTTGTTGGATATGAAATAAAAATATTACAGTAATTTTTTCTTTCTATTTGCATTAATTGTTGAATACTGATACTTCGATTTCGATTCGATGTATGGGACAATTTTTTATTTTTATATCATCATGCCTACAGCCTACGTGATTAGAGTTATTAACACCTTATCGAAGCCCAATCCCCTATCCAAGCAACAAAGGCCCGAGTATAAGCCCATAAACATTTGAATACCATGGACTTTAGGCCTTTAGGAGTTTAGGGTGCACGACAACACAATAAGCAAATTATGATGAGGGGATTACATAAGTTATAAAATAAAATCATGTATTATTATTATTATAGTATATAAACTAGATGTAAACCCTGCGATGCACGGCAATTTTAATTGTGCAAGTTCTAAGTTGCAAATTCACGTTTAATATTATTACGGAGTATTTGATAAGCTACTAACAAATAATGTATACAAATATATCTCATCAATACATTAAAGAATAGCCTACATAAAGGTAATTGATAATTCCACTATCCAAAATAATAAATCCACCACATGTATGCATCAATAAGATGTACTGTACAATCTATTAATATGTACACGTGGTGGATTTATCATTTTAAAAGGTGGAAATATCACCACCACTACATAAATCTCCCTATTATTATTATTTTTTTATGGAAATTGAGATGGATTTTGATGTGTTATCGTAACTCATCAAGAAATTATATCTTGCATATTGCGGTATAGGCGATATAAATTATTTATGGACCATAAAATTTATTATGCTTTTAGAAGTCTTGTGTAGAAACCGAGTTGGTAATAAATATACATTTGAAAGTATTTTGATGTGTTATCGTAGCACATGACTCCAATAGATAATATGGATTCACCGTCCTAGACTCAAACTTTTAGTCTCAATTGACTCGCATTAAACCATGTATATATCATAAAAAATTGCTTCTTCTCTTCTATTTTTTATTGTCCATATTACTAATTTGTTCATCCCAAAAATATTGTATAGTTACAAAATATATTGAACACTCTAATTTACCTTTATTTATTACTCTCAATTAACAATTCTGTAAAAAAAATTCAGTCAAACTTGTATTGAATATAAAGATTACATTGACATTAAGCAAACCTATTTTAAATTCTTAAAAAAGAAAAAGAAAAATACAATAAAGTGGGATAGATGGAATAACAATTAATAACTATAGTAATTAGCAAAGCATATATTATTTTCTAATACAATATAAAAACTTAGAACAATAGAAAATATACATATAAAACTTACATGTATCCAACTTAGCAATTAAGTTCTCTTTGTGTTTTATAAAAATCTATAGGAATCATAGCTAGATCGATTCTTTCGTTAACGGCTATAAAATATTTATATAATGGAGTTAGTATCCATTACCAATTCTAAGTCAATTAGGTATGCTAATTTTTAATTACAAATATTTACGTTTTTCTAATTTTTATTAAACTATATTTGTTTAATAATCAAAATCTAATTATTTATTAAATTAAATACTCTTAGAGCTTGACACGTGTCATTGTTGCCTACGTGGTAAATTCTGGAGCCATCTCTACTACTCGCTTAGTATATACATAGATATGACTTATTATTATTATTATTGTTGTTGTTGTTGTTGTTGTTGTTGTTGTTGTTGTTGTTGTTGTTAGAGCAAACGGAGTGGTACCGTTTTTGTCTGCGTTTTTAGTCTAGAACACTGTTGGACAGTGTTTAACCACTCCTTAACGCCGTTCTCAACAATGTTCTGGACGGCGTTCACCGGCCACCGTCTCACCCCGGACGTTGAAGCACAAAGAATCCTCTTTTTTTTATTATTATTTTATTTCTTTTTCTGTTTTCTTTTTGTTTTTTTTCTACTTGTTTTGTTTGTTTTTTCCTTCCAATGCTTTCTTGGTCACGGATCAAACAACCAAAAAAATTGATATATATACACTCACATATTTCATATACATACACTTCAAACCAACTTTTATTTCGTTTTAATGAATTAATTAAATTAAATGTTGTTTATTTAATTTATTTGTTTTTTATATATTAAATTATACAATTATCATCATTAAAAAATAAATCAAACAAATAATAAAAAATTACAGAACACTGTCCAGAATACTGTCTTGAACACTCTTACCACTCCACAAAATCCTCACTCAGAACACTGTGTTTAGGCCGTCACCACTCCGTGTGCTCTTATAGAAACCTATCACCTCATATTTTTTTTTAATGCATATAAGATTGTACACGATTTTTACATTCATAATTTAGGTAAAGCTAATATGGCACGTAATATGTATTATCTGACTCGAGATAAATTTGAATGTTTGCTGCCTACATTAATAATAAAATGGATTCGTTTTCTAACTTGGTACAAAAGTGAAAATTTGTTGTCAATTTGTAACTTTAACCCACATAATTTTCCCTAATGATGTTTTTTAGTAACTTCGTAATGCATGACTAATAGCTTCCTCATGGTATTCATGATAATGTACTATGGATACATCCTTTTGTCAAGTTTCCTTACTAAGAAACCACATATATCATCTTTTATTATCTGTCATAGACTCATAGATCTATCATAAAACACATTTTTGCTATAATACCATATGATATCATGTCTAAACCATTGTATAACTTGTCGCAAATCAATACACACACCTCATAAATGTACATAAAACCTACAATAATTAATACTTGTGTTTTCTAGCATATAATGGCATTAAATCAAATGTCACACACATATGTGTCGTTCAAATGCAAGACATGTTATTAAATAATAAAATAACTATAAACTAATATACAACTAATGTTATTTAAGGGGAAAAAAAATAAAATAACAATCATATTTCTACTCTTATTACTCTTAGAAACACGGAAGTTATGCGCCATTAGAAACACATATGTCCCGGCTAAATCTTAAAGGAGTATAGACAAAATACACATCACCATATTCATTTGGCAAATGATACTTCCACCAAAGCTGTGCAGTAAGCAGTTGTACCATATACATAAACAGTTATATATAACGGTGAATCTATCATTTTTAATGTTGGAAATAGCAATGCCCTATTCATTTGTTATTAGTCATGCCTTCTACACAAAAACTGTGCAGTAAGCAGTTGTATCGTATGCATAAACAGTTATATCTAACGGTAAATCTATCATTTTTAATGTTGGAAATAGCAATGCCCTGTTCATTTGTTATTATTCATGCCTTCTACCCACTTACTTTTTGCGTCTTTTCATAAATAAAAGATACAAATTGTGTAGTATATAAAGTTAAAAGATGTCGTTTTAATTATGGGATCACATAAATCACATTCTTTAATAACAATCTAAAATGTATTTAACCTCATAAACAGTAAAGATTCGATGTCTACATTCCTGTTCGACGACAGCTGTTTTCATAATTACCTTTTAACACACCATTCATGTGATGGATTAAGCTTAAGGATTAAAATTAAAAATAAAAATCTATCCGACGTCGTTTGGCCTCCTTATTAATACCCAATTTTAATTTTAATTAAATTTCAATTTCAGTCTTCTGTTAGTCAAAATTCAGTTCTTTGTCTCAAGTTGTCTCGTACGGAACAGGCATGTCTTCAAATCCCTAGGTTCGTACGCTCTCATCATTTTCCCTAAATTCCTAATTTTCTTCAATTCAATTCAATGCAGATATATATCTCAATGAAGTAAACATTAAACTTATTTATTCGTTTTAATTGACATCGATGTTCTGTTTTTTTAACTTCAATTTGCTGGGAAGGAAACCGATTTTTGAAAATTGAGAATTAAAAATTAAAATTTTCATGTTTAGATGTTTGATTTAGCTGTAGTATGTTTTTAATTAAGGGATTGTATATAATGAATTGCAAAAAGTAATGTAGCTTTAAGTTTTCTTTATATTTTTACAAAAGTAACTAATTTGGGGGAGAAAACCAATGAAATGACAAAAAAGGACATCCATTTGTTGTTTTTTTTGTTATGTTTGATAATGCTCTAGTTTGATTATGAATGTTAATAATACAGTTGTTTGTAAATTTGGATTTCGTATGCGGTTTGTAGTGTTAACAAGCGTTTGTTACTGATGTTGAAGGGTTGTGGTTTCAGCTTTTGATTTGTTCAGTAAGCTTGAAATTCAGTGACGTTTGTGATTAAAGTTGTACTCGAGGGATTGTAACTTGAGAAACGTTGAAAACCTTTTTGGTGAAGTCATTGGAGTTATGAAGCTTTCTACATGATAAATGAATGATGTTACTTATTATGTTAGGATGGTTTGAATTAATATGATGTTCATTATCTTAGGTTAAATTATTCTATTTAGTCATTTAGAAAAAAATATGGAAGCATCAAAAAAGAAGTTTCCGTTAAATGCAAACGATTACAAGCTATATGAGGAAGTTGGAGAGGGAGTGAGTGCCTCTGTGTATAGGGCACTTTGTGTTCCATTGAACGAGATAGTTGCAATCAAGGTTCTTGATTTGGAAAAGTGTAATAATGGTCTGGTATGCGGTTTCCCTTTTCAGTCGATTATATCAGCACATCGTTTATTATTCCTTAATCAAATCACTATCTAGGTTTAGGTTTAGCTTTTGGGTTAGGTTTCTAACGTTTGATTTGAATTGATTTAGGATGGCATCCGTCGGGAAGTACAGACAATGAGCTTGATCAATCATCCAAATTTATTACCAGCATATTGTTCTTTCACAACGGGTCACAACCTCTGGGTTGTTATGCCATATATGGCTGGTGGATCATGTCTTCACATAATGAAATCATCTTTTCCGGATGGTTTTGAAGAGCCTGTAATTGCCACATTGCTTCGGGAGGTTCTCAAAGCACTGGTTTATCTTCATGCTCACGGGCATATTCATAGAGATGTAAAGGTGCTTTATTTATCAACCTCAAAGTTCCATATTATTCTTTATATCTAAGTGTGCATTGTTATTTTAGTTTCTAATAACATGAGAGATATTGATGTTTTGTTCAGGCAGGGAACATATTAGCCAATTTTAATGGTTCCATTAAGTTAGCAGACTTTGGAGTATCTGCATGCATGTTTGATGCTGGGGATCGGCAACGTTCAAGAAATACTTTTGTGGGAACTCCTTGTTGGTAAGGCTATAAACTTTTTTGTAGTAAACTGAGTTATATTATTGCTTTAAATTATTTTGACGTGTTTGGTTATATTATCATAGGATGGCACCTGAAGTTATGCAGCAACTGCATGGATACGACTTCAAGTATGTCGTGATTTATTTCTTTTTTTGATACAGAGTATTATCACTCAGATATATGTTCATTAACTTTATTGCATGTAAACAGGGCCGACATTTGGTCATTTGGAATCACAGCGCTCGAACTTGCTCATGGGCATGCACCTTTTTCAAAGTATCCGCCCATGAAAGTAATTAAATATCTCTTTTAATAAAATCGTCATGTTCATTCAATAAATTATAAAAAATAAATCTAAGAATTTCAACTCATCTTGTAGGTTTTGCTTATGACTCTGCAAAATGCACCACCAGGTCTCGATTATGAAAGGGACAAAAAGTTTTCAAAGGTTTGTGTTATCCTACGAGGATTAAAAATTTAGAATGCACTAGAATTCGATGTTAACATTTACTGTTTTGCAGTCTTTTAAAGATATGGTTGCTACTTGCTTAGTAAAAGACCCAAAAAAGCGCCCCTCTTCGGAGAAACTCATGAAGCACCCGTTTTTTAAACATGCAAAAACAGCTGATTATCTGGAACGTACCATTCTTTATGGTCTTTCTCCCTTAGGTGATCGTTTCAGGATACTAAAGGTGCCATGCTATGTGGATCTTTGACTTTTATTATCATTTATTCTGTTGCTATTCAGTTATTTACTCTCTTTCCATGTTTTTGTTCTTTTAGGCCAAAGAAGCCGATCTTCTTTTACAGAACAAGAGTTTGTATGTAGAGGAACAATTGTCACAGGTAATAATGATGTAATCATATACTGATTTTCTGCTTCCGTTATTTATTTTTTGTGCATAATATATCATCGTATGCATGTTGTCCTGACTTCTGACCTCTTGCGATATGCAGCAAGTGTATATACGAGGAATTAGTGCCTGGAATTTTAACTTGGAGGACTTGAAGAATCAGGCTGCGCTTGTATGTGTTAAATATTAGAAATATAATCTGATCATAAAACAATTAGCATTCTACTATATAACCTTCTATTAATGGCAGATCAATGATTATGACGAAATTTCAAATGTGGAAGACCCAATTATTTCAGAGCAACAAAATGGGCTCAATGGTATTACAGCAGTAAAGTTGTCCCCTGAGATATACAATAATCATTCAGAAGCTAAATCTCAGGATATAACCGATGAAATATCTAACTTGGAGGATTCATTTGCTGCATTGCCTATTCAGCCGCAGTCTCTTCAAGCACTTGAGTAAGCTCATATGGTTTGAATTATACAAATTATGTTTTGGTTTTGACTGTCACCCATCAAATATATATCCAAATCTCAGTTCCTTGGTTCAATAAATTGTTGATGAAAGAAATGAATAAGGCTCCTTTTGGTATCATTATCTCATTGAGAGTTTTGAATTCAGGGGATGTTTTGATATCTGTGAAGATGATATGGCAACTATTAGCCCAACTGAACGAAATGAAACTCCATTAAATACTGAACATAAAGTTCCTGTAAAGCTGCCGTTAAAAGCTAAGGACCAAGAAAGTGAAAGAAATGAATGTGGGCATCTTAAACGGATAAATTCTTTTCAGAAAACTACTATCCCCGGGCCTAGAAAAAATTTAAGTGGTTCACTGTTACCAGAGAACGTTCCATCTCCTAATAAGTTAACTGCCAATGGGGAAAGGTAATTATTTTCCGCTCTCGTAACTTTCCCGTTACATCGTATAATATTTTCCTTTTTGATTTTAATCACAATGAATTTGGCAAGTAATCTATCACCAAAATTAATATGAAGGGACCATAACCAATCGAGATTCCGGGTAGAGCGCAATTACAGTGGTCCATTACAATATATTCCGAAGAATAATATGACCAACTCTGCATCGGGTAAGCCATCCTTGATTCTCCTGTCCTTCCTAATATTAACAGATCCCTCTTCCTTTTTTGAGAATCTTTAGTATGGTGCAGTAGAAGACGTATCAGAAGGAGCTGTGGTCAAGCAGAAGGGCCGTTTTAAAGTCACCGAAGAAGATTTGAGTGTCAAGGTACACAATTATATACTTTTGCTCTCTCCTTAACTAGTACATGCAATTGGTATGTACACATAAACCTACACTTACAAATGGATACATTCACATGCTAATGTATACGTATCAAAGGAGTTGTAACAATTGTCTTTCCCTCTCCATTCAGGCTCCGGTACTTAGTCCAAGTTCAGGTGTCACAGCCAGTCCAACTTCAAGCATATCAGCTGCTTCACTTCTTCCATCCTTGCAAAGTATCTTTCAGCATAATACAGTACAAAGGGTACAAACGTAATCACTTGATTATATATGACCTCCAAATTCTCTCTCCAGTGGACTGCAAATTTGTTACTTTTTTTTTCTTTTTGCAGGAAGAAATACTTCGATTAATCAAGTTTGTCGACCAAACTTCCAGTTCATCTTCAGGTTTGTCATCACTGAATTAAGACGTGTTGCTGTATATATGTCTGTATGTCTGATGTGTATATCTCTATACAGCAAATCCGATGGAGCATGTGGAGTCAGGAAACAACGGTTTCACACAAGTAATGGAGCTTAACACATTAAGAAATTCTATGAATTGTTTGCTACATGTTTCTATCATCTGCTGTTATCATGCATCATTGCTAATTATAGCCAACAGTTTTTTGAGAAAAATTAGTGCATGCTAATTACTTGTTTATAATATGTAGATTCCTCCTAGTCCGAGGGAGAGAGAACTGCATTCTCAGGTGATCCAGTTACAGCAAAGGTTAGTGAATCTCCCCACTTATGTGATCAAGTTGCGTCAGTAATGCTATACTTGTACAGCTTATTCAAAATAAAGTGCTTTGCAGCGTTGGGAGTCTGGTTGAGCAATTGCAACGACAAAAGATGAGGAATGCACAGGTTTGTTTATATCTCATCTATTTGTTGTCTTGTTACCACTTATCACTTTCTGCGAGGTAGAAGTTTCAAAAAATCTACTTATAAATGGATTATGTTTCTATCTCATGGATCACGTGAATAAAATAAAATGAAAAATAGTTAGAGAAAACGGGTTAAACAGGTCTAATGGGTCAAAAGGCATCCTTTGTATATATTTATTGCTTCCAAAGTTGGTTTCGGACAAAAATAGTTTAAGTTTGAAAATACTATATGGTTTTTGTAATATAATTAACTCGCTAATTATTCATAATCTACATAAAATGGACGAAGAGTATTTGCGGTTCTATCCAAACTGGCCCCACCCACACTAAAAGAACGTCTACTTTAACTCATTATCCTACCCACTTAACATGCCCATGTGGCCACCTCCACTGTCTATCATAATATGGTCCTAAGGCTTAGTCATATATGTTAAGGTGACTAATCAAATTCTAATTGTTAGAGAAAGTGCGCAAATCAATTATTTTCATCCCAAAAAAACCTCTCTGATAGTCTTCCAACACCTTTTTAAACTATGCATCAACTCAATGGTGGAGTTGAAGGAGTTGTACTATATTGTGGTTCGGATATTGGCACATAAGTAGTGACATCGATGTTAAACACAGTGTGGCATACTCTCATCACCCCCTTATGCACCTGTTTCTGGAATGGAATTAAAAATATAGGTTTACTCATTTACCTTGATTTTTCAGTAAGCCCCATCTGCATCTTTCTAACTCAAGGCAACCAACATAGCATACAAAATGATAATGCTAATCTGAGTTGTTTATTTACAATTTTCCCCTTTTTTGGTTCTTGTAGTTGGAGAAAAAATTGAGTGATTTGGTGAAGGAAAATGGCATTAAAGGATGATCATGGTGAGGGGATAATGACGAACAACAGTTGGTGAGATATTCTCGACACGCATGATGGCTCAACTTACTGTCTCTTGTCAGTGTTTTTGAGTTGTAAGTTGCGCATCAAGGTTGTGCCGGTGCTAGTAGTGGTGACATATTTATTTACTGTGAATAGTGGGGGACACAGGTAATTATGAGTGGGAATTCGTAATTTACATCATCTTAGTAAAATGAATATCTCCCAAATCCTAAAAGTTATAGACAAAGACGAGTGTCTAGTCCTCTACAAGAGAAGAGAGTGACTGTTGACCAAAACTAGATTGTTTTAAAGGTTTTTTTATTAGTTATTGAATACACATTGTTTCATTTTTTTTCTGCATGGCTTTGGTTTATATATATTTAAATAGGAATGAAAATTGAACTTCAAATTTCCAGTGGGAATGTGAAATGATCCAATCCATTTTTCAGTATGTGAATCTGAGATTTGGCAATGACTCATTTCAGTGGGACAGCTATCGACTATGGGTTGCCAACTAGCCCAAGTTTTCATCTAATTATTTTGAGCAATTCGAGCTCGTTAAAGTCAAACTTTATCGAGTACAAATTCCAAAAAATGAACTCAAAACACACAATGTCATAATGAGTTGAGCTTAAGCTTGTAGGGGCTCGACATCCAGGACTGTGTATGTGATAATATATATGTAATTAGATAATACAAAAATGGATTTGGTTATCTGAACTTAAACTTGGTCAAAAGCTTTATAGTCAATGTTTTAAAGCTATTTGAGCTGTTGAATGAGGTTCAAATGTTCCTTAAGTTGAGCTAAAGTCTGCATGATGGCTATTGGTTTCGTCGTGGGCTTGTTTGCACCCGCATATGTCAACTGATTAATGAGAACTAGATAAGTTGCATGTCTTAATATATGACGAAGAAAAAAAAACACTTATGACCATCATGACCAGTGGTAAACAGTTATCATCTTTTAAGTGTTCCTGGAATTTAACAATGTATTAACTCATTTATAACTTGTTGGAGATCAAAATGGGAGATGCAGAGTGTCAGAAGTATAGCCAATAGGGAACATTTTTTATAGAGATCAAATTTCTTCAAATAGCTACAATAAACCAGCTAACAGTTTCTATATCCAGGGGATTTGCATTTAACATTGTCATATTGAACTACACAGTCATTTCAAGAGGACCAAAGAAAAACCCAGAATACTACTGCTTCACCAACCATCTTCCAGTTATGTGTGATGTGTATCTGTATGTTGATAGTGATCAATCTTGAACATCTCTAAATCGTTGTTAGTAAGCAAGTATCACCTACCACAATCGGTTCTCAATCACAGCAGAAACAATTCCTTTAAGAGTTTCCTGAAGAAGCATCAGACAACAGTGTGTGATTACTTATCTTAACATTCTCTAATAGAAGCAATCAGGATTGTAATCAGAAATCAGAAGCTACCGTAGAATGGTCCTTGAGACCGAGTGATAGTATCAATGGTTTCATAGAGCCAGAATTGCTGAAAAACAAATCAGAAGATGAAACTCCACGGTGTTACTTAAACAATGTATGTTTACTATTTTCCCATCTTCTAAATAAGCAGTTAATATGTTTTTGTTGGTATGCGTATGAAAACAGACCTTATATGTTCAATAAGCTGTCGAGCACATGCCAGTAACATTGGCTGCAGGTTAAAAAATTTCAGTGAGCAAGCTACTATGATGAAAAAGAAAGCTTCACCTCTAGTTCATAAGTCAGCTTACCTCATCTCGTTTACCAAATATCACCGATACATTAAAGGTAGGATTATTCAGCATCCCTTCTTCCTTTCTGTTCAAAGAATGAAAAACAAAGTCAGAAATTTTCAAGACCAATTATATTATACTTTTAGTCAGTAATGGTTAACTCTTCAAATTCAAATCTCAATTCTTGGAGAGTTTTATTGCTCAGCACATAAGAATATACAATAACCAGCGAGTAAATCAGATTTAGACTGAATTATATTACCTAGCATGCAATATGGTTCCCATAGTCCCAATTTGAGTAGCAATAATCTGGCAGTGTTAACAAAATTAACAAATGCACACACCAAGCACATATATGGAAGGAAACACATGGCTAATAAGATAATTACTCACCATGAATTGATCATCATGGCTACTTATGACAACATCAATTTTACTTCCCTGCCAATAGTATTCATAAGAGATTACAATCGAGTAATAGCATATGCACAATTGTTAGTGTACAAATACATCACACATAACATAAACAGAATATGGTACACCAACTAGCCCGAAAAGAGATGACATGGGGGTTTTTAAGATTGCATATTATACAAGTGTTTATGAATAAAAAGTGTGTTCAAAATGGCCACCAACTTTTTTTTCTTTTAAAAGTGTTATTTTCATGTAACATATAAAACTGAAATCTGCCTATTAACAAAGGAAATGCTACTAAGCAAAGAAATTAGAAGACGCATTATAACAAACATGTGGTGGGCATAAGCAAAAATGAGCTATATTGAAGATTTTGAATCTTTACAAACGATCAGCATTCATTATGTCGTTCGGATTGTATTGGTTGAGAAAACAAACACTCGGATTATAAGCTTCATGATTTCTATGTCGAAATCAAATAATTGAATTATAACGGACATAGAGTCAGTTAGTTGATCAAAAGATGGATGCCAGTGAAAACGAAGAAAGATTAAAAAAACATAGATTATTTAAGAGTTTTAGGGAATTGAGAGTGAGAATCAACCTTGATATCGAGCGAGAATTGCTTAGAGCGAACAGGGAAAGAAGAGATTGAAGCACCGTCCATGGAAGGAAAGAGGGAAGACTTGATTCCGATTCAGCTAAATGGTCTTTTACACCGTATATGGCGTATAAGTTAACAGGGGTAATTAAGCTCAACTTAAAATATATATATATATATATATATATATATATATATATATATATATATATATATATATATATATTGTAAAAAAATATATTTATTTATTTGACAAAATAAGATACATAGTAATTATATAGATTTCAAATGAGATTTTTAAACTCGTGCTTGAATAGTTGAACTAAAATACATTAGAAGCTTGGGATGCATATACGGGCATACGGCATACTATATCAAAAGCCAACAAGACCTAATTAAAAGTAACAAACTCGATAATGTAAGGCTGCGTTTGATTGTCACTTAATGGGATGATTTCATTGTTTGATTGTCTCAACTCTTGAGTGTTGCAAAGTAATGCAAACTAACTTTGAAAAAAATATGAATTATAACAGAGAGAGATGTGTCAATAACTCAAAGTTAAGTACCCCCAACTAAACAATGAACATACTCCCAAGATAACAAGCAACTTAAATAGCACAAAATGAGGTGTTTGTACCAAAGTTGTCAAGATCGCGATCCTGATCGTAGGATGCGATCCTGATCGTAGGATACGATCCTATCAAGGGAAAACGTGCAGGATTGGAGTAGGTTCGGTCAGGATGTAGGATCGGAGTAGGATCCTATGATCGATCGTAAGATTGTAGGATCGTTGAACGATCCGATCCTACAAATGGGATAAAAAAATTTTATATACAATTGGGCTTTCCCATAAGTAGTCTAAATACTATCTCAAAACTTACAGTACATTTGTTTCAACATTCAGTTTCTCCATTTAATATCAAATTAACCTAAGAAAAATTCGGGAAACCTCTAAAACGACGATTAGTAATTTCATTTGTAATATGCTCTCAAACTTTGGTGCAATTGTACTATGCCACTATCTTTTGTTTTAGTACGTTTATCGTCCTAGAAATATATGTTGACAAATTGTATCACTTTTGTAATATAAAAGTTTGAATGTTAGATTAATTTCTCTAATAGTAGTTTTCTACAAGAATTTAGATATCTTTGTATAAAAAAAAATATATTTTGGTAGGATCTACGATCCCTATCCCGATCTTACGATCCCGATCTTGCAAAGGCAAAAACAATCCTACGTAGAATTCCGATCCTGACAACCTTGGTTTGTACCATAAGAGAAGATGAGTTGCATATTGATCTCAAACTAACCACATTAATCAAAGACTTTTGAATAAAATTGATCTACATAAGCCTCTACTTTGATCTACGGAAAACAACCTTAGCTTTATCAAATTGCACTTTACAATTGAAATTTTCTAGGGAGCAGTGAAAAATAAACATCATATGCTAAGGCTTGACTTGTTTATCGTATTTAACCATGTCATGCGTGAAACCTTCGAATGTTTATTCTATAGGTTTATTTTTTATTGCCAATTAAAATCTGACTTGATAACCTAAATCGTCATGGATTATGATAATTTTGTTTCTAAGATTCTCCCATGAACAAGTATGGTATTATTATTATTTTTGTCTTTTACATCTCAAATTGCTAACAAAAAAAATTAACTTTTATCTTCTAGCTCCAACTAATTTCTAAGATATAAACATTAGAAACTTAAATGCATCTTTAACAAACTACATACATTTTTCTACAAGTAAAAATTCCTTACGTCTATTACACATATTTTATAAAATTTAATAAAAAACCTTATTTACTTGAACACGAGATTACACAAGATTCACGAGATTACACGAGATTATAAAAAACCTTATTTTATAAAATTTCTTTACGTCTATTACACAAGATTCAAGCCACTGTTAAGAAAAACCTTATTTCTGATTTCGAAGATGAGCTCGAAGAAGGATCCATTGTTGAACTCTCCAATTTTGGTATTGGGGCAAACATTGGGAATTATTTACTTGTGGATCATCAAAGTAAAATCACCTTTTTCAAAACAACAAAAGTAAAGAAATCCCATGAATTTGAACACGAACTCAATATGTTTGATTTAGTTCCATTTGCTCATATCATAAGCATCAAGCCTAACATAGCTTTCGGTAAATTCCTTATAATTATGTCCGTAATACTATGAGTGTCTTTATTGTTTAATTAATTTTCCTTCAGTTTCTATATGTTTTAATTCAAAAGTAATGTAATCTTTGTAATGAAAAGATGTAATCGGACACATTGTACACATGGGCGATATGAAGATTATGAATCAACAGAATAAAGAGTCAAGGTTTATCACTTTTCATCTGAAAGACTTGAGGTATGATTCTACATTGTAATGGAACAAGGCTACAAATTACTCAAATTGCTGATCATTGCATTGAGGGACGGATAATATCAGGTAAATTTTTTGAAAAAAAGCCTACCTTCCAAGAATGAAGTTGATTCCGACAGATAAAAGAATACATTTCAAGTTTCAAAGACGTCAATTCCCAATCTCCATATGCTTTGCAATGACGATAAATAAGAGTCAAGGACAATCCCTGGAAAAAGTGGCCATGTTCCTATGTAAACAAGTTTTCACACATGGACAGTTGTATGTGGCATTATCTAGAGTCACAAGCAAAGCAGGCTTACGAGCATTGATATTGGATGATGACGGCAGAATAATAAACACAACCAAAAACGTGGTCTACAAAGAGGTCCTACAAAGCATATGAGTCTTTTTAGTATAGTCAATTTCATCAATTGACTCCAGATGTAAGGTTTAATTCAGCACACAAGTACTATAACAACTTTTAAATTTATTATATTATTCTTAAATTTCTTAGATTACTACATGATATAACAACATAAAAATTATATTAGTCACAAACAACTTTAATTTTGAACATGGATACTTAAAACCATTCAACTTATTTAAAAGTTTCACTTGACCTACACGCGCTGTCGCGGGTCTTAAATCTAGTATTTTATAAAATTTAATAAAAAAAGTTGGTTTAAGATAATTGTATTTTCCTATTTACAGATGTTTTTTCATGATAACATGTACACCCGTGACACATGATAAAGTGCATTTAGTGAACCCGTAATTTTATTAAATATTAGATTTGCAATTGATAGTTATTAATTAAATTTAGAGAAAATTATACAAATCGTCCTTTATGTTTTGCTCAAATTTAACTGACAGTCATGTACAAACTTTAATTACACAAACCATCCTTTATAATGAAACTTGTAACGTCAATAGTCTTTTAGACTAACGACCGTTAACTATTCATTAAAAATGATCATTTGTAAAACTTTTTTCTTTTAAATTTATTTTCCTTTGAATAATTTATAAATTATAAAATCCAAAATATGTATAGACACTTTATTAGGTGTACAAAACATCGTTTTCAGTTTCCCCATTTCACTTAATAAAATTGACACCAAATTCAATGCTTTTCTCCGGAGAAACATTATATTATATAGTCCACCGCTATCTTTCACCACCCAAACATACATTTGTGGCTTAAAGATTATTAGTCACATGTTTGGTTTACATTTTTTGACGTCGTTATACTTTGAAGTTAGGGTTTTTAGGGGTGTTCACAGTTCGGATATAACCGGATTATCCAAATGGTCTATTCGGATTGGACCGTTCAGATCGGACAATTTGAATTTTTGGATCGGATCGGGCAAAAACCAAATCATTATTTCGGTTTTTGGATTGGTTTTGGTTACTACTATTAAAACCGGATTATCCAAATAAACCGAATAGTAATAGTTGTATGTGTAATGCTTTTATATAATACTCTTATTTATCTATCAAAGTTTATGTTAAATATTTGTTTTGTCATTTTTTATACATAAAATGTTATTATATGTAACACCCCCGAAATTCTCTGTTTAGCGGAAGCAGGTTTTGGGGTGCTACTAATCGAATATCACAACACAAAGATAAAGTAAACGACATCTATATGCAACGTTTGTAAATTGGTTACATTCCATAGATATATTGTTTGAAAACTTAGTGTTTTCGTATACAAAAATGTAGTTTCCCTAGAGTCCGCGCGTGTAGCGGGAGATTCTATTACATAATCATAATATACAAAAGATAATGCTAAGAATCTCCGTTAATGCAGTTGTGTTGAAATCATGCGACTCTAGCTAAAATCCTGGAGTAATCCTACTCCATCCGGGTACCTGAGAAAACATACTAAAAAGTGTCAACCAAAAGGTTGGTGAATCTCACAGGTTTGTAAATAATATCGGCTTTGAACACGAGATTTCATTAGTAGTGCCCGTAGGCGTAAAATCAGCCATTGCAATCCAGCAATCGTAAAATCAGTATTTGCAATCCAGCAAATGTAAATAAATAAGTTTATACCGTTGCCATGAGGCTCATAATCGAAGCTTAACCCGTAAATAATAACTTTGCTCCCGTGACATGCTCGTAATTGAGCAAGCATCCGTAACGAATAAGTTGTCACCCGTTTATACGTGTAAATCGGTACGTGGCAGCGCTACTGCCCCGGGTGGGGAGGGTCATTTCCCTAATGGATCCATTAACTACTGTTCGCGCTTAAGTCCATAACTAACGATATATGATGGAGAGACTTCTGTAAATAGTAATTAACTCATGCAATTCCGTTTGGTATAGAAATCAGTTTAGTACTTGTGTTCAGGAAAAATCAGTAGCATGTATCTCCCCCAATAAGATAAAACGGTAAAAGTGGGGCCGTAAGACTCACCTGAGTCTGGTAATATGCCGTAGCAAATAGCAAGTAGTAATTATAGCAAGTAGGTTCTCCGAACCCGTAACCTTCAAATGCCTATTCATATGAAGTTATGTAAGTATGCGTCTCACGAGTCGTTTCGTTTAGTTGTACACAACTAGTATAGCCAATGTTTGTTCGTATGTTTGTAAAACATGTTTGGGCCCGTTGGTGACTTAGTTGAAATGTTAATCTAGACAGTTATATACTAGTTTGAATTGTTGTGCTTGAAAAACATGTTTCAATGTACCTTAGATGTTATATCGTATAGTCGTTTGAAGTCCGAAATGTATAACACTTAACTTGGAATTAAATTTGTAAATCTGCTGTGTTTTGCGACACAAAATGCGACACTAAAGTTGTCATGCGACACAAGGATTGTGTCGCATGAAGGATGCGACACAAAGTCCATACGACACTAGGGTTGTGTCGCATGGATGCGAAATGCTGATTCAACAGCGACATAGTGATTGTGTCGTATGGGGTATGCGACATAGTGGTTGTGTCGCATGACTTGCGACACAAAAGTATCTGGTACGACAAAAGATACGACACAAAGGATTTTATGCGACATAAAGGCTAAAATACGACACAACATGCGACACAATGCTTGTGTCGCATGGATGAACACCAGCCCAGAAACTTAAGGGTTTCAAGAATTTTCGACCAAAAACGCAAATCTAACCCATTTTTGAGCTATAAAATCGTGTATTATTCATGTATTAGGTTATATCTAAGTTGTGTACACATCAAAACATCAAAACATTACACCAAATTGAATAGATCTAAGATTTTAGGATTTTCTTACTTTTGCAAATCGAGCCAAATGGAGGATGAAATGATGAAAACGATCTTGATATTCTTGCTCCACTCGTGATGGTGATTCCGAATATGTAAATTTCGGGTGTCGGTTTGGATTCCGAAAATTGGGTGTAGATTGGTGGTTGAGAGAGTTTTTGAGAATGTGGGTGTTTTGTTGGAATGAAAATGAAAGAGAGAAGTTGGGGTGGGGGTGGGGTTTGGCTGATCCCACAAGGAAGGAGGGGGAAAATACTCCCCAAAACGCGGTATTTACTCCGTGTCCTAATCGGTTAATCACTAAATTTTAATATTTAATCAAACGTTTATATTCTTAAAATGTAATTAAAGTATTTAAATAAAAATACTTTGGAATTAATAGTAAAACATTTGTCGCACTATATTAATTATTTAAGTCGCGTTTATTACGTTTTGTTGCGTTAGTTAAAATGTCGTCACGATAATATATAAATGATGCTCGTTCGGTTGCGTATTTTATATAACAAAATACGTTCTCATTATTTAAGAAAATTTCTGTCACCAACGTCCAAGTAAACTGTGTCGGACTCTGTCCGGTTAATTTGCACGATTCATCCAAATCGCGTAAGTATACACACATATATATATAATTCACCTTATATATATACAAATAGAGCCTGTAATTAGTCCTATTACATACTAATTACAACTAGTTACAAACAATTAGGCATAATTAATTATCCTAATTATGCGGGTGTTACATTCTCCCCTTGTTAAAGAAATTTCGTCCCGAAATTAGCTTGAGTGCACGGACGGTGCGTTATCTGGGAAGAGATGTGGATATTTCTGTCGTATTTGGTCTTCCCGTTCCCAGGTGAACTCAGGGCCGCGCCTAGAATTCCACCTAACCTTTACGATGGGAATACGACTCTGTTTCAAACGTTTGACCTCACGGTCCATGATTTCCATAGGTTCCTCGACAAAATGAAGTTTATCATCGATTTGAATTTCGTCGAGCGGTATAATCAGCGTCTCGTCAGACAGACATTTCTTCAAGTTGGAAATGTGGAATGTGTTGTGTACGCTGCTAAGTTCAGCCGGAAGTTGCAGGCGATATGCCACTGGACCAATCCTTTCAAGGATTACGAATGGTCCGATGTATCTAGGATTTAGTTTGCCTCGTTTCCCGAATCGAATAACACCTTTCCACGGTGCCACTTTGAGAAGTACCTTGTCTCCTACCTGGAACTCAAGGTGTTTGCGTCTCACGTCAGCATAGCTTTTCTGACGATCACGTGCGGCTTTCAGCCGGTTTTGAATACCAACTATTTTCTCAGTAGTTTCTTGAATGATTTCTGGACCCGTGAGTTGGGATTCTCCTAACTCAGTCCAACAGATAGGTGATCGGCACTTACGTCCGTAAAGTGCCTCGAAGGGTGCAGCCTTTATGCTGGTATGGTAACTGTTGTTGTACGAAAACTCGCACAACGGTAAGTGATTTTCCCAAGAAGTACCGAAGTCAACTACGCAGGCTCGTAGCATATCCTCAAGTGTTTGAATAGTTCGCTCGCTTTGGCCATCGGTTTGCGGGTGATAAGCAGTACTCATATCCAGACGAGTACCAAGAGATTTCTGTAGCGATTGCCAAAAGTTAGAAGTAAAACGGCTGTCCCTATCCGAGATGATCGAGATAGGTACACCGTGTCGCGAGATGATTTCTTTGACATAGATGCGAGTCAGACGCTCCATCTTGTCGGTTTCCTTGATGGCCAGAAAATGAGCAGATTTCGTGAGACGGTCCACGATCACCCAAATGGTATCGCAACCACTCGAAGTTTTCGGTAGTTTGGTAATGAAGTCCATGGAAATCTGTTCCCATTTCCATTGAGGAATTTCAGGTTGTTGAAGCAACCCAGAGGGTCTTTGGTGTTCGGTCTTTACTTTGGAACAGGTTAGGCATTTACTGACGTACAAGGCGATGTCAGCTTTCATGTTAGGCCACCAATACAACCCTTTGACGTCATGATACATCTTGTCAGAACCAGGATGTATAGAATATCGAGATTTGTGAGCTTCAGCCATCACCAAATCTCGCAAGTTTCCGAATTTGGGTAACCACACCCGGTTAGAGAAGTATCGAGTTCCATCGGGTTTGATTTCGAATTGTTTATCCAAGCCTCGCAAGGCTTCAATTTTCAAGTTTTCATCGTTGAGTGCTTCAAGTTGAGCGGTAAGGATTTGAGCAGGAAGCTCGTTACGAATTGTCATAGAAAGTGCTCGGACTCGAAAGGGTTTCACTCGTTCTTTTCGGCTTAAGGCATCGGCCACTACGTTAGCCTTGCCCGGATGGTATTTGATCTCGCAGTCGTAGTCACTAAGTAACTCAACCCAGCGACGTTGTCTCATGTTTAGATCTTTCTGATCGAATATGTGTTGGAGACTTTTGTGATCGGTAAAGATAGTGCTTTTCGTACCGTAGAGATAATGTCTCCAGATTTTCAATGCGAAGACCACAGCACCTAACTCGAGGTCGTGGGTCGTATAGTTTTTCTCGTGGATTTTCAGTTGTCGTGAGGCATAGGCAATGACTTTTTCCCGTTGCATCAACACACAACCAAGTCCTTGGTGTGAGGCGTCGCAGTAAACTACGAAATCGTCGGTGCCCTCGGGTAAGGACAAGATTGGTGCACTGCAAAGTTTGTTTTTCAATAGCTGGAAGGCTGACTCTTGTTTATCCGTCCAGTCGAACTTCTTATCTTTCTGAGTCAGTGTGGTTAGGGGAACAGCTATTCTTGAGAAGTTTTCGATGAATCGGCGATAATAACCAGCAAGACCTAAGAATTGCCTCACTTCGGTTGGAGTGGTCGGTGACTCCCAGCCCTTGATTGCTTCAATCTTGGCGGGATCAACATGAATTCCTTGGCTGTCAATCACGTGCCCGAGGAATTGAACGGTTCGAATCCAGAACTCACACTTAGAGAATTTGGCATATAACTCTTCGTGTTTCAGAAGTCCTAGAATGGTTTTCAGATGTTGAGCATGTTCCTGCTTGTTTCGAGAGTAAATCAGGATATCATCGATGAACACAATGACGAATTTGTCAAGATATGGTTTGCACACCCGATTCATAAGGTCCATGAATACGGCCGGTGCGTTGGTCAACCCGAATGGCATCACTTGGAATTCATAATGCCCATAACGAGTTCGGAAAGCTGTCTTTGGGATATCATTGTCACGGACTCGGAGTTGATGATAACCCGACCGTAGATCAATCTTTGAGTAAACACTCGATCCCTGGAGTTGGTCAAACAGATCGTCAATTCTAGGAAGTGGGTACCGATTCTTTATGGTTAGCTTATTCAGCTCTCGGTAATCGATACCCATGCGGAAAGATCCATCTTTCTTTTTCACGAATAAGACCGGAGCTCCCCAAGGCGAGGAACTTGGTCGAATGAATCCTCTGTCCAGGAGTTCTTGTAGTTGGTTAGACAACTCCTGCATTTCGGATGGTGCTAAACGGTAAGGGGCTCGTGCCACGGGTGCAGCTCCGGGCACAAGTTCAATTTGGAATTCAACTTGTCTAGGTGGCGGAAGTCCGGGCAAGTCTTCAGGAAAGACTTCCGGGAAATCCCGCACGATCGGAACATCCTCAAGTCGCTTCTCCTCCGACTTCTTCTCCGTTACATGTGCGAGGATGGCTTGATACCCTTTTCGTAGGTATTTTCTCGTTTTCAGACAGGATACAATATTCAGATTCCGTCTACCGGTCTCCCCTTGTAGGACTAAGGTTCCACCGGAGACAAGAGGTATGCGAACGAGTTTGTCATGACAGATGATTTCAGCTCGGTGTTTGGATAACCAATCCATACCGACAATAACATCGAAGCTGCCGATCTCGACAGGAATTAAATCAATGGGAAACGTTTCGTTCGTGAGGTTAAGTGTACAGTTGTGTATGATGCTATCAGTCTCAATCAGTTTGCCGTTAGCTAATTCAACAATGTATTTAGCATCTAAGGCAGTGGGAGTTATATCAAGTAAAGGGCTAAATTTCTCAGAAATGAAGCTTCTATCGGCACCGGTATCAAATAACACAGAAGCAGTAATGTCGTTGAGAAGGAACGTACCCGTCACGACGTTCGGGTCTTGTCTGGCTTCCCCAGCCTTGATAACGAAAGCTCTACCGCGAGCAGGGTTGTTGTTGTTTTTCAGCTTTGGGCAATCTCTCTTGAAGTGCCCTGAATTTCCGCACCCAAAGCAGGCCTTTGGTGCATCGGTGTTGGGGGTAGAAATGTTGGTCCGGCAATCCTTGGCTAGATGCCCGAACCGTTTGCAGTTGGTGCAAGGGCAAGAACCGTCATGGTGGCGGTTGCATTTGGGACAGTAGGGTCTGCTCCCGCTGTACCCTTTCTTCTCCGAAGTTCCAGATGTATAAGCCTTAATGTACTCAGGCTTTTTGTTGGAGGTTTGGTTGGATGTGTTGGGATTTCCTTCCCACTTGCGTTTGTTGTTTGCAGATGGGGTTGAAGTGGTGCCACGGCGGACAGAATTTGCCGTTAGTTCATGGGCCATACGGATGGCGCTCTGAATAGTACCCGGTTTGGAAGAAGTTACCAGGTCTTGGAGTCTCTCAGGAAGACCATCAACAAATTTCTCGATCCTCTTGTACTCAGGATCGACCATGGTTGGGCACAGAAGTGCCAGTTGGTGGAAACGGTTTGTGTATCCGGTGATGTCATCACCCTGCATCTTGTGGTTCCAGAATTCCACTTCTAGTTGTTTCAATTCATCCCTGGGGCAATACTCGCCCCTCAACATCTTCTTCAACTCCTCCCACGGGAGTTGGTAAGCAGTAGCGACACTCACAGTCTGGGCGTAAGTGTTCCACCAGGTGAGTGCGGTGTCAGTAAAGGTACTAACGGAGAACTTAACCTTATCTCCCTCCGCACAGTTGCAGATCAGAAATACAGACTCAACTTTCTCGATCCAGCGTACTAGACCGATAGCTCCCTCAGTACCTGCAAAGTTTAGAGGTTTGCAGTTCTGGAAGTCCTTGTAAGAACAAGGTTTAGCAGCAGAGGTTTCAGCGGCATCGCTGTTTCTTGAAGAATTTGGTGGAGTATTCCGAGCCAAGGCTTCAGTAACAGCCTGGGTTATAAGGGAGGTAATCTGGGCATCTGTGTATGGTCTTGACTTTGGCGGCATGATTCTTCAATAAAAGAAATGAAGATACATGAGATTTTGTAGGAAATTGTAATGGTCACAGATGTACATGTATAAAAGCAGCAATACATAACATCAACATGGAAAATGACAATTTATGTGAGTTGAAATAGTAAGGAAAGTTTGATAGATAATGTGGGTTCAAAGGTTACATCCTACAGAGATATTACGAAAGGTGTCGGGAATTGTTACATCCGACTAGTTTATAGAGTAGATCATTCGGTGTTGTTCCAGTTCAAGATTTTCGAGTCTTTGTTCCTGACGGCGGAATTGGGTAGCCAATACGGGCAACGTGAGATGTGCCGAGTTCTGAGAGTTATGTACAGGATAAAGGCTGTTTCGAGGTGATCTTGTGTTCCTCCTGGCTACTCGTGGGTTCCGTGACCCATGTGAGTGAGAGTGTGACGGATTAGGTGGTGTGTTTGCCATCCTGTGGCAGAGTGTAATTATGACGAGGCTAATATATATATACACATATCATATCCAGCCTAGTGTCTAGCACGTATCAAGTAATGGTCCGGTTCTCTCGTGGTCAGAGTCTACTAACGTATCCCCGTTCAACATAATCATTTCAGACCTTACATCATCTTTCCTTAATTGTACATAGTTGATCAGGCTATGTTAAATTAAAGTCGTATGCTGTAATTCCCGAACCAGTCATGTCTAATAAGAGAATACTGCCTAACGGTCATAGTCTAGGCCCACTAAATGCAACCTAGTTCACTATAACCTTAGGCTCTGATACCAATCTGTAACACCCCCGAAATTCTCTGTTTAGCGGAAGCAGGTTTTGGGGTGCTACTAATCGAATATCACAACACAAAGATAAAGTAAACGACATCTATATGCAACGTTTGTAAATTGGTTACATTCCATAGATATATTGTTTGAAAACTTAGTGTTTTCGTATACAAAAATGTAGTTTCCCTAGAGTCCGCGCGTGTAGCGGGAGATTCTATTACATAATCATAATATACAAAAGATAATGCTAAGAATCTCCGTTAATGCAGTTGTGTTGAAATCATGCGACTCTAGCTAAAATCCTGGAGTAATCCTACTCCATCCGGGTACCTGAGAAAACATACTAAAAAGTGTCAACCAAAAGGTTGGTGAATCTCACAGGTTTGTAAATAATATCGGCTTTGAACACGAGATTTCATTAGTAGTGCCCGTAGGCGTAAAATCAGCCATTGCAATCCAGCAATCGTAAAATCAGTATTTGCAATCCAGCAAATGTAAATAAATAAGTTTATACCGTTGCCATGAGGCTCATAATCGAAGCTTAACCCGTAAATAATAACTTTGCTCCCGTGACATGCTCGTAATTGAGCAAGCATCCGTAACGAATAAGTTGTCACCCGTTTATACGTGTAAATCGGTACGTGGCAGCGCTACTGCCCCGGGTGGGGAGGGTCATTTCCCTAATGGATCCATTAACTACTGTTCGCGCTTAAGTCCATAACTAACGATATATGATGGAGAGACTTCTGTAAATAGTAATTAACTCATGCAATTCCGTTTGGTATAGAAATCAGTTTAGTACTTGTGTTCAGGAAAAATCAGTAGCATGTATCTCCCCCAATAAGATAAAACGGTAAAAGTGGGGCCGTAAGACTCACCTGAGTCTGGTAATATGCCGTAGCAAATAGCAAGTAGTAATTATAGCAAGTAGGTTCTCCGAACCCGTAACCTTCAAATGCCTATTCATATGAAGTTATGTAAGTATGCGTCTCACGAGTCGTTTCGTTTAGTTGTACACAACTAGTATAGCCAATGTTTGTTCGTATGTTTGTAAAACATGTTTGGGCCCGTTGGTGACTTAGTTGAAACGTTAATCTAGACAGTTATATACTAGTTTGAATTGTTGTGCTTGAAAAACATGTTTCAATGTACCTTAGATGTTATATCGTATAGTCGTTTGAAGTCCGAAATGTATAACACTTAACTTGGAATTAAATTTGTAAATCTGCTGTGTTTTGCGACACAAAATGCGACACTAAAGTTGTCATGCGACACAAGGATTGTGTCGCATGAAGGATGCGACACAAAGTCCATACGACACTAGGGTTGTGTCGCATGGATGCGAAATGCTGATTCAACAGCGACATAGTGATTGTGTCGTATGGGGTATGCGACATAGTGGTTGTGTCGCATGACTTGCGACACAAAAGTATCTGGTACGACAAAAGATACGACACAAAGGATTTTATGCGACATAAAGGCTAAAATACGACACAACATGCGACACAATGCTTGTGTCGCATGGATGAACACCAGCCCAGAAACTTAAGGGTTTCAAGAATTTTCGACCAAAAACGCAAATCTAACCCATTTTTGAGCTATAAAATCGTGTATTATTCATGTATTAGGTTATATCTAAGTTGTGTACACATCAAAACATCAAAACATTACACCAAATTGAATAGATCTAAGATTTTAGGATTTTCTTACTTTTGCAAATCGAGCCAAATGGAGGATGAAATGATGAAAACGATCTTGATATTCTTGCTCCACTCGTGATGGTGATTCCGAATATGTAAATTTCGGGTGTCGGTTTGGATTCCGAAAATTGGGTGTAGATTGGTGGTTGAGAGAGTTTTTGAGAATGTGGGTGTTTTGTTGGAATGAAAATGAAAGAGAGAAGTTGGGGTGGGGGTGGGGTTTGGCTGATCCCACAAGGAAGGAGGGGGAAAATACTCCCCAAAACGCGGTATTTACTCCGTGTCCTAATCGGTTAATCACTAAATTTTAATATTTAATCAAACGTTTATATTCTTAAAATGTAATTAAAGTATTTAAATAAAAATACTTTGGAATTAATAGTAAAACATTTGTCGCACTATATTAATTATTTAAGTCGCGTTTATTACGTTTTGTTGCGTTAGTTAAAATGTCGTCACGATAATATATAAATGATGCTCGTTCGGTTGCGTATTTTATATAACAAAATACGTTCTCATTATTTAAGAAAATTTCTGTCACCAACGTCCAAGTAAACTGTGTCGGACTCTGTCCGGTTAATTTGCACGATTCATCCAAATCGCGTAAGTATACACACATATATATATAATTCACCTTATATATATACAAATAGAGCCTGTAATTAGTCCTATTACATACTAATTACAACTAGTTACAAACAATTAGGCATAATTAATTATCCTAATTATGCGGGTGTTACATTATATTATTGGAATTCTTAATATATATCATTGAATATAACTTAAAATCTCTAGTTTGGATATAAAACACTAAATCCAAATTATATAAAACATCAACGCAACATGACAATACGTAACCGTTGATATCACTCATTACATTAACCTCACAAGTCAAAACGATACACTCATGCAATCCACGAGAAAACCAAACGGTTAAAACCGATCCATCCAATTAGTAATTTGGTTCGGTTCAGTTTGGATTCGATATTCGTTTGGATGGATCGGATTCACATTTTGAGAACCAAAATCCTGATGGATTTATACAAATGGATTGGATTTGATCCAATCCATCCAAACGAACACCTCTAAGGGTTTTTGTTTAAGATATTTTCGAGTAAGGAATGAATGCAAAAAAAAAAAAAAAAAAGAGAGACGACTATCAAAGCCGTTAGCATATAAGATAGGTAAGATGACTCGGTGATGGAGGGTCGCAGGGTGGTGAAAGATGGTGGTTGATTTGTGTGTTAGACAATAAATATCGATGTTTAATTGGAGAAGATGCTCGAATTTGGTAATGGATTTGCTAAGTGAAATGAGAAATATGAAATGATTTTGGAGGACCTAATAATGTATTTATACATAGTTTAGATTTTAAAATTTTTACTCAAAAGAAAAAAAAGTAACACACACGGTCATTTTTAACGAATAGTTAACGATCGTTAGTCTAAATGACTATTTGCGTAACAAGTTTCCAAATAAATGATGGTTGGTGTAATTAAAGTTTGTAAAGAACTATCAGTGAAACTTTGACCAAACATAAAGGATGATTTGTGTAATTTACTCTTAAATTTAATATTTACCATTTTTATGTATACATTAATTACAAATTATGTTATTTAAGAAAAATTTTAATTACTAATTTATTAAATGCACCTCAACATATGTAAGAGGACACTTACCAAAACCTTTTTATCATTTAAACTTCAGCCTGTCAAACAGTGGCGGATCCAGAAAATGTCTTTATGGGGGGCGGGAATTCGCCGAACATTGTTGTCAGCTAGATAAGGAGTTAGAGTAGGGTTCAAATGAGTACACCCATTTTAAGTGAGAATGGGGGAATCAATCTGAACCATCAAAATTATCAAATCAAGGGTCCATATTAATACCTCATTTTTTAATTAGAAAAATCAAAATAAATTAGATTTTGGGCGGAGGGGTATAATGGTAAATACACAATTTAATTTAATTAAAGCCTTTTTTACTTTTGTTCTAAAAAACTCACAGAACCCTCTCTCTCGTTCCTTTTGTTTTCCTCCTCTGGTGATTCACTCCTCAAACCCTAGAAATCACTATTTTTTTTTATCAAATCATCAAATCATCATGCTAGAATCTTCGTTTTGTTCATCCACTTGCTTCGAGTAAACGTTCTATCGGTGCGATTTTTACCGAAAATACGATTTATATAAACCCTAGTTATCAACATCGTTCAAAATCGAAATAGCACGTATTTCTGTAACCAGAGTAACTTGTAAATGGATATTCGTGATGAGATTGCGGCAGGAAGAACCTCTTCAAGTCCGATTCAAGCTCGACCTATCAGATCCGTACCATTGCGTAAGTTTGTTCGATTTTTATTTTTTATGCTTTTTTGCGTTTAATATGTTGATATTTGCGTTATAAGTTGCCTTTTGATCTTGTGTTGGATGATATATGTGTAAATGTGATTGGTTTGAAATTAGGGTTTTGGTAACACGAGTGTTAGTTTTGTTTATACTGATTCTAGTGTCTGCAAATGATTTTAGATATGTTATGGTTTGTATTTACACAAGTGATGCTCCTGTTTTGTTTGTATTTTTAGTGTTTTAGTTTGGTGTATTGAATGCGTAAATGTGATTGGTTTGAAATTAGAGCTTTTGGTGACACAAGTGTTAGCTTTGATTATACTGATTCTAGTGTCTGCAAATGGTTTTAGATATGTTATGGTTTTGTATTTACACAAGTCATGCTCCTGCTCTGTTAGTATTTTAGTGTTTTAGTTTTGGTGTATTTTGAATGTGTATATTTGATTAAATTGAATTTAAGTTTTTGGTAACATTAGTGTTAGTTATTTGAATGTTATGGTTGATCAGTTTTCTTGTTCACACAGCGATGATGATATAAAGAACATGATCAAGAATGCGACCAGGAACCACAAAAGCAGGCTGCAGTACCCTGATCAAGAAGCTGCAGAAGACATTGAATAGGATTCCACGGGGACTGTATATAGAAAACTATATGTTCCAATGATGTAATCAAGTACATTAGTTCACGACAGTGTTGGTCATGTTATTTTTTTTGGAATTTGGTGTGTTCGCTACGATGCACTCTAGTACATTTGTTCATAATAGTAACGATTATGTTTTTTTGGTAAATCAGGTGTATTCGATACTATGCACTTGAGTACATTTGTTTATAGTAGTATGCTTTATATTTTTTTTTGCTAAATTGTTTGGATGTTTTTCTTTTCTCACTATACCATTTTTTTTACTGCTGCTGTATGTTAGCTACCGCTAACACTTGTGTTACATAACACTAACATTTATGTTACATAACACTAACACTTGTGTTACCTGCCTCTAACACATGTGTTACCTGCCTCTAACACATGTGTTATATGCCGCTAACACTTGTGTTATCTTATGTTAACACATGTGTTAGTCAACACTAACAGTTAGTTGTGTTACCTACCAGTAACACTTGTTATTTGTAGCACTAAGACTTGTGTTAACTGCCACTAACACATGTGTTACGTGCCGCTAACACTTGTGTTACATAACACTAACAGTTGTGTTACCTATCACTAACACGTCTGTCAGATAACATTAACACTTGTATTACCTGCCGCTAACACATGTGTTATTCTTATCACTAACACTTGCTTTACCTGCTAATACCACATATGTTACTACCACTAACACTTGTGTTAACTAACACTAAGACTTGTGTTACCTACCACTAACATTGGCCGTACCTACCACTAACACTAACAAATATGTCGCATGTTTTAAAGTAACGTATTCTTTGATAGTCATTGTAACACATATAGTATAAAGGACAGTAATATGTCTTAATGGTACACGTTTTTACCATCTACTAACACAAGTGTTATCATTTCACTAACACATGTGTTAGCGGACGCTAAGACATGTGTTAAAGATCGCTAACACATGTGTTACCAATCATACACAATGCAATTTTTGCAATTCATAGCAGAAATAAGTACTACTTCTCGCATATGAATAGTAACAAATTTCATTAATGATACTAAAGATAAGGAAAAATAGTTTTCCATCAATCATGTTAAAGTGTAATTGAACATTAAACAATTAGTCAACATTTTCAGTTTATACAATCTAAAAGCACTGTCCACTTTCCATTTGTTCTTCTGCTATCTTCTTTGCCTCTGTTTTTGCTTTCTCCCTTGCTTTAGCTTCTGCTTTTGCCTTAGCCTCTGCCTTCTTTCTCTCACACGACCGACTGTTATGGCCTTTATCTCTTTGTCCACATTTTCCACATATGTTGATTACTGCTTTTGCTTTAGCTTCTTCTTATACTTGTCCATCAATTTTGTCCACTCTTCCTCAAACTGTGCAGGTGTAATCCACATGTTTCATATAATCCTGTTGAACTTTTTCTTGAACTCGTTGTCATGAGGTACATCATGAAGAATCTACAATCACAAACACATTCAGTAATACATGTGTTAGCATGCAGTAACACATGTGTTACCATGCAGTAACACATGTGTTATGACACATTGACACATGTGTTATGACACAGTAACATATGGTTTATGAAACAAGATACTTTCTAACACATGTGACAATTAAATTCAATGATACATGTGCTAGTGGTCCTGTAAAAGTGTTTGCAGATATATTAGAATTTTGTAACCACTAACTCACGTGGTAGTCAACTACTAACAAATGTGTTAATTAACTGCTAACACATGTGTTAATTAACTACTAACTCATGTTGTATTCAAAGTATTAACATATGTGGTAATCAGCCACTAATAGGTATGCAAATCATCTAGTAACATACATGATAATACTAACTAACACAAGTGATATCAATGCTCTTACCTGAAGCATCTCCATTTTTCTGTTGATCCACATCATTAGATTTAAATTCTTGTATTACAGCCATCTGCAATGTGTTTATTAATTTAAAAAATCAACAACTAATACATATACAGATATGTTAGCAGCAAGCAGCACCAGTGAGTAACACGTATGTTAGTAACACATGTGTTAGTAACACATGTGTTAGTAACATAGAGTTTTATGATCATCTTACGAATTTTCAAGTCTTTTTGAGGATTTTTTACAACTAATAACGAAAAGAATAGACCACAGACATTGAAACGCCACTACTACCACATATGTTAGTAACACATAGTTTCATGATCATCTTACCGCTTTTTTCGTCACTTGATTTTTGCGTTTTTATTAAAAATTAACCGTTCAATCAGCGAAAATCAGAATGTTATTGCAATTTCTTCAATCAATTCGTAAATTAATTACGTTAAAATTGCGAAAATATGACCGCAGAGAATCGCGTGAATATAAAACCTAATTGATTGACAGGTATATTAAAAAATGACGGTTCGTTTGTTGAATTAAAGAATTTCAAGTCGGAATAACGTAATACTTACCTTCGATTTGTTGTTTGCGGCGATCGATTTGGAGAGAAACCCTGCGATTTGTGTTTTTTGTAAGGAGCTGTATGTATCTGTATGTATATATTTATGCGTATGTATCTATATTTTGTAATTTTTGTATTTTAGTATTTATATAATTAGAATAAAATATGATGTTAGATGACCAAAATACCCTTCCACCCCTAACTTAAATGGAGAATTCTGATTGGTTCTCACATTCTCACACAAAATGCCATTCTCATTTGAACCTCACCCTAAGGAGTTATAGTAAAATCAAATCGTTTGATAGTATATGTTCAAAAAGGGCCGGGTTACACTCACCCAAAAATATGCCATTCTTAAACTAACTTTCTTAAATAATAACTTCACATTTGAAATTTGAGAAATAGTATATTCACATAAATTTTACAAAAATTTATCTACAAAATGACGTGGACCAATGAATTGAAAGAAGAGAATAATGAGAGAGAAGTTACAAATGAATTTGATTAGTTAATAACATGTGTTATATCATTTTGTGAAACTTGTTTTGTAAAATTTGTGTAGATGTAGCATTTCTCTTGAAATGTTGGTCTGAAAAACCTAAACTAAGTAACCGAAAATCGATTATACTAGACAAAGTCATTCGTTGCATTTTAGAGACCAAGTGACATAAGTGCATATATGCCCTTAAACATGAATATTCATTCAATTATATGTACAAAAGTTATATTATTCTTTACTCTAGCATTATATATTGGTTATTGATCAAATAACTATCTATGTTTATTCCTTATTCAAAATTCAATAAATGTTCCAAGTAAAGTACGAGTTATTAAATTTCAATGCCTTATATATTTTAGTGATATGATATATTTACATTACAGATTGTAATATACTCCGTAGTTCTTATTAAATTTGTATTGTTTTTGTCATAAGCATCAAAATCTGGGTTTGATATAGTGTATTAAGTGTAGGGACCAAATAGAAATACTAACTAACAATAGGGGTGATGAAAGTAAAAAGGTAATAGTAAAAGACTTTAAGTCATCTTCTTCGTCAGAAACCCCCACGGCCCTAAATTAAACATTTTTCACCATTGAAAACTAGGGGTGTGCATAGTCCAGAACCTACCCGACTGACTCTGGCGACAAGAAGGACTATAAGGGAAGCAAACCCTTTTGCTCCAAATGCAGCCTTCACCATGATGGTGCGTGTCCTTGCACCAAATGCAAGAGATTTGGACATGTGGCCAAGGATTGCAAAACAGCCACCACTGGTACCAACACCTCTGCACCCAAGACTTGCTATGAATGCAATGGTACCGGGCATTTCAGGAAGGATTGCCCACAATTGAAATACAAAAACAACACTGCTCGAGGGAGATTCTACGTACTCAATGCTCGGGAGGACCACCAGAACCCGAGGCTTGCTGACTTGCTCAACAATGGTACATCCGCTTACAGATAACCCTACTGCCTCCATGCTACTTACTTTGGAAATTCTTACATACTGCTTAACTATTCCTGTGTTTTCCTAGATTCTAAGTACACAATAGAATTAGGAATCGACAAACTACTTTAGGTCGTTAGTGTAATACCAAGGAAATTGCACTTTAAACTGAGAGCATTGACAATACTGACTGAATCTGCTTTCACAGACATAGTGGTTAAATATATCGAAACTCACTTCCTCTATTCCTTTAGTTGTCAGTAGGGCGCTTATCTAACAAGGGGAGGAAGGCAACACTAGATTGAAGTTAGATCACTCTTAGTAGACTCACAGACTTTCTTAGGATATGCACAGACCATTATTTCGATATACCGATAATTACTACGAACAAATTTCGGGACGAAATTCACCTAACAAGGGGAGAATGTGACACCCGGTCAAAAATGACCCAAAATTTGGTCAAAATTTAAACTTTTATTTCAAGTATTATATACTCAAACTACTGAAGTGTACAATTATTATACATATAAATATATATAATAACGTTAAACGATTGTTTAATAATCGTGTATATGCGAATCTGACAGAATGCAGAAACTTAAAATGGAAGTTGGTGAAACTATTATTAAATAATATGAAATTATTTGATAACAACGATAATAACTTTACATTATGTTTATAATATAACGACACGTACGTTTTGCTTAAAACGTGACCGAAAGCTACAAAAATGCGCGAAACGCACCCAGCCGACAAAATAAATCAAAGTTATAATTTTATAACTTAAAACTAAGTATTTTGGTAAAATACTTCAAGTAAATATATTACGATTACACGTATATACTTAAAACGTTTTAAAACGTTACACAAATTAAATAAACATACGATTCGCGACCGACACCCGATAAAAGCCCGAATTACTTTTTAACAACTTATATACATTATTTGAGTAAAACTTCTATAAAAAATATCATGTTTTAAAAACGATATCGAAACATATTGTAACTAACGTTATACGATTAAAAATGCGTCGAAACGAACGGGTAAACGGACACCACGCATTATGTAACTAAGGAAGACAAGATTTAAACCACCCCACCCTTCTAGTGGGACCCACCCACGAAAATCAGCTGAAAAAGGGAGATCATACCTCCCTTTTCCTTCTTTGGTCACTCATATACACATATACATACTCACCATACCTCATAATTCAACCACCCACCCATTTTCACACTCTACTCCTTCTTTCCTCTCTCTCTTTGGGCTGGTCACAGCCACACCACAGCCACCATCACAATCCGCCACCACCACCATAGCACCGCCACTCCATTCTTGAAGAAAATCCGAAGATAGAAGCACCAAAACGTTCACCACGACACGAGGAGTAGTTTCATCACTTCCGATTCTTCATATGCCCATTGTAAGAACTTCACTCTCTTGTGTTATGTTTTTAATACACTTATTGACATGCTAGCATGATCACTCAACTCTTATATGTCCACAAAATTTGTTAAAACACATTTAAATCTCACACATATACATATATATATTCTGGACAGATTCTGTCCCTTCACGAAACAATTCATATAAAATCGAAAACACGACGAAAATGCATGAAACCAACGCCAAAATCTTCGTATTTTCGTTGTCCACAACTTTCGTGTTTTGCTCGAAGCTTATAAATACACCCGTTATCCTAGAAAACCCGATTTGTGAGACTATCACTGTTTTGGCCGGATTTCGGACCCAACACCTTCTCGATTTTATTTAACTAACTTAGAAACTCCCATAGTTCTTGGGAAAATTATGTAAGGTACTAGAGACCTATTAGAACATGTGGTAATTTTTGAGGAACTCAAATCGGACTAGAAAGGAGTCAAAATAAATGGCGAATCAAACCGACAAACCGAGAAACTAAAAATGGGACTGTTTTGGTAATTTTGTAAAAACGACACCTCGAGTCGACCACTAAACGTAACAATAATTTTTCTAGGCTTATTTAACATATTTAAGACTAATGTAAAAGTCTCGCGTCAAACCAAACTCATTGACCAAGTTTTCGAACACAAAAACGATCACAGCCCTTTGCTGCGAACCGAGTTTAATCTCAGTTCGCGACACACCATTGCGAGTTGAAACTTAGACCTTTATTAGTCTTGCGAATTGACTTTTGCGAGTTGACCTTTGACTCACGAACTGACCATTGCGAGCTGAACCACCGACTACGGATTGACTCGACTTGCGAACCGAACTTGACTTGCGAACCGAACTCGACTTGCGAACCGACTTTGCCCTGCGAGCCGAGTCTTGCGAACCGAACCGACTGTTACAAACTTAAGTTCTTTAAAACAAATATCGAATACACGTAGCGACAAACATACTTTATACAATAATACTAGAACATGCAAACACTTATACTTTGAGAAATGTACACTGCTACTTGAATACATATGAGATTACACTCACACTTAGATGAGATTACACTCACACTTAATACGATTTTACACTCGCTCGAACTTACATTCGAACAATATTATCGCGATGCGATAAAAACGACAGACTATTGAATATACTTTACAAATATACAACGAAATGAAATACATAATAATAATACTTGAATTATTATTACACACCATCACCAACGAGCCATATATACACAATGACAGACTACAAATACGAACAATTACAAATAACAGACTAATGGACATTAACTAGTTGAGTGGACAACTAGCATGGATAATCTTAATGATATCCATTTACTTACTTAACCTTACGCGTTTTGGACGCTAGAGGTTACTGGTTCGAAGAACCGCACTACTTGATCACTGCTTTACTCTGCTAGACTCAGGTGAGTCTCACGGCCCCGTTTTACTTTTTTTTACTTTGGGGGAGATGCATTGCTTGTTTACTGAAATTACTTGTTTACTAAAATTACTGATTTACTTGAATACATGTGCAAATGTATTGTTCTACCGACTTGTTACTTTACTGACTTACTATTTAATAAACTTATACTTTACTGAATTCGAACTTACTGACTATTGGACAGACTTTACTGTTTTACCGACTTACAAACTCATTGCTTTACAGACTTACCGACTTATTTACTTACCGACTATTGGACACACTATACTATTTACAGACTTACAGATTTACAGACTTACAGACTTACAGACGTATTGATATACTGAATTACCTGAGTTTCCTTTTAATCCAATGAAGTCCTCTGAATCATAGTTGTTAATTATACGATAAGCGCGAGTTTAATATATGGATCCATATGGGACTGACAATCCCTGCCTGGGGTAGTAGCGCTACCACGGATTTCACCGTAGAAACAGGCATATTAGTATTCGTTTCATATGAGTGTTTTTGGATTAGCACTCATGGGGGCAAATTACAGACGTGTTAAGCTTCGACTATGATGGCTCATGGCATGGAATGATAGAATACACCGACCTTACTATACTTGTGAAATACTGGTTTACTGACTTACTACTGTTGTACAATTATACTGTACTGTTTCGCTTATCATGAATGATTTACTTATTGAATTACACAAAACTGTTTATTACTGTTTAATACAAACCTGTGAGATTCACCAACCTTTTGGTTGACGCTTTAGTGATGCATTCTCAGGTACTCAGCAACAGTAGGATGGCCCGCAGGGTATGCTAAGCTAGTACGAGTCGCATGCATATATACTTATGAAGATTTTAATGGCATTATCTTTTGTACTATGATTATGTATTTAAAATCTTCGGAATCATTTTGCGAACTCGCTAATGATGTATTACTTATGACTTAAAATAGTACTACTTTTGTAATGTAATGTATTTTATAAAACGTCTCATTTAGAGTCGTTTGCTTGTACTTTAGTGTTTTGATATTTGATTAGTCACGCCCAAAAACAATCGCTTCCGCAAAGCATGAAATTGGGGGTGTGACAGATTGGTATCAGAGCCTAAGGTTATAGCGAACTAGGTTGCATTTAGTGGGCCTAGACTATGACCGTTAGGCGATATTCCTTACTAGGTATAACTGGTTCAGGGATTTCATCATACACGTTTAATTTAACATAGCTTGATCAACTATGTACAATTAAATAAAGATGATGTAAGATCTGAATGTAGTTATGCTAAACAGGAATGCACTAGTTGACTCTGACCACAAGAGAACCGGGACTCATATCTGTTTTGTGCTAAACACAACTAGGTGGATAATAGGTATATATGGGTTACACATATATGGTTAGGCCAATTAAAATCCACAGATATTTGGTAACATACTTACGGTTCAAATACACTTTAGAATTGGCCTATGGTAAGCTGATCGAGTCAGGAAGAATAGTACCTGGATGTGCCTGGCCTAGAGGGTCATCTCTTCTAAATAGACTTACCTAGGTAGAGATTAAGAACTTCGACACCTTATTCTGCACGAACTGGTCATCAGAGGATCGTCCTTCACTCACTCATCATGTTTAACATTCGGATCCAATATTCCTCTAAGTAGAAATTTTTTTTCCTACCTTCCTATCACATTTCGCATAACTGCTGATACATGTCCGGACGTAATATCCCCGACAGCTCTTGTGAAACTCTAATCTTTGTAATCTTTTGAACTTGCATGTTAAATGATTACAATCTTCATTATTCTATACCATTGATTGTCACTTGTGTTGTGATATATTACTGTTATATATGCAACTACGATAATCATACTCTTACCCAAAACTCACACTTTCCTTTGCTTTTCTTGAAGAATTATGCCGCCGAAAAAGAAAAGCTACAGTGAGGCTGAACTCAACGCAATTGTGGCTCGAACGGTAGCTGAAGCTATGGCTGCTCGATATTCGAGAAGAAGTGACGAGACCGTCAACACCACTCCTACTCCTGTAACCAAGCCTTGTTCCTACAAGGATTTTCTTAACTGCCAACCCCTGAACTTTAAGGGCACTGAAGGTGCCATTGGGTTAGTCAGGTGGATCGAGAAGATGGAGTCAGTCCTCAGAATCTGTAACTGTCCTGAAGACTGTAAGGTTAAGTATGCCACGTGTACATTTCTGGAAGGTACACTGACGTGGTGGAACTCGTACATTCAGTCTGTGGGAATTGATGCTGCATAGGAATCCCATGGGAAGAACTGAAGAGGATGCTAAGGGATGAGTACTGTCCCAATGAGGAACTCCAGAGGCTGGAAGATGAATTCTGGCACTTGACAGTTCAGGGAACTGACATCATCGGTTATACAACCCGATTTCAGCAGCTCGCTCTCCTCTGCCCATCCATGGTAGATCCTGAACGTAAGCGGATTGAGAGGTACATCCGCGGACTTCCGAAGGATATTCAGGGGAATGTCACGTCATCAAAGCCTGGAACCATCCAAAGTGCTATTCGGATGGCACATGAGCTCATGGCGCAGATCGTAAGGTTCGAGACATCTGCAGCACCTGCCGGAAACTCTAGCAAGCGCAAGTGGGAAGGAAACCCCAACACCTCCAGCAAAAAGGTTGAGACTGTTAAAACCTACCCGACTGACTCTGGCGACAAGAAGGACTATAAGGGAAGCAAACCCTTTTGCTCCAAATGCAGCCTTCACCATGATGGTGCGTGTCCTTGCACCAAATGCAAGAGATTTGGACATGTGGCCAAGGATTGCAAAACAGCCACCACTGGTACCAACACCTCTGCACCCAAGACTTGCTATGAATGCAATGGTACCGGGCATTTCAGGAAGGATTGCCCACAATTGAAATACAAAAACAACAACACTGCTCGAGGGAGATTCTACGTACTCAATGCTCGGGAGGACCACCAGAACCCGAGGCTTGCTGACTTGCTCAACAATGGTACATCCGCTTACAGATAACCCTACTGCCTCCATGCTACTTACTTTGGAAATTCTTACATACTGCTTAACTATTCCTGTGTTTTCCTAGATTCTAAGTACACAATAGAATTAGGAATCGACAAACTACTTTAGGTCGTTAGTGTAATACCAAGGAAATTGCACTTTAAACTGAGAGCATTGACAATACTGACTGAACCTGCTTTCACAGACATAGTGGTTAAATATATCGAAACTCACTTCCTCTATTCCTTTAGTTGTCAGTAGGGCGCTTATCTAACAAGGGGAGGAAGGCAACACTAGATTGAAGTTAGATCACTCTTAGTAGACTCACAGACTTTCTTAGGATATGCACAGACCATTATTTCGATATACCGATAATTACTACGAACAAATTTCGGGACGAAATTCACCTAACAAGGGGAGAATGTGACACCCGGTCAAAAATGACCCAAAATTTGGTCAAAATTTAAACTTTTATTTCAAGTATTATATACTCAAACTACTGAAGTGTACAATTATTATACATATAAATATATATAATAACGTTAAACGATTGTTTAATAATCGTGTATATGCGAATCTGACAGAACGCAGAAACTTAAAATGGAAGTTGGTGAAACTATTATTAAATAATATGAAATTATTTGATAACAACGATAATAACTTTACATTATGTTTATAATATAACGACACGTACGTTTTGCTTAAAACGTGACCGAACGCTACAAAAATGCGCGAAACGCACCCAGCCGACAAAATAAATCAAAGTTATAATTTTATAACTTAAAACTAAGTATTTTGGTAAAATACTTCAAGTAAATATATTACGATTACACGTATATACTTAAAACGTTTTAAAACGTTACACAAATTAAATAAACATACGATTCACGACCGACACCCGATAAAAGCCCGAATTACTTTTTAACAACTTATATACATTATTTGAGTAAAACTTCTATCAAAAATATCATGTTTTAAAAACGATATCGAAACATATTGTAACTAACGTTATACGATTAAAAATGCGTCGAAACGAACGGGTAAACGGACACCACGCATTATGTAACTAAGGAAGACAAGATTTAAACCACCCCACCCTTCTAGTGGGATCCACCCACGAAAATCAGCTGAAAAAGGGAGATCATACCTCCCTTTTCCTTCTTTGGTCACTCATATACACATATACATACTCACCATACCTCATAATTCAACCACCCACCCATTTTCACACTCTACTCCTTCTTTCCTCTCTCTCTTTGGGCTGGTCACAGCCACACCACAGCCACCATCACAATCCGCCACCACCACCATAGCACCGCCACTCCATTCTTGAAGAAAATCCGAAGATAGAAGCACCAAAACGTTCACCACGACACGAGGAGTAGTTTCATCACTTCCGATTCTTCATATGCCCATTGTAAGAACTTCACTCTCTTGTGTTATGTTTTTAATACACTTATTGACATGCTAGCATGATCACTCAACTCTTATATGTCCACAAAATTTGTTAAAACACATTTAAATCTCACACATATACATATATATATTCTGGACAGATTCTGTCCCTTCACGAAACAATTCATATAAAATCGAAAACACGACGAAAATGCATGAAACCAACGCCAAAATCTTCGTATTTTCGTTGTCCACAACTTTCGTGTTTTGCTCGAAGCTTATAAATACACCCGTTATCCTAGAAAACCCGATTTGTGAGACTATCACTGTTTTGGCCGAATTTCGGACCCAACACCTTCTCGATTTTATTTAACTAACTTAGAAACTCCCATAGTTCTTGGGAAAATTATGTAAGGTACTAGAGACCTATTAGAACATGTGGTAATTTTTGAGGAACTCAAATCGGACTAGAAAGGAGTCAAAATAAATGGCGAATCAAACCGACAAACCGAGAAACTAAAAATGGGACTGTTTTGGTAATTTTGTAAAAACGACACCTCGAGTCGACCACTAAACGTAACAATAATTTTTCTAGGCTTATTTAACATATTTAAGACTAATGTAAAAGTCTCGCGTCAAACCAAACTCGTTGACCAAGTTTTCGAACACAAAAACGATCACAGCCCTTTGCTGCGACCGAGTTTAATCTCAGTTCGCGACACACCATTGCGAGTTGAAACTTAGACCTTTATTAGTCTTGCGAATTGACTTTTGCGAGTTGACCTTTGACTCACGAACTGACCATTGCGAGCTGAACCACCGACTACGGATTGACTCGACTTGCGAACCGAACTTGACTTGCGAACCGAACTCGACTTGCGAACCGACTTTGCCCTGCGAGCCGAGTCTTGCGAACCGAACCGACTGTTACAAACTTAAGTTCTTTAAAACAAATATCGAATACACGTAGCGACAAACATACTTTATACAATAATACTAGAACATGCAAACACTTATACTTTGAGAAATGTACACTGCTACTTGAATACATATGAGATTACACTCACACTTAGATGAGATTACACTCACACTTAATACGATTTTACACTCGCTCGAACTTACATTCGAACAATATTATCGCGATGCGATAAAAACGACAGACTATTGAATATACTTTACAAATATACAACGAAATGAAATACATAATAATAATACTTGAATTATTATTACACATCATCACCAACGAGCCATATATACACAATGACAGACTACAAATACGAACAATTACAAATAACAGACTAATGGACATTAACTAGTTGAGTGGACAACTAGCATGGATAATCTTAATGATATCCATTTACTTACTTAACCTTACGCGTTTAGGACGCTAGAGGTTACTGGTTCGAAGAACCGCACTACTTGATCACTGCTTTACTCTGCTAGACTCAGGTGAGTCTCACGGCCCCGTTTTACTTTTTTTTACTTTGGGGGAGATGCATTGCTTGTTTACTGAAATTACTTGTTTACTAAAATTACTGATTTACTTGAATACATGTGCAAATGTATTGTTCTACCGACTTGTTACTTTACCGACTTACTATTTAATAAACTTATACTTTACTGAATTCGAACTTACTGACTATTGGACAGACTTTACTGTTTTACCGACTTACAAACTCATTGCTTTACAGACTTACCGACTTATTTACTTACCGACTATTGGACACACTATACTATTTACAGACTTACAGATTTACAGACTTACAGACTTACAGACGTATTGATATACTGAATTACATGAGTTTCCTTTTAATCCAATGAAGTCCTCTGAATCATAGTTGTTAATTATACGATAAGCGCGAGTTTAATATATGGATCCATATGGGACTGACAATCCCTGCCTGGGGTAGTAGCGCTACCACGGATTTCACCGTAGAAACAGGCATATTAGTATTCGTTTCATATGAGTGTTTTTGGATTAGCACTCACGGGGGCAAATTACAGACGTGTTAAGCTTCGACTATGATGGCTCATGGCATGGAATGATAGAATACACCGACCTTACTATACTTGTGAAATACTGGTTTACTGACTTACTACTGTTGTACAATTATACTGTACTGTTTCGCTTATCATGAATGATTTACTTATTGAATTACACAAAACTGTTTATTACTGTTTAATACAAACCTGTGAGATTCACCAACCTTTTGGTTGACGCTTTAGTGATGCATTCTCAGGTACTCAGCAACAGTAGGATGGCCCGCAGGGTATGCTAAGCTAGTACGAGTCGCATGCATATATACTTATGAAGATTTTAATGGCATTATCTTTTGTACTATGATTATGTATTTAAAATCTTCGGAATCATTTTGCGAACTCGCTAATGATGTATTACTTATGACTTAAAATAGTACTACTTTTGTAATGTAATGTATTTTATAAAACGTCTCATTTAGAGTCGTTTGCTTGTACTTTAGTGTTTTGATATTTGATTAGTCACGCCCAAAAACAATCGCTTCCGCAAAGCATGAAATTGGGGGTGTGACAATTTTCATATCTCATTTTTTTTTATTTGTGAGACAGTCTAAATTAATGACACTCTAAGAGTTGAGGCTTGAAAAATAATGATTAAATAAAGGAGTTATATATTTAGGAGCAAGTGCATAAACAAATCCAGGTATAAAGGTTTAAAGAAAAAAACAATAGATCACCTTGGTCAAATAAACAATCCAACGCTTCTAATAACCACCTTAAGATGTACTGCTATAGAGGTTTAAATCCGAGACCTCTTATATGCTATAGAGGTTTAAATCCGAGACCTTTTATAATAGGGTATGAAGATGTCAACCAATAGACCACCTTGATGGTTATGTGTTGACCATTATATAATAGGTATTCATTGAGCACAATGAATAGCTTTTATAATAGGGTATCAAATTTTGGCAAGTAAGTTTTTACTTGTCACAAGGAAACAGTACAACTGTTTATGTCTATAGTACAACTAGTTAATGCACTGTTTCCTTGTGACAAGTAAAAGTTTACTTGCCAAAATTAGCTCCCATAATTTTGATATAGAATTTGTAAGGGAACATAATATGAAGCCATGAAGGTATATAAACATATATATACACATGATTTTAATAGCCAACCGAGTCCTACATAGGTAACAAGGAATTTGGATGAACAGTTATTTTTTGACGATACATAAGGAAGTTATATAAAATTATATGCTATATCTAATGAATGTATACGGATATTCGGTTCGGTCCATTTCCCGTTTCTCTCGGGTTTGATCCAGGACCGGACCGAGTCACAAATATCTAAAAAATTATGGACCATGGACCGTACCATATATCCTCGGGTATTTCGGTTACGGTCCGGTTCCTTCTCGGTCCTCGGGTATTTTCGGTTCTTCCCATAAAATGCACAGCCCTATTGAAAACCTTAAAAAGGTTTGTTTTCATACAAAATAAGAAGTCTTTTATTTTTTTTCATAGCCACTGAGGGCCATTTTGTTACTAGGCTGGGGGCATACTCGCACAAATAAGATTTTGGGCATTGGGGGCCATTGCCCCCTCTTGTTACTAAGTAGATCGGCCCCTGCTGTCAAACATATGCGGAGCATATTTATATATAGAATTTTAATAACAAGTGTCGTAAATGCACTAGTTAAGTTAAAGGTACCATAAATTAACTGAAGGACTTAATATATATCACAATTTCTCCATATTTGAAAAATATCATCATACTTTGTATTTTTGTAATTCACAAACCCATGTTTATATCGTAACACTCCGTTTTGCCCACCAAACTATTTTTATTTATCTCAAAAAATATATATATTTACAAAAATAACTATTAAAAATTATTAGACTTCTCATTTTATCGCATTCATTTATTTCACAAAATTTTTTAGTTAAACGTTTAAATATTTATAGGTAACATTGTCGACAATATAAATAGGATGGAGGCGGTATTAAAAAAATTCTATTCAATGTAAACTTAACTAGCGTCCTAAGTTCCAATGTCACTTGTTATCAAATCCCAGAATCTAAAAAGCTTTGTCCATAAATTCTTATTATAATTTTTTGTAAGTTTCAGATTATCAACGTGATGTTATTAAATTATTTTCATAATAACGAATAGAAATTATGAAAATTGTAAGAACAAGAGAATGTACTATTGCTTACTAGACCGGTTTCATAGAATAAATCTCAACAAGTCTGAAGAGCAAAAGCAAATTGATTTACGAACAGAACAACACCTACCTACCTATTTTACATGATAGGTGGTTGCCTGAATTTCCATTCGATAAAAAAATAAATTCTTTAAAAAAAACAAGATTTAAAATAAATAATAAATAATATATATAAAAAAAAGAAAAAGAAAAAAGAATTAGTAGTAGTAGGAGGCTCAGAGTGTTGCTTAATGTGCTCAATGAATAGCTTTTAACGGCTATTCTCATACAAGAGGTGTCAGAAATATCAGCAATTCATCATCTTCGCCAAATCCACTAATCAAAAATAACAACTTAAATACAAATATAAGGTTTTAATGGAAGAAGCGGCTGCTGTTGCCTGATTGACTAAATTGGTATTTTAGGGTTTCAGATTTATTTTGGAGAAGAAACGCGATTCCGTATTTATAGAATTATAATGGGCATTATCATAGGCCCAAACAGAATGCCCTTAAGGCCCAAAAAGATACGGTCCACAACGGGTTTGCTGCCTCCACACAAAGTGGCAAACATTCACGTCTTTTGTTTTAATACTAGTAAGGAATAAGGGTCGTGCGATGCACAACCCACGTCTAGTTTCGTCGATAGTATTGTTTTATAGTGTTATATGAATATAATCTTACAAAATTGATGTATAGCCTGTAACGAAATATAATCATAATCTAATCAGTATTTTTGGTGTGAATATAAGAAACAGTTTATTTATGTATATTTTGTCTATGGTGAGAAATATTAAAATACCATATTCATCATATAACCTAAAAATATCTTCTTATACTTATGATTTAAAGAACCAAGTTTAACAGGCAAAAGATAACCAACAAAGTTTGTTGGTATACTGGATTATGGTTAAGCTTTAGACATGTAAAGGCCTATAATGTTCAAAAATTTGTGAAATCTAGCGAAATTGAAGTTTTATATCGATTTTCGATTAGAGTATATATATTGATATAGTTGAGTCTTTATGTTATATTAAAAATAAATTTCTTAATATATATAATAACTTGTAAGAATAGTTTTGTTAAAAATAAACTTGATTTAGAATAGAGAAAAAAGAGAATAAATGATGTACTTGTAAGAACAACTTTTAAATAAATCTCATATTAAAAAACAAAAACAAAAAAATAAAGTAATGTATAAATGTTAACCTTTTTTATTAAATCTTGAAAAAAAAAAAAAAAAAAAAAAGGGTAATGCTAATGACAGCCCTTAGGGCTGTCAATAAGACACATATAATGCATTTATTAAACTTAAAGTTTCCTTAATAATCAAATATTTCAATTAATACATCACCAATAAAAGGAAACTTTTATTGAATTTAATGCAAATCATAGGTGTATTAGTTATAAATTCGGATAAATAAGGAAACTTTGAGTTTAATAAATACATTATATGTGTCTTATTGACAGCCCTAAGGGATGTCATTAGCATTTCCCAAAAAATAAAGGAAATGGTGATGATGTGAAAGCTTAAGGCTTTCTTTGTATATATAGAAAGAGATAACTAAAAGCTGAAAGTTGAGAATCGGCTCTGGATGATAAGAGGCGTCAACCGAAATTTAAATATAGAATCATTAATATCGTTTAACAAATAAAAAGTACAAACATCTGAATACGTGTTTTTCGTAATTTCTTTTATGTGACACACTACATAGATAGAAACATTGAGTTACAAACGAATCAACTTAAAAATAAATTTATAAAAGTTCTCAAACCAACACTCTAAAACCCAATAATACTTCAATAAACAAATTGTCATGAAAAAAAAAAAAGAAACTAAAATGCATGAACCAAAAAAGGAATGAAATACTGTTTTAATACGTGAGTCGTAAACCAACATATCAAACTCCATTTATGCAAGATGACATAGAGAACCAACGTTAGCGGATTTTTTATTTGTTAATTAGGAATTTTAAATAATTGTAAATAGCTTAGCTATAGTACTGTTTGATTCTTTACTAACGAAGTTAAAAATGTGTTTTTTTTTCTTCCTCCTTTTTTGTGGCTCACACTATCAAATATGTTGCTAACTTTCCGATTGGATACCGTGAGTAAAGTGATTTACATTGGTGTCACGTTAACTTACAAGTAATCATTATTCAGATGATAGTATTATTTTCAAGGTTTTTTAATATTTATTTGCTATAAGAAAAATGATCATCAATTTGACAAGCATGCTCATGTTAATTTATATTTACATTTTAAATTAAAATACACGGTGGGTCAACAAAATAATTCATTCATTATATAACATTACATCTGTTCTTTTATAATACTATATATTTTCCCCATATTTATATGTTTCATATATTATCAATGAAATCATTATTAAATTCTTAGAAAAAAAAATAATACGGAGTAATAAATGAATATATAAATAGACACGTATTCTTAAGGTTTTTTGACTTATTGACATAGACCAATGCGTGTAGGACAAAATCGTGCGGACTGTGGTGAGGTGGTAATGACGGAGATCCACCATGAACCATCATCACCGGAAATTATATTAAATAGAAAATTGTATTAAATTATTCCAGTAATAGTATTTATTAGGGTTAATATACAAATAGGTTACTGTACTTTGCGAAAATGTTCATCTGGGTTACTAAACTTTTAAAATGTTCAATTTCATACTGTACTAGTAAAAGGTGTTCAATTAGGTTACCAAACTTTCAACATATTTCAATTAGGTTATTGTACTTATAAAAATGTAAATAACAATATGCAATTGGGTCACTAAACTTTTAACCAAAATTAAGCAAAAATAGGCGTGGTGACGCTTTTTGAAAGTACAGTAACCCAATTGAACATCTTTAAAGTTTAGTAACCTAGATGAACATTTTCTCAAAGTACAGTGACCTATTTGTATATTAACTCTATTTATTATACTTATATTCATCAAGTATGAATATCCCTTCCTGGCAAGATAACACTATTTAAATCACTATATTAATCATTTTAATTTTAATATTTATATTTATTAAAACTTCATTACATCTCCTCCATTATTGCATTCAAAGTTTCATTATAACAAGAGGAAACACAGAGACATATAATATAATTTGTTCACGTTATCCATTTCAACTCTCTGATCTCTCCCTTTGTTATTCAGCGAGTAATCGAATTACATGATCATCGATCTCCTTCTCCTCAACTCGAAAGCCAGATCCATCAAATCTAGCTAAGGACACGTACGTACGTACATTTGTGATTCTGCAATAGAATTGGTGATCTATGAGGTAATTAATTAATTAATACTCTTTTAATGTGCATCCTAATCCTAATCTTTGTCATAATATATATATATAATGTTATATATTATTTACATATAGACCACATTTAGAATTGATCATTTTTACCTATTGTATAAGTGGCATATGAATATATGATCTGGCCGGTATCGTTTGATCATAATTATCATTTTTTAGTGTTAATGTCGTTCTTGGCTTCATGTCTTAGTTAATCTATTCAGACCTCGGCTTTAAGACTTGAAAATGCATATACTATTTATGTTCGATTACCAAGCTGATTATTTTTCATATTAAATGTGTGCGTAGATCCCTTTGAGTTTGTGTAACATCCTGTTTCTGGGCCTGGAAATAAATTGTATTTAATGAGTTTGGTTGGTTTATTTGAAAATAAACAAGAAAAAGAGCCTCAGTTTTTATAGTGACTAATAAATGATTGCTTGTTTTAAATAAACAAAGTTGACGGTAAAATAAAAGTATTTTGACTTACGGGTATAATTTATACTAATAATATTGAGTGGGGCGGTGGTGTAGCTGGATCATTTCTCACCAACTTTTCCCCAAATCATTTCTCAAACTCTCTCAATCCTTCTATCAACAAATTCAAAGAAATTGTATGAACCAAATTATGAACTAGTGTTTGTGGATTCAAATTACTTGAAAGAAGCTAGTGATTTATTGTTATCATCTTCATCTTTCCATTTCTTTGTAAGTGTTCTTCACTTTTGGTGTTCTTGAAGATTTAATTGATTCTTAGAGTTTATGTGAAATTGAAGATAGATATTAGATGATTTATGTTTCTTGTTAATAATATGATGATTGTGTGTTAATATTACTCATGAAATTGCTAGTGTTCTTCAATTTGAGTTCATAGTTAGGGTTTGGTAATTTTTGAGAATTAAATGATGATGCATGATTTAGATGATGTTATAGTTGTTGTTTGATGTTGTTATATGATTATAGTTGATGCTTGTACTCATTTTTATGGTAAAATCGTGGTTGCAAACTGATTTGGTGAATTTGGAGTTTTTGGTTCGTATTGTGTTTATGCTGAAAGTGCAGGTAATTTTGAACGCGTGAACGCGATCCTGACCCTTTTCCCGGATCGCGTTCCTTATTTATAATTTTGGCTAAATCGGATTTCGAACTATCGAACGCGATCCAGCCCTTTGTTCCGGATCGCGTTGCCAAGTGTATTTCGGTGACAGAACTTTTTCTTAAGGTGAACGCGATCCAGCCCCTATAGTCCGGATCGCGTTTGCATGAATAATTTTGACAAGTTGTGTAAATTTTGAAAATGCGTAAGTCTTTTCAGGGTCACGGTTATGTAACAATTTCATTAACTCGGTTTGGGATGAGATTCACATGTTCACTCGGAAACGGCCCAATGATCAAAACTATATTCTAATAGCCTAGGTGGTTTTTGGCCATTCGAGGTCATTTAGGGGTCGAAAATGACATTTTAGTTTTTAAACGTCATTTCAGGATTTTCTGATTTCATTTCTGATTGAGCAATTGTTTGTCTAGACTCCAGAGATTAATTGATTTGATAAATAAGCTATGATGATGATTATGAGACGAGTTACTGACTTGATATTATTTGTTTATTCAGATAAGCGGGCGGCAACTCAGTAATATAAGACCACTGAGTTGAAGATCGGACGATAATTGGTGAGTGGAATTGTAGTCCTCGGTTCCACCCAGTTGTAACGGGTTCGGTTACAACGGGTAACCAGGATGGTTTATATTAGTAGGTTGTTGTTATTGGTCGTACCGGTACCAGTCTTGTCTGTTTTGTTTATGTTGCTGATTATATGAGTTGTTGTGCGATTGTTGTTGAATTGTTGATCAGTTGTGAACAGTTGTGAACTGTTGCTTGTTGTTGTGTGCTTTTGCATTGTGAATGCAACATGGTTGTTTTCAGAGGTCAACTGCTGTCTGGGTTGGGCTTGGGTACTACTGTGTAGTTGTCGAGGTTTCTTTGAGACACATAGTTGAGAACAAGCCTAGTCAGTGAAGGTAGTACTCAAGCTATCGGTTGATTACTGGGATTGGCTTGGCGCCCAGTAGTCGTGGTTTCTGGGTTGGATGGATACCAGGAACCGCCGGTCCTCTTGACGTTATGTGCTTATGTGTTCTATTTGTTGTTGTTGCCTAGTTGTAAGACTTGTTATGAGTGGGTTGAATCGTCGGTTACGGTTCCATTCACTTAGCGTGAGCTAATCCCCTCGTTGTTTAAATGTTTTGCAGATTGTGGTTAGTTGATGTAGATGTTCGGGTTGTTGATGTTGACTGGAAGTTTGACTAAAGCTTGGCGCAACTCTGACCTTTTGTGAATGTCTTTTGGAAAACGTTTTATATAAGCCCGTTTGTGTTAATATGGTTGTAAATGTTAAACTAATGTTGTTATATGTTGTAGTCGTTAAACTGGGAAGCTTTGTAAGTTGGTAAATGTTTTGTTTTGGGGACTTGCGCTTCCAAATTTTCGAAATATAATATATAAATGATATATTTTGGTTCACGTAAGGACCGGGCCTTACAGTTTGGCTTGCTTTAATATAAATGGTCCTACACTCGCGGGCATTCGAAACCCACCATTAACACTGTTATAAAAAGATCATATCTTTATGAGTAACTATTTTTTTTTATCATGACAACTTACATATATGTTTTTTTTTATAAGAAAGGGGAATAAAAGAAAGAAAGAGGCGATCTGAAGAATAAAATAAATAAAACTTATTATGAAGCACTAAATTTGATGGCTATCATAGATTATATTATAAAGAAGATATGTGATTTCAAATGAATTGAAACCCGTGTAAAAATAAACTAAAAAAATCGAATACCATAGTGCACGTTACGGCATCACTTTTAATTATTTTATTTATATATTTATGAACTACAGAAAGTATTTGAAAGATGGCATTGACCCATGCTTCGATGCCTTGATGGTAGTATTAAATTATTGTACGGAGTAGTAATTAAGCAAATACACTAATTTCCATTTTTTTTATTATTAACCTTACTGTTTATATATGTCCTAAAATAATTGTTTACTCGTAAAAAATAAGTATTACTATCCGTATTACCCTCATTTATTACTTTCAATCATCTATTTGTTAAATAAATTCAGTGAAATTTACCTTAAATATAAAGACAAAACTAACATTACTCAACCTATCTAAATGTCAACAAAAAATGTTGGGGACATTTTTTTGTGGGAGGGAGGGAGTATCAAAAATCATTAAACTTACTAATTTACTCTTATTTATTACTCTCAATTATTTATTTCAGATTAGTTAAATTTGTCTTGAATATAAGAACAAAATTGACATTCGTCCATCATATTTTAAATCTAACAAAAAAATTTAGGGGGCAATAAAAATGAAACAAACAGAGTAGTGAAAATCTTTTACTAATAGTTATGTTTTGATGATGACTTAAAACTAGCTTCTCTAAAACCACATAAACCATTACATAATGTTTTGTATTTATTATATCAAGTCATAGGAATAGGAATAGGAATAACATTGTATTTGCTTAAACTTAAATATGTGAATTGAATCAGGTTGAATGTCATCTAAAAATGGACTGAAAACATAAAAGAACAACAAAATAGATAGAGGAATATATCCTAAAGTGTAAAAAAAAAAAAAGATACTAGTATGTATGTATATAAAGTTTGTAAATAATATAACATGGTCCCTAACCAATGAAAATGTGACATAATTATAAGACATGAAGATAGGGGAATATCCTAAAGATTGAAAAGCAACAAAAAAGGGAAATAAAAATGGGAAATGTACGTGTGGGGAAGAAGGAAAGGACAAAGGTACGGTTTATAAGCTGAAAAAAGATGGAACAAATGAAGTTGTGATTTTGTGACACCACCCAACTTTACTTTCACTCAAATAACTTAATTTACATTGTTGCTTCCTGTCTTTCTTCCTCTCTTCCCACGTGCGGAGGTCCCACCCTACTACTTACTATATCCGTTTCATTATAAGTGTCATGTTTTTTAGTTTTCAAAGTTTTTTTTTTCAATTTTGACCTTAAATATTTTTGTTTGTGTTATATAATACTTATGAAAATTATACCGATGAAAATACATTTAAAATCCAATCCATTCATATATTTTGCATCAAATATTATATAATACAAACAAAAATATTTAAGGTCAAAATTGAAAAAGTACGACTTTAAAAAGTTAAAACAGGACACTTGTAATAGGACAGATGGAGTAATTTTTATAAACTTTATAAAATACGTACTCAGGTAAATAACTTTCCCATGTATGAGTTTACGATAGCTTTGTTAATCAAAAGCACATGGTGATTTAAGTGTAGCCGTCTAGGTAAACCTATAACTTGACTACATTGAATGTTATCAATAGAAATGTTACAACTAGTGTTCATAAACAAAGATTTTGTTTGGCTCATATATGGGTGATGATTCTTACACCGTTAGAAACCATCCGCACACTACTAATTGATTACGTTTTAGAGTGCTTTGTGTTGTTGTATGGTACAACACTAACGTACAGTTAGTGGTGTACAATTTTTTTTGGTGGTATACAAAGTACTCGTCTTTGTATATACGTGATTAGGAACTTTTATTTAAATATATGTTAGAATATTAGAAGTGTGTCAAAAAAGTAAAGATTTACTGTGAGTAAAAACAAAACCATTAATCGAAAATGTGTGGTAGAAAGAAAAAGAAAATGCTAACACATATGATAAGAATATTTTTACTTTGAGTAAAAACAAAAAACCATGTTATTTAGAGGAAAAAATGTTAAGGAAAGGGGTTGCTGTATGAACTTTGTTGGGCTCCTTTCATCATAAGTTGTCCATCACTTTAATTATGATATATTTGTTTTATTTTAAAATCATAACAATAATATTTATATGGTCCATAAAAAGCATGGTACTTTTTTAAATAATGCAAGTCAAGCTATATATCTCCTTAAATCATTATTACGGAGTACGGAGTATTCATTAACGTGTAAAATCAATGTTCAAATGGTTGTCGACTAAACAATCTTATTGACATATTGTAATCCTCCTTTTCTTCCAGATTAAACATTCACATTTTTATTTCGATTCAAAATAAGTGTCCATTTTAATTTTTAGCTAATCAAAATGTTTTTCAACTGACAAAATGAAATTATATTGGTGCACCGATGATTCTCATTTTTTCTTAACTTGAACGCAAATTAAAAATGTATATTTATTTTGAGACGAATGAACTAGGAAGTATCATTAATAATTTAATCCATCCATCCCACTTCAACTCTTCAAGTGTCCACATTTCTATTTTGGGTTGTCCCAAATAAGTGTCAACTTTCATGTATCAACCAATCGAAAGAAACTTTAGCGGTAGATATGTTATTTGATCGGTGAAAAATGAAGTTGGTGGAGTATTCAAAAACTGTATGAAAAGTTAAAGTGGACACTTTATCTGAGAGCGATGAATGTATTAAATTTTTATAACGATGTAATATTAGCTTTTCCAAAATCCTATAGTAAATAGAGTTTCGGGAATCGGTGACTATTTTAAATTTAATTCAAACTTTTTTGTGGTAATTCGAGTTACTTATAAAGAATGGCTTCAAAGTTTGTGCCGCTTATATATGTCTCCATGTATGAGTTTGAGTTTGTTGCCTCATTTTCATAGGGATCCTCTTTATATACCATTTTTTTCTAATTGGTATACCACTTTTGATTAAAAAAGTACAGAAAGGTACGAAAAAGTACAGAATGTTAAGAAAACGTGATTGAAAAAGTACAGAAAAAGTACAGTAATGATTATGTTTAAAATATAAAATGGAAAAAAATGGTATAGAAAGTAGATCCATTTTCATATTATTCACGTTTAGGAACGTTCCACCATCACTTAAACATAAGTACATAACCATTTATTAATTAAATAATATCCAATCAAATCAATGAATGATATTGATGTAGACATATATAGTACCGTAAGACCCGTTACATCTCCGGATAACATATTTACTTTTATATGTATATCTTTTCATGTTTTATACTCCGTACCTTCTTAAAAATTAGAATGCTACGGAGTTTTTTTTACTAATCAAATCTTATACTAGCTTTTTGCCTTTTTACATGTTTTAACATGTGTTAGTCATGGAGAGAGGTGATGATTCGTACAACACTAATGTTTAACGGTATACCACTAAACGTGATTTACAACGGCTAAAATCTAGTGATGTACGAATCGTAGGGATGAGCAAAAAAACCGAAATACCGAACCCGAACCGGTACCGAACCGGTACCGAACCGGTACCGACCGTTACAAATGGTACGGTATTCGGTTTTTGATTTGGGGCAAAAAAAAAACCCGGTACCAACCGGTCGGTACCGGTTGGTACCATGCACACCAAAATACCTAAACCGAACCGGAATCGCACCGGACCGGTACCAACCGATACAAATGGTACGGTATTCGGTTTTTGATTTGGGACAAAAAAAAATCGGTACCAACCGGTCGGTACCGGTATGGTACCAAGCTCACCCCTAACGAATCGCTTGCCCATAGAGTAATGCTATGTATGTCTATGATAGAAGCCTATGCATGATCTATTTTAATACGGCTTCATCTATTTATCTCTCATTTTAATTATTACTTATTTTGATATGTGTTATAATAAAGTCATTAAGCATTTTTTGGGCGTATCTTTTAAATAAACAAAACATTTTTCGTCATTTATAATATTGATATACTATTTACTTGCGGCATATATTGTACGTGCAACCGTGTGTAATAAATGGGATTGTTTGCGTTTTAATAGCAAATTAAAACGTTCATTTTATAAAAATATATTACTTGATTGATGAAACGTCGCTAGAACATATATGTATATATATGTTATTCATGAACATGGATAGTCCATGTGATTACTACAATGTGGTATATCTTTCATCCTTTTGAATTAGACATATCGATGTAGTAGTTGTTTTTTAAGAATTCAAGTGACTTTTTTTTTACACTTTCTAAGTTTAATATGTCATTTTTACCTTTAAAATGTAATGTAACATAAGAGTGACATCATAGAATGAAAATAGTGCAATTAAAAGTGGGCGCGTGTTACTGGGTCTGCCTCTTCCATTTTTGGTATACACTTCAAGTCCCGCATCATTAAATTACATGAACTTAACTACCCCTTTGGAAAATCCAAGAATCAAAGATTTTTGCATGCCCAAAACATTAACTTTTTCATTTAAAAAAATATAAATATATTATATATTAAAAAAAAATGTTTGCATAAAACCCTCTTCCCTACCTTCAAATTTCTCATAATCCCAACACACACAAAAGTTAACAAAATGCTGTCAACCAATTGTCCTATTCTTTAGGTTGAATTATCAATCACAACCACCATCAAGAATCCAACTTTTCAAATGGGTCGTGAGATACAATCATACCCATCAGAACCCACCACCGGAATCACAAAAAGATCCTGCCGGAATCCAGTTGAAGACGCCGGAGCAGTGGAATGTTCTGGTAAGTCATGTCAATCTTGTACGGCAAGAGTGATTGCTGATTGTGTTGCAGTGTGTTGTTGCCCCTGTGCCGTTGTCAACTTCTTTACACTCACATTTCTTAAACTTCCATGGATGATGGGAAGAAAATGTTTAAGTAATTTGAGTAAGAAAAAAAAGTTGAAAAATGACAAGGGTACACATGTAATTCCAAGAAAAGAGCAGGGTGAAAATGGGGATTTAGGAAAAGTAACTGCCATTGTAGAAGATGATGAAGAAATGGGGAGCAATAAGTATAGTGCAAGATTTGAAGCCGAAAGGGTTTGGTTTGAATTGTACAGAGTTGATAATTTGGGTTTTGGTAGAGTTTCCTTCAATGGGATTCAATCACTTGGTTAGTTGTTAGTAAGTAGATTAGTAGTAAGGGCATTTTGGGTCATACAATGTTCATGTTTTCGATTCATACGATCTTAATATAACGTGCAATGCATGTTTTAACAAGATCGAAAGAATTCATATTGCAATGTCCTTGTTGCGTGTTAGACTACATTGAACTAACGGATGGTCGATTTGTGTGTAATGATTTCAAATGAGAAGAGCACTTTTACTCTATCAATGTTACTATTTTCCACAAAATTTGATCAACAAAAATTACATTTTACTTTTGAGTAAACTGTTTGTGGTCCTTCAGGTGAAACAAGTTCAGGCGTTCAGCTAGTGGCCAGTGAATAATACATCTTGTGAGAGTGACCCATCAATATATATTTTTCGGTCGTTTATCTCAAAACCATTTGGCAACAAGACTGCAAATCGAATTTTGTTCATGTTATTGCCTATTTGTTTTGAGATGAAATTCAAATATTTTACATTCCAAACATATCATCACTATCAATTTTATACAAGATTTATTAACAAGTGATACAGCTACTGATGACAAGTCTTACAATCATATCTTGCAAGTAACATTTTTGACATCCTCATGATCGAACTTGTGTTCTGCTTCATGGATGCAAACTTAGCCTCTCAGCAGTGCTTCTTCTCTGGATTACAAAAGCTTTTCAATCTGTGTTATACAATCTGGCTGACACTTATATCTGATGCCAAATTATTTCCAATTTCACATTGGAACACAACTCACAGCTGCAAGCAAGTTCTGCAGAGAGAACGACATCAATGGTAAAGGATCATTGGTATTTTTATTCATATACCGATGATGAACTGATTGTAGTTTGCTTGATGCGGAATTATCACTCCCTACTATGTGTCGCATATATATGCCTTGCTAATCACACATTTATATTTAATCCATCTGTATGATTAACAATTTTTTTTATGACAAATATTCACCGTATGATTTAGGTTTTAACAAGACTGATAGTACACGTCGAAAGAATAAATCAGTTATCAATATATAACGCAATAGTAACTTTCATACTTGAGAGTTGAGACGGAAGCAGAATGATCTCTCTTTTGAAAGAAAAAAAAAAGAAAGAAACAAGGATTTTTTTATAAAAATGGGTTACCGAGAGGCTGCGTAGAAGGATCAAGGTACGACAAACAAAACCCAGAAATGCCTATTAGGATTCCTAAACCATAACTCCCAGTCACCTGAAACCAAAGCACCCCAGTTGTTAATCCAATAAAAAATGACCACAACTGACATTCTTGATCATCGGAGTGAAGGAGTTGGGCGGCTGCTGATTTTAAACACCACCTCTTATGGCCATGCAGATTGTTCACAAAACCATCTTCAACACCACATCTTGCTAGAGTCTGATTATCTGAGGAAGATGCAGCAGAGTGTAAGGCACCTGGGAAGTCAGACTAATTTGGTAGATTTTTTTTTTTTTGAAAATAAAAGCAACTTATATAAACACCCATATTACGAAAGGACAAAACAGACAACAATAGAACTAGCCACCACCTTCAATATTGACTAAAGATCAGACCCACAATCCAAAACAGAACCGAAATTAAAAACCTTCGGAAATAAACTCGATACTTATGATATCCACAGGAAACAAAACTTAAAACTCAATCACTAAATTAAAAACCATGCAACCACATTGGAAGAGTCACTTTCAATGGAGATACTAATACGATTTAACACAGCATGTTCGTTAATCAACTGACAATTTGTTTTTATGGCTAATACTTTAGCTTCATTTGAGTCTACAATTCCAACAGGAATAGAAATTAGAAAATAAAGCAATGGTGGCCCCCTCAATTTTTTTAAGCAAACCTCCAACTGCAGCCTTCCTGGGCTTCCCTCTCGCAGACCCATCTTTCTACATTGAATTTAAGGGACCTACTGACAGGCGGACACCAACACGAAACAGAGCACTTACTTTGAGTACTTTGGAAGAAGATCGAGAACAGATTGGAATGGAAATCCACGACTGAATAAGAGCATCCCTCATACAGAGCCTTGACCCAAAAACCCGTTATAATCTTGACCAGATCCAAAATCAGAGATAAAGATGGCTGCCTTCCAGAAAAATACACCCAAATATTCCAGATAACCGAAAAGAAAGTCATCAAGCACAAGTATATTCATCATGAAAACTTCTGCGTAGAAGAAAATTACAAAAGGTACAATGAAAATACGTCTTATTTAACCACATCTAACATTTTATAACGATTTACCGTCATTTTCAAGAAGCTGCTTCATCCTTCTGTGCTGGAACAGAGGGCAACTGTCTAGTAAGTCGATTTCTTTAAATGTCCAACTCATCATCAGTATTTCTGCACTTCAGGAGGGCCATTAATATCCAAAATGCCACCAGGCCCACTTTTCATCCTGTCTTCAAATCCTTCAAAGTGCTTATGTTCATGGTAAATAAGTGTATCAAGTAATCACTTTTAAATACAGTCACGAAACTTCCTAGAACAGTGAGTTCCAGAACCCTTTATAATAAACTACTCCTAAACTTCATATATGCTTAACAAAACCCTCAACCAGATTCTGTACATGAGATATACCAGTGAACTGAGAAGAATAACTTACCGCGGTCAGGGTTTCAGCTAATTTCCATTTCTGGAAATAGATTGAAGATAGCCCTGTATTAGATTTATATTAAAATCTGGAGTAAGAGAAAAGTTTGGAGAAACAAACTGATTAAGTGGAACCAGTAATGCCCTACATCTATCAATCAGAAACTAACCAAGGGATTTTATACCACCATGGACAGCTAAAAGTGTGTTATATGAGCAACCAAATTATTGAGACAGCCTAGCTATTAGAAAATCTTATATTATAATACCATCATAATCACTGCACATTTTTCTACAAACTGTTATCTTTTTGTATAGAACTGTAAAATGAATCGGGTCTGGAGAAATAACCTGCAGTGACAGTTCAAGCACAATAGGCAGCATATAATTACCATACTATAAAATAAAAAATCAAATTATAAAGTACGATGTAATTAAAAAGAAAAATGAAATTACATTCTACGGTCGTTCTCTATAGCTTTTCTTTTATGGTAAATGAGTCATTAGATCTTCATTCATAACATTGACATGCACTTTATTATACAGCACAAATGAGACAAGTGGTCAAAAAATCATCAACTATTCAAGTATACAAATCTAACTTTGAAAGCTTTAATGCAGAAAGTCATCTTTCAATTGTTGCGGTTGCAACCGGCAAAACCAATGCTAGCTTCAACAGTCGATAGAGCAGAGGATGAGAAAGATGTTTCCTTGTTTCTACCATAACTCTTGCAAGGTCGGCGATGCCAATTAAGTTAGCAAATCTTTCATCTTCTTGCATATTGTCAATGTAGAGGTTAAGTTGATGTTCAAGAGTCATCCTTTCCACGCAACTAAAATCATCTGGATACAATTCAGTCAACCTCAACAGCTTTGATGGGTCAAAGTCACGAAATGACTCACGCGGATTCAAAGTTGCAATACAATTAAGCAATTCGGAGCTTACCTCATTAAAGCGATCACCAAATTCTTGGATTTGCGTATCAACAACAATGTTGAAACAATCAAACTCATAATGATGCCCACAAGTGATACTGGTCTTTTGCCTTCGATTTTTTGGATTAACATAGTCTTCTTTCATGTTCAAAATTTCAATCTCATGCTTTTCACAAAAAGAAAAGATCTTCTTTATAAGCGCATCAAATCCATCAACTCTAAACTTTTGTAATTGTCGCTTGGTTGATTTCACCAATGAAATAGTATTCAAGATATCTTGATCTTTTCTTTGAAGAGATTGTGACAATAAATCCGTAAGCCCTAAAATGTGCAACATCAAGTGCAAATAGAATACAAAATCAAATGATTTGAAATATATTTGAAGACCGTAGGCTTGACGTTGGCTCAAATCATTATCACCTTCCTTTTCGACATATTCAAGCACCTCAATAACAGAGGGAAACAAATCAACCAAATGCAAAAGTGTTTTGTAATGAGGGCCCAAGCGTGTATCTCCGTATCTTATAAGAGAAAGCTCTTGATTTAACTCACTTCCAATATCAACTTCACCACTACCAATTTCTTCAAGCACTTTCTCTTTGAGACTTTCTCGAGCAATATCCTTTTGTTTGCAAGAAGCACAAACCACATTCATCAAAACAGCTATCATGTCAAAGAAGTTCCCAACACCAAAGTGTTTTTTTGCAACCTTCACAACAACTAACTCTAGTGAGTGAGCAAAACAATGCACATAATATGCTGAGCTATTTTCTTTCACAATTAAAGCTTTCAAATCATTGAACTTGTCACGCATATTACTCTCTCCATCGTAACTTTGACTCCTAATCTTTTCCATACTTAATTCATTTTCAGCAAATAAAGATTCAATATCAAATTTAAGAGATGAAGCAGATTTCTCCGTTACATGAACAAGACCAAGAGATCTCTCCCTAACAATTCCACATGTGTCAGCATATCGCAATACCACCTCTATGTTTTCCTTTTTAGATACATCACTAGATTCATGAACTAACAAGCCAAAGACGTTATCACCAATTTCTTCAACAACAGGTTTACGTACTTCTTGTGATATACAATCAACAATATCCGGATCCGTCTGAATACTTGGAATTGGCATTTGATACTCATCCTCCTCAACATAACTTTGCTTTTGAAGGGCAACAACAATAGATTGATCTTGTCTCACCAAATCTTCACATTTTCTAAGCGCTTGGTTATGGAAACTATTAACATCACCTATATGGGCCCCAAACTTCTCCGTTTTATTCCAACTATGAAAACCTTCCGTCATAAACGCATCACTCCCGCCCTGCTTCCCAGACCGATCTCTAAACAAATAACAACACAAGCAAAACGCTTTATCGACTTTTACACTATACTCTAACCAATTACCATATTTATAAAACCAAGCAGGGCAAAAACGCCTCCCCTTATTCCCAATCATTCTTCTCGGAAAGACCTGGCCACGTGGTTGACAAGGTCCTCTAATCCAATATTTCCGCCTTACTTCATCTCTTTGATCAGGATGATACTCCATAATCTTTTTCCTATCAGCAGGATCCCAAGGAAGATCATTCAAATCAAAGTCTATAGGGACACTAGAGATAGGTTCAGGAATATTATTATTATCAGACACATTTCCACTTGAACATTCTTCAGCAATATCACCACTTCCTGATGATGACCCTGCTTTCCTTTTCATTTTCCCTTTTCAATTCTAGCCAAATAATAGAGCAATTAGTTAATTTCCTTTTGTACAAAATAATTAAAGTATTCAACAAACCCTAACCTAACTTAATAATCATTCTAACATGTTCAATTTTCAAAAATAATTTTGATTCTCAACAAACCTTAGCTTAGATTAACATTATATCAAATCAATTTCACAATTTAAGTAAATATTAACTCGGTGCTAGATTAAACAAACAGAAATACCTAAAGAGAGAGCCGCGAGGTGTGTTGTGTGTAGACTGCAGTCGCCGTATGTCAGACAGAACCGATGGGCTAGACGCGGCAACGGAGAATTGCTAGCGGAAGTGGGTTGATTATACACATGGAAGCTCACTTTCAATGTATATGGAAATTTGATTATGGAGAAAGGTAGATATGATTTGATCAAATGAACCTAAAACTTCTTAAAGATATTTGGCTATTTGCAACTACGGACTAAATTTATAATTTATTTTATTTCTATAAATAAATTTAAGTCAAAGTTTTTCATTTAAAAAAAGTAACCCTAATACGGTTCGAAAGGTAATGTTAGTGTTAATTTACGAAGATTTATTGCTAAGTTTCGTAGTTTTATTTTTCAAGCCCCATATAATAAGTGTTAATTTTATTATATAAATCAATATTGGTTATAGACTTAATATTACATGAATGATTTACGAGGATTAGTTAATAAACTCTCTGAAATAATATTTTTCGCATGTTCCGATTCGGGATTAGGGGGTTAATTAATAATTCGTTAAAGTTATAAGATAATACACTATACCCCATGGAAATATAAATCAATGATTTGTTATAGACTTAATATTACATGAATGATTTATAAATGTTTCTTGAAAAACAACTCAATTGTCTTTTATCTTTTGTTTGAAATCAATCTCACCTTGAATGTCATCTTTAATTTTTCTTATCATTGTAAGAACTTTTGTGTTGTTTTTTCATAACTCAACAAGAAATTATTCAATGTGATTGTCGATTTCATAACCTCTTTTCGCGAAGGGGGCTCCATGATAGAACTTTCATCACTTGATATATATTTAATATACATAATATAATAATTAAGTGGAAGTTTGATAAGTGTTTGTAAATTGAGTATTTAACTAGTCCAAAATTGATATTATATGATAATTACAAATTAATAAAATATTAATTAATTAACTTTTAATTATTAATTTATCAATTAATTAATAACTATTTTAAATATTTAATTAGTAAATTAAGGTGTTCCTTGAGTTTTATTTATAAAGTTTCCGGTATACGTTTCATCAACCTAAATGCGGACTTATTTGTTTTTGTTTTTTATAGAAGGGTAAAACCGACTCGTTTTCATAATTTCATATTTTCATCGTTTGTTTGGAAATTATTATAGAATTTGAAATACTACTTTTAATGTTATGTTTAAGTAGGCCATTTGTAACGGGATTGATTCGTACATCACATGTTTATATCCGTACACTATTAATCATGTTTTATAGTGTCAGTATAACTGTGTTAAATATGTTTGGTAGTGTACGGATAAAAAATGATAGTGTACGAATCACCGTCCATTTGTAATGGACTATAAATAATTGTTTATGTGACGTTGAATGTATGCAACCTTATCATTACATGTGATGACATATGACTGAATGGGGATTGATTGATCATTTGATGGTTGTCAAGTGTTAGATGCAGGGGCGGAGCCATGTAAAAGGTAGGGGTAGCAGTCGCTACGGGTCCATTCCAAATGCGAAGTGTAATTTCTAATGAAAAATATCATTTTTAGTTATTTTTCTTGTTTGTGCTATGGGTTCGGAAAAAATTATAATACCATTGCTACGGGTCACTTAAAATCCTGGATCCGCCACTGGTTAGATGACACGTTGATTGAATGAGATTGATTACTTGATCGTTGTTATATCTTAACTAATTGGGTGGGATAGAAAAAAACATTTTGCATGACAAAAAAAGTGAGCGAGACCTATTCATTAAACATTGAAAGTAGTATAGTTTACATAATGTAAAAGTGTACAAATTAATATTCTTATGATGTGTCAACTTTTCTATAAGGTGTTATGTATTACTCCGTACTGTACTTATGTAGTATGTTGTTGTAAGAATGTATATAATTAAAAATAAAATAAAATAAAATGGATATTTGGTAGTTCACCTCTTGGAAGGTACATTTGGCCTGACAGTTGTTACTTGTTAGGTTGCATAAACATAAGCAGGTAACTAAAAAAGCCATTTATGTTAAAAAAAATTAGGGGCATTCCGAGAATCGAACTCGGGACCTCTCGCACCCAAAGCGAGAATCATACCACTAGACCAAATGCCCAACTTGCTTCTAACGTTCCATTTAACATTTATGACTATGATTAGCGTCAAATTTGATTGTCAAAACTAAACGAAGTTCATTACTGCTTTTTTTTCAAGAACATAACAGATGATACAACTGTAGAAGTATTAAAATGTTTTTAGTCAGATGAACTTTCGTTCCTTTTTGGACATACAGTTTTGTAAACTGTATTTCTTAATTTAAACAAAACTTATGAACTCTTCTTGGTGAAGAATTTTTTTGATTTATCTCACATCAAGAGGTGCTTTTTACACAATTATGACTCTAATCGTTCTACAAAAATCTTTTTCATCTCTCAAGCTTACAAGCGTGGCCCTCCGAGTATTTTCAATAACATTGAATACATTTTCTTTTCGGTCTACTACACTTATACGAAACCATTGGACAGATTCAAAGAAAGGCCAACTAGAATGACCCTTGTCGCTCTATCGAGATCAATCCAGGACAACTTGAAGGTCTTCGAGTAGAAGAATGGCAAGTAGTTGAATTTGGTATTAGCATAACATCGTTAAGTTAAACAAAAGCACTGCTCGTTTGCATCTTTAATCAGTCTTACACATTCCTTTCATAGAAGTGATTTACCCTTTCATTTTATATGTCAAATGCAATATGCTTTGAGGATTGAGTATTGACTGCTATCTTACAACTCTTGTAAATTGAAGTAAACGAGCAGTCATCATATATACCAAATCATGACCTTAGTTAAAAGTTATGCAGTTTCACAGAGTAAGCGAGAGCATTAGCATCGCACTATGCTAGTTGAGTTGGGTTACACTCCTGGCAGTTTTTAGTAGGAACAACTATTTTGGCGAGTAATATCAACCTTATCCACCAGAAAGGCAGAAACCCCCAAAGTGATATGAATACACGCATTGTGGTCATTTACTACAGATTATATGTTCATGTAGCATAGAAGGAAACTATCTGATAAGCCACCTGCATTTTGTAGCAGGAGGCTAATAATCAAGAAGGATAGTGAATGAATCACATCCTTGACTTCACTTATGTTTCTTATCTCTCGAGTCTCGGCTTTATCAACCGTTTTATGACAGTAAAAAGTATCTTAGAATTGGATTTATAATTCGTTCTCCATCGTTTATCATTATCCATCCATTTCTGAACTGAAGATTACTAATATGCATGCATAGGGCCACAACAACCATTTCAAGTAATTCACAATTTCACATTGAGTTGATACAGGAATTATGTGATTAAATAGCTGTAACATAAGTATCAAATACCATAAGATATAATTCAACAGCTCAAATGAACAAATTATCGAGAATTAAATTACGGCATGAATTCGTAAAATCGATCAACTTCAACTAACGAAGCTGATTAACTAATAACAAACACATCGCATTCGCATTTAACAAGTATCAAAAACCAAAAACTTTTACCACAAATTTCATGCTCTCTAAACAATCGAAATTTTAGCTCCAGCTTCTTCAAGCTGTTTCTTCGCATCTTCAGCCTCATCTCTCGAAACACCTTCTTTAAATTTCTTCGGAAGTCCTTCAATCAGCTCTTTAGCTTCTTTAAGCGCTAAGCTCGTTAAAGCCCTAACTGCTTTAATCGTCGCAATTCTCGCGTTACTAGGAACATCATCAATTACAACATCGAATTCCGTCTTCTCTTCAACAACTGCCGGCGCTTCCGCTCCCGCGCCACCAGGTGCGGCGACGACGGCTGCCGGAGCGAACGAAGCAGCGGTGACTCCGAGCTTGTCCTGTAAGTATTCAACCAGTGTTTGTGCTTGAGCTAGGGTTAGGTTTGAGATTTCATCGCCTAGTTGAACGACTTTCTCATCGGCGGCAACGGCGGCGACTGGACGGAGAAAAGTTGAGCGGTGAGTGAGTTTGGTGGTACGGATGGGGAATTCTAGGGTTTGTTTGGGGGAAATGAGTGATGGAAGTGCAGTGGCGCGTGGAGCGTAAGAGAATGTGCGTAGAGTGACTGTAGATAGTGTTGAAGATGCCATTAGAGGATTGTGGGAGGGACTGTGTGTTTGAGTGTCTGTAGAAGAGGAAGGGGGAAGATGATGATAGGATAAGAGGATTGGGAGGTTTGGTTGGTTTTTAGGATAAACAAACTGCTGAAATATGTCAATTTTATTTTTTGATTAATTACATCGAGCACCCTGATCTTTATACTCATTGCTAAAAACATCTCTTATTTTGTGTTGACTTAATACAATAATACTACTCTATATACTCATCATCCTAAGCTAATAAAATGGAACTTCTTGACTTTTTGAATGCCAATAAGCTCACAAGTCATAAGCACAGAAAATAAGCTAACCCACACACCCATATAGTAGAGTGTGCAAATCACTGCAAAGCTTGAGATATACATGTGATACCGGAAAATTGTATAATCCATACGGTATAAATGATAGTATCGTCGCAATTACAATTACGAATACCTATATAGGTACCTGTGTGATATGGTAATGCGGGAAAATGATTACTTTTCTTGTTTTATTTTAAGGTAACTAAAGAAATTTTGTTTTCGTGAACATATGGCCTTCCCCTGGGTTATATAATACATAACACAATTTGAAGTTTGAACCGAGCCGATTCAAAGCGGTAGATTTGTAACACCCAGTTTTCGGGTCTGGAATTAAATAGTATTTTAGTAAGTTTTAAAATGGTTTAATTGAAAATAAACAAGTAAAAGAGTCTCGGGTTTTATTGTGACTAATAAAATTGTATTTGTTTTAAAAAGTTGAAGTTGACGGTAAAATAAAATATTTTGTCTCACGGGTATTTTCTGGTTCCAGACAATAGATTTAGAACGGGTATAAAATTATACCACTTAAAATGTGAAGTCGGTTGATGTGGCCGACCTATTTCTTTCTCAAAGTTTCTCAAAAGTTCTCATTCCTTCATTTCCTTTCAATTGAAGATTTCACAAAACCTTAACACTATAACCAAATTAGTTGCTGTGATTTTGATTCAAGAACATTAGCATCATCATCTTCATCTTATCACCTTCATCTTTATCATTTAGGTGAGTTTTGATTCTTGAATTTTATGAAATGGGTTTTAGAGGTATTGAGTGATTTAAGTGAAATTGAGACTTGTTTTATTGTTATTTGATGTTGTTAGATGTTTTTAGAGGTTATATGAAGTATTAGAAACCTTAGAAATTGAGTTTCTTGAGTTTTGGTGAGATTTGAGTCGAAAAACTCGTAACAGCAGCGAAACTCGCTGAACCCAGTTCGTCCTGCGAGTCGAGTTGAGTCCTGCGAGTCGAGTTTCGCTATGCGAATCGAGTTGATTTTGCGAGCCGAGTTGACCTGCGAATCCAGATCACTGCGAATCGAGATTTTAAAAGTTTTTGTTTTGCAAATTTTGAAAATGCGTAAAGTCTTTACAGGGTAGCGACTAGATGATAATTTCATTAACTCGGATTTGATTGAAATTCGCATGGTCACTCGGAAACGGCTCAATGATCAAAGCTATATGTAAATAGCCTAGGCAGTTTTTGGCCATTCGGGGTCATCTAGGGGTCGAAAATGGCATTTTATTGTTTTTAAACGTCATTTCGGGATTTTCTGATTTCTTATCTGATTGAACTTTTGTTTGCCTAGACTTCAGGAATTATTTGATTGGATAAATATGTAATGATGATGATTATGAGACGAGTTACTGGCTTGTTGTTATTTATATTCTCAGATAAGCAGAAGGAAACTCAGTAATATAAGACCACTGAGTTGAAGAATCAGGAATATCGGTGAGTGGATATTGTAAGCCTCGGTTCAACCCAGTTGTAACGGGTTCGGTTACAATGGGTAGACCAATTTCCAGTTGTTTAGTTCTTGTTTATATAGATTGATTAGTTGATTGAGTTTAGTTGATTCAGTTGTATCAGTTGTTTAGTTGATGTTCCATAACTGCATATGATATGCCTTTATGTGACAAGTTGTTGAAATGATTCGGAGTGAGGTCAACAATGGTTGGGTTTGGTTACTACTGTGTAGCTGTCTATATAATACCACAATATTTCAAGAGACATTTTTTTTTTAAACATATATCGGAAGCGATTAAATACAAATCATGCACTATAGATTGCGTATAACATAATTCCCAAAACACAATCTATGCATGCATGATAAGTTGGTACAATAACCACATCAGCTACAACATTAAGTTAGGTGTTATTTAAATTCCAAAACATAAGTTTATAAACGACAACATGTCATATAGTCAGAGTAGGCAGTCAAACATTCTTCAAACCAACTTCTTGCCCACCCACATCAAAAGTAATCTGCAAGAAGTGAGGAGAGGGATTATCACGAAGCTAAGTGAATAGATCACAACTATCAATCTAAACTATCATAGCAATTGATCACCACAAAGCATCACAACAAATACATCAAAGAGGATCGGTGGTCCTTGAGGTACCCTCATGCCGCGGTGGTTCCCCAAGTAACACTTATAACCACTGAAGGCCAAACAGTGGTCTTACCGATAGTTTAGTACCATTACTACATACGACATGATTTCAATAAACAACACATGTACAAAGTCATCATGTCGTCCAAAGTAACAGTATCCAAACCCAATTTCATATTGACCCCTGACAAGATAGCACATTCCATAATCATCATGGCAATATGCAATTTATACAAAGTATAACAGTAGAACATGTTTACCCGTTGTAACCAAATTGTTACAACTAATTTAGACTGAAAGTCAATGATCCACTCACCCTTCAAAGTCACCGTCTTCACTCAAAGATCTAATATTATTGAGTCTTCGGTTTATCTGAGAACACAAGAGGATTACAAGTTAATACTCATTTCATATGATATCTAACTTTCATTAAACACTTAATATCAGTTCAGCAAGCATTAAGTATCATTAAGATAGTATACAAGTTGATTAACACAAGTTCTAGCAATTAAAATAACAATTTCCTGCAAACAGTGGGAATCCGCCGGATTCCAAGGGAATCCGCCGGATTCAAATGAATACGGTCGGATTCCCATGAATCCGCCCTATTCGACACCCCTTTTCAGCTCCAAAATATGACAGAACTCCAACCAAGGAATACGCCCTGTGAATACGCCGGATTCCCGTGAATCCGGTTCCCATGTGGTCTGAATCCGCCGTATTCAAATGAATACGACCGGATTCCCGTTTGACTCAGATATGCATAAAAGGAAGGGGAATACGCCGTATTCCCGGGAATACGCCGTATTCCCGTGTTCATCAGATCAGCCCAGAATCTGCAACAACCAAGCTCGAACCAAATTCACAAAATCACCAATTTCAGCTACAATACACGATTCTAACAAATAAGTGACCTCAAGTATCATCATACAACAAGTTCTAACCACAACTAACTTCCTAAATCATCAATCTAAGCATAATCATTCATTTATCTATTTTATCAAACCCTAACACATAAACACACATATTCAAGGTAATTTACACTTACAATCGATGTAGCAACTAGGTAGATGATGATGTTGATAAGTGGTAACCAAGAACCCAAGCTCAATTCGATTGTTCAAAGCTTTCTCTTTTTGATTTCACCCAATTTCAAAGTATATGTGTGTGTGTTCTTTTGGAAGACAAAATAAATTGGGGATGGGGAAACAAATGAGCCGATCCCCAACTAAGGGTGGGTATAAGTCAGTACAAATTATACCCGCTCTAAACCTATTGTCTGGAACCTAAAAACCGTTTACATGAAAATATATTTTATTATACCGTCAACTAAATTTATTTAAACCAAGTAATAATTTATGTATCACAATAACTCGTTTGACCATTTACCCTATTAATTTCAATTTGGCAATTAATACGAATTATTTCTAAACTTAATTAAATAATCAAATGAATTAAGTAATTTACCAAATTTCTCCTAGGCCGGTAATGAGGATGTTACAAATCTTCCCTCCTTAAGAAGATTTCGTCCCCGAAATCTCGCCACTCTCAAAGAGATTAGGATAACGTAATCGCATGCCTTCCTCCTTTTCCCACGTAAGATTAGCACCCAAACTATGTCGCCAGTTAACCAAAACCATGGGTATCTCCTTCTTTCGAAGTTTAGTCACTTTTCTATCTACAAGCTCTATGGGCTCCTCTACAAGTTTCTGACTTAAGTCGACACGCAAGTCTTGTAAAGGAAGGACTTGGGATTGGTCCTCCACCTTACATTTCCTTAAGTAACAAACATTAAAGGTGTCATGAATACCCGCTAATTTAGGAGGAAGATCTAACGATACCGTTTGATCATTAACTACTTGGCGAATTCTAAATGGCCCAATGAACCTAGGAGCAAGTTTTCCACGCTTACCAAACCGAATCACTCCTTTCCAAGGGGAAACCTTTAAATATACCAATTCACCCACTACAAACGAAACCGGACGGCACCGCGGATCGGCATACTGTTTCTGTCTATCCCGAGCAGCTTTCAACTTCTCACGAGCTATAGCTACTTTATCAGCAGTAATCTGAACAATATCTGGACCCGCAAATTGTTTCTCACCCGCTTCCAACCAACATGTGGGTGTTCTACAACGACGCCCATAAAGCATTTCATACGGAGGCATACCTATACTCGAGTGATAAGAATTATTATACGCAAACTCTATCAACGGCAGGTGTGAATCCCAAGACCCACCATATTCTAACACACAAGCACGCAACATGTCCTCCAAAGTTTGAATGGTGCGCTCTGATTGACCGTCCGTCTGAGGGTGATAAGCCGTACTCAAATTGATTCTAGTACCCAATTCCTTTTGCAAACTCCGCCAAAATCCAGATGCAAAACGAGGATCTCTGTCTGATACAATAGATAACGGAATCCCATGCCTCGAAACAACCTCACTGATGTACAACTGAGCTAACTTACTCAAAGATGCCGTCTCACTAGAAGCCAGAAAGTGAGCACTCTTAGTTAGTCGGTCCACAATCACCCAAATCATGTCATTTCCTCTAATGGTTCGCGGAAATTTTGTTACAAAATCCATCGTAATGTGTTCCCATTTCCACTCGGGAATCTCAAGTTGTTTCAACGACCCATACGGTTTCTGGTGTTCAGCTTTCACTTGAGAGCATATATGACACGATTCCACAAATCGAGCAACATCCGTTTTCAAAGTGGGCCACCAATACAAAGGTTTCAGATCATTATACATTTTTGTGCTCCCAGGATGAACTGACAATCTGGACTTATGAGCTTCCATCAATATTACATCACGAAGTCCACCAAGCAAAGGAACCCAAACACGCGATTGAAATGTCTTTAATCCACGAGAATCGTCACATAACAGTTCTTTTCTTTTCAATAGAATCTCGGCTTTCAAATTTTGATCCAACAATGCTTCCATTTGTGCCATTCTCAATTTGTCAATCAAATCCGAGGAAACTTCTAATCTCATAAAGCAACCCTTCTCGAGTTTCCCTTTTCTACTCAAAGCATCTGCGACCACATTCGCCTTACCCGGATGGTAACGAATTTCACAATCATAATCTTTTATCAACTCCAACCATCGCCTCTGACGCATATTCAGTTCTTTCTGAGAATACATGTACTGAAGACTCTTGTGATCCGTACAAATAACACATTTAGTGACATACAAATAGTGTCTCCAGATTTTCAAAGCAAAAACTACAGCCGCGAGTTCCAAATCATGGGTAGGATAATTCTTTTCATGAGGCTTAAGCTGTCGAGACGCATATGCTATGACTTGACCACGTTGCATTAGAACACCGCCCAAACCCGCATGCGAAGCATCACAATACACAATGAAATCCTCAGACCCATCAGGCAAATCTAAAATCGGAGCCTGACACAATAACTGTTTCAAAGTCTGGAAAGCCGACTCTTGTTGATCATTCCACTGAAACTTAACATCTTTTCGCGTCAATTTCGTCAAAGGACCCGCAAGCTTGGAGAAATCCTTTATGAACTTTCGATAATAACCCGCCAAACCAAGAAAACTCTTAATCTCTGAAGCAGACCTAGGTGCTTGCCAATTCATAACTGCCTCAACTTTAGATGGATCAACCTTAACTCCATCCTCACAGATAATATGCCCCAAAAACTGGACCTCACGCAACCAAAACTCACATTTGGAGAACTTAGCATACAACTTCTCCTGCCTCAAAGTATCAAGTACCAAACGCAAATGCATTTCATGATCGGATTCAGACTTAGAATAAATCAATATATCATCAATAAACACAATAACGAACTTATCAAGGTAGGGTCGACAAACTCTATTCATTAAGTCCATAAAGACCGCCGGAGCATTAGTCAACCCAAAAGGCATAACAAGAAATTCATAATGACCATATCTAGTGCGAAAAGCCGTCTTAGGAATATCCCCCTCGCAAACCCGCACTTGGTGATAACCCGACCTCAAGTCAATCTTAGAAAAATAGGAAGACCCTTGCAATTGATCAAACAATTCATCTATTCGGGGCAGAGGATACTTATTCTTTATGGTTCGCTTATTCAACTCTCTATAATCAATACACATCCGAAGGGTGCCATCCTTCTTTTTAACAAACAACACAGGTGCATCCCAAGGAGACGAACTAGGCCTGACGAAACCCTTATCTAGTAGTTCCTGGATTTGGGTCATCATTTCACGAATTTCGGAGGGAGCTAGTCTATAAGGAGCCTTAGCTACAGGAGTAGAACCCGGAATCAGGTCAATTTTATATTCCACCTTTCTAATGGGAGGCAACCCAGGCAATTCATCAGGAAAAACGTCAAGGTAATCAGAAACCACCCGAACATTGGAAACGGTTTTCTTTTCTAATTTTGCATCAATTATATAGGCCAAGTAGGACACACACCCCTTAGCTAGAGATTTACTAGCTTTCATCATAGAAATCATAGGGATACTACCTCTTTCCCGTTCCCCTCGAGCCACGACATATGACTCATCCGAGATTGGAATCCTAATTAGTTTCTTATGGCACTCTATACTTGCCTTATTCTTACTTAACCAATCCATGCCTAAAACCGCATCAAAACTGGGGATAGGCATCAATAGAAAAGAAATTGGGAAACTATGATCCTCAATCAATATGCTAGCTCCAGTCACCGATGTGGTAACTGGAACTATCTTGCCATTTGCTATCTCAACCTCAATAGGATTTGTAATACAAGTGGGAGTCAATTTCAGTTTATCGCAGAAAAGCATAGATATAAATGAGCAATTGGCTCCCGAATCAAACAGAACAGTAGCTGGTACAGAGTTGATTAGAAATGTACCAGTTATAACATCTTCCGTCCTGACAGCATCATCAGCTGTCATTTGGAATGCCCTGCCGGTTGCCGTTGGGGGATTCTTTCTTTTCTGGCCAGAAGATGAAGACCCTCCGACCCCACCCATCTTTTGTTTTCCAGCCTCCGGACACAAACCCGAACGATGACCTTCCTTTTGGCAATTCCAACACACATGCCTAGGGAACGCACAATCCTTGATGTCATGACCAAGTTGTCCACATTTGATACACCTAGCAGTTTGTGGAGTACAAGGACCTGTGTGCCTCGATTTACAGTTGTGGCACCAATTGGTTCTATCCAATGATTTACTATCCGAACTAAGCTTCTTGGATTGATGAGATCCCTGCAATTTCTTCTTTCCAGGACTACCCGAAGACTCACCTTTGGGTTTAAATGAAGATTTTTTCTTAACTTCCAAACCCTGGTCTCTAACATCTCCATCCACTGAACGGGCAAGATCAAAAGCTTGGGAAAGAGTACCCGCCAGTCTCACGGTCGTCCGATAAGTATGCGGTAACATTCCCACAAAATGATCGATCTTCATACGTTCCTCCGGTACCCATTGTTGCACGAATCTCAACTTGTCAGTGAATTGGGAAATGAGATCATCCATCGTCATCTTATCCGTTAATTGCAAATCCAAAAACTCGCGTCGAATCCGAGTCATGTCAAATCCCGAACAATATTTCTTACAAACCTCATTGTGGAAATCAGACCAACAAATCGATGCTCTCTACTGTGGGGTAAAATGAGATGTAATGGAATCCCACCCAAACCATGGCTGGACCCTTAAGAAGTTGCACCGCAAAAGGAACTTTGACTTCCTCTTCACATCGACAAACCTCAAACTTTCTTTCCACATCCCTTAGCCAATCCAAGGAAACGGAGGGATTTGTACTACCCGAATAATCCGATGGTCCACAAGACTTGAAGGTCTTAAAAGAGCATAGCTTAGGTTGCCCCTGAGTTTGAAATACCGGAGTATGATAACCCGTAGGTCCGGAAGAGAGCCGAAGTCGGATAGGCACCATAGTGTTGTGGATGATGATAATAAAACTGAGATACTGGAATCTGCGAGGTCACCAAAGGTGGTGGTACAGCGCTAACAGTAGGTGGCAAAGATTGTAAGATTTGTTGAGAAGACCGGGTTTGTTGTTGTTGCAAAAACTGTTGTTCAATTGCTTTAAGTGTAACACCCTGTTTCTGGGCCTGGAAATAAATTGTATTTTAATAAGTTCGGTTGGTTTATTTAATAATAAACAAGTAAAAGAGCCTCAGTTTTTATAGTGACTAATAAATTATTGCTTGTTTTAATTTATTAAAGATGACGGTAAAATAAAAGTATTTTGACTTACGGGTATTTTCGGGTTCCAGACAATAGGCTAGGAACGGGTATAATTTATACTGTGTTGTAAATGGGGCGGTGGGATTAAAGTGTGTGGACCGATTCATTTCACCAAACCCTTTCCCCTTTTCTTCTTTGAAACACTCTCAAGTTCTTTACACATTAATTCAAAAGAAAAATCAAGGAATAAACTAGTGATTGATCTTGCTAAGGGAAATCTGAGTGATCATCATCATCATCTATAGCATCTTCTTCATCCTAAATTGTAAGTTCTTTTGGTGTTCTTGGGTTCATTTTGTAGGAATTGGTAATATGATGAACATATGTAATTAGTGTAAATTGAAGCTTGGAAATCGTATTTGATGATTACTTGATGGTTATTCATGAATATATTGATGATTATAGGGTGATTATATGGTAGAAATTACTAGTGTTCTTCATTTAGTTCATAGGTTAGGGTTTGATGATTTTGGGAATTAAATGATGATTGCATGATGAACTATGATGCTAAATAGGTTGTTTGATGTTGGGGTATGTTAGTGTAAGTTTATAGGTCATTTTTATGGTGAATAATCGAAGTATAGAAGTGTAGATTTGAGTTTTGGGTGTTAAAGCCGTAAGTTGTTTGCTGTTTCTGCTGGTGCTCTGTCTGATGATCAAGCCGGCGGGTAATGGTGGCCAGCCGGCGGGTCGTGCTGTTGTCGAGGGGAACCGGCGGGTGGAAACACCTAGCCGGCGGCTTCATGTTGTCAGCCGGCGGGTTCGGACCCCAAGCCGGCGGTCAGAATAGGCTTATTTAGGTGATTTAAGTTCTGATGCTGAAAATGTTAATTTACCCGGCGGGTCAGGGTGCCAAGCCGGCGGCTTCTCAGCCAAGCCGGCGGCTTCCCTGCCCAAGCCGGCGGTTTCTTGGGGTTTCCAGCAATTTTTAATTTAAGTTTGTATGATGTTAAATGATTTAACTAAGTTAATAATTGGATCATATATATGAGATTAATCATGAATAATGATTCTACGTATGATAAGATTATGGTGTAAGATGTGGATTTTGATATGGATTAAGTTGTGGAACGAGATACTAACTTGTTGTCTTTGTTGTTTCCAGATAAGCGGACGGCCACTCAGTAAGATAAGACCTCTGAGTTGGCGATCAGGCGTAAATATTCGGTGAATGGAATTGTAGTCCTCGGTTCCACCCAGTTGTAACGGGTTCGGTTACAACGGGTAACCAGGATAGTTTATATCAGTAGGTTGTTGTTATTGGTCGTACCGGTACCAGTCTTGTCTGTTTTGTTTATGTTGCTGATTATATGAGTTGTTGTGTGATTGTTGTTGAATTGTTGATCAGTTGTGAACAGTTGTGAACTGTTGCTTGTTGTTGTGTGTTTTTGCATTGTGAATGCAACGTGGTTGTTTTCAGAGGTCAACTGTTGTTAGTTGGGTTTGGGTACTACTGTGTAGTTGTCGAGGTTTCTTTGAGACACATAGTTGAGAACAAGCCTAGTCAGTGAAGGTAGTACTCAAGCTATCGGTTGATTACTGGGATTGGCTTGGCGCCCAGTAGTCGTGGTTTCTGGGTTGGGTGGATACCAGGAACCGCCGGTCCTCTTGACGTTATGTGCTTATGTGTTTAATTGTTGTTGTTGCTTTGTTGTAAGACTTGTTATGAGTGGGTTGAATCGTCGGTTACGGTTCCATTCACTTAGCTTTGGCTAATCCCCTCGTTGTTTAATGTTTTGCAGACTGTGGTTAGTTGATGTAGATGTTCGGGTTGTAGATGTTGACTGGAAGTTTGACTAAAGCTTGGCGCAACTCTGATCTTTTGTAGATGTCTTTTGGAAACATTTTATATAAGGCCCGTTTTGTGTTAATATGGGTTTTAACAATTATGGTTGTAAATACTTATCTAATTTAGCTATATTTTATTAGTCGTTAAACAGGGAAGCTTTGTAAGTCGGTAAATGTTTTGTTTTGGGGGACTTGCGCTTCCGATTTTCTAAATATAATATTAAAATGATATGTTTTGGTTTGCGTGAAGGACCGGGCCTTACAAGTTGGTATCAGAGCATAGGTTTGGGTGAATTGGGCATTTGCGAATGTTCAATCCCAAATCTATTTGGTGTTAGTCAAACTTTTCGGTTTGTGGGATTATCTTTTGGTTGGGGATTGGTTAGTATAGGTGATACTAACGATTAACAAGTTGCAAGTTGTGTTTTGGTTGTGAGTACAGGAATGGCAGATGATGAGAATACGACTCCCAATAATGCTACTAGAACGGAGCTTCCACCTCCGGAAATTAATAATGTTAATCAGGGTGGTACTTCAAATGTTCATCATGATGAAGCTAGTCAAGAGGATTATTTGTTGCATATGGAGGATGAGGTTATAAGACTTAGAAAGATAGAACAGTTGTATTTGGAGTTACAATCTAGGGTAGCTCAGCAAGCGTATCAGTCTCCTCCTCCACCTCAGCAGAATAGGTTGTGTTCATTTAAGACTTTTAAAGCGTGTGGACCTAAAGACTTTGAGGGAGGTAATGATCCGATAGTGACACTGAATTGGTTAAGGGACACCGAGAAGAAATTTGATGTGTGTCAGTGTGAAGATGAGTTAAGAGTTAAGTATGCAGTGCAGTTATTGAAAGGTCAAGCGATGAACTGGTGGGATTCTGCGACTGCACAAATGACACCGGAACAAAGATCTGGAATTACTTGGGCTGAGTTTCATAGAGAGATTAGTAAGCAATTCTGCTCTGAGTTTGATATGCTTAGACTTAGGCAGGAGTTTCTGGATTTGGAGTTTTCTGAGAAAATGACAATGGATGAGCTTATCAATCAATTCACCGATAAGTTAAGATTTGTTCAACAATGGGTTCCTGACGAGAGGACTAGGATTACCCATTTTGTTAAGACTTTACCACCACAGTACCGAACATCAGTGAGGTTGGCTCGTAATTTGACAGAGGCTTTTGAGTTAGCTAGGTCGGTGCATAGTGACAATCAAGCATGGGAGAAGTTGGGTAAGAATAAGTTAGTGCAACAATCTAAGAGTGGTACTACTGGAAGTAAGAGTCAGAATCGGAGGATTGAGTTTAGCGAGGGCTCGGTGGGTAGTGATCCAAACCCTTGGTGTACTGCTTGCAGGTCGAGACATTCGGGTCCATGTACTCCTCAAACGTTAAGGTGCATTAAGTGTGGAGCATTTGGGCATGGTAGTAGAGAGTGTACCTTTCCTCAGTCTGTGTGTTGGAACTGCAAGAAAGAAGGTCATCGGGCAGGGCAATGTCCGGAGAATGTTAGGCAAGGTTTGGGTTTAGCTGGAAGTTCGGGTTCTGGTTCGGGTTCTGCATCATCAATTGGACAAAAGAGAAAGTTGGCGCCTGCTCGAGCTTTTCAAATGACAGTGGGAGATCAAGTGACTGTGGGAGAATTGCTCGAAGTGAATAACCAAGGTAGATTCTATAATTACTTTGATGTAATATAGTTTATAGTATTGTATGCCCATGTGTGATGGTAGCGTTTGGTCTAATTATATGTGGGATTGGATTTCGGGGACGAAATCCTCTAAGGGGGGAAGATTTGTAACACCCTGTTTCTGGGCCTGGAAATAAATTGTATTTTAATAAGTTCGGTTGGTTTATTTAATAATAAACAAGTAAAAGAGCCTCAGTTTTTATAGTGACTAATAAATTATTGCTTGTTTTAATTTATTAAAGATGACGGTAAAATAAAAGTATTTTGACTTACGGGTATTTTCGGGTTCCAGACAATAGGCTAGGAACGGGTATAATTTATACTGTGTTGTAAATGGGGCGGTGGGATTAAAGTGTGTGGACCGATTCATTTCACCAAACCCTTTCCCCTTTTCTTCTTTGAAACACTCTCAAGTTCTTTACACATTAATTCAAAAGAAAAATCAAGGAATAAACTAGTGATTGATCTTGCTAAGGGAAATCTGAGTGATCATCATCATCATCTATAGCATCTTCTTCATCCTAAATTGTAAGTTCTTTTGGTGTTCTTGGGTTCATTTTGTAGGAATTGGTAATATGATGAACATATGTAATTAGTGTAAATTGAAGCTTGGAAATCGTATTTGATGATTACTTGATGGTTATTCATGAATATATTGATGATTATAGGGTGATTATATGGTAGAAATTACTAGTGTTCTTCATTTAGTTCATAGGTTAGGGTTTGATGATTTTGGGAATTAAATGATGATTGCATGATGAACTATGATGCTAAATAGGTTGTTTGATGTTGGGGTATGTTAGTGTAAGTTTATAGGTCATTTTTATGGTGAATAATCGAAGTATAGAAGTGTAGATTTGAGTTTTGGGTGTTAAAGCCGTAAGTTGTTTGCTGTTTCTGCTGGTGCTCTGTCTGATGATCAAGCCGGCGGGTAATGGTGGCCAGCCGGCGGGTCGTGCTGTTGTCGAGGGGAACCGGCGGGTGGAAACACCTAGCCGGCGGCTTCATGTTGTCAGCCGGCGGGTTCGGACCCCAAGCCGGCGGTTAGAATAGGCTTATTTAGGTGATTTAAGTTCTGATGCTGAAAATGTTAATTTACCCGGCGGGTCAGGGTGCCAAGCCGGCGGCTTCTCAGCCAAGCCGGCGGCTTCCCTGCCCAAGCCGGCGGTTTCTTGGGGTTTCCAGCAATTTTTAATTTAAGTTTGTATGATGTTAAATGATTTAACTAAGTTAATAATTGGATCATATATATGAGATTAATCATGAATAATGATTCTACGTATGATAAGATTATGGTGTAAGATGTGGATTTTGATATGGATTAAGTTGTGGAACGAGATACTAACTTGTTGTCTTTGTTGTTTCCAGATAAGCGGACGGCCACTCAGTAAGATAAGACCTCTGAGTTGGCGATCAGGCGTAAATATTCGGTGAGTGGAATTGTAGTCCTCGGTTCCACCCAGTTGTAACGGGTTCGGTTACAACGGGTAACCAGGATAGTTTGTATCAGTAGGTTGTTGTTATTGGTCGTACCGGTACCAGTCTTGTCTGTTTTGTTTATGTTGCTGATTATATGAGTTGTTGTGTGATTGTTGTTGAATTGTTGATCAGTTGTGAACAGTTGTGAACTGTTGCTTGTTGTTGTGTGTTTTTGCATTGTGAATGCAACGTGGTTGTTTTCAGAGGTCAACTGTTGTTGGTTGGGTTTGGGTACTACTGTGTAGTTGTCGAGGTTTCTTTGAGACACATAGTTGAGAACAAGCCTAGTCAGTGAAGGTAGTACTCAAGCTATCGGTTGATTACTGGGATTGGCTTGGCGCCCAGTAGTCGTGGTTTCTGGGTTGGGTGGATACCAGGAACCGCCGGTCCTCTTGACGTTATGTGCTTATGTGTTTAATTGTTGTTGTTGCTTTGTTGTAAGACTTGTTATGAGTGGGTTGAATCGTCGGTTACGGTTCCATTCACTTAGCTTTGGCTAATCCCCTCGTTGTTTAATGTTTTGCAGACTGTGGTTAGTTGATGTAGATGTTCGGGTTGTAGATGTTGACTGGAAGTTTGACTAAAGCTTGGCGCAACTCTGATCTTTTGTAGATGTCTTTTGGAAACATTTTATATAAGGCCCGTTTTGTGTTAATATGGGTTGTAACAATTATGGTTGTAAATACTTATCTAATTTAGCTATATTTTATTAGTCGTTAAACAGGGAAGCTTTGTAAGTCGGTAAATGTTTTGTTTTGGGGGACTTGCGCTTCCGATTTTCTAAATATAATATTAAAATGATATGTTTTGGTCTGCGTGAAGGACCGGGCCTTACATTAAGTCTCAGATTTTCTGTCTCTAGATGAATCATATAATCATCATGATCAAAGTCCCCTGCAGAAAAGGAAGTACCAGTTTGACCCTGGCTAACATTTTGAGTTTCAGTAGGGGATACATTAGTTCGAGAAGCATCATTGGGTGTGTCGGCTGGAGGTTCATTTTCTGCCATATCTGTACCAAAACAACATCTCATAACACGTTAGTTGTTAGTACCTATATACTAACCAACTTCACATGCTAACAAAATCCCACTCACAGGAATGTTTGACTGACACACATAGATTTGGGATTGAACACTTAACCCATGCTCAATTCACCCAAACCTAGGCTCTGATACCAATTTATAACACCACAATATTTCAAGAGACATTTTTTTAAACATATATCGGAAGCGATTAAATACAAATCATGCACTATAGATTGCGTATAACATAATTCCCAAAACACAATCTATGCCTGCATGATAAGTTGGTACAATAACCACATCAGCTACAACATTAAGTTAGGTGTAATTTAAATTCCAAAACATAAGTTTATAAACGACAACATGTCATATAGTCAGAGTAGGCAGTCAAACATTCTTCAAACCAACTTCTTGCCCACCCACATCAAAAGTAATCTGCAAGAAGTGAGGAGAGGGATTAGCACGAAGCTAAGTGAATAGATCACAACTATCAATATAAACTATCATAGCAATTGATCACCACAAAGCATCACAACAAATACATCAAAGAGGATCGGTGGTCCTTGAGGTACCCTCATGCCGCGGTGGTTCCCCAAGTAACACTTATAACCACTGAAGGCCAAACAGTGGTCTTACCGATAGTTTAGTACCATTACTACATACGACATGATTTCAATAAACAACACATGTACAAAGTCATCATGTCGTCCAAAGTAACAGTATCCAAACCCAATTTCATATTGACCCCTGACAAGATAGCACATTCCATAATCATCATGGCAATATGCAATTTATACAAAGTATAACAGTAGAACATGTTTACCCGTTGTAACCAAATTGTTACAACTAATTTAGACTGAAAGTCAATGATCCACTCACCCTTCACAGTCACCGTCTTCACTCAAAGATCTAATATTATTGAGTCTTCGGTTTATCTGAGAACACAAGAGGATTACAAGTTAATACTCATTTCATATGATATCTAACTTTCATTAAACACTTAATATCAGTTCAGCAAGCATTAAGTATCATTAAGATAGTATACAAGTTGATTAACACAAGTTCTAGCAATTAAAATAACAATTTCCTGCAAACAGTGGGAATCCGCCGGATTCCAAGGGAATCCGCCGGATTCAAATGAATACGGTCGGATTCCCATGAATCCGCCCTATTCGACACCCCTTTTCAGCTCCAAAATATGACAGAACTCCAACCAAGGAATACGCCCTGTGAATACGCCGGATTCCCGTGAATCCGGTTCCCATGTGGTCTGAATCCGCCGTATTCAAATGAATACGACCGGATTCCCGTTTGACTCAGATATGCATAAAAGGAAGGGGAATACGCCGTATTCCCGGGAATACGCCGTATTCCCGTGTTCATCAGATCAGCCCAGAATCTGCAACAACCAAGCTCGAACCAAATTCACAAAATCACCAATTTCAGCTACAATACACGATTCTAACAAATAAGTGACCTCAAGTATCATCATACAACAAGTTCTAACCACAACTAACTTCCTAAATCATCAATCTAAGCATAATCATTCATTTATCTATTTTATCAAACCCTAACACATAAACACACATATTCAAGGTAATTTACACTTACAATCGATGTAGCAACTAGGTAGATGATGATGTTGATAAGTGGTAACCAAGAACCCAAGCTCAATTCGATTTTTCAAAGCTTTCTCTTTTTGATTTCACCCAATTTCAAAGTATATGTGTGTGTGTTCTTTTGGAAGACAAAATAAATTGGGGATGGGGAAACAAATGAGCCGATCCCCAACTAAGGGTGGGTATAAGTCAGTACAAATTATACCCGCTCTAAACCTATTGTCTGGAACCTAAAAACCGTTTACATGAATATATATTTTATTATACCGTCAACTAAATTTATTTAAAACAAGTAATAATTTATGTATCACAATAACTCGTTTGACCATTTACCCTATTAATTTCAATTTGGCAATTAATACGAATTATTTCTAAACTTAATTAAATAATCAAATGAATTAAGTAATTTACCAAATTTCTCCTAGGCCGGTAATGAGGATGTTACAGTCTAGGTTATTTGAAACACATAGTTGAGAACTAACCTATTCAGTGAAGGTAGTATTCAGGCTATCGGTAAATCACTGTGATAGTATACCAGTGATTGAAGGTGACTGTGATAGTATACCAGGAACCGCCGGTCCTCATGTACTTATGTGCTTATGTGTTTAATTGATGAGTTTATCAGTTGTAAGACTTGTTATGATTGGATTGAACCGTTGGTTACGGTTCCATTCACTTAGCGTGAGCTAATCCCTCGTTGTTAAATGTTTTGCAGATTTTGGTTAGTTTTGATGTAAAGCGGGATATGGTAACTGACTGGATGTTTGACTGCACGCGCTAACTCTGATCTTTTGTTAATATCTTTTGGAAAAGTTTTATATAACACCCGTTTTAGATTAATATGATTATGTAACTAATATGGATTGTAAATTATGTAGCGATGGAATAGTTTGTTTGTAAAAATGTGGTTGTTTGGTTCATGTAAACTCGTCAAATATGTTTTGGGAACGCGCTTCCAGGTTTATAATATTAAAATATGTTGTGTAAATGTCGGGTGTTATATAACATTAGATGAATTACCTAATTATTTGCGATCATCTTAGGCCTAGTACGGTTTGAGACTGAAGGGTTCAAAACCAGTACTTAGAAGGAGGAGCTCGATTTTGTTGATGTACTCTAGAACTTGGGGCTAAATTTAGACCAAATATGGAACGAGAAAGCCCATGAACTTGCCCATTTTACCTAATGTCACCCCCATGTTATGTGATGCAAAGGTGCACAACAGCAAATGGTTCCTCTCTTTCGCTCATTTCTATTGCTAAGACCTGCTTGGTTAGTTCTGTAGGACCGGTGGTGAAAAACCGCAGTGCCATGTCAGTAGAATCATCACCAGAAACAGCAACTGTGTTATCTCCTTTCTAACACTTGTGTATACTTTATGCAAGATCATAAAGTAATAATGATTAGATAAGAAGTTGCGGCAAAAACTTGCTCAAAATAATAAATGTGAAAAAACTAAATGTAACTGAAACCATGAGAATCAAACATATTTTCTTTCTTTTGCTGAAACTTTAAAAAGACATTAATTTTTATGTAAATCTTTCAAGTAGCCAAATTAAGATTTGGTTTATGACTCAATATGAAGCGAAACCAGCTATAAACATATGTCATACTAATTTAAGACAGTTTGCTTTTCGATTTTGTTGATGCCCAAAATGTTCAACCATATAGATGCAAATTCTTTTTATACAAAAATGTAACAAGGTAAGGCCATATTTCCTAGAACAACTTATAAAGCATTTCTGAATAACTATATATAACCTTAAACACCATGATTAAAAGTTTAATAAACTTTGTTGCAAGGTCAGAGATTTTTAATTTTTTAGTAGAGTGAAACTTTATCTGGTTGACATTCAACCAACGTTTCACATGAACCTTGCATACTAAAGAAATCCAAAAAGAAGACGATGGCTCGCTTTTTAACACACATGCTATACATAATATAGAATATTGATTATGTTATGTAGTTTATGAGTAATCATGTTCTTAAAATCTCCTAAATAAATTGCACAACAAAGGTATAAGTATTAAATAGTGGAATTAATGGAAATAAATCCCCCATCCATAACTCTCACCATCGACGGCGTCTTCTTCCATACCAATAAGCAAACGCAGCTATCGACGCAGCAACCACAACCCCAGCAGCTGCATGCCAAGGGTACACTGGTTTATCCAAAACAAGTGTTGAAGTTGAACCACTCACATCCATTACTGGCAACACTGGCTGTTGCTGGCTCAATTCCACCACAAATCCCAGACCCTGTCGCTCAAGCTCACTCAAATCCTCAATCGCTGGTTTCAGCCTTGTCACCTTGGCTATAGCCTCATACTCTTCTTTACTTCCACCTTCAAGGAAAGACCCAACAAGATGACCGTTGTGCACCCAATAAGCACCGAAGCTAGTCCCTGAGAAATCACCGAAATAAATAGCTTCCCCTAGATTATCTCCGTAAAACTGCCATGACAATGAGAAAACTCTGGAGTAGAAAAATGGCAAGTAGTCGAATTCTGATGTTTTCTCAGGTTCCATTATTGCAGAGACAGCATGGCGAGCTGATTTTCTGGCAGCATCAACGTGCTCAAGTCGTCGGATTTCACCAAAAATCTTAACTGGAAATGATGCAACATCCCCAACTGCGTAGACCGAGCTATTACTTGATTGCAACCGACTGTTCACTTTGATTCCACCTTTCTCTAAAGTGAGTTGGCCTTCAAATAGGCTCGTGTTTGGACGGATTCCAATTCCTACAACCACCAAGTCAGCTGGAAGGTAGGTTCCATCCTTGAGATTAACTCCAGTAACCTGTATAAAATCAATTAGATTAGTGATGGCAAATTCAACCTAAATGAGTAAAATCAAAGACTAGTTTGATAGGATATTGGCGGGTTGTGGCGTACAAATGTATCTCGAATGCCTGATATCTACAAAATCATTCTATTCACAAAAACACTAGAACAGTATTACAATACAAAATTTTAATAATCATATTCGACACATTGATAATTATTTTTATTTTAACAAAAGGAATTGTACAAAAAAGAATTTCAACTCAGCCAGGCCATGGCAGTTTTGACCTATTGCCCGACCTGGCCACTTTGCCACCTCCAATTTGATTAATATACAGATTTTGGACACAATGACTTAATACTACGTCGATTATGGTTATGTTTTATCTCAAATGGATCAATTCATAAAGAACTAGTTTAAAGAAAATGAAACATGCAGGTCAAAGGATCCCAAAATATACCGATTATGCGTAATATTTGGCACCCTGATCATTCATTGAAAAGTTAAAATTTAGTACTGAAAGTGTTTTAGGTCAACCCAGCTTGTTTAGGCCCGTTACCCGACCTACCCATTTTGGCACCTCCAGTTCAATGGTCCAAAGGCCCTGCAGCCAATACATTCTTCTTAACTTAGCATAACAGAGATATGTATGATTGGGCTTTACCTTTCCCTCTGAATCAAAAACAAATGACGACAGAACTGTGCCTTTGACAAAATTTATGCCCTTTGATTTGTAGAACTCTTCGTAGTAACTTGCGATCTTGGGGGTGAATAAACGGCCCACTACAAAATAGGAGGGGAAATTATATCAAGTTGACAAGAAATTATAAAAAGCTATTGAAATGCCCACCATGAGGCAAAAGATATAAGGAAGACAAGCTCTATGTATATAACCAAAGAAAATTGAGTAGTTAGGTTCAGAAATTGGAAGTGCTTACTGCAATGTGGCTCAGGGAACACCATTGAAACATTAATCTTATTTATCACCAAGGAAGCAGCACACTCCATTCCAATGTAACCACCACCAATGACCACCGCATTTCCGCCAGTAGAAGTTTGCATTACGTCCACAAGCCTAGTCGCATCAGCCACATCACGTAGATAACATACATTTTCAGCATCTGATCCACTTACACCAAACTCTTCAAGCTTCAAAGCCTATAACAAATCCATACATATCATTCAGGAAATAAGCAACATACGGTACCTTGGCTATACCCGCGCATATGTTTGAGGTGAAGAAATAACACGAATCATCATTCTTAATTAGATACGGAGTACAATAAAAATTTGTGTAGGTAATATTCATTACATATAACGTGATCTTTCTTTCTATAGATTCTTTTATTATTTATTTACATGGAACCCTGATTTCGGTTGGAAAATTTTGTATGGTATAGATTATTTTCTATTTAGTTATTAAAGGTTAAAAAAGCCACCATATGCTTATTGTCCCCATCGAAATGAAAAAACAAACATAGTAATGTTTGAGAACCAGTTTCAGTACCCGAGCACCTGTTGCAATGATAAGAAATTTGTAGCTGATGGTTTCCCCTGTTGCAGTCAGAAGTGTCTTACGTCTCACATCAGCAGACTTCACCCGAGTACCAAGAATCAGTTCAATTCCTAATAAGTTAGTAACACAATATATGAGCAACAAAATGATACAGTAACATCTGGTAACTTTTGTAAAGTTACTCATTATTAAACATACAATGAAACTATGTATAACCTCAAGAATCAAAAATTTCATATACAAAACAACCATTACTGTATTATACTATTATGAAGAGCTTCAATAACAACAAATGATTCTTGATTTGCTCATGAATAAAACTTACCATGTTCCTTGTACCACTTTGGTGTTAACCTCTCTTCATTTGCACCTACACAAGTGTGAAATGCAGGGAGTCGTGCAGGAGCTGTGCAGAACAATTATAAAAGACAGTTCTCATTAATTCATGCATCATCACATAGATACTAAATTCAACAGTAAATAATAAAACCATTTATAAAATGGATACCTTCTGGAAGTAGAAAGCCTTTGCTGAGTGCAGGTCTCTCATAAGGAGCCACCTACACAAAATTATTATCAAGGAAAACCAATATGAATACGTACATATTTGTTATAACACCAATATATGTTACAACTTACAAGTGAGAGAATGGTTCAGCATTAATACTTTGAGCAATTATTCAGCATAAATGCAATTAACGATTGGACTGGTAGAATTCATATATAGAGCACTTCGTGCTCAACGTCAAAGGAATTATTAAAAATGACATTAATCCAGACTAGGTCAATTTCACTACTGTACATAATGGTTTCGATAACACCTATTATAGAACCATAACGCTAAAAAATCTTCTGTTAGAATCTAACACCTAAAGCCAAAGACAAACAAGCACAGTGTAACTTCTTTGGCATTTCATCAATAGAAACACACATGAAATTCAACCATATTAGAACCCATACATATTCGAAAGCAATTGCGAATATGAAGAAAATTTCAGTTGCAACTGTTGCACCATGGTACAAAAAACAATCAGGTTTCCTACGAATATATATTGCATAAATTCACGATATAAAACCACAATACATCACTAAAAGTTTTATTTGTTGAATCGCAGTTAGATGTGAAAAGTTTAAGTTCCTACAATCAAGCAAAATAGTCAAATCATTCACAGTTCGTAAAACACACGCAAGCAAAAGAACAAACACTTGGAGTGCAAGAGAGTAAACCGAACATCAACGACTTAATTTAACAAAACACGATGATCAATTAATAATCAACGAAGTATCAAAACGAAATGAATAAAATTAAGGAATAAAAGTAGTAGATGAAAACGAGAAGATTACAGGTTCTTCGGAGATGATGCAGAGTTCACCGGGGGAAACACCTTTTTTGGTGAATTCAAGAGCTGCGTAACCGGCGGCGACACCACCACCAAGTATTACATACACAAACGCTCTTCCCATGTCTGTCGTTCTCTCTCTACCTCCCGCCCACCTAGCCCCTCAAATTCTTTATCTATTTCTGTTTTTCTATCCCCATAAAAATAAAATTAATTAAAAATAGAGTAAATAAATGAAAAATGATCGGTGAACGTAAAGTTGCAAGACTAAATATAAATATAGACATACAAATGTGATCGGCGGATGAAAAAAGTTGATCGGATGAAATTAGGAGAGAGAAGAAAATTAACCAATAAGATTAGTAGGTCTACATTTAGGTATGTTTAATTAGTCCTATATAGCATTAATCCAAATAAACTGTCCTCATTTTCTCTCTCAAATGTAGGGTTAAGGTCATAAATTGGTAATGTACTTTCAATTTTGTTCCAATATATGTAAGGTCATAAGTACACTACTAACATTGGAACTCATGTGTAGAGTACGTTGCTAATATGTAACATGTTTTACTGGTACATTACCTACATTGATAATAAAATTAGTTCGTTACCAACATTGGAACAAAAATGAAAGTGACTTTATGTAATTTATTATTTCTAAAAATAATACAGTAATTAATAAACTTAAAAGCAATCTAACACGTATGTGGGGTTGAATACAAAATTGTCTTACCAACAATGAGAATGATTACTTGTGTTTATGTATTATTTTTTTAAACATATTTATCATACTTATATCTTAAAATGTGATTTTCGGTGGAAAGTCACATATCGCACACTAACTAGACATTAACAGTGCGTTTAGTTAAAAAAAAAAAAACTCCTACAGTTTCATATAAAATTGTATAAATAATTAAAAAAATTTAAAAACGTGTTTATATTGTAATATTCTTGATAAGTTTTCAAAAAAAAAAAAAACCGAGGCTTTTCTACATGAAAATTCATTTAGTTTTCAAGGAATACAAAACTCTAGAAATATAAAAATGCAAGTTTGAGATAGTTTTCCGTAACTAAATGCGCCCTTTAGGCCGCGTTTAGTTACAGTTTACTCTCCAATTTTCTTTAAAAATTCTCTAAGAAACTAGAAAATTATAAAATGTGTTCAAATCCAAATCCAAACTTTTCTAAAAAAAGAAAATTTTATATTTTACTTTTTTATAAATAAAATGTTGAAAACTACTTTTTATGGTTCTCAAGTTTTTTTTTTTTTTGAAAGGCAGTTGTGGAATCACTGACGGACCATTTTGGCCCACCCGATCATTTCCACAAGCAGTTACTCCCCTAGAATCGAGTAACCACCCCCGAGTTCGAAGCCAAGGCGACGCCCTAAAGGGGTTGCTCTCCCATGTCTTGAATGGGTATAGCGTCGCAGGAGTCCCCCTCACATCAATGCTCGAATTCATCACCTTCAGGAAGAAACCTTTATGGAAAACTCCCTGAACATTGGACCAAGACCTCAATGAAATTTAGGATGTCCCCCCTGGGTTTGAACCCATGACCACTTGGATAAAATCCAAATCCAAATACTCAACCAACTGAGTAGAAGGCCGGGGAAAGGAAAACTCCAGCCCTCACATTTAAACGCATTTTCCAAATTTTTTTTTTGCTTTTTAGAGAAGTAAATCACTACTCACTCCTTAGAAAAATATAAAATGAAAATGGAAAAGATTTTCCGTAACTAAACGCACCATAAGTAATCGTCAAAAGCAGTTTATATAAAGATCATTAGTAAAATCACAATTTAAACATAGCATATATATATATACACACACAGATAACAACAAAATTGTAAATGTAAATTCGTTTTAACAGTTTATATTATTATTGAGAAAGATCATTGGTGTGTAGTTGTATGTATGGAGAGCACAGCAGGATGAGCAGAGGAGTTGAGTCGATTGGAGCGACAAATAGGTTATCCAGAAGGAGTGGGCAAATGGATTTTCATATAACAAGATAAGAGTGGGGTCAACGGACTACTACTACTAGTAGCATAGAATTTATAGATAAAGATAGCTCCCCATCATTGGGAATTGTGAACAATTCGATTACATACCAAGATGAGATTGGATCGTGGAGGGTGTAAATGAACTACTCCATATAATTTTGATGTTTTCTTATTTCTTATATTTTGACCCCAACTATTATAGTTTTATCCGTTTTCAGTGGATATATTTTAGCGGTGTCCTGGTCAGTGGTTATATATGTTTAATAACATTTCATATTTCGAACAGCAAACTACACGAATGTTATGTGCGCCAAAGACTAAGTTGAGTATATCTATTTTGTAAATATCAACTCTAATGAAACTCATAAGACCATTCGCAATGGTAATATGGTGTTGTGGATATTTTGAACATCACGTTAGCACAACACCATGTTATAAGTAGCAATAGTAACATCCATAATGCCCATGTTGTGTCCCTAGGTCCAACTAACTTAATTTAAATTTCATTTATTTAACAAAAATATATACATTTAATTAATTAATTAATGGATTTTTCTAAACATAACCCTTTGGATTATCGTTAACGTGCATAAAAGTGTTGTACAATAAAATAACCGTCACCCTAAAATAAATAAATAACCGCCATGTACAACACTTTTATGCGTGTTAACGATAGCTCTAAAGGCTATGTTTAGAAAAATCCTTAATTAATATACAATACAATACATTTATAAAATACAATACAATTAATTAAATAAAATATACTTTATAAAATTAAAAGTACTTGATTAAAAAAATACAATACATTTTTCATTTAAAATTTTTATACATATTTCTAAAAAAATATACACAAATAATCATTTATGCAAATTGGGCTAGTTTAATTTGACTAACAAAAAAGACGCTAAAACGATAAAAAGTCCAACACTTGAAAAAAAGTCCAACTCATTTGACCTAAAGTACCTAAACATCTCATCTCTTTCCCTTCTTCTCCATCAAATCTCTACAACTCATTTTTCTTCAAAAAATACACCTTTCTTTTTTCTTTTTCATTTGCTTTTTGAAGACAACCAAAAACAAAGAAAAAAATAAAAACGAAAACGAAAAACAAAAAAAAATAGGAAAAAGAATAAAAAAATTGAGTGGGGCCCAAAATTGGGAGTTGGTGTACCCGTTTTCCTACTACGACGCAACCGCCTGACGCCGTCCACTACGGGCGTTCTGGTGTTCTCATGCCACAACGTAGCCCAAAACGAGCACGGTACAAATGATCTAAGTGTAAAATTCTAAAGTTCTAATGAAAAATACTCCAAAGAGCATGTATCATCTAGAATCTAGATGCACGGATGTTATTCATTTGTGTTTGAATTTTAAACTTAAAATTATGTTTACTGAATATAATGATTAAAATATTCATTTTTTTTAACGGTAATAAGATTATATTAAAACACTAGCAAGAGGCTAAACATATTACAAAAGATTTAGAAGGTACATTTGGGGTTGCAAATCCAATCAACTCAATTAATTAGAACCTTCTTCCCTCTACTAGATATCCAAGTGAAAGAAAGAATCTTGATGTCGTCACATACGACATCACATCTCGGCTTCTTCAAATTGAAAGTGAACTCGTTCCTATAGCGCCAAATAATCCAAATAGTTGCTTGGACCACCACATCGAATATTGCTCGACTTTTTTCTGGAATTGAAATAAAATCCAAGCAATTGATCATCTCATATACGTTGCTTAAATGAATGTCTTGCAAAGACCACCATTGAAAAACTTGTTTCTAAACATTCTTAGCCGCACGACATTCTCCAAAAATGTGAAATTCCGTCTCTAGAGCTTCATTACAAATCGGACTTTTAGTGGAATTTAAATCCATACCTCTTTTGTCAAGATTTACTCTTGTTGGAAGCCTTTCATTTTGAGTTCTCCAAGTAGAGATAAATACTTTTTAGGGAAGTAATCTATTCCATCGAACTACTTGTTATTCGTTGGCCAAGATATTGAAATCAATGTGCTTCATAATGATTTGACATAATATACACGCACCATATCCAAAATGAATTCCCAAGAATCCGACATGTCATTGAGTTTTAGGTGGCAAAGTAGACTTTCCAACTCAGGTAATTGTTCACATTCGAGGCCCAAGCTTGGTGGTCTTCTCCAAGCCCATGTACACGCATTAATTGGCCCATTTGAATTTACCTTTTCATTAACCATACAACGGTTATCCATCTCCAAGTTATGCAATCTATGATATTCACTTTTTATAGGAGCATTTCCGATCAATATATCATCCCAAAAACTTGTAGATTTTCCATCACCAATTTCTTTTTAAAAAGAGAATGAAGATTGATATAATCTTTGAGAACTCATTTTTTAAATAAATGATGTTGCCCCATGTACTCGATGCTTTACTTGGTGATGAGTTATAATAGAGACTACCATCTTCTCCGTAGATTGATTTTATTATTTTAGACCATAGGGCATTGGGTTCAACTCGAAATCTCCACCATCACTTTGCAAGCATGGCAAGGTTGCTTGCTTTGAGACTACCAATTCCTAAGCCTCCATATTTAAGAGGAGCTAGGACTTTATACCAGGCTATCCAAGAAATCTTTCTTTCATCCATTGAACCTCCCCAAAAGAAGTTTCTTCGCAAACTTTCAAGCTCATGAAGAATTTTAGATGTCGCTTTAAAAAGTGAGAAAAAGTACATACCTAGACTTCCAAGAACGGATTTGATGGTTGTGAGCCTTCCACCAAAAGAAAGGATATTTGATTTCCACGTGGTAAGCTTCTTTTGGAACTTGGAGATAATTGGGAGCCAACTTGAGCATTTCCTCATATTGCACCCAATCGGGAGGCCAAGATAGGTAGTTGGAAAATGAGATGCTTAACACCCGATTATTGAAGCTAAAAACGCCACTTCCAATTGAGATACTCCAATACCAAAAAACTTACTCTTACCAAAATTTACTTTCAATCCGGATGCCATGTAAAAACAAGTTAGGATTCTAGAGAGGTTCCTAGGATTCGAAATCGACCATTCTCCTATTATAAGTGCGTCATCGGCAAATTGTAGATTGGAAATTGGCACTTTATTGTTACCACCTCAACACCACAAAAAATGTTTTTAATATTAGCTTTACAAAGAACTACATGCAAAGCTTCGGCCGCCAAGATGAAAAGAAAAGGTGAAAGAGGGTCGCCTTGCCTAAGGCCCTTATTAAGTTTGAATTCTAAAGGGGGATACCCATTAACAAGAACCGACCCAAATGTCATTTGGAAGCAACCTTTTATCAATTTTCTCCAATCATTAGAGAAACCCATTTGTCCCATAATTGAATCTAAGAAGGCCCAATCAAGAGAATCAAACGCCTTCTGAAAGTCAACTTTGAAGAACATGATCTTTTTCCTTTTCTTTTTGCCCCATGACATGATTTCATTTACAATTAAAGGCCCATCAAGGATTTGCCTCCCTTTTATATACGTCGTTTGGTTTTCACTAACCACCGATGCAATTACTTGCGAAAGTCTATTGGCTAGCACTTTGCAATAATCTTGTATTGACACCCAATTAGCCACATTTTTAGTCATGCTTTTAAACACATGAATAGTTCTGCTTTCATTAAAGTTTTGAACTAAGCGCCGGCTTTAGTAAGGCTAGGAATTTTTCAAAAATGATATCATAATTAAAATTATCGGGAAACATATTGGTTATGTTTGATGCACTTGGATTTTTGTTTTATTTAAGATTTATTAAGTTTGACTTGATTATTAGTTTATTATTATTACGATCAAAATAATGCTATCGTTTTTTTTTTTTTTCAATGAATGAACTTGTAAAATTAAATATATTTATAACTCATGGTGTTAGAAAACACCGTTAGGTGATCGAATCAATAGTTTAATATCATCTCATCTAAATTAATCCGATTGACATGAAAAAGTCAAACATGGATCAATGCACCCTCCCGGTGAATGATGAACTCATATACATTACAGAATGCTAGTAAATATTAACCATGAACAATGCATTATTGCACCACCAATCTCCTTAATTGTTTATATTCATAGTCATATATATATATATATAATTTCTATCTATCTACCTGATATATAAAATGAAGACTCTTTTTACTTGATAGCTCAAAGGAAGCCATGTCAGCATAAACAGTGTGGAACTGTGCAATGCTTTAATTTGAAGACCTCTACCAAAACATTAGACAATAGGTCCTTCCAACTCTCTTTGACCATATGATCTCTTGCTCACTCTTTAAAGCCTAGCTACTATCTTAAGCTTGGCATTTGTATTTTTGTTTCTCTCTCTCTCTCTCTCTCTCTCTCTCTCTCTCTCTCTCTCTCTCTCTCTCTCTCTCTCTCTCTCTCTCTCTCTCTTCCTTTGTCATAAGAAACCACTCCCCTCTTTTTAACCCCTCCCCTCTCAATCAAGTAAAGTGAAACTTATTGCAATATTGTTGATCACTGAATAGAAATTGTAGGTTATAATTATATTATTTCTCTATTTAGTTCATGCTTTGTTTGCCTTTCAAGTGGTGGCCTGGGTTGTTTTATTGGATGAAGCTTCTATTCCAGCTGCTGCAACAGTAGTGGTGAAAGATGTTACCGGCCGGCATGATCGAGTAGGTATAATGTAAATGTCTCTGATAGTCAGGTGTGTATAAGTATCTTTAACTTCTTTTAATTTGGTTTTATTTTGCTTATATTTCGTGCCGATCACGATACAGGCCAGGTGATGATAACGATATGGCCGGGTTAGGGACGTGTGGTTGTTGGATCATGAATGGAGTTTGGTCACTGCAGCTTGTATTGATCGACAACGGTGTTGAAGCAGCTAGCTCTTTGCAGGTTTTTCTTTCTTTTAATTTTCACGAGTTTGTTGTCATTATTCTTTAACATCATAACTTACCACTTGGAGGCAGCTGCAATATATGGATGGAGTTTCTCATGAGGACTGTAATTAATGATGGCAGTGGTAGAGAAAGATACTCTAAGGATTTAAAGGAAAATGTATTGCAATGTAATGTAACACCCTAGGCTGATCCCACATCGCCCATGGACATGAGGGATGCTGGGGCTTATAAGGGTAACAAGGCGCTTAAATGACACAACGCGTTTTGGGACCACAGGTGGCAGATTGTCGCAAGAGCACTGTTGTTAAGCGTGCTCGAGCGAGGGCAGACTCAGGATGGGTGACCATCCTGGGAAGTATGTGGTCGCCAAGAGCAAAGCCGTGCGCCTGCGGGCAAAGCGGACAATATTGTGTCATGGTAAGCGGGTTGTTACAGTTATGGTATCAGAGCAACTCATGTGCCGTCGGGATGATGGGGCAAACCTCATCGAGGACGATGAGTCCCTAAGGGGGGGTGAGTTGTAACACCCTAGGCTGATCCCACATCGCCCATGGACATGAGGGATGCTGGGGCTTATAAGGGTAACAAGGCGCTTAAATGACACAACGCGTTTTGGGACCACAGGTGGCAGATTGTCGCAAGAGCACTGTTGTTAAGCGTGCTCGAGCGAGGGCAGACTCAGGATGGGTGACCATCCTGGGAAGTATGTGGTCGCCAAGAGCAAAGCCTTGCGCCTGCGGGCAAAGCGGACAATATTGTGTCATGGTAAGCTGGTTGTTACATGTAATGGGAAAATGCGTTGGAATTTATTTGTTTTCTAAAACTTGTATATACATTTGAAAATACTATTGTATGTAAATCGATGAAAATTTTTATGTTTGCAATTGTCTAATATTGTACGTGTAGGGAAACTTTGGTCAAGTATTCTTATGATTTTTTTTTTTTTGGCAAAGAAATAGCTTTATATTACCACAAATTATAGAATTTACACAGAATTCTCAGTTGCATTAGGACATGCCCTAAACAACTAAACACCACATAATACAACTAAAAAAAACAACCATCTAAAAATAACCTATAAACCACAATCCAAAAATCAGCTCATCACTCTAAACATAACCATTTTGGGGAAGAAGTCCCATCTTTCATGACTCTCTAACCCAAAACATATGAACCATACAACTCCATTAACCACAATACCAACCAAACCTTACAACTCATTGAAGCACAAAGGCCTGCTTACTCCATTTTAAATCCCATAATTCAGCAGTTTTCTTAACAGCTTGTGTCTCTTTCACCTTAAGACTCATGAGCTTGAGCTTAATATAATCTTGAATTCCATTACTTAGCTCCTCTGCATTTTTTGAACCAAGCTTGAAAACCCTTTTATTTCTCTCTTGGCAAATAAAATACACCATAGCAGCAACCACCAATCGATTTATAACACTTCAAATGTTGTTTCTGAAAGGGTAAATAGATAAACTATTTATGATTGACTGCAGATCACATTGCAATCCTCTGAAAATCAATTTTGTTTTCATGTTCAACCATATTTTCTTTGAGTAGTCACATTGGAAAAACAAGTGGTGATGTGAATCTGCACAGTTTTGACAGAAAACACATTTAAAATCACCTAATGGATACCACACTATCATCCTATCTTGTGTAGTTAGCCTTCCTTGAATAGCCAACCATAGGATAAATGCATGTTTCGGATTAAACTGAGGAAACCAAACAATATGACTCCAATTGACAGAAGGCCATTCTTCCCTTAAATCACTCCAAGCTTGTTTAGTTGAAAATTGCATCTGTTTATGATCTCTTGTAACCCATACCACAGCATCACTCTTATCATTACTCAACTCTGGAACATTCAAATTCTGTGTAAACTGGAATCTTGTCAACCATTCTGTGACACCCGACGATTTAGGTTAACCGTTAAACCTAACCAAAAACCTAATTACGTGTATTTAGATGGGATTTAGGCTAAGTACTTGTACTTACTTGTAACTATTTGTATATTTATGTGAATATACACCTACGTAATTATTTAAAATTACGCTTACGTGATTTGTTGAAATTACGCGGAACAACCGGACGGAGTCCGATAAACTGTACGACGTTGGTGAAAAACTTTTCATAAATAACTTGAATCTATTTTTAGAAGTTATTTATCATTATTTATTATTTTATTAAAATAATACACGAAAAACCTTGACGTTTCGATTAAAACGTATCAAACTCTATTAAAACACGCGAATTAAATTCGGCGACCAAACGAAATGTCAAAAATTAATATGACAAATTAAATTAAGTATTTTAAATGATACTTCAATAAGAAAAGTTACCCAAAATATATCGTTAATTAAAACGAATCAAAATATCGTTACGCGATTTAACGATTTGAAGCAAATAACGAGTAAACGAACACGGTACGTAAACACAGTATGAAAACGAAATTTAAAACACAATACCCACCATATGGGCCCCATGAGGTCAGCCACCACCTCCCCCTCCTACCAATTGTGAGGCATGCAATTACTTTTCCTTCAATCAATACACGCATTCTCTAAATGATCTTTCATTTTTCACCAACACACATTTCTCTCAACTCTCTCTCTCCCACTCCACTCTCTCTCTCTAGAACGATTTTCCAGCCCTAAAATCAGTCACCACAACCACCACACAACCACCATTGACCACCATATAAATCCCTTTGACCACCATAGCACCACCACTCAAAAACACCACCATTTTTCAAGTAAATTCAAGAAAACAAGGCACCAAGACTTCCTCATTTCATTTATGTTCAAATATCTTCATAATTACCATTGTAAGGACATTCTCTACTCTTATTTATGCTAAATATCATGTATTTAAAGTTCACTAAAGTGGACTGATTTTGACAACTTTTAAAAACCGACACTTATGGACCTACTATAAAGAGAAAGACTAACTTTTTGTGATCTATGAACATAAGTAAGGATTGGGTAAAAGTTTCGGGTCAAACCGAGTAGTTTTGACCAAGTCAACAAAAACGGCTCGGTTTCTAAAAACGACAAAACTTACTATTTTGGAAAGAATGGTAACAAAAAGGGTTTGGGTGACATATTTAGTAACTTTGACCAGGTTTGACCAACTTTGACCAAGTTTGACCAACTTTGACCAGATTGACCAACTTTCACCAGTTTGACCAACTTTGACCAGGTTTGACCAACTTTAACCAGCTTTGACCAACGAGTTGACCAACTTTGACCTACGGTTTAAGGTTTTTACGAACTAAATAATCTGTTTGCAATATACGATATGTACTAATAAATAATATACAACAAAACAAACTTAATAATAATGTCTAAATGAATTATTATTACAAACTTTCACCAACGGGTCGTACACGTATTTAATAAACAAACTTGAACAACTTACTTGGATATACTAGTTGAGTGAACTAGCTTTAGGTGGACATAAACCCTCCACCTACACAATTGGCTTAAGTGGACGTTGACCCCCACTTATACAATCGCCATAGATGGTCTTATGAGACATCTACTTACACAACCTTATACGTTTAGGACGTTAGAAGATTGCACCTTGGGACACATCACTTGCTTATTTGATATTTGCTTGCTACTTGCTAATCTAAGGTGAGTTTCATAGCCCCTTTTTACTCGTTTTAAATTGTTTTGGGGGAGAATACATACTACAACTGCTTTACACAACTATTTTTACTTAAACACATGTACAGACTTGCTATCTTACAGACTTACAGACTATTAATGTATAGAATACGTACACACATGTTTTATACAACTGCTTTTACAGACTTGCTACCTTACAGACTTACAGACTATTAATGTACAGAATACATACACACATGTTTTATACAACTGCTTTTACTTGAACACATGTACAGACTTGCTATTTTACAGACTTACAGACTATTCATATACTGATTTGCATGAGTTACGATTAATCCAATGAAGGCCTCTAAATCATAGTTGTTAATTATTGAATTAAGCGCGAGTTTTAGTAAATGGATCCATTTGGGACTGACCATCCCCGCCCGGGGTAGCACGCACTACCACGAACCGTACTGTATAAATGGGCTTTTCTTACTCGTTTCACATGAGTGTTTTGGATTAGCACTCACGGGGGCAAATTTCGAGTACTTGATTGTACTTTACAGACGTGTTAAGCTTCGACTATGATGCTCATGACAATTGTATATTCACTACATTGCACTCGTGCAATATTTTAACTAGATTTTGTTCACAACTATTTATTTACTACAAACCTATGAACTCACCAACTTTATGTTGACTCTTTTAGTATGTATTCTCAGGTTTACAGACGCAGTAGGACTACCCACAGGAAACAAGACAGTAGGATGCTTTTTGAAAGCATAGCTCGAGTCGCATATTTTCAAACAAGAGATTTAATTGCATTACGATATTTTGTATCAACGGCTATGTATTAGAAATTTCTAGACTATTTTTGTGAACTCCAATGTTTTTGGGTAACAATTGTAAACATTTGATTATGGCAATGTAACTATTTTTTTTTTAAACGTCTCATGTAGAGGTCGTTTGTTGTAATCTTTGTGTTGTGATATTTGATTTGGTCGGCGCCCCAGTGACACCTCATCCTTCCGCTGCCATGTGTGTTTGGGGGTGCGACACATTCAGGTGGCCATTTCCATTGGTTTCCATTAACCATATCAGCTACTTTTAAATCATTTCTAAATCTAGCATCATATAATACTCTTTGAGATAAAAAAGCAGATAATGGTCCAATTTCACACCATTTATCATGCCACATTGATGTAGTTTTACCATTTCCTAACACATGGAATATATGACTTTTGACCTTTTCTCGAAGTTCAAGCAGTTGTTTCCAACCCCAGCTATCACTTGAACCTTCTTCAATTTCCCAAAAACTTTTTCCTTTCAACTTCACCCATTTAGCCCATAAAGAATCCTTGCTAGCTATTATTTTCCATAACTGTTTTATCAAAAGAACCTCATTCCAGTGCTTCAAAGATTTAATTCCCAATCCCCCCTAATCTTTTGGTTTACATACTGCCTTCCAAGCAACTTTTGCTTTGCCTTTCGTTAATGAACCCTGGCACCATAGAAATCCTTTAAGCAACTTTTCAATTTCTTTAATAGCAGTCCGAGGAAGCATATAGACAGATACCCAGTAAACTTGCATAGATGCTAGCACAGATGCAATAAGTTGCAGTCTTCCTGCATAGGATAATTTTCTGTTCCTCCAGCCATTGATCTTGTTTTTCACTTTGTCAACCAAAACTTTGCAATCATTAACACTTAATCTTTTGGCAAGAAGAGGAACCCCCAGATATCTCATTGGAAGCTTTCCAATAGTAAATGGCAAAATTTGCAGAATGGCATGTTTTAACACCTCTGGCACACTTCCAAAAAAGATGATACTTTTATTGAGATTGGGATACAATCCTGAAACTTGACTAAAATCATCTAAAGACTTTTTTATCACAGCAATTGACTCTGTATCCCCATTGCATAAGACCAATAAATCATCAGCAAAGCACAAATGTGAGATCTTTTTCTTTTTACAGCCATAATGATATTTGAAATTTGGTGACTTGCTGATATTTTTTGCCATAATCAAATTAAACACTTCCATAAATAGAGTAAAAAGAGAAGGAGATATTGGATCTCCTTGTCTTAACCCCCTGCCCCCTTTAAAATATCCATGTATCTCCCCATTTACACATATTGAAAAAGCTGATGATGTCACACAAGTAAGAATCCAATGTACCATCTTCTCATGAAATCCAAATTGCTTAAGGATGTTTTCAAGAAATTCCCAATTTACAGTATCATAAGCCTTCTGAATATCAATCTTTAAAGCACATCTTTTAGCTCCATTTTTCCTATTATAGCCTTTAAGCAAATCTTGTGTTATGAGGATGTTATCTTGGATATGCCTTTGATGACACGCAAAAAGTCATGTTTTTATGTGCCATTATCTCACCATTTTAGCCCAATTAATAATGAAAACACTTAAATATGAACTTAAACGTCACATTTCATCATAAGGGCTAAAATATAGACGATGTTTCAAGAATCAGCAAAAACAACCTAAAAATGAGTAAAACAGAGCACAAACGATCATTGAATCTTCCGTTCACGCATTTAAGCACAATTTAAGCTATACTTGGAATTATGACCTCTAACTTATGTCATTTTCTTCGTTAGGAAATTACGAAACCGTGAGCGCAAGAATCACTCAAAACGGATAAACGACGAAGAAGTTACGCCCGAACGAAGAAACGAAGAACCGAGGAATCAGGATACGGGAGAGCTAGACCGTATACGGCCAAACCAGACCGTATACGGCCTAGCTAGACCGTATACGGCCTAGCACAGCCGTATACGGCTTGTGTTCTCCCGTATTCACCCTACGTTCTCCCGTATACGCTCTAGTTCTCCCGTATTTGCCCTAGCTCAACCGTATCGTGCGTTTAGGCGATTAAAATCTGATTTTTATTCGGGTTTGCGATACGGTTGTGCGTTTGAAGTTTTGGATACGGTCTACGGATACGGTTGTGCGAGTTCTATATATAGAGGCTTCATTTCTTCATTTTCATCCATCCACACACACATCCAAGAATCACTCCAACAATCACTCTTTTACGTTTTTAATTTCTTAGTTTAGTTAGTAGATTTCTCTCTCTAGCACTACTCTTAGGAGTTAGAGGAGAAATATTAGGATATAATTAGTCGTAGATTAGCGGCTAGTTAGAAGGGGCAATATTGTAATATCGCTTGGCGCGTACTAGAAGTTCTGCTCGTGTAACGTTCAAGTTGTATTCAGCTACGCTCTTATTACGGTTATATCTATCCTTTATCTATTTCATTATGATGATTGTTATTACTGTTGTCATGCTAGATTTAGGATTGGTTGCCATGATTAGCGAGTAGTGATATTGCGTGTTTGCTATGATGTAGTTAGTCGTAAATTGGTTGGAATGATGTTATAGTGCTTTGATTTACTTTCTACCTATGATTTTAAACCTATCAAACTAATCGCCTTTCAACCAGTAAACGTGATTACGGCCTAAATGATGGGACGTCGCGAACCCCATCAAAGGTACTTAGTTATCTGTGTCAAACATGAACATGGTCTGATTTGTTAATCGTGTAAACATCGCTTTCTAAATGAACGCTAAGTACATCGTCATCTTGGAAATAATGCTTTCTATTCTGAACGCAAAGTACACTGTGATTATGGAAATATGGTTTTCTAACTGAACACCAAGTACACTGGAGCCGTGGAAATAATGCTTTCTATTCTGAACGCAAAGTACACTGTACCCGTGGAAATATGGTTTTCTAACTGAACGTGAATATTACACTGTTGACAAGTTAGGGATTTATTGGGGTTTAAAAGTAAGGGCTGGTTTATATCATAGATGGATAATATTATGCTTAAATACAAACTTAGTTAAGTAGTCTGGGTTAGCCTTTGTGAAGCAATGTAAGGTACCGCAAGTCGGTTGAGTACTCTGTATAGCGTCGACAACACCTCCGGTGTAGTTAATACGTGGAAGCCGAGGAAAAACCGCAGTTACTAAGCCTTGTGGAATAACGGTAACTCTGTGCTCAGCAGAGCTGGTACCGACTTGGTCCTTGGTTCATCAATGGAAACACTTTCGGTGGAGTACAGTGTAGTAATCACGGAAAGAGTCGTTGTTATCGGTCTATGTGAATCACCGAGTCATGACTCAACACCCAGACTCACTAAACCATCGATAGAAAGTAATCAAGCACATTCTTTATAACCTGGTCTTAAATGTTTTATTTAGATTAGATATTATTGTGGGGTTAAGAAAGGTCGGACATCGAGTTGGTTTGTCGCCTTATTCATGCACCCAGGGTTTCATCCCAGATAAGGGTCACTATACCTTCACCGGTTAGTGTTGTGGGCTGGATAAACTACTCCGATCAGAATCAGGATAGCCTAGTTGCCCAGTGACATACTGATCGAGAACTCTATCAGTAGGGGGCTAGTGCTTACTCCACAGGTACCTGAAATAAATAAAATACAAACCTTTAGAACACGTTTTCATACATCATACATCATTCCAATCAATAAGGCTACCGAAATCATAGCAAACACCATCTCTAGATTATCTGCTATCTACATTTATTTTATCTGCTTTTAATTTACATTTTCTGCCTAAGTATAAAAAAACCAAAAACAAACCACCAATCAAATCTTTTAAAACCTGCTAGATCGATAAGTACGCCTGTTTCGTCCACGATCCACAATACACTGACTCAGAGAACGACCCTAGGTCATCCTTGCTGCTATACACCAATAGTAACTAGGTATACTTAGGCCCCGCAAATATAAATTTTAAAACCCTCTGATCGCCGCTCTAAACGAGAGGTCCACAACGACGCGAGTAAAATCGCGACCGACCGTTCGGGTGGCATCAAGCTTTTGGCGCCGCTGCCGGGGAGTCAGCCGTAAGATCTGAAGACGTTCCAGACGAATTTTTCTAGTATCCCGTAGTTTAGTTTAGTTTTCATTTTTTTTTCCTTGTTCCATTCGAAAATTCCTTCCTACAACACACAACGATATTTGACCCGATCATCCGGATTCGAATCTCTCACTTTCATACCCGATCCTGAGACGATCATCCGAACGATCCGCAAGGAGAAACGCTTCCGCAACCGACAACCGATGGCTGCACGTGTCACGCTTGCCGACAGCACCAAACCATCAATTGAAGGTCGAGGTGGACCCATCAGCTATCCGGTCATCGACGGCACGTCCTTCGAGCTTAAACATCATATCGTTCAGCTTATCAAGGAATTCTGCCAATTCCATGGTTTACCCCATGACGATCCTAACGCCCACATCAACCGATTCATTCAGACTACCAACTCGTACAAGCAGAACGGGGTTGATCAGGATATAATCCGTCTATACCTATTCCCCTATTCGCTTACTCACCACGCTTTGACTTGGTTTGAGGGATTAGAGACCGGCTCTATCACCTCCTGGACGGATATGGCTACAAAATTCCTTACTAAGTACTTTCCTCCGGCTAAGCAAACCAAGTACAAGAATGACATTATGAACTTCCACCAAGCTCATGATGAGTCTATCTACACAGCATGGGAGAGATACAAGAGTCTGTTGAACAAATGCCCTAACCACCTTATAGAGAAAACCAGCCAGCTGTGCAGGTTTTACAACGGTCTCGCTCCGAACCATCGCACTACCCTTGACGCCGCTGCTCAGGGCAACTTCATGCAACTCACCGATGAGGAAGCTTGGAACTTGATCGAGAATATGACAATGCACCATCACGACTGGAACTCTGGTGAGCATTCCTCATCATCAGCACCGATTGCTGCACCCAATCCATTCCAAACCGAAGCTATCAAGTCTCTGACAGAGAAGATCGAGCATCTGACGAAGCAGATCGGCGAAATGAAGAAACCATCCCAGCACGCCCATCAAGTTCAGGCATGCCAGAACTGTGCCAACCTCCCAACAGAAAGTTATCGGGTTGAGGATCCTGCTGACGGAACGGTTTACTATGCTCAATTTCCAGCTCGCCAACAAAATCCACCTGGCTTCGCTCGAACCTCTCCGCCTAGGACTAGAGGCACCCAATACCCACCTAGGAACCAACCACCCTTTCAGCCCAACTACCAACCTAGGTACCCTTCTTACCAACAACAACCCCAACTCACCTATAACCAACCACTATCATTGACTGCACCCGACGCAGCTCAATCGACCGAACCCTCTAAAACCATAGTGCCCATTACTAGTACGGATGATACCCTCACTAAGTTCATCCAAGGCCAGCACCAAATTAACCAAAAGACTAGCGCTAGGCAGGACCAAACCGACCTATTCATTAGGAACCAACTGGCCGTTCTCAAAAATCTTGAGACCCAGATAGGACAGCTAGCCCAACGTCTTGACTCTAGGCCTCAGGGTAATTTCCCTAGTAACACGGTACAGAACCCACACGTAGAAGAGGCCAAACAGATGAGTACTACAGACAAGAAGGTGGCACCGAGCCAACCTCCCACTCCTTCTCCGGTGAAGGAAGATACTCCTGTCCCGCCGACAGTTGAGTCCCCGTCTGTCCCTACACCACAAAGGGAAGTACGCATTCCGTTTCCCGGCCGTCTTAAGAAAGCCTATAAGGCTAACGACTTCCGTCTCGATGGAAAGTTCGTGGACACCGTGTCCCGAACCCCTTCCAGTTCAAAGTACATCCTGAAACTCTTGTCGACCAAGGATAAGGTACCCGAAGTACCCAATGTCCCACTGAACGCGGAATGTTCAGCTCTTATAAAGAACTCTATCCCTGAGAAATTAGGAGATACTGGACGCTTCACCCTTCCCTGTTCGATCTATCACTCGGGCATGATACACTCTCTAGCCGACCTAGGAGCCAGTATCAACTTGATGCCCTATTCACTTTACACTAGATTGGAATTAGGACCCCTTAAACCGACCAAAATGGGTGTCCAGCTAGCTGACCAATCCATTAGACACCCTAAGGGAATAGCTGAGAACATCATGGTTCAAGTTGATAAGTTCCTATTTCCCACAGACTTTGTAGTGATGGACATTCAGGAGGATGTCCATATCCCTATCATCTTAGGTAGACCATTCTTGAACACCGCACGCACTATCATAGATGTTTATTCTCAGACTATCAGTCTTAGATCTCATGGAGAGACTATCACCTTCAAGATCGATCAAGCTGATCAGTCTATCACAGAGCATGCAGAGATATGTGCGATTTCGACAGGAAGAGTTACCACGGATGATGATTCTGAACCAGACACCCCTATGTCTGACGAGCCCATCACGATTACTTCCGACACTGAGGAAGAAGAGATAGAAGAGGAGACTGAGGAAGAAGAAGAGGAGATAGAAGAAGAAGAGGAAGAGCCAGAGGAAGCTACACCGCCACACATTCCTGAGACACACCCTCCGACTGCAGAGATCATGCAGATAGACTATGCTTTGAACTTCATCCCTCTGCCGGAGAGCGACCCAAAGGAACCTTCGATTAACCACTCCTTGGATGATGAGTCTCTACTTAAGCCACATATACCTCCTCGAGGGATTCCACCCCTTGACTCATCTGAGCCTCGATCACATTTTGAGCTTGGAGGTACATTTGGATCAAGCAATGATTCTGATTCCCAAGACGAGAGGGATATCGAGATGGACTCTTCCCAGCCGGTATCACAGATCACCGACGAGTCTCAGCCACTCACCGACGCTGTTGAGTTTCCAGACACTTTAGCAACCGAGAGTGATGAGGAAGATATCGTTCTCATTGATGTTCCGATCGATACCCGCTCCATTCGCCTTCACCTCACTCCAACCATTCTCCCTCCATTCATTATCCCTCCTCCTACTACAGGAAATACCGAAATCCCGATCGTGTCTGAACCAGAAGAAATGCTTAGTGCTATTGAAGAACACGGGGAGGATTTCCGAACTCTGATTGCGATTATACGAGATTCTACTATTGAATACATGCAACGTCAGAGGGATATTATTGAGGACATTGAGACTGAATATGAGGTTTATCGAGCCAACTCCTACCTGAGTCTGCAACATCTAGTTAGTCGCATCAACGCCTTCGCCAAGGACCTCGCAGGAGAATCATCAGACAATGATGAGCCTTTCCCCGATGAAGAGGAATTCTATGAAACACAGAAGACCACATATGGCCGGGTGTATCAAGCATTTATCAGGTCCGCATTTCCATATTCGCGCTAACAGATGGAGTTTCTCCAAAATTTCAGACACAACATGGATTATGCTACTGGGAACCCTGAGAACGAAGAAGATGTTCAGCTAATGGCGGATCTCAGGGGACTTCTAGATTCTATGGCCGATAATGATCACATTGACGAGTCCTCACCACACAGGTTTTTCATCAGCTGCACTATCGAGCATCACGCCCAGATAATCGTCGAAAAGTTAGAACACGTCAGTTCAGACGAGAGAGCACGTGCCATCCCTTCTTCTGTTCCAGAAGGTTTGACGGTTAACGTTGCATATTTCGTCTCTGAACGACTTAAAGACATTTTCGGTTCTATCCTATGGGAGCAGCCCAGACAGCTATTCCACAATGGGTTACGAGAGGTTTACAACAGGATGATTAACATCTTCCTGAAACCAGAGCTCATGTATACCAACCATCAGAAACAGCTGATCCAAGGCATATTCAGATCCATTGAAGAACTAGGACAGGACATCAGCAATACCACTCATGAGGACATCCACCTACGCTTCTTCGGATTTATGGACACCCTGCGGACAGATCGACCGGTGCGTGAGACGCTTGAGCACGATGGAGCCACCCTTGTGGACACTAATGGACCAATCTCCAAGGCAGTCCAAGATGCTATAATGGATCTTTTATACTTGCAAAGGACTGCTGAGGAGCATTTCCATACCTATCCTCTTCATGTGGCAAGAATCCAGAACATCACAGAAGTCGTCACACGACATTTTATGAGATTCTACCCACCTAACCCCAGGACACTTCCATTCCGTATCCCAAGTCCTGGGAGACCCTCTTCTGGCTGATCCAAGAGGAAAAGTCGAGCCCTCGACTCTAAATAGAAGCGCTTCTCGGGAGGCAACCCATGCAATAAGTATCCTTAGTATTAGTATTAATAATATTAGTTTTTAAATTCCAAGAAGTGATATATCTCTGACTATCTTTCACACTTGGGTATATCAAAATGCTTTCAAAACACCACTTCAGCTTTTACCACCTAATCCAGGAAAATAGGAATTAAATTTTATCAAGCCATGTGTTTCGAGCATTTGAGGTACTTGCGTGCTACTTTCACGCATTATGCTCGAACTCGTTTAAAATCACATGACTTAAAACTCATTTTGAATTAGAAAACATCTTTTCATTCTGGATTTAGGCACTTTCGGTAAAAAGCTATAATAAGAAGTCGGTAAAAATATACCCAACGTGTTCACACCTACGAGATATCTTCACAAGAGAGTGAAAGAAGTGTTAAAGATGGAGGACGAAGCTGCTAATTGTAAACTGCGCACGCCAAAGCCGAAAGATCTACATGGAGCCGCCGCTAAAGAAGAATTCCTGTCAGGATCTCCTCTTCAGCGCATCTTCCAGAATTCCATCCTTCCACCTTCGCTTCGATAGGGGAGTTCTCTCGTTCTCACTCTCGTTTTGTCGCACCCCCAATTTATGATGCGGAAGCGGGTCGGTTCGGGGCGCGACTAATCAATATACAAAGCACCAGATTACATAATGAACGACCACTACATGCGTCGTTTACAAATACATTGATAAAATAAAGGTTTTACACCGTTATAATATAGTTTACAAAAGCCCTTGAGTCCAAATGATAGAGATTCTATGGCATAACTAAATTATACAAAATAAAGTAATGCATGACAATCTCTTGATGTCTGAATGCGACTCGAACTAATGGGCATCTTGAGTGGCAGACCTACTGCTGCTGAGTACCTGTGATACATGCTAAAATGGGTCAGCGAAACGCTGGTGAGCTCACAGGTTTGTATGTCAACACATATTTGTATGAACCGCAAGATTTAATGATAATTGAATTTAAAATGCAATTAAGCAAAATAAAAGTTATACAGCCATGAGCACATAGTCTGAGCTTAACTCGAGATGTCAGGTCCACATTTAAGGTATCCTGATCGAGGTGCCTCCTACGAGTGCCTAATCAACACTCGTCTACACAAATATTAATACATCTGTTTTACTAGTTAGTGCGTGCTAACCCGGATGAGGCTGGTCAAACCTATATGATACCATATACTAATATTCACGCTACTACGTATTACCAAACTATGCTGATGGAGGGCTTTAAAATGATTAGTGAAAATAACTCATGTAGTATTTGATTTGATGGTACTTGCGTTCATATTGTAAAACAAAACAGAGCAATGAAATCACACCCCTAGGTAAAAGTATTTAAAAAGGGGCTATGAGACTCACCTGAGCCTAATGAGTTGCTAACACGCAATAATGATGTTGTTCAAGAGTAATGATGTCGTCTCCAACGACTAAAACCTGCCGGGCGTATTAAACGTGCAAGGTTTTAAAATGATTAGATGTCTTATCATATCATCTATGCTAGTTGTTCATCCAACTAGTAATGTCCAAATGATTTGGTTTAACTGATTAGATTTGAGTTTTTGAAAGATGTGTACGGCCCGTTAGTGAGTTTTTGGTAATAATAATCTCAACTATTATTATTATACTTTGATTGTTGTATCGTATTTAAATTGTTATAGTTAAAACTGCTAGTTATAGGTTTCTGCCGAAAGTTATGGTTTCTGCCGAATAGTTTCTACCGAAGGTTAAGGTTTCTGCCGAAGGTTATAGTTTCTGCCGAAGGTTATAGTTTCTGCCGAAGGTTATAGTTTCTGCCGAAGGTTATAGTTTCTGCCGAAGGTTATAGTTTCTGCCGAAGGTTATAGTTTCTGCCGAAGGTTATAGTTTCTGTCGAAGGTTATAGTTTCTAGATTTTGAACTCGATGAACACTCTATTTAACCAACTTATAGACCGATTCAAGTCTAACCAAAAATCACACTTATTCACCTAAGAATCTAGTGTAAATCTGCACTTTATGGAGATTTTATAAGCTCATTTACTATTTTTAACAAAAATAAACATGAGGAGTGGTCGGATCGGGTTCGATTATGAGTTCAGTCCAAAGACTCACGTTTTTCACCATGATCCGTGAGGATCTGGTCCGAGAGCCAAAAATGAAAGTTGTAGCTGGTATCTTAGTGAACATTTTTCGTTTAGATGTCGAGAGTTGGTTCTTCCTAGTTTTCAAGATATAGACGTTTTTGTGGGCTGTTTTTACGAAGACAGAAACTGTTACCATTTTTGAGTTTGTAAAAACGAGTTTCAAGTTTTGATTTGGACATTTTATAGTTTGATGAGCTACAAAACAAGTAAATAAATGTATTAAAGTAGTTTTAAGGTGTCGTTAACTTACAAGTGTCGGTTTTGAAAACCGAAAAGATAGAGTCGTAGAGGATCGCGTGGTGCTCGTTTAGCTCCTAGCCGTTTTGCAAATGGAGGTGTTTTGATGGTAGTTCTTGGTGGTTTAAGGTGGCGGTTTTGGTTGTTTAGAGAGAGAGAGAGAGACAAGTTAGGGAGAGAGAGGTGGTGAAAGAGTGAAGGAACAAATTGATGCAATAATGTATGTAGGTATGTGTTAGTCAAAAGCATGATCCACAAAATGTGGATCATGTTTGGCCTGATTTTTCTTAAGGTCAAAGGGGGTGGATTTTTGTTACATTTTGTCTCCAATTATTGACGTTATACCCGTATTTGTTTACCCGATCGTTTAAACGTATAATTTAGACGTTATATATCATACGTATGTTTTTAAATAACGAATGAACTTTAGATATTTTGAGTTGAAGTATTTTATCAAAATACTTATTAATGTGTTATAAAATATAACTTTAGTTTATTTCGATTGTTGCATGCGTTTCACGTATTTTTGGTCGCGTAGACGTTATTTATACAATATGAAATACTTTTGAAATATTATCGAAATAATGTGTAATAAATAATGAGTTGTATTAAATAAAAATTCTATATTACTAAATACTTGTTTTCACCAACGCCGTATAGATAAATCGGAATTCGGTCGATTAAAAAATGCACGATTAAATATAATCGCGTACTGATATATATATATATTCAACAATATATATTTATACATACAATTAGCCTAATACATAGAACTAATTACACGTATTTCTAAATGATTAGGAACTAAAAAAAAACTAGTCCTAATTTTTACGGTTGTCACATTCTCCCCTTGTTAAGAGAATTTCGTCCCGAAATTCAGTTTGAAGTTGATGTGTGAGAGGAGTCTGAAAATAGATGTGGATATTTAAGTCGCATCTGATCTTCCCGTTCCCAGGTGAATTCCGGACCACGCCGCGAATTCCACCGAACCTTGACGATTGGGATACGACTTTGCTTAAGCTGTTTGACCTCACGGTCCATGACCTCCACTGGTGTCTCGACAAAATGAAGTTTGTCGTCGATTTAAATTTCCTCAAGCGGGATAATGAGTGTCTCGTCGGACAGGCATTTCTTTAGGTTAGAAACGTGAAATGTAGGATGCACGCTACTAAGCTCTGGAGGTAGCTGCAATCGATAAGCGACTGGACCAATCCTTTCAAGGATCTCAAAAGGTCCGATGTATCTAGGGTTTAACTTTCCACGTTTGCCAAAACGGATGACACCTTTCCAAGGTGATACTTTGAGCAAAACTCGATCTCCAACTTGGAACTCGAGATGCTTGCGTCTCACGTCAGCATAACTCTTCTGACGATCACGTGCGGCCTTCAGCCGTTGCTGGATACCAACGATCTTCTCAGTGGTTTCATGAATGATTTCCGGACCCGTGAGTTAGCTATCTCCAATTTCGGTCCAACAGATAGGCGACCGGCACTTTCGACCGTACAGTGCCTCGAACGGTGCAACTCCAATGCTGGTATGATAGCTGTTGTTGTAGGAGAATTCACACAATGGCAAGTGATGTTCCCAATTTGCACCGAAATCAATTACGCAGGCGCGTAACATATCTTCCAGTGTTTGAATAGTCCTTTCACTTTGGCCATCGGTTTGTGGATGATAGGCTGTACTCATATCTAAACAAGTACCCATTGACTTTTGCAATGATTGCCAAAAGTTAGATGTGAATCGGCTGTCTCTATCAGAGATAATTGAGATTGGAACGCCGTGTCGGGATACGATCTCCTTCAAATAGATTCGTGTGAGACGTTCCATTTTGTCGGTTTCCTTCATGGCAAGGAAGTGAGCAGATTTGGTTAGACGATCAACTATTACCCATATAGTATCGCAACCACTTGATGTTTTCGGGAGTTTAGTGATTAAGTCCATAGCGATTTGCTCCCATTTCCATTCTGGAATATCCGGTTGCTGTAGCAAACCGGTGGGCTTCTGATATTCAGCTTTAACTTTTGAACATGTGAGGCACTTGCTGACATACGTGGCAATCTCTGCTTTCATGTTTGGCCACCAGTATGATCCCTTGATGCCATGATACATCTTGTCAGATCCAGGATGTATAGAATATTTGGAGTTGTGAGCTTCATCCATCACCAAGTCTCGAAGATTCCCAAACTTGGGTAACCAAATTCGGTTTGCGAAGTATTTGACCCCATTGGGTTTGGTTTCAAATTGATTCTCCATATTTTGCAAGGCCTCTTCCTTGATGTTTTCAGGTTTCAATGCTTCGAGTTGAGTAGTGAGAATTTGAATGATTAAATCATTATGGATGGTTATGCTAATGGCTCGGACTCGAAGTGGTTTTGTGCGCTCTTTGCGACTTAGGGCATCGGCAACCACATTTGCTTTGCCCGGATGGTACTTGATCTCGCAGTCATAGTCGGTGAGTAACTCGACCCAGCGACGTTGCCTCATATTTAGATCCTTCTGATCAAATATATGCTGGAGGCTTTTGTGATCAGTGAATATGGTACACTTTGTGCAATACAGATAGTGTCTCCAGATCTTGAGTGCGAACACTACGGCTCCTAATTCGAGATCATGAGTTGTGTAGTTCTTCTCGTGAACTTTGAGTTTTCGGGAGGCGTAGGCAATAACCTTGTCTCGTTGCATCAACACGCAACCAAGACCTTGGTGTGAGGCATCGCAGTATACCACGAAGTCTTCATTGCCTTCGGGTAATGATAGAATTGGTGCACTGCAAAGCTTTTGCTTCAATAGCTGAAATGCTGACTCTTGTTTATCATTCCAATCGAACTTCTTTTCCTTCTGAGTCAGTATTGTGAGAGGTTGAGCTATTTTGGAGAAATCCTCAATGAAACGCCGATAATAACCTGCCAGTCCTAAGAATTGGCGTACTTCGGTCGGCGTCGTCGGTGCTTGCCAGCACTTGATAGCCTCAATCTTTGATGGATCTACGTGAATTCCTTGACTATCAATCACATGACCAAGGAACTGAACTGTTTTCATCCAGAACTCACACTTGGAGAATTTAGCATATAACTCTTCGTGTCTAAGAAGTTCTAGAATAACTTTGAGATGTTGCGCGTGTTCTTGCTCATTGCGCGAGTAAATGAGAATATCATCGATGAAGACAATGACAAACTTGTCAAGATATGGTTTGCACATTCGGTTCATAAGATCCATGAATACTGCCGGTGCGTTAGTTAAACCAAAGGGCATCACTTGGAACTCATAATGTCCATAGCGAGTTCGGAAAGCAGTCTTTGGGATGTCAATGTCACGAACTCGTAACTGATGATAACCTGATCTTAGATCTATCTTCGAATAGATACTTGACCCTTGAAGTTGGTCGAATAGGTCATCAATACGAGGAAGTGGGTAACGGTTCTTGACGGTCAATTTGTTCAACTCTCTATAGTCGATACACATTCTGAATGAACCGTCTTTCTTTTTCACAAACAGAACCGGGGCTCCCCATGGTGAAGAACTCGGTCTAATGAACCCCTTATCTAAGAGTTCCTGCAACTGAGTAGACAACTCCTGAAGTTCTGAAGGGGCTAAACGATATGGTGCTCGTGCAACAGGTGCTGCCCCCGACACGAGATCGATCGAGAACTCAACTTGTCTCGGTGGTGGAAGGCCAGGTAAGTCTTCGGGAAAGACTTCTGGATAATCTCTAACAATGGGCACATCCTCAAGTCGTTTCTCTTCCGACTTTTTCTCCAAGACATGTGCGAGAATCGCCTGGTACCCTTTCCTAAGGTACTTGCGAGTTTTCATGCAGGATATGATATTCAGTCTCGTCCTACCGGTCTCCCCTTGTATGATTAGAGTACTACCGGTGATAAGAGGAATACGGACGATTTTGTCATAGCAGACAATTTCAGCTCGGTGCTTGGATAACCAATCCATTCCAATAATGACGTCGAAACTTCCAATTTCAACAGGTATAAGGTCAATAGAGAAGATTTCATCAGATAGATTTAAAGTGCAATTTGGTATTACACTGTCAGCCTCAATTAACTTGCCATTAGCTAATTCTACAATGTACTTAGCATCTAAGGCAATAGGGGCAATGTTAAGTAACTTACTAAACTCATCAGATATGAAGCTCCTATCAGCACCAGAATCAAATAGAACAGAAGCAGTAAGATTGTTGAGAAGAAACGTACCCGAGACCACATTCGGGTCTTGACGGGCCTCTCCTGAGTTCAGAACGAAAGCTCTTCCCTTCGCAGTGTTGTTACCCTTGTTCTTCAGCTTTGGGCAATCATTCCTAAAGTGCCCAGTTTCTCCACACTCATAGCAGGACTTTGGTTGGCTGGTGGTGTTGGTGTTGGCAGTGGTAGACCTACAGTCTTTGGTCAAATGTCCATACCTTTGACATTTTCCACAAGGTGTGCTGCAAGGACCATCATGATGACGACGGCACTTTGAACAGTAGGGTTTATTTCCAGTGTAACCCTTGTTGAAACCAGAACCAGTGTTGAGGGTCTTATCAGACTCAGACCTCTTTGATGATGATTGATTTTGAGTGGTGTTCCCAGACCACTTTCTCTTGTTGTTGTTACCAGAAGATGGAGCAGATGTCTCACGGCTGACAACCATGGCCATGAGTTCATGAGCAATTTCGATAGCTCTTTCCAGAGTGGTTGGTTGAGCTGAGGCGACATTCCCCTGGATATTCTCTGGAAGTCCACAGATGTACTTCTTGATACTTTTTCCTTCCGTATCAACTAAACCTGGGCACAATAGAGCGAATTGCTGGAACTTGGTGGTGTACCCAGCAATATCGTTCCCTTGTACCTCCAGATGCCAGAACTCGACTTCCAGTCGGTGTAGTTCTTCCTCGCGACAGTACTTCTCCCTTAGCTTTTTCTTCAATTCAGGCCAAGGAAGTCGGTTTGCGATCTCGACGCCAATAGAGTTTGCATGAGTGTTCCACCACGTTAGTGCACCTTCTTGAAAGGTGTAAGCAGCAAACTTGACCTTACTATCTTCAGCACAGTTACAGAGACTGAAGACAGATTCAATTCTTTCAATCCATCTGATCAAGCCAATGGCACCTTCTGTGCCCTTGAAATACAATGGTTTGCAGCTAAGAAAATCCTTGTAGGAACAAGGTTTGATAACAGGAGTAGGAGTAGCATTGACTGTCTCTGCATTCCTTAGAGCTTCTTGAGCAGCCATGGCTTCGGCTACAGCTCGGGTAACCGCAACATTGAGTTCAGCTTGACTGAAACCAGTCTTCTTTGGCGGCATGATTCTGATAAAGGCAAAGAGAGTGGATGAGTTGTTTGCACCAAAACATGATACATCACATATGCATATATATATTTATGGGGTAATATACAATTACACAAGTGATAATCACATTTGACAAACAACAGAGTTGCATACTAGATGCGAGTTTGCGAGTAGGTGGGGTATGGTTTTACGTATGGAGCCTATAGTCCTTCAAACAATAAGTTCCATTTGTGATTCTAAGGAAATAGAATGATGGAGGAAATACGAAATGATATACTCTTCGTGAAAATAGGATGGTACAGTGGAATTGTGTTGTGAGATGTTATGTGCGTATTAAAGAGATAGAAGAAAGTAATTTATACTTGTCGTCTTTGGTAGTGAGAGTGTTAACGAGTGTATTATCGTGTGTGATCTATATATATTCGATATATATAATAGCTTAGAAGATAATACGCGAGTGGGGCTTAATCATATATCTTCAATATATAATAGCCTATAAGGTAGCACATAAATGAGGCCTATGTATGTATATACGCCTATATCACATAATAGCCTAATGTGTGTCTAACACTAATCAAGTATTAGTCAAGGTTTCTCTCGTGGTCAGAGTCAACTAATGCATTCCTATTCAACATAACCCCTTTCACCTTTCACATCGTATTCATTTAATTGTACATAGTTAGCTAAGCTATGTTAAATTAAACTCATATGGTGTAATCACTGAACCAGTTATATCTAATAAGAAATACTGCCTAACGGTCATAGTCTAGGCCCACTAAATGCAACCTAGTTCACTATAACCTTAGGCTCTGATACCAATCTGTCGCACCCCCAATTTATGATGCGGAAGCGGGTCGGTTCGGGGCGCGACTAATCAATATACAAAGCACCATATTACATAATGAACGACCACTACATGCGTCGTTTACAAATACATTGATAAAATAAAGGTTTTACACCGTTATAATATAGTTTACAAAAGCCCTTGAGTCCAAATGATAGAGATTCTATGGCATAACTAAATTATACAAAATATAGTAATGCATGACAATCTCTTGATGTCTGAATGCGACTCGAACTAATGGGCATCTTGAGTGGCAGACCTACTGCTGCTGAGTACCTGTGATACATGCTAAAATGGGTCAGCGAAACGCTGGTGAGCTCACAGGTTTGTATGTCAACACATATTTGTATGAACCGCAAGATTTAATGATAATTAAATTTAAAATGCAATTAAGCAAAATAAAAGTTATACAGCCATGAGCACATAGTCTGAGCTTAACTCGAGATGTCAGGTCCACATTTAAGGTATCCTGATCGAGGTGCCTCCTACGAGTGCCTAATCAACACTCGTCTACACAAATATTAATACATCCGTTTTACTAGTTAGTGCGTGCTAACCCGGATGAGGCTGGTCAAACCTATATGATACCATATACTAATATTCACGCTACTACGTATTACCAAACTATGCTGATGGAGGGCTTTAAAATGATTAGTGAAAATAACTCATGTAGTATTTGATTTGATGGTACTTGCGTTCATATTGTAAAACAAAACAGAGCAATGAAATCACACCCCTAGGTAAAAGTATTTAAAAAGGGGCTATGAGACTCACCTGAGCCTAATGAGTTGCTAACACGCAATAATGATGTTGTTCAAGAGTAATGATGTCGTCTCCAACGACTAAAACCTGCCGGGCGTATTAAACGCGCAAGGTTTTAAAATGATTAGATGTCTTATCATATCATCTATGCTAGTTGTTCATCCAACTAGTAATGTCCAAATGATTTGGTTTAACTGATTAGATTTGAGTTTTTGAAAGATGTGTACGGCCCGTTAGTGAGTTTTTGGTAATAATAATCTCAACTATTATTATTATACTTTGATTGTTGTATCGTATTTAAATTGTTATAGTTAAAACTGCTAGTTATAGGTTTCTGCCGAAAGTTATGGTTTCTGCCGAATAGTTTCTACCGAAGGTTAAGGTTTCTGCCGAAGGTTATAGTTTCTGCCGAAGGTTATAGTTTCTGCCGAAGGTTATAGTTTCTGCCGAAGGTTATAGTTTATGCCGAAGGTTATAGTTTATGCCGAACGTTATAGTTTCTGCCGAAGGTTATAGTTTCTAGATTTTGAACTCGATGAACACTCTATTTAACCAACTTCTAGACCGATTCAAGTCTAACCAAAAATCACACTTATTCACCTAAGAATCTAGTGTAAATCTGCACTTTATGGAGATTTTATAAGCTCATTTACTATTTTTAACAAAAATAAACATGAGGAGTGGTCGGATCGGGTTCGATTATGAGTTCAGTCCAAAGACTCACGTTTTTCACCATGATCCGTGAGGATCTGGTCCGAGAGCCAAAAATGAAAGTTGTAGCTGGTATCTTAGTGAACATTTTTCGTTTAGATGTCAAGAGTTGGTTCTTCCTAGTTTTCAAGATATAGACGTTTTTGTGGGCTGTTTTTACGAAGACAGAAACTGTTACCATTTTTGAGTTTGTAAAAACGAGTTTCAAGTTTTGATTTGGACATTTTATAGTTTGATGAGCTACAAAACAAGTAAATAAATGTATTAAAGTAGTTTTAAGGTGTCGTTAACTTACAAGTGTCGGTTTTGAAAACCGAAAAGATAGAGTCGTAGAGGATCGCGTGGTGCTCGTTTAGCTCCTAGCCGTTTTGCAAATGGAGGTGTTTTGATGGTAGTTCTTGGTGGTTTAAGGTGGCGGTTTTGGTTGTTTAGAGAGAGAGAGAGACGAGTTAGGGAGAGAGAGGTGGTGAAAGAGTGAAGGAACAAATTGATGCAATAATGTATGTAGGTATGTGTTAGTCAAAAGCATGATCCACAAAATGTGGATCATGTTTGGCCTGATTTTTCTTAAGGTCAAAGGGGGTGGATTTTTGTTACATTTTGTCTCCAATTATTGACGTTATACCCGTATTTGTTTACCCGATCGTTTAAACGTATAATTTAGACGTTATATATCATACGTATATTTTTAAATAACGAATGAACTTTAGATATTTTGAGTTGAAGGATTTTTTCAAAATACTTATTAATGTGTTATAAAATATAACTTTAGTTTATTTCGATTGTTGCATGCGTTTCACGTATTTTTGGTCGCGTAGACGTTATTTATACAATATGAAATACTTTTGAAATATTATCGAAATAATGTGTAATAAATAATGAGTTGTATTAAATAAAAATTCTATATTACTAAATACTTGTTTTCACCAACGCCGTATAGATAAATCGGAATTCGGTCGATTAAAAAATGCACGATTAAATATAATCGCGTACTGATATATATATTCAACAATATATATTGATACATACAATTAGCCTAATACATAGAACTAATTACACGTATTTCTAAATGATTAGGAACTAAAAAAAAACTAGTCCTAATTTTTACGGTTGTCACACGTTTTTGATATGATTGTTAGCTTTAAATTCTCATTAAAGTAGTCTATGCCATATCCCCAGCTTATCACTAAGTGTGGGATTCTAGCCCAAAACAAACACTTGAGTAACATTTTCCGATATGTTCAAACTCTAAGTGTGGGATTTTTCTCAAATCCCAACTCAAGAGAATATTAGGGACAATGTTCCTCTAAGTGTGGGATAGCGGTATAGAATACCTTAGGTTTGCTTGTTTGATTCTTGTTTCCAAAAGCAAACTCGGAAAATGTTCCTCAATTTGTTTAAAAAACTCACTTTTGCTAAAAATTTTCAAAATTTTTAAGTTAAAATGTCTTAAGAAGGAGCATTTTCATATATGAGTAGGGTATTTTGGAAATTAAGAGTAAATAAGATAGGAATTTCTTAGGTCTAAAATGATAATCTAAAAGAGGCATCGCATGGCTAGGCACAAACAAACCCAAAAACTTGCAGTGAGGTATCTTGAGCCAATATAAGCATTCATCTTTAATGCTTCACTATTCGTTTGTTTGAGTGTGCCGATGCATGCATCCGGAATTAGAACTTGCTCCTGGTATGCACTTCGAGACCACATTGGTAGAGTACCGTACGCGGTATAGGTGCAGTTAAATGACCTTGACATTCCTTAGGACTTAACCCATTTTTATCATATCTCTTCAAGCCCAAAACCCTTCCAACACTCATCTTTAGTGTTGATGATCCGCTTAGATAACCCTGTTGAGCCTTAGCCTGTTCGTTTCTTTCAAAACCCTTTAAATCTTAACCCACTTATTCCACACCCACCAAAAATCTTATCTTAGAAATTTTAAACTTGTGGAAAATGTCATTTAAATGTCCTTTTTGCTTTCACTCCAAATCACAAATACTAGTGTTTACTCAAATTCTCTCGCGTGCGTTCCCTTGATAAAAATCAAAAGTTGAGAGTTTATGGTGTGAAAAATTGACACCAAGTAAATGCAAAGTCATCAAAAATGATGAAAAAGATGAAAGAAAGAAAAGGATTTCAAAAGGGCAAAAGAAAGAAACAAAAATAAAATCCCTAGAAAAGCCCAAAAATAGAAACAAAAGAAAAAGAAAAGAAAATAGAATAAAGCTAAGTGCTTCAAATCTCTCGAAAATTCCCGCTCTTATAAAAGTCATAAATTCCTTCGTGTATTTTCATAATAGCTATCTTCCCGTACTGTTATCCGTTTCCGTTTTCATTAAAAATGTTGTTTAAATAATGTTTTTCAAAAGTTTAGAAGTCCTAAGATAAGCAAAACCCTTTATAACCACTAAAAATTACCACTTATCCATACCCCGTAACCCTCACCTGCCATTACAACCCACTTTGAATGTCCTGGGATAGCTAGCACCGTCCTCACCTAAGTGGTGGAGATATGATTCTCGAGCAAGCCTATGACGGTGGATGTTGCATGACTGGCTTATGAGCGATTTCGTTTGATTAGATTGATAGGTAACCCGAAACACTTTTTGAGTGAATTGAGTGACCACCTTGTGAGATCGCCTAGTCATGTATATTCCAAGATCGCGAGAATTGAAAGCATGCCTAAGAGAATCATTTTATGCCTCTGAAAGGAATACCTTACTTTCTCTTATTTCGAGGATATGTTACTTGTATATGGAGATGTTTGTTTTTGATATATTTTGACTCACCCCAAAAATAAACTCGTGTTTTCAAAATGTTTTTCCTAAAAAGCAAGTGAGATTTTTGAGTTTTGCTTGAAGACAAGCAAAGTCTAAGTGTGGGATATTTGATGACACGCAAAAAGTCATGTTTTTATGTGCCATTATCTCACCATTTTAGCCCAATTATTAATGAAAACACTTAAATATGAACTTAAACGTCACATTTCATCATAAGGGCTAAAATATAGACGATGTTTCAAGAATCAGCAAAAACAACCTAAAAATGAGTAAAACAGAGCACAAACGATCATTGAATCTTCCGTTCACGCATTTAAGCACAATTTAAGCTATACTTGGAATTATGACCTCTAACTTATGTCATTTTCTTCGTTAGGAAATTACGAAACCGTGAGACCGAGAATCACTCAAAACGGATAAACGACGAAGAAGTTACGCCCGAACGAAGAAACGAAGAACCGAGGAATCAGGATACGGGAGAGCTAGACCGTATACGGCCAAACCAGACCGTATACGGCCTAGACTGGACCGTATACAGCCTAGCTAGACCGTATACGGCCTAGCACAGCCGTATACTGCTTGTGTTCTCCCGTATTCACCCTACGTTCTCCCGTATACGCTCCAGTTCTCCCGTATTTGCCCTAGCTCAACCGTATCGTGCGTTTAGGCGATTAAAATCTGATTTTTATTCGGGTTTGCGATACGGTTGTGCGTTTGAAGTTTTGGATACGGTCTACGGATACGGTTGTGCGAGTTCTATATATAGAGGCTTCATTTCTTCATTTTCATCCATCCACACACACATCCAAGAATCACTCCAACAATCACTCTTTTACGTTTTTAATTTCTTAGTTTAGTTAGTAGATTTCTCTCTCTAGCACTACTCTTAGGAGTTAGAGGAGAAATATTAGGATATAATTAGTCGTAGATTAGCGGCTAGTTAGAAGGGGCAATATTGTAATATCGCTTGGCGCGTACTAGAAGTTCTGCTCGTGTAACGTTCAAGTTGTATTCAGCTACGCTCTTATTACGGTTATATCTATCCTTTATCTATTTCATTATGATGATTGTTATTACTGTTGTCATGCTAGATTTAGGATTGGTTGCCATGATTAGCGAGTAGTGATATTGCGTGTTTGCTATGATGTAGTTAGTCGTAAATTGGTTGGAATGATGTTATAGTGCTTTGATTTACTTTCTACCTATGATTTTAAACCTATCAAACTAATCGCCTTTAAACCAGTAAACGTGATTAAAGACTAAATGATGGGACGTCGCGAACCCCATCAAAGGTACTTAGTTATCTGTGTCAAACATGAACATGGTCTGATTTGTTAATCGTGTAAACATCGCTTTCTAAATGAACGCTAAGTACATCGTCATCTTGGAAATAATGCTTTCTATTCTGAACGCAAAGTACACTGTGATTATGGAAATATGGTTTTCTAACTGAACACCAAGTACACTGGAGCCGTGGAAATAATGCTTTCTATTCTGAACGCAAAGTACACTGTACCCGTGGAAATATGGTTTTCTAACTGAACGTGAATATTACACTGTTGACAAGTTAGGGATTTATTGGGACTTAAAAGTAAGGGCTGGTTTATATCATAGATGGATAATATTATGCTTAAATACAAACTTAGTTAAGTAGTCTGGGTTAGCCTTTGTGAAGCAATGTAAGGTACCGCAAGTCGGTTGAGTACTCTGTATAGCGTCGACAACACCTCCGGTGTAGTTAATACGTGGAAGCCGAGGAAAAACCGCAGTTACTAAGCCTTGTGGAATAACGGTAACTCTGTGCTCAGCAGAGCTAGTACCGACTTGGTCCTTGGTTCATCAATGGAAACACTTTCGGTGGAGTACAGTGTAGTAATCACGGAAAGAGTCGTTGTTATCGGTCTATGTGAATCACCGAGTCATGACTCAACACCCAGACTCACTAAACCATCGATAGAAAGTAATCAAGCACATTCTTTATAACCTGGTCTTAAATGTTTTATTTAGATTAGATATTATTGTGGGGTTAAGAAAGGTCGGACATCGAGTTGGTTTGTCGCCTTATTCATGCACCCAGGGTTTCATCCCAGATAAGGGTCACTATACCTTCATCGGTTAGTGTTGTGGGCTGGATAAACTACTCCGATCAGAATCAGGATAGCCTAGTTGCCCAGTGACATACTGATCGAGAACTCTATCAGTAGGGGGCTAGTGCTTACTCCACAGATACCTGAAATAAATAAAATACAAACCTTTAGAACACGTTTTCATACATCATACATCATTCCAATCAATAAGGCTACCGAAATCATAGCAAACACCCTCTCTAGATTATCTGCTATCTACATTTATTTTATCTGCTTTTAATTTACATTTTCTGCCTAAGTATAAAAAAACCAAAAACAAACCACCAATCAAATCTTTTAAAACCTGCTAGATCGATAAGTACGCCTGTTTCATCCACGATCCACAATACACTGACTCAGAGAACGACCCTAGGTCATCCTTGCTGCTATACACCAATAGTAACTAGGTATACTTAGGCCCCGCAAATATAAATTTTAAAACCCTCTGATCGCCGCTCTAAACGAGAGGTCCGCAACGACGCGAGTAAAATCGCGACCGACCGTTCGGGTGGCATCAGCCTTCCAGGAATGAATGCGCTTTGGTTAGGATTAACCACCTTTTGTAAACCTCCTTTAATCCTTTTTGTCAAAATTTTGCTTATGCACTTATAAAGCACATTACAACAAGTTATAGGCCTAAATTCAGATACATTATTAGGAATATCTAATTTAGGCACTAAAGCTATGATTGTAGCATTTAATTCCTTCAAGAGCTTTCCAGATGCAAAAAATTCTTTTATTGCTAAGCACACATCTTGTCCCACTACTGCCCTTGCTTTTTTAAAGAAGCATGATGTATATCCATCTGGACCAGATGCTTTATTACTATCTATATCAAACATATCTTCCTTTATCTCAGAATCAGTAACATCCACTATCATCTCTTTAGCCTCATCATCTGTAAGTTTTACAGTGAATATATCTCCCAATCGATCCAATGGACTGACAGGAAAACTTATCCCTAAAAACTGCTGAAATGCTTTACAAATTGCTCTGCCACTTGATCCCCAAAAAATCTATTCCCCATCTCATCACATATGCTTTCCACTCTGTTCATATGCCTTTTTGCTTTTAAAATACCATGGAAATATGAAGTATTCTTATCCCCTTCAGTTAACCACTGCACTTTTGCTTTCTGATATAGTAATTTCCTTTCATCTTGAGCTGCTTCATTGTATTGTGCAAGAATATCAACTGCCTTTTCTCTAAGTTGGACATTATGAGGTTCTGAATCAACTTCTTTCTGAGCTGCTTTTAACTTGTTTTTAAGATCAACAACCTTTGTAAACAAATTACCATTTTTTCAATTTAGCTTATTCAATTCCTTCTTCAAGCATTTCAATTTCCTCACCACCTTATACATGTGATAACCCTCCATTTGCATATTCCACCCTTTCTCCACTGTAGGAATAAATTCTTCTTTATCAGTCACATAGTTAACAAATCTGAATGATTTGTGCTTATGACTTAATCCTGAAGGAATAATGAGAACAGCTGGACTATGATCTGATATTAGATATGGCATAAAAATACCATGAGAATTTTGGTAACAAGAAATAAATTCTTCATTTACCAATATTCTATCAAACTTCTTTAGCACCCCACAAGTTGGATTCTTCAAAGACTTAGTCCATGTGAATTGAAATCCAGTGCTGCAAATATCATCAATTTCTAATTGATTAACACAATCATTAAAGTCTCTCATGTCATCAGTTAACCATGGACCACCGGTAGAATGTTCTTCAACCTTTAAAGTAACATTAAAATCGCCTAATATTACCCATGGACATTTATCAACAACAACCTTATACCTACTTAACTCTGCCCATAATGATTGTCTTTCTTTCTCAGAGTTACAACCATACACAAAGCTACAAAACATTTTAGTCTTCTGAGAAATTGTTTCTACTAGACATAAAATGGCTTGTTTTGACATATTATAACACCCTTTATTTTACAATCATTTTATTATAATACATCGGAAGCGAAAGTCCACATATACATTAAATTTCACATTATTTAACCAACATAAAAGTTTAAACTATTTCAAACTATAGTTTATCAACTTAGGTGTTATATGATTTCACAAAACATTTCTGATTTAACCAATCATATATCAGAGTACACGCTCAGTTGTCAAACTTTCCATCCAGCCCAACTTCTTGCCCAACTAATATCCAATCTATAACCTGCAAGAAGGGTTAATGTGGGGGATTAGCATAACGCTAAGTGAGTGAAACTATAATCAACAGCCCAACTTAGCATAACAACTTTGTTTACAATAAATAATCGTAAACAAAACATCACAGTAAATCAATGGTTCCTGGGGAAACCCTCAGCCAAGAACACACAACCAGTATCACACAATATCAATGAGATAACATCTCAATACAATGAGGATTTAAAGATCCACTCACCGAATACCTCAGTTATCCACTCAGTAGTCTAATGTCACTGAGTCTTCTGTTTATCTGGAATTACATCAGAATAACACAAGTTAGTCCCTTGTCTTAATATGAATATAACATCATACTAATGTAGTTACATTAAATGACTTAGTTAAGTAACTACAACATGATTCGTAATCCCAATTCCAATGAGTTATTACTCAAATCATTATTCACTTATAATTCTCATTTCAAGATTATGAATAATCACATTAACATCATTAATTCACAATCACTTATCAAGTTATGATCATTTGAATCACAACACTACTTTAATCAATAATATTCATGGTTAACTAACATAAGTAAACCATCACAAGATCATCTTAATCAACTTTGATTATCACCAATTAACATAATTAAATCATTAATAAGGTCATTAACCTCAGTTATCAAGAATTCATCAAAACCACAATACTTGGTTTAATGAATACTTAACAATTAAATTCACACAATTATCTTTAATCATCAATTAAGTGTTCTTAGCCATAAACAATGCTAATTTTATCTTATAACCCATTATAATCATCAAATTCATCATTAGCCTCAATAAATTTCAAGAACACTTAATCAATTTATAACTTTTAGCTTGAATTATGCTTATCATCACCATTAATCAATACTTATCAATGTATAGATCATTATTCCAAGCTTTAAAACCATAATTCATGAATAATCAATCAAACCCCTAACTTTCTTCATGAACGTATATCAAATTCTTCATTTCTATGTTAGGGCTTTATCTATAATCATGAATTAACTATCAATTAACACTAACAGAATCACTACAAGCTTCAATTTCATATTAATCATGCTAATTTCATTAAGCACCCAAAAACCCATTTTCAAGGGTTTATAGAATCACAAAATCAATACTTACTAAGTGTTTATGATGATGATGGAATGATCAAATCACGTTTTTGAAGCTTAAATTCAAACTCTAGGGCTTCAATTTTGTGTTTCCTCATGATTTTAATATTTGGTTAGGGTTTCATGGTGAAAATAAGTACGTACAGTATGTATGAATATGTTGAAATATGAATTAAACAACCGACTTAAGCTTGTGGAGATATACTCTAAATGTTTAAATTTCATTCCCCGTACTTTTCATTGTCTGGAACTTAAAAACCATTTGCGGGGAAAAACTATTTTATTTTACCGTCAACAATGTTAATTTAAAACAATTAACAATTTACTAGTCACAATAAATTATGCGACTCTTTTCCTAATATTTTCAAATAACAACACAAAACTATTTTCTGACACACTAATAAATAATTAAAAGTCAGAAAATATTAAAATACAACTAGACCCGAGGAGTGGATGTTACAAATCTCCCCCCTTAAAGAGATTTCGTCCTCGAAATCTGATCACACTTATCCAATCTATTTAATAGAATCACATATTCGCTCATTTACTATATGTACATAAAAATGTGTGTAACATTTTAAATCGTTTATGCATATTATCATTTTGCATATCTTTATCTCTGCAAACACAAATTGTACATACATTATACTCTATTCCAATAGCTATCACCAATGCAATATCCAGCATAAAGTGTAGCATAATCAACTATTTTATCACAATATACATGTATCAGACGTTACTCCCTTGAGCAACTTATATATATAAATACATATTTTCAATTCTTTCCACATGCACATAACCGAATGTACATGTTTATATCTTTTCCCTGCACAGGTATTATGCATATATCCTGTCTCTAAACAGACAACTAATCACTTACACGACTATTTATAACTAGCCATGTATTCACACAATCACTTGACATAAGTGAAACACATAATCACATGAACATTTTATTGTTATATCAATAACACTAGTGGTAATGAATACCACAATATACACATTGACAATAAAAGTTATATTCAATTCAAAACTAGCAATTTAGCTAATAACTATGTATTTCTTTAGCTAACACATTGCTAGAATATTTACTTTCGCAACTAGTTCTTTACTGATTTACAACTTGTATTTATACACAACTATTAGGTTATATGAAATTCTTTATCTGAAAGAAATTTAAAGTCATATAACCATAAACACATAAGAATAAGCAATATGTAGAGGTCAAATCCAATAGGTAAAACTATTATCACATAATCAATTAGCATCCTACCATATCCAGTTGGATGCTAAATCAGCACCAGTTGATACCATGCTGCATTAGCATAAATCTTTCAACAACATAAGGTGCTGTCTTTAGTCACTTATTCAACAATATCAACACAATGTTATTTGCAATCATCTGACCTCTACTATGCTTAGGTCTTATTTTAATTTATACTAGTTGCAATTAACCACATACACATTTCTTGTACCATAGGTACCACAGTAAAATAACATATTAGTGGTTTATTACTCTTTCATTTCAGTCAATTATTGACTATTTCTCCACTACAGGTCAATATATCTTACCTGTTATTTCAAAATCACTTTAATTTTTCTGGTACTTGGTAACCTCAATAGTTCCATGTAAAATGGCATAATACAAATACGTTGGCCAGACGTCGTCATATTATGTCAGGTACACTTCATTTTCAGGTCATTTTATACCATCAATCTCCAAAGTGATTAACTTTTACTCTTATATATCTCCCAAAGTGATATCAATAATTATCACACGTATAATAATACTTTGTAGCAGTTATATGATCACTTATTAACTTGCTACCAATTCATTTATCACTTTGAATGAACAACTAATCACATAATCAGGTAGATATAATTCTTTTCACTATTTCATTAACACAAATGTAATGTCCAACACAATTACATCAATCAACCTCTTTATTACCTGATTCAATGTCAATTACTAGTTACATCATTTAATATTTATAGTACATTTAGTACCACACACTGTTGTCAATACTATGTGTAATACTCAACACATATTCATCAATCTAGACAACTTTAGTTGAATTACAATTGAGCATTTCATGTTCAATTATCACCTAATATAAGCTCATGTACTTATCTTGCAATTTCTTAAAATGCTCAATTCAACACTTTCTAATATTCTACATGATTTAAATACTTCATCATGTTCAACTAATTAACATAATATAGTCAACATAACTCTATAATCAATGTTTACTAATCCTAGTTAGCAACAATCAACAATACCAGTTGCTACCCGATTTTGTAGTTTAGTAAACAATCGAAAAATAACTAATACCCGATAAGAGTATGTAGACCTCTTAAAACAAGTTCTAGTGTTGCATATATACTCAAGAATGATCTCTGGGCTCAAAGAAACAAAAGCTCAATACAAAACGTAAGTCAAAAGTCCGAAATAAGGTCCAAAAATCAGTAAAATGCCATTTCGGGTCCCAAACGACCCCGAAGTGCCCAAAACTGGAAGGGCTCATGGCAAAGCAAGAGCTTTGACCGTTGGGCCGTTTCCGAGTAGACATGTAAATTTCGTCTTACTCTGACACCGAAATTTTTCAACGGAAATTTCTACGTCAAAGGTTACGTCGAACGTCGAAAAAATTTATTTTCCACTTACTAACGCGATCCAGGGAATAGGTTCAGGATCGCGTTCCCTAGTTAAAATCATTCTGTAACCAAATTAGTCATACAAACGCGATCCGGAGAACTGAGCGGGATCGCGTTCCCAAGAACAAAATCTTCTGATCACGAAATACACATGCAAACGCGATCCGGAAATCTTTGGTTGGGATCGCGTTCAATAGACCAAAAACATTCTGTAACCGAAATCAACATACTAACGCGATCCGGATCCAAAGCCTGGATCGCGTTCCTATGCATTTTTCAGACCTGCAATTTTGATGCAATTTTTTGAAATTCAAACGCGCGTATTTCTTAAACCGTAAAGAATTAAGGTATGAAATTTTGCAGGCACATTCATATGATCAAAATGAAACTTTCCCTTTTCACACATTTTCAAAATTCACGTTTTACGAGAAAACAGACGTATGACTCATTTTGGACCATTTTAACCATTTTTCCAAATGGCTAGGTTTCTGACTTCAACCCTTTGCCAACATGTTCCTATATACATTTGTGACGTGTGGGCATATTAATCACTCTCATATACTTGTTCTATCATGTTTTAACTAGTCGACCAGTTTAAGGGTCCAAATGGGCACTTTTATCAAATTTAACTAAAATGACTACATTAGCTCTTTTAATACACTTTGCTATTATATTTATGACATAAAGTCACTTTAACATTCGTTATACTCGAATCACTACTCATTTTAACCATTTAACCAATAAGTGACCCATTTGGGCACTTTATCGACCAATTTGGGTTTTCACACATATTATTACTATTCTAACACCCAATTTACACTTCTTTGACTATTCCAAGTCAAATAAAATCATTTTCACTATTGGTGTCACATTATAGCTTTGAAACACCAATTTTCACCTTAAAATCATCATGTTTAGACCAATTACAACAATTCTTCAATAATGGCTTTTCCAAAACTTGTCAACACATATAAAGACTCGTTGACCACTTTGACTTTCTACTTTACCACTTTTAATACCTAGATCATAATTCAACCACAATCATGATCAAGGCACAACACATAAACATTTAGCCACATTTTCAAATATTCTCCCGAAGGAGCAACTATACTTCAAACAACTATCACATAATGCATTAACAAGGATTTATAATCACCTTGCCTTTAGCAAATCATAATCACATAATGATTTATACTTTATTTTCATATCGTAGACACACTTTAATCCAAATAATGCAACTATTACACTTTATTCAACAATGTGTCTACACAATTCGTTTCTAGCTCATTCAAAATTACTCATTAATATTCCTATCATCATATTAACAAGTAATAATCATCACGGACTCGCAACTGGGGATTCATATCAGTCTGACTCAATCACTTTACTACTAATCATCATTGTAAAGCAAGCAATTCCAATTAAGGTAAATCCAAGTAAGCTTATCGAGGATTACCTGATATAGCCGAATTATCGAGAGTACCAGTCAGTACTCATGTGTTACCGTCTCTGTATTCAAAACAACAATCTCACAAGTTGTTAAGCGTTAGTACATATCACACTAACTAATTCTCATACCACAACTAATCCCACACTCATTGGAATGTTTGACTTGACACATATCAAAGTTTGGGATTGAACATTTTAAAATGTACAATTCACCCAAACTTATGTTCTGATACCAACTTATAACACCCTTCATTTTACAATCATTTTATTATAATACATCGGAAGCGAAAGTCCACATATACATTAAATTTCACATTATTTAACCAACATAAAAGTTTAAACTATTTCAAACTATAGTTTATCAACTTAGGTGTTATATGATTTCACAAAACATTTCTGATTTAACCAATCATATATCAGAGTACACGCTCAGTTGTCAAACTTTCCATCCAGCCCAACTTCTTGCCCAACTAATATCCAATCTATAACCTGCAAGAAGGGTTAATGTGGGGGATTAGCATAACGCTAAGTGAGTGAAACTATAATCAACAGCCCAACTTAGCATAACAACTTTGTTTACAATAAATAATCGTAAACAAAACATCACAGTAAATCAATGGTTCCTGGGGAAACCCTCAGCCAAGAACACACAACCAGTATCACACAATATCAATGAGATAACATCTCAATACAACGAGGATTTAAAGATCCACTCACCGAATACCTCAGTTATCCACTCAGTAGTCTAATGTCACTGAGTCTTCTGTTTATCTGGAATTACATCAGAATAACACAAGTTAGTCCCTTGTCTTAATATGAATATAACATCATACTAATGTAGTTACATTAAATGACTTAGTTAAGTAACTACAACATGATTCGTAATCCCAATTCCAATGAGTTATTACTCAAATCATTATTCACTTATAATTCTCATTTCAAGATTATGAATAATCACATTAACATCATTAATTCACAATCACTTATCAAGTTATGATCATTTGAATCACAACACTACTTTGATCAATAATATTCATGGTTAACTAACATAAGTAAACCATCACAAGATCATCTTAATCAACTTTGATTATCACCAATTAACATAATTAAATCATTAATAAGGTCATTAACCTCAATTATCAAGAATTCATCAAAACTACAATACTTGGTTTAATGAATACTTAACAATTAAATTCACACAATCATCTTTAATCATCAATTAAGTGTTCTTAGCCATAAACAATGCTAATTTTATCTTATAACCCATTATAATCATCAAATTCATCATTAGCCTCAATAAATTTCAAGAACACTTAATCAATTTATAACTTTTAGCTTGAATTATGCTTATCATCACCATTAATCAATACTTATCAATGTATAGATCATTATTCCAAGCTTTAAAACCATAATTCATGAATAATCAATCAAACCCCTAACTTTCTTCATGAACATATATCAAATTCTTCATTTCTATGTTAGGGCTTTATCTATAATCATGAATTAACTATCAATTAACACTAATAGAATCACTACAAGCTTCAATTTCATATTAATCATGTTAATTTCATTAAGCACACAAAAACCCATTTTCAAGGGTTTATAGAATCACAAAATCAATACTTACCAAGTGTTTATGATGATGATGGAATGATCAAATCACGTTTTTGAAGCTTAAATTCGAACTCTAGGGCTTCAATTTTGTGTTTCCTCATGATTTTAATATTTGGTTAGGGTTTCATGGTGAAAATAAGTACGTACAGTATGTATGAATATGTTGAAATATGAATTAAACAACCGACTTAAGCTTGTGGAGATATACTCTAAATGTTTAAATTTCATTCCCCGTACTTTTCATTGTCTGGAACTTAAAAACCATTTGCGGGGAAAAACTATTTTATTTTACCGTCAACAATGTTAATTTAAAACAATTAACAATTTACTAGTCATAATAAATTATGCGACTCTTTTCCTAATATTTTCAAATAACAACACAAAACTATTTTCTGACACACTAATAAATAATTAAAAGTCAGAAAATATTAAAATACAACTAGACCCGAGGAGTGGATGTTACACATATGCACAATCATTACTTTCACCTGCATTGGATTCCAACCCACCACTATTCTACAGCTATTTGGATTAAAATTCACATTAGATATCCAATTCCATCTAGCAAAGACCTTATCACACACTTGACCAATGTTGTTAGGTTTTAAATGTGTTTCCAATATTCCACAAATACTTAGGTTTTCATCTAACATAAACTTCTTAACCTCATTCTGATTATCCACATTATTCATACCCCTGATGTTCCATGATGCCACTTTGAACTCCATTTTATTATTCTGTTGTAACCTCAGACTACTAGAATAGTAGATCAGAGACTTTCCCTTCTATCTCCTCTGCAAGCAATTGAGTAGTTGCTATATCCTTCACTTCAATAACATCATCTTCATACTCATTCGTATTTTTCGCTTTTGTCATAATTTCCCACTGATTTTTAAAATGTTGTACCATATCATAACTCTAGCCCTTAGATTCTTCATCAGTAGGTTGTTTCTTATTTTGAATATATCTATACACTATTCTTCTCTTGTCAAAAGTAGGATCATCCATTTCATTCTCTTCTTCTTCTTCTTCTTCTTCTTCTTCTTCAGACAAGACAGCATATTTATTAGCACTCTGTTGAAAGGCACTAACAGTACCATCACTAACCTTCCAAATCTTTGCATGTGACTGACTCCTACTAGTACTACTACCATCCATTTTATTTACTGTAACACCCAGTTCTCGGGTCTAGTAATATTTTAATATTTTCTGACTGTGAACTATTATTTAATGTGTCTGAAAATATTTTCGTTGTGTTAGTTGAAAATAAATACTTGGGAAAAGAGTTGAATAAGTTATTGTGACTAGTAACTTATTAGTTGTTTTAATTTAACATAGTTGTCGGTAAAAGAAAATAATATTTCCCCGCAAATGGTTTTTTTAGTTCCAGACAATAATAAGTACGGGGAATGAAATTTAAACACTTCTAGTATACTCACAAGATTAAGTCGGTTGTTGATTTATATCCATACATACATACGTACGTATCATATATACATACATACATGAAGAACTCTAAATCAAACCATGAAACACGAAGAAACATCAAATTGGAGCTTCCAAATTCGAATTCAAGCTTCAAACACATGGATTATTATTTTCTAATCATCCTAATCAACTTGTAAGTCTCTAATTCTTGAATTATGAACCCTAGAATTTGAGGATTTTAGTGTTCTTGATTATAATCCGAATTTAGAGTTTCAAAAGGGTAAATTAATATGAGTTAAGCTTCAATAACATGGATTAATCATTCCATCATCATCATAAGCATCTTGTGAGTATTAATCTTTGATTTCTATAAACCCTAGAAAATGGGTTATTGAGTAATTGATGAAATTAGTATGATTAACTTGAAATTGAAGCTTGTAGTACTTGTATAATTGTTAGTTGATGCTTATATGAGGATTATAAGCTAAACTCTAACTAAGAAATGAAGAAAGTGATATATGATCATTAAGGGTTTAATTGATTACTTATGAATTATGATTTATAAGTTTAATCTAATGAGGTGTAATTGATAAGTATTGTTAATGATCATATTAGGAGTGAGTATTGATGATAATTGATATTATTCAAACTAAAATGTGAAAAAGGATTAAGTGTTCATGATGATTATGATGAATATGAGAAGCTTAATGGGTTATATGATGAAATGAGCATTGATTATTAATTAGAACACTTAATTGAGAATTAAAGAGTAAAGTTGCAACTTATTTGGTTAAGTATTCATTTGACCAAATATTAGTGTTTTGATGAATTATTGATGGTAAAGGTTAATAACCTTGGTTATGGTTAACCATATTGTTTGATGATAATTAAAGTAGATTAAAATGATGATTGTGTTAATTCATATGAATTGAATAATAACTCATTGAAATTGAGATTATGAATCATGTTATATGACTTTAACATGAGTTGATTATTATGGATGAGTTACTAACTCGTTATTTATATTGTATTCTCAGATATGGAGAAAGACTCAGTGACATTAGACTACTGAACTGAGTGGACAACTGAGGTAGTTGGTGAGTGGATCGAGAACCCTCAGTTTGATTTAGTTGTAACAGGTTTGTTACAACGGGTAATCGTATTATTACTGCTTTTGGTTTGCCATGATGAGTTTGGTTTAATAGTAATAATACTGTTGAAAGACTGTTTAGTCTGTTATGTTGACCTGATGAATATGTGAATATGTGATCACTTGATATTTGGCCTTCGGGCATCATGGTATTGAGGTCAACGTGTTAGTTGGGTTTGGTTACTATTGTAAGACGACAGAAATTTCCTTGTACTTATCGTTAATAGGAAATTAGGTCGTATGAGATTAGTACCAAACTATCGGTCTCGTCCGTTATGGCCATACGGATATGTATGATAAGTGTTCTTGGAGAACCCCCAGGTATTATGGTGTCGCACCCCCAAAACACGTGGCAGCGGAAACATAAGTTGTCATGGGGGCGCCGACCAAATTAAATATCACAACACAAGGTTACAGCAAACGACCTCTATATGAGACGTTTTAATAAAAAGTTACATTACCGTACTTTCAAATGTTTACAATAAGTCTGGAGTTCGCATAAACCGCTAAGAGATTTCTAGTACATAACTGATTATACAAAATACAGCTAAATGCAATCTAATCTCTTGAAATTTGAAAACAATGCGACTCGAGCTAGGCTTTCCATAAGCTTCCTACTGCGGCGGGTTACCTGAGAAATACATACTAAAAGGTCAACATAAAGTTGGTGAGTTCATAGGTTTGTAAACAATCGTTTAGTTATGATCCACAAGATTTCAAGTTGTATCATTCAAAAATGATAGTTAAAAGTATCGTTATTCAACGATAAGTAAAAGTATTGCATAATGCAACATAAGTATACCATTTACATGAGTCTCATAGTCAAGCTTAACGTTGTTTGCCTCCGGTAAGTGTACTAATCCGATACACTTCTAAATCACAAGTAATACTGCGCCCGTGGGTTGGCTAGAGCGACTAGCCCGGACGAGGTTTGTCAAACCCTGATAGATCTATCCAATAATACTCACGCACATATTTTAATGACTATGATGGGTAGAGGACTTTAGTGGATTATTCAGGTCTCATGCAATCCGTACGAAAAATGTTTCAAGTTACTTGTGATCATATAAGCAGTTGTATAAAACAGTTGTATGTATTCTCACCCCAGTTGAAAAACAGTAAAAAGGGGCTATGAAACTCACCTTAGATTAGCAAGTAGCAAGCAAATATCAAATAAGCAAGTAAGCCGGTGTGCAACCTTCTAACGTCCTAAAAACGTATAAGGTTGGGTATAAGTAGATGTCTCAAAAGACCATCTATAGCGATTGTATAAGTGGGGGTCAATGTCCACTTAAGCCAATCGTGTAGGTGGAGGGTTAATGTCCACCTAGAGCTAGTTCATCAACTAGTATGTCCAAATAAGTTGTTCAAGTTTGTTTATCAAAAACGTGTACGACCCGTTGGTGAAAGTTTGTAATAATAATTCGTTAAGACATTATTATTAGGATGATGTTATACTTTCATATGTATAGTATGTTTCATGAGTTATAGCATTGCATTGTATAAGTATTAACGTTACTTGAAGTTTAACACTTAGTGAGAAAACTAGTTTTTAAAGATTCTGTTTCATGCGACACTTCATGCGTCACTTGCTAGTTAGGGGCGGCACTTAGGAAGTGCCGCATAAAATGCGTTTTCAGATTTAAATAGCGTCACTTAAGAAGTGTCGGATATGGGGCGTCACTAAGGCATGGCGGCACTAAGGGTAAGTGCCGCTAATATAATAGTTCAGTTACTTCAGGCGTCACTTAGGTAGTGTCGGTATTAATAAAGTTTTAATAACAAAGGCGTCACTTATCGAGTGTCGCTATAATTCCTGGGTTTATGCGTCACTTAAGTCTGTCTCGATTTTGCTAAGTCCAAAAACGTGGTCAACTATGACGGTTTGACCCGAACTTTTTACCCAAGTCATATTTCAGTAAATAAAGCTTATAAAAGGTGTCGGTTCGTGTCGGAGTCATTCGAGATGTCGGTTTTTAATACGCATGTCAAAACTTAAGATTTTCATGTTTTCGGTTTTTGTCGGTTTACTTCGGCACTCGATTTTAACATGTTCTAATCTGAATTTGATTCCAAAATTTTTACCAGATGTTCATGAGTGTGTCTAGTTTATAACCTGATTTTTCCAAGATCTATAATGTCCATTTAGATAGATAATAAATTTTACGAAAGAACCGTACTCGGTTTTCGGCAAATATCAGGCAGTCGCAAAGATCAGAATATATACAAAAATAAGTACGGATCTGGAAAAAGTGCAAAACACGAAAGTTGTAGCTCTTTTCAATACGCAACTTTTAAAAAAAAATTCGTTGTCTAACCCTTAACAGAGCTCGAGTTATGGCCGATTTTGTGGACTGATTTTCTGGAGACAGATTCTGTCACATTTTGCATGTTTTCGGTTTATGTCGGGTCATTACGCCAACTGATTTCACCTATCTATAGTCCAAATCAAACTTCCAAATTTTTACCAACTGATTTACTAAGTGTCTTAACTAACATATCAAATTTTCAGCTTCTAACAAGTCCATTAACATAGTTAAATAAAGCCGCGTAACAACCGAACACATTTTATCGAAAAACTTCCTGGTCAGTCTTATAAATTGGTTCGTATAGAAAAACGAGTACGTTTCTGGAAAAAGTACAAAACACGAAAGTTGTAGATCTTTTCGATACGCAAATTTTAAAAAAAAAATGCATCTTCTAACTCTCAGTATTTGATTTTATACGAATATTTTTGTAAACTGTCGATTTTTAGGCAGATTTCATGCATGTTCTTGTATGTGTTATAAAAACGATTTTTAACAACAATCTTGGACATATTCATGTTAGATGAACATTATAACATCATAATTAGTAGATTAAAAGTAAAATAAGTAAAAGGTTTGATGATTTATACCAAGCAAATGATGAAGAAAAGATGGTGGTGATGAAATGGAGCTTGATTCTTGTTTCTCCTTCTTCCTTGTTCTTGATTAATGGTGGTGATCAATGGTGGTTTATGGAGGTGTTTGGGCTGTGTTTTTCTCCAGAAAATGAGAGAGAGAGTTTTGAGAGAAACTTGGGGAAAGGAGTTGAGTGAAAATGGAAGTGAAATGCATGTGGGTTGAGTGAAGGATCAAAGGGAATATCATCATGAGTCTTTGCATGCATATGGATAGGGTGTGGTGTGGGGTGGCACATGGGGCATGGGGGCCGGCCATGGGGGGGGGCCCACACAAGGGTATTTTGGTCATTTTCCATTTCTAGCTTAAATCGTTGCGTTTTTCGTTCGTTTACCCGATTGTTTAAACGTTTATTCGTACGTTAAATGTTTAGTTGACGTTTTTATTTAACGATTTGAGTTTCGATATTTCTACTTGAAATATTTAATATAGTACTTGGAAACACTTATAAAAATGTTTCGTTAAATTATTGGCCTCGATTTGCGTGCACGTTCTACGGCGGTTTAATCGCGTAACGTTATTTTGAGTCGTTTAGATTAACGATATAATTTGGATAAATTTCCATTGAAGTATTATTTAAAATACTTAATTTAGGTTGTCAATTTAATTATTGACGTACGTTTGGTCGTCGAAATAAATTCGCGCGTTATCGTTGCGTTTGAGACGTTTTAACCGAAACGTCTAGGTTTTTCGAGTATCATTTTAGCAAAATAATAAATAATGATAAATAACTTCTAAAAATAGATTATAGTTATTTATAGAAAGTTTTTCACCAACGTCCGTATTTATACTGTGTCGGACTCCGTCCGGTCGTTTTGCACAATTTCACCAAATTGCGTAAGCGTAATTACAACTAATTACGTAAGCGTAATATATATCAATTACGGGAGTGTATATTCACACAAATATACAAATAGTTACAAGTAATTACAAGTATTTAGCCTAATACTAAACTAAACACACGTAATTAGGGTTTCAAGTAGGATTATCAGTAACCCTAAATCGTCGGGTGTCACATATGGTATCTCCAAAACCACCGATCCTCATTGATATGTTGTATTGAGACGTTATCTCATTGATATTATGTGATATTGGTTGTGTGTTCTTGGCTGAAGGTTTCCCCAAGAACCATTGATTTACTGTGATATTTTGTTTACGATAATTTATTGTAAACAAAGTTTTTATGCTAAGTTGGGCTGTTGATTATAGTTTCACTCACTTAGCGTTATGCTAACCCCACCACAATCCTTCCTGCAGGTTATAATTGATGGGACATATTGGGCTGGGCAGGAAGTTCTTGGAAATGATGAAATGTTTGACAGGCGGATTACTCTGATGTTGGTTTAATAACTGAAGACATGTTTTGAATTATATAACACCTAGTTATACAAAATGAGATTTAAAGAAAGTAAATAGTTATGTATTTAGTTTGAAAAAGTTTATGTACATTTTAAGTAATGTATAATTATGATGTATGATTGAAATCTACGCTTCCGAACTGAAATCATTATAATAATGGTTTGTAAATTAAGGGGTGTTATAAGTTGGTATCAGAACATGAGTTTGGGTGAATTGTACATTGTAAGATGTTCAATCCCAAACTCTGATATGTGTCAAGTCAAACATTCCAGGGTGTGGGATTAGTAGTTGTGTGAGAAAGTGGTTATTAAATGTGTACTAACGATTAACAAGATGCAAGAGTGTTGTTTTGCTTGCAGAGACGGAGAAACATGAGGAACCGACTGGTATTCTCAATGATTCCTCAATATTCATGGGCCTAAGTGTATCAGGTAATTTTTGATAAGCCTGCTGAATTTAAATAAGTTTGAATTGTTTACTTTGCTAAGATGATTATGATTAGTAGTGAAGTAAATTGAGTCAGACTGATATGATTCCCCAGTGATGAGTCCTTGATGATTAATACATGTTAATGTGATGCTATGAATATTAATTGAGATGTTTAGCATCATGAGTAGTTATAAATGAACTAGAACTGAATTGTGTAGACACCTTGTTGAATAAAATGTAACAGTTATATTAATTGGATTTAAGTGTGTCTACAATGTGAAAATAAAGTATAAATCATTGTGTGATTATGATTTGATAAATGCAAGGTGTGATTATGAATCTTTGCTAGGAAATTAGTTGCTACATGATAAACTGAATTAATGTGACTCCTTATAGTGAAATTGATGAGATATTGGTATATTGCAATCAATAGTTTTGGAGTCATGTTGTGGTTAAAATCAGAAAGTGTCCATTGATTAGAAAGTGTGTATTTGGCTAGGAAAAGTCAAAGTTGAAATTGGTAGAGTCAAATTGTGTAATGACTATGTTATAAAGTGATAAATGTGGCTAGATATTCATGTATAGTATTGATCATGATCTCGGTTGAATTATGATCTATGTATTAAAAAATAAAAATAAAAAATGGTAAAGTAAGAAGGTCAAAGTGGTTAACAAGTCTTTATATGTATTGACAAGTTTGGAAAAAGTCAATGTTGAAAACTTGTTGTAATTGGTGTGAATTTGATGATTTTATATGAATTTGGTATTTCAAGGTTATAATGTGACACCGATAGTAAAAATGATTTAGTTTGACTTAGAATCGTCAAAGAAGTGTAGATTGGGTGTTATAATAGTGATCATGTGGGCGGAAACCCAAATGGGTCGTTAAAGTGCCCAAATGGGTCACTTGTTGGTTAAATGGTTAAAATGAGTAGTGATTCGAGTATAACGAATGTTAAAGTGACTTTAAGTCATAAATATAGTAGCAAAGTGTATTGAAAGTGTTATGGTATTCAATTTGGTTGATTTTGGTAAAAAGTGTCCAATTGGATCCATAACGGGTCAAAGAGTTAAAAACATGGTAGAATGAGTGTATGAAAGTGATAAATATGCCCACACGTCACAAATGTATATAGAAACATGTTGGCAAAAGGTTAAAGTCAGAAATTAAGCCATTTGGAATATGACGTGTCAACTAAAATGGTTAAAATGGTCAAAAATGAGTCATACGTCCGTTTTCCCGTAAAAAGTATAAATTGAAAAAGTGTAAAAATAAAAAGTTGTATTTTGATTATATGAAGGTGTCTGCAAAATTTCAGACCCTAACTATTTACGGTTTGGGAGATATGCGCGTTTGAAATTTGAAAATTTGCACATAGAGTTGGCTCAGAAACTGAGCCGATCGGCTATGGTTACTAAGCCGATCGGTTATAGCTTAATAGCCGAACGGCTAAGTTTAGCCGAACGGCTTAATTAGAACAAAATGAATACCGCAGCTCACGCCTGAACAAAAGTCTCGAAATAGTAGTGATAGCCGAACGGCTTAATTAGAACAAAATTGAATCCTTGTAATGTATTTCAATTTGTTCCACAAATCCTTTGGATGCTTCAATTTCCACAAGAACTCTTGCATATCCTTCTCTACCAGTTCCATTTTGACACATACTAGCAGTCATATTATCCATAACAAGAGGCCTTCCTAACCTACTGGCTAAAGTACTAATACCCTTTATACTCCATGCTTCTAAAGGCACATCAGTAAGCTTTACCCAAATTGGTATCTTACTTGGTTCAACTTTCTCAAGACATACCTCTGGATCCCATTTTTGCACCAATAATGGTTTCCCATTCACCATCCATGGACTATGCTCAATAACATGATTCATTCCAGCTTCATTATCAAACTTAAAAAAACACATTTGGTTGTTGTCCATTGTGACAACCGTCACCAAACCGTTATCGTAGCTCAAACCGTATAAACTCATTTTTGTGAAACTACTTGTTTTTGAGATTTATTTACATCAAAGTCTTCGTTTTTGAAAAACGAATCCAACGCAAAAAGAATCATCACAAACGGACGTATAAGGAAGGAGATACGAAACTAAACGTAAGTATCAATTATTTTTGGACCGTGTGACCCAAGTTTTTGTGTATTCTTGTTTAGCCCAAAGAAAACCGACCCAAATTACTCCTTGGAGGATGTGGCCAGCCCAACCCATTCAAACTCAAGTAACCCTAAAACTATAAACAAAAACCTTAACCGAAAAGTTTTAGTTTATCCTGATTTATTTTTATAGTCTACTTCAGAGGCCGTTTTGACCTACTTAGAGTCATTTTCAGGCTTCGTCCAAAACTAAAAAGTTTTAGATCTCGATGTTTTACATAAACCATTATGGTTTCGGCCTCTGAAACGAAGCAGATTATTTTATAAAAATTGTTTTGTAAACTGCTGCAGTGTAATACGAATTTTCTGAAACTTTTAGTTGTTGGTATATAAACGTATTTTAAAACCCTAAAACATATTCTACAAACCTACAGCCGTATTTGTTGATGCATTTTGTGTGTCAGTCAGTTGGTCAAACTATTGTAATTGTCAAAGTCAATTAGTCTACGAATGTATAGTGTTTAGAGTGTGTATTCGAGTCTGTAAATGAAATATACATAGAATGGTGACATTGTAATTGGGCCTGCGACGTCGGGTCAGACGTCGCAAGGGTCTGGGCCTGCGACGTTGGGCTTAACGTCGCAGGGTCCAATAGGTTTCGTATAAATAGCGAGTTTGAAGTCAGTTTAGGGTTGGACGTCATAGAGAGAGAGGGCCGTTTTGTGTGAGTTAGGAGAGGAGAAAACGAGTTTGAGTCTGTAATCGTATATTATCAATTGTGAATATATACAAAAGATTATAGTAAACGTTTGTGTTTCGTTTGTTTGGATTCCGCACTAACAATCGATTAAACGATCCGATCAGATCCCACGAGTACGGGACAATCAACTGGTATCAGAGCCGTAGAATCAAGGATTCGTCGGTTTCGGATCGTTATTTTGGGCGTTCTCGATTGATTCGCGAAGGTATTAATTGTTATTAATCGTTTCTAAGTTGATTTGCTTGATTAAGATCGATTTCTGGAGGTGTTTTTGGGTTAGATCGACGTTTGGTTTTCGAAATTTCGTTAGGGTTTCGAAAATTTTCGATTTTTAGGGTTTCTGGCCGCTGCAGCCCGACTGTGCGACGTCACCTGCGACGTCACCTGCGACGTCGCTTGCGACGTAACTGATTTTGACTTTAATTAGTCTTTGCGACGTAGAGTTGCGACGTTACCTGCGACGTCGTTATTTTGACCTTAAGTGGTTATTGCGACGTAGGCTGCGACGTCGCTAGACTCTGCGACGTTGGACTGCGACGTTATACACTACGTCGCATTTTCGATTCTTAATTGAGTCATCGAACTTCTGCGACGTACCGCTGCGACGTTGCTATTTTTCTCCGACATTTACCTCGTTCTAGTTTCGTAAAAAAAAAAAAAAAAAAGTAAAGTTTTTTGGCGGGAAACTCCGAAAATTTTTTGCGTTTTCAAAATTTTTCCATAGGCTTAAAACTGTTCAATTTTAGTCTGGAAAAAGTTTCATTTTACCCGGCCAGTTTTTGACGTTTTCGGACGAAATTTTGGCGGGAATAACGCGAAAATTTTGTAATTTCAAATTTTGTTTTTAGGCTTATAATAGCTTCATTTTAGTGTCGGAAAAGTTTCGCTGTACTCGGATATTTTTTTGAAATTTTCAAATCCGATTTTGGAGGGAAAATTCGGATATGGCTTTTGGTAACAAAGTGCCTCCTTCTACATCTTTGTTCTATAGTGATTTTGCGAGTTGGAAGATTAAGTTATGCAATTTCATTGAATACAAAGATCCAAATCTGTTCAATTGGTTTAACACCATTGATCGATATGAGCAACCAAGACTCGATGGGGTGCTTAAGTCAAGAGCACAAATGTCAGTCAAGGAACGAGCAGAGTTTGATAAAGACAATAGCTTGTATGAGATGATTACCAAGTGCTTGCCAGAAGTTGTGATTAATAAATTTAAAGATCAAGCAACTTCTATAGGATTATGGGATGCTCTTATAGCGGGTTACGATCAAAAGGAAAAGAAGTCAGAGGCAAATATTCAAATTCCTAGTCTACATGATACTTCCAGATCTACTTCCAACTCAGCAGCATCTACTTCTACTGGCACTTCCTATACTTCTCATACAGCTCATACCGCTCCTTCAAAGTCTACTGAGGAACATGCTAAAATCTTTACAGCTTTCCTCAATTCTTATGAGAATTTTCTTTCCAAGAAGGCTAGTACTTTGCAGCTCACTGAGGAAGACTTTGAACAGATCGATTCTGATGATTTTGAGTATATGGACATCAAATGGAGCATGGCCATGATAACCCAAAGGACAAAGAAATTTCTTCAGAGAACGGGCAGAAAAGACCTGGATGACGATGGTGATACAGGTCTTGGTTTTAATAAAAGCAAAGTGAAATGCAAGAACTGTCAAATTCATGGGCACTTTGCTAAGGAGTGTGAGAAAGTAAAATATCCTTCATCTGGATTCACTACTCCTACAGCTCCAACGACTCCAGAGAAAAACACAACATCACAGGCTATGACGGTGTATTCTCAAGGAGTGTTTGATTTTAGTGCACTTCAAGGAGAGGTTCAACACAGTGCGCTCTTGGCAAAGATACATGAGGTAGAAACAGAATCTGAAAAACCTTTTACTTGCATATCCTGTATTAAATTGGAAGCTTCTTTAAAATGTTTTCAAATAGACTATGTAGACTTGAGAGAAAAGGTCGAGAAACTCACTGAGTCAAATAAGTTTCTAAAAGCTAATGAAATACTTTATGAAAAGGAAGTTGAGGCTCATAAGTTTGACACTGAGAAATATAAAGCTAAAGTTTTCAGTCAACAAGATGCCATTAACAGCTATTTAACAGAAATTGAGTTGTTAAATAAAGAACTTTCTGAGCTAAAGTCTGAGTCTGACTCTTTTAAAAAAGGAATCACAAGTTTCTCAAACTCTCATAAAATCTTCGATGAAATTGTTGACAAGCAGAGGACAAATACAAGTAGTAAGGCTGGAATAGGGTATAACTCAGTTCCACCTCCTACTAATCACTATCCTCGGCCTGTTAAGGAAGGCACCGAAGAACTTGTGGCTGACTACTCATCATGGTCAGCTACAAAGTCTAAAGAAGCTACATCCAATCCCAAAAGGCAGGCAAAGGAGAAAACTAAACGGACAGAGTATCCCTTGCCTACTTTTGTTAAGTCTGATAGTACACCTCCAGTTAGTGTAGAGGAGGGTGTTGAGATAGAGGATCTACCGGAAGAGGCTGAAATCAAAGTTGAAAAAGTTAATGTAAAGCCAGAAAATCATATACTTACCAATGAAACTGTAAAGGTTTCAAATACAAAGGGTAAAAACAAGGTTGAAAATGAATCCAAAAGGGTTCAACATCAAATGAGGGATTCAAATGTAAAATCTAAAAGTGAACAACCTTCAACATCAACTTGTTCAACTTCTGAGACTTCTACATCAACGTGTACACATAAGTGTTCACGTCCTGTAAATGCCTCATCTTCTAAGCCTCCAACAGTTCATTCTCCACCTCAACCTTTTGTGGGTAATCATTGGAATAGGTCGTACATTGAACGGCGTTCTTGTTTCCATTGTGGACAACAAGGACATATAATTAGGGATTGTCGGTTATTATCCCTAGATAGGTTTGGTAGAGGGATGCCAAGAATTTCCTCCTTTAGGAATTCTTATTCAAAATCGTTTTCTAGGCGTGCTTCGTATTCGCCTATATCAAGATATGCATCCTCTTCTCCAAAACCCGTGGCTAGAGTAAACAAAGTTGTGCCTAGTAAACCTCAAGTTCAACAGCACAACATTGTTGAAAACAACTCATCTGAACCTACAAAGGTTTGGAAACCCAAATCCACAGACAGCGCATCAATGAAATCTTCTGAGTTTTTAAAATATCATAAACTCATTGATGTGATGATTATGGATGACCATGGACAACCCAAGTCTATCAAGGCTTGGGTGTCCCATAAGTACTAACGTTTAATTGTTTGTGGTGGTGCAGTCAGGTTATTGAAAGCTAACATTTTTAGTGACTGCAAGGATGTGGACATTTTTGAAAGATTTTGTCATGGTGGTTATGTGTGATGAGTTGTGATTTGGATGAGTATATTGAAGTTTCGAGGTGGTAAAAGCGTTAAAAGGATATGATTTGACTAGATATGTGATTTTGAATTTTTTTTTAAATTAAATTATAAGTGCAACAGCCATTCTTTATACTTTTTAGTATCAAAGAAATGCAATGTTGCGAAATTTATTCAATTAAAAAATACAAAAATATGTTTAATGTTTAAGGGGAGTATTTTTGGATTGGATATAAGAATTTGCTGTTCAGGGGGAGTAATTCTGAATATTAAAAATTCTGATTATTTAATTCAGAAATGTGAACAGCAAGATTCTTAATTCTTGAAAAGATGTTGGATTGTGTGTTTGTAAAACAACTTGGGATATGATAGTACATCGGGTGATATGCATAAAAATGGAAATTTTAAGGTTTATGTTTGATGTGTCAGTAGGTTTATCTGGTATATTTAACACAACTTTTATAAACATTAGCTTCATCATATGATGTATTGGTAGGCATGGTACACACCGGTTTGTGAGTGAGTAAGAAGTAATAATAAAACTTGTCTATTACTTTGTGAAAAATGTTATATGATGTATGACATAAGTCTTAATTGATAAATGGAAGTACTATCATACACTGTCATAATTATGTAAATGTAAAATGGGCATATAGTGATAATATGATTATTCGCCTAACTAATGGTGACTATTGTTGTACTCTCGTACAGACCTGAATCCATTAGTTATGCAAATAGTCTCAAACTTGTTATGTTCATACTAAGGGACCCTCTGTTGTACTTTGTACAGATCTGGGGCCACTAGTATCTTCATAGTCGGTTTGATGTATGCCTAAATATAAATATCAAGTGTATGTTACGAGAAAACCGAGATAAACTTGGTCTTGTAATCTCTACCTTGTGTGAATATGCAGTGTTTGTTTTACTGAAGTTTATCAGTATATCATATAATAGGTTTCTCAAAATTAATATTCATACTAACAATAAAGGTTAGCTCACAGATACGGATGTAATATGTTTAAGTGGACAAACAATACCGATGATCGTCTTGAACTAATTTTTATAAAAGGTGCTTTATATATGTCAAGTAAATTTAAAGTGGACAAATATACTGATGATCGAAATAACACTTACTATTCCCTAATAATTGCATGTTGGCCTGATATGATCCCTAAGCAGACTTAAAACAATCCTATCCCCAATTTATTTTAATCTTCGTTCTTTGTTTTTCATTTATAAAGAAAAATACAAAAAGATTTTATTTCTATGTTATTTTCTTCAATATCACATATCTTGTTAAAGTCAAATATTGAAGATGTAAAGGATGTCGGTTATTCTCCAAAGTTTGTGAAGATAATTCTATCGGAGAAGCTGCTGATGATTGAGAGATGGTCATTGAGTTTGAAGATCTTATTGTATGATAAATTTGTGTCAGTCACATGAATTTGGACATCAAGATTTCTTTGAAGACCATGCTATCTCAAAGGGGGAGTTTCTGATTGTCAAAGACATGAAAGAGTTTGTTGATGAAGACTAATTGAAGACTTCTTTGACCAAGCTGCTGACAAGGGGGAGTTTGTTGATGCATTTTGTGTGTCAGTCAGTTGGTCAAACTATTGTAATTGTCAAAGTCAATTAGTCTACGAATGTATAGTGTTTAGAGTGTGTATTCGAGTCTGTAAATGAAATATACATAGAATGGTGACATTGTAATTGGGCCTGCGACGTCGGGTCAGACGTCGCAAGGGTCTGGGCCTGCGACGTTGGGCTTAACGTCGCAGGGTCCAATAGGTTTCGTATAAATAGCGAGTTTGAAGTCAGTTTAGGGTTGGACGTCATAGAGAGAGAGGGCCGTTTTGTGTGAGTTAGGAGAGGAGAAAACGAGTTTGAGTCTGTAATCGTATATTATCAATTGTGAATATATACAAAAGATTATAGTAAACGTTTGTGTTTCGTTTGTTTGGATTCCGCACTAACAATCGATTAAACGATCCGATCAGATCCCACGAGTACGGGACAATCAGTATTCTGATGACTTGGAGCGTATTTCTCATTAAACTTTCGATCTTCAAAATTCAAGAACTCAATCTCATTACTTCTACATCATTCTATTGATCGAGAGATTGTTTATTTGTGTGTTTCGGTAAGATTCATGTCCTAATCCTTCGTTTCCATGTGTTCTTGATGCATGATGAATAAATTCTCATGCTACAATGTTTATTTACAGATTCTTAAGGAGTCTATCATGCGGATTCGTGTTAGTCGGTATAAAATTCTTTCCGAATCATTCGATTTCGTGTATTTCGATTAATCGTTCATTGTCGGTTTTCATTCGGTTCAATCCATTGTGTTTCGGGTATATGAAATCATTAGGATATTATTAAAATCAGTATAGAAGTCAATAGAATTGAGGATTATGATTGTGTTTTCGGTTTGGATTGTTCATACGAATGATTAGGGTTGATTATCTATAAAACCCTAATCTGTCCAGAAAATACTTTCGGTTTGGGAGGCATGTAACTTGGTCATAACACGATGGTTTTCGATGAAATAAGAGTCAAAACTTAAGTATTTTGAGTATGCTTTCAAATGGCATCAGTCTCGTGTCAAAATAGTGAGTATAAGTTGGTCAAAATGATTTTATAAAAGTGGTTGTCAAATCTGAGTTTTTCGGTTCATTGTTTTAGTTAACTTGTTGATTTTAGAAACGTATGTTAAACTAAGAATTGAGTCTTGAAATTTTTACTGGAGTAATTTTAAAGTGTCAATAATTTTCTGTAAAAATATCATAGTCTTTTTAAGTATTTAAGTAATTTAAATAAATTATAATTTTTGTGAAGTCAGAAAGTGTTGTCGGTTTGGAGCAGATTAATTTGATGAAATTTTAAAAATAGTAAACTATTGAAATAAGTTCTGGAAAAATTACAGGATGTTCTTAACACCATGAAATGTCATTTGTAAAATTTGTAGAGTCAAATGATTTTATTAAGTCATGGTTTAAAATTCGTGAAGTGGTATGAAATTTCTGGGCAGATTTTGAAATGCAAGATAGAGTAAAGTTACTAATATTTTGAATAAACGAGGATTAAATTTTGTAAATATACTTGAGGATTGGTTGTGAGGAAACCTAGTAAAGGTGATTTGGACTTGGGATACAATGGAAGGACATAGATATGTCTAGGTTGTAACCCGTATACGTATATATTCGTTTGTAGATTGCGAGTTGTTTGGTGGATTCTTTTAAGGGAGATACTTACTTTGGTATTCAAGGTGAGTTTTCGTGGCCCCTTTTTCATATACATGTTTTCAAATTGGGGGAAAAGTATGCTCACATGTTTTATCAATTGTTTTTATGCTGTGAAAAGTATTTATTTTCATTTTTGGACATATGCTTGAAATGTGTGACACTATGTGACTTATATGCATTGGTTGTTGGATTTGTTTTGTTAAAAGGCTGCACTCCTTCGGGAGTGTATACCTAGTATATATGCTTTGTATACACTGAAGGACATATTTATTTACAAGGCTGCACTCTTTCGGGAGTGTATACCTAATGTATGCTTAGGTGTACATTGAAGGTCATTTATGGGTAGCTACCGCATACACAGGATTTGGTTGGGTCATACTCCTTCGTGGGGTGATGACGGTTTGTGGATTGTTCGGTTGGATTATTTCACTTGTGTGCCATTTCTATATGCATTGTCCTAACTTATTATTATCACAGCAAAATGTTTATTTTTATGGTGTCTGGTTTCAAACCTACGAAACTCACCAACATTCGTGTTGACGTTTTTGAGCATATCTTTTCAGGTTATACTAGTGGACTTAAAGCAGTGGACAAGAGAACTTAGTGGACCTTTAGGGTTGCATTAAGAGTTATTCAAGACTTGTGTTACATCATTAAGGTTGTTTGTGAATGCTTGTTTTGCCTTAACATTATAGTGTACGTTTGTTTGTAAGGTTTTGAATTCATTGTTGAAATGTATGCACGACATGAACCGTTATTCATGTTATTGGCATCATGACACATTGGATATTGTATTTCATATAGAATTCTTTATAATGATGTGTTATGATCCTATCACCGTTATACCCCGTTGTTTCCGCTTTAGACGGGGTGTGACATCCATGATTATCTCACCTAAACCAAATTTTCCCCACATTCTCTTCAAATTATACTTCATGGTAGCATATGGCATATTGCATCCCACAAGATATCCACACACTGTAAGTTGCCATTTCTTACTTCCTTCCATTACAAGCTCTTCCTCAAAGATTACAATCTCCTTTCCATCTTCATTCAATTGTGTAGGAACATAGCTCAAATTCCTATTTACTTCTGTACTATTACTTCCAACTACTTTTGCATAAGAAACTTTATTTTGTGTTGCCATCAGATTTTCTGGGTTTTTTGTGTTTTCATGTGCATTAATATCTACTACTATACTATCTGTATCTACATGTATACTATCATGTGCAACATCATCAGGAGTATTACTTACAGTGCTAGTAGCATGTGCATTTTCCTGTTCAGCAATTACTTCATCACTACCAGCCTTATTCTCTTGTATACCAGATCCATCATTTGCTCCACCTTTCCCGTTTGAATCTGTATCACCTGTTACAACTGCTTCAGACTCATTCTCACTTGACTTGCTTTGAACAGATCTCTGATTGCCTTTCGTAAGAATTGAATCTCCAAATTTACCAGGTAATTTCACTTTTCGCTTCGACGAACGCCGATTTGGAGACATTAGGGAAAATTAGAGAAAACACCGATCAAACACCAAATTACACCGATGCTTGTTGTTAGAAAGATTATTGAAGTGATCCAGCAGATTTAATTTGAAAGAAAACAGTGATAAATGGATTCTAAAGCTTCGTTAATGGTGGATTAGGGCAAAATTGGCGAAACCGCTATTCCCGCCATAATCGCCATTTTCCAGCGTAACCGCTTTGCTAAAATAGAGGGGGTTTTTTTTTAAAAAAAGAACAATATTGTGATCACAAGTATTCTTATGATGATAATCAACTAATTCTGCTTATATTATCTAAATATTAAATGTAATAGGTTATTGTAATTAAGTGTTTATTGTGAAATGATTTTATAAGTCAGTGTGAATGTTGTATATTAGAATGATTACTTTAAGCATTTATGCAGTGTTTGTGAAATGATTTTGAAGTTTGGACAACATATATTATTATGTGTAAATGGAGTGCTTGTTTCATTTGAAGTTCTAAATTAGATCTGTAATATGTGTATATAAATGTTCCAATGAATTTAATTAATTGCTTGTCCACCTAGAATAGTTAATTTAAGGCAAAATTATACACGTAAAAAATGAAGGTTTGTGTGTGTATACACAATAAAGCAAAACGCTAATTGAGTTATTAAAAATATATATATAATAATAATGATATCAGATCATATCGTGTGCTCATCGTTATCCCAAAAAGTCAAAATTTTCATCAAAATGTAAATATGTCCGAACATGTAAATGTCGAGCCGAACAAAATATTGCTGCTTTATTCAATTTAAAAAAAAAAGAAAAAGAACACCATAAAGTAAGATTAATTAAGATTGTTTCTTTCTTTCTTTTTTTGTTACTCGTGAAGTGACTAGAGATGAGTATTAGGTGGGAGGGCGTGCGTGGTGTATGTGACGGGACGGAGTAGGAGGTGAGGGTACTGCAAAAATGTGAGAGTAGATGTTATCCCCGTACTCCCATCAATTTTTTCATAAATTTATATCTATATGTTGGTAGATACTCTTCCCGTCCCAAAATAAGTGTCATGTTTTAGTTTTCACGAAGTTTAACACTATTACTCTTACTATTTGCACAGACTCCCATTTATAAGTTTTAAGAAAAGGTATACTAAGGGTATGATGGTAAAGTTAATATTTTTGAAAGTGGACACTTATTTTGGGACAAACCAAAATGGAAAAGTGGACACTAATTTTAAGACGGAGAGAGTACTTGGATTTTGGTAAATTAGATGTGTTTGGGGTTTCTTCCAGGATGCTAACAACCTATAACTAGGATATGCGTGTTTTGTCGCAAATCATAAGACAATTGCTCATCGGACCTTTACAAAAAATGACATGTGACTAACACTTGGAGACTATTCACTTTTTCTTGAAATAAACTCACACCACATCAAGAGTTGGTAGTTTGTACTCAGTATACGGGAGATTGGGAGCGATAGAGTATGTAGGTTTCTCTAACTTCAGTGTCTTGGAAAGGAGGGAGAATTGTTATACATTCTTCTTTACATTGAGGGGGCGTTTGCTTCATGGATTTTAAATACCAGGATTTGTAATCCTATGGGATTTTGAAATCCTAAGGAGTTGAAATTCCTAATTGTCAAATCCTGTTGTATGTTTGGTTGGCAGATTTTAGTAACAGGATTTGAGATGTAGTTACTAGTAAATGACATAATTAGCCTTTGGTATTCTTTGGACCAGATCTCATCTTCTTTTTCCCATTGATACTCGATCTACTGCACAAACACATAACAAATCACTTTTGGATCATGAAATCACAAATACGAAAATTACCGTGACCACCAACAACTGCATATATATTTTATTTTACAAATTATTCAAACTCAATCATTTCAGAACACCAAATTATAAGCGAAACAGATGAAAAAATACGTAAGTTTCTAAACCTTATATATAACCTATACTTCTCCTACATGATTGGAAATTTGCATTATTGGTAGATCCACGGCTCATCAGCCATCAAGAGTAAAAGAATTAGGGCCAGATTATTGTAAATCATTATTATAAACTAAAAATTAGAACAACCTACAAATTAGGTTTTTCAACCAATGAGGAAGAAGAATTTATTGCAGTAAAGAAAAAAAAAATCGATTCAACTAATAAATGCATGGTAGGAAGATGATGAAAGGAGAGATTTTTATTACAAAGATGTGGGTGGGCACACTTGTACATTATGGAGCAAGGGTAATACATCACAGCAGAAGGATAAATGTGTTATACTTTTTAGGGGTGTTTTTGTCCATATCTTACATCTGACAATTCCCGTGTGCCAAGCATTTGAAATCCTTACCTTTATGGAAGTATTCTTAAATCCTTTATTGATGGGATTTTAATTCCAAATCCTTCCTTAAAATCTCCAACCAAACACAATATTCGGAGGGATTTCAATTACAAATCCCATAAAATCCCACGAAAACCTCCAACCAAACGCCCCCTGAGTTGAATTTATAGATTGATATTTTAAATAATATGGATATGGATACATGTGTTCCCTTATCAATATTGGACAGATTTAAGTATATAATGGAAAAACGAATGTATTCACGAAAGTAAAAAATGAAGTTCACGACAATTAACTTTTAGATGGAGAGTGATTATTATGTATATTTAAGAAAGTTAAATGGTTAAAATATAAAATGGTATTGTTTATTTCACTTCGTTTTGGACAACAAAAAAAAATTTTATACATTTAACAGGGTAAATTGACCTTTTAGCGGTTCCTCACTAACCGGTCACACGACTAATATGTAAGAGCTAAATTGCATAACTCACGATTAAAGGGAGATGGGGATGGGATTGGACCCGGACCTCCTTTTTTATGTTGCATGTCGCCCATGTCGTCCACCGTTAGGCTACCATCATAGGAACAATTTTTTTGCATTTGAGAGCACAAATGATATGTTATAATATATATAAGTTTAATGCTAAATAGTATAGATTGTATGCATTTTTAATTGTATCAGTAATTTAATTAAATTGCATGTTTTTAGCAATACATATCATTATCAATAAATGTCGTGGGCTGTGCTCAGCCTTATAAACCACCTAGTATATATATACAATGACTATGATCTTATAGATTTTTTTATGCAAAAGCTGAAGGGTGTCATCTGAACCATATGATATTATGCGTTTTCCCTCGAGGAAGAAAGAGTGGAGTACTTATGATCTTGCAAATTTTTTGCAATTCTAGTTGGCAACATAATGTGATATAAGAATTAAAGAATATAATGCCCAGATCCAAAATAACATACTAGCTCTATAGCTAAATATTCTCAGAAAATGTTGTATATATCATTGCAAGACTGTTACTCCGTTATTAAAGTTTGAAACCCAAATGATAAAGAAGGTCTTATAATAATGAAATTGGATCTAATGCAAAAGAGACTATAGGTAGAAAGAAAGGAAGAGAATAAAAGTATCTACGATGCACCTAAATTATAACTATGATGCACATGTCATATAACTAAGATGCACTTGCTGACGTTGAATGTTGGCTGCCACTGTCACTGCCAAATTCCGATGACCATGCACATGACTTTTTAACTATGATGCACCTCCTCATCAACTTCTTATCTTCCTAACTAAGAATTTTTTTCCCCTCTAGAACCGCATCCTTCTTTAAGCCGGATCAACGGATCTTTAACATCACATTTGGTGGGCTACTAATTCAAAGGGATCAAACCAACCATCACACAAAGCTACATGTAAAACTCTATAAAAAGAATTGGCGTCACCCCTACAAGAGTGGGTTGAAAGTTTTGCTTCACTGTTTTAGCATATACTTCCAACGGAACTTGTTTGTTGATCACTCAGTAAAAATTGACATCGTAACTTAGCTAAAAAAGAAAATATTATAGATTATTTCATCTTTTACATATAAAAAGTTATGTAAGTCAAGTTATATTGACTGAAATACAATTTACCAGATATATGGCTCTAGAAGAATGTAACCAACTTGGCAGTTATTTTTTTGATTGACTTGCATTTTGCACCATTAAAATACGTTGACTTGAAATCTCAGCCGTTCTTTATTCCCAACTTTCTGGTATTTTGCTCCCCAACTGCTCCGACGGTTGATTTTTGAGAGTAGTCCATCAACCGCTCCCACGATCTACTCAATTTGATTTTGATGAACCGTTACTTGCTCATTCTAATCACAATCGAACCACCTGGATGATTTCACCTTACCTATTTGCGATGTGAATCAATTATCAGGTACGGTTCCTTAATCCGAATCAAAGGCTTAAAATTACTTTACCTTTGATTTCTTTTCTTTTGTTGTTTTAGTTCAATGAACAATTTGGATAGATTTATCTAATTAGGGTTTCGAGATTCTGATTACAGGGATGGGTAGAACCATTTTTTCATCATAGGTCTCCATCATATTTTAGTTGCGTGATCAGGTTCCTTCTTCATGAGTTTTGGATGTCGATGATTGGATTCGAATGTAAGTATTTCATAGATTGTAAGAGTGTATTTATGTTTTAATCTTATAAACTAATTGATTTTACTGTCATTTTATTTATGAGTTCACCCTCTTTTTGTTATGAATTCTTATGTACAGTGTCAGTTTTTCATGTTGCGTTTCTTGAGTCAATCAAAGCTGGTGGACTTCTTATTCACAATAGGTTAGTGATTTTGTGTTTTTTTCTTATAAGTAGGTCTTTCTATTTAAGTTTTTTGTTGCTTTCAATTATCAGTTTGAATCCTGATATGTTTCTATGTCTTATTCATATCAGCTTCAGCTGTTCTTGCAACCAGTAAGCCTATAAAAGGTTGGTTACCCCAATCACCATCTAATTAACCATTTTAAGGGGTTGTTAGTTTGATCTTCAACCAATCTATACTTGATTTTCAATCTGTGTATTATAGGTGATATGATTGTGTAGGGTTTAAAGTCCAAAATGCAAAGTTTTAAATTCAATGCAATCTGCAATAAAGGTGTAAATTGGCGGGAACTCCCCGGTCCGGTGTGCCTTTGGCACCAGTCATTGTCCACCCCACAAGGATGACTCCGAGCAACTCCCCTGGCACAGTGGGGGCGTCTGGAGTTGGAATGAACCTTTTTCTGCAAGTTCCCCCAGGGCCCATGTGTTTTACAGGTGTGGGTACCAATTATGCTAAATTCAATGCAATGATTTGATGTGGGAATATATGATTTCATTTGTTTTTGCACTCTGAATGTTTGTTTTTGTCTCATTGAATCGTGATTAGTATATTTTGATTCACCAAGTATTTTGTTCTTCCATGTATTTAATTATTTCTTGATAAATGGTTATTGCACAATTACTATATTGCAAGAACCAGCAGGATTATTTAAATAGAAGCATAAACAGATTTAAAGGTTGGGCATATTACTTGGTTGAAGTTTATTAATAAATCACCTCAACCCTTGACATATTATTTAGAATCTTAGATTAATTCTGCTTTGAGTTTACTTGCATCCACGTACAATTCAAGGTTATATTCACGATTCTTTAAAGATTAGGAAGATTTAGGATCTTCAATGACGAAAGTGTGTGACATATGAGATTCGTATATCAAGTGGTAACATTTCGTTGAATCATGGCCATGCATTTTAAAAGGTAGTTGGTGCATGTATTTTGATACATTTTGCAATTAGTAGTGATTATCTATTGTACTATGAGTTTGTGATTTGTGTTACTCAAACATATAACTCAATTCAATTAAGGGTCAAATTTGGGTCACGCAATATGGATGTCCTCTTGGAACTCATTCATTTCCCATCACATTGGTTCATGTGTAGGTTACAATCCATATTAGTATTGCTTATTTATTTTTTATTTTTTTAATATTTGTTGTACTTTTTCCCTTTAGTATGTGCATTACTTTAGTATGCACATTACTGGTGCTTAAGCTTTAATACTTTTATGCTATTGAAATCAGGATATTAGAGGTTGTGGTGGTTGCAATGGTTGTAATGGGCAAATTTGCAGGTGGATGCTAAAAGTAATGACAACAGCTTATATACAGTTCTGGAACTAGCCATCACGAACTCTACCTAATATAAATGTTGATGCTATTCAGATTACAGTACTCTAACGAATGTCATATGCTTGGGTCAACTTGGGCTGGGTCTAGGTGGGCTTGAACCGTAACATTTATTTGTTCATATTTACCAAAAAAAAATGTATAAATAATTTAGCACTGCAAAAATGATTCAGACATGACTGTCAATGTGTTTAACCCGTCCCCTTTCTGATTTGTTATGTCAGTTTTGTGAAGGTTTCATGATGTGGGGTCTCGGATGTTTGTTGTTGTGGTCCATTGTTCGGATAGCTGGCATTTTTCGATACCTTTTGGCCTGTTAAATAATTTCATAGGTTGTCGTGTTGCCTGGAGTTTGTGTCGATGTTCAGTGATTTCAATGGACGATTCAGGGGTTGCTGCTGATCTTGTGCTAAGGTTCATCTAAGTGTAGTTAATGATTTTGGTAAGTAGGATTCATTTATTGACTCAACTTGTAGCCAATTTTTTCGTTTAGTTTTGGTGTGTGGCTGACTAGAGTTAGCAAAATGGACAGGTCTTGGTCTTGCAGGTTGGATAACCATCAAAAGGGATCAGGGTCAAGTTAGGTTGCTCCCACTTACTTTGTCCAATGTTCTTTGTTTTCTTTGATATTTATTGTTAAATATGTTACATTATATATTATCCAAATTATATTCCATATGAATTAATTCTCACAATTCTACCGTGATCAAGTTTTCTTAGCCACACCTAACATATTAGTTTTGTATTTATGTAAAAACTTTTGCAGGAGTTTAAAGATGGGGGTTTTCATCATTGGGAAGTTGCATTCATGGTATCTTATGTAAGTCCTCAAAGTGGTTCAAATGTTCCTTTTTTCTAATGATGAAGACTCACACACTTCACCCATCTATTGTTTACCTGTTTTTTCAGAGTGACATGAAGTAATAAATTTTTGGTTGCTAGGTCACCTTATATTCTCAATGCTGCTACATGTGCTTGTGCTCATTCACAAAAGGGATGCTACGGAAACATACATATATCGTAAGCATATTATTGAGACATGTGTCATGTGTAGATAGTCTCAAGTTAAAGTGGTAATTAAGTGATGGGCATGAGGGTATTGATAAACACCAAGACAATTTCCTTAGGTACACTAAAGTGATACGATACAAGATAAACTATCCAGTTATGATGTTTCTTGCTGAGTAAATGCAATTATTTAGTTTATGAACATTGTAGTATCTGCTATATTGTTTATGCATTAGTTGATATAATAATGATGTTTTGTATTAGTCTATTGGTTCCCTTTTTCGTAAACTAATGGCATGTATACATATATTAGAGTTATCTTGCCCTTTTAATCACTTATTAATATTAATATTAATATCATTAATAGTAGTTTTAGTTACTCATGCAAGTCATTTGCAATTCATGAATACGTTATTAGTTACTATAATGCAAATAAATGCATTATATAGAAAGTTTATAGTTGTATACAATTATACACTAACCGATAAGTAAATAATCACCGAGACTTATACCTTTTTATGCTTATGTAGTAATTTATAGTAGGCACTTATTATGCATCTTGATGTTATTAAATAGCCTCTGCAAATAGTATAGATGTGTGGAATAATGCAAAGGGATCTACGAGTTAAAGAATCTGTATATTACAAAGTTAAGGAATACATGTTATGCTGGTTTATTCCACTAAGGGTTGTCATTTGTCTTCTTTTCTGGTGAAACAGTAGCAGCTACAAGAGAAGCTTATGAATGCTTGAAAGCTGAGCGAAGAAGTCAAAATGCTTTCTACATAAATTGCAAGATCTTGGACAAAGAGTTGCTAATGTTCAACTATAATGCAAGGTTATATATTCCATTCATCCTCTTCAATTTATTTATCTTATCATGAAGGTCTTTCAATGATGAAACTGATTGGGTGACGAGTCTGAGATGGGTTGGTTGGCCTGGTAAACATTTTTTTTTTTGTTTGCCAATTTTCAATTTATAGGTTTTTCGCAATCACTAACTTATAATAAGATTGTTACGACAATAATCTAAAATCTGTGAGTAAAACAACTTACGAGGTATGTAACCGGAATAGGCTTTGGGTGACTTTTAATCTGCTTGACCCATCTAACATTCATCCGCGATTAATATTGACAGCAAAATTAGTTGCGGAAGACAACATTGAAGAAGGCGTTTTAAAGATAGAATATACATGGTTTTCGTGATCTCATTATTATACTTATATATTTGTTCAGAGAATGATGAAAAGATGGAAAGGAAGAAAGACAAGAGTAGTAGAAAGGAAGGCCAAAATGCATAAATGTTGGACGAACAGGAAATTATTCATCACTGCCTTAATCCCTTGATCATTCCTTCGCTTCCTGCTTTATTAACTAACAAGTTATGTAAAATGGTTAGGGTTAAGGAGGGACCATTTATGTACACGTCAGGAAGTTTGTGCTTATACTCTAAATAATTTTGCATTATCTTATGTTATCCCCTTGATTTATAGGGTGTTCAATATATACGTGCTTGTATGATAGCCATTTTGACTGAATATACTAGTTGGATATTTGTTAACTTATTCTGAATTGAAATTTTCTCTAGAAAGATTACAAAAACAATAAAGATGTGTAGTTGCATCCGAAGTAAAGCAACAAGTTAAAAATTTTAATGAGATAGGGGTGAAAATGTAAAATGATGGAAACTACAGGGGCCTGTTTCGCACAGTATTTCCAGTTTTAGATGCCTTTCATCGAATTCTTTTCTTCTAGATAACCAAAGTAGTGATTTCAATGGCCTGTGCGAATTGGCTACTCTCACCGGTACCTTCACATACTATTCTCCCTACTACTAGCCACCGGCGCGATAAACAGTTCACAAATTATCGGCCAGTTACTTCGTTCGACGCCGGTCCGTTACTATATTCATATCACCAACACACACCTCCAGCCACAGCCGTTCGCGCACAATCCAAACGAGGTTTCTTACAGAAAAACGATGACGTATCAGCTTCACGTAAGTATAATAGACAAAATTAGGCATATAAATTTAAAATTAAACTTGTAGCTTAATATTATCAGTATCTTTTCATTTTCAAAGTAATAGTGAGGAACTTAATACTTCATTGTGTGTATGTATGTAATATATATAACTGGTAGTGTGTGACTATTGTTGTTATTTCAGCGGCTGATTTGCAATTTGAAGCTCCGCTTTAAATTGTCTTGTATCCTGATCCTATACTGAGGGCGAAAAACAAGCGAGTCGATACGTTTGATGAGAATTTGAAGAAATTAGTAGATGAAATGTTTGACGTAATGTACAAGTAAGTGTTCTTCGTTTATCTGCAGTGTTGTTAACTTGTTAATTGTAATTGCTTGTGGTTTATATGTGCAATTTCCGGGTGTTTTGTTTTGGTGATTAAGCGGTAAATAAGGCGATTATCTAGTTGCAAGTGTTAGTGATTCGAGTTTGAAGATGCTGTAGACTGTGATATGCACTCAATATGTGCAAGTGTGATTATCTTATTTCAAGTAAATGGCAGGTGATGGTTTAATAGTAATACAGGGTTGTAGAATTTGAATACCTGTATCGTACTAAATTGGCATCATATTTAATGTATGGTGTTGCACAGTTTAACTTTAAATATTGACTAGTTTTGGTTAAATTTTGTATGTTTGATGTAAATGGAAGTCTGATGCGTCTTTCTTGTTGGTGAGGTGCGAAATGTATACATACTTAGGAGAGCAAAAGTCTGAATACCGAAGAAGTGTGATAAGGTCGTTGAAGTGTACTCTTTTCCCTGAAGTTGGTTGCTCTATGTTCTGGGATTAACATAATATAGTCAATATAAACTAGAAACAAATATACATGGAGCAAAGTTTTGGTTAATAACTCACATTTTAGTAGTGTCTCACCATATGACCTTTTGTATGTTTGGTCACTTCACATGTTCACAGGTCCCGTCTTTTTACATTTACGTGTTCTTAATGATAATATTTTTGTTGTACCTGTCTTCTAATTTTTCAAAAGTTCACCCTAGAGTCCTAGACCCCTTATGTCGTATGAACACCCCTGAGGTTCTCATTTTCTCTAGAACAATTTGTCATGAGCATCTAATTGTCATATTGTATGCAAAAGGTTTATCAACATGATACTCTATTTAAATTTTTGTACCGTTTAGCAGTATATGTGTGTGTGTGTGTATATATATGTATATATATAGCTGTTAACCAAATATCTCCTGCCCAGGGCCAGTGGCTGCACAAACTTATTTCCTCGTTTTGTCCTTACTCCTTTGGTTGCAACAACTGAAGAGGTAGATAATATGTATGTAAATAAATAGGATGACTTAGATCTGAACTCAAGTTACAGGTGTACCAGTATAACCATGCATCTTTGTGGAATTCTTTTTGAGATTTAACCAGAACGATGGAATAACTTTTAGATTATTCAAAACACAATTCATCTTGTTACTCGCTAACTTGTAATTGGAAGTCTTGATGGGTCGATTTAAAATAAACCCCAACAACATGTGTAAATATGAAAGTAGAAACTTACGATGAAATGTTGCTTAAATTTGAACTATCTTGATTTGGCTAAAAGGTCAACTCTGTGGGCATATAATATTTCAATAACGAAGTGGAAAGTATGGAGGAGTATAAACACTGGTTTTCGAGGCGTTGTAATAACCTTCAAACATTAATGTGTTTTTGAAGTGATTGTTTTGATTTTGCTGTAAAATGGTCACACAATTTTACTTACTGGGCTTATAGAAAATCTTGTTATTTACAGGAGTATGAACTATTCTTGTTGGCTTACTTGTCCACAGAACTGATGGCATTGGCCTCTCAGCACCTCAAGTTGGGATCAATGTTCAACTGATGGTGTTTAATGCAGTTGGTGAACGTGGTGAAGGAGAGGAGCTTGTTCTGATAAATCCAAAAGTTACCAGATATTCTAAAAAGTTGGCTCCATTTACAGAAGGCTGCCTATCTTTTCCAGGGATCAATGCAGATGTGGTGGTAATAACTAATAGGATTTATATTTTTTAGTACTTCCTATTGTAATTAAAACTGGTCAATAGTTTTTGTATAATCTTAGTTGCATATTTAGTGACTTGATGAGCGATAATCAGAAAAGAAGGTGGAACTTTGTTTGGTCACAAACTAATTATATGTGTTAAATATATGTAGTTCAACCTAAGCGGCTGTAGTACTGTCATGTCTTCTTCACAGCGATTTCTGATGTCTCTGACTTTGCAGAGGCCGGAAGCTGTTAAGGTTGATGCACAAGACATCACTGGCGCAAAGTTTTCAGTTAGCTTGTCGCACCTTCCTGCACGTGTTTTTCAGCATGAATATGATCATTTGGAGGCAAGTTTATCATTGTCCATTATTTGTTGTTCGACTATGACCAATAATTTCACTTTTGACCTATTCAATTTACTTATGAATTACATTTTTACAGATATAGTTTCTGAAAATATCTATCATGCACTTAAATAAATCTACAGGGGATTCTCTTCTTTGACAGAATGACTGCAGAAGTTGTCGATAGTATCCGTACAGAACTACAGGTGAGTAATTTTGGCTATCGAAAATCCAAATGCTTGACATCCATTTTAGTGTAGGACTGACTATGTTTTTTAATATATGATGCAGTATGCCATATAGAGGTGTCAAAACGGGTGGGTTGGGTAACGACTTTGAATGGGTAATTCTCTAGTATGAGCAAAACAAAACGGGTCTGGTTGATCCACTGCCTCTTTTTGTTTTTCTTTGAATATCAGCGTGATGCTGGCTTTCTTAGTGATGCCGATTGATCATTTTAAAACACTAAACAGGCATTGGAGCAGAAATATGAGGATAGGACAGGACTGCCGAGGCCTGAAAGTGTAGAAACCCGCAAAAGATGGAAGGCAGCTTCTGGGTTTGGAAGATCTGGATTTGCGTGAGTGCATTATGGTAATTAGTTTGCACTCGATCATTTCTTTCATATCCTCATTAATCTTCAAGGAGAGTAGTATTTAAAATTGGAGACCGGTACACGTTTTTGTAATGGTTTCGTTTCTTACCCGCCAACCAAAAAACATTGATTAGTATTTCGAGCATGTATTTGGTTCATACGTGTATAAAGACATTAAAAAAGGTTGGATTGCAGAAAAACGATGAAGATAAAAATCAAAGTTGGTTCAAAGTTATGAAATGAAGATAAACCATGTCCTAGCTAAGTGCTGTGTCTCGTTTTTGAATTTGGTTATTTTTATATAGTTATGTCGACCTCTTTTTCCCCAAGGAAGTTGTAATATCGTTATTAGGAGAAAAGTCTGACTGTTTGTTTTTAATAACTGGAAAACCCACCGTTTCCTTGGAAGATGAAGGTTGAATACTACATATCCATATATGAGTTAGCATATCGTAATTTCCTGTTTACAGTTGAAGGTTTGTATACACCCATTCCTTAATTAGCTTCGTGATCCCAGCACTCCTCTTCCGAACGGCCATCCCTTGCCACCCCTCTTAAATTTCAAGCCTCCAGGTCAGTTCTTTTCCTCCATGTTGTAATGGTATTTGCTTCCATTACAATCATTTCTCTAAACAGCTTGGTATGACTATTGTCAGAGCTAAAATGTGCGTCTTTGGAGCTTCTGGCTAAGTTGATAGCGGAACATGCTCGGAAGCAGTGTTCCTTTCTTGGGTTTTAAGTAACTGAAATTGTTATCAACTAAATTATTGTGGATCATGCATGGCTATCCTCAGATGGTTAATTTATTAGGTTTTTGTTGAACTTATGTTGCATAGACATTTTCTGAACACGACACCAGGACTCTATGAATATGGTGGTGAAAAGTGAAACTTATGTAGGTATTGTTGTCGTCTATTATTTGAAAAGTGGGTTGGTGTTGCTTAGGTACATTCCCAATTGAAAGATGAAAATGTTAGATATTGCTATTTAGGTTGCGTTTGGTTTGCAAAATTTTATGATAACAATGGAATTGGAATCTCACTTTCATTCCACGAGGGTGTTTTGTTCAAAATTGAATCGAATTAGTCATGAATTCCTTCAATCAAAGGAATTCAAATTCTTCAAAATTTCAATTTCCTTGATGAATTTCAATTCAATTGAAAATATTTCGCGAGTCAAACGTAGCCTTCTCGAACCCTTACATTGGTGACTCATCTGTCACTTTATAATATATCTTATTTGGATATTCTAAATCCGTCTAGAATTGGATTTCCCAAGTGGGAACTAAATTAAAATTTTAAAAATCTTGGGTAGTAGTGAATTAATAATAACAACTTCCACCAGACTCTTTTTGTAATACTACTTTATTTTACATTAAGCTTCTCAATGTAAGAGAAAAAAACTACTCCGTGTGTGTATATATATATATATATATATATATATATATATATATATATATATATATATATATATATATATATATATACTAGTGTTAAACCCGTGCGATGCACGGCTTAATAAATATAATATTCTTGTAACATTGTAAACTAATATATAAATAATAATTAACAATATAATATAATATAATATAATATATAGCTATATCAATGAACTGGGAAGATTAGAAAAAGATGTAAATTGAGTATACACTGCAAACCTTGACATATCGATGGAACTTTCTGCAACAAAGCTAGAAAATATTACAATTGAAATATACAACCCAAAAAGTATTGGTACGACAACGGTTTATCAATGTATCATCTGGTCTACATTATCTCATATTCATTCAATTGGCATACATAAAATTAGATATGTTACCGGGTTGTTCTGTTTTGAGGACTTCTCATATTAGACTGTAGTTAACCAGATGCGACCCAAACAAAGACAAGAAGACATATTCCTTCCGGTGAACGTTTTCCAAAACAATGACCTTTTCTTATATTATTCTTTGGCTCTGGTTTGAATGATGTTGATGGAACCACTAACGTAGAAGTTTGTTACTGGTATCCACACGCTCACCTAAGATGGTAGCCGTCAGTTTTTAAGAAAATATAGAAACAACTGTGATGTATCATATTCGGTAACATGGAAGCGTGTCGAATCAAGCCACAAATGAGCTCCAAGTGCTTAGCAGACTCCTGAAATGATAATACTCATGATCCAACCATGACAAAACATGAAAGTAAATGTCTATGAAGTAAAAAGTATATTTTGTATCAAACGGTATATAACAATATTGTATGCAAAACTACCATGAAAATTATCTTCTTGGAATCTCAAAGTCCATGCATTTATAGAGGTTGTACACTATTAGAATTCATGTAGCAATTTCAGTTATAATAATTATTATTATTACATAGAACTACATATCAATGAAATTTGAGAATAGCAAATTTAACGAAATTATCCAACACATAGAACTGGACAGAAATCTTTGGATATAAATACAGTATTGTAGGAAATTCATTGATCAAAATCAGCAGCCATGAAAACTGAATTTGTTTTTGTCCAAAATCATATATCAACCATCGACTCTCTCTAATCACTGATTAAAGTAAAATAAATTTAGCATTATTTGATGAAACCGGTAGCAAACATGACATATAACAAAGTAAATTGTGAGAAATAGAAGTGGCTGATTAAAATAAAATTATTTTAGCTAATATTTTAGACAAGCCAAAGTAGATCAAGCAACATATTCTCATTTTGTTTGTGCCATGTTTCTACAACGACTTCTTTGGTGTATTCAGGATGATCACCTATCAAGACATTGTCAAACAGATTAACAGAGATACATAATTTACCTGATATAAGCATCTATACCATATTTATATAAGTAGTATAGCCACACAAAACATATTTGACAATCTAAATCAAGAAAATATAATACTTGCCATAGCTGAATACCAGCATACTTCAACTTGTTGAATACTATACATAGGATCACGGTTGTCATTATCTAAAATTCTGAAGAACCACCTGGTTCGTCAATCATAGGAACGTACCTGCTAATTTCCTTGTTAGTTCTGGTTATTAAATTTCTGTCCAAGGCAAAACATATTTAGGAAACATGTGATACTGATTACCTGTGGAAAACTTACCTAAAGTAGACATGCTGCCAAACCTTTGTCGTAGAATATCTGAAATTTCAAACATCTATTGTTAATAAAAAGGTGAAAATATTAGGCCAAAGCAATTGTCTTATTAGCTTACAATGTCCTTTTCATTGTTGTTGGTTATAACTTATAACCCAAATGGATATTTTGATTTGCCATTGAACCCAAAAAAGAAAGCATAAATCACAAACAAACAATATATAGTAATCAAATCCACACTTTTATACGTGAAACTTGAAATCTATTTGAGAATCAAAATCTCAACCAATGTTTAGATTTCGTTCTTTCATTAGGCCCTGAAATCAGAAAGTTATTTAGCTATCTATCGCTAATATGGAAAAATGTTATTAAAGTATTGAACAACATTTAATTTCAGATGACCAACATGGCTATTAGTTATGCACCAGTAATAGCAAAATGCTAATAATGTAATACAGGATAATCAAGTCTTAACCCGACCAATTGTAGAAATCATGTAACACACATCAATGTCCAGCCTTGTATGTGATCCTCCAATTGTTGTAGGGTAATAGATCAAATCTGGTTAGTCGGAGAAAAAGCAACACAATTTACTATAACGCCCCTAAATCTGAACACATTTTTTTTTTTAAACATCGCGGAAGCAATATCCCATATATATATATATAACTTTGGATTATCCAAATTATACATAATCATTTACATAAGTACTTCGTTATATAACTACACAAATTAAATGGGCGTTACTTTAACAAAACATTTAAAGTAGTACAAAAGTCATCAGAGTTTTCATCATTGTCGAACACTCCTACAATTTACTCCGAGACCCGCCCTTAATAAAATATAATAACCTGCAAGGAGTAAACAACGAGGGATTAGCACAAAGCTAAGTGAGTTAACTCATTGCTAACACTACACTTAGTTTAACACCATGAGTCTACAACAATTTAACACATTGACTCAACATCACTAGAGGATCGGTGGCCCTTGTGGCACCCTCAGCCGCGGTGGCCCACCAAGCGACACTTACACCAACTGCAAGCCAGTACAGTGGTTAACCGGTAACGGTTTGCTACCTTTAGTCAACACAAGCTCCATTCACAACACATGTGTACAACTCTCGTGTTGACTAACCTGTAGCAAAACGTCCAACAAGTTGACCTCCTTAACACAATCACCAATAGGTTTGTTAACACTTGCTTCTAATTCACAATATGTCTTAACACATGAATGCACAAATAACACTTGAATTAACCACATAAGTGATCCCCAAATATAGTGAGAGATTTAAGTCCACTCACCTGTCCACTTTGACTTCAGTTACTCAAGTGACTAAACTCACTGAGTCTTCGCCTTGTCTGTAAACACATCAAAACACTCGAATTAATAACTTAATATAAGTGCACATTGTTAAGGAAACAATCACTTTACATACTCATATTTTTTACAAATTAAACATGTATTATATAATAGATACACTAAATATATATATATATATATATATATATAGATACACATTCATATAATCATAACTAGTAAAAAGAAAACATATTGATCTGCAGTGGGAATCCGCCCGGATTCCCTTGAATACGCCCGTATTCACTTGAATCCGGCCGGATTCAGATGAATAAGCCGTATTCCCGATCAATTTCCAAATCGGAACTTAAATTAAGCAATACGTTCTTGAATACGCCAGGGAATACGCCGTATTCCCGGGAATACGTCCGGATTCCCATGAATCCGTCCGGATTCCCTTTAAAGACCTGCACGAAAATGCAGGTTTCCTGCACTTCATCAAGTCGTACCCAACACCCATTTTTTCTCAAAATCAGCTTGCAAACATCAATATTTACAATTCTTGAGTCACAATAACACCTACTATCATCATGTAACTACGATTCAAGTAACAATTCATCACAATCATCAAAATTACTTATAACCTAACTATTTCCATTCAAACTAAAAACTCAAGAAATCTAACATGTTTTATCATGTAATCAAGTAAAATAAGTTCAATCATCATCATCAAATCGATATACAAGTATTGATTCAACTTATCTAGCTACAATTCATTCCTCACTTCAAACTACCTAATATTCAATATTTGAGTTAAACAAAAACTTACCTACAAAGAAGAAAGCAAGTAGATGATGGAGATGATGATCTTAACAAGAATTCAAGCTTCAATTCATCAATCAATTTGATTTAAGCCTTTGATTTGGTAGGGATTTGAGTAGTGTTTTAGTTAGGTTTAGAACTAGGTGAAAAATGAGGGATTGGGGAAAAATGATCGGCCTCCCCATTTTATTAAAACCGACCCATTTAATTTACAGTACAATATTATACTACTCTTAACTCTATTGTCTGGAACCTAAATACCAATTGCGAGGAAATTATTTTATTTTACCGTCGTCTAAGATTATTTAAAACAAATAATATTTTACTAGTCACAATATCTCCTGAGACTTATTTACCTATAAATTTCAAAATCAAACATATTTAAATAATTAAATTTACGTATTTAAATTTAAATAAATACCTGATTCTACTGGGCCCAATTCAGGGTGTTACAAATCTCCCCTCCTTAAAAGATTTCGTCCCCGAAATCTAACTAGACTCGAACAAACTAGGGTAACGGGCCCTCATACTCGACTCGGTCTCCCAAGTAAGATTTTCTCCCAAACTATGTTTCCATTTCACTAGAACCATATGTATCTCCTTCTTGCGTAATTTAGTCACTTTTCTATCAACTAATTCGATGGGCTCTTCTACCAATTTCTGATTTAGGTCAACTCTAAGATCTTGTAACGGAAGGATTTGGGTTTGATCCTCCACATTACATTTCCGCAAATAACAAACATTAAAGGTGTCATGAATACCACTTAATTCCAAAGGAAGGTCTAAGGCAACAGTTTGGTCATTCACTACTTGACGGATCTTAAATGGACCTATAAATCTCGGAGCCAATTTTCCACGCTTACCAAAACGAATCACGCCCTTCCAAGGTGACACTTTTAAATAAACCAATTCGCCTTCGACAAAATTTACTGGTCGACGACGCGGATCAGCATACTGTTTCTGTCTATCTCTGGCGGCTTTCAATTTCTCGCGAGCTATAGCAACTTTATCGGCCGTAATCTGGACAATATCGGGACCCGCAAACTGTTTTTCCCCCGCCTCTAACCAACAAGTCGGCGTTCGACAATGACGTCCGTAAAGCATTTCATATGGCGGCATACCAATACTAGAATGATACGAGTTATTATACGCAAACTCCACCAAAGGTAGATGAGAATCCCAAGAACCTCCATACTCCAAAACACATGCCCGCAACATATCCTCAAGTGTCTGAATGGTTCTTTCTGACTGTCCATCTGTCTGAGGATGATATGCAGTACTAAGATTAACTCGAGTACCTAACTCTTTCTGAAGACTCTGCCAAAAACCTGACACAAACCTGGAATCTCGATCTGACACAATAGATAATGGAATTCCGTGCCTTGATACAATCTCATTAATATACAATTGAGCCAAACGGGTCAAAGAAGCGGTTTCACTGGTCGCAAGAAAATGGGCGCTTTTAGTTAAACGATCAACAACAACCCAAATCATATCGTTACCTTTCTGCGTACGTGGTAATTTAGTGACAAAATCCATAGTGATGTGTTCCCATTTCCACTCAGGTATATCCAATTGTTTTAACGAACCATAAGGCTTTTGATGCTCGGCTTTTACTTGGGAACAAATATGACATGATTCCACAAATCTGGCTACATCTGTTTTCATGGTTGGCCACCAATAAAGAGATTTCAAATCGTTATACATTTTTGTGCTACCGGGATGAATAGATAGTCTTGATTTATAAACCTCCGTCAAAATCAACTCACGGAGTCCACCAATTAATGGGACCCAAACCCGAGATTGAAAAGTTTTCAACCCACGTGAATCATCAACTAACAAATCCTTTCGTTTCAACATGATCTCGGATTTCAAATTAGCATCCAATAAAGCTTCAATCTGTGCGACTCTAAGCTGAGAAATCAAATCAGAGGACACTTCTAATCGCATAAAACAAATCTTGTCACTAGCTATATTTCTACTCAACGCATCCGCAACCACATTAGCTTTACCCGGGTGATAACGGAATTCACAGTCGTAATCTTTAATTAATTCCAACCACCTCCTCTGACGCATATTCAATTCTTTTTGTGAAAACATGTACTGAAGGCTTTTATGATTCGTACAAATTACACATTTCGTACCATACAAATAATGTCTCCAAATCTTCAAGGCAAAAATTACAGCCGCAAGTTCCAAATCATGTGTCGGATAATTCTTTTCATGTGGTTTAAGCTGTCTAGAAGCATATGCAATTACACCATCTCTTTGCATTAAAACACCACCTAATCCAGTATGCGATGCATCACAATATACAATGAAATCATCCGACCCGTCAGGTAACGCCAAAATCGGAGCTTGACACAATAATTGCTTTAACGTCTGAAAAGCTGCCTCTTGTTGTTCGGTCCACTGAAATTTCACATCCTTCCGAGTTAACTTAGTCAATGGGCTCGCAATTTTAGAAAAATCTTTGATAAACTTTCTATAGTATCCTGCTAATCCAAGGAAACTTTTAATTTCTGAAGGAGACTTAGGCGCATTCCAATTCATAACAGCCTTCACTTTAGATGGATCCACTCTAACCCCATCTTTGCAAATAATATGTCCCAAAAACTGCACCTCACGCAACCAAAACTCGCATTTCGAAAACTTTGCATAAAGCTGCTCTCTTTTCAAAGTTTCAAGTATCAATCTCAGATGCATTTCATGATCCGCTTCCGACTTGGAATAAATCAAAATATCGTCGATGAACACAATCACAAACTGGTCAAGATATGGACGACACACCCGATTCATTAAATCCATAAAGATTGCAGGAGCATTCGTTAACCCGAACGGCATAACCAAAAACTCATAGTGACCATACCTCGTGCGAAAAGCGGTTTTAGGAATATCTTCTTCACGAACTCGGACCTGATGATATCCAGATCTCAAATCAATTTTGGAAAAATATGAGGATCCTTGTAATTGATCAAACAACTCATCAATTCTGGGCAACGGGTATTTGTTCTTCACCGTTCTCTTATTTAATTCCCGATAATCGATGCACATACGGAGAGTAACATCTTTCTTCTTCACAAACAATACGGGAGCACCCCATGGCGAAGAACTCGGCCTAATAAATCCCTTATCTAACAATTCCTGAATTTGCTCCATCATTTCACGGATTTCAGAAGGAGCTAATCTATAAGGAGCCCTTGCAACCGGAGACGAACCAGGAATTAAGTCAATTTGGTATTCTACATCTCTTACAGGGGGAAGGCCAGGCAATTCATCCGGAAACACGTCCGAATATTCAGAAACCACCCGAATATCGGAAATGGATTTCCTTTCTAATTTGACATCTACTACATAAGCCACAAAGGATTCACAACCCTTCACTAAAGAACTCCTAGCCTTCATCATAGATATCACCGGAATACTACCCTTTGCACGTTCCCCACGCGCCACAACATATGATTGATCGGAAACTGGGATTTTTATCAACTTTTTATGACAAGATATGTCGGCTTTGTTTTGACTTAGCCAGTCCATACCAAGAACAACATCAAAACTAGGGATTTGCATCAATAGGAAAGAGACTGGAAATTCATGATCCTCTATTAATATGCTAGCTCCGGCTACCGATGTGGTAACAGGAACTGTCTTACCATTAGCTACCTCAACTTCTAAGGGATTAGAAATTACAGAGGGCATCAATTTCAGTTTATCACAAAATTGTACAGATATAAACGAGCAATTTGCTCCCGAATCAAATAATACACGGGCTGGTACAGAGTTAACAAGGAAAGTACCAGTAATCACATCATCAGTAAGCACAGCATCATCCACGGTCATCTGAAAAGCTCGACCCGTAGCAGCTGGTGGAATCTTCCTTTTCTGGCCAGAAGATGAGGAACCTCTAGCCGCACCCGTACCCTGCTTCCTTGCATCAGGACAATCACCCGCTCTATGCCCCTCTTTATGACACGTCCAACACACATTATTTGGATAAGTACAATCACTCGCATTATGCCCCAACACTCCACATTTCATACACCTAGATGTCCGAATAGAACAAGGTCCGGTATGCTTTGATCGACATCTTGCACAATAAGAATTATCCATCGGAACACCACCATAACTAGTTTTCTTGCTTGATTGAGAAGGTTGCCATTTTTGTTTTCCTCTACCGGAAGAATCACCCTTCGGTTTCTGTGCATACCTTTCCTTATTTTGCAACCTCCTAGCCATAACATCACTATCGACAGATCGTGCCCACTCAAAAGCCTGAGATATACTACTAGCTAATCTCACCGTGGTACGGTAATCTGGAGGTAAGGTTTTCACAAAGTGGCTAATTTTGTTTCTTTCAGTCGAGACCCACTGTTGCACAAATCTTAATTTCTCAGAAAATTGTCGGATAAGCTCATCGATTGACATCTCATCAGTCTTTCGTAAATCCATAAATTCCTGTCTGACACGATCAAGATTATATTCCGAACAGAACTGTTTGCATACCTCGGCATGAAAATTCTGCCACCTAATAGAACTCTTTTGTTGTGGAGTAAAATGAGCAGTTATCGAATCCCACCAAGACATCGCTTCACCTTTCAATAATTGGATAGCATATGGAACTTTGTCTTCCTCATCACAGTGACAAACCTCTAACTTTCTTTCCACATCACGCAACCAGTCTAAGGTAACCGTAGGATCAGGACTTCCAGAGTAAGTAGATGGTTTACTAGACATAAAAGTTTTGAGAGAACATCCTTTCTTCGACACCTGAAAGGGGGGAAACAAATGTGCCTGATAACCAGTCGATCCAAATGAAGGTAACGGGATTGATGACTGAAAATCATAACCCTGCTGCTGTTGTTGTGAAACATAAGGAAAAGTAACCAGAATCCGAGTAGAAGCAGTAATGGGAGGAGTAGTAGTAGCAACATGCGAATATGTAGGAATGGACCGTTGAGATGACCCTGCACGTTCTCTCTCAAGTTCAACTACCCTGTTCTCTAATCTTAATATATACTCTTGACTAGTTTCAACTTCTGTATTTGCCGGATCCGAAGTACCATTATGATCCTCGTCTTCTGGGGCGGAGTGAGTAGCAGAGACGTTATAGAGAGTACGGGGTGGTTGCTCATTTTCTGCCATCTGTCATCACAACACATCTCAACACTTGTTAATTGTTAGTACTAACATACTAACACATTTCACACTATAGCTAATCCCACAACCCGGAATGTTTGACAACTCGACACTAAATTTGGGATGGAACACTCTAAGTTGTTCAATTCGCCCAAATCTAAGCTCTGATACCAACTTATAACGCCCCTAAATTTGAACACATTTTTTTTTTAAACATCGCGGAAGCAATATCCCATATATATATATATATATATAACTTTGGATTATCCAAATTATACATAATCATTTACATAAGTACTTCGTTATATAACTACACAAATTAAATGGGCGTTACTTTAACAAAACATTTAAAGTAGTACAAAAGTCATCAGAGTTTTCATCATTGTCGAACACTCCTACAATTTACTCCGAGACCCGCCCTTAACAAAATATAATAACCTGCAAGGAGTAAACAACGAGGAATTAGCACAAAGCTAAGTGAGTTAACTCATTGCTAACACTACACTTAGTTTAACACCATGAGTCTACAACAATTTAACACATTGACTCAACATCACTAGAGGATCGGTGGCCCTTGTGGCACCCTCAGCCGCGGTGGCCCACCAAGTGTGACACCCCCAAATTTAATGCTTTGCGGAAGCGAGTTTTGGGTGCCACTAATCAAATATCAAAATACCAAAGTACAAGCAAACGACTCTAAATGAGACGTTTTATGAATACATTACAGTATAACAAAAGTAGTACAAGATTTTAAGTCATAATTATACATCATTAGCTAGTTCGCAAAATGATTCTGAAGATTTTAAATACATAACCAAAGTACAAAAGATAATGCAAGTAAAATCTTCATAAGGGTGTATGCATACGACTCATTCTAGCTTAGCCTATCCTGCGGCCATCCTTACTGAGCAACCCTACTGTTGTTGTGTACCTGAGAATACATCACTAAAAAGGTCAACCAAAAAGGTTGGTGAATCTCACAGGTTTGTATGTACAGTAGTAAACAGTTTGCGTAAATCAGTAAGTAAATCATTCACAATAGTAAAACAGTAAAGTTTAATTGTGCAATAGTAATAAGTCAGTAACCAAGTATTTCACAACATAGTAAAGTCGGTGTAGTCAGTCAATCTATTGCCATGCCATGAGCCATTATAGTCGAAGCTTAACACGTCTGTAATTTGCCCCCGTGAGTACTAATCCAAAAATACTCATATGAAACGAATAAGAAACGCCTGTTTATACTAGTGCAATTCGTGGTGGCGCTACCACCCCAGGCGGGGATTGTCAGTCCCATATGGATCCATATACTAAAATTCGCGCTTATCGTATAACTGACGACTATAATTCAGAGGACTTCATTGGATTAAATAGAAACTCATGCAGTTCAGTAAGGCAATTATAACACCCCTCATTCCATAGTAATAATATTGTAGATAATACGGAAGCGTAAGTAAATAAAACACATTACTTCATTACATATTTTTCCAAAGTACCAAAACAGTTTAGATGGTTAAGTTACTACGATTTAAAACTTGTTCAAAAGACTAGCATGTCGGGGTATTATATAAACTAAACTGAGTTGTTACAAAATAATCAGAGTAGCTTGAATATCAAACATTCCATTCTTCCAAGGTTTGACCTTCCTGCTACCCACCCGCATGCACAAAACAAAAGTCTGCAGGAAGTAACAACGAGGGATTAGCACATAGCTAAGTGAGTAAATCCAACACCTCACATTCAACTTAGCTAAACCAATTAACTACAACAAATATTCGCAAGCACAACAGTCAACAACAACTTAATGAGGATCGGCGGATCCGGGGATAACCTTAGTACCCGGGCGGCTCCCCAAGATCACTTATCCAAACATATCCGTATGGCCATAACGGACGAGACCGATAGCTAGTGTTTATTATACTTAGGTACAGTTCAGCACACACAACAAATGAAGTACATCCCTGTACCATTCACACAACAACACACTAGCCCAACCAACAGTTCATCAACTCGTTGACCTCATTAACAACAATGCCCGAAGGCCACACAAAGCACATATAGGCATATGATCAACAATAACAACTAATCAACTCAATAATCAAGTCTACGTTTACCAGTCGTAATCAAATGATTACAACTAAGCCAAACGGTGAGTTTTGAATCCACTCACCAATACCTTCGCCTTCACTAACTCAGATTCTCGGGGCAACTTTGTCTTTCAAAGGCTCTGAGATTCAACATCAAATAAAAGTTAGTAATCAAAGTCGTCCAAATATTACTTATAAAAATTTACACATTTGGAACTCATTATAATAAACATCTAGATTACTAGCTACTAATCATGCATTTTCAATCATAATGCATCATATAATCATCAATTAGTTTTTTGTATTAAGATTGAAATAAATTACAAGAACTAAAATCAAAACATCCTGAAACTGGCCCCCAAGCCGCCGGCTTAACCATGGAAGCCGCCGGCTTCCCATGGCTAACCGCCGGGTCACCCCATTCACCCGCCGGGTGAATTATGTTTTTCATCAACAGAACTTTATTGAGTTTTAAGGCCTCTAGCATCCGCCGGTTAGGGTCATTGACCCACAGGTTATGGGTCACAAGCCGCCGGCTTTGTTGGTGAAGCCGCCGGCTTCCCCAACATCAAACAGAAACCGCCGGCTAGGCTCATGAAGCCGCCGGCTTCATTTCCAGATCAAGAACAGCAGCAGCAGGTACAAGCTTTGCACGAATTCTAATTACCAAAATCTCAATTTCGAACCAAATATGCATACAACTAAATTTCTAATCTAACAACAACTTCATACCACATCTATACAACATTTGTCAACCACTATAACCTCCAAATAACCAAGATTCACACCAAATTCATAAATTCTATTTAGGTTTACATCTAACCTCAAATTCATCTCAAGAACTTGAATTCAATGTAAGTAACTAGTTACAATTCATCACATATCATCATATATAGCAAGTAATCTTCCTACAAATACAAGAACCAATTCAATTAACCAAGTATTCATAAAAACTAACATTGGAAATAAACCCCATTTACCTTTCAAAATGAGGGGGATGATGGCTAGAAGAAGAAGAAGAAGATGATGATGATAATAGCTTGTATATTACAACTTTCAATCACTTTCTAGTTTGAAGATTTCACTTGATTTACTAGCTAGGGTTTATGTGTTTTACTTGAAGGAAATGGGAAGAGGAATTGGTAAAGTGATCCATGGGTTAGGTCGGTCCCTATTAAAACCGACCTACAACTTTGGGTATTTAATACCCGCTCTAAATCTATTGTCTGGCACCTAATTGCTAGATGCGAGAAAATCATTTTATTGTACCGTCAACTTTAATATATTAAAACAAGCAACATTTCATTATCCACAATAAGTCCTGAGACCTATTTCACCAACTTTCATAATTAAATAATTATATCACAAAATTATTTAAAACAATTAAATACACAATTATAAATAGAAAAATACCAGGCTACCGGAGAGGATGTTACAAATCTCCCCTTCTTAAGGAGATTTCGTCCCCGGAATCTCAGCCCTATCCAACAATCCAGGATATCTGGATTTCATCGACTCCTCAGTCTCCCAAGTTAGGTTGGAACCTAAACTATGTCTCCATTTTACTAACACCATAGGAATTTGTTTCTTCCTAAGTTTGGTAATCTTTCGGTCTACAATTTCAACTGGTTCCTCTACTAACTTCTGGGTTTGATCAACCTTTAAATCTTGCAATGGAAGAATTTGCGACTGATCCTCCACGTTGCACTTCCTCAAATAACATACGTTAAACGTCTCATGAATACCAGAGAGCTCTGGAGGAAGATCCAATGCCATTGACTGATCGTTTACAACTTGTCGAATCTTGAATGGACCAATGTACCTAGGCGCCAACTTTCCACGTTTCCCGAATCTAATCACACCTTTCCACGGAGAAACTTTAAGATACACTAATTCACCTTCGGAAAATACAACCGGTCGTCTTTTAGGATCCGCATACTGTTTCTGTCTATCTCTTGCGGCTTTCAATTTCTCACGTGCAATAGCTACTTTATCCGCGGTTATTTGTACAATATCGGGCCCAGCAAACTGTTTCTCACCTGCCTCTAACCAACATGTGGGTGTACGACAACGACGACCATACAACATTTCATACGGAGGCATCCCAATACTTGAATGATACGAATTGTTGTAAGTAAATTCAACCAATGGGAGATGTGAATCCCACGAACCTCCATATTCCAAAATACAAGCACGAAGCATATCCTCTAAAGTTTGAATTGTACGTTCTGACTGACCGTCTGTCTGAGGATGATAAGCTGTGCTAAGGTTTACACGTGTACCCAACTCTTGTTGTAGACTTTGCCAAAAACGAGAAGCAAAACGAGTATCTCTATCCGACACAATCGATAAGGGAATACCATGCCTGGAAACGATCTCGTTAACATACAATTGAGCAAGTTTAGTCAACGATGCTGTTTCACTTGTAGCAAGAAAATGCGCGCTTTTTGTCAATCGATCCACTATAACCCAAATCATATCATTTCCTCGAGCGGTACGCGGTAGCTTAGTCACAAAATCCATAGTTATGTGATCCCACTTCCACTCAGGTATCTCCAACTGTTTTAACGACCCATACGGCTTTTGATGTTCCACTTTGACCTGAGCACAAATATGACAAGATCCCACAAACTTTGCAATGTCGGTTTTCATCGTTGGCCACCAATACAACAGTTTCAAATCATTATACATTCGAGTACTACCCGGATGAATAGACATTCGTGACTTATGAGCTTCATTCAGAATCAAATCCCGAATACCACCAATGGAAGGAATCCAAACACGAGACTGATAAGTCTTTAATCCCCTTGAATCATCAACTAATTCGTCCTTGCTTTTTAACATGATTTCAGATTTCAGATTTTGGTCTTTCAATGCTTCCAATTGTACAACTTTAATTTGATCAATCAAATCCGAAGAAACATTCACTTTTAAATAGAAAGCTCGATCAGGAGTATTCTTTCGACTTAAAGCATCGGCGACCACATTAGCTTTGCCCGGATGGTATCTAATTTCACAATCATAATCTTTTATCAATTCCAACCATCGCCTCTGTCGCATATTCAATTCTTTCTGGGAGAACACATACTGTAAACTCTTGTGATCGGTACAAACAACACATCGAGTCCCATATAAGTAATGTCTCCAAAGTTTTAGGGCAAATACAACTGCTGCGAGTTCTAAATCATGCGTAGGATAATTCTTCTCATGTGGTTTCAACTGTCGAGAAGCATAAGCGATAACTCTATCTCTTTGCATTAAGACACAACCCAAACCCGAATATGAAGCGTCGCAATAAACCACAAAATCATCAGTACCTTCTGGTAATGCTAAAACCGGTGTCTGACACAATAATTGTTTCAATGTCTGAAAAGCTTGCTCCTGTTGATCAGTCCACACATACTTCTCATCTTTACGGGTTAGTTTGGTTAACGGACCGGCTATCTTAGAAAAATCTTTGATAAATTTCCGATAATATCCCGCTAACCCAAGGAAACTCCTTATCTCAGAAACAGATTTCGGCGCATTCCAATTCATCACGGCTGCCACTTTTGATGGATCCACTTTCACACCATCTTCACAAATTATATGACCCAAAAACTGAACTTCTCGAATCCAGAATTCACATTTGGAAAACTTTGCATATAACTGTTCTCGTCTCAATGTTTCAAGAACCAATCTCAAATGCGTAGCATGCTCATTTTCAGATTTCGAATAAATAAGTATATCATCAATGAAAACAATTACAAATTGATCCAAGAATGGTCGACACACACGGTTCATCAAATCCATAAATACTGCGGGAGCATTTGTCAAACCAAAAGGCATAACCAGAAATTCATAATGACCATACCTGGTTCGGAAAGCAGTTTTAGGTATATCTTCTTCACGAACACGAACCTGATGGTAACCCGACCTCAAATCAATTTTTGAGTAAACCGAAGAACCCTGTAACTGATCAAATAAGTCATCTATCCTCGGAAGAGGGTACTTATTCTTTACCGTTCTCTTGTTCAACTCTCTATAATCAATACACATCCGCAATGACTCATCTTTCTTTTTCACGAACAACACTGGTGCACCCCACGGTGAAGAACTAGGTCTGATAAAACCTTTATCCAACAACTCCTGAATCTGATTCATCATTTCACGGATTTTCGAAGGAGCTAACCTATAGGGAGCTTTAGCAATCGGCGATGAGCCCGGAACAAGATCAATTCTGTATTCTACTTCCCTAACTGGTGGTAACCCAGGCAATTCATCGGGAAATACTTCAGAGTACTCACAAACAACAGGAACATCCGAAACAGTTTTCCTTTCTATCTTGGCATCGACTACATAGGCTAGGTATGACTCACAACCTTTTGACAATGACTTCCTAGCTTTCATCAAAGAAATCAAAGGAATAGCTACACCATCCCGTTCTCCTCGAGCCACAACATATGACCCTTCGGAGATTGGGATCCTAACCAACTTCTGGTGACAATCAATACTAGCCTTATTCTGACTCAACCAATCCATACCAATTATTACATCGAAACTAGGGATTGGCATCAACAAGAAGGAAATAGGACAAACGTGATCATCAATAGTAATATTAGCTCCAGTCACCGAGGTGGTAACAGGAACTAACTTACCACTAACTATTTCTACTTCTATAGGCTTTGTTATCACAGTAGGGGCTAATTTCAACTTATCACAAAATTGCACAGAAATGAAAGTACAATTAGCACCCGAATCAAACAATACACGTGCAGGTACAGAGTTTATAAGAAATGTACCCGTGATAACATCTTCAGTACGCACGGCCTCATCAACCGTCATCTGAAAAGCCCTACTAGTTGCTGGAGGAGGGTTCTTTCTTTTCTGACCGGAAGATCCCGAACTCCCGACCGAACCCGACCCCGTCGACCTTGCCTCCGGACATTGACCAACCCTATGCCCTTCTTTCTTACAAGTCCAACAAACAAAATTTGGATAACGGCAACTTTTTATCTCATGACCTAATTCACCACACTTCATACATTTGTTTGTCTTAGCCGTACACGGACCATCATGCCGAGACCTACACGAACTACACCAGTTGGAACTATTAAAACTTCCTGAAGAACTACTTCTTCCAACAAATTTCTTACCACCTTGTCGATTCCCTTGCCACTTAGATTTATTCCTACCCGACGATTCAGTTCTTGCCTTAGAGAAACTTGTATCCTTTCCTTGCCATAATCTCAAACCTCTCAAATCACTATCAGCAGACCGCGCGAGGTTAAAAGCATGCGATAAATCCTTAGCCAATCTCACAACCGTACGGTAGTTATCCGGTAAAGCATCCACAAATTGTTCAATTTGAGTTTTCTCATCCGGAACCCATTGTTGCACGAACCTAAGCTTATCCGTAAACTGTGAAATCAATTCATCAATAGTCATGTCATCCTTTAATCGAAGATTCACAAACTCTCTTCGAATCCTAGCAATATCAAAATCCGAACAGTATTGGTTACGAACCGCCTGATGAAATTGAGTCCAATTAATAAATTCCTTTTGTTGTTGCGGCAAGTGTCCAGTAACAGAATCCCACCAAACCATCGCATCATCCTTCATGCATTGAACCGCATATTTGACTTTAAGTTCCTCATCACAGCAAGTCACATCAAATTTGCGTTCCATATCCCTAAGCCAATTCAAAGTTACCGTAGGATTTTTACTTCCATGAAATTCCGGTGGTCGACTAGCCATAAAAGTCTTGTATGAACACTTCTTTTCTGATTGAGAGGATGAACCAGAACCAAAGACTGGGGTTTGCTGAAATAACTGTCTGGTCGCAGCTTCCTCAGCTTTTCTCTTGAATTCCCTAAGGAATACTAACTCGTCTTCCATCTCATGAATATACTCATCTCGGTTAGATTGTTGTCCGGTTGGTTGAGAAGTACCATTATGATCATGTTGCTCGGTATGAGTCCCGATTTGAGGAGCGACGATCCTGGAGGCATTGTTGGGGTTGGTGGTCGGTGGTTCGTTATCTGCCATTTCTGAAATTCAACACAACACTTGAACTTTTGTTAATCGTTAGCATCTAAATACTAACTACCATCAACCAATACTAATCCCATTCCCAAGAATGTTTGATATATTACGCTCGAGTTTTGGGATTGATCATTCAATAATGAACAATTTTCCCAAAACTATGCTCTGATACCAACTTATAACACCCCTCATTCCATAGTAATAATATTGTAGATAATACGGAAGCGTAAGTAAATAAAACACATTACTTCATTACATATTTTTCCAAAGTACCAAAACAGTTTAGATGGTTAAGTTACTACGATTTAAAACTTGTTCAAAAGACTAGCATGTCGGGGTATTATATAAACTAAACTGAGTTGTAACAAAATAATAAGAGTAGCTTGAATATCAAACATTCCATTCTTCCAAGGTTTGACCTTCCTGCTACCCACCCGCATGCACAAAACAAAAGTCTGCAGGAAGTAACAACGAGGGATTAGCACATAGCTAAGTGAGTAAATCCAACACCTCACATTCAACTTAGCTAAACCAATTAACTACAACAAATATTCGCAAACACAACAGTCAACAACAACTTAATGAGGATCGGCGGATCCGGGGATAACCTTAGTACCCGGGCGGCTCCCCAAGATCACTTATCCAAACATATCCGTATGGCCATAACGGACGAGACCGATAGCTAGTGTTTATTATACTTAGGTACAGTTCAGCACACACAACAAATGAAGTACATCCCTGTACCATTCACACAACAACACACTAGCCCAACCAACAGTTCATCAACTCGTTGACCTCATTAACAACAATGCCCGAAGGCCACACAAAGCACATATAGGCATATGATCAACAATAACAACTAATCAACTCAATAATCAAGTCTACGTTTACCAGTCGTAATCAAATGATTACAACTAAGCCAAACGGTGAGTTTTGAATCCACTCACCAATACCTTCGCCTTCACTAACTCAGATTCTCGGGGCAACTTTGTCTTTCAAAGGCTCTGAGATTCAACATCAAATAAAAGTTAGTAATCAAAGTCGTCCAAATATTACTTATAAAAATTTACACATTTGGAACTCATTATAATAAACATCTAGATTACTAGCTACTAATCATGCATTTTCAATCATAATGCATCATATAATCATCAATTAGTTTTTTGTATTAAGATTGAAATAAATTACAAGAACTAAAATCAAAACATCCTGAAACTGGCCCCCAAGCCGCCGGCTTAACCATGGAAGCCGCCGGCTTCCCATGGCTAACCGCCGGGTCACCCCATTCACCCGCCGGGTGAATTATGTTTTTCATCAACAGAACTTTATTGAGTTTTAAGGCCTCTAGCATCCGCCGGTTCGGGTCATTGACCCACCGGTTATGGGTCACAAGCCGCCGGCTTTGTTGGTGAAGCCGCCGGCTTCCCCAACATCAAACAGAAACCGCCGGCTAGGCTCATGAAGCCGCCGGCTTCATTTCCAGATCAAGAACAGCAGCAGCAGGTACAAGCTTTGCACGAATTCTAATTACCAAAATCTCAATTTCGAACCAAATATGCATACAACTAAATTTCTAATCTAACAACAACTTCATACCACATCTATACAACATTTATCAACCACTATAACCTCCAAATAACCAAGATTCACACCAAATTCATAAATTCTATTTAGGTTTACATCTAACCTCAAATTCATCTCAAGAACTTGAATTCAATGTAAGTAACTAGTTACAATTCATCACATATCATCATATATAGCAAGTAATCTTCCTACAAATACAAGAACCAATTCAATTAACCAAGTATTCATAAAAACTAACATTGGAAATAAACCCCATTTACCTTTCAAAATGAGGGGGATGATGGCTAGAAGAAGAAGAAGATGATGATGATGATAATAGCTTGTATATTACAACTTTCAATCACTTTCTAGTTTGAAGATTTCACTTGATTTACTAGCTAGGGTTTATGTGTTTTACTTGAAGGAAATGGGAAGAGGAATTGGTAAAGTGATCCATGGGTTAGGTCGGTCCCTATTAAAACCGACCTACAACTTTGGGTATTTAATACCCGCTCTAAATCTATTGTCTGGCACCTAATTGCTAGATGCGAGAAAATCATTTTATTGTACCGTCAACTTTAATATATTAAAACAAGCAACATTTCATTATCCACAATAAGTCCTGAGACATATTTCACCAACTTTCATAATTAAATAATTATATCACAAAATTATTTAGAACAATTAAATACACAATTATAAATAGAAAAATACCAGGCTACCGGAGAGGATGTTACAGCAATACGTCTGTAAATAATACATTGTGCATTTGTATTATAGTCTGTAAAATAATACATTGTGTACTTGTATTCAAATCAGTAAAATAATACATTTTGTACTTGTATTAAAGTCAGTAAAACAATACATTTTGTACTTGTATTCCAATCAGTAAGTTAATACATTTTGTACTTGTATTCCAATCAGTAAGTTAATACATTTTGTACTTGTATTCCAATCAGTAAGTTAATACATTTTGTACTTGTATTAAAGTCGGTAAAACAATACAGTTTGTACTTGCATTCAAATCAGTAAGTTAATACATTTTGTACCTGTATTAAAGTCGGTAAAACAATACAGTTTGTACTTGCATTCAAATCAGTAAGTTAATACATTTTGTACTTGTATTAAAGTTGGTAAAACAATACATTTAGTAAACAAGTGATGCATCTCCCCCAAAGTAAAATAGTAAAAAGGGGCAGTGAGACTCACCTGTAGAGCAAGCAATCCTAAAGTGCGCACGTATTCCAAGTGTAATCCCCTAGTGTCCTAAACACGCGAGATTGTATAAGTGTAAGTGAATACTTTAATTAATCGTTCTTATAGTTGTTTGTTTGATTAATTGAGTCCAAAGTATTCGCCTCGTATTTACGTTTGAAGTTTTGTAAAATGTACGGTCCGTTGGTGACGGTTTGTAATAATAATTTCAAACTATTATTATTATACATGATTTGTTGTGCTTATAAAAGTACACGTGTTTCGCATATAAGTCGCATCATATAAGTTTAGTTGTTACTCAAGTTCATTATATCCGTTATACTTTATTTCATAATTTACAAAATTTGGCACGAGTCCGAAAACCGAAATATGCCATTTTCGACCCCTAGACGACCCCGGATGGCCTAAAACTGGTTAGGCTAAGGTACTTAGCCTTAACCATTGGGTTGTTTTCGAATGACCGTGTGAATTTGAGCCCAATCCGTTACAATAAATTTTTCATCGAGAAGCTACCCTGAAATATGTGAAATCGTCGACGTTTTCGAAAAAGTATTTGTTCTGTTTTAGCTAGAATCCGCCGGATCCGTTTGTTGATCCGCCGGATCATGAAATATAAAGGGGGATCTACCGGATCATGTGTTGATCCGCCGGATTGAGTGATTTCATGAGGGATCCGCCGGATCATGTGTTGATCCGCCGGATCGGGACATTTTGGGGAGGATCCGCCGGATCACTAGGTGGATCCGCCGGATCGGGCAAATTTGAAGAGAATCCGCCGGATCCAAGACTTGATCCGCCGGATCAAAGTCTGGTTCCAGCATCTGTTCGTGCAGGTTTTTAACAAAACGAGTTCTAACTTAGTTTTTAGCCAATTTCCGCATTCAATAACTTAATACAAAGCTAATACATGCTATATAACGTTCTATAAACATAGAATTAATGAGAATTAGTAAGTGTTCTTACTTAGTAAAAATTGGAACCGAGAGGTGTTGATGATGATGAAGAACACGATGATGATGATTTTGAAGCTAGATGATGATGATGATGTTACTAATCTTTGTTGTTGTTGTTGTTTGAATTGGAATCGAGAGGGAGAAGAGAGACCGAGAGAATGAAATGTGAGCGTGTGTGTGTTTTGCATTATTAAGGTCGGGTGTATAAACCGGCCTCAATTATTGAAGGTTGGTGGTATTTTTCGCCCCGTGTTTGCGTACCCGATCGTTAAATATTTAAAATGATAAATTTCTAAAAATGTAATCGTATACGTTTTCAATCAAAGTATTTTATAAAAATACTTTTAAAGAGATATAAAAATATATCTTTGTTTTACTTAAAATGTACGGATAGTTTTCAGTATCAAAAAGGTATTTAAATTTCAAAAGGAGTACGTAATTATTATCCTCAATAATAATACTTGATTTAAAAATGTTTTTCGCTCGCTTTCATTTTGAGTTTCTACGTTTTGTTAAATTCGTGTATTTGCGATTATTAATTAATCGTTTCGGTTTATATATATACATATATATATAATACTTGTGTACTTGAGTACTGACACGTATGTAATTACGTGTTTTAAAAGTTTAAATTAGGAGCTAATTTTGGGTTATTTTGACCGGGTGTCACACCAAGCGACACTTACACCAACTGCAGGCCAGTACAATGGTTAACTGATAACGGTTTGCTACCTTTAGTCAACACAAGCTCCATTCACAACACATGTGTACAACTCTCGTGTTGACTAACCTGTAGCAAAACGTCCAACAAGTTGACCTCCTTAACACCCAATAGGTTTCTTAACACTTGCTTCTAATTCACAATATGTCTTAACACATGAATGCACAAATAACACTTGAAGTAACCACATAAGTGATCCCCAAATATAGTGAGAGATTTAAGTCCACTCACCTGTCCACTTTGACTTCAGTTACTCAAGTGACTAAACTCACTGAGTCTTCGCCTTGTGTGTAAACACATCAAAACACTCGAATTAATAACTTAATATAAGTGCACATTGTTAAGGAAACAATCACTTTACATACTCATATTTTTTACAAATTGAACATGTATTATATAATAGATATACTAAATATATATATATATATATATATATATATATATATATATATATATATATATATACACACATTCATATAATCATAACTAGTAAAAAGAAAACATATTGATCTGCAGTGGGAATCCGCCCGGATTCCCTTGAATACGCCCGTATTCACTTGAATCCGGCCGGATTCAGATGAATACGCCGTATTCCCGATCAATTTCCAAATCAGAACTTAAATTAAGCAATACGTTCTTGAATACGCCAGGGAATACGCCGTATTCCCGGGAATACGTCCGGATTCCCATGAATCCGTCCGGATTCCCTTTAAAGACCTGCACGAAAATGCAGGTTTCCTGCACTTCATCAAGTCGTACCCAACACCCATTTTTTCTCAAAATCAGCTTGCAAACATCAATATTTACAATTCTTGAGTCACAATAACACCTACTATCATCATGTAACTACGATTCAAGTAACAATTCATCACAATCATCAAAATTACTTATAACCTAACTATTTCCATTCAAACTAAAAACTCAAGAAATCTAACATGTTTTATCATGTAATCAAGTAAAAGAAGTTCAATCATCATCATCAAATCGATATACAAGTATTGATTCAACTTATCTAGCTACAATTCATTCCTCACTTCAAACTACCTAATATTCAATATTTGAGTTAAACAAAAACTTACCTACAAAGAAGAAAGCAAGTAGATGATGGAGATGATGATCTTAACAAGAATTCAAGCTTCAATTCATCAATCAATTTGATTTAAGCCTTTGATTTGGTAGGGATTTGAGTAGTGTTTTAGTTAGGTTTAGAACTAGGTGAAAAATGAGGGATTGGGGAAAAATGATCGGCCTCCCCATTTTATTAAAACCGACCCATTTAATTTACAGTACAATATTATACTACTCTTAACTCTATTGTCTGGAACATAAATACCAATTGCGAGGAAATTATTTTGTTTTACCGTCGTCTAAGATTATTTAAAACAAATAATATTTTACTAGTCACAATATCTCCTGAGACTTATTTACCTATAAATTTCAAAATCAAACATATTTAAATAATTAAATTTACGTATTTAAATTTAAATAAATACCTGATTCTACTGGGCCCAATTCAGGGTGTTACATTTACAGATCCGCACCTGCGTTTATAGGAGGTTGCCAATTTATAGATTAAATTATGCATCAAAAATAGAATATAACTTTATGTATATGAACAACTGAATAAGATTAAAAAGTCGAGCATTGTTTGATCTTTTATGTAATAAGTGGATAGCTAGCCTGTAAAATCATTCAATTACAAGTTTTCAATGTGCTCCACTTACGAGTAAATGGTCGACCTTTATGAATCCTACTCCTACGCAGCCCCATATGTGGTGAAGATTAAAGAAAAAGAATATGGGCTAAATACTTGCTACATAATTTTCGAATAAACCACACGAGATTTTGTGTTACAGAGAGGTTTAGCAATAGAAACAAAAACAAAATCTTGTACCCATTGAAATCAATTTTTTTTTAGAAACATAGTGTAATTTGATAAATTTAATTAATTTGCATTAAAAGCTTTCATAAGAAAGATAGGATTAAAAGGAATTATCAATCCTTTCCAAATTCGTTGAAGTGGCCAGGATGGACAAATGACATGGCACAATTAACGTGAGATTAAACCATGATTTGCCACATAGGATTTGGCTTATTAGTATAGCGTGATATTCTGCCAGATAAGTTAGAGTCTCCTACTTTAGTTATAAGAGAAGATATATATATATATATATATATATATATATATATATATATATATATATATATATATATATATATATATATATAATCTATAATCTATAATTACTTATAAAACATCTTCATATATATATATATATATATATATATATATATAATCTATAATCTATAATTACTTATAAAACATCTTCATTGTTGAATCTTAAACTCTTAAAATAAATTAAAGTGACAAATTTGCCCCTCTCAATTATATCTCCACTACTACTTATTATTTTCTAATAATCATAATGGTTCTCAATCAAAGATAAATCAAATCACGATTATTTATGGAAAGTATTTCATCTTGAAGATTTATTGATCTACTTAATATTATCAATATTTTTATATACAAAGCATTTTAATATAATTTTGTATATTTACAAACTTTTGAATTTACAACATTTTCATATTTAACATCTTTTAATTATCACTGTATAATAACTTTATGATTTTAGTATATACACAATTGAGACCAATAACAAGCAATTGTCATATTTAAAAAACATTTTGGAACCGGATTTAACAAATAACAAGCATGAAAATCATGTGGTATGCAGGTTAAATCGATCAATGGAGACCAATAAAATGTCAAATGTGATGTGTTGATCTTAAAACTAAATTCAAAAGACAATATAACTTAATAACATCATTTATATGATTTATTAACACCGCTGCATTGCGCGGGTTTGTTGCTAGTATATATATATATATATATATAAGAATAAGAATATATTCTTTTTCTAACATCTAGATTTATGAATGACATTGTGAAACTAAATAAATCTTTCTATTCTAAAGCTATTGTTTGGTATGATGGATGAGTTTAAACATCCAATATTTCAAATTTCAGGAACCATCTTTTTATTTCAAATCAAAACAACTTTATCTTTATATACTTACCACTTCCCACACACTAACAGTGATAAATTGTGTATATCAAGTGGTTAGTTTTTGACTTTTGTCTGTTACTTATAAAAGAAATTTTTGTCTACTAATCGCAAGAGAGAAGGAAAAATAGGGTTTATAATTTTATATAAGTATATCAAACTTTACACGTAATATTCAAATTTTGAAATGTTTACTTTATGTTTGGGTACATTATTAGATAGTTTTTTTTAAGTTCCATATACATAAATCGTAAGTTATACACATACAATATACATTTGCAAACTTGAATGCATACACTATGAAACTATAAACTCAAAAACTCTAGAAGTTCTTTCCAATAAGTTTTAGATTCGTGGAAAAAGGTGATCCGAATGAAAGATATGAACAGAGAAGAGAGGAGAGAGGAACATCGTATTGATTAGTTGGTTGTGAGTCTACGTGTTTGATTGTCCTTTTTTGATTCCCTTTATAACAAGCAAGTAAACTAAATATATCACTCTCATTCATCATTTTTTTTATACCTTTCGATCTAACGTACCATACATACTGTAGTTAGATTCAAATGTAATTCGAAATGATATTTACAAATTAAGAATCTTTTATTTATTACCTATATAGTAAGGTTCAAATGAGTACACCAATTTTGAGTGAGAATGAGGGAACCAACAGATTTCTGCCATGTGTCACTTTATTCTCTCTCCTCCACATTTTTAAATATTAAATAGCTCACAAACGGTAAGTCGAAAAATCATGAAAATTGCACCATAAAATTCAGCGTTTTCTCCTCTTCGATTTGCCGTCCCTCAAGGCATACTTTTGACAACTTTTTTTTTTTCTCATTTTTTGGTGGGTTTTACAAATTAGTAACACATGTGTTAGTGATTAGTTGTACATTTAATTTGTGGTTAAGGTTAGGGTTTAGGGTTAGGTTTAGGGTTTAGTAGGGTTTATGGTTTAGGGTTTATAAGGGTTTAGGGTTTAGAAGGGGTTCAAGGTTTAGAAAGATTTAGGGTTTAGCGTTTTCTAAAGCGTTTAGGGTTTGGGGTTTAGGGGTTAGGGTTTAGGGTTTGAGGTTTGGGGTTTCTCCCCGAAACCCCAAACCTCAAACCCTAAACCCCAAACCCTAAGAGAAACCCCAAACCTCAAACCCTAAACCCTAAACCCTAACCCCTAAACCCCAAACCCTAAACCCTAAACGCAACACTTTAACACATGTGTTAGTAAATGTGAAACCCACCAAAAAAATGAAATTTTTTTTTCGAAAGTATGTTTTGAGGGACGGCAAATCGAAGAGGAGAAAACGACGAATTTAATGGTGCAATTTTCATAATTTTTCGGTTTGTCGTTTGTGAGATAATTGATGTTGGGGTAAATGGGTTTTGTACATGTGGAACATTCTATTTGTACACATGGCTTGATATCATTGGTTCCCTCATTCTCACACAAATTCCTATTCTCATTTGAACCCTACCCATTACCTATAATAAATAAACATAAATAATGGTTTAATGGTTTGTCGTGTATAAAGTATGAACGTTCAGATTTTCTTTTCCAAATTACATTCAAGGTTTTTTTTAGTGAAACGTTTGTTAGACAATAGACATTTGCTATTTTTTTTTTTCTGGAAAAATAATACAAAGAATTTAAATAAACTTTTATACGGAGTATCATCTTTCTTTATTATCATTTCATATTTCATAAAAGTTAAAAGTTTTTTCCTCCGTATTACGTATGAAATCTACTTGTCATATATACCCTCGTGTCCTCTTCCATTATACATTTACCTCACTCCGATCGTTCATTTCTCTATTTTACGCTTCTCCGGCGAAGCGTTTTTCCCTCTCTGTTTGACATGTATACTACCTCCATATCCACAGAGAGGAACAACATTTAGATACATAAACCACATTCCATCATTCGCCCTGCTTTTTCCTCATTTATTTGACCTAATAATCATTCCTACCTGCTTCAAGCATTTCAATCGACACGCTTTTAGGTATCCTTCTGTTCCTTTTTTCATTTTATTTCTCAAATTAGGGTTTCTGCTTGCGTTTTGCTGTAATGTGCATATATTTTAGCTCGTCGATAAAACCCTAGATATTTATATCTCGAAATGACCCTTTTTTAATAGGGTTTATCTCATTTACTAGGGAGTTGTGGTTATTGTTATTTAGTGTTTTAAGATTTATGTAAAGTAAAAGGTTTAGGTTAAATGTGAGATTATTAATAACTGTTGCTTTGTATTTTGAGCTGATTGTATATGCATGTGTGGAAAGTTATTTTGGTTGCGTATGTTTATGATATTTTTATCACTGATCGGAGGTTATAGGGCTATGTAAGGCATGTGATTTAGCTGTGGAAGGTCATTTTAGGGTTTTATAGCTGAAGTATGATCTGCTATGTCGGATGTTTATGTTTCTGTTTTAATCTTGAGAAAATGTGGGTTCAGCTCTGCTGCTGGTTTACTTTTGTTCACCGCAAAAGCATGGGTTATTTTGTTATTTATAATGACATTTAATGGTTAAATCGTCTCTGTTTTGTTCAAGATTTAAATCATCCTACATGATATTTTGTTTGTGTTGTGTCCAGGTGAAGTATACTTGAGATAGGTTTGCTGATATGGCTGCTGCTGCAACTTCTGCTGGTCCTCGTTACGCACCCGAGGATCCGAGTCTTCCAAAACCGTGGAGAGGTCTGGTTGATGGAAAAACAGGGTATCTTTACTTTTGGAATCCAGAGACTAATGTTACCCAATATCAGAGGCCCACAGGGCCTAAGGATCCCGATCCACCACAAAACCAGTCCTCACTTGTACAAAATTCAGATGTATCTCCCGAACAATGTCGTGATGATGGTGTTGTTGGTGATGATGTTAGACATGAAAGAAATGGCAATGGTGGATCATATATTTCTTCTGAAACTAAAGGCTACGAGGTTTGTGTTCAACCTGTTCTTTGCTGTTGCTTTTCTCTGTTAACGTATTATTTATACATACTGTTTTCACATCTTTCATATGCATTTGCTATTCGTTTGAGATTGGTGGGTAGGAAAATGTTAATCTTTAAATTGAAATCATATGATTATAGTTATACGTTTTTTATGTGGGCTGCCTTTTAAGTGTAGTTTTTGTAAATTATTGGTATGTGTTGTGAAGTCTCCCTTTTTAGTGACTAATCTGTCAGAGTTTAATAGCCATTAGATTTTATATATTTTATTATCCAGCGTCATAAGTGGACTAATTGCAATTTTTCTTACTATGATATATGGTTTTTATTTGGTTGGTATGTCACCACTTTAAGCGTGTGGAATGGCCTCATCGTGCAATCCTTCTGTTTGAGGGTGATTTGTGTGGTATCCAGAGCTTGTATGTGGGCTAATATTGAAAAGTGGAGGAAAGACTTCCACTTTGTATACATAACTGATAGAAAGATAGGTTGAGTCGTTAATTTTTATGTTGTTTGTTAAGGTATATTTATTTATACTGTTGTTTTAAAAAAAGTTTATATTATAGTTCAACCTCTTCATATTAGTAGTATCTCGTTTTCCTAATTGTTAAATGTGTGTTTTTCTTTTGGCATTTTGTTTTCTCGACATTTCATGTTGTTGTTTAGACAAACTTATTATGTGTTCTAATCTTATGTCAGACTACAAAAAGCGAGTATGAACATGCCAATGATACCCCAAAAGAAACAGTTGCTTTTGGACAGGGAGGAACTCTTGCTCAGACAAATGTGCCATCAGTTGGATCTAGTTTATCTCCAGATGCTTATCGCCGTCGGCATGAGATAACTGTGTCTGTAAGCATCATATACCCACATCATTGAATTAAAATTTATATCATGCAATTTTTGGTAGCATTAGTTTTCTGGTCAAATTATCAATATTCACTCTTCGCTTTTTATTTTTTAATATGCATCTTTTTGTGGGATATAGCAACAAGTGATTGTTGTTATATTACTAAATTTGACGAATATTTTTCTATTTACATAGAGTTACACGACATGAAAAATCAATATAGATATGAAGCAAATGAATTTGCCTGTTATTTGGTTATTTATCTGCAGTAGATACTATATTATATCTTGCATGTTCTTTTGATCTCTTCTTTCTGATTTCATGTTGCTAATATGAGGTCTTACATCTTCAGGGAAACAATGTGCCCCCACCTTTTTCATCATTTGAAGATACGGGGTTTCCTTCTGAGTTACTTCGAGAGGTATAGCCTCTTTTGTCCTTATGCATCTCCTGATGGTCAGGATGGTCTTGTGTAACTTTTGTAAGGGGAGTGGTTGCGTACATTTTGGGGGACTCTTAAACGGTGGACCAATTTTGAGTAAAGGGCTTTCCGAATCATCCATGGTTGTGGTGTGGACTTCCGATGGTGATGATTCAGTTTGCCCCTTGGTCCGGCTGAGGAAGAGGCCTCCTATGATCCCCAAAAGAAACCAAGTCAGATATTTTGAAGATGATACCTTTGCTTTTACAGGTACTTAAAGCTGGCTTCTCTGCCCCCACTCCAATTCAAGCACAATCATGGCCGATTGCTCTCCAAAGCCGAGACATAGTAGCAGTTGCAAAAACAGGTTCTGGAAAGACCTTGGGTTACTTGATTCCTGGATTCATTCATCTTAAGCGAACCCGTAAAAATCCTCAGTTGAGTCCAACTGTGTTGGTTCTGTCTCCTACAAGAGAATTGGCTACACAGATTCAAGATGAAGCCCACAAATTTGGAAAAGCAATCAATATATCTTGCACGGTATATAATATTTGCATGAATGCTTTATTGAATTAGGTATTTGTTGGTTTAAATTTTTTTGATTGCCTTCTTGTTGTAGTGTTTATATGGTGGAGCACCAAAAGGTCCCCAACTAAATGAGCTGGCCCGTGGCACAGACATTGTGGTTGCTACTCCTGGTCGTTTGAATGATATTCTTGAAATGAAAAAGGTCAGCCTTAGTGAGGTTACTTATTTGGTCTTGGATGAGGCGGACCGAATGTTGGATATGGGATTTGAACCTCAAATAAGGAAAATAGTTAATGCGGTTCCAGCTCGTCGCCAGACTCTCATGTACACTGCTACATGGCCAAAAGAGGTCCGCAAAATTGCAGCCGATTTACTGGTTAATCCAGTTCAAGTCAACATTGGAAATATTAATGAGCTTGTTGCCAATAAATCCATTACACAGGTATGAATTTAACAAATTTATAACCTTTGCTGTTCTAGCCAGTTGTCAATACCTTATGCATATTGATTCTTGACTGCAAACTAATCTCTATCTAAATTTTCTCCAACCTTGTTAATCACGCTCTTTTATCTTTGTCTGTTTCCTGATGTTGATTTATTTTTCGTTGTTGGAGGATAAACCTTCTGAATACGCTGTTCCTCTTTTGGTGGATGTAACTATAAATGGTGGTTTTGATGTACATTGCAGCATGTTGAGGTTTTGACTTACCAGGAGAAACACCGAAGACTGGAGCAGATAATAAGATCTCAAACACCAGGATCTAAGATAATTATCTTTTGTTCAACTAAAAAGATGTGTGATCAGCTGGCTCGTAATTTGACACGCCAGTTTGGTGCTGCTGCTATTCATGGAGACAAATCTCAGGGTGAAAGAGATCATGTGCTGAGTCAGTTTCGGTCAGGCAGTTGTCCTGTGCTAGTAGCAACTGATGTTGCTGCTCGTGGACTGGATGTCAAAGACATCAGGTTTGTGATGGTTTCATATATTCTTGCATGTAAGAGTCTTATAAAGGTTTTGATGTCTATGTTGTATTATCAAAAGGGTGGTGGTGAACTATGATTTCCCAACGGGCGTGGAGGATTATGTCCATCGCATTGGAAGAACTGGTAGGGCAGGTGCTACAGGCGAGGCTTATACGTTTTTTGGCGATCAAGATGCAAAACATGCTTCAGATCTTTTGAAAATTTTGGAAGGAGCAAATCAGCGTGTCCCTCCAGAACTCCGTGACATGGCTTCACGTAGTGGTGGAATGGGTGGGAGATCTAGACGATGGAGCTCTGATGGTGGTTCTAGTTATGGTGGTCGTGATGGTGGTTCTAGCTATGGTGGAAGAGGTAGTAGCTTTGGAGGTCGTGGCAGGTATGATAGCAAAAAAAAATTGGTGTCAAATCTTGATTAGTTAAATCTTGATTGCAGTGACATATAAGAATTAAAACGTGATTGCAGTGACAGAGATTCAGGTGGCGGGTATCAGGCTAAGAGCTTTCATGACAGCATGGGAAGTGCTCGGGGTAGAAGCCCACCCAACAATGGTGGTTCAGGATGGGGCGCAGACCGTAATCGTAGCCGGAGCCCGGAAAGGTTTGGTACTGGTCCACCTGTACGCAGCTTTCACCAGGCAATGATGGAGCAATCCCGGGGCCCACCAGCAACCTGAAATCCCTTGAGGTCACCACCACCTATGAGGATGAGGAAGAAGGTGGTGGCATTATAAGGGGGCTGTTGTTCTCTTTATCTTTTTCTGTGGTGAATGTGAAAGTGTAATTGGAAATAGATGTGTTTATTTGGTGGTCTAATTAAGAAGTCGCAGAAGAGTATGATAGTGTGACGACTCACTTAGATGTGTCTAGCTATATATTTTGTTTTGGGAGTTACTTCTAACATAGGAAGGGTTGTGCTTTTGTTATTTTGGATGGCTTGTGTGTAAAGCTTGGTATGCTCTTGTAGCTGGATACTTGGATATATGCAATGCTAAGGTCTTCTCTTCCAAATCTTTTGCATTTATATACTATATCGTGTACAAGTTGCTGTTTTATTTTCCACACAGGAAGTGTGATCGAAGACAAGAAAAATAAGGGAGATATGCAATGTATTCTTGCATGACTATGTTGTTTGTAGGAGTCAATCTGTCTTCGGCTTTGGCTTTATCTGCTTTGCTCTTGAATACAGGAAGACTCCAGCAAGTGCCAAACCGGTTCCTGAAAGTAAAAACGACCCAGTTTCATAAAAGATCATCTTATACAAGATAAACTTGGGAGTAACAAATTGTATATGCATTATAAAATCTATTTTACCAAGTGAGTTGATGGGAGAAACTGGCGTTTGGAAGAAAATAACAGACGACACAATGACTACAACTCGCTTCACACAGTTCCCCACTGCATGCGTTACTGGTGATACCATTCCGAGTATCATATACGAAACCTGTCACTCCAAATTGTCAGGATTAATCCTTATATAAGTATAAAACCCTGACAAATTATATCATTGTAAGTTTTGCAACAATATTAATGTAAACCTTATGTACCTGTTGATAACTATGGAAGCAGATGCCAGCTAGGACAGATCTCACACAGAGATCTTGCACGTTTACACCTCGACTCGCCTAATAGAAAAAGGTTTAAAAAAATCATGCTTTTAAGACATCTAGCAGGTTAGCAGTTTAAAATATGTTAATTGAATTAATACTTTGTATGACTGCACTCACAGCAAACTGCAGATAGTCCGGACTAAACTTGAAGCCTTCAAATAAGAATGCAAAAGGGATCAAGAGGATAAAAGAGATAATTGTCATCATGGAGAAGAGATTGATATTGTCCAGTGCTTCCTGTCCAGGTTAATCTAATGTTCAAATTTATAGTTAAAAATAAGGAATTTATTTAAAAACTCAGGAGTTTTGGTGAATGACTAATTACCTCTTTCCTGACCATAAACTTTTTGCTAAGTACATTACGTGATTGGTTGGTAAAATTGGAAGCCATTGCACTGCCAAAACCGATCCTGTATATGTTCATAGTATACATGCCACAATCAGGTCTGATTGTAGATATCTTAAAAAAAATTTGGACTTCAAAGTTCGATTTCAAACCAGTTAAATGAAGCCTCTGTGAAAGATGCCAATGCCACACCACCCACAATTGGTACAAGAGATGAAATGACCCATGCCGTCGGTCTCTATGCACATATATATACCACAAGTGAGAATCAAAAACTATATTTTTAGAAATCCTAATACGAATCTTGTTGAACATAGTCCGAGTAGTTGTAAATATCCATTACTGACCTCAGAAAGTAGCAGGACAGAGAAGAGAACGGTGAAAAATGGCTCCATTGCTTTAATTGTGTGAGTGAATGAAACTGCAACTCTTCCCAGACTTATATTAGTCAAAAGGTTGCCCATCGTGTGTGCCACTGCCAACATCGCAATTGGTACAATCTGACAAAGAAGTGTTTGAAATTAGAGACGGAGGGAATAATCAAACGTTATAATGCATGAAATAGTACAAGCACCTGTGACTTATAAATCTTTGGTATTGGATGAAGTTTGAGTGCCCACATAATCAAAATCATCAGAGTACCACACCCAAACTGAAACGTTGTAACGGTTGTTGGGTACGGGAATACCTTGAGAACCTGTAACACATCAAATCAATCTGTTCATAGTAATCTCCCTCTCCTTTAGTCATATGATGCTGTCCCATTTTACATGTATTTTCAACTTTATCTTAATAATTTTTTTTACCAATTTGTGTTTAAATCTTAATCTTTACGCATCAGGAAACTAGATTTATCTATATATCTTTAAAAGAACGGCCAACCAATTACCTATCCCACCTATTGTGTACAATCGAAAACAGAAAAATGTTTGTAATGGTAATTCATATGCGAATTCTGCTTTTATAATAGTAGTGCATTTTCAGATTGAACACTGGATCCTGTAGGCAAGTACTGATGTTTATAACAAAAAGAGAAACTGGCAAATGAGAGGTGGACAAAACCTGCTTGTTGAAGATGTTGAAGTAGATGTTTAATAAGTACCAAACTCCAAACATGACTGCCAGTTGTACAGTCCGGCCAACTTTAGCCGGATTTGTAGACTCATTAGAGCTTTCAGGAGCAGAAGCAGCAGCCCTGACAACCTCCAAATCATTGTGAATTCGTTTCGGGTTCAAGAAGGAATATTTATTTAAAATTGAGTGAGCGCGAAAAGAGAGCCCTGGAGTATCTGAATACGAGCTTTTACTGCTGTTACTGCTTAATAAATGGATTGATGAACAAAAACATTGTGACAGTGGTATGATTCTGGGTATGGTATTTTGATTGATGTGTTTTAGAGGTTTTGGATTTAGACTTGAGCTAGAAAGAGCAAATGCATAACTCTCCATTGCTTGTTTGTGGAAGAAATTGAGGGATTTTGATTTTGTATTTTTTTGAGGGATTTTGATTTTGTATTTGTGGGCTGGATATTAAGATTTTAATTGTGGCATAGTTTGCATGGACATATAAATCCATCCATTATTTAATTTATATGTCAATAAGGTGGGGACATAGAAGTGGACTTGGTACACACTATCAGATATTTATAGCTACATTATTAAACCTGATATGATTATTTTTACTAACAAATTAAAAACATATGAGTGATGCATAACTGCATATATTTTTAGTGATACATGTTCTTTTTTAATAATTGTTTTCTTATATAAATGTTTTCGTATTTTATATATGAATATATATGAACCAAAACGGAATTTTGGCATCCCAATTGTACACACTGGCATGGGATTTTTCATTAAAATTAAAGAGAAATAGTGTAAAAAGAAAATCTTTTTAAGTATATGCCTACAATAACTTATTTTTTACTCCTGTATACAAACTAAATTGTTATAAATTATTTTAGAATACATCATATATTCATATCATATAACAACTAGCTTAAGACCCGCAAAATTTGCGGGTTGACTCATGATATGTCTTATATGAATGTGTTATACAGATCTAATAATTTTTGGTGTTCACTATATCGTTTTGTATTGGTTTACTTTTAAATGAAATCTGTATTAAGGATTTGAATTGTGATAGATTTTGGATTGATGAGCCCAAATATATTAATTAATTAATAGAGATAATATTGCTTATGATGCCAGTTTGTTATTTGTATTGATATTTAATAATACTATTTTATTTAAAATTGTACGGATATTGTTTTTTCAAATAAGCAAATTTACCGGCTCAGCAGGTAAATACTATTTTGTACTTAATAAATAACTATCTTTGCAGTGCATTAATGGTTTTCGTCCATCTAAGTTACTTTTTTAATTCAAATCAACAATCTATAATGCGTTACTTTGTCTTTTTAACTTTGACGAAAGATGACATGACATGACAACTCAGATGCAGGCTATTAACCCAAATGACGTTAAGACGACCTCAGAAGATTAAATGGTAAATTATTTTAGGGATGTAAATCAAGATATAGAGAAATAAGTGGCAAAAGAGTAAATTAATTAATCAATTATTGATAATATTGTGCATGATACCACTTCCATTTTTGTATTTGGGGTTAATATACAAATAGGTCATTGTACTTTGCGAAAATGTTCATCTGAGTTACTAAACTTAAAAAATGTTCAATTGGGTTATTGATATGTCACACCCCCAAATCGGTAAATCGTGTTTAACAACAGTTTAGCGGAAGCTTTTAGTTAATTAGCGGAAGCATTTTGATAAATGTTAAGCGTTGGGGGCGCACAGATTTTGTAGTGCATTCACGATGTCAGAGCATATGATCATACAGAGCATAATATATTTAAGATGCCATAAGTTTAAAGTTATTACAAAAGATACGTCTCATAAAGCCGTACATAAGTAGGGTTGTCAAAGACAACTTAAGTATTTGAAAATACAAGTTTATAAAAGAGGGATTTCATAAGTATAACCAATAGAAATTGATAATACAAAGGAAATCCATGTGTCCCAAAAGTGGCATCATAAATGGTCAGGTTGCCTACGTCCGTTATGCATGCAGGAGTACCTGAGTCCTAATTCCCTGAAAAACATAGTAAACCGTCAACATTGAATGTTGAGTGAATTCACAGGTTTAGTTGTGAATGAAGTAAATCAAGTTGTATATAAATCATTCATGTACACAAACATAACATTTATATATAAGTAGGAAACACAAGTATTCTAATTAAAGAAAACATTTCCTATGTGATAGTAAGAATGTCATTCTTACTACAATCATAAGTGTGTAGGAAACACAAGTTTAATCATAAACATTTCCTAATAAATAGTCGCAGGATATACAGGTTTATCAAATAAATAAACATATCCATTTCAATAGTTCAGGAAAATCAGGTTTAGCAGTCAAGCAAACATTTTCCAACATATAGTTAACAGGAACTCAAGTTTAACAATAAGTAAACATTCCAGAATAGTTATTGCAGGAAACACAAGTTTAACATTTTAAGTAAACATTTCCTGTGAATAGTTGTTTTTGTGGAAAACCAAGTTTAACCAATTAAGGTAAACGTTTCCTAGAAATAGTCTCTCAAAGAACACCTGTCCTTTTAGTCATCACAGGGAATACCCTTCCCAAACCAAATAGTTGTTTAGTTGTGTAGTTTAGTAGTTTAGTTTCGTGGGAAATATAGACTATAATCCCTCCAAGGTGAGCTAAACCTTTAGAGTTAAAGTAACGACACTAGTACTATAACCAAACCACGACTAGTTGTTTTGTTGTTGCCTCAGTAACATCTTAAGTATACACTCCTCGTTACGACTGCCGTCGATGTGGTTGGAATGACCAACGAGTAATATCCTGGGAGGGTTGTCAAATCGATAGTACTATCTGTATACTCAGTGGCTAGAGTCACCTAGCTAATGGTTATAGGTTGTAAGCACTGGGACTTATGTGCACTACAACTACCTCGTGTAAACCTAGAATCGCACCAAGATCTGCTGTCTTATTCCCAAAATTGTTGTGAAAACGTTTCATATAATTAATTCAAGTTAATTCAATATGAAAACATTTTATTGAAATAGTTCAAGTTCAACACTATAATATGAATACCTTTCATATTACAATTCAAGATTAATAGCATGAAAACGATCATGTTAATCAGTTCACATAATAGCATGCAGCGCAATACATTAAAGCATATAGCATGTTATCACATTGTTCTATGTTTTCCACCCCTGGTTTTAAAAGTATTTAAAACAATAAAAGAGCGGGGCTGTGAACTCACTGTTTTGCAAGTCTTCAGCACAAATAGCTAGCAAATAATCCACAAGCGTCGCTCAAATACCTAGACGCAAATAATAATACTTGTATAAGTATATGGATTATTTGTTAAGTTGAAATGTATTTAATATTTCAGTTGTTGGTGAAGTTTGCGTTTTAATTAGTCGTTGAGTTCAAATATGTATATTTATATACATTTTAGTTGAATATATATATTCTAATATATATATTAGTTGTCGTCATTGTTAATATCCATATAGATATAAATGTAGTTGTCGTTGTTGTCAATTATGTTTTCAAAACATAATTAGAATAGTTATAAAAATAACTTGTTATGTCGTTTACATATGTTGTTTGTTAATTGTCGCGAATGAAACTTTGTTGTCGTTTATGTCTCAAAACATAGCTTTGTTTGTTATACAATATAACTCGTTTTTCGTTTGTCGTATATAGTTTGTACTTTGTCTCGAAGTTTTGTGTGTCCAAAATGTCCGAAATATAAAATGTCTTAATATCGTGTCCTTAATATTATTAAGTCCCGTGTCGTAGTAATTTATACCATTTGTTGTATATTACCTAAACATAAGTTGTGTAACATTTATTAGCTTGTACATATGTAAAAACACAAAGGTCAGAAACTGAGCCAGTGGGGAATCCGCCGGATCAAGTGAGGATCCGTCGGATCTGGTGTAAAATGAGTGGATCCGTCGGATCTAATAAGGATCCGCCGGATCATTCGATATTTAGTTTAAGGATCCGCCGGATCTAACGGGGATCCTCCGGATCTGGTCACAATTTGTTGGATCCGCCGGATCATAAAGTGATCCGCCGGATCTGGCTTGTCTTTTACTCGTGTATCGTTTTAGCCGAAAGTTCATGTGCGTGTCGAAAGTTGAGGATCCGCCGGATCCTACTTGGATCCGCCGGATCTCGAGTGTCATTTACTCGTTCACCGGTCTAAGGGTTCAAGTCGTTCACGGGTCGTTTTAAGGTGATCCGCCGGATCTAAAGGTGATCCGCCGGATCTATATGTTTTTGGGCTAAAGGATCCGCCGGATCTAGGTAAGATCCGCCGGATCTTGATGATCCTGCAGTTGTAGTTCGTCTCTGTTCTTATTTTTACAGAATGATTTCGATGGTATCTTCGTTTTTAACATGATCAAGCTTCATTATATGTTATATAAACCCATTTTAACATGTTTTAAACGTTTTATAACAACAATCATCAACCAAAATCATAATTTGAAGAAATTATATAAATGAAGTAAAAATGTATAAAAATTCCTCACAATGATTTAGATGGAGATTGATGATGATTCTGAGCTTATGATGGTGTTGATGACGAACGAAGATGATGATAATGATTATGTGATCATTTTGTTGTGTTTGATTTGAGTGTTTAAAAGATGAAGATAAAAATGACGATGATGAAAATGAAATGGTGTTGCTTCTTCTGCTTGTTGTTCTTCTTCTCCAGTACACACGCACACACACAAATAAGATTTTTAGGTGGATTGTGAATTATTGAAGATGAGAAGGAAATGTATAAGGAAAGGTTTTGGTTCCAAATTTCAAACGAGCGTATGGAGAGTGTTTCAATCTGTCGCCAGATATTTTTAGTTTGTGTAATATTGGTAGTTTTTAGCCCGTTAATTACGTGTACGGGTATAATTTGTGGTAATTTAATTATAATAAAATTACGCGTTTTGTTCCTCGATATCTCAGATTTAGAAATGTGAAATCGGAATGTGAAATACTTTGTTACAAGTATAGTTAAAATTAATTACAGTAAAAGTACTGTACGAGTAAAACGCGTGCCAGATTTCAGTTAAGTTCGGAAATCATATTTTGAGGTAATGTTCTACACATTAAAACAGTAACTTACTAAATAATACTTTTATTATTTAGCACCTCTAGGCGCGTTTTAAAATTGTTTCTGTTCGTAATACGCGTAACAAAATTCTTCAAATGTTTCAGTTTCTTTTCGTTGTAATACTTTTTATATAATAATTTCAACATAAAAATTATTCAAAAGTATCTTTGAAGTTCATTTCGGAACTTGATTATTCGCGATTTATACGTTTATTATAAAACGTATATTTTGTTATATTATATCAATAATATAATTCTATATTAGTTGTAATTAATAATTTTCGAATTATTAATTATTTTGTATCACCAAAGTTATTGTATTTCATTCATATAGTTTGATATATTTATTTCGCACGTAATTATATGTACACATATAACTACTATCAAATATACCACATAACACATAGTAAGTTTATCAAAAACTTATACACAAAATAGTTTGAATTCACTTAATCAGGGAATTACTCTAGGTAATGCATGAAATTAGGCTAAATAAATACCCTAATTGGAGGATTGTCACATTCTCCCCCTGTTAGCGAAATCTCGTCCCGAGATTTAATTTGTATTATTCGTATCGGTCGCTTGTTCAAATAGATGAGGGTACTTCTTTCTTATCTCATCCTCACGTTCCCAAGTAAACTCCGGGCCATGCTTCGAATTCCATCGAACTTTGACGAGTTTGATTCGTTTGTTTCTCAGTCGTTGTGTTTTCGTATCAGCTATTTCGATTGGTTCCTCCACAAAGTTAAGCTTCGAGTTTATGAAGACTTCGTCAGGAGGTAGGATAAGTGTTTCATCGGAAAGACACTTCTTCAAATTACACACATGAAAAGTGTCGTGAATACTACTAAGCTCTTGTGGTAGTTTGAGTTTATAAGCAACAGGACCAATCCTAGCAAGGATTTCAAAAGGTCCAACATATCGTGGGTTCAGTTTTCCTCGCTTGCCAAATCGCGCTATCCCTTTCCAAGGCGATACTTTGAGTAGAACCTTGTCTCCTACTTGAAACTCAAGAGGTTTACGGCGGTTATCGGCGTAACTCTTTTGTCTATCTCTTGCAGCTTTCAATCGATTAAGCACTTGAGATATTTTGTCTGTGGTTTCTTGGACAAGTTCGGGTCCAGATAGTTGTCTATCATCCAACTCTGCCCAACAGAGTGGAGATCTGCACTTGCGTCCATACAACGCTTCAAACGGTGCCATATGTATACTGGTGTGATAACTATTGTTGTAGGAGAACTCAGCCAATGGGAGATGAGTATCCCAATTTCCTCCAAAGTCAATCACACATGCTCGTAGCAAATCTTCGAGCGTTTGAATCGTTCGTTCACTCTGGCCATCGGTTTGCGGATGATAGGCCGTACTCATGTCGAGTCGAGTACCTAGGGCCTGTTGTAACGTTTGCCAGAAACGAGATGTGAATCTGCTATCTCTATCAGATATAATCGATAGTGGCACACCGTGCCGAGAAACGACTTCTTTGATATAGATCTTTGCCAGTTTCTCGAATTTGTCAGTCTCTTTGAAAGCAATGAAGTGGGCTGATTTCGTCAGTCTATCGACAATCACCCAAATTGAATCAACACCAGTTGATGTCTTTGGCAGTTTCGTGATGAAATCCATTGTTATGTGTTCCCATTTCCATCGTGGCATCACTGGTTGTTGCAAAAGTCCTGAAGGTTTTTGATACTCAACCTTGACCTTTGAACAAGTTAGACATTTGCTGACATAAGTAGCGATGTCTCTCTTCATATTAGGCCACCAATAGAAACCTTTTACATCTTGGTACATCTTATCTGCACCAGGATGAATCGAGTAGTTGGACTTGTGAGCTTCGTCCAATATCAGCTTACGGAGTTCATCGTCGCACGGTACCCAAATTCTGTTCATGAAGTATAAAACTCCATTCCCTTTTGTTTCAAGCTGTTTTTCCATTCCCTTCAGGGATTCGTTTTTCATGCGTTCAGTGGTGAAAGCTAATTGTTGTGCGTCTCGAATTTGAGTAATGAGATTTGAGTGAATCGTTAACACTAAGGCTCGAACTCTACGAGGCTTAACGTTCTCTTTACGACTCAAAGCATCAGCTACTACATTAGCCTTGCCTGGATGGTATTTAATCTCACAGTCGTAATCATTCAGCAATTCGACCCAACGTCTCTGTCTCATGTTGAGTTCTTTCTGGTCGAATATGTGTTGTAGACTCTTGTGGTCAGTGAAAATTGTACACTTGGTGCCATATAAGTAGTGTCTCCAGATTTTCAATGCAAAAACGACTGCTCCCAACTCTAAGTCATGAGTCGTATAATTCTTCTCGTGAATCTTCAATTGACGAGATGCATAAGCAATAACCTTGTCGTTTTGCATGAGAACACAACCTAATCCTTGATGTGAGGCATCACAATAAACAATGAAGTTCTCTGTTCCCTCAGGTAAGGATAGAATCGGTGCGGTGCTCAACTTTTGTTTCAACAGTTGGAAGGCGTTCTCTTGTTTCTCTCCCCATTCGAATTTCTTATCCTTCTGAGTTAAGGTGGTGAGTGACTGGGCTATCTTTGAAAAGTTTTCTATAAATCGTCGGTAATAGCCAGCCAAACCAAGAAATTGTCGAATTTCTGTGGGAGTTTCCGGTGCTTTCCAGTTCTTAATCGCCTCTATTTTGGATGGGTCCACATGAATTCCCCTGTCGTTGATCACATGACCTAGGAATTGAACCTCTCTAATCCAAAATTCGCATTTGGAGAACTTAGCATACAGCTTCTCATTCTCAAGTAGTTGGAGGATAAGTTTCAAATGCTGTTCGTGATCCTCTTTCGTCTTTGAATAAATCAAAATATCGTCAATGAACACAATGACAAACTTATCTAAATAAGGTTTGCACACTCGGTTCATGAGATCCATAAATACTGCCGGCGCGTTAGTCAATCCAAACGGCATGACTAGGAACTCATAATGACCATAACGAGTCCTAAATGCTGTCTTCGGCACATCCTCTTCTCGAACCTTCAGTTGATGATAACCAGAACGCAGATCGATCTTAGAGTAGTAACTCGATCCTTGAAGTTGATCGAACAGATCGTCAATGCGAGGTAACGGATATCGGTTCTTAATAGTTACCTTGTTCAGCTCTCGGTAGTCAATACACATACGCATAGATCCATCCTTCTTCTTGACAAACAAAACCGGAGCTCCCCAAGGTGAAAAGCTCGGTCGGATGAATCCTAAGTCTAAAAGCTCTTGCAACTGTGTAGACAATTCTTGCATCTCTGATGGAGCTAGACGATAAGGTGATCGAGCGATTGGTGCGGCTCCAGGCACCAGATCGATGCGAAACTCGACTTGTCGCGGAGGTGGTAATCCTGGAAGATCATCAGGAAACACTCCCGGATAGTCTCGTACTACAGGTATATCGTCTAAGCGTCTCTCTACAGATTTCTTTTCCACAACATGCGCCAAAAATGCCGGATATCCCTTTCGGAGATATTTACTAGCTTTTAAGCAATTAATAGTTCTGACGGTGCTCTTACTCTTCTCTCCTTGTATCACCAAAGTTTCTCCAGTCAACAATGGTATACGTATCATTTTATCAAAGCAAACAATCTCTGCATGGTTTTTCGACAACCAGTCCATACCGACTACAATGTCAAAACTTCCCAACTCAACCGGTAGTAAGTCTATTTTGAAAAGATGACTCTCCAACGTTAGAGTACATCCTGGTACTATTTCTCCTGATTCAATCAACCTACCATCGGCTAGTTCTAATGTGTACTTGTTGTCTAGCTTATGAGATCTAACGTCTAATAGTGGTCTAAAGTCCTTAGACACAAAACTCAAATCAGCGCCAGAATCAAATAATACGGATGCATAATGATCGTTAACTAGAAACGTACCAGTGACAGTGTTAGGGTCCTGGCGTGCTTCTTGCGCTCCAACAACAAATGCACGACCCCTAGCTGGCTGGTTGTTGACGTTTCCACGATTATTGTTGTTGTTCGGGTTTGCAGGGCGGTTCTGATTGATTTGATTTCCACGGTTCAATTTAGGGCACTTGTTTCGGAAATGACCTAGCTCGCCACATTCGAAACATCCATTTGCTGGTCGATCCCTATTTGCTTGAGCGGTAGGGTTCGCTCTACAGTATTGGGCCAGATGCCCCCAGCGTTTGCAATTCCCACAAAAAGTACAGTCACCATCATGGTGACGTTCACACTTGCCACACTTGGGCTTACTCCCCATGTAAGTCTTTTGCTCAGCAGTAGTGGCAACATAGGCTTTCGTGGTACTAGCTTGCTTCTTATTCTTATGACCCTGACGGTCATTCCACTTACGCTTTCCTTTCCCAGCATCAGCACTGCTGGATTCAACCTTTTCAGTAGAAACCTTCTTAGTAAGATTCCCCATCCTTACTGCTTCATCAGTCAGACGCTGTGCTAGTTCAACAGCAATCTTAAAAGTAACAGGATTAGCTGATGTTACCAAACTTCGAATTTGCGGCACTAGACCCCAGATATATCTTTCAGTGCGCTTGTACTCAGGAGTGACCATGTGAGGTACAAGGCGTGCTAGTTCTTGAAATCTGGTGGTATATCCTGTGATATCAGCACCAACCATAGCAATATTCCAGAGCTCAGACTCAATCTTCTGCAGTTCACTACGGGGACAAAACTCTTCCATGACCATAGTTTTCAGAGTTTCCCAAGACATTGAATGAGCGGCTGGACGACCCATTGCTTGCTTCTGGGCATTCCACCAGGTCAAAGCTTTATCACTAAACGTGCATGTAGCATACATGACCATATCTTCCCGAGCACACTTGCTAATTTCTATCACAGACTCCATTTTCTCAATCCAATGGACTATTCCAATGGCACCTTCAGTACCACGGAAATGGCTCGGTTTACAGGCTAGGAATGTTTTATATGAACATCCCCTATGAGTGTTCTCAGGGTTACTACCTGAAGCATTTGGTTCGGTTTCTCTACTACCGCTACGGTTTCGGTCAGTATCATATTGAGCAAGTGCTTCAGAAATCCTTCGGTTAACCATTTGTTCAGTAGTCTCCTCAACAGCAGGAGGTGGTGTGGGGTTTCGTTGGCTGTTCCTGGTAACTCTACGCTTAGGCGGCATGATTCAATCCTAATCACACACAATAAAGTACTCGTAAGATACAAACCAAGTCATCACTCATAAAGTAAGTGATAAATGTAAATATAGTATGAATTCAATCACCAATTGATATCATTCACAAAGGACACAGCGATGTAAAATAAACATAAGTTATATATCATGATAATGGGTTAATTGTTGTTACATAAGTTTTGTACAAAGATGGAATTTACTACAAAAGATACCCATTGGATCAAACATGATCTACAAAATGTGACGGATTTAACCTATACATCCATCTAGTCAAAAGTCAACCCAAATACATCATAACTACAATCCTAATACATCGTACATATGGTCTAAAAGAAATACGGTAGACTCCATCCCACAAACATCCTAACAGCAACCATCAACACACATAATCCCACTGCGGCACCTACAGTCTCCAAACGATGCTCCAGTCGTATCAGACGCGCTCTAGTAGCATCGGCAGACTCCCTGTCTACCTCAATATGCAACTCAGAAGTCGCAAGGCGTCCAAATATCGCCAACACATCATCATCAAGACGAGAGGTGTCACTGCGCATCACTCTGAGGGCAGACTGCGTACCAAAATGAAATCCTAGTAGGGTACGAATAACTGCAACCACAGTAGGGACCGTAAGCTCCAGAGGCTCCTCGGTCAAATGTAAAGATGTAGATGTGTGAGATGACTCCCCTGTCTCATAGGTGGAAGGAATCCTCTCAATAGTCCTCCAGTGACGTAGAATACGTGGCATCCAGTCCAGATGCGGAACTCTCGCTCTAGGTGTCTGCTGATCACAGCAGATCTCTCTCTCCTCAACCATCGGCTCCTTGCCGCGAGATGATGAGGGTCCGGTGGGAAAATCCCTGACACACGATATCGGTGTCCTCCTCGGTGTAGGCCTAAAATCAGGCTCTCCAATCAGATGACGTCTAGACATAGAGATAGATCCTAACACATGAGTAGCAGGATCAGTGGATGGTAGTGGTGGTGTAGCTATAGAACCATCTGATGTGTCTCTAGGAAAAGTAGGCTGGTAAATCTCCTCAGACACTGCTATAGGAATCCCGTCATATGGTCCCTCTATGGGATCCTCCTCAGTATCAGAATCACTGATGTGAATAGGTGCGTGTCTCGACATACCTAGTCAAAGAATTTTGTGTGACGTATCAGACGTATGCAATGGTATGAATGCTGAAATGTGTTAGCCAAGGCTATAGTCTAGGTCTCTAAGGTTTCAGTCACTTAAAGACTTCTAGTTCTCTATAACCAATAGCTCTGATACCAATCTCTGTCACACCCCCAAATCGGTAAATCGTGTTTAACAACAGTTTAGCGGAAGCTTTTAGTTAATTAGCGGAAGCATTTTGATAAATGTTAAGCGTTGGGGGCGCACAGATTTTGTAGTGCATTCACGATGTCAGAGCATATGATCATACAGAGCATAATATATTTAAGATGCCATAAGTTTAAAGTTATTACAAAAGATACGTCTCATAAAGCCGTACATAAGTAGGGTTGTCAAAGACAACTTAAGTATTTGAAAATACAAGTTTATAAAAGAGGGATTTCATAAGTATAACCAATAGAAATTGATAATACAAAGGAAATCCATGTGTCCCAAAAGTGGCATCATAAATGGTCAGGTTGCCTACGTCCGTTATGCATGCAGGAGTACCTGAGTCCTAATTCCCTGAAAAACATAGTAAACCGTCAACATTGAATGTTGAGTGAATTCACAGGTTTAGTTGTGAATGAAGTAAATCAAGTTGTATATAAATCATTCATGTACACAAACATAACATTTATATATAAGTAGGAAACACAAGTATTCTAATTAAAGAAAACATTTCCTATGTGATAGTAAGAATGTCATTCTTACTACAATCATAAGTGTGTAGGAAACACAAGTTTAATCATAAACATTTCCTAATAAATAGTCGCAGGATATACAGGTTTATCAAATAAATAAACATATCCATTTCAATAGTTCAGGAAAATCAGGTTTAGCAGTCAAGCAAACATTTTCCAACATATAGTTAACAGGAACTCAAGTTTAACAATAAGTAAACATTCCAGAATAGTTATTGCAGGAAACACAAGTTTAACATTTTAAGTAAACATTTCCTGTGAATAGTTGTTTTTGTGGAAAACCAAGTTTAACCAATTAAGGTAAACGTTTCCTAGAAATAGTCTCTCAAAGAACACCTGTCCTTTTAGTCATCACAGGGAATACCCTTCCCAAACCAAATAGTTGTTTAGTTGTGTAGTTTAGTAGTTTAGTTTCGTGGGAAATATAGACTATAATCCCTCCAAGGTGAGCTAAACCTTTAGAGTTAAAGTAACGACACTAGTACTATAACCAAACCACGACTAGTTGTTTTGTTGTTGCCTCAGTAACATCTTAAGTATACACTCCTCGTTACGACTGCCGTCGATGTGGTTGGAATGACCAACGAGTAATATCCTGGGAGGGTTGTCAAATCGATAGTACTATCTGTATACTCAGTGGCTAGAGTCACCTAGCTAATGGTTATAGGTTGTAAGCACTGGGACTTATGTGCACTACAACTACCTCGTGTAAACCTAGAATCGCACCAAGATCTGCTGTCTTATTCCCAAAATTGTTGTGAAAACGTTTCATATAATTAATTCAAGTTAATTCAATATGAAAACATTTTATTGAAATAGTTCAAGTTCAACACTATAATATGAATACCTTTCATATTACAATTCAAGATTAATAGCATGAAAACGATCATGTTAATCAGTTCACATAATAGCATGCAGCGCAATACATTAAAGCATATAGCATGTTATCACATTGTTCTATGTTTTCCATCCCTGGTTTTAAAAGTATTTAAAACAATAAAAGAGCGGGGCTGTGAACTCACTGTTTTGCAAGTCTTCAGCACAAATAGCTAGCAAATAATCCACAAGCGTCGCTCAAATACCTAGACGCAAATAATAATACTTGTATAAGTATATGGATTATTTGTTAAGTTGAAATGTATTTAATATTTCAGTTGTTGGTGAAGTTTGCGTTTTAATTAGTCGTTGAGTTCAAATATGTATATTTATATACATTTTAGTTGAATATATATATTCTAATATATATATTAGTTGTCGTCATTGTTAATATCCATATAGATATAAATGTAGTTGTCGTTGTTGTCAATTATGTTTTCAAAACATAATTAGAATAGTTATAAAAATAACTTGTTATGTCGTTTACATATGTTGTTTGTTAATTGTCGCGAATGAAACTTTGTTGTCGTTTATGTCTCAAAACATAGCTTTGTTTGTTATACAATATAACTCGTTTTTCGTTTGTCGTATATAGTTTGTACTTTGTCTCGAAGTTTTGTGTGTCCAAAATGTCCGAAATATAAAATGTCTTAATATCGTGTCCTTAATATTATTAAGTCCCGTGTCGTAGTAATTTATACCATTTGTTGTATATTACCTAAACATAAGTTGTGTAACATTTATTAGCTTGTACATATGTAAAAACACAAAGGTCAGAAACTGAGCCAGTGGGGAATCCGCCGGATCAAGTGAGGATCCGTCGGATCTGGTGTAAAATGAGTGGATCCGTCGGATCTAATAAGGATCCGCCGGATCATTCGATATTTAGTTTAAGGATCCGCCGGATCTAACGGGGATCCTCCGGATCTGGTCACAATTTGTTGGATCCGCCGGATCATAAAGTGATCCGCCGGATCTGGCTTGTCTTTTACTCGTGTATCGTTTTAGCCGAAAGTTCATGTGCGTGTCGAAAGTTGAGGATCCGCCGGATCCTACTTGGATCCGCCGGATCTCGAGTGTCATTTACTCGTTCACCGGTCTAAGGGTTCAAGTCGTTCACGGGTCGTTTTAAGGTGATCCGCCGGATCTAAAGGTGATCCGCCGGATCTATATGTTTTTGGGCTAAAGGATCCGCCGGATCTAGGTAAGATCCGCCGGATCTTGATGATCCTGCAGTTGTAGTTCGTCTCTGTTCTTATTTTTACAGAATGATTTCGATGGTATCTTCGTTTTTAACATGATCAAGCTTCATTATATGTTATATAAACCCATTTTAACATGTTTTAAACGTTTTATAACAACAATCATCAACCAAAATCATAATTTGAAGAAATTATATAAATGAAGTAAAAATGTATAAAAATTCCTCACAATGATTTAGATGGAGATTGATGATGATTCTGAGCTTATGATGGTGTTGATGACGAACGAAGATGATGATAATGATTATGTGATCATTTTGTTGTGTTTGATTTGAGTGTTTAAAAGATGAAGATAAAAATGACGATGATGAAAATGAAATGGTGTTGCTTCTTCTGCTTGTTGTTCTTCTTCTCCAGTACACACGCACACACACAAATAAGATTTTTAGGTGGATTGTGAATTATTGAAGATGAGAAGGAAATGTATAAGGAAAGGTTTTGGTTCCAAATTTCAAACGAGCGTATGGAGAGTGTTTCAATCTGTCGCCAGATATTTTTAGTTTGTGTAATATTGGTAGTTTTTAGCCCGTTAATTACGTGTACGGGTATAATTTGTGGTAATTTAATTATAATAAAATTACGCGTTTTGTTCCTCGATATCTCAGATTTAGAAATGTGAAATCGGAATGTGAAATACTTTGTTACAAGTATAGTTAAAATTAATTACAGTAAAAGTACTGTACGAGTAAAACGCGTGCCAGATTTCAGTTAAGTTCGGAAATCATATTTTGAGGTAATGTTCTACACATTAAAACAGTAACTTACTAAATAATACTTTTATTATTTAGCACCTCTAGGCGCGTTTTAAAATTGTTTCTGTTCGTAATACGCGTAACAAAATTCTTCAAATGTTTCAGTTTCTTTTCGTTGTAATACTTTTTATATAATAATTTCAACATAAAAATTATTCAAAAGTATCTTTGAAGTTCATTTCGGAACTTGATTATTCGCGATTTATACGTTTATTATAAAACGTATATTTTGTTATATTATATCAATAATATAATTCTATATTAGTTGTAATTAATAATTTTCGAATTATTAATTATTTTGTATCACCAAAGTTATTGTATTTCATTCATATAGTTTGATATATTTATTTCGCACGTAATTATATGTACACATATAACTACTATCAAATATACCACATAACACATAGTAAGTTTATCAAAAACTTATACACAAAATAGTTTGAATTCACTTAATCAGGGAATTACTCTAGGTAATGCATGAAATTAGGCTAAATAAATACCCTAATTGGAGGATTGTCACATGATACTTGTTGATTGTGTCATCCCACATATTTTGCTTAATTTTAGTTAAAAGTTTAGTGACCTAAATATGAACAACCGATGGGTAATACTAATTGGGTATCGAACGGGTATTGGGTCGGGTATCACGAATATTTGAAACCGGTATATGTACTGATATACTAAAACCCGCCAAAGACCCGTTGGCATCCATAAGCCAAAAATTGTAAATCAGAAATTGATAAAATAATTCAAAAAATGCGGTAGTATGGATACAAATACACTAAAATCCGTCGGAACCCGACTTGTTGACACTCATGATTCAAGAGTTCTTAATTATAAATTGATAAAATAATTCAAAATAGTAGGTCGTATACGAATTGAAATCACTGGGCGATGGAATAAAGTTATGAAGTTTTTGGAATTGAAAATAACTTATTGTATTTTTTAGAAAAGATAAAATAAATAATATTGTAGGAAGAGTTTGAACTATGAAATACGGTGGTTTGGGTATAGATACACTAAAATCCGCTGCCATTCATAATCCAAGAATTGTAAGTTAGAAATTGATAAAAGTGGTAAAAAAAAGACGGCCGTATACGAATATAAATCACTGGGAGATGGAATGAAGTCATGAATTTTTTATAATTGAAAATAACTTATTGGGGCTTATGTCGGAAAAAATAAAATAAAGAAGATTGTACGGAGAGTTTAAGTTATTGAAAAAAAGATAGTAGATATTACATTAAAAATTCCATAAAATATTTGAGGGATTATTTACAATTAAATAAAAAGAGGATTTATATTGTAAATATTGAAGGGTGTATATTGTAAATATATAAGGGTAAATTAGTCTTTTAGTCACATAAAAATAGGATTAATGATGTCACTAAATAAATTAAGGGTTGGATCTTGATTCTTGATCTCCATGTAATGGTCATTATTCTTTCAAGATTTTTCTTTTAATATATAAGATAGTATTCTAAAATATGTATATGCAAATTAATGTTTCCTAGGAAAATTGAATTGCACAACTTTGTTTTTTGTAGTACAAATCAATCAGTCTTCGGCTTTGGCTTTATCCGCTTTACTCTTGAATACAGGAAGACACCAGCAAGTGCCAAACCAGTTCCTGAAATTCAAAACGACCCGTTACCATAAACATCTTATAGATGGATGAACGCAGTAACAAATTGTATAAGCAGTATAGAATCCGTTTTACCAAGGGAGTTAATGGGTGAAACTGGTGTTTTGAAAAAGATAACAGACGACACAATGACTGCTACTCGTTTCAGACAGTTCCCCACTGCATGCGTCACTGGTGATACCTTTTCTAGTATCATATACGACACCTGAAATAATTAAATAGTAAATACTTATCAAATACAGAACATATAATATCAGTGGAAGTTTGGCCATAATGTTTAATACCTGTTGATAACTATGGAAGCAGAAACCAGCTAAGACAGATCTCACACATAGCTCTCGTACGTTTACACCTTGACTCGCCTAAGGGAAAAAGGTTAGCACTTGAAAGTAAGCTAATTTTAATTATTACTTATGTATGACTATACTCACTGCAAACTGCAGATGGTCTGGACTAATCTTGAAGCCTTCAAATAAGAATGCACAAGGGATCAAGAAAATAAAGGAGATGATTGTCATTATTGAGAAAAGATTGATATTGTCGAGAGCTTCCTGTCCAGGTCAGCTTGTTAATTAAACGTTCGATTTTACCATATAAGGAATTATACAAGGATTGGTGAATGACTGATTACCTCTTTCCTGGCCATAAACTTTTTGCTAAGTACGTTACGTGTTTGGTTGGTAACATTGGAAGCCATTGCACTCCCAAAACCAATCCTGTATTTGCTCAAAGTATAAATGAACTTGTAAATATCCTAAAAATTATGGATTTCAAAATTTGATTTCAAACCAGTTAAATGAAGCCTCTGTGAAAGATGCCAATGCCACACCACCCACAATAGGTACAAGGGATGAAATAACCCATAATGTCGGTCTCTATGAATATACACATACCACAAGTGAGCATAACAAACAATTCTTAGTATGAATTTATTCCCAGAAATAGTGAATAGCAATTACTGACTGCAGAAAGTAGCAGGGCAGAGAAGAGAACGGTGAAAAACGGCTCCATGGCTTTAATTGTGTGAGTGAAAGAAACTGAAACTCTTCCTATACTTATATTAGTCAAAAGGTTGCCCATCGTATGTGCCACTGTCAACATTAGGACTGGCACGATCTGACATAGAAGCATTTGAAAATTAGGTACAAAGGGAAACAGTAAGTGTTTAATTATAATGCTAAGAACTAGTATAAGCACCTGTGATTTATAAATCTTTGGCCTTGGATGAAGTTTAAATGCCCACATAATCAAAATCATGAAAGTACCACACCCAAGTTGGAACGTTGTAACCGTTGTTGGGTATGGAAAAACCTTTAGAACCTGCAGGAAACGAATTCTGTTTATTCAATTTATTCATAGTAATCTCCTACAATCATATTGAACCTCAACCAGTCAACCTAATGGTACATACTTGATGTATGTTTTTATACTAGTAGTGTATACTCTGGTTAAAAGCTTAATAATGCATAATGTCTAGCAAAAAGAGACAGTAGCATATGAGAGAGGTTAATTAATAAACCTGTTTGTTGAGGATGTTGAAGTAGATATTCAATAGGTACCAAGCTCCAAACATGACTACCAGTTGCATAGATGACCCAAATTTAGCCGGATTTGCAAACTCGTTGGAGCTTTCAGGAGCAAAAGCAGTAGCCCTAACCGCCTCCAAATCATTTCGAGTTCGTTTCGGGTACAAGAAAGGAGAGTTATTCAAGATTGAGTGAGCGTGAAAAGAGAGCCTTGAATATGTGCTTTCATACTTGTTACTGCCTAATGCAAGATTTGATGAAAAATGTGGTAGTGTGATTCTGTGTGTGGAATTTGGATTAAAATGTTTTATGGGTTTTGGATCAAAAGTGTAACCAGAAAGAGCTAATGCATAACTCTCCATTTGCTTGTTTGTAGAAGCAAATGAGAGATTTTGATTGTTTGCAATTTGCATGGCATATAATAATATATATTCATTAATTTATATGTCAAGAACGTGGGCACATTTAAGTAGACTACTTACACTGGTATATATCTATATTATATAGTTATAGTTATTATGTAACATGGTTACCAACTATATTTATAATTATAATAATTATAAAGCTTCGAATTTACCAGTCATATTTGAATTTTCCCGCTTACTAATAATATATGCCATTATATATGATCACTCATTATTTGTATATTTGTAAAAATATCATTTCCATTTCAATATTAATAAAAATAATAATATTATTATTATAAATTACTATCATTAATAATATAATATAATATTTTTGTTACATATATAAATTTCTTAACTTACATTAAGCTGCACTTTGTATATCTGTTACTCCGTATCTTTTTTTTTTAATCTTCTAATTAATTTTTTTATAAAATAAACGTGGTCATCTTTTTGTGATAACATCTACTCCGTATTATTAATAGACTCCACTTCCTTCTTTTATTTCAATAAAATAATAATAATAATAATAACTTTTGAGCACATCCTTTGAGGAAAACTTTTTTGGTCCAATATTTGATGTCAAACTACCAATTTTATTGGTTTTTTGTTCTTTAATTTTTTTTTTCTTTTAATTTTTGGGAATGACATGATACATGAATATGTTCACTTCACACTTCACAAACGTACGTAACTGATAGTCCAATGTGCAACACACAAAACACGTGCAATGCACGTGAGTGATTGTAGGGACTAATAAATAAGTTGGACATGTGGTTGCTATTTTAATAGTCTTTTGGTCCCCCAATGTTCAATTTTTTGTGCCTTTGATGATAGATGACTTGTGTGTGGCAATGTTTTAAAAACCGGTTCGAACCGGCCGGTTCGACCGGATCCGGAGGAAGTTCCGAGTTAGAATGGACCGGTTTTGACCTTAAGTTGACCAGTCAACGAACCGGGGGTTAGACCAGAAACCGGACGGTTCGACCGGAAACCGGACGGCTCAACCGGTTTTTTTTTTTTTTTTTTTAAATAATGTTGACGTGGCCGGTTTTGGGGGTGGTTGGACCGGACCGGTTGAACCGGTTCGACCGGAATCGGTGGAGTTTCCGAGTCGATAAAAAAACCGGTTTTTAAAACATTGGTGTGTGGACACCCTTCCTTTTTTCGATTTACACGTTTTTATCACTCATCTTTTACGTAATCAACATTCTTTTCATGCAAATTATGTAACATCCTCGAATTGGACCTAGTTGTTTTATATTATTTCTTGATTTAAATAAGTATTTAAATGTGTTTGGAAATAATATTGTTTGAAATAGTTGAAATAATTGGAATAAGAGTCAAATATTCCAATGTGATAAGTGAATTATTAATTGTTGTAAATTAATATAGTTGACGGTACAATAAAATGTCTGGACTCGCAAATGATTTTCGAGTTCCAGACAATAGATTGAGATGGGGTATTAAATTATACCCGTATAATAGAAGGTCGGTTGAGGAACCGACTTAAGTTTCTATTTATATAACTTTCCTTTTTAGGAAGTTATTCATTTTTATTCCAAAACTCACAGAAACTCTCTGAAAACCTCCAAATCAAACTAGAAATCAAATTAGGAAGTTGTGATCCTCGTGAAACTTCATAATCATCAGATTATCATAATCAGATTCTTCAAATAGTAAGTGTTCTTGATGTATTTAAGAATTTGATTTTGATTGAATTTGGGTAAATTGATGATTTGAGATATTTAGATGTTAGAAACATGTTATAAAGGTTATATATTGATTATGCAATGTTAGTAGTCGTTTATAACCGTTTAAAATCGTGTTTTTGGTGATTTTGGGTAAAATCCGTAAGTTAGGGTTTTGATCAGCTCGTACCTGGGCTGGAACGATGGATGAAGCCGACGGCTTCGTGGGGCAAGCCGGCGGCTTGGTTAGTCTGGCAGGAACCCGGCGGGTATAAACCCGACCCGGCGGGTAGTGTAAGCTTTAAAACGAAGTTTAGTTCTGTTACCGCATTTGGTAATTGACCCGGCGGTTTGGAAGGTGAAGCCGGCGGGTGAGGTTAGGAAGCCGGCGGGTAGGAGGAAGCCGGCGGCTTGAAGGGCAGGTACAACATTTCTTGTTTGTTTGTAAATAAGTAATATGATTGCTAATTGATATATGTTAATAGATGATAATGATTATATTATAAATCATTAGTGGATAGTTAGGAACTAGTAATCTTGATGTAGATTATGTTAAGTTCCTAATGTTAAAGATTGATATAAGTTCAGTATTCATGATTTGATTACTAACTTATATTTGATTGGTTGATTCTCAGATGTGGAGAAGGCTCAGTGATATTAGACTACTGAGTGGAGGTCTGAGGTAGTCGGTGAGTGGATCTGTAACCTCAGTGTGATTTAGTTGTAATGATTTGATTTACAACCAGTAATTTATAGTATTACTTTGATATGATACATCTGTAGAGATATCTTGCCATGATAGTTTAACTAGTTGTTTACTTGGCTGATTGTGCTAGTAGGTAAGACTTTGAGGTCAACTTGATTTGATGGTTGGACTTGTTGTTGTTGTAGACGACAGGAGATCTCGGAAACTTGAATTGTCGGTTTAGAGATCTAGGTCGTGTGTGATTGACAACCAGTTATCGGTAGTTCTGTATAGGCCAATACAGATGATTGATAAGAGTTCCTGGAGTACCAAACCGGTATTAGGGTATCTCAGGAGCCACCGATCCTCATGATGAATGATAATGATTGATAGGTGTAGCTTGACATTGATTGGATGTCGAGTGAATGATTGATTTTCTGTTTATTGTTATTTGATGTAAACAGATTGTTATGCTAGGTTGAGCTGTTGTTTATAGTTTCATTCACTTAGCTTTATGCTAACCCCACTACAGTTCTTCCTACAGGTTAAATAGATGGGACATATTGGGCAGGAGGTTGTTGGACTGGATGGAATGTTTGACAGACTGTTACTCTGATGTTATTTTGATAACTAAATATATGTTTTAAATTATATAACACCGAGTTGGTTGAAATGTCATGTGTTTGGATTTGAAAAAGTTAGTGACATTTTAAGTAATGTAAAACATTGATAGTATGTTTTGAAATATACGCTTCCGAGTCGCAATTATTATATTATTGTTTATATTGAAACAGGGGGTGTTATAAGTTGGTATCAGAGCAATAGTTTGGGTGAATTGGACTTGATAGAATGTTCAATCCTAAACTTTGATGAGTTGAGTCAAACATTCCAGTGGGTGTGGGTTTAGTTGATTAGTGAATGTGTGAGAAAGTGATTAGTTGAATATGTACTAACCCTTAACAAGTTGTGAAGTTGTTGTTTGATTGCAGAGACGGAGGAACATGAGTATCTGATTGGTATATTTCATGTTTCCTCAATACTCGTTGGCTTAAGATTGCCAGGTAATCTTCGATAAGCCTATGTTAATTTAAATTAACTTGAATTGTTTACTCTGTTATGTTGAGTAAGCCTTGTTATGAAGTTAATTGAGTCAGACTGATATGATTCCCCAGTGTTGAGTCAACTATTGATTGCTATAGGTTGACATGAGGATAGAGGTATTGAATGAGATGCTCATTGTTGTTCATTGTTGTGATTATTTCTGATTGAATTGTAAATGCAGAAATATGTTTAAGTAGACAGAGAGTTGATTAAGGTTTTAGCAAGATTGATGTTAGAACCTAAGGAGTGTCTTTATTGGTGAGACGAGATAATTGATAGTATTATGTTAATGGATTAATCACAAGGTGTGATCTAAATCCTTGCTAAGGAAGGTCGTGTCATTGAATTGATAATGACTGCTATTTGAGAAAATATGTGTTTATGTGACTATATGATATGTGTTGACTATAGTTAAACACTTGATATAAACCATGACTGATAGGTTTAAGAGAAATGTAGAGTGTAATAATGTGAAATTGATTGGGAAGTGATAGATCTTTCTGGTCAATTGTGAAATTAATAAATGAAATGTTTGATAGTAACATGATTAAGTAGACTTGTTGTGACAGTGATGCTTGATATGATAGCATATGTCAAAGTGATGATAGTTGATTAAGATGTGTCCTGAATTTTGAGGAAAATAGGGACATTGATTAATGTTAAGCGTTGAAACTATGATGATAAGTTATCATATGTTTGAGGTTTCAGATAAGTGATATACTGAGTAATTCAGTTGCTGAAAATTAGAACATTGTGTGTATGTGAGATGACTTGCATATGTAAGGTTGAATATGTAAAGTAGTAAGCTGATTTTGAGTATGTATCAGCTGTTAGAAACTATTAAATAGATGTTGATTGATTTGAAATCATAAAGTATTTAATGTATATGAGATAAGAGTAGATCACATTGATAATTATAATGTAGAGTAGCCTGAGAATGGATTGTGAAGAACATAATCTTGCAACGCCTGATCACCGTTGTTATATTATGTTGTGTCACATGAACTTGTTGAGGCTACTTGGTATAAAAGAAATGTAATGTGATTTTGAATAAATGGAGCATGATAGTATGTTAAGTTGTTTAATAATTGTTTTGATAAGAAAACAATCAGTTGATAGAGCTATGATATTTGGACTGTAAAGATGCCAGTGTAAATGATAATTGTCATTGATAGATGTTTTAATGATAAACATAGATGACTAATATGATTTTGTTGAAAATGTAATTGTAACTGATTGTGTTAAATTGACCATAGGTGAATTTGATAGTGTTTGAGTGAGTCACTATTTTGTATTTGGCTTGTATGAAGCCAAAGTTGAGATAGGTTGATATTGTCTTGCTTGAGGAATTCCAAGTATTATTGAATGTAATAATGTGAGGTCTATGTTTGAAAGTAAACATACAATATGAAATAGCTTGTATGGAGCCAAGATTGATGTAGGTTGACCTTGTCCTTGTGAAGGATTGATAAGATTATTGAAAGTAATAATTTGAAATATATGTTTGAAAGTGAACATATAAGATGAAATGGTTTGTTGTGAGTTAACTTGATAGTATGTTAACTTTGAAAGTCAAACCATGAATAGAAAATGGTGTATAAAATTAATTGCTTGTGATTGATTTGAGTTTGGGTCAAACTTGAGAAAAGCAATTAGAGAATTTTATTGATTGGTTGGTTGAAACCAGAGTTGACATGTAGTCAACTGTGTATGTGAAATAGTATAACATAGATTGTAATGTTATGATTGTGTGGAATGTGATTGAATTCCTAGATTGGTCACATTATGTTGAAACGGGTCATTGAAAATCCAAAGGAGATAGATGAATGATCTAAGTTTGTGAGACTTGAGTTATTACTTAAAGCTAGTATTAAGTAATTGAAATAGTGTTAAGTATATTGAGTATTCAGTTGGGTAATATTTGATATTTGAACTGAATATGTGTTGAAGAATTATACAGATATGAAGTCATTGGTTGATATGACAGATAATTTGCTAAGATATATTAGAATAATTAAATCACATTGATTAGAATTGTGATAAGAAAATCTTACCAGTGTATGAAGCTTGTGATGATAGCTTTGATTGGGTAAGACTGTGAGATGATGAATAATTGAAGGTTATTATTATTAGTTGCATAGGTTGATTGGTACCTCATGGTGAGTTACTTAGATATTGAAAGAATTGAATGGATTCTTTAGTTATTTGTTGATTTTATACCAATGAAGTAAGTGATGAAGTGATAAATTGGGATTAGATCCAAATAAGAAATGATATGAAAGGATATCTGAAAGTGAATTGTGCTAAAGGTTTAGCTTAACCTTGGTTAATAATTGAGGAAATATGAATTGAATAGTTGGTCATATTTTAAGAAATCATGTATGAAATTAAGTGTAATGATCATTATTTTGATAGTTTAAGAATAATGATTGCTTGACATTTGGGGCTGAAAACCTGATGTGTATAATTGTAAGTGTTAGAAAGTAAGAGAAACCTTGAGATTGATAGGTGATGATTGTATTCACCAAACTTTTCTTGAAAGTTTAGAATGAAATGTTTAAGTTATATACTAGTTGATAAGTATATAAGTGAAACATAGAGTTATTGATTGTTCCATGTCTTGTGGTATGGATATGTGATGAATAGTAGTATTGAGAAGGCTTGATAAAGACTTTAACAGTCTGAATGGCCTAGTATATAAAATGAAATGGAATTGTTGTGTATGTGTCCATTTTAGAGAATATCCGAAATTGTGTAAGTATATATGTGTAGTATACATGATAATAAATGGCATGATAAGTTTTAATAGATTGAATTAAAATGTGCCATAAGATATGTGGAGGTCAGTTAATTGTGATTAACTTGATGTAGATTTTGTTGAAATGTGTTGTAAAGTAACACATTGTGATATTGTGATACTTGAATTGTGGTATCATAATGTTGATTAGGATTGACTTAGTTGCTAGATTGATGGAATTTGGTACTAAGTGATTATGTGATTAAAGTTGTATAACTTCTAATTGCTTGTGATTAGTAGTTTAAGATTGTAAGGTTGAATTAAATTAACTGGTTGCTAAGAGAATATTATTGATGTCTTACCAGTTTAAGTAATAAATAAGTTTTAACTTGATGGTTAGTTAGACTTTGGAGATACATAGTAAGTATTGATGGGTATACTGTAGTGTATAATCATTAGTGTTGTGATTATTGGTTGTGTAAATTGTTGTTGTTGACAATTGATAGATTGTAATGAAAGAAGTTACAAGCAGAAATAAGTCAATGTAGAGGTTGGTTGAATGTAGGTAATATTTGATTGTGGTACTATTGTTGATTGAGCAAAGTACTTGTTGATTGTAGTTTTACCTACTGAGTGTGACCTCTGCTGTGCTTATTAAAGTGATATGAATCTGGATTACTTTAAGTAAAGGATTTCATATGATTAAAGTGATATGTGAATATGGTAGGTTATTCACAAGAGTAGGTATGAAACTTTTGGATGAAAAGTTAACCTAGATTTGAATTTCAAATCTTTGATGGTAGAGATTTAAGATTGTGATCTGTATATTAGACTGATTGTTGGTCGTGAGCTGAATTATATTTCAGTGTTGCTAGGTACATTGTGGTTTAATAAACACTGTTGTTGTGATATTGTTACTGCTGTTTTATTGTTACCAGTGATGAACAGTGAGAGTAGGTTAAAGATTTTAGCATGTTGCTAATTTCTGGTTGTGTAGACCTAGTAAGTGATGTTAGGTTTCACTTATTGTTGTTGGTTAAAGTGATAGGGTGCTTTAAACTTTTATCTGATTGGTGATAAAGGAATTAGATAGATGATTGGTTCCTATGAGATGTTGGTTAGATGCACTGTATGTGTACGTAGAAAAATATAGAAGCATGTACATTTGGATATGTGCATGTGGAAAGAATTCAAACAGTTTGAGTATAGTTGTAAGTTACTATTGAGGATTAATGTTTGATAAGATATATGTGATTATATCACATTAGTCAGATTGATTGAGGTTAGATTTCGGGGCGAAATCTCTTTAAGGAGGGGAGAGTTGTAACATCCTCGAATTGGACCTAGTTGTTTTATATTATTTCTTGATTTAAATAAGTATTTAAATGTGTTTGGAAATAATATTGTTTGAAATAGTTGAAATAATTGGAATAAGAGTCAAATATTCCAATGTGATAAGTGAATTATTAATTGTTGTAAATTAATATAGTTGACGGTACAATAAAATGTTTGGACTCGCAAATGGTTTTCGAGTTCCAGACAATAGATTGAGATGGGGTATTAAATTATACCCGTATAATAGAAGGTCGGTTGAGGAACCGACTTAAGTTTCTATTTATATAACTTTCCTTTTTAGGAAGTTATTCATTTTTATTCCAAAACTCACAGAAACTCTCTGAAAACCTCCAAATCAAACTAGAAATCAAATCAGGAAGTTGTGATCCTCGTGAAACTTCATAATCATCAGATTATCATAATCAGATTCTTCAAATAGTAAGTGTTCTTGATGTATTTAAGAATTTGATTTTGATTGAATTTGGGTAAATTGATGATTTGAGATATTTAGATGTTAGAAACATGTTATAAAGGTTATATATTGATTATGCAATGTTAGTAGTCGTTTATAACCGTTTAAAATCGTGTTTTTGGTGATTTTGGGTAAAATCCGTAAGTTAGGGTTTTGATCAGCTCGTACCTGGGCTGGAACGATGGATGAAGCCGGCGGCTTCGTGGGGCAAGCCGGCGGCTTGGTTAGTCTGGCAGGAACCCGGCGGGTATAAACCCGACCCGGCGGGTAGTGTAAGCTTTAAAACGAAGTTTAGTTCTGTTACCGCATTTGGTAATTGACCCGGCGGTTTGGAAGGTGAAGCCGGCGGGTGAGGTTAGGAAGCCGGCGGGTAGGAGGAAGCCGGCGGCTTGAAGGGCAGGTACAACATTTCTTGTTTGTTTGTAAATAAGTAATATGATTGCTAATTGATATATGTTAATAGATGATAATGATTATATTATAAATCATTAGTGGATAGTTAGGAACTAGTAATCTTGATGTAGATTATGTTAAGTTCCTAATGTTAAAGATTGATATAAGTTCAGTATTCATGATTTGATTACTAACTTATATTTGATTGGTTGATTCTCAGATGTGGAGAAGGCTCAGTGATATTAGACTACTGAGTGGAGGTCTGAGGTAGTCGGTGAGTGGATCTGTAACCTCAGTGTGATTTAGTTGTAATGATTTGATTTACAACCAGTAATTTATAGTATTACTTTGATATGATACATCTGTAGAGATATCTTGCCATGATAGTTTAACTAGTTGTTTACTTGGCTGATTGTGCTAGTAGGTAAGACTTTGAGGTCAACTTGATTTGATGGTTGGACTTGTTGTTGTTGTAGACGACAGGAGATCTCGGAAACTTGAATTGTCGGTTTAGAGATCTAGGTCGTGTGTGATTGACAACCAGTTATCGGTAGTTCTGTATAGGCCAATACAGATGATTGATAAGAGTTCCTGGAGTACCAAACCGGTATTAGGGTATCTCAGGAGCCACCGATCCTCATGATGAATGATAATGATTGATAGGTGTAGCTTGACATTGATTGGATGTCGAGTGAATGATTGATTTTCTGTTTATTGTTATTTGATGTAAACAGATTGTTATGCTAGGTTGAGCTGTTGTTTATAGTTTCATTCACTTAGCTTTATGCTAACCCCACCACAGTTCTTCCTGCAGGTTAAATAGATGGGACATATTGGGCAGGAGGTTGTTGGACTGGATGGAATGTTTGACAGACTGTTACTCTGATGTTATTTTGATAACTAAATATATGTTTTAAATTATATAACACCGAGTTGGTTGAAATGTCATGTGTTTGGATTTGAAAAAGTTAGTGACATTTTAAGTAATGTAAAACATTGATAGTATGTTTTGAAATATACGCTTCCGAGTCGCAATTATTATATTATTGTTTATATTGAAACAGGGGGTGTTATAAATTACAATTGACAAAAAGAATTTTGCTAAACAAAACCTTAAGGGCTCTATATAAGAAACTCAAATGTGCATTAATTGATGTAAACGTGCCATTTTAATTTATAATTATACTTCATAAACTTGAATTTTCCTTTTTAAAAAACATTTATTTAATGATATTTTGGATTATAAAAGGAATATTTATCGAAAGCCCTTAGAGCTTTGTTTAGAAAATGTTTGTAACAAAATAAGACAAAAACTTAATGTACCAAACACTTATACGACACTTTTACAAAATTAATAATAAATACTCTCTGCATTCCAAATTTATTCTACATAGACAATTATAAACATGTAGTTTAAGAAACGTAATTATTACACCATACTTTTTGATAAGTGTTAGGGAAATTAATCAAAATTTCACTTTTTTTTCAAGTATATATCGATTTGCCCTTCCGAATTTTTTTTTTTTTGACAATATACCCCCCTGAAATCGCAAAAGCAAACTTGCTTTTGCCAATGCCTTTTTTGCCATTTGCGAACCGTTCACGAGATGAGCCCGTTCTCGAGCAAAACAGGCGTTGGCAAATCGCAAACCCATGTTTGCGATTTGCCATTTACCTACGCACGAGCCGCGTTTGCGAATGCACGAGAAAGTAAGCCGTTGCTGAGAAAAGTATGCCATGGCAAATCGCAAACCCATGTTTGCGATTTGCCATTTACCTATGCACGGGCCGCATTTGCGAATGCACGAGAAAGTAAGCCGTTGCTTAAAAAAGTATGCCATGGCAAATCGCAAACCCATGTTTGCGATTTGCCATTTACCTACGCACGGCGTTGCTGCTTCGTCCTCGAAATGGTGGTTAGGGTAAATCGCAAACATGGGAGGTAAAACGACCCCGTGCGTAGGTAAATGGCAAATCGCAAACATGGGTTTGCGATTTGCCATGGCATACTTTTCTCGGCAACGGCTTACTTTCTCGTGCATTCGCAAATGCGGCCCGTGCGTAGGTAAATGGCAAATCACAAACATGGGTTTGCGATTTGCCAACGCCTGTTTTGCTCGAGAACGGGCTCATCTCGTGAACGGTTCGCAAATGGCAAAAAAGGCATTGGCAAAAGCAAGTTTGCTTTTGCGATTTCAGGGGGTATATCGTCAAAAAAAATTTTCGGAAGGGCAAATCGATATATACATGAAAAAAAAGTGTCATTTTGATTAATTTCCCTAAGTGTTATGTTTTACATTTTATTTTTTACACAACTTTTTAGGTTATACTCCGTATATACATGTTATGGATAATAAGTAAATTTAGCTAATCATAACCACTTATTTTTGGAAGACGATGATTAAATTGAAACAATAAGAAAATATAAACGTGAACTATATAAATTTGAAATAGATAGAGTATACACAACACATATTGGGCTCCTATAACTTTGGTCGTGGGCTGATAAGGTGAAATGTGGGAACGATCCGTAGCCTGTAGCCATCAAGCCCAATCATTATCGAGAAAGTACTCTGTTTTTCCTTGACAACAACAATCGATTAATCATGCAATGAGTCATCTCGATCGCTTGGTTATTGTACACGTGCACATAATTGTCAGCATGTATATTCAATGCCACATAAAATTTAACAAAAAACTTCGAAATTTCTCCGATCTAATAATAGTCGGTTCGTTGGTCCTATATTGTTGTCGGATAACATGCAACTTTTATGAATATGGATTCGTAGATCGAGCTGGGCTGGGTGCCGTCCAACTGTTTGTTTTAATTCCTCTGTGAGGTACAATCACTCTAAATATGCCATCTTTATATAATTCGTTTCCTTATGTTTTGCATGCAAAATATCATTAATTAGGGGTATTTGCTGTAATATATGTTCCTATAATTTTACATATTTCTATATAATGTTATCATGTTATATTGTGATCAAGCATAATATTACACTTGAGTGCAATGGGTTGGACCGATTCGATGCTCTCCGCGACTTGCGTAAGGACCCGTCGGAGTGTATAGAACGAAACCGTGGGTGGCGAGAATCGGCTTTGGTACCATCTAGGGGATGGGTTTTGGGTGATGAGCTTTGCTCATCTTGATGGAGAAGATGACGGGAAAAAGGGGGCTGCCCTTGTTCCCCTCCTTTTGTTGTAGTCTGATGAATGAAAATGAATGAAATCCCCCCCTCAAAAGATAGGGTTTAATCCTTTTTATAGGTGGGTGGGGCTGGCCCATTTAGGGAGCCCATGGGCTTGAAGCCCAAGTACATGGTACATGAACATATTGTTATGTAGCTTGGTTCCTTTTTTGAATTTAGATATTGCTATTGAATGTGGGTTGATGTTATCTTGAAGCTTATATTAGGATCATATGAAAAAATTTCAATTTTTCGGCATGTGAGTCCTTTACATGGACCTAGAGGTCCTAAATCCTAATGTCTATGGACATAGAACCATAACTGTGGCTAACAGTTATATAAAAAGTTTTTAACTTGTGATTAATGTCTCTTGTATATGAATGCTGGTTATAAATGTGAGGTTTTTATACATAGTTTTAAGTATCTGCAACATATTTTCATGTGATTTCTATAGGATGGAGTTTACATTGGCTAGTAAGAGTACTAGTCTGAGTTACTGGTTGAGATGGGAGTTCTTTTTCTGTTTGTCGTCAGTATTTACCTCCGTGATTATAGCGTCGTTCCTGATACGGAAGTATGAAGGTTGGGATAACACAGAAAGGGCTTTTTCTGTGCATGATGGTGAAGCATGGATGCCGTGTTTAAAAGGTTTAAGCCCTGTTTGGTTACTGGTTTTTAGAATCATTGCGACTTGTTTGCTTTTAGCCGCTTCCATTGCTGACGTTGCTACTCATGGGACCAACTTATTTTACTACTATACTCAGTAAGTCATCTCTTGTATACAAAGTAACTAAATGTAGCACTTAATTTCATGATTTCCAATCCATTTACATTCAAATGGGTTGGTTCGGGTTAGTTTTATCTTTAACGGGTCTACTAAGACAAGTTTGAAAAAAATAACTTAAAGTTAAAATGGGTCGTGCGGGTCATATCTCATATGGGTTGAAACTCACCTAAAGTACTATTCCATTTATTTCAACCTCCTAGTTTGATTTATTCAAAGATATTATATATTACTTTAATTATATGTTATCTATTTTAAAGCTCTTACAAATAATGAAGACAACAGATATTAGTGAGTCAACCTGCCTGACCCGTTTTGACGTGCATTAGAAATGACCCGATTCAGCACACTGCCTGACCCGCCCATATTTCCACCACTAGTTGCCAACCTTTGATCTGTGTGGTAGGTTTTTGAATTACTATTGAATTAATTTTCTAACTGTAAGTTTTTGTGTTTGTCTTCTGGATAGGTGGACTTTGATTTTAACAATCATCTATTTTCTGGTAGATTTCGTTTCTGTTTTAAAGTTTTCATTTCTTTCCATATTTTCATCAATAACATACACATTCAAATACACCATTTCACCTGCATGGGTTTGAGTGTTCATATTCACTAAAATTGATATTATTCTATTCATTCAGTTTGGGTCGCTGTTATCTGCTTGTGGATGTTTCCGCAAACACAAGATATGCAATGCTCTTAGAAAAGAACCCGATACAGAGAAAGGAATTTATGCGCCTTTGACCCATGCAGGGGCAGATAAGGCAGTAAATCAGCTGGGAGAATGTTATTTCTCGCAAACAGGTGCTGTTTGGGGCTATGTATTTCAAATTGTTTACCAGGTATTTTAACAGTCAACACCTAATATAATTCACAAATATCACCCCTTTTTGCTTATAATCATTTTATTTATTTATTGTACACAGATGACTGCTGGAGCAGTGATGTTGACTGATGGTGTTTATTGGCTTGTAATCTTCCCGTTTCTTACCATTACAGACTATGAAATGAGTTTTGTGAGTCATTACACATTCGGGTTTATGAACGCATATTATGAGAATGATAGTTTATCTTATTTGAGAATTTTTTTCTTATTCTTATACTAGTTGACGGTTGTCGTACATTCACTTAATATTGTTTTGCTGCTAGGAGACACAGCCATGAATAGCTTGGTAACTTTCTTATCTATGAATTTTCTAATGTTTTTGAGTAGATTGAGGCATTGAGCTTCGAAAATGATAATAAACCCTTGTTTCAGCGCTTTCCGTGGTTCAGAATTTCATATTTCATCTTGTTCACGGCGTTATACGTGATCTTCGAGTGGATTGTTCATACCATTGTGGAAACCTGGTATGTTTATAATTAAAAGTTACAAATTTCGACGTGTTTACTCATGAATGAGTTGATTTGTGTTATGCATAATCTCTGAGGGTCTAAAATCCAAAAAAACGGCTGAAAGGGAAATAGGTCAGACGGGTTGAAAGTCACCAAAAGTGAACAACCTGAATTGATTTATCTAAAGATTACATTATTGTATCAATAAGGTACTTTCTACAGTCATGTTAACACTTTGATAATTTGTAATGGGAGCAACCCTTTTTGACCTGTACTAAAAATTACCTGTTGTGGCCCGACATATTTTGAACTGTCACCCAACCCACCAATTTTTCCACCCTTATTTGTTGTTTAGACTTAATTTGCATTTCATACACGACATTTCACTAGCTTATGCTCTTTTTCTCTTTGTTTCAGGTGGCCATACCCATTTCTTGATGTATCAGTAAAATTTGCTCCAATGTGGTATGTTTGCTCAAATATCTACACTTTAGTATAAGACATCAAAAAAGGGTATCTGATTATGCACGTCTTAATAAATATTTCACAATATAGTTATAGCCTTGTATTCTGAAGATCGCTTTGTTTATTAAGTTCTCGTATGACCGAAAAAACCCCATTTGCATTTGAAGTTGAAAGCATTCGAAGGTCACTTTTAAAGGGTTGCAGTTTCGACCCATTTGCTCGTAAATGGGTTGATTCTGGTCATGTTTTATCTCCAACAGGTCCATTATGTCAAAAGCACTAATAGTGTATTTCTAATGCATCCCAAAATCCCAAATCATTTTACAATCTAGTTGGAACTCAGTGTCCATCGAGTCTTGACCATTAACACAAGTCTAGTCAAAATAGTTTGTATGGTTTTGTCTCTGATTATTACGCTCGTTGAAATGTTGCACAGGTACTGGGTGGTTGCAGTATTGCATTTTCCATGCTATGCTACATTTGCGCTCTTTGTGAAAGCAAAGTACACTATATTGTCTCGTTGGTTTCCTGAGTCGTATCAATGTTTGAGATGACATGTAGATAGAAAAACAAAATGCTAACAACGAGAAAGAGGTGGGGTTGTTCTACAATAATGCATCCTAATTTCATATTTGTAGGAACGCCCACCCGGTATTCTTTTGAAATTCAAAAAGTACTCGTCTTGTGTTCTCCAAATTTAGATAAATTTTGTTAGAATTCTTGCCTTGTTGCTAGATTTGGATATTCAAAATTTTCCAATATCGAACTCAGAATTTTGTATGTTTCATATTACAATATATTTCTTTGGCAAGACATTATGATTTGTTAATCATTTAGTGAACATCAACATGGAATATGAGTGATAAAGTTTAATAGACATCATATCGTTACTATTTTTATGACATAAAATGTGCTTCGTATGGTTGGTGTTGACCTACTTTAAAAAACTTGGTACAACTTAATTATAACCACACCCTTCTGTACGTTTTCAACTGATTGATCATATATGTTTGGCTTAATTTTATGATTCTAAATGCATAAACATCAACATAATGTTATGTTTATGGATTATATAGTTGAGTGATTGTACGTTGTTTCGAGCATCATATTGTTTGTTTTCCTATATTTTGCAAGTAATTAATTTTATAATTCAAAGAAATGAATACATGGTTATTATTTGATTTGATCTGTACTAGAAAAAGTTATTTGAAGGGTACCCCGTACTAAATTTTAATAGTACGCGTCCGTCCACTTACAAGGAGCAGGTAAATTGCCTACACATTCTGAAGAACGGATTCGAACCCATAACATGTCGGTCACACATGTGAAATTTAAGTGTTAGCAGTAACGGTACCATTTGAGCTATGCTGAAGATCAACTATACTAGTACTAGTGGACAATAGGAAATTTGATACTTCCAAAAGTTGGGGTATGCCATTGCCACGTTTAAGAAGAAGAAAGATAAGCATGTAATGTAATTCAAGTTGAAAATAATTGGTCATTAATTGAAAACACCCCACACCGGGAAAGTATTCGACGAATCCATCTTTTGTCCTAAAATCGCAACTTCCCCGGTACTTGACAACAACAATCGCATTTCCCGATTACATTCCCGGCCCCATCTTTTATTTGTTTTATTGTGTTGCACGCAATTCAAAATACAAACTACTTAGAAATTGAATGGGAAAAGATGAATTTTTTATGGATTGTTAGTTACTACTAATCCATATTTGGAAACATTTCAAGAAAAACCGTTTCATTTTTAACAAATTAAGTCGCAATTATTTGGAAGATTAAGTGTGGGGTTACATGAATCGAGATTATTTGTAGGGTTAAAGCTAAAATTCAGTAATGAATTTTCATTTTTGTATCGAGTTAAGTAATTAACCGATTTTATTACTAATGTAGGTAGCGAACTTTCATTTTTTGTCGAGTAAGGTAATATGTGTCACGTGCAGTGGCGGAACTTGAACCATAGTATTGAGGGGGCAAAACTTAATTTACAATGTGTGTACGTCATTTTGGAGGGGCGATTTGCAAAGAAACAAGATATTTTCATTTTCCGACCTCCAAATATAGGTATATTCGCTAGTTACACCCTCAAATTTAGGGGGGGCGGGCACCCCTCCCGGCCCTATGGAAGTTCCGCCCATGGTCACGTGACATCATTAAAATTGTTTTACGTGGCATTACGGTAATATGCCTTACCTAACTTGACAAAAAATTGAAAGTTCGCTACCTACATTAGTAATAAAATCGGTTCGATACCTAACTCGGTACAAAAGTAAAAATTCGTTACTGATTTGCAGCTTTAACCCTTATTTGTAACTCGATATAGTCATACTCCCTCCGTCCCAAATTATTTGTCCCCGCTGCTCCCATTCTAACTCCGCCCCTGGTGGTAGTAGTAATATTACTTAAAACTAATTGGCCTGTTAAAGATGAAAACACAAATATGTAACATGAGAATAATTTATTTAGGGTTTTTATTGATATAAAAAAGGTGTCTGTTACAGAGTGGAAGTGTTTTCACCGTTACTTTTGAGAACGACATCGGACATACACTGTCACAGCCTTCCCGACGACGTTACAGGCAATGTTCCCAAATGGCGTCTCGCCGGAAACACTGTGTTTTGATTTTCTTTGCCTTTTGCTTTTAAGTTTTAACTTTAAAGAAGATGTATGGTATAGTTGCATGTACGTGCATGTGCGTGTTTAAACAAAGTGAACGCACCAAGGAAGAAGAAGACCTAGGTTTTTAAATTTTAATTGGGTCAGTCATTAAAATGACTAGCTATTATTTTATATCTTTTCATTTTTGTGAAAAATAATTGTACTAATCAATGTTTTTTGTTAAATAATTTATAAATGAACTTTGTATTTGGTATTTTTTTTTGTGTTTTTATTTGTTTGTTTCAATTTATTAAATTATTTAATTTTTTTTAAAAAACCAAAAATAAAAAAGTGCATAATAGTGCAATAACAAATTTGTTTACTCCTCTGCTTTTCCAACAATGGTGTCACCCATTGGATCTCGGTAGGGCCCGGGTTTCTTTGAAAAGTTTGGGATTCCAGGTAGTTAAAAACCATGAAGTTTTTGTTGACTTAATAAACATTTATACGTTATGTTTAACTTTTATTCGATCATCCATATAATTTAACGGGTATTGTTAATGAGAGCACTAAGAGATGTCAATAAACGTGCATAAAGTGTTTGTACTTAAAGTGATATTTATAAGGGGTCAACTAAAATTCAGGGGGTAAGAGAGTTTATTATAATATGAGTACAAGTATTAATGCGCATTTTAAATTCTTATTGACAGCCTTTAAGGCTGTCGTTATCATTTTTCAAATTTAATCTCATGTACGTATCATTCCTTATATAAATTTGTTATTAAGTCCGATAGAGAGTATGAGAACGGCTAGATGTTCACTTTAATTTTAAATTTAAATAGATAATAATTAATGAAGGCGGTATTTATTAACTCACATACATTTCATAAATGGGCAAAGACACATAAAAGCGAGGGATAGCGCTCACTCGCTATGGATGTATTTGGCATGTGAAGTGTAGTTTTCTTCAAAAAGAGTAGGATTTTGTTAACAGTCCTATGGGTACAAACAAACTGTGCTGCTGATTCAATATATGATCAACCCGATAAGAAAATTAGGTCGGGTTTGGGTCGACTACTTCTGACCTGCCAACTCGATAACCCGAACGGGTCAACTCGACCCAACCCAAATTGCTACCCCTACTCCGTAATACGTGTAGTCATTTATAATTGGGAACACATGGGTATATGTACTTTGATTAGTAATACGGAATTCCGATTTCAGTCACTCAACTATATTAGTCGTCAGGGACGGATGTATTTAGGTATGGGGCAGTTGACCCTCAAAAATTTAAAATCATATAAAAAAGAAATTCTTTTAAAGATATTTATAATATTTTATAAATTATGACCACCCAAAATTAAAATAAATAATCAAAAATATTTTTGCCCCCCAATTATTAAATCTTTACTCCGCCCTTGTTAGTCGTATTGTTTAAGAAAAACAAACACTCACTCACATCACGAATATATATATACATCCACGAATATTTACAAATAATCACACTTTCGAACTTAAACTCACAACCTCACGATTGATGGGTTACCTAATACTGCTAGGTCAATGACCCTTTAGTATTACTTGCTGTATACCACTAGAAAAAACAACTTGTGAATACTGGTTTCAAATATTAAATCGGTTATATGTCGTTTTATGTAGAAATAACCTTAAGTTTGTTATGTACTGCTATACATAAGATGAAAATTCAAAGGGGTCTTTGTTTATACAAAAAGACAATAATTCGATCTCCAGAGTAAATTGACATGTCCAGAAATTAAGATGCATGGAGGTTGTATTCGGTACTAGTGTTATCTGCCCAGATACGTACGTGCATCCCTAGCCTTCTTTTATCATCCCTTGGTTTTTATTTTGCACGTATGATATGATTGAGTCAATTAATTAATAATAATTGTTATATACTTCAATTCCAATTTGTCTTCATAACAATTAAATAGTGAAAATATATAATCAATCTTTTTAAATGGCAATTATCTTGATTTATGAGGTTCAGTTTGGGAGTGGTACACCTATCAAATTTAGTTACCGGTGTCATAAATAAATTTAAAGCTTACTTTAATAGCTAGTTAAGTGTATTTAAACGGTGAGGTACGTGAATCGCACAAATATGAGTGATAACACTTTTAAATAAACAATATTTATCAACTAATTTTACACTAACCGAATTTAATTGACTGATGTCAAATTCGATGTCATCATGATACCAAACATAAGTAGGTTAAGTTCGTTATATCATTTGTACTTCTTTCTTATTTTGGACACATACAATTGTCTATTTGTAAAGCTCTTTCTATGGTTGCCATTATTAATATCGATCATATATATGGGTATAATTCCCTTCGAGTATACATTAACCATTACGACCTTACATGATGGATGTGTATATTTCCCTTCTACAATGACATGTTTAGCTTTTAATTTTAATGATCGTCAAGTTGGTAAAACCAGCGGCGGATCCAAAAATTAAAGTATGATTTTTTTTCATAGTATGAAATAAATAATAGGTATTTTTTATGAATACATATGATTTCTTAAGAAAAATAATCTAATTAGTTGTTTTTAGGTAAATAACATACAAAACGGGTTAATCATTTGTTGCACCGGTAGCACAGCTCGTTTGAACTCGTAGCACAACTAATAAAATCAACTTTTTTTTATAAAATTTACACTTAGCATATAAAACAAACCCGTAGCAAGTGATACCCCTAATTTGTACGTGTTTACGGCCCCTAATCAACCTAACTATACATTTTTCCTCACATAACCACGCATATACATTACTAATAAATTTTCATTAAATCAAGTAAATGTTAAATATATACACTCGTATACCATACCACTTGATACTAAAACAGAGAAAATTAAACATGTGCACTTCTTTCCTTCAACAATTATAAATAGTATACGTATCCCATGTTAGGCTTCGATCTTCATCCTAGTCCGACAATGGAACCCCAAAAATTCACAATTGCTGTCGACTCCGATCACAAAGCAACCGAATTCCGGCTATTTTCCCTCTCATCGCCGCACATGCGAGCTTTCCACCTCGCATGGCTCTCTCTTTTCTCCTGCTTCTTCGCAACTTTCTCAATCCCTCCCCTGCTTCCCATCATCCGTGAAGACCTCAATCTTTCCCCATCCGATGTTGGCACCGCCGGAATAGCCGCTTTCGCGGGCTCTATCATTTCCCGTCTCACAATGGGCCCTGCCTGCGACCTCTTCGGTCCACGTCTCGCCTCTGCCACCCTCTCACTCCTCACGGCTCCCATCCTCCTCTCGGCCGCATTCGTTTCTTCTCCGTTGTCGTTCGTTTTGCTTCGTTTCTTCGTTGGATTCTCACTAGCCAACTTTGTAGCTAACCAGTTCTGGATGAGCTCTATGTTCTCTGGCTGCACCGTTGGATTAGCCAACGGTGTAGCTGCTGGGTGGGCCAATGTTGGTTCTGGCCTCACCCAGTTAGTAATGCCATTTATTTTCTCTTTACTAAATAATAACTTCAATCTATCGCAGTCCATCAGCTGGCGGACTGCTTTTGTAGTACCTGCCGTCTTTCAAGTTGTCATGGCACTTATGGTCCTGGCATATGGTCAGGACCTGCCAGACGGCAACTATAAAAAATCTAAAAACGTCGAAAAAGACTCAAAAGATAACGCGATTGGAGTTTTCCTCAATGGGATCACAAATTATCGGGGTTGGGTTTTGGGCTTAACTTACGGATACTGCTTTGGAGTCGAGCTCACAATAGATAACATAATAGCAGAATATTTTTATGATAGATTCGGAGTGAATATGGAAACGGCGGGGGTAATAGCCGCGAGTTTCGGGTTGGCAAATTGTGTGTCGCGGCCCACGGGCGGTGTGGTTTCGGACAAGTTGGGGAAGAGGTTTGGGATGAAAGGGAGGTTGTGGGGGTTGTGGGTGGTGCAAACGGTGGCTGGGTTGTTGTGTTTATGGTTAGGTCGAGTTAACTCTTTGTGGGGTTCGATTATGGTGATGTGTGCGTTTTCGTTTTTCGTTCAGGCTGCTTCTGGCCTTACGTTTGGGGTCGTTCCATTTGTTTCCAAAAGGTACTCATATCTTATGCGACATAACGTTCATATTAGTATTGTAACTAATGGTGTATTTATTACTAAATCTTTGAAAAATAAGACTTTTTGGGTGTTATTGAATTCCATTATGGCCTTACTATTTATGTCAACATACAATATAAATGAGTTATACAAAATAATTAATACCAGCTCCTCCCAAAATAAATGTTAATTACTATTTATATATGTCCCAAAATAATTGATCAGTTATAAAAATAACTATTAAAAATCATTAAACTTTCCATTTTATCATCATTTCTTACTCGCAATCATTAATTTTTTAAATAGATCGATTCAGTCGGACTTACCTTGATTATAATAAGGACAAAACTGACATTTACCCAACGTATTTTAAATCGTACAAAAATTGTTGGGGGACAATTTTTGTGGGACGGAGAGAGTAGTCCATAACAAACTAGAAAGAAGTACCAATATAAATGAGTAATACAATATTTGTTAGGGATTCAAGTTGTGAGAATGAAATCAATGTACATATCTGTGGATAGATGTATACCGGTGATACTCGTGTGTAAGTAGCCTTACTACTAGTATATGTTAGACTATTTTATATATGTAATGGTTTAATAAACTAAGCACCAAACGCATACCGACAGCGGACAAAATATGGCAAATTTCATCACGACCATGTAATGGTTCTCATTGATGCACCATAAAAGTTTTTTTTTTTTTTTTTTAGAACAGCAAATCCATCATCGTGCCACCACTACCAACCACATCCAGCTACAACCAAAGAGGAAACCCTCAGGAGAGGCTCGAACCCGAGACCTCTCCTTCATCAGGAAAACCCCTTATCACCAGGCTATTAACCTGATGCACCATAAAAGTTGATATATGATTATTTCTAATGTCATAATCAACTAATTAATAACTCTATATTCATGTTGATTTAAAAGTCATAAAGAAAATGGCAAATTTGCAAGTGGCTCTCTTCGCAAGTGTCCCTTTTCAACTACAACCACTTATTCAACTACAAACCCTTTGATACATGACCTACTCCATGATACATGAGACCAAATTAACAATCAATTTCAACCCGTTTATACAACTTTATACTATATCAGATTTTATGTTTTATCGATTAATCATTGGAAACTTGTTTATAATTATTAAAATATTCAACGGGTTACTATCTTTTAAGTTGTTTTATCAAAGCAATTTGTATGATAATAATTATATTTAAAAGATAGAAAGAAAAAAAAAATGTTGGCGAGTTAAGTGTTTTTGTTGTTGTGCAGATCAATGGGAGTGATATCAGGAATGACTGGAAGTGGAGGGGCAGTTGGAGCAGTTGTGACACAACTGTTGTTGTTTTCAGGCTCAAACAAATTCCCAACCCAAACTGGGATTTCGCTCATGGGCGTGATGATGCTTGTGTCTACTCTTTCGGTTACAACCATTTACTTCCCTCAATGGGGTGGCATGTTTTGCGGCCCTAACTCCGACAACCAAAGCTACCAATTACTTGCTTGAATCACACCAAAAAGTAAACCATAAAAGGTCCAGCCAATAAGAGATGAATGAACAAACGTATTGTTTTGTTAACAGGATACGTACGGTCGGCTGAGATATGATACACTAGAAAATGTTTATCATCATTCGGATGTACGAAAGTGTAAAGGTTTGTGTTGTAGATGAGTGGTGTTGAAATTATTGTAATACATAGAACAAATGTGGGGTTAAAAAATGAATATAGGTAAATTCTTGTTCACACCAACATATTTCAAAATAGAGATTGTTATGTGAATTGATTTGATGATAAAAAAGAAAAAAAAAATTCCGTTGCCGGGACTTGAACCCGGGTCTCTCGGGTGAGAGCCGAGTATCCTAACCAACTAGACTACAACGGATTTGTGATTTAGCTATGTAGTAATTCATAAAATACCATCCACAAAGTGTCACTGCACAATGGCAAATGGCAAAAATCCCTAGTATGATGAATATTATTGATTTTGACATGTAGGTTTTTAAATTCAAGTCCTTATCACAGGGCATTGTGAATACTTTATGAAATTTATAAATTAAATTATAAGCTGCAAAGAAAAAAAGTGAACACGATGACAACCGATGTACATCCCTGATTGTGAAGTGATTATGGCTGTTCAAATCATTGTCTATTAACTCAAATACCTTTAAAGAAAAGATGGTTTATCATTGTGAGACTTGGAACTACGTATACCAGAGGAGTATATAAAATAAAGGCACTTAACGTAATGGCAGCGATAGTTCCTAATTTCAACGTTACTACATCTTGTTATTGTACAAATCAGGGAAAAATGTCGACTACCATTAAAGTGCCAATCAATACCAGAAACTGCAAATCTGCAATAGTGACATAAACTTAAGGGTCCAGTACTTTGTTGTGAACCATAGGCTTCATTACAAAATTCATATTGGTGCTCAAACAAAGTAATAATAAGAATACTATTAATACTTTAAATGTGAGATCTCCGTGTTAACCAAGGATTTGAGTCCTAAGTAAAACAAAGAATGACTCTCAAAACTTCCAAGTACAAAACAACTCGAAAACTGTTCATTAACCATATCCCAGTTTCAACAACAAAAGAATAGCCGGCTGCTGAAAACAGTTGGCTTCTACACTGCTGTGCCTTGCAGCAACCACCTACCACCGGCATGGTACATCATACATGGGGGTAGTCAACTGAAAATGTCAAAAGGGCGAATATAAAACACATTTTCAGGTATAGTCGATCAACAATGACATCTAAATATTTATAAGCAGATTCGATAGACAAATGAATGTACAACATTTTAAATAAGAGAAGAACATGAGAAGATCGTCGAAGTCCAGAAGTAACAATCAAATTTATCATCATAATCATAGGTGTTTAAACAGACATTGACACATATACGAGAACTGACCAAACAATCATCCCTAAGTGGTAATCTAGAACTAAGTTTTCTCTTTGCAAACTGGAACCTTGAGATAAAATAGGACTGAGTAAGTGCTAAAGCAGCTTAATCTATGTTTAAGGTAGACTTGACATACCATATATCTTGCTGTACAACTCTGACAATTTAGCCATCCCCAACAGAATCAGAACAAGGTTTACTCGTGTGATATGCAACTTAACTGGCATCATTACTTTCACCTGGTTCCATCTGTTCTTTGTTAAAGTCCTTTTGTTCAAGCTTTTCAGATTCTCCATCTCTAGATGTGGCAGGTTCATGGGAATCAACTTTTGGAATTTCAACAGCAGGCCCATCAGAAGCATCTGGATTTTTTTTAGAATTTGATACAGGACTTTCGCGGTTACTAGATTTTAGCCATGAAAACTGCAAGTTGTGACCGTTCCAGCATTTACCACTCACAAATGCTTTCTCAGCTGATTGCCGGGTTGTAAAATATACACTAGCTGAATATTTGGCCGTTCCAGGATCTCTATTGCCATCGGTGGGCTCTAGATCATCTAGTTCCACCTTAGAAAGATCCCCAAATGGTGAGAAGTGTTCCTTCAAAACTGCAACCTGAAACAACCGTTTATATTAACTTCACTAGTAGAGCATTAAAAATAACATGCATAACCACAATAACTTCATTGAATATAAGGGATCCAACAAAAAGCAAGAAAGACTTGAAATCTTAGGAGAAAGCGGCTTTACATTGGCAAGATCACTTGGCAGAGTTGATATGATCTTAAATGCAGTGGGACGGTTATCCAATTTAAACGGATTTGTGAGAACTGGTGGACCAACAGGCACCAAAGGACGTAGTGATGGTTTCAAGACAGGTGGTTTTTGCGGTGCAATTACAGCCGTTGATTTAGAACTTTGTGGCACAGCAGCCTCCAAAGACTTCTTACCATTACCTATAACTTCAGCTGCTGGTGAAGATGAAATCATTTCAGGATCACTGGAACTCGATGGTACAGCTTTTGTAGAATCAGCTACAATTCCAAGTTTCTGTCTTTTAGCCAATTGCTCAGGTTCAATCTCTCCTTTTAGAGCTGTAGCCTGCAGACAAGGAAATTAATCAATTATAGAATACTTATGAAATAATTCATAATGATCTTGAAATGAGAGAAAATTGTATTACTTGTTTCTCAAGTTTGTCCAACTTGCGCCGAAAGTCATTCCTCTTCTGATCAAGCATTTCTTGCTTTTTGCGAAGTTCCTCCTTCAAAACCTCTAAATTCTCTAGCTTCTTTTGTGAAGGTGGTGGTGCTTTTGGGGTGTTGACGATCACAGGCTTTGGTTGATCAGAAGCAGGAGAGGCAATTGTGTCTTTATGTGATACTGATGAAACTGGCACGCCACGTGGAGGTATTGGTGTCGGGACAGTATAGCCACTACTTGTTCCATTAACAGGAACACTATCACGATTAGCCCACCATAGTTTAATAAAGCGATTGCCCATCACAGCATCAGGCGCCATGAAAGCAGCCTCTGCTTCTTCTCTTTTAGAAAACTGGACAAAAGCTCGTTCACTATTTAAAGGAATGTGAATATCAATAACTTCACCAAATTTATGAAAATGTGAAATCAGGGACTCCCTTTTGTTCTGTTGGAGGGGAACATTGTTCACAAATAATGTACACTGTGCCTTTTGATAAGGCTTACGGACACTCTTCCCGTTTCCACTTTGCATTTTTTGAGATGAAGTTTTATTGGGATGGGGAGCAACTTGAGCACTAATTGATGGCTCCTGTCTTTCACTCGTTTCATTTTGGAGGATAGTTGAAGGACTTGCTTTAGAAACCATATTCTCTCTCATTTCCTTTCTGTTTTTTGTATTGCTAACTCTTCCCAAAGCAGCCCCACCACTCTTGACCACATGTTCATCCGAGCCATCAAGCAGACCAGCACGATGATCACCGGATGGGCCTGGGTCCATCAAAGGTCCATTTTCCTTTACATTAGATTGAGTTATCGATTGCAGTGCAGATGATGTCTGGGAATCATTGCCCCATAGAGGCTGATCAGGATCATAAAAGTCAGCACCAACATCGTTTAAGCTCTGCTCATTGCCACCCACACCACGTTTGTTACTTCTGCCATGCGGAGCTTTGCTGCTGAACATTGAGTTTGTTGGGGCCCCAGAGGCGGGTAAAGGTCCCGACCCACCTGGTGCACCAGGCATATTGGCATTTTGAAGGGATACTGGGAGATTAAACTGTGAAAGGCTCTGTAAGTTGTAAAATAACCAAAGAAATAACAGCAACTTCAGATATGCACTTTGAAAAAAATGATATGGAAAGACAGTATGAAATGATAGACTAGATGGTATGTAAGCAACAACATAAGATGACTCTCAATCTTAATTTGTTACAGTTTTCGGTCTATATATTTAACAAATATGTATATACATTATGTAAGTTTTTGTCATTCCCACTAAATACTGCATCCTAAATAATTTAAGTGTTGTCATCTCCTTTTTAGAAACTTCTACAATAATTGATATATCTCCTGAAGTGGAGATATCTTAAACAACACACACTTGATTTATAAAGCCAAAAAAAATTCCCCGTGAAAATAAGATGAAAGTATAACCATGATCCCCTTCAGTTATAAAATGCTAACAAGAAACATGGAGAGAATATGCTTATGAATACTAGTTTTGCAAATCCAATTTGTCACTTACTAAACATAGTCACATTTCCAAATTCAATAAAGTAATATGTAAATGATGAAGCTTCAAGATCTGACAACTATCACCCTCTTAAACAGTATAAGGCAGTCTATTTTGTCACAAATTAGTACTTATTGAGGCTATTCGTGGCACACTTACCAGGACATAACGATAAAAAATAAGAATAAAAAAAAAATCATGTCCTTACTATTTTATTCAACATAGAGACATATCATATGCCATTGATGCAGCCTAAGCACAGAAAACACGTTAATAAAATGGAAGAAATAACATATACAAATTAAAGAGACTGTGATAATTGGCAGATTTCAGAATTAGGTGACACATGACAACCTTCCAACAACTTGAGGCAGGTTGCCACTCCCACTATCACAACTAATATACTTCAGTACAAATTTTTGTTTCTATTTAATTTTAAAAAAAGAGTCCTAAATGATTCTATGCTTCTGCAACGATGTTCCGAGTGTAACAGTTTTTGTGTTTAGTTTGTGTATGTGTGTGTGAACAATTTATAATGACCTAATTACAGCCATTATCCATTGCATTCTAACTGAACAGACCATAGGAACATAACTCAAAAAACATCATTTAAAACTTAGAGCACCTGAAATGTGCCTAAAAGAGACCACGTCATACCTGAACATCTTCCACAACAATACGATTAACACCATGCTCCATTGGACACATGTCACCTCTTAGGCAAAAACCTTGTTCTTCGAAGTCTCTACACCGTTGACGAGCAAGTCCCATTCCCATGTTCATAGAAGGATTAATAGATCTATATGCTCCTTGTAACCCAAGGGGATGTAGCGTATCCAAACCACCATTTGGCATTCCTGGAACCAACCCATACGCACCCCAGGATGCACCATATGCATTTGAAACAGTCGTTAAACCCCTCCCAGCAAACAGACCAGGGGGTACGGGTCCCTGTTGAACTATCTGAGAAGCAATATCAACAGAGTTAAATCTAGAGTCACGTTGACTCCAATGACCAGAGTCCCTTCCTCTACCCCTGATTGGACCAGCATCCCCTCTAATTCTCTGGTTCAAATCCAAAGGTCCCTGAGAAGATTGTGTAAACCCAGGTCGTCTTTTGTCAAACTTGGAATCCATAGGGTTAAAACCGGAATTTCTGGATGTTTCACTGGACTGAGAACCTGATCCTCTGTAAATATGCCCATTTTCAAACGATTTGTTTGCCCTTCTATATGGTTTAGTAAATACTTGTTCCACAGTATCTCGCTCCTGTGATTGCGACCTTGCATCATCTCTTCTACGATGCTTATGGTTGCGATCATCGTCATCATCATCACTGATTTCTTTTTCATCAGGATTGCTTTCAGATACGGAAGGTGACCGGCCTGATTCCTCGGCTGAAACTTTAAGCTCCATTGAGTGCTTCTGAGAATAAGCAGCTAAGGATACTTTATGCCTGATAAGTTCTGGTAGTGGATCAAACTGAAATATTCCTTACTTGGAAAGGGGTTGCTGCATAATCATTCAGATATTAAGAAAATAGCATCAAAGGTTAAAAACCATAAACATTAACCATATATAATTTCAGTAACCTCATGAAGTGAACTAACTTATATATGTAAAAACAGAGGATACAGCATGCAGTTCTATTGTAGGCATTGTTCATTGTTATTAGTATGTTACATCATATAGAAGAGCTAACTCGAAGGAGAAGGACATGGCCATGGTGGTAGGAAAAGGAATGATACACTCAGAAACATGACCAATCCACTTGTTCTATATTATTCACAAGTCAAAAGGTGACAACACAATTGATAGTTCACTTCAGAAGTGACATACCATAAGAAAGCTATGTGCCTGGGGGAACCTTGAGAATGAGATATTTACTAGTAATAGGTATTGTGAAGCAATAATTAAAATAAACACATGTGATTCATTTAGCATCAAGCCTCAATCCTTTTATTTTACACTTCTACTTTCGTTACTATGCTCAAAACCTATACAATTTGAACTCCAATTGCTTGTCGCCAAATGATACAGCATTGATTTAAGGAATTTAAACTCAGCTTAACTAAAAAGTAGTACATGACACGCAACTATGGCGACACTTCTAGAGACGATGTGATGAGCATTAGAAGAACATATGGATATAGGATAAAATTTACAAAAGGACGAAAAGATTGACGATGACACTAATAATAAGATAACAATATAACGGATAAAATGCCAACAAATATGAAAGACTCCTGCGCGATATTAAAAAAAAAGCCCTCACAGTTTCAGGATAATTTCCGTAGCACTATTGCGAGACCTTAATGATTGGGGAAAATTATGGCAACTAAAAAGTAATGTGTACGTACAATGTGCCAATAATGTGCAAGTTGAGGAGGACGTTAGGGATAATATTAGGGTCTCTAAACGAAGATAAAACATTTAACAGAACTAGAGTAGTCATATGATCTCCATCAAGGACATACGAATGAAAACTTTGTATTAAGTGGAAGGCGTTTGGAATTTTGGATCAGAACAGATAGCCAAAACTGACATAAGGACTATTGTATTGAACATCAAAGGACATTTGTTATTCACACGTGCCAGCCTTAAAACCTTGATTGTATCATCTCTTTATCCGTTTCTAGCTCCAATTTCAGCATAACAAATCCATCGAACTTCATTGTTTTCTAAACGAACTATATACCAACCAATTTTCACAACCTTAAAAATGAAATGAAACCTCACACACTCAATACACATCATGTATTTAGTAATTTAGAAGATAACACGTAGAACAATCTGCATTCATACATTTCGGTCTATAATATATAAATTGATCATACATAAACAAAAAGGAATGAACTACATATCATATTATGCAGCAACTTCAATCGATAGGATCAAATCAACAGATCGCATAAAGTACCACCAAATCAATTCACAATCATATATGATATACCGTTACAATTATACATATATAACGAAAAACTAGAGGGAACATGAGATAAACTAACCTCGGTCTAACGATTTCCTTGAATTAGGGTTACGATTCTGTATGTGCAAAATATAAAATTAGCATTCTGAGCTCCGGTTGGTCTACAAAATGACGGAGCTTAGGTTTAAGTTGTGTACGTATACGTGTTCGTGTATATGTATATATCGTCTTCTCTCTCTAATTTCTGTAGTTTCTCTCTCTAGGATGCAGGAAAGGTTTTACAGATAGGAAACAAAGGAAGAAAAGGCTATGCCGCTATGGTTTCAATTTACAACTCTAACCCTCGTACTTTACACTATGTACACTTCAGGTTTAGAATTTTGCAAAATCACTAATTAGCATTACACATTTGACCATTCGCGCTTTGCAATGAGCCAAAGATATTTTCACCAATATTTTAGTTAGATACATTAAAAAAAATTGTACAATAGAAAGGTCATACTAATACTAATAACATAAATAAATGTACTTTCAAGTGTATCTACAAATAATTATGTTGGATACAAATCTATGAATTCACATTAGACCACTTCCAACAGTTGCTTTTTCAATTTTGCCAGCTCAGCGTCACATCAGCACACTTATAATTGATGAAAGACTGATAAAACACTGCTAACACTGCTTACAGTCCTTTCGTCAATTCAATTTCAGGGTCCACATTTACCAATGTACCTATATTTAGATACACTAAATAGAAGATAACAATACATTAAATGTAAGCTGGTCCCACCCCCAAACCCCTCTCTTTCTTCGGTAAACTAAAAAAGCAAAACCTATGAAGTCGTGCCAATGACGCCGATTCGCCAGCCTTCTTCGATTGCCTAACAGAAGAAACCATTGACATTGGTCTTAGGCCCATTAATCTTGATTGGTTATAAGACTGCAAAAATAAATGTCATTAGGTAGGTCCACCAATAATTAAATGTGGTGTTAAACTTCACACTTAGGTCAAAATTGATCTACTCCATGCGTTCTAATATTGTGTTCTCGAGTTGAAAAGAAAGTGGAAAAGAAGAGAAAAGAAGAAAGAAGAAAATAAAGAATGGAAAAGAAAGGAAGAAAAGTTAGTATATTGTGTTTTTAAAAATGGGAGGAAAATATTGGAACAAAACTGCATTTAAGCTTCCCCTTCTCTTTCTTTCTTTTCCTTCCATAAAAAAACTTAAGAACACAATTCTATTCTAAATCTCTTTTCTTCCTTTTTTTTTTCCATCATATAACAAACTAAAGAAAACAGTGTAAGCGGTAAACAAACATAAAGAAACATATTCATCAGGTGACAATATATAATCAACATGCTAGGAGTACATGTCCATTCTTTAGTCATACATCAAACATCTCAATATAAATTAGTGAAAAACGTGCAAGATTATGAACTTATCCACGCAACATTAAAGTCACACAATAGATGTAATGAATAGTATATGTTATACAAAAAGCTGTTGTATATTTTAGTGCATTGGCGGATTAGTGGACACGGGGTAGGTGATGCAGAGTGCATACCCGGCTAAGTTACTTAATACCGGGCTCAACCAAAATTGCAAGGGTCAAGGGGGTTACGCCCCCTTGTGGGGTCCAAGGGGCAACACCCCTGGCGGGGTCCAAGGGGTAGAGCCCCTGGCAGTGTATACGGAAATTGTCTTGATTCATTGAATCTAGAAAAACAGTTTATGATTTAAAATGTTGAAAAACCGCCATTTTGGTTCTATTACATTCCTGCATATTTGATCAAACAGAATTCACACACAAAAACTCTCGGATTCAAAGATTTTGTTGCTAAAACTTTAAATAATCTCTAGTCTTATCCCAAAGTAGAATTCGTGAACTCAGGCATCATATAGGGTCGAATTATTGCTTTTGGAAAGTGAACTCCATACACGATTCTAGAGTATATCCGGATTGAAATCAAACCCTGTTTACCGAATTTCCCCAACAAAACCTTGAGAAATTGTATATTAATCTAAAATGGAATTCAGAAAAGGTAAAGAAAATCTCTCAAAAAAATATACCAACGACCAATTTAAACTAAGCTTGTGGCTCTTAGCTCGTGAACCCTTGTGTCATTAGCTTGTCTAACACCACATTCAAGTCAACTTGTTGTCCATCATTGGTCAACTTCTTAATCGTTGTTCTCACTAGATGTTTTGGGAATCCCATACTATTCAACTTATCAACCACATCATCCATTGGATCCATTTCCATACTATTACTCGAGCTTGGTAAAAATTCAAGAGAGTGCGGTGGTGCATCAGGATCGCAAGTTGATTGAGATGGATGTAAATGCGTGGATGGTTGATAATGTCGTAGCTGAGGTTGTTGATGTGGTAGTGGCGGTGGTGGTAGAATTGGTAGCTGATATTGTTGACTAAATGGTTGATAGTAAGAACCATGTTGAGACATGGGAGTTATGTTTTCAATAAATGGGTTTGATTGGTGAAATGAAGACTCTGGATTGTATGTGGTAGCAGGTCCCGTCCCTTGTGGCGTTGAATACATATGTTCAGAGATTGGGGATTCTGATTGCTGACATGCATTGAATAGTTGTAGTTTTGAGAGTCGTAGATGGGCCTCAAGAAGTTCGTGTTTATCCTTTACAACCTCCACACCAGCATGTACCTGCAAAAGGCTTGTTGATGATTTCTCAAACTATTGCATTCTAGATGGGTGCAAATAATACCAAAAATATACGCTCACTAGAGAACTGCAAGTTTTATATAAAGTGAACAAATTTTCATGTGACATTTATTTTTCTAGATAGAGACAGATCACGTGGCAACCAAATGGGAATATTTGTGAATGGGTCGATTTGGGTTATGTTTTATCACTAACGAATCATATGGGTCAACCAACAACCTAACAAAACAGGAAATATATCATATTGAAATTGGTCGAACAGGTCCAAAATCACCTAAAGTTTATTTCCTAATGCTAGATCTTACCTGATATAATGTAAGGTTTGTAGATCACTTGAAACATTAATTATTTGGATAAATGACAAAAATCGGTTACGTACTGCCACAAAAATTTTCAAGTATGCAACCTATCCAATAAATTGTTCAAGTATGCAACCAACTGGAAGACCATGTACTGATGTTAGTAACATGGTAACCTACAACCGGTTGTTCAGGTCAATATAATTATTTGGCATTTTTATTCTAATATTAATGCTTACATGGTTTTTTTTTCCTTACATGGCATTTTTTATTATAAACCAAAAATATTACGTAGTAGTACGCATGGACAAAAAAAAAGAAAAAAAAAAAAGAAAATCATCATGAGCATTAATTCATATCTTCATCAACAAAAACAATAGCAGGAATCGATTTCTTTTATAACATCACAATCGGTATCTTTTTCTTTTCTTTTTTTCCACAATCAAAATTAATACACCTAATTAATAATATAATATAGACTAAGTTAACCCATTTGAAACCCTTAAAGGAAATTTCTCAAAATTACAATTGAAATTGATACATCAATTTCTGAATCATCATCTATTCATTATCCTCATTCAAATCATCACCACCATCTCGGAACCACCGTCATTCAACCCACCACCGCCATCTTGGAACCACCATTGTCTACCATTCAAACCATCACCACCAACTCCGAACCACTACTATCACCAACTACGAAACACCACCGTCACCATCCAAAACTCGATTTAGGATTTCTGATATGTACTTTTTATATGTTAATATGTTATACAAAATATTATACACCGGAAATCACTCAGATCTGACGCACGAAGATGCCGGAGAGTCGGAGATCAAGCCGGTCACTGGAGACGATGGTGGTCGCCGTAGATGATGGCCGTACTCTGTCCGCTACCAGGGTCGCCGACCCCACTCCATTTCCTCCTTCTCTTCTTCCATTCTTACGTATCGGTTTTACAAATCACTTATGGTTTCAATTTCAAGAGTTTAGTTTTTAAACTATTTATTGTTAATGGATTTTCAGATCTCAATTTATCTTCTTGTTTCTGGATTTCTAGAGTTCGATTTGTGTGTGTGGGATTTTCAGATTTTGGTGGTGCGATTTCAATTGCGGTTTCTCAAGTTTAGATCGTTTGAATTAGAATTTGCAAACAGTGTTAGCGTTAATGTTGTTTTGAAAAGAGGATTAACCAAAAGACCACAGTGACGATTCCTGGAAGTTTACTCAAAAGAAAAAGGAAATATAAATAGAAAAATAATCAAAAAATAACATTATAATCTTACATGGATGCTAACTATAAGTATGAAGTGGAAAAAAAACCGATGTGGTATCTTACGTGTGATCCTAGTCAGCCTTATGAAATTTCAAAAGGTAAATATGAACTTTGCAAAGATTCTACCACGAAATTATCCAGTTTGTTGCATATTTGAACAATTTAATTGGTAGGTTGCATACTTGGAATTTTCTGTGGCAGTACGTTGCCGATTTTTATCATTTATCCTAATTATTTATAAAAATAAGAAATAAAATGAATACATGTGTTTTTGGGTCAACCTAACACAAGCGACCCAAATTGACCCGCATAGGGGAATTTGTAATGCCCCAAAACCATCTTGACCCGTTACCCAAGTTGCTAATCTTTTAACCTCTAGTCACACCTAATCACACAGATACACACTACCGAGCATAGTAAAGAAATTTACCTCTTTAATTGTATTATTGATCTGCCTTGACGTATTATCATTTGTACTTCCATGGTTGTTCTTAAGAGATGCTTTCAAATCATCTACTGAACTCTCCAGCTGGCGAGATTTATCCTCCAGTTGTATAAGCCGTGCATTGATACTTTGCAATGCATTCATCAGGTTGTCAGTGTGTTTCTTCATTGATTTGTCAATCAGTATGATCAACGCTGCATCACGGTCCCTCTGCATATTGTTCTTAGCTGGTTGTATTGTATCAGTAAAACTACAATTCTGCATTCAAGAAATTAAAAAAGAGATGTTAAAACATGACATGATGTCACTCCCCATTTCTATCAATAACTACCATCCAGCAGTTTAAAGTGTTTGACCGTTCTATTGCTAACAAGAACTATAACATGCATAATCAACAACAAAGTTAGTATCATGATGAATATATATGGCGACAATGCATCAAAATATGAATCCAAAATACGTACGGTATGTATTTTATTATTATTTTTCTATTTTTCAGAAAAAATGGCCAAAAATCATCTTATAAAACCCATTGGCTTCTCTGTAATTTCCAGGAAGTTAACGTCAAATAAATGGCCAAAATAACAATATCAATACTATAATGGCCTTTGTCTAATTTATAGAAACTAAATAATGTTAACTAGTCACCAAATCATGATTTTGAAGATTCTAATGGGCTTTTGGTAATTTCTTGAATTACCCAAATATATGACAAAAATGAACGGATTCAACCGACAAATTTGAAGATTAGTCACTATTAAAGATGAAATAAATAATAAATATGGTATGTTTTGTATGCTTATATTGCTGGAATTCTGGAAATCAAAGTAAAGATTTTCACAATGGTCACTAATTAAAGTGGGCCTCGGCCCACATTAGAAACAAAAGCTACTGGAAATTTTAATCCAACAAGCAAGGTAGCAACAACAGACCCACAATACTGGTGGCCCAACTACCCACAAAGGAGTAATTTTATTTCTTCTTTTTAACATATTTTTTTATAACGTCAAACCTACAAATTATTATATGCTTGCCCCGAATGTTATATACTCATTACCTTAAGTGAGACTTGAATCTAGAAGCGGAGCTAAAATGGGGTTAACGGGGGCAGCTGCCCCGTCAAAAGTTTTGAAATTACAGCTAGTTGTCATAATATTTGAATTAAATTTATTTTTAAATATATCTTATCCAAGGCCGTTAGGGCTCTTTTTATCAAAACCTTTTTAATTGAAGTATTAACGACAATTTTAAAATTATACCTCCTCAAATTTATAAAGAAGAACAAAATAATTTTGTTTTTGAACTTTCCACGTAAATTTCTCAGATCCGCCCAACGACTCCTTATTTACTTCTTGTTTACGTTTTTGTTGGTATGAAAAAAGATCAACGAAGTACATAATTTTTGTAAAGTATGAAAGTACCAATAGGAGTGTGTCATGTGTACAAAGAGAATACTCAAATGTAAAAAACAAATTTACCCCCTAACTTGAATATCTCACAAACGACAAATCGAAAAATTGTGAAAATTGCACCATTAGATTCAGCATTTAATCCTCTTCGATTTGTCGTCCATTAATGCATACTTTCAACGAATTTTTTTTTCACGTTTTTTTGTGGGTTTTACTAATTGCTAACACATGTGTTAATATTTGGTTAAACATTTAATTTAAGTATAGGGTTTAGGGATTAGGGTTTAGAAATTAGTAGAGTTTAGGGTTTAGTAGAGTTTAGGGTTTATTAGGGTTCAGGGTTTAGTAAGATTTAGGGTTTAGAGTTATATAAAGCGTTTAGGGTTTAGGTATAACACCCTTCATTTCCAAAGCCATTTTTTTTTTTATAACCGGAAGCGAAAGTCCAATAAACATTAATAATTATACATTATATAATACTCATATTAGTCAATCTATTTGAAAACATAATTTATCATTTTGGGTGTTACATAATTTGAAAGACAACAATGATTTTATAAAATCAAAGATCAGAGTAAACATCGGGTCATCAAACATTCCATCCAGTCAGCTGCTCCTTGCTCATCCCATAATCTAATCATATCCTGCAAGGAGTGCTAATGTGGGGGATTAGCTCAACGCTAAGTGAATGAACTAATAACCATCAACACAGCTTAGCCTAACAAATATGTTTACAACTAAGCATAGCATACTAAACGAGTTTACAACAACAGCATCGTAAACACACAACCATTTGTTTACAGCATAAAGCATCGCAAACAAATATCATCCAAGAGGATCGGCGGTCCTTGAGGCGCCCTCATGCCCGGGTGGCCCCCAAGCAACCTCACACCAACTGCAGGCCAATACAGCGGTAAACCGATAGCCTAGGTACTATTTACCCACACAACACAGTAGTCCTATAACCAACCGTGTACAAGGACCTGTGTTGGCAACTCAATAGTAACCTTAAGCCCAAACCATGTTGACCTCTGAAAACACATATGCCCAAAGGCCAGATATCACAAAATCTATATCTATCAAGGCAATAGGTCAATCAACAGTTTATAAGCAGTAAAACCACGTTTACCCGTTGTAACCAAATCTGTTACAACTAAGTTACGCTGAAGGTTACAGGTCCACTCACCAATACCTCCGCCGTCCACTCAGTAGTCTAATGTCACTGAGTCTTCTCCATATCTACGAACATTATAAACAATGAGTTAGTAATTAATTCATATCATATAACTCACTTAACTTAATAATGTTAATCATCATCAATAATCCCTTATAAGTATAATCATTAACAATACTTATCAATTATACACTAATAACATCAACTTAACACATGGATTCTTCAAAATCAACCAAACTCACAAACTTTATTAATGATCATATATCAACTTCATCATTTCTAAGTTAGGCTTAAGTTATAATCATGAATTAAACACTAACTAACAACTCTACACAACACCAAGCTTCAATCCATGAATATTCAACTAAACCCATAACTATCCATATGATTATCTCTTCATTTTTAAACTAAGATTAAGGTTATAATCCACATATAAACATCAACTAACTATCATGCAAGTATTTCAAGCTTCAATTTCAAGTAAATCATGCTAATTCCATCAATTACCCAAAAACCCATTTTGATTACAACTTATATAACATGATTACTTCATTTCTAGGTTAAATTAATATTACTAACCATCTTATAAACACTTATTTACATCACCTTAACCAATTTCATACTTTAAATTCGGATTAAAGTCATTAACCCATCAAAATCATCATAAACTCAAAGAATCACCATAAATCTATAATCTTAAGCTTGAATCTAGTTAGTAATCAACAATAACATGTTTAACTAACAACAATTTCACAAAATCAAACCCTAATTTCGGATTAAACCAAGAACATCAAAAACCCCCAAATTCTAGGTTATGAAAAATGAAGAACATGTGATTATACCTTGTTTGATGATGAAGGAAGCTTGAATCCAAGCTTAGAAGCTTCAATTTGATGTTCCTCATGATTTTGATAATTGATTTAGGGTTAGAAGTGTGTGTGTGTATTCGTACGTATGTATGTATGTGTGTGGGATTAAAACCGATCCATCCCATATAATATAATACATAAGTGTTAATTTTCATTCCCCGTATTCATTATTGTCTGGAACTTAAAAACCATTTGCGGGGAAATACAATTTTATTTTACCGTCAACTAAATAATTTTAAAACAAGTAATATTTTACTATCCACAATAACTCATTTAGCTAATGGACCTATTAAATTTATAATTATTCACAAGACATTAATTATTTAAAAACACACTTAAATAATTAAATAAATAAAGAAATTACCGATTTCGACTAGGCCCAAAACGAGGATGTTACAAATCTCTCCCCCTTAAAGAGATTTCGTCCTCGAAATCTAATCACACCTAGTTAACCTATTGTAATCAAATCACGTAAACAATAACTAGTATATGCACATACGACATGTGTGTACATTAGTCTAAGTATCTATGCATCCACATAAACACTAAACGAGTACTCTTTATAATATACTTACATGGTATATTTTTAATTCATCTACTTACACATCACTAGTATGTATTTCAACTTAAATTCACATAAGTCTTGATAAACCTATATAAGCATAACCGCATATATAGCAATAATAATAGTAGTTATAAACACCACCACGTGCACATTTGTAATAAAAGTTTAACTCAATTCATAACTATGTATCTCTACTTTTTGCAATTAGTTAAATACTGATTTACGACTTGTGAATGTATCACCACCAGGTTACATGAAGCCCTATGCTTAGCCATATAACACTTTGGATCACACAATTACTTACAATAAGTGAAACACATAATTCTTTATTTTAATCTTAATCAGAAAACTAGCGACATGCTAGGATCTTTAAACCGAATATAAATACTTACATTCATTTCTCTTAACAAAACAACCACAATGTTTATAAAACTTCAATGTTCATATTTACAATGAGAATTTAATTCAGATCATGTAAGCAATTAACCACATACATCATCCTTAAATGATGAAATATCATAACCTTATCCATCACAACTATTTATCTTAAGGTCAGTTTTATCAATTGAAACACTATTTGATCCTGTAAAGTCTATTACTCACCTGTGTTTCAAATCATACCACTTAATCCCACCTTTTAAAGCAAAGTACAAGTCACTTCCTATGATTAAAATCATAATCTACAAAATCAAATAGCACCAATCTCAACAGATAATTGCTATTATGCATCAATGGGTACTTGCTATCTCAGCACACGTACCACATTATCAAAATGTGCTAATCATCAACACATTTTCTACAATATTCACCTATTTAATCCATTTTAGCTGACCTCTTACTTAACTGATTTCATCACATAACTTTTTCAAATTGCAAATTACCACTTTATCTAGCCATTAGATATACAACAACACATAAAATCACATGTAATTCGCACTTAATGATAATAAAATTATCAATTTGTCAAATTTAAACTCTTATTTTATAACTATTTCGTCTTTCACATAGGCATAATTTCGCACATTTTTCTAACCATAAACTATCCGTGCATGGCAGCCTTTACTTAACCTTTATTACCATGAATGAAGAATCACGTACTCATCTTAACAAGTAGTATAAACAGTTCAAATTCCTCTTTTACCACGTTTCCACATTAAACACTAGTTAAATAGTTTACTACCACCTTATTTTAGCCAATCAATAACTATTTCATAACTGCAGGTCAATACATGTTACCCGTTAATTTAAAATCATTTAACTTTATTTGGTACTTATTAGCCTCACAACTCCATGTGAAATGGCATAATATGAATATGTTGGCCAGACGTCATCATATTATGTCAGTCACACTTTATTCTCAGGCTAGTTCAAACCATTGATCTCCCAAAATTTATTAGCCTTTACCCTTACCTATATCACAACAATGAAATCAACCCTTTGCACAATTATAACAACTTGCAGTAGCAGGTATATCATCAAGTTTACACAAACAACACAGACATTCAACACCTCTTTTTATTATATCTTTAACTCAGGTGTAATGTCTAACACCATTATTACAAACAACTTCTTTATTACCTAATTCAAGGTCATTTACTAATTACATCACTCAACATTAATTGTACATCTGGTACTAAACACCTCATCCATACTACGTGTAATATTCAATGTGTTCTCTCCAATCTTTACCTCTTTAGTTGTAATATAAGTAAACCCTTCATGCCACACATGCGAATTATTACTCTATTGTCAAATATCAATAAGTATAGACCCATGTATTCCTTTCAATCTCTAAGAATACTTATTTTAACCATTTCCAATATTTTAGATGACTCATTTACTTCATCCTATTTCACTTAGTCCATATAACTCAAGAATTTAAATCACCACCAACAACAGTTGGCCACAATCGACAATACGACGAATACACAGCTTGAAAATAACTTATACTCAATAAAATATGAGGACCTCTTAAAACAAGTTATATCATCATATTTAGTCATAGGAATGATACCTGGGCTCAAATAAACAAGAACCCATCACAAAACATGAGTCAAAAGTTAAAAATAAAGTCCGAAAAATAGTAAAATGCCATTTTCAGGCCCCAAACGACCCCGAAGTGCCCAAAACTGACAGGGCTCATGGCGAAGCGACGAGCTTTGACCGTTGGGCCGTTTCCGAGTGACCCTGTAAATTTCATCTTAATCGGACACCGAAATTTTTCTAAAATTTTCCTACATCAAGTATTACGTCGAACGTCGCAAAATTTTTTTTTTTTTTTTATACTAACGCGATCCGGGAAACAGGTCAGGATCGCGTTCCCTAGTGTAAAATATTCTGTAACCAAATTAGGCATACAAACGCGATCCGGAGAAGTGAGCGGGATCGCGTTCCCAAGAGAAAACGCATCTGCACACGAAATACACACACAAACGCGATCCTGGAAAATGGCTGGGATCGCGTTCCCAAGCATAAAAATAATCTATGACAAAATAACACGTACGAACGCGATCCAGAAAAACTGGTTGGGATCGCGTTCCCAAGCAGAAATCTGAGGTTCAGAAAAATCATATTTTTAGCCAATTTCAAACGCGTATAACTTTTTACTCGTTTAGAGTTAGACTCTAAAATTTTGCAGGCACGTCCACTATGCCAAAATGAAACTTTCCCTTTTTACACTTTTTCAATTTACACGTTTTACGAGAAAACGGACGTACGACTCATTTTTGACCATTTTCGACCATTTTGGTTGACACGCTATATATCAAACGACTTGGTTTCTGACTTCCAACTTTTACCAACATGTTTCTATATACATTAGTGACGTGTGGGCATAAGCGTTACCTACAAACACTCATTCTATATTGTTTTGACACATTGACCCGTTTAGGGGTCCAAATGGACATTTTTTCCAATTTCATTCATAATGACCACATTAATACTTTTAATCCACATTTTATCTATACTTATGACTGTAAGTCGTTTTAAAAGTCATCATACACAAACCACATCAAGTTTTAACCGTTTTATCACTAAGTGACCCATTTGGGCACTTAAATGACCCGTTTGGGTTTATGACCATATATTCACTATTCTATCACCCATTCCACATAACTTTGCCTAATCGAAGTTAAACCAAACCATTATCACTATTGGTGGCATACATAACCTTAAATCACCAATTCTGCATATTACCAACATATTTACACAAATTACATCAAGTATTCAACATTGACCTATTCTAAAACTTGTCAATACATTTAAAAACATCATTGACCACTTTGACTTTTCAGGTCAAACACGCATCTTCCAATTAATGTACACTTTCTAATTTAAACCACCACGACTTTAAACATTTTACTTGAGGTATACCATCACCTCATTAATTTCCTTATGGAAAGTCATTTCAATTTAATCTATCAAGATTTACTACTAAGCACATAATCAACCATGCTAAAAACATAGGCAAAATTAACTTATTCACAAATGAGAAATCATATCAATCTAATTCAATTTACTTCACTAATCATAGTCCTCATAGCAAGTAAACAATTCAAACTTATTTAATTTAAACAAGCTTATAGAGAATTACCTGATGCTTTTACACCAACAAACATAGAGGAATCATTGAGAATACCAATCGGTTACTCATGTTCCTCCTTCTCTGCAACCAAAACACAATCTCACATCTTGTTAAGCGTTAGTACATATTTCACTACCCAATTATCATGCAACAACTAACCCCACCTTCTGGAATGTTTGACTTGACACAAATTTAGATTTGGGATTGAACACCATATAATGTTCAATTCACCCAAACCTATGCTCTGATACCAATTTATAACACCCTTCATTTCCAAAACCATTTTTTTTTTATAACCGGAAGCGAAAGTCCAATAAACATTAATAATTATACATTATATAATACTCATATTAGTCAATCTATTTCAAAACATAATTTATCATTTTGGGTGTTACATAATTTGAAAGACAACAATGATTTTATAAAATCAAAGATCAGAGTAAACATCGGGTCATCAAACATTCCATCCAGTCAGCTGCTCCTTGCTCATCCCATAATCTAATCATATCCTGCAAGGAGTGCTAATGTGGGGGATTAGCTCAACGCTAAGTGAATGAACTAATAACCATCAACACAGCTTAGCCTAACAAATATGTCTACAACTAAGCATAACATACTAAACGAGTTTACAGCAACAGCATCGTAAACACACAACCATGTGTTTACAGCATAAAGCATCGCAAACAAATATCATCCAAGAGGATCGGCGGTCCTTGAGGCGCCCTCATGCCCGGGTGGCCCCCAAGCAACCTCACACCAACTGCAGGCCAATACAGCGGTAAACCGATAGCCTAGGTACTATTTACCCACACAACACAGTAGTCCTATAACCAACCGTGTACAAGGACCTGTGTTGGCAACTCAATAGTAACCTTAAGCCCAAACCATGTTGACCTCTGAAAACACATATGCCCAAAGGCCAGATATCACAAAATCTATATCTATCAAGGCAATAGGTCAATCAACAGTTTATAAGCAGTAAAACCACGTTTACCCGTTGTAACCAAATCTGTTACAACTAAGTTACGCTGAAGGTTACAGGTCCACTCACCAATACCTCCGCCGTCCACTCAGTAGTCTAATGTCACTGAGTCTTCTCCATATCTACGAACATTATAAACAATGAGTTAGTAATTAATTCATATCATATAACTCACTTAACTTAATAATGTTAATCATCATCAATAATCCCTTATAAGTATAATCATTAACAATACTTATCAATTATACACTAATAACATCAACTTAACACATGGATTCTTCAAAATCAACCAAACTCACAAACTTTATTAATGATCATATATCAACTTCATCATTTCTAAGTTAGGCTTAAGTTATAATCATGAATTAAACACTAACTAACAACTCTACACAACACCAAGCTTCAATCCATGAATATTCAACTAAACCCATAACTATCCATATGATTATCTCTTCATTTTTAAACTAAGATTAAGGTTATAATCCACATATAAACATCAACTAACTATCATGCAAGTATTTCAAGCTTCAATTTCAAGTAAATCATGCTAATTCCATCAATTACCCAAAAACCCATTTTGATTACAACTTATATAACATGATTACTTCATTTCTAGGTTAAATTAATATTACTAACCATCTTATAAACACTTATTTACATCACCTTAACCAATTTCATACTTTAAATTCGGATTAAAGTCATTAACCCATCAAAATCATCATAAACTCAAAGAATCACCATAAATCTATAATCTTAAGCTTGAATCTAGTTAGTAATCAACAATAACATGTTTAACTAACAACAATTTCACAAAATCAAACCCTAATTTCGGATTAAACCAAGAACATCAAAAACCCCCAAATTCTAGGTTATGAAAAATGAAGAACATGTGATTATACCTTGTTTGATGATGAAGGAAGCTTGAATCCAAGCTTAGAAGCTTCAATTTGATGTTCCTCATGATTTTGATAATTGATTTAGGGTTAGAAGTGTGTGTGTGTGTATTCGTACGTATGTATGTATGTGTTTGGGATTAAAACCGATCCATCCCATATAATATAATACATAAGTGTTAATTTTCATTCCCCGTATTCATTATTGTCTGGAACTTAAAAACCATTTGCGGGGAAATACAATTTTATTTTACCGTCAACTAAATAATTTTAAAACAAGTAATATTTTACTATCCACAATAACTCATTTAGCTAATGGACCTATTAAATTTATAATTATTCACAAGACATTAATTATTTAAAAACACACTTAAATAATTAAATAAATAAAGAAATTACCGATTTCGACTAGGCCCAAAACGAGGATGTTACATTAGGGTTTGGGGTTAGGGTTTAGGGTTTGGGTTTTGGGGTTTCGCCCCCAAAACCCAAACCCTAAACCCTAAACGCAACACTTTAACACATGTGTTAGTAAATTGTAAAACCCACCAAAAAACGTGGAAAAAAAATTTCGTCGAAAGTATGTCTTAATGGATGGCAAATCGAAGAGGATCAAACGCTGAATCTAATGGTGCAATTTTCATAATTTTTCGATTTGTCGTTTGTGAGATATTTAAGTTATGGGGTAAATGGGTTTTATATTCTCTTTGTACACATGGCACCCTCCCATTGATACTTCCGTTCTTTCTAAAATTCTATTGTACTCTCACGATCCTTCTCTTGTTGGTATACATGTTTATTTGCTCATATTAAAGTAAGAATCAGCATCAAACAAGATCATTGTAGGGACGAGTAAAAATACACTACTATTGCACGGGATCAATTTCACACACACATCAGAATCTTAGATATCTATATACACACTCTAAAATAAATACCTACACTGCGGTGCAACTTAAAATTAAATCACCGATACATTTAATTCATATTCATACCAACTTAAAAACAAAAATAATTACCCGCCAGCACTCATGATCTCAAACTCAACACACTATTTAAAAGCCTTTGAGGTTCATACATAGAAATAGAGAATACCTTAAATTCAGCTCCAACTCGAATGCACAATTCTGTTGGGATCCGATTGTTGTTTTTTAAGGGGCTGATTAGTGATTCCTCAATGGTTTTATATACCCTAATTACGTAAATTTCGGTAATGTTAGTTGCAATCCCAATCAGGTTATGACTTCCTAGATTTTCGAAATCATCCCTGTAGTTCTATAAATTTTTCAATTTTACCCCAACTATGATTTAGAAGAAAGAACTTGAAGGTAACATATTTACCCATTTCAATTTTAATAATTAACCCTTTTTTTAATTAACTAATTTCCCAGACCTGCCTTTTATTGCCTTATTAATTTTGTCACCTCCTTCCAAATAATTCATCAGCCTTTGCTAGAAATCAAATAAATCATAATAAATAAACAAACTCACATTCATAAAACCATAAAAACATCATAATCATAATTAAGTACAATACTCTATTTCACCATCCAAATGAAATAAGAAAACACACATGACTCATGACTCAACTCAAAACATTAACATAACTCGCAACCATAAATTCCAACACCATGAACCACTCAAGTCCTTGTACCACGTCCTTCCTTAGCACCACCATGAACTTGACCCTCTGGTCCAATCTCATGAGCCTTATCTTGGATCGTCTGACCCACTTCCTTGGTCTTCTGCCCCGTGTAGTCAACCAAATCTTGCAACCTTCTTTTAGCCGAGTCAACTTCTCCGGGCACGGTCCCGGTCAACTGCCTTAAATAGTTCACCAAAAAGGACAACGAACTCAATCCAGTTAGCCCGAATGTCCCCGATGTCAAGAACCCGGCAACTGCTAATCCAATGGCCAGGACTGCAGGGACAAGAATCGGGCTGAAGATGATGAAAAGTGGGGTCGCAACTGCGAGCCCTATCATGGTCCCCGCTAGGGTTATCCCAGCGAGACCAAGTAGGGTTCCACCAACAGGCAACAAGGCCATAACGGCCAAGATTTTGCTCTTGGACGGGCCTTGTTGATTGTAGAAGTGTAACTTGTTTTCGCCACCGAGTTGGTCAAACCGGCCATGTGGTTGACCGATGGTGTGGACTTGAACTTGGTGTGGGTGACGTTCGTGAGAGAGGTGAGAAGCCATTGATGATGATCAAATTTCTTGGTAGAAGTTATATAAGACTTTTGTAGAGATAAAAAGGTTTTGTGAAGTGTTTATGAGAACGATGAGAGATAGAAGAATGAGGTGGTGGAGTTAATAAAGATGAAGAAATGAATAGGTGGGTGTAAGGTGATGACACGTATCACGTATGTGATGACGTGGAAGAAGTAAGGCTTGCATGAAGCACAAGTTTCATGGTTTTTTTTTCATTTTATTCTTACGGTGAAAGGAATCCCATGTTTTCTTCCAAGTGTTGAATAAAAGTTTTATTATTACATTTACGTTTTTGTAGCCGTGGGGTTGAAATCTAAGAATGAATGAGTAAATAACTTGGCTTTAGTTTTTGAAGCATAGAGAAATAGTATAATGTTGTATTGTTTATTTATATTTATATTGCTTGTAGTTCCTAGGAGCTGAATTTCATGATGAAATGGTTTCTTTTATTTTATGATATAAAAAATATACGTTATATTCTATTTTATGCAAATTAAGTTTACCTTTAACCGTGAATGGGGATGTAAATATATATGGTTGAGAGTATGATATGCCTAGCTATTTCTAACCAATTTAATGACACGTAACGGGAGGTTATTTATTAGAAAACGTCATTATTGATGGCATTTTGGTGTTGTGGTACGTACGGAGTATTTGTTAAAGTTGGCTCAAGAGAAGCTCTTATTTGCCCGTTTGATTGCATGGCTGATGGCTATAGTTGATGGTCATTTATGGTAAGTTTAATTAATGGATAAATGGTTAATTCCTCCGTACTAATGGATGATTAGTTAACAAAGTAAATAAAAATACGAGGATTATACAGTGGTAAGCCATGTGTACGTATACCTATAATAATACGGAATAATAATGACATATTCATTGATAAAGAAGTTGTGGCAAAATGAAAAATGTACATTATCAATGGCGCTATTTATTTGAGTTTTTTCAACGTGTGCCCCTTGACACACGTTAAGTTACATTTAATAAAGTCGAAATTTCCATAAATATGGTTATCATTTGCATTTAATAATCATCAATTTAATTTAATTTAATATTTACCTATTTGTGTAAATATATACTCCGTATATTACAAGTTCTAAATATATAAGTAAATTTCGACTTCATTAAATTCATTTTAACGTGTATCACTAGGTCAACAATAGCAAAACCCAATTTAGTTTACTAAAATTAGCAAGCAACTATATCATGTAAATTTCTAAAATATTTCAATTCGTGAGCTACTATCTAACATCATTATTGGCATATTGACGGATACATCGAAGATGCGTTAAAATAAAAATTGTCGGTGTTGGGTGCTGCCACTCGCAAACAATAATATATTTCGTAGAATTATCAAAATTCAAGGATTAGAGTCTAATTTTTTTTATAAATGATTTAGATACAAACAATTTATAAAATTTGGGATACATAATAAGATGTTACCAATCAAATAAAGAGAGAGCGAGAGTGAAAAAAATACCAGTGTAATTACGTCACGTTAGTTTATAACTTTATTGTGTATAAGTTGTTTTTAAGCATATCATACCTCAATTATTATTATTATTACTTTTATTATTATTATTATTATTATTATTATTATTATTATTATTATTATTATTATTATTATTATTATTATTATTTTCCTGTTGAAAATTGGCCTTGCTAGCACCTAACTTGAGTGTTATATATGGTAACCTGTTAAACATCACTCATCACATAGAGTACCAATTAATCATCTATATATATGCATCTCCAATGTTCGTGTATGTCAATTTTAGCTCGGTTCACCTGATCCAAATGACCAATTTTATGTACTACGTATAATGTATATTACCCTATAAAAGATTTAGGCATTCTTCTTTTTGCCCTTATAAAATTCAAGATGCTAAAAGACAAAATTATCTCCAAATTAATTAAAACAACATTTATATAATTAGAAATAACCATTAAGCAATCAATACATTAATTAACTTTAGTAATCACACATTCATTACAAAAATATTAATCAGTCAATTACTAATATACAGTTTTTTTTAAAAACAATTTTGCTGATTTAAAATTAAAATCAACGAATATAACACCCCTTAATTTACAAACCATTATTATAATGATTTCAGTTCGGAAGCGTATATCTAAAACAAATATCATTTAACAGTACATAAATTGTTTCAAACTAAATACATAACTATTTATTCTCTTTCAATCTCATTTTATCAAACTAGGTGTTATGTAATTCAAAACATGTCTTCGGTTATTAAACCAACATCAGAGTAATCCGCATGTCAAACATTCCATCATTTCCAAGAACTTTCTGCCCAGCCCAATATGTCACATCCATTATAACTTGCAGGAAGGACTGTGGTGGGGTTAGCACAACGCTAAGTGAGAAAGAACTGAAACCAACAGTCCAACTCAGCGATAACAAATCTTACAACAAATAATTATAAACACATAATCACCACAGAGGATCGGTGGTCCTTGAGGTACCCTCATGCCGCGGTGGTCCTCAAGAACACTTATCACAATCTGTATTAGCTACTACAGAATAAACCCATAACTTAGTGCTACTCCCACACGACTAAGGTTCCTATTAACTATATGTACAAGGAACCCTCCGTCGGCCAACAATAGCAACTAAGCCCAACCAATGTCGATATTGACCTCTGGAACCACATTGTCACATAGTGCATGATCATCATGCCATCAAGTAACAATAACAACTATCATTCAATCATAACAATATAGTACTAGACTAAACAGTCGTTAACCAACACTCATATAATTACCCGTTGTAACCAAACCTGTTACAACTAAGTAAACCGAAGTTTTCAGTTCCACTCACCGAATACCTCAGTCGTCCACTCAGTAGTCTAATGTCGCTGAGTCTTCTCCAAATCTGATAATACAATTAAACAAAACGAGTTAATAACTCATTCATAGTAATCAACTCATGTTAATATCATATCACATGGTTCATAATCCAAATCTCAATACTAGATTTCATGAATACCTAACCACACAAGTTTTAACTTTAATCTTTGATTATCAATCAAATGTTCTATATCATAATCCATAAATAATCACTCAAACCCTTAACTTTCTTCATGAATAAATATCAAATTCTTCATGTTTAACTTAGGGTTTCACTTATAATCATGAATTAACTATCAACTAACAATGATATAATCATTACAAGACTCTATTCTTACTTTATCAATTATGTTCATATGCATCCTACATGATCATACACAATTTCTTCAATTCTTGGTTATGGCTTAACCTATAAACATGGATTAGGCAATATCTAGCAACTATATTACTAATACAAGCTTTAATTCCATGAAAGTCATCCTACTTCATATAATTATTCAAAACCCATTTTCTAGGGTTACATGAAATTCAAGAATTAGCAATTACAACATGTTTATAATGATGATGGAATGATTAATACATGTTATTGAAGCTTAACTAACCTCAATTTACACTTTTGAAACCCTAATTTCGGATTTTGATCAAGAACACCAAAACCCCTAAATTCTAGGTTATAGAAAATGAAGAACACAAGATTATACCTTGATTGAGATGATTAGAGATGTAACATCCCCAAATCGGGCTTAGGAGAAAAATGTATTTCTTTAAATTATTTATGCGATTTATAATTATTACATGTGTTTGATTTTAAATTTAATAGGTAAATGAGCCTTAGGAAATATTGTGACTATTGAAATGGTAGCTGTTTTAGATAATTTTAGGTGACGGTAAAATAAAATAATTTTTCTCGCGTTTGAAATTTAGGTTCCAGATAATAAGTTTAGAAGGGGTATAATTTAAGATTTCATGCAGTGGGGTTAAATGAAATGATCGATCCCTTTTTGTTCTCACTTCTACCATTTTTCCTAAATCTCTCAAGAACACACACCTAACCACAATCAAAGAAAAATCAAATTGTAACTGATTTTTTCAAGTGAAGACTGTGATTTTGAGTTTTATCTTGCTCTTCATCTTCTACATATCATCATCATCAAAGATTTGTAAGTGTATAATGCTCATTTTCATACATAAGCTTGAAATGTTGAATTTAGGTCAAATTAATAATGGAATGGAGTAAGTTATACTTGAATATGTTTTGTGTAGTGATTATAAACTGAATTCTTGATTAATTAGGTTAAATTTCTTGTGTTTCATACTCTATTTGAATAAATGTGGGTTTTTGTTTAAATTAGGTTGAAAGATTGATGCATGATAGTAATTAGAATTTGGATGATATTTGTTTGTTGTTAATACATATTATTACATGTTATGTGAGGTTATTTGCTGATAAAAATCGTACATTGCATTAGCATTTGGTGAAAATTGGATTTTTGGTTCGAGCTGAAAAGTTGCAGGTCTGTTTGGAGCTGAAAAGCTTTGAAACGCGATCCTACAACTTTACCTGGATCGCGTTCCTTAGTTATAAACTGGATCTTTCGTGTTTTGGTCATGTAAACGCGATCCTGACCCTTAACCCGGATCGCGTTCCTCAGTGGTTTTCGGTAACAGAATTTTTTGTGAAGAGGAACGCGATCCCAACCCCCTGAACTGGATTGCGTTTGCCTTTGTAATTTTGAAGAATTTGAGATTTTGTGAACTTATGTAAATCTAACCCTTATGTTGTTTAGTTATCGATATTTCTTGATTATCAATGAATGTAATAGAGTATAGTCATAATTAAATTTTGAAACAAGTTATTAACTTGTGTTTTAATTGTGTTTACAGAGACACCGAAGACTCAATAAAATAAGACTTTTGAGTTTGGGGACTGAGACTGACAGGTGAGTGGACTGGTTCTCACAATTTAATCTTGGTGTTAACAGTTAGTTGCATCAATTTTAAGTTGCTTGTAATGATTGATTTATCGTTGCGTTAATGATAGGATTATTGATTAAACTTGTGGTTTGATGGATGGATTGATTTCTTGTGAATAATTCCATGATAGGTTGGAATGATAGAGGTCAATTTTTGGTTTAGTTGCTATAGGTTAATCTTTATGGGTCGGATGAACATTCGTTGTGATTTAATCCATATTGGTTAAAGATAGCAATAAACTATCGGTAAAAATCTCTGTATTGGCCTGCAGTTGATTATTAAGTGTTCTTGGAGTGCCACCGCGGACTGAGGGTATCTCAAGAACTACCGATCCTCTGTTTGATTGTTTGTTTAGATGATTGTTGTAAATTGATTGTTATACAAAGTTAGATTGTTAGATTTAGTTCATTCACTTAGCTTTGTGCTAATTCCCCACCTACTCTTGCAGGTCAACTTTTGGGATATGATTAGGCAAATGGTGTTGTTTTGAAGAAATGTTTGACAATGGGAACTCTGATCGTTTTGGATAAATCATGTTTTGTTAACATAACACCCAGTTATTGTATTAGCGTTGTAATTATACTTAATACTTATAAACTTGTAATGTTTTGGTATGACTAAATGTCATATATATAATGTTATATATCTTTATTGGTATGAATGGGATTTACGTTTCCGAATAGTAAAAAAAAAAAAATGTGTCTTAAATTGTGGGGTTTATAAGTTGGTATCAGAGCGTAAGTTTAGATGAATTGAGCATTTAAAGTGTTCAATCCTAAACTTAGTCATGTTGGTCAAACATTTCTTGTGGTGGGGATTAGTTATGATAGTTGATTTGGTTAGTTGCTAGTACTAACAATTAACGAATTTTGAGATGTGATGTGATGACAAGTATGGCGGATAATGAGCCACCTTCTCATACTCTCAATGATACTTCGCGGACAGATGCACCACCAGAGAGTCATGGTCATAATGGTACATCTAATTTAGCCGGTGGAGAAACCGAAACTGATCAGGAGTATATTATGAGATTGGAGAATAGAGTGTTGGAACTTCAGAGAGAACAAGCTGGATCTTCTCAACATCCAGTTTCTACTCATCCCCATATTGTGACTAATGTACCACCTATTGTATCTTCTACACGGATTCTGGTATCTATTCCTTTTGCTCCCCAACAGCAACAACAGGGTTATAATTATCAGACCTCGGGTCCTTTTCCTTCGACTGGTTATTCTAGTTATCAAATACCTATTCCACCTTTTCAACAGTTGAAGAAAGGTTGCTCTCTTAAAACCTTTATGTCTTGCAATCCTTCAGCTTATTCTGGAAGTACTGATCCTACGGTCACTCTTGACTGGCTTCATGACGTTGAGAGAAAACTAAATGTATGTCATTGTGAGGAGGAGGAGGAGGATAAGGTACCTTATGCAGTTCAGTTGTTAAAGGGTCAAGCCATGTCATGGTGGGATTCGATTACTGCACCATTATCTCCACAACAGTTGAATGATATAAGATGGCCAGATTTTCATGCTGAAATTTGTAAGCAATTTTGCTCGGAGTATAATCTTTCACGGATTAGACAAGAGTTTCTTGACTTACAAAAGACTAATCAAATGACAATTGATGAATTAATTAAGCAGTTTTCAGATAAATTGCGGTTTGTACAACAGTGGGTTCCGACTGACCGGACCAAAATTGATCACTTTGTGAAAACATTACCTCCTGATTACCGTACCACAGTGAGACTAGCAGGTTCACTTCCTCAAGCTTATGATTTAGCTCGTTCGGTTGATGGGAACATTATGGCTAAAAGAGTGATGAATAAAGAAAGGTATTCAAAGAAAAACAAAGGAGATTCTTCGAGTAAACAGAAAGGTCAAGGTAGTCAACAAAATAGGAGATCGAATTCTGGTATTCCAACGGATAGTAACTATTGTAATAGATGTCGGGCTAGGCATAATGGCCCTTGTACTCCCCAGACATCTAGATGTGTTAAGTGTGGAATTTTTGGTCACGCTGCAAAAGATTGTACCTACCCAAATAGCGTATGTTGGAATTGCCATAAAGAAGGGCATCGTGCAGGGGATTGTCCAGAGGCGAAGAGACAGAGTATGGGTACGGGTAAAGGTTCGTCATCCTCTGGTCAAAAGAGGAAGAATCCACCAGTAGCTGCTGGCCGAGCTTTCCGAATGACAGTTGATGATGCTGTCACCACATAAGATGTCATCACTGGTACATTTCTCATAAATTCTGTACCAGCTCGTGTATTGTTTGATTCTGGTGCCAATTGTTCGTTTATATCTGTGAACTTTTGTGATAGACTGAAATTGATCCCCTCTTTGATTGTTAAACCTTTAGAAGTTGAAATTGCTGACGGTAAATTAGTTCCTGTTACCACATCGGTAGCTGGAGCTAGTATACTTATTGAGGGTCATAATTTCCTAGTCTCCTTTTTGTTAATGCCAATTCCTAGTTTCGATGTAGTTATTGGTATGGATTGGTTAAGTTTGAATAAAGCCAACATTGATTGTCATAAAAAGATTATAAGAATTCCGATTTCTGATGGGTCATACGTCATGGTTCGAGGAGAACGAGTAAAGGGTAGCCTACCATTGATTTCTTTGTTGAAAGCTAGGAAATCTCTATCTAAGGGATGTGATTCTTATTTGGCATATGTGATAGATAGCAAGTTAGAAAAGAAATCTTTGTCCAATTTTCCGGTGGTTTCTGAATACCCGGAAGTTTTTCCGGATGAATTACCTGGTTTACCCCCTGTAAGAGATGTAGAATTTCAGATTGATTTGATTCCTGGTTCGACTCCTGTAGCTAAGTCTCCTTATAGATTAGCTCCTTCTGAAATCCGTGAGATGATGGGTCAAATTCAGGAACTGTTAGATAAAGGGTTTATTCGACCGAGTTCGTCCCCGTGGGGTGCTCCGGTTTTGTTTGTAAAGAAAAAGGATGGTACTTTGCGAATGTGTATTGATTATAGAGAGCTCAATAAAAGAACGGTGAAAAACAATCCATTGCCTAGAATTGATGAGCTATTCGATCAGTTATAGGGATCATCCTATTTTTTTAAGATTGATTTGAGATCCGGTTATCATCAGGTACGAGTTCGTGAGGAAGATGTTCCTAAGACTGCTTTTCGTACCAGGTACGGTCATTATGAGTTTTTAGTTATGCCTTTTGGATTGACAAATGCTCCTGCTATTTTCATGGATTTAATGAATCGAGTTTGTCGACCTTTTCTAGACAAGTTTGTGATTGTATTTATTGACGATATCTTGATTTATTCTAAGTCCGAGGTTGAGCATGAACATCATTTGAGATTGATTCTTGATATTTTGAAAAGAGAAAGTCTTTATGCAAAATTTTCCAAGTGTGAATTTTGGCTTCGAGAGGTACAGTTTCTTGGTCATATTATTAGTAAAGATGGAGTCAAAGTGGATCCTTCTAAAGTGGAAGCCGTTATGAATTGGAATGCTCCTAAAACTCCTTATGAGATTAAAAGTTTTCTTGGTTTAGCAGGGTATTATCGGAAGTTTATCAAAGATTTTTCCAAAATTGCTGGCCCGTTAACTAAGTTAACTAGGAAAGATGTTAAATTTGAGTGGAGTGATCAACAGGAATCATCTTTTCAGACTCTTAAACAGTTGTTGTGTCAGGCTCCAGTGTTAGCACTACCTGACGGTTCTGATAATTTTGTGGTTTATTGTGATGCTTCTCATGCGGGTTTGGGTGCTGTTTTGATGCAACATGATCGTGTTATTGCATATGCTTCTCGTCAGCTTAAAACTCATGAAAGAAATTATCCTACTCACGATTTAGAGCTTGCAGCTGTAGTGTTTGCGTTGAAAATCTGGAGACACTATTTATACGGTACTAGTTGTGTTGTATGTACAGATCATAAAAGCCTCCAGTATATGTTTACTCAGAAAGAACTTAATATGAGACAGCGCCGATGGTTGGAATTGATTAAGGATTATGACTGTGAAATCCGATATCACCCGGGTAAAGCTAATGTGGTTGCCGATGCTTTAAGCCAAAATGTACCTTCCGACCGAATTTATTTTATGCGTTTAGAAATATCTTCTGATTTGATTTCTCAGTTGAAAGCTGCACAGTTAGAGGCATTGTTGAATCAAAATTTAAAATATGAGATTTTGTTGAAACGGAAAGATTTATTGGTGGATGATTCTCGTGGATTGAAAACTTTTCAGTCTCGGGTTTGGGTTCCACTGATTGGGGGACTTCGGGATTTGATATTGTCAGAGGCACACAAATCGAGGTTATCTGTTCATCCAGGGAGTACGAAAATGTACAATGATTTGAAACCACTGTATTGGTGGCCAACTATGAAAACCGATGTTGCTCGAATGGTGGAGACTTGTCATATATGTTCCCAGGTTAAAGCTGAACATCAGAAGCCCTATGGTTCATTGAAACAGTTAGATATTCCGGAATGGAAATGGGAGCACATTACTATGGATTTCGTTACCAAATTTTCCCGCACTCAGAAAGGTAATGATATGATATGGGTGATAGTTGATAGATTAACCAAGAGTGCACATTTTCTAGCCACCAGTGAGTCGGCATCCTTGACTCGACTTGCTCAATTGTACATTCATGAGATTATTGTTAGACATGGTATTCCTTTATCCATTGTTTCCGATAGAGATTCCAGGTTTGTTTCTGGTTTTTGGCAGAGTTTGCAACGTGAATTAGGTACCAGAGTTAACCTTAGTACAGCTTATCATCCTCAGACAGACGGGCAGTCAGAGCGCACTATTCAGACACTTGAGGATATGTTGAGAGCTTGTGTACTTGAGTATGGCGGTTCTTGGGATTCACACTTACCATTGATAGAGTTTGCTTATAATAATTCTTATCATTCTAGCATTGGTATGCCGCCGTATGAGATGTTGTATGGACGCCGTTGTCGAACACCTACATGTTGGTTAGAAGCGGGAGAAAAACAGTTTGCGGGTCCCAATATAGTTCAAATTACAGCTGACAAAGTTAAGATTGCTCGTGAGAAACTGAAAGCGGCTCGTGATAGACAGAAACAGTATGCTGATCCACGTAGGCGACCCGTTGTTTTTGTTGAAGGTGAATTAGTTTATTTGAAAGTTTCTCTGTGGAAGGGTGTTATTAGATTTGGTAAACGTGGGAAGTTAGCTCCCCGATATATTGGCCCATTTAGAATCTGTCAGGTGATTAATGAACAATCGGTTTCTTTAGATCTTCCACCCGAATTAGCCGGTATTCACGATACATTTAATGTTTGCTATTTAAGAAAATGCAATGTGGAAGATCAATCCCAAATCCTTCCTTTGCAAGATCTTCGTGTTGACTCAAGTAAGAAATTGGTTGAAGAACCTGTCGAGCTTTTAGATAGAAAAGTGACCAAATTACGTACAAAAGAAATTCCTATGGTTTTGGTTAAGTGGAAACATAGTTTGGGTACGGATCTCACTTGGGAAACGGAGGAGAGTATGCGGGTTAGATACCCTAGTTTATTTGTGTCTAGTTAGATTTCGGGACGAAATCTTTCTAAGGAGGGGTGATTTGTAACATCCCCAAATCGGGCTTAGGAGAAAAAGGTATTTCTTTAAATTATTTATGCGATTTATAATTATTACCTGTGTTTGATTTTAAATTTAATAGGTAAATGAGCCTTAGGAAATATTGTGACTATTGAAATGTTAGCTGTTTTAGATAATTTTAGATGACGGTAAAATAAAATAATTTTTCTCGCGTTTGAAATTTAGGTTCCAGACAATAAGTTTAGAAGGGGTATAATTTAAGATTTCATGCAGTGGGGTTAAATGAAATGATCGATCCCTTTTTGTTCTCACTTATACCATTTTTCCTAAATCTCTCAAGAACACACACCTAACCACAATCAAAGAAAAATCAAATTGGAACTGATTTCTTCAAGTGAAGACTGTGATTTTGAGTTTTATCTTGCTCTTCATCTTCTACATATCATCATCATCAAAGATTTGTAAGTGTATAATGCTCATTTTCATACATAAGCTTGAAATGTTGAATTTAGGTCAAATTAATGATGGAATGGAGTAAGTTATACTTGAATATGTTTTGTGTAGTGATTATAAACTGAATTCTTGATTAATTAGGTTAAATTTCTTGTGTTTCATACTCTATTTGAATAAATGTGGGTTTTTGTTTAAATTAGGTTGAAAGATTGATGCATGATAGTAATTAGAATTTGGATGATGTTTGTTTGTTGTTAATACATATTATTACATGTTATGTGAGGTTATTTGCTGATAAAAATCGTACATTGCATTAGCATTTGGTGAAAATTGGGTTTTTGGTTCGAGCTGAAAAGTTGCAGGTCTGTTTGGAGCTGAAAAGCTTTGAAACGCGATCCTACAACTTTACCTGGATCGCGTTCCTTAGTTATAAACTGGATCTTTCGTGTTTTGGTCATGTAAACGCGATCCTGACCCTTAACCCGGATCGCGTTCCTCAGTGGTTTTCGGTAACAGAATTTTTTGTGAAGAGGAACGCGATCCCAACCCCCTGAACTGGATCACGTTTGCCTTTGTAATTTTGAAGAATTTGTGAACTTATGTAAATCTAACCCTTATGTTGTTTAGTTATCGATATTTCTTGATTATCAATGAATGTAATAGAGTATAGTCATAATTAAATTTTGAAACAAGTTATTAACTTGTGTTTTAATTGTGTTTACAGAGACACCAAAGACTCAATAAAATAAGACTTTTGAGTTTGGGGACTGAGACTGACAGGTGAGTGGACTGGTTCTCACAATTTAATCTTGGTGTTAACAGTTAGTTGCATCAATTTTAAGTTGCTTGTAATGATTGATTTATCGTTGCGTTAATGATAGGATTATTGATTAAACTTGTGGTTTGATGGATGGATTGATTTCTTGTGAATAATTCCATGATAGGTTGGAATGATAGAGGTCAATTTTGGGTTTAGTTGCTATAGGTTAATCTTTATGGGTCGGATGAACATTCGTTGTGATTTAATCCATATTGGTTAAAGATAGCAATAAACTATCGGTAAAAATCTCTGTATTGACCTGCAGTTGATTATTAAGTGTTCTTGGAGTGCCACCGCGGACTGAGGGTATCTCAAGAACCACCGATCCTCTGTTTGATTGTTTGTTTAGATGATTGTTGTAAATTGATTGTTATACAAAGTTAGATTGTTAGATTTAGTTCATTCACTTAGCTTTGTGCTAATTCCCCACCTACTCTTGCAGGTCAACTTTTGGGATATGATTAGGCAAATGGTGTTGTTTTGAAGAAATGTTTGACAATGGGAACTCTGATCGTTTTGGATAAATCATGTTTTGTTAACATAACACCCAGTTATTGTATTAGCGTTGTAATTATACTTAATACTTATAAACTTGTAATGTTTTGGTATGACTAAATGTCATATATATAATGTTATATATCTTTATTGGTATGAATGGGATTTACGCTTCCGAATAGTAAAAAAAAAAAAAATGTGTCTTAAATTGTGGGGTGTTATAAGAGATGCTTGAATTCATGTTTAGAAGCTCCAATTTGATGATTCTTCATGATTTTGTGAATTGATTTAAGGTTGGTGTGTGTATATGAATGTATCGTACGTATGTATGTATGAATGAGAAATAAAGACCGACTCAAAACATGAGTCTAAAATATAACTAGTCAAATTTCATTCCCCGTACTTATTATTGTCTGGAACTTAAAAACCATTTACGGGGAAACACTATTTTATTTTACCGTCAACTAAACTAAATTAAAACAAGTACTATTTCATCAGTCATAATAAGTCCTGTGACTATTTTCTCAATTATTTTCAAGTAAACTTAAACAAAATATTTCCTATCATATCAAATTATTATAAACTACTAGACCCTAAAACTGGGTGTTACAACGAACTATGCATTCAACAGATCATTTTGAAATTATAATAAGTTAACATGTCATGTTCTTTCTGCTCGATCATGTTCCCTCTCATTCCGAATCAAAATGTACGTTATTTACAGTTGCGCTTGACATGCTGCGTTCAGTGGCAGATGTACTTAGGAGTTGCATACCCTTAGAGGAAAATCACCAGTGTTAATTTTTTTGAGAAAAACTTATTTTCAATAAAACCATTAATAGTACATACCCTATAAAAATTCAATGCACACCCTTTCCAAAATAGGCAACCTCTCCTCTAATAAACAACACTAATAAGTTCAATGTAAATACTAGATTTTCAAATATAGTCACTATGCATTAAACGTAAATGATAATATCTAAACTTACACTTTGATTTATCTTGATATGCTCCATAAATACACTTACACTTTACATATAAGTGAACTGTGCCCTTATATTTATCTTTTAAACAAATTTATGTTACAAAGTACTTTGTTTGTATTTTAATCTACTAATTTATTATGTATTTGACTTAGTTATTTATCAAAATGAAAGAACCCGAATTAGCACCCGAACTCAAACACATACTTAACTTCAATAAAAAAAATATTTTTTTTACCATAAATTGCATATCCTTATACATATGTCTAGATCCGCCACTGGCGTTTATATAATATTCATCATGTAAACTCGAATAGATAGTTTTTCAAACATATGTGTAAACATGCCTAATTACTTATCCATCCAATATGTTATGTTACATATAAGCTACCCGCGCATAGCGCGGGTAACTTATTAGTATAATATCAAAATGTATGGTCATATACACTTATAGAGTTAAATTCAATTCAAGCACCAAACGGTATAACTAATTTAGTGTCATTATAATTAGTTGATATTGAAATTTACACGAGATGAAAAGAGTTATAAATCAAATCTTGTCATATAACTAGTTTGGTTTCGAAACAAAATATAAAAGTAACTGTTAAGGCTTTTGTTCTTGTTTTGTGCCTAGAAAATTTAAATTAGTCGATTATGGACATTTTATGTAATGCCGAACTGTAGTGCGAACTTTATTTGATAAAACTTGTTTGTCTAAGTCCAATTGTTTCCCAAAGTCAATATGGATCGGATCCAATGCGGCCCATGATCTGTAATCAACAACACCATACTACTAGTCCACACTCGACAAGTCTACAACACGGGTAATTAAACGATTTGTCCCTAAATTCGAAAAAATAGAACGATTTGCCCTTCTTTTTTTTTTGACATTTTGCCCCACAGGACACAAATCGCAATTTGCGATTTGCATCTCACTGTTTGCGTTTTGCGCCCCGGGCACGTGACCGAGAACGATGAGGTGTGAACGAATCGCAAGATCCATACGCAAATCGCAAGACGCAAATTTGCGATTTGCACTTTGCGTCTCATGTACGAACTAGGCTTGTGAACGGGTAGCGATTTGCGTTCGCTTAAAAAAAAGGAGAATACAATAAAAATATGGATTTGATGGTTCTAATAGCGATTTATTTTATTTGTATTCTCCTCCCTTTTATTAAGCGGACGCAAATCGCGACCCATTCACAAGGCAACTCGTCCTCGGTCACAAGACGGGCTCGCACACGGGACGTAAAGCGCAAGACGCAAATCGCAAATGTGCATCTTGCGATTTGCGTATGGCTCTTGCGACTTGTTCACAGCTCATCGTTCTCAGTCACGTGGTCGGAATGCAAAACACAAACAATGGGACACAAATTGCAATTTGCGATTTGCGTCCGGATTGAGCAAAATGTCAATTTTTTTGAAAGGTAAATCGTTATATTTGTTCGAATCTAGGGGCAAATCGTTTAGTTTCCCCTCCAACACATTAACAAAAGTTGTCATTATGGAAATACACTAAACTTTGGGGTCTAATTGCAAAATAACAATTAACAAATCCCCAAAAATTACCCTGAAATCACCAAAACTTTTGGGTTTTGATATTTTTTTTAACGTGTTTATGAATTCTTCTTTTTATCCTTGTAACCCTCTTCTTCTTCTTCTTCTTCTTCTTCTTCTGCGTCAATACGTCATCACCAAAATCTCATCAAAATTGATCACTAATTAAATCGAATTTTCTAATTTATGCTTCATTTGAACCATACGTCGATCCACCACCGTTGCAACGTCGTCTCCTGCCACCGTCCCAGATTTCCCATCACTACCACCGCTGTTCATAACCTTTTTATTTATTCACAGGAAACTAATTCAGGTACCTTAAACCTTCATTTTGTTAATTATTACTTTTAAGATAAGATAAAACTTGTATACAAAAGCCTTAACTGATAAAAATTGGCAATTAAACAATCAACATAATTGTGACGTACAATCCACAAATTGTCATGCTGGGTTGTATACTAATGTCTATCAGTTTCTGCTAGAAATATGGGTGAAAGTTTAAATTTTGCAGTTGAAATTCAATTTTTGCTAAATCAAAAATAGTGAAAGTTATATTAATTATTATACAATACAATTTGAGGACTCAAATGAAGTATATATTTTTTACACTGTTTGTGTGTGTTTCTTAAAATTGGACTTAGATTCATTATAAGCAGAAATTGAATTTATACTCTCTTTATCGGGAGTAAACTTTGTATAATCCCCCAAATTTTAGTTTTTTATTTTTGATTTCTTGTCATTTTTGCGCAAAAAAAAAAAACCCTAGAGAAATCGAAGAGAATAATGGTCTTATTTCTTGATGTGGGTGTGTTATTGTCAGGATACAAGTATGTGGTAGCATTGAGATAAATATATATACACAAATATATAAGTATATACAATAGAATGGCAGGACTAGAGGAATTGAAAAAGAAACTAGTACCGTTGTTTGATGCAGAAAAGGGCTTTTCTTCAGGATCAAATTTGGATCCGTCTGATTCTTATATGGTAACAGCAATGCCATTATCTGAGGTTAAATTTAGAATTAGTATGTAGTAACTTAACTGTTTTTGTATTTACTTATATAAAGCTATCAGATGGTGGGACTGTTAACTTACTTAGCCGATCTTACGGCGTATACAATATTAATGAACTCGGATTGCAAAAATGCACCTCGAGATCCGTGAAGGACGTTGATGAAACTGAAAAGACTTATCAGTGTGCTTCGCATGAAATGAGAGTATTTGGAGCTATAGGTAGTGGTGCTAGCAGTGTAGTTCAAAGAGCGATTCATATTCCGACTCATCGAATAATTGCATTAAAGAAAATTAACATCTTTGAAAAGGTCCGTATTTTTGTGTATGAGTGTATCAGTTTGTTTTTGTTGCATTAGTTGGTATTTAAGTATGGTGTATGAAATTTGGTTTGGTGATGTTTTATTAGGAGAAAAGGCAGCAGCTTTTAACTGAGATAAGAACATTATGTGAGGCACCTTGTTATCAAGGTCTTGTGGAATTTTATGGAGCATTTTACACTCCTGATTCCGGGCAGATTAGTATTGCGTTAGAATATATGGATGGGGGTTCGTTAGCTGATGTTATAAAACGACAACGACGTATACCTGAAGCAGTTCTTTCTTTAATGGTTCAAAAACTGTTGCAAGTAAGTACCATTTTTCATGCTTTTTTTTTTGTTTGGTTGTATTTCGCTTGCAGGTGTCTAATATATTTCATTCTCCAGGGACTAAGTTACTTGCATGGAGTTAGATACTTGGTCCATAGAGACATAAAACCTGCAAATTTGCTTGTGAATCTCAAGGGAGAACCAAAAATAACCGACTTTGGAATAAGTGCTGGATTAGAGAATTCTATGGCAATGGTATGTGTCTCGTGATCTCTTTGTTTAAATATACTTCATTTGCTATCAATACAAATCTGTTTATGAATTTGTTATTTGTAATATCTCTAGATCCTTTTTTCAGTGTGCTACATTTGTTGGAACTGTAACGTATATGTCACCTGAACGTATTCGAAATGAAAGTTATTCATATCCTGCTGATATTTGGAGCCTTGGTCTTGCTCTTTTTGAGTGTGGCACTGGAGAATTTCCATATACAGCAAATGAAGGACCTGTTAATCTTATGTTGCAGGTACAGTTGTACAAATATAACTTTAACTTGGGAAATAGGTTTCTTTGTTTTGGGTCTCTTTTGTTGAGGTTTTCTCTCGTTTTTTGGCTTTGTATAAGTGTATTCTGTTTTGCTTGTTTCCTTTCCTTGAGGAAATAGGTTTATTTTAATGCAATGCCTGGCCTTTCAAAAAAAATATAACTTCAACTTGGACATGTTGGCTATAATGTGTTAAGGATATTAAAGCTAAATCAACCCAATGTATTATTTTGTCCTTTTATATATGCTAATTCCCTGAAAAAGAAAAAAAAAATAGTTGGTGAACTTTAAACGAAATATATCATGTCGTGAATTATTCATATACAAACAAATGAAACAACACTCTTTAAGTCATCTCCTATTCATTCGGTTTTCAGATATATGTGCTAATAAATTTAATATTTCTGCCATATCTTAACAGATTCTTGATGATCCATCTCCATCACCACCAAAAGACATCTTTTCTCCAGAATTCTGCTCATTCATCGATGATTGTCTGCAGAAAGACGCTGATGCAAGACCAACTGCAGAGCAGGTAAAAGAAGGGTGCAATTATGCATACTTTGTTCACTCTTGACTTAAAAAGAAAAAATTAACTTTTTGAAGGATCATTGGTAATGGCATATTTCAGAACCTATGAGTTTACTTTTTCAAGGGTCATTAGTACTCTGTATAATTTAAGGAACTTATAGTTTTCAGTTGACATACCTGTGCAGCTTCTTTCACATCCATTTATCACAAAGTACGAGAATGCCGAAGTGGACTTGGCAGCATTCGTTCGTAACATTTTTGATCCAACACAAAGAATGAAAGATCTAGCAGATGTAAGTTGTTTTGCCTATAAGAGTAACTGCTCATATCTTGTTTACTGATGAAGTAACACGTTCAAGATGGTGACATGTAGTAGGGCTTGGTCTCATCTCTGTACCTAATCCAAACCAGCTAATGCACTTCAAAAAGTGTAACATCAATGCATAAAAACATCTGCAATATGGATAAATTATTATAACATCTATTGAATCTTATGTTATTGTTTCATCAGATGCTAGCAGTACATTATTATTTACTTTTTGACGGGTCTGATGAACTTTGGAAGTATGCAAAGAGCTTCTATAACGATTGTTCAAGTTTCAGGTAGATGTGATTGAGGATTTTGTTTTTGTTTGTGGTTTATATAATATAAATACCTATATAATTTCATATTTCTAGCTTATGTCAATTGTACATGTAATAGTTAGGTCACCAATGTTCTGGAAAATAGTTAAATTTCACTGGAATTGTGTAAATGGCCGTTTTACCCTTTCTTCTTCTGATATGGCCCTGATTGCATGGGACCGTGGGTTACTTGAATGTACAATATTTCTAAACATGTTATTTTGTAACAGTATCTTGCTTCACTGTTTTCAGCTTCTCGGGTAAAGAATCTATAGGCCCTAATGATATCTTCACGACTCTATCAAATATTCGGAGTACATTAGCTGGGGAATGGCCTTCTGAAAAGCTTGTCCATGTTGTTGAGAAGCTACAATGTAAGGCTCATGGGGAAGATGGAGTTGCAATTCGTGTGTCAGGATCATTCATTGTTGGAAACCAGTTCCTTATATGTGGAGACGGTATACAAGCAGAAGACGTGCCTGATTTCAAAGATCTTAATATTGACATACCTACCAAACGAATGGGAACATTTCAAGAACAGTTTATAATGGAAGCTGGAAGTGTCATTGGCCGATACTCCATTGCTAGACAAGAGCTTTACATTATCCAATAGATCATCCCACGGTAAGCATATATATAGAGGTGGCAATATCGTTCTATGCATGGGTAAATGCCTAAATGGGACTTTTCCTGTTTACTTTTTCTCTAACGGGTCAATGGGGTAATCAAATGAAACTTGGCCAAAATGAAAACGAGTCAAACAAATTGAAAGCTGCCCAAACTTTATTCTACTTTGTATTCATAAATTACCTCAAACTTAATTAGATTATTTATTGTTATAATACATAACACGTTTATCATATATTAAATGCAATATAGACAAAAAAGTGTTCGTGGTCAGCCAACCCATACTGAAAATTGAACCTTCAGACCTAAACCTGTTTTGAGTTTTGACCCGTTAACCATCCAACCTGAACCTGAACCGTCCAAGCTTTGATGCATACATATTTAATGTTTTACTTGTGTCCAGGTCATGAAGTATCAATTCTCTAATAGATCAAGCTGTTAGACGTTTCAGTCGTGATGGAATTGTGGTTCGTTCTTGCCTGAACCTATTTATGTACAAAGTGACAATAGTGGTGGCTATGATTTGTTCCACCCGGATGAGATGACTCCATTTTGTTGTAACAATTAAGTCTATACTATATGTAAGTTTGTGAGACACAGTTACAGCAAGACATTACTTAACCCTAGTAATTTACATCTTTTCTGTTATATATGGGACATGGTAGTTTATGTAATACACTTGGATACAATTATAGTAACACCATATACAATTATGTTGTTATTGTTCTTCATTTTACGATTTTAAATCTTATACTATATTAGTTTTGTTCCGGTTGAGATTTGAATCGACAACCATTTGGTTTGTGGGGAAATCGTATGCTTTGAACAAGGGGATTCCGTGAGAATGGTGAGAACACATTTTAGCCATCCATTTTCTGATTAAAAATCCTGATTTTGGAGGTGGCAATTTTGTAAATACTTTGAAGTTTGATTTTGGAAGGTTCACATCACCTTTGCTCATGTGAAACTTTTTTTTTTTTTAACTTCACATCATTTTTCTCATGTGAAGTTTTTTTTTTTTTTAAGCTTCACATCATTTTGCTAATGTGAATTTTTTTTTTATCTAGCTTCACATCATTTTGCTTACGTGAAGCTTCTTTTTTTTAGCTTCACATCATTTTGGTGATGTTAAGTTTAATATAATTTTTTTTAACATAAGGTTACGATGCTATTAATTTTTATTTTTATAGATTCACATAGTTTTAATGAGATTAAGTAAATATTTTTTTGTTAACATTAGTTTTTGAAAAGATTAATTTTTATACTTATCAATTCACTACTTCAAATATGTTGATTAACAAAAATTAAATAAAACTTCACCGTGTTAAAACTATTGTGAAGCAAAAAATATTAAACCTCACATAGCAATCCTTATGTGAACCCTTCAAAATCAAACTTCAAAGTATTTACAAAAATGCCACCTCCAAAGTCAGGTTTTTTGATCAAAAAATGGATGGCTAAGATGTGTTCTCACGGAATCTCATTGTTCTCACATGATCCCAAGTCTATATATATATATATATATAATATTGAAAAGGTATAAATGAGTACATTGTCAATCAATAAAATTTTATATTTACTCAAATGAAAAAAGATTTAGATGGTAAAATAAATATATGAATGATAAAAATGAGACTTACTTGAGTCTTCTACATTAGAACTTATACTATACCAACAATCAGTAAATTGATGTATCATTTTAGGTACATCTTGAATAACTTTTGAAGTTGACAAGGTAATTGCTACTTGCTAGTTAATGTCAAAGTTAAAAACTTGATTATGTGTCAGCGAACGCTTTTATAACTTCGTATTGTTGGTTGTAACAAAGCTATAATATAATGATTAAATCAATTATGATAAGTCACTTAGTAATAGTTGAAGACATTTTTATCACAAATAGCACAAAGTTATAGGTCTAACCATGACACTCAATAGTCACAATCGCCGATAATAGATGTCCAAGTAGCATGGGATAATAAACTAAAAAATGTTCTTTAATTTTAGGGTTTTGCTAAAGAAAACCCTTCTTTATTTTATAGAATTTTTTCAAACTTTATTTTTTTAAAAATGGATGAGTTTAGTGTACCTTAACGCACCCTAAGCCTCCAACAAAATACTCAGTTTGCAAAAAAAAAAAAAAGCTCTCAATTTTTTTTTTTTTGAAACAAAAACTCTATATTCACTCTCTCTTGTTAATTGTGAAATACATTATAAATTTCTAAATTTATGTCTGATAAAAGATAGTTACGATAATTAAAAAAAGGGAAAATCACGGATTTGATCTATTAATCATACTCTCTTTAACAAAATAATCATTTGACCAACACTTTTCACAAAATAATCCATTGACTGGCGCCAAATATGGCACCCCCCGGCGCCCCACTTTTATTTAATCCGTTTTTAAACTTTAAAGTCAAAAAATTGATGGGCTCGGCACCCCTCAGGTCACCATCGGCGCCCCACCCTCTCACACATGTCACCATCAGCGCCAACCCCCCTCACACATGTCACCATCGGCGCCCCACCCCCTCACACATGTCACATCGGCGCCCTACCCTCTCACACACGTCACCATCATTAGCGTCGGGCCCATCAATTTTTTTGACTAAAACGGATTAAATAAAGTGGGGCGCCGGGGGGCGCCATGTTTGGCGCCAGTCAATGGATTATTTTGTGAAAATTGTTGGTCAAATGATTATTTTATTAAAGAGGGTATGATCAATGGATCAAATCCGTGATTTTCCCTTAAAAAAAATGGTTGATGGGCCAAGAAGCCAACGCAATCATACGTAGTGGCATAAATACTGGGGAATCTAATGGGCCCCCGGTCTGCCACCATCCACACTCACTAATCATATATGTAAACCAGTTACCCACGTTCCGAATCCGCCCCCAAAAGGGTATAATTGTAATTTGACAATGCGCGGGAAAGATAGCCGTTGGATATATATTGGCGCCAAATCTCCCAGAATTAATTCAGATTCATGTTCCATATATATATATTAACCTTCTGCCCCCTTCCCTCTTCCTCCTTCCTCTACACTCTCAATTTCATAATTTCTTTTGTTTTTTCATTTTCTTACTAAAGTTGTGATTAATAATTAGATAATGGGATTTGTGAAAAAGAATCAAGTAGATGTTGCTGGAATTACGATGTGTACTCCATTGAGATCTGTTTCAACTAAAAAAGAAAGTGGTGACTACCATGAAAGTTCCAAGTCCGGTTCAACGACTCCGACCGCAAAGGAATCGAGGATTAGTTGTCCACCGCCACCGAGGAAGAGGCGGCCGGTGTCAAGATGTCGTAAAAATAGAGATATTGAGTTTTTTACTTCACCGGAATTGGATTCATTTTTTGACTACTTTGCAAATGCTCAGAGACCCAAATGCAGGTCTTAATATTATGGGAGTTTTTTTTAATGAATGTTTTAGCATATGTTTGTGAAGTTTGGGACAGAGCTGGGTTCTTTATAGGTATGTACATGCTATGTATATGAATGAACATTAATAAGATTGGGATTTTATATGGTATAATCTTTGTTTATTTTGTTTTACATGATTATTATTGTTGTTTATTGTCACCCTAACAGCATAATTCTTTTTTTACATTTTGACAAATAATTTATATCATGTCACATGGTTTAGTTTATATAAACATATAAACAACACACATGTAATTTGATACACTTAGTATTTTTGTAAAATTGTTTGATTAATCTTCAAACTAATTAAAATTACGTTATAATTAGACCAAAGGTTGATACTTTATCAGCCTAAATTATCCCCCTTTTAAGACATGTATATAAAGGTCTAAAATTTGATCTGGTCTTATATTGGACAAAACAAGTCTAACCCTTTTGGGAGAAATTAGATTTACAATATAAGTAGGATATTATAAGATTTAAGCAGCAAGTTGGTCCTATGGTCTAGTGGTTAGGACATTGGACTCTGAATCCAGTAACCCGAGTTCAAATCTCGGTAGGACCTCTCTTTTTTTCCTTCTTAATCAACTTCCATCGTATGGTCCAATATACACTGTCAGATTGCCCTTTATGAAGAGCTTAATGTAGACGAATCGGAAGACTTGGATATGATCGCGTTTCTCGTATAATAAGCGATTGTGAAAAGATTATTGGGTTTAGTTTGTCTATGCATCTATGATAATACGGAGTATCATTTTCCATATTACATAAGATATAGCATAATTATGGAAACAGACTATACACAGCTATGAATTGTACATCTTAAATGCTTAAACATATCACATTAAGTTTACATGAATATGTTAACATCATTTGTTTCTGTTTGGTTATTAATTAAAGAGCATAAAAGAGTTGGGTGATTCCCATGTTCTTCTGCACCTTTCGTTACAACCAAGTAGTTCGAAGGTTTGAGATCATATTACAATTTACAAGGTTTAAATGCTTCATCTTAATTTATTATTATTATTATTATTATTATTATTTTTAACTTAATCTTTTTTCATTGCGGTTCACTTATTACCTAACTAATTTATCATCTAAATAGAAATACCAATTAATGGTTGCTACATACTTGTATTTGGTTTTGAGAAGACAACCATTATTTAAGTTAAGTGCGGCCAAACGACATAGTTCACGTGCCGGCATGTGACAGTTTTAAGATAAATTAGAATATAGATTACTGTTCTTGTTTCTAAAAAAGAAAAAAAATGTTTCATTTTATACGCTTTTAACCGGTGCCAAAGTATAACTATGTTGCTTTAAACTCATATTACAAACTATAATATCTTTTTTGCTAGTTTGGAGTATCAATACTTCGTGAAGTTATACAACCTTTTAATTAGGTACCTTATTTGGTTTAAATCAAGTTTGGTGTAACTGTTTCAATAACAAACTTGTACATGTTTCAATAAATATTATTAATTGTGATTTATATTTTATTAATGATAATTGATCGATCATGTATTTATCAACAAAGGTTTTTACTACTACTTTATGATCGATTAGGTTGTATTGTTTGATATCCGATGTTTCCTTGATGGTCATTTAGGTTATATTCTCGAATGGAGACCTTTATGTACTTATTTACTTTTTATGCGACAAATAAAGCTTGTCACTGATGCTAGCAAGTTACGCGTAGTCATGAAACTCATGTTGGATTAAAACTATTGTGCATCCTACTAGTATGAATTTTTTTCGAAAGATAACATCTGTTTCTCCTTTTAATATTATTCAAGGTTATCAAAATAATACGAGTGACTGATCATACGGTACATTATTCACCTTGAAACATGAACGCTTGTTAATGTTTTGTCATGTAATCCCGTATTATTCCACCAAATTCATCTATGATATTACAATCCTTCCATCCTCTTATTATATCTTTTTCATAATATTAATTAATTGTTTAACATTTAACTTGATATAGTTCACAAGAGAGAAACAAATACAAAACGAAGTAGCCTACTGAAGATATCTAAAACTTTAGGGGGTCAAATCAGACTTTTTTAAAAGTTGGGTGGCACAACATTGAAAAGATACAAACTATAACCCCCAAATCAAAACCCGCATTCATTTTACCTCCAAAAACAAAACCCACAAATTTCCCCCAAGAATGATTAGGCTAATTCTACAAAAAATTACTTCTTCATCTTGATCTTGTTTCAATCAGATCCAAAGCGGTTACACCAAGATCAATTCTTTACACTCACTTTCTTCATGCCAGTTATGAATCTTTAATCAGGTATGCATTTTAATTTCATTATTTTTTCTGAATTCTGGGATCTTTGAGTGAACACTTTTTTTAATTCTTGAATTCGAGTTTATGTTCTCACTGTTACGTTTTTAGTTTCTGGGTGATTCTTTATTTGTAAATTACATTCAGAAAACTTGCCATGTAGATTAAGAATCAAGAGTTTGCATAAACATTTATCTACAATTTAATCAATACGTACGAAGAATTTTGTTGGGTTTACATAGGACAATAATTAGATTAATATTTCAAGAAAACTGAATTTTTTGTTGTAGGGCGTGATTGTGCTTAATTCAATTGTGGTTGAATTGGTTTTAGATGGATTCTATTATTGATGGGGTTGGTTCATTGGCAACTAGCCATAGCTCTGCAACCATGTTAGGGTTCAATCGAACTGCTAAAAACCGGCCACTGAATTTACTCTCATCGAGACAAGCGAAACCCGAAGAATCAACATCATCATCCCATTTGTTAGGAGAAACGTCAAGTGGCAGTTCAAAACTTTCGTACAAAACCACTTATGATTATCCCAAAGATTATTCGGATCCTGAAATGGTCAAACCGCCATCAGTTGGACCCAAAGTGGTCCTCAGTCAAACCAGTAGCCAGATTAGATCGCACTCAAGTCCACAAAACAGTTTATGTTCAAATACACATTTTACAGAAGCCAAAGAAAGTTTCAGTACAGAAGTTAGTGAATTCGCAAGTACATATGAAAAGGCTATCGAATATGGTCAAATTAGTGAACCACTGGACTATCTCGAAAGCAACAAGACAAGTAGTATATATAGGGGAAGCACTGGGAGTGATTTTAGTGATGACAGTAGCTCAAGTAGTTACAATAGTGCCATTTATAAACCTCACAAGCAAAACGACACGAGATGGGAAGCTATTCAACTAGTGAGATCCAAAAACGACTCGGGGTTGCTAGAAATGACACATTTTAGACAGTTGAAACAATTGGGATGTGGAGACATTGGAAGTGTTTATCTTTCTGAGTTGATTGGTACACGAACCTTTTTTGCCCTGAAGGTCATGGATAAAGCCATGTTAGCAAGCAGGAATAAGCTCTTGAGGGCACAAACAGAACGGGAAATCTTGCAATCTTTAGATCACCCATTTTTGCCCACTTTGTATGCTCATTTTGACACCGAGAAGCTATCTTGTTTGGTGATGGAGTATTGTCCTGGAGGAGATTTGCATGCTCTCCGTCAAAAACAACCAGGGAGGTGTTTTCCTGAGAACGCAGCCAGGTTAGCGATCTCGCGCATTTGTCTTGTGACTCATTTACATGTTAACGGGTCGATATGGGTCATGTTTGATCTCTAACAGTTGAAAATGGGTCGAAAGTCACCCAATGAGTATTTTTAGCGCATAAAAAACTAGCTAAATCTTTTTATTGGAAGAGATTATTTAGCACAGAGTATTTATGCTATAAGTTAGTTTGTGCCTTTGTGGTGAACGAATTGGGTCTGACGGGTTAAATAGAAAAACGTAGCTGGAAACAAAATGGGTCAAACGGGTGAAACGTCCCGAATGTGTATTTCTATTGCATAAAACCTCTTAAATCATTTGGTTTAAAAAGTCACGTTATTACTAAACTAACATGCATTTTATAATCATATCTGGCAAACTAATTAATTACAGAGTATAAATGTCAAGGAGTTTGGACAATAAGTGTTTCTAATCAACCCAATTACTCATGCTGACCCAAACCTGTTTGACTCACGACCCAATTATGCCACCTCGGGTTATATGTTAATGGTTAAGTGGTGGTATATTATGTAGGTTTTATGTTGCGGAAGTTCTCCTTGCTTTGGAATACTTGCATATGCTTGGGATCATTTACAGAGACCTTAAACCGGAGAATGTGTTAGTGAGAGAAGATGGTCACATAATGCTTTCTGATTTTGATCTTTCTTTGAGATGCGTTGTGAAGCCTAGACTGGTTAGATCCATGAACACCTCCGTCGAACCAAAAAGCTCCAGTTCACGTGTTCAGCCTGCTTGTATGGAACCATCTTGTATGCTCCAACCATCCTGCATCCAGCCCTCGTGTTTTGGTCCCCGGATGATGAGCAAGTCGAAGAAAGATTATGTTAGATCGAAACCGAAAATGGAAATATACAACCAAATGATCCCGCTGCCTGAGCTAATTGCAGAGCCGACAAATGCAAGGTCAATGTCGTTTGTTGGGACTCATGAGTATCTGGCACCAGAAATCATCAAGGGTGAAGGGCATGGGAGTGCTGTTGATTGGTGGACATTTGGTATTTTCCTTTATGAGTTGTTGTTCGGGAAAACACCGTTTAAAGGGGGGAGTAACCGAGCAACTTTGTTCAATGTGGTTGGGCACCCGCTGAGATTTCCAGAATCTCCATCCGTTAGTTTTGCAGCGAGGGATTTGATCAGGGGGTTATTGGTAAAAGAACCGCAACATCGGCTTGCTTATAGAAGAGGGGCGACTGAGATTAAACAGCACCCTTTTTTCCAGAGTGTGAATTGGGCATTGATCCGATGTGCAACTCCCCCAGATGTACCGATAGCGTCACCAGAGAGTGTTGATGTGAAGCCTTCTGGTAACTACTTAGAGATTGATTTTTTTTAGGTTAGAAAGATTGAAATTTTGTAAAGAATCTGATGTGAAAATGCATCTTCTGTGTGTTTTAGTCAAGTCTATTATGTATATGTGTTGGTTGGATTGAGCTAATAAGAGATGCACCTAAAGAATACTCTTTTGAAATGGTCCATAAGATCTGTTCTACTGCTATCTGCCCAGAAGACATGCAAAAGCAATGACAAAACCTTAAATATTAAAGTTAGAAACAAATAATAAGTTCCATTTCGTTATATATACTGATCTGGAGATAACAAATTATACTATTATAGAATTATAAGTTATTAATAATGTAGGTGAGACAGCCTTCAGAAACTATACAACTTCATAAGAATCATCAGTAGTAGAACCCAAATCAAGAACATAAGCCTCTTCCCTCATCATCACTTGCAGTGACCTGAGCAAGCCGTGAATAGTCTCAGCCTGAGAGTGAAATCTGTCATTTGCTGTGAAACTATGAACCTCACTCTTAACCTCAATTGCACTTTGACCATTTACCTTAGTCAAATTATTTCGATTAATTGTTGTTCTAAGTTTCTCTACAATATCCCAATCCTTATTAACAGCATGCATATTTGATAACAAAATGAAGTACCCAGCATCACTGGAATCAGAAAGAGACAAGTTAGTTGCTGCAATCTCTCCCAATCTCGTGTTATCATGAATCCTGCACGCACCAAGCAAAGCCCCCCAGATTTGAGGCCCGACTGGTACATTTATATCATTAATTACACCAACCGCTTTGTCCAGTTCCCCCATACGCCCAAACAGATCAACCATGATTGCATAATGATTCGATTCAGGTACTATATGATACTCATCTAACATGGCGTTGAACAAATTCATACCGTCTTTAATCAAACCTGCATGACTACACGCAGATAAAACTGAAAGAAATGTCACATGGTTCGGATTAACTTTTGAAATGTTGACCATGTTACTGAATAAATCCACAGCTTCCCTTCCTTTCCCATGAATACCATAACCAGCAATCATTGAACTCCAAATGACAACATCCTTATTTTCTATAAGTTCAAATACTTTGATGGCGTTACACAAACTACCACATTTAGAGTACGATTCGATAAGTGACGCCCCAATGAAAGGATTATCTTCATATCCAGATTTGATTACGTAACTGTGAAGGCACACAGCGTGTTGAAAAATTCCTAATTCCGAACAAGCTGTGAGAATTTTCACCATAAGTTTAACATCCGGTTTGATTTCATTCGACAACATGTTAACAAAAAGCTCCATCGACTTATACGCCATCTCATTTTGAACACATCCACTTATTAAAGCCATCCAAGAAACAGCATCTTTATTAGGCGTCCTTTCAAAGAGTTTGATAGCTTCATCAGGTGAAGAACAGATCATGTACATGTCAATTAAAGCTGTAGAAACAAATGTATCTAGCTCAAAACCTTTCCTTACAGCAATTTCATGAATTTTCCTGCCTTCTTGTAAATTACACGTGGCTTCACATGATTGGAGAGCACTTATAATCGACACCGAATTAGGTCCCACCCTTTGACACATCATTTCATTGAATAGATTAACTGCGTCATTAGCAGCCCCGTTATGAGCATAACAAGAAACCATAGAAGCCCATGAAATAACATCTTTTTCTTCCATTTCCCTAAATAACCTCGATGCAGCGTTGACCGAACCAGATTTCGTATAAGAATTCAGTAAAGCATTACACACTGAAAGATCATTTTCAAAGCCCTTTTTGAACACAAATCCATGAACACAGCTTCCAGCCACCACATTTGGTAACAGTGAAAGAACACTAACAACTGTTACTGAATCTGGACTTACACGTCCCTCCCTTAACATACGTGAAAAGATACCAAATGCTAATTCCAAATCACCATTCTGTTGGTACCCTGTAATCATATGTGTCCACATAACAATATCTGGCTCTGTATATTCCTCGAAAACTTTTAAAGCTTCATCGATTAGTCCACCTTTCGAATACATGTCAATGAGAGCAGACCCAACAAACAAATCATAATCCATGTCATACTTCTTTTTGACAAACCCATGAATCATTCTTCCATAACTAAGTTCCCGCAATCCTGAACACGCATTTAAGGCAATAGAAATGGTAGCCTGGTCAGGTTTTTCGAAAGATATCATGTCACGAAAGAGTTTTAGTGTTTCCACATATAGTTTCTCTCTACAGTAACATTTTAAGATGGAGTTCCATATAAACACAGTTCGTTGTAGCGTTTCGTCGAACACCTGGCGTGCAGAATCAAGCCTTGCATATTTGGCATAACAGCTGCTTAATTTGGCGGCAAAAAAACTATGTTGAATAAATCCAGTCTTGATGGTGAAGGAATGTAATTGTGTCACAGAGCTACAATTGTTGCATAATCTAAAAAGATCAAGAACAAGTTCCCTCCTTTTCATGCAAACAATTTGAAATAATCAGCTTGATCTTTACGTAAGTTGTTAAGAATCAGTTAACTTCTTTAGTTAATTAACTATTTCGAACGATTTAATAGGTTATTATGTTTTTCTTTTTAGGGTACCCGGACGTACAAGATTTTTAATAAGTTGATAATTATCAAACTACTCTAATAACCGTGCTATCTACCGGTATACGAAGTTTTATATGGATAGTGACTCGGGACATTATGTTTGTTATACATTGATAGTTTTGTCATATGTAGTTACCTTAAACTCATGATTAATTACTGTATTATTTAATCTAATCTAAATCTTCTAAATTCAATTAAGAAAAACATAATGACATCTTATACAATAGCTTTAATAAGGTTAATCGTATGAAAATTGAAATAATTTTGAATTTTGAAGCAATAACATTATCTTTTCTCTCCATTCTTAACTAAAATCAAATTACCTTAATTACTATTACTAATATATATCAAATACCGCAATTAAAAAAAAAATATTACTAATATATATCAAATACCGCAATTAAAAAAAAAAGGATACTTACGTTGCGTTTGGTTCGCGGAATATTTTTGATGAAATTGGAATTCATCAAAGGAATTGAAATTTAATGGAATGCGAATTCATTTGAATGAAGAAATTTAATGACTTCCAACTCAATTTATTTGTAAATCATACATGTCTGTGGATTGGAATTAAGATTTCAATTCCATCGAATTCCGTTGAATTCCACGAACCAAATGTAACCTTGGAGATTAATGTTACATCACCACCAAGTGTCCTTTATATATATGTACAGGGTGAGGTTCAAATGAGACTAAAAATTTGTGTGACACTAAGACCACCCGCAATGGAGGAAGAAACGGGCGTTGTGCGCCGGCTGAACGCCCAGAACGCCCGCACCGCGGCGTTCTCGGGCGGCGTTCTGGGGGCGTTTGTTGTAGGAGAACGAGAAGAGAACGAGCGTTGAACGGATATTTTATTCTTTTTCCTTTTTAGTTTTTTAGCTTTTGTATTTCTTTTGCCTTGTTTTATTTTTTGGTGTTGTAGAGGAAATGAAAAAAAGGCGATGAAGATGAAAAAGTAATAGTTGTAGGGATGTGGTGTGGAGAAGAAGAAGATAGTAGTGGGCCTCATCATATATTTAAATGGTTTTAAACTTTAAATTGTTTATTTAAATCATGTGCCATATTGTTAATTAATTAAATTGTATTTCTTTTATTAAATAAATAAAAATTAAATTGTAACTTTTTTATTTTTATTAATGAAATGTTTTGTATTTTAATTTTATTGAAATGTATTGTTTTCAATTTAATTGTATTTGTATTGTTAAATAAGTGGAAATGATGTGGAAATTAGTGGGCCAGAAGGGGGAAAAAGGGGCGTTCTGGTGTTATGATTGCATGGGTTAAAATGGTGTTGTGGTGTTATGCTGACGTGGCAGGGGGAAAATGGGAGTTCTGATGTTATGACTGCGATTGGTCTAAGAGAACCAATGATTTCATGTCACATCTACAAAGAGAATGTTCCATACTACAAAACTCATTTACCTCAAACATCAATTATCTCACAAATGACAAATCGAAAAATCATGAAACTTGCACCATAATTTTCAGCGTTTTAACCTCTTCGATTTGCCGTCCCTCAAGGCATACTTCCGACGAATTTTTTTTTCTTCATTTTTTTTGGTGGGTTTCATATGTTACTAACACATGTGTTAGAGTGTTGCGTTTAGAGTTTAGGGTTTGGGGTTTAGGGTTTAGGGTTTGGGTTTCTCCCCGAAACCCCAAAACCCAAACCCTAAACCCTAACCACTAAACCACAAACCCTAAACCCTAAACGCTTTATAAAACTCTAAACCCTAAATCATACTGAACCCTAAACCCTAATAAACCCTAAACCCTACTAAAACATAAAATATAAACCTTAAACCATGAACCCTGCTAAATCCTAACCCTAAACTCTAACCCTAAACCCTAACCATAACCGTAAATAAAATGTACAATCAATCTCTAACACATGTGTTACTAATTTATAAAACCCACCAAAAAACCGAATTTTTTTTTTATCGAAAGTATGCCTTGAGGGACGGTAAATCGAAGAGGATAAAACGCTGAAAAATATGGTGCAAGTTTCATGAGTTTTCGATTTGTCGTTTGTGAGATAATTGATGTTTTGGGTAAATGGGTTTTGTAGTATTAAGAATTCTCTTTGTACATGTGGCATGATATCATTGGTTCCCTTAGTCTCACTCAAAAATCATGGACTCATTTGAACCTTACTCTATATGTATATATATGTACGTAACTAACTAACCCTTACTTAGTTCAATCACCCTTCATACAATTCCCAAAACCTCTTTTCATTCATGAAGATATATTCTCATCTCAGAGTTCCCAATGTTGGAGAAATTAAATTTGATCAATTGTCAATTTAAAGGTATGTGTAGAACGTTTGTTTAATTGGATGTTTATTGAGGGGACATATTGATAAGTTTCGATCTTTAAATGTTAATGGAGTGAGAAAAAAATATGTAAATGCTTTATGGTGTGTAGATAAGTATAAGATGGTTAATGATTAACAAACACGTATATAAATTTTAATTATACACATTAATTCCAGGAAGTAAACCCAATTATTATAAGCCTTATCATAGTCTATGACTCTATGATACGACGTGTAATAATTGGGTTTACTTCCTGGATTACACGAGTCAAAAAGTTCCTCCTTTAAAATATTCGCTCTCATTGTTTTTGGATTTGTAACAAAATTTGGGCTTCACCTCATTATTAATTGGGCTAATAATATATCTCACTGGACTCTCATTGGATCATCATTGTATGAGTGCCTGAGTGGTTAAAATTAAATTAAATCATTGAGTGAGTGGGCCGAGAAACAACACAAACTGAATCTTGGATTACTTGAGCCGTTGAGCGGTTGAGCCGATCAGCCGAATGAAATTCTTGTACAATGTTTATTTTTCGTGCCAGATAGACATAGATGACCTAACCATATTTTTATGAATAAATACTGAAGCTGAGCTACCTTCCAATATTGATGAAAGTTGGTGAAGAAGAAGGCAGTAGCTAAATCTATAGATATCCAACTAATTCACAATACAACTTTCAGCTATATATGTTGAATGTACAAACTTATTCGTGTTGATTATGATCATCAATGAATCGTAAGTTACTCGTCGTTATGTTTTTTAGAAGAAAATCATTTCGATCACTTTCTTTTGCCAAAATGAAATAACTTTCTGAGAAGAAATCATGACTGATTTCAGCAATTAAAAAACATCCCTAATATTAAACTTTTGTATAGCTTTTCTCCATTAAAAAGTAAATATAAATACCTATTCTCTGGGGACAAAAGAAAAAAACAGCTCAGAGCTAAAAACGTTATTTAAAAGGGAGCTGATATATACAACAATTATTTTGATACATACACCATTTATTATGCATTATAACTTGTACTGTACAATACTGTAATGCATTAATTTTGGTGTATGTATCAATTAGTGTGTTGTATTTATCAATGCCCTATTTAAAATAGGGGACAGTGTGAAGAGAACATGGATTTCTGGTTCCCCTTGGACTTTCAAGGGTGATGATTTGTACACCACCGAATTTTAACCATATATTACTAAATACACTTTAAAGTATTGTACAGTACAACAATCTGATACATAAATAGTTGTATATAGCTAAATTTGGTGGTGTACAAATCACCGCCCCGACTTTCAAGCATTCACCGAGTACATATGGTTAGGTGTGTTACATCATCAAATTATCTGGATGTGATGTCACAGCACTGGATGAAAATGATTAATAATTTTTTATATATATAATTAAAGTCCTATAGAAGGTGACTTTATTATACGATTAAACTTCAAGTAGTTGGTTTTTTGCCAAAATGTTACTACAGTATAACATATAATATTTCATTTGATACAACAATCAACCGTCACTAACATCATTGTATTCGCACAATGCGACAACAGTACTTTAAAATGAGAAATTTATATCGTGAATTCATATTTTACGATTCTATAATTTTTTAAGATATAGTTTGACTATCTTCGTAGTTTATTAATACGTTGATGAAGTGTTTGATTAAATTGTGTGTATATATTTTTAACAGAGTTACGTATAGATTTCGTGGCAAGAATATGAAACTCTTGAAAAAAACATTAAACATTTATCTGAAAGTACCATGAATCTTGTGCTATACAACAAAATACAAACTAGTAAAAATAATTAACCTAAAAGTAGACATAATTTTTTTTATTGGTTTAATTTTTTTTCTCTATTAATTTCATCCCATCAATTTTTCAAACTTACTAATCACACACATTTAAGTCTATAGTTAGTCCTACGAATTTAAGCGTATCGATAATTTTTAATATTGAACTCTAACAAACTCATACACACTCATGTCTTAAGGGCTGTCAACAAGACCATTAACGGATATTTATTAAACTTAAAGTTTCCATTTTAATCAAAGATTTTATTTAATACATCACAAATAAAAGGAAAATTTCATTTCATTAAATGCAAACATTAACTGAATTATATATAATTTTGAATTAATAAAAAAAATTTCTACTTCATTTAATGCAATTTGATGTATCTTATTGATAACTCTTAGTGCTGTCATTATCATTTCCCTAATTATATTTACCTTTAATTTCTTCATCAAGAAATTAATCAATAAAAAACACCCACCAGTACTACTTACCCATCATAAAATTAGCTGGCTAGGTTGTCCGTATTTGTCAACAAACATAATTAAGGGTGTTTTTGACAACTTCAATTTAAGGGATTATTGAGGATTCTAGGAGATTGAGATTCTAGTTTTTAGAATCTCCATCCCTTATAAAATAAGAATCCTTGTTTGGCATAAAAAATGAGATAGGGATTCTCAAAAAAATAATCCCCTAAAGTAGAATCTCTTAAAACTAGCTTATCTAAAGAATCTCCATCCCTTTACTATTGAATTACTACATTACCCTTCTTATAATTAATAAAATTTTGGAGTTATTAAATGTCATGTCCTTTTCTGTCATTTTACGTTATAAACTTCAGCTCCATCTACTTTGCCAAACACTTATTAAATAACAAAAACTCCAGCTCCAACCTCAAATAAAAGCTCCAGCTCCGGCCCCAAACTTACATCTCCAGCTCCATCTCTATCTTCAGCTCCAGCTCCATCTCTAACTAGTTTTGCCAAACACACCCTAAGTATAGTGGTTAACCATTCATAATATTTCATTTAATGAGGAAGGTTATTGTAGAATCACTTCTTATCGTAGGAACCGTAGGAACGACTTTTTTCAATTTTAAATTCAACATATGTACACGTTTTGAAAAAAAAAAATGCCAAAATTAATAAAATTTTATCCTCGTTAATATTAGATCGATTAAAAAAATAAAAAAAATATATGATACACAAATTAAAGTTGTGTATCATAGCCTTTTATGTGTGATATTGTGATACACACTAAATTTTTTACAATGTGTATCACATATTTTTTAAAAAACAATTCTCATATTAAAGAGCACACAATTCTAAGAATTTTAATATATATTTTCATCAAAAACATAATTTAATTTTAAAGTGAATTTTAATATATATTTTCATCAAAAACATAATTTAATTTTAAAGTTAAAAGTTAAAATGTCCGTTCCTACCGTTCCCACCATAATAAGTGTTCTTACTTGAACCTTATCCTTCATGTTAATATATAGTTAGTAGAATATATTTAGAAATATTCTTTTGACAAACACAAGGTTACTATATTTCCCTCTTGCAATATTCTATTTATTTATTACGGAGTATTTATTATTTACCTAAACTTTCTGTATATAGATGGTTAGTATGGCCGGCCGGCCGGCATGTGAAAAGTCTTTTTTGTTGTTATATCTATAGAAGAAAAAATAAATATTGAACTCTAACAAACTCATACACACTCATATGTATTAATTAATTATTAATTATATTATATTATATTTACCTTTAATATCTTCGTCAACAAATTAATCAATAAAAAACACCCTCCAGTACTACTTACCCATCATATTAGCTGGCTAGGTTGTCCGTATTTGTCAACAAACATAATTGGGTATAGTGTGGTTAACCGTTCATACATAGACAAATGATTCTATATGTCTAAAAATAGACACACATGTATATATGTATACACTGCACAAACAGTACGAGAACCCTATAAAGAAATTAAAGTCAGAAACTTTGAGAAATAAATTGGAAAACAATAATAGGGTGTGTTTGGCACGCGAGGTTATAGGAGCTTATTGGAGCTTAAACTTATTTTTTCCACAAGCTTAAACTTTTAACATCGTTTGGTAGACAAAACTTAATTAGCTTATCGAAAAAATAAGCTCTGAAAAAAGAAGCTACTTGAAGTAGCTTATAAAAATAAGCTCCAAGCTTATGAAATGAGAAATTACATAAATACCTCTTATATCATTGTTTATCATATATTTTTTTTTATCCTTATAAGGTCAATTTACATCAATAAGCTCCAACTAGTTTTACCAAACACTTGTAAACATGGAAGTTTCAACTTATGACTTACGGAGTATAATATAAGCTCTAGCTACCAACTCTAGCTATAAGCTTTCAGCTCCAGCTAGTTTTGCCAAACACACCCATACATTACTTATTGAGAGAGATTGATGAACAATTGTTAAATCTGATTGAAACAAAAGTTAAAAATAGACCACCGTGGATGAGGTATCATTGGAGGTGTAGATTTTATGAAGAAAATATAAAAACCCAAAAAAAAAATCACAAAATCATTCAATTGAGTCTAAAATTGAGATATAAAGCAAAATACACATAAATCGAATATATATACATCATTAATTAAATAATTTTGTAATTATTTTGTGCTTTAACAAAAAACACGTCGAAATTAAAATTTCATGAACGTTAACATTCAACTGAAAAACATATTAATCAATATCACGACTTAGGGTGCGTTTAGTTGAAGAAAAATGTACTATTTTTCCAGAAAATTTTTCTATGAAAAGTGAAAAATTAGAAAACGCGCGTTCAAAATGGGTATTTTCCGGAAAGTTTTCCAAGAAAATGGAAAACTCAAATATTCCATGCCACAACTTGAAGTTGGAAAACCATGATTTCAAGTTTTTCACTTTTTTCCTTCATACCCACCCCCCTTTTTTTCTAAAATTTTCCAAAAACCTTCTCTTTAACATCATTTTTCCAAAATGGAAAAACATCAACTTTTAAACATATTTTCTAAATTTTCAATACTTTTCTAGAAAATAAAAACTCTTCTCATATTTTAGAAAATTGGAGATGAAAAATTGTGAAAAATTTTTCACAACTAAACACACCCTTAATATTCGCAAACATTCATTTATCTTGTAATAGACAGTTAAATTGCGACACATGTATTACATTATTAATATCTATTTTTATTAATTATTCCCTTCGTCCCACTTTAAGTGTCTCCTAGACTTTTTTGTTGTATTTAAGATACATTTAATAAATGTCAGTTTTGTTCTTATATTAAAGATAAGTTTGTCTAAAAGTTTTTTTAGATATAAATAATTTTGTGAGTAATAAATATGGTAAAATTTGAAGTTTAATGATTTTCATTAGTTATTTTTTGTAAGTGAGCAATCTTTTGTGTGACAAACAAAAATAATAAGGTGGACATTTAATTAAAAAAACTAATTAAAGTTTAAAATTAAATATAAAAATAATTAGGAAAGATGTATACAATATGCACTTTAGTCCATGTGGTTTATTTAATTACATTTGTAGTCCCTCAAATCACTGAATTTACCATTGTACCCTCACATGTTGTGTACATGCATACATAAAGTGTCAAAAAATGTGTTAGGGACGACGAGTGTAATTTTGGACAAATCACATGGACAACCCGTGTAATTTTCTCTTTGATTAATTTAGTTGTGATGTCACTTGTCACAACGAAAGTCGCAGATTATTTGTATGTATATATGTATATATAAATCAAAGAGTGTTATAAGGTGATTTATTAACATACGCAATATTTTTGAAAGTTAAATAACCAGAAGTTTTGTCTGAACTTAATATTTGAATTTATTTTTTACAAAGTCACATTTAATAGATATGAAATTATCCCTTTTTTTCAAAAAATAAAGAATAATATAATGTGACTTTATTAATAATTGGGTGGTTAGGTAGTTAATACAACCATCATTGCCACATGTGGATCTACGCTATTGATAAGCACAAGATTAAATACTACTCGTAATATATTATTCCCCTCTTACAAATATTTTACTAGATCAAGACCCGCAATTTTGCGGGCTATGTAAATGTTAAAATGTAAGATTCTTACGTTAGGTAGACTTTGTAGTCGGTGACGACGTTATAACAAAACTACAAACAATGATAATAATTACATACAGAGAGACTAAAAGTAAGGTAGTTTGAAGGATAACTGTCTTAATATGTCATAGACAAAATCCTTAATTCAATAAAAGCGAGTAACACTAAATGTAGGTTTTAATGTGTAGGTTGTTGGTGAAGAACTCGGCGTCCATGCATAATGTAAATATTTAGGAAAGAGTCAACAAAAAAAAAAAAAAAAAACAAAAGTGTTGCAATGTCGATATCACCATCTATCTTCCATATAGTATCTGTAGCACCGTTGGTCTCTTTATTGATTGAACAAGACCAATGTTCTCTAGTGCACACACATCTCACAATGTCCTCTAGAAACCATTTCAAGTACGACATTCTGAGTTGTCGACAGGCAATATGCAAATCAATGAAGCTGCAACCACCCAAGTACTCTAAATCGTTATCAGTTTGCGACAAGTGACCACCATAATGAATTTGTAATTTTATCTCATCCTCTGGTGCAGGAAGTAACCTAACAAGTAAGGATCATAACAAAATATTAGTAAAACGAAAAAAAAAATGGAACAAGGGTTGTGTGTTTACTATTCTTACTATACAACGATTTTAAAAAAAAAACTTGCCATGTCGTGCCGTCTGTCTTCAAATCAAAGTACAACCTAAAACCAGATTCCAAATATAATGAATGTAATGTTAGTGTGTGTGACACCCCCAAATTTGATGATTTGCGGAAGCTTGATTTGGGTGTCACTAATCAATATACGAAGCACATAAGATATAATGAACGACCACTATATGCGTCGTTTTAAACTTGTATAGATAAAGTAAATGTTTACATCAAAATATTGTTACATTAGCTCGATTCCTGAAATTGAGAGATTACATAGCATAATTACTTTTACAAAATATAATAATGCAATCAAATCTCTAGTTGTATGAATGCTGACTCGAGCTAATAGTTCCTGCTTGTGCAGCCAACCTACTGCTGGGTACCTGTGATAAATACTAAAATGGGTCAGCGAAAACGCTGGTGAGCTCACAGGTTTGTATGTCAATGTATAGTTGTAAGAACCGCAAGATTTATATTGAATTTAAAATGCAATTAAGCAAAATAAAAGTTATACTGTCCATGAGCACATAGTCTGAGCTTAACTTGATTTGTCAGGCCCAATTAAGGAAACCTAACTTGAAATGCCTCCTACGAGTGCCTAATCAACACTCGTCTTCCCAAATGCTAATACATCCGTTTGACCGGTTAGTGCGTGCTAACCCGGATGAGGATTGTCAATCCCATATGATATCATATACTAACATTCACGCTATAAAATACTAGAGACTATGCTTATGGAGGACTTTAAATTGATTAGCTTGAAACTCATGTAGTATTTGAAGTTTGGCACTTGCGTTCTACTTGTAAAACAAAATCGAGTAGTAATATCACACCCCTAGTTGTAAAGCAGTGAAAATGGGGCTATGAAACTCACCTGGTTCTTGAAGTGTTTAACTTAATAAACTTGAAGTAATTAGCTGTGAGTTGGTGTCCAAAGGCTTGAAACCTGAATGTGTCAACGACACTTAAATTGTCATTAATTGTATTGGTATCCCGAAAGACTACCATTTGAATTGTTTGTCTAACTTAATGTCCAAATTACCCCGATTTGGTTGATTGTTTTGTCACAAGTTACTACGACTTGTTTGAATAAATTGGTACAAGTTACAACGACTTGTTTGAATAAGTTGGTACAAGTTACGACGACTTGTTTGATTGAATTATCTAAGTTTCAACGACTTAGTTGATTTAATTGTGTATTTGAAAGTGTGTACGGCCCGTTGGTGACGGTTGTAACGATAGTTCTAAAATGTTATTATATTGTTGCTACAGTAAATTGTTACAGTGAATTGCTACAGTAAAATTTGACTTTGAAAATTTTGAGGTTTGAAGATTCTGTTTTGTGCGACGTAGCCTGCGACGTTGGGTGCGACGTCGCAGGTCCGGACTGCGACGTTGGGCGTGGCGTCGCTATGTGCGGCTTTCGCAATTTAATGCGACGTTGTACGTGACGTCGCTATAGGCGACGTAGTGATTTCTGCGACGTAAGGGTCTGCGTCGCTAAGTGCGACGTCCGCAAGTCAATGCGACGTACTAGGCTGCGTCGCTATATGCGACGTTGGGGATATGGTGCGACGTAGGCCGCTGCGTCGCATTTGCTCCAGGCCAAATGCGACGTACGGGGTCTGATCGGAGTTTCAACCCCAAAAACGCATTTTCCGGTCATCGATCGGCCTAATATTTTTACCCAACCCATTTTAGGACATTACAAGGTTATACAAACAATTAGCAAGTTATAAAACTTAAAAACGAGAGTTTTCGGAGTTGTGTCGGAAACTTACAAATCGCCGAAATGAAATTCCGGAAAGATAGAAGTGTAGATCGTCGCGTGGTGGTCGTTTATTCTAAAGGGGCTTGAAGATCCGAGGTCGTTTGAGGTGTTTATTTTGCGATTTTCGTGTGGTGGTGGTGATGGAGTTTGTTGAGAGAAAATAGGGAGAAGAGAGAGAGAAAGAAGTTGAAAAATGAAGAAAAGAAAGATGAGGAGGTGATTATGGTGGGATCCCCACCATTTTCAGTCCACGCGCTTCGCTCCGTGCGGTGTTCGTTTACTCCGTCGTTTGAACGTTAAGTATTTATTTTCTATGTTTTAATATACGTTTTAAAATGCGAATAATTATTCAGTATTTTTGTTGAAGTATTTTACTAACTTTTTAATAATTACATTATAAAATGTGAATTGTTTCGTTTTGTTTGCGCAATTACATTTTATTCGCGTTTATATAAATTGTGTGATAAAACTTGAATACTAAATATTATTGACATAATATTTTTAAGTACAATAACGTTATAACAATCCTGGTATTATTTAAATAAATTGTTCACCAACGTCCGTATTTATTGTATCGAAATTCATTCGATTTGAAACTTGTACGATTTAAACAAACCGCATAGTTGTAGATATATATTCAACAATATATATAATAATTGATACATTAATTAGCCTAACACAGAACTAATTACATGTAATAAAGCTCGATTAGGCACTAAATTCTAGTCCTAAATTGACGGTTGTCACATTCTCCCCCTGTTAGAAGAATTTCGTCCCGAAATTTTATGTTGAAGTCGAGTTTGACGTTGAATCAGTGAAGAGTTGAGGATACTTGAGTCGCATTTGGTCTTCCCGTTCCCAGGTGAATTCCGGACCACGTCGCGAATTCCACCTAACCTTGACAATGGGAATACGACTTTGTTTAAGTTGTTTGACCTCACGGTCCATAATTTCGGCGGGTTCCTCAACAAAGTGGAGTTTCTCGTCAACTCGAATTTCATCGAGTGGAATGATAAGTGTCTCATCAGACAGACACTTCTTCAGATTAGAAACATGAAAAGTGGGATGCACGCTGCTGAGTTCAGATGGCAGCTGCAATCGATAAGCCACTGGACCAATCCTTTCAAGTATCTCAAATGGTCCAATGTATCTGGGATTCAACTTCCCTCGTTTGCCAAACCGGATTACGCCTTTCCAAGGCGATACTTTGAGTAGAACTCGATCCCCAACTTGGAACTCGAGTGGTTTGCGTCTCACGTCAGCATAACTTTTCTGACGGTCACGTGCGGCTTTGAGTTTGTTTTGAATGTCGACGATTCTTTCGGTCGTCTCGTGAATGATTTCTGGACCTGTGAGTTGGCTATCCCCAACTTCGGTCCAACAGATAGGTGACCGGCACTTACGACCGTACAGTGCCTCGAAAGGTGCAGCTTTGATGCTGGTATGATAACTGTTGTTGTACGAGAACTCGCACAATGGTAGGTGTTTTTCCCAGTTTACACCGAAGTCTACTACGCAGGCCCGTAGCATGTCTTCCAGTGTTTGAATGGTTCGTTCACTTTGGCCGTCGGTTTGAGGATGGTATGCGGTACTCATATCAAGTCGAGTACCCAAGGATTTTTGAAGTGATTGCCAAAATTGTGAAGTGAAACGACTATCCCTATCGGAGATAATTGAGATTGGAACACCGTGTTTGGTCACGATTTCCTTCAAATAGATTCTGGTGAGGCGTTCCATTTTGTCGGATTCCTTGATTGCCAGGAAGTGAGCAGACTTTGTGAGACGATCCACGATCACCCAAATGGTATCGCAACCGTTCGCTGACTTTGGTAGTTTGGTTATGAAGTCCATGGCAATTTGTTCCCATTTCCATTCAGGAAGACTGGGTTGTTGAAGTAAACCAGAAGGTTTTTGATATTCGATTTTAACTTTGGAGCAAGTAAGGCACTTGCTGACATAGGTGGCGATTTCAGCTTTCATGTTCGGCCACCAGTAGAAGTCCTTGATACCGTGGTACATTTTATCGGATCCCGGATGGATAGAATATTTGGACTTGTGAGCTTCATCCATCACTAAGTCTCGTAGGTTCCCAAATTTAGGCAACCAGATTCGGTTTGAGAAATACCTAATCCCGTTAGGTCTGATTTCGAATTGTTTATCCATGCCCCGCAAGGCTTCATCTTTGACATTTTCGGGTTTTAAGGCTTCGAGTTGAGCAGTGAGGATTTGAATGTTTAAATTGTTGTGAATGGTCATACTGAGGGCTCGAACCCGAAGTGGTTTCACTCGCTCTTTTCGACTGAGGGCGTCAGCAACAACATTTGCTTTGCCTGGATGATATTTGAGTTCGCAGTCGTAATCGGTAAGCAACTCGACCCATCGACGTTGCCTCATGTTGAGATCCTTCTGATCGAATATGTGTTGAAGGCTTTTATGGTCGGTAAAGATTGTGCATCTGGTACCGTAAAGGTAATGTCTCCAGATTTTGAGGGCAAAAACGACAGCTCCTAGCTCGAGGTCGTGGGTGGTGTAATTCTTTTCATGAATCTTGAGCTGTCGGGAAGCATAAGCTATGACTTTGTCTCGTTGCATAAGCACACAACCGAGACCTTGATGTGAAGCATCGCAGTATACCACGAAGTCATCGGTGCCTTCGGGTAATGAGAGGATAGGAGCACTGCAAAGCTTTTGTTTTAAGAGTTGGAATGCCGATTCTTGTTTATCAGTCCAGTCAAACTTTTTGTCCTTCTGGGTCAGAGTCGTAAGTGGTATGGCTATCTTGGAGAAATTTTCAATGAATCGTCGATAGTATCCGGCCAGTCCTAGAAACTGCCGTACTTCGGTCGGAGTGGTTGGCGATTGCCAGTCTTTGATAGCCTCGATTTTTGACGGGTCGACGTGAATCCCCTGACTGTCAATCACGTGACCAAGGAATTGAACGGTTTTGATCCAGAACTCACACTTAGAGAACTTGGCATAGAGCTCCTCGTGTTTAAGTAGTTCAAGGATGGTTCTGAGGTGTTGCGCATGCTCTTCTTTGCTTCGTGAATATATGAGGATGTCATCGATGAAGACAATGACAAACTTATCAAGGTAAGGTTTACACACCCGATTCATAAGGTCCATGAATACAGCCGGTGCATTGGTTAGGCCGAATGGCATCACTTGGAATTCGTAATGCCCGTAACGGGTTCTGAAAGCGGTTTTTGGAATATCGGCATCGCGAACACGCAATTGGTGATAACCGGATCGGAGATCAATCTTTGAATAACAACTCGACCCTTGAAGTTGGTCGAACAAATCATCGATTCGTGGAAGTGGATACCGGTTCTTGACAGTTAACTTGTTCAACTCTCGATAGTCGATACACATTCGAAAAGAACCATCTTTCTTCTTAACAAATAGGACCGGAGCTCCCCAAGGTGAAGAACTCGGCCTGATAAACCCCCGTTCCAGGAGTTCCTGTAACTGGGTGGACAGCTCCTGAAGTTCGGATGGAGCTAAACGGTATGGTGCTCGGGCCACAGGCGCAGCACCTGGTACAAGATCGATTAAGAACTCAACCTGTCTTGGTGGTGGTAGACCAGGCAGTTCCTCAGGAAAGACTTCTGGAAAGTCTCGAACAATTGGAACATCCTCAAGTCGCTTCTCCTCCGACTTTTTCTCCATGATGTGCGCGAGGATTGATGGATAACCCTTTCTCAGAAATTTCCGGGTTTTAAGACAAGAGATGATGTTAAGCCTCGTCCCTCCGGTCTCCCCCTGTATGACTAGGGTTCTACCGACAGTGAGAGGTATGCGAACAATTTTGTCGTAGCAGATGATTTCGGCGCGATGTTTGGATAGCCAGTCCATGCCTACGATGACATCGAAACTTCCTATCTCAATAGGCATAAGATCTATGGAGAAGGTTTCGTCGGCTAGATTTAAGGTGCAATTAGGTATCACATTATCGGTTTCTATCAACTTGCCATTTGCTAGCTCTACGGTGTACTTAACGTCTAAAGCAACAGGTGTAATGTCAAGTAGAGGGCAAAATTCATCGGAAATAAAACTTCTATCAGCACCAGTATCAAATAGAATGGAAGCAGTTAAATTGTTGAGGAGGAACATACCCGTGACCACATTCGGGTCCTGACGGGCGTCCCCTGAGTTGATCACGAAGGCGCTACTTTTGGCGTTGTTGTTGTTGCGGTGGTTGTTGTTGTTGTTGTTGTTGCCCTTATTCTTCAATTTTGGGCAAGAATCCCTGAAGTGTCCTGGGTTTCCACATTCATAGCAGGACTTAGGTTGTCGGGCATTTCTGTCAGAGGGGTTGTTGTTGGATTTGGGGGCTCGGCAATCCTTAGTCAAATGCCCGTACCTCCTGCAGTTGTTGCAAGGGGGATTGCACTGACCAAAATGGTGATAGTTGCACTTGGGACAATAAGGCCTGTCCCCGGTGTAGCTGCGGGTGGGTTCAGAGTTGGAGGTGTAGACTTGGATGGCGTTGTTTTTCTTGTTTGAGTTGTGGTGGTGTTCAGTGGATTTGCGTTTGTTGTTATTGGAGGATGAGGTGTTGGAGGTCTCACGACTGACAATTAGAGCCATGAGTTCGTGGGCCAATCGAATGGCACTCTCAGTAGTAGTTGGTTTGGATGAGGCGACGTTGCCTTGGATGTTCTCGGGAAGTCCACGAATGTATTTCTTAATGCCCTTACTTTCTGGTTCGACCAAACCCGGGCATAATAAGGCAAACTGCTGAAATTTGGTGGTATAATCAGCAACATCATTTCCCTGCACCTCCAGATGCCAGAATTCTTCTTCCAGCCTGTGCAATTCCTCTTCAGGACAGTATTTTTCTGTCAGTTTCTTTTTCAGTTCGGCCCAAGGAAGTCGGTTTGCAATCTCGAGGCCTACAGAGTTTGCGTGGGTTTTCCACCACGTGAGTGCACCTTCCTGAAAGGTGTAAGCAGCGAATTTGACTTTGTTGTTCTCAGTACAGTCGCAGAGACTGAAAACAGATTCCATACGCTCAATCCAACGGATCAAGCCAATGGCACCTTCCGTGCCCTTGAAATATAGCGGTTTACAGCTAAGGAAGTCCTTATAGGAGCAGGGTTTGGGTGGTGGAGTGTTGGTTGCTGTGTCCTCGCTACCGGGTGGTGTTCGGGTAGCCAAGGCTTCGGTCACACTGCGGGCAATGATTCCCGCGATCTCAGCTTCGCTAAGGGTAATTTGACGACGAGGAGGCATGATGCTGAGTAAGAAAGAACAAGGAAATGAAATAAGATACTAGTCCGAGTATGATGAACTAGTGGTGTGTTTGTCATTCCGAGACAAAACGTTTGAAAGAAAGAGGCCTATATTCATATAATATAATATAGCCTAAATTTGTAATGAGGTCTATTTATGTATATATATATATATATCACATAATAACCTATTGAGTGTCTAGCACAGACGTGTTTTGAGTCCCGTTTCTCTCGAGGTCAGAGTCAACTAATGCATTCTTGTTCATCATAACTCTTTCAGATTTCACATCATCTTTCTCTAATTGTACATAGTTGATCAGGCTATGTTAAATTAAAGTCGTATGATGTAGTCCCTGAACTAGTCATAACTAATAAAGAATACTGCCTAACGGTCATAGTCTAGGCCCACTAAATGCAACCTAGTTCACTATAACCTTAGGCTCTGATACCAATCTGTGACACCCCCAAATTTGATGATTTGCGGAAGCTTGATTTGGGTGTCACTAATCAATATACGAAGCACATAAGATATAATGAACGACCACTATATGCGTCGTTTTAAACTTGTATAGATAAAGTAAATGTTTACATCAAAATATTGTTACATTAGCTCGATTCCTGAAATTGAGAGATTACATAGCATAATTACTTTTACAAAATATAATAATGCAATCAAATCTCTAGTTGTATGAATGCTGACTCGAGCTAATAGTTCCTGCTTGTGCAGCCAACCTACTGCTGGGTACCTGTGATAAATACTAAAATGGGTCAGCGAAAACGCTGGTGAGCTCACAGGTTTGTATGTCAATGTATAGTTGTAAGAACCGCAAGATTTATATTGAATTTAAAATGCAATTAAGCAAAATAAAAGTTATACTGTCCATGAGCACATAGTCTGAGCTTAACTTGATTTGTCAGGCCCAATTAAGGAAACCTAACTTGAAATGCCTCCTACGAGTGCCTAATCAACACTCGTCTTCCCAAATGCTAATACATCCGTTTGACCGGTTAGTGCGTGCTAACCCGGATGAGGATTGTCAATCCCATATGATATCATATACTAACATTCACGCTATAAAATACTAGAGACTATGCTTATGGAGGACTTTAAATTGATTAGCTTGAAACTCATGTAGTATTTGAAGTTTGGCACTTGCATTCTACTTGTAAAACAAAATCGAGTAGTAATATCACACCCCTAGTTGTAAAGCAGTGAAAATGGGGCTATGAAACTCACCTGGTTCTTGAAGTGTTTAACTTAATAAACTTGAAGTAATTAGCTGTGAGTTGGTGTCCAAAGGCTTGAAACCTGAATGTGTCCACGACACTTAAATTGTCATTAATTGTATTGGTATCCCGAAAGACTACCATTTGAATTGTTTGTCTAACTTAATGTCCAAATTACCCCGATTTGGTTGATTGTTTTGTCACAAGTTACTACGACTTGTTTGAATAAATTGGTACAAGTTACAACGACTTGTTTGAATAAGTTGGTACAAGTTACGACGACTTGTTTGATTGAATTATCTAAGTTTCAACGACTTAGTTGATTTAATTGTGTATTTGAAAGTGTGTACGGCCCGTTGGTGACGGTTGTAACGATAGTTCTAAAATGTTATTATATTGTTGCTACAGTAAATTGTTACAGTGAATTGCTACAGTAAAATTTGACTTTGAAAATTTTGAGGTTTGAAGATTCTGTTTTGTGCGACGTAGCCTGCGACGTTGGGTGCGACGTCGCAGGTCCGGACTGCGACGTTGGGCGTGGCGTCGCTATGTGCGGCTTTCGCAATTTAATGCGACGTTGTACGTGACGTCGCTATAGGCGACGTAGTGATTTCTGCGACGTAAGGGTCTGCGTCGCTAAGTGCGACGTCCGCAAGTCAATGCGACGTACTAGGCTGCGTCGCTATATGCGACGTTGGGGATATGGTGCGACGTAGGCCGCTGCGTCGCATTTGCTCCAGGCCAAATGCGACGTACGGGGTCTGATCGGAGTTTCAACCCCAAAAACGCATTTTCCGGCCATCGATCGGCCTAATATTTTTACCCAACCCATTTTAGGACATTACAAGGTTATACAAACAATTAGCAAGTTATAAAACTTAAAAACGAGAGTTTTCGGAGTTGTGTCGGAAACTTACAAATAGCCGAAATGAAATTCCGGAAAGATAGAAGTGTAGATCGTCGCGTGGTGGTCGTTTATTCTAAAGGGGCTTGAAGATCCGAGGTCGTTTGAGGTGTTTATTTTGCGATTTTCGTGTGGTGGTGGTGATGGAGTTTGTTGAGAGAAAATAGGGAGAAGAGAGAGAGAAAGAAGTTGAAAAATGAAGAAAAGAAAGATGAGGAGGTGATTATGGTGGGATCCCCACCATTTTCAGTCCACGCGCTTCGCTCCGTGCGGTGTTCGTTTACTCCGTCGTTTGAACGTTAAGTATTTATTTTCTATGTTTTAATATACGTTTTAAAATGCGAATAATTATTCAGTATTTTTGTTGAAGTATTTTACTAACTTTTTAATAATTACATTATAAAAGGTGAATTGTTTCGTTTTGTTTGCGCAATTACATTTTATTCGCGTTTATATAAATTGTGTGATAAAACTTGAATACTAAATATTATTGACATAATATTTTTAAGTACAATAACGTTATAACAATCCTGGTATTATTTAAATAAATTGTTCACCAACGTCCGTATTTATTGTATCGAAATTCATTCGATTTGAAACTTGTACGATTTAAACAAACCGCATAGTTGTAGATATATATTCAACAATATATATAATAATTGATACATTAATTAGCCTAACACAGAACTAATTACATGTAATAAAGCTCGATTAGGCACTAAATTCTAGTCCTAAATTGACGGTTGTCACAGTGTGAGTAGTATATATATGTGTTGTTTGTGTTTGCATTTTGTTAAAATGTATGCAATAGCTTTCTTATAATGCATGATGAGTAAATTAAAGTTAAAAACAAAATCGCATACAAAAATATATGCTGTGTGTAAATCGGATGATTGACCAATTTGCATTTAATAACGGATAGTTTTTTAGTGGGCAAGATTGATATGATTTCTTTTAATTGGTAAGTATCATTTTATCAAATGGTGATATTGTTGAATGTAAAATGTGAATGTATTAATGGAAAAATGACACCAATATTCAACGTAGTTGTTTATATATATATAAAATTGCTCAGCAGAGTGAGATAATCATAAATAATTAATCTTGAAACATTATATTTAAAAACATAATAAAGTAGCTGCTAATGTTAAATTGTTATGTCATGGAGCTGCTTTAACGTCTTATTTTCTTCAGCTTCTTCTTTTAGTATTTCTTCTAGCACCAACCAATCGTCCACGTATTCCTGCATATAATATTGTTAGTGAATATTGTATAAGTTGAATGTAAAGGAAAACAAAATATAGACAAGGGTATTGAGTATTACATCATGGTCTTGTTCGGTGTGATGTAAATCATACATATGATCATGTTCTTTATGTATTGCCTCCATTAGTTCTGCATATTCATCATCGTCCTACGTTTGTATTCAAGATTAATATATAGTATATTACATATGACATACAATTGTAAAATATGATACCATTTTAGATGGTGAATCATAAATCACAATAGGTTGCTTATGTATTGGTTGACTTCCATTCCGAGCGCTTTATTTTTGGCCGTTAACAATCAAACCACACTATTGTTATTGTGTATGATTTGTGATTACTTTGAGTTTCGGTTGTTTAATATGAAAATCGTTGGTAGTTGGAATGATTTCTATATCCATGTTAAGTTCAAGGCAACAAAGAAAGCAATTAGTCATATACATGAAAAATTGAAAAAAAGATACATATAGACGTTTTTTTTTTACATATTTAAATTGTTTGACACATACTATTCTTACCTTATAATTACACTAATTATCATGTACAGTCGAATAAAAGGTGCATCAATTGCATAAAGGTATATTTTTTTGAACATTCCATGACAAAGCTCAAGTACCCTAAACGAAGAATGAAGGGGATACTTGGATAATAAAAAATAACTCATCATGCAACTATTGGTAAGGATAGATAATAATATAGTATTGTTAAAAAGGTTTAATAAAACTAATAATGATACATAGTAGTAATATATTTTACATAATTATTTTGAAGTTATTTAAGTTAAAATAGGTCAGCTGTATATTTTGACGTCAAATGTACAGTTAACATGATATCTACAAATATATACATCTGAACACAAATGTGCAAGCATGTTTCATTCATCAAAGTTTGGTAGTCAATAAACATTTGTATTCTTGGTGAGTGTACGCTTGGTGGTTGGTTCTAGAACTCTTCACAAGTTACTGATACGCGATCTTCTCCACGTAAAGATAGGTGCATGCCACAATTTCTCACATTTGACTGCAAAAAAACAACAATAAATTTTAGTATATCAAAGTGGAAAGATATATTCACCTTGCTGAAATAACGGATTAGCAGTAACTCCTTTATTACACCACACATCCCATAATAATATACGGAGTAGTATGTTTGCCATTAGCTGCAGACAAATATCGTGTAAGTCAAAGGAGAGTTTCCTGACTCATTGCCCCATGGGGGGTTAAGAAAGAAAAACAATAGATGAGGCACAACGGACGAGTCGGGACAGGTAGGTTAACTGGTCCAAACAGGTAAATTTTTACTAATGGGTCCGGTTGTGTTGGCTCAGAAGCCTTTTGTCTGCTAATTATATACAATGTGCGTTAAATATGAAGACAAAAAGTCAAAAACTATATTACTACACGATATAGATTTAACCGCCTCTTTCTTAACTAACCTTTTTTTTATAAGAAGTAATACCCATTTGAGCCGCTAAATTTGGACATAACCCGAATCGACCCATTCATAAGTATATGGGTCATAAATAAAAAGTTAAAACCTATAAAAAGCATATTGAGAATTTACCTTGTTACACAACCATTCTGTCCAAGAAGGTGTTTTACATAGAGGAGAAACCAGTATGAGAGTTGGCACCCGTCGTGTATACTTTATCTATTGGCCAAACAATGCAAATGCATGCATGATTATATAAAAGTTGTGACTTACAGCAAACAAAGTGAGTATGTATGCACCGGCTGTTACTCCCATGCACATAACTGCACTAAGTCTGGAAGAGCAATTAATGAGAAAAGAAAAGGCTTTCCATATATTCAAATTAACTGTAACTATATAAAGAAAAAGGAGATAACAATATTAGAGGTGGAAAAGTGGGAAGGTTGGGTAATGGGTCGGAACACGTGGTTTTAGGAGCCAAGGTGAAACATGTAGGATTTACCCGGAACACTTATTTCACAAAATTCAAAAGTTACTGAAAAACATTTAGTGAATCAAATAAGATTACAAAAGTTATATCATTCCGGTACCAACTGATTAACGAGGCTTATGCATTACTAATACACCTTCGGAGACATTTGGCCTGTTCAGCCTATTTGACCAGGTTTGGCGCTTTCACAAATAAACAGAATGAGGTCAGCACCTCTAAAAAATAAGCACAAAGAGCATGTCCGAAAGGGGAGGTCTTATTAAAAAGTTCTTAGGATACACTACAACCACCCATGATAGGAACAAAAAAAAACTACATTTTTTACCCAAAATACTCAAAAACCTCAGCAACCTGATCAGCTAAGCATCAACAGATAACACAGGATCATTATAGGACATTGCAGCAGCTCCCAACTGCAAAAGCTCATAAAGAGGTCCCACGTAAGATAGGATGCAGTTGATAATAGAAAAATAACTTTTCATGGAGAAATGAAAAAGTACACAGAAAAATAATTAATACTACGTATATAGTTACTGATTACGGACCTCATGGCCAGGAGGACTAATATGGTATATGCAAAAGTTATGTATCAAGAGAGAAAATGCTTTAGGGCATAAGAAAAGACCTTGGAAACAAGACATATCTACACAAATATACAAACAAATACATGATTGGTTATGGAAATCATATTTGTCAAACTGTCATACACGGAAACGTAAGATTGCTTACGATTTAAAGCTAAATCGGGATATGTAACCAGAGCTGGTTTGTCTTGGTCCCCGAATATGGCAACAGAAACAAAACCACTGGAAGTTTTTACAAGGTGCTCCTGCATGCGATACGAAAGGAATTAGTTTGTCTAACAAGGAGAACACGATTAATGAAACTTGCTTCTACAGCTTTGCAATAGAACCATTAAAGAACAAAATTACTGACCTGTAACTATCTCCCTAATTTTTAAAAAGTGCATATTCTTTTTCAACTAACATGTACACTTTAATCAGACACAAACAAGTACAAAAAACTATAAAAAGAACATAATGACATCACCAGCAACTCTCTTCTTGATTCTATACAAATGCATAATGTTTTCGCATAGCATTAAAGTTAATCAGACATAGAGACACAGGCAAGAACTGAAAGCCAAAACAAAACAAAATAACACAAAAGCCGCCCGCAATTATCTCCGTATAACTCTCTAAATTACTACATATGCATAAATCTTTGACCATATAGCATATAATTTTATTAGATTACTTATATGAATCCTTCTTATATTAAAGAGAATCAAAATAACTAAATCCTCCTTGCAAAGAGAATGATGGAATCAGATATATTAAACAACAAGTTTACTTAAAAATACATGTTCTCACATCATTGAAAAATTTACCTACCGTTTTCTTAAAATTTACTGAACCACTTGAAAAGCAAACTTAACCAAAAAGAAAAAAAAAAATTCTGTAAAGTAAATTACGCTTTAACATCTCAATAATTTAATCACCACACCTGTCAACAGCATAATCAATCTAACATAAAATGCTTCAACAAAACAAAAAAAAATCATATAATTATCAACATTCTACATTCTAGCTTCATCTAATTAACAAATAATCGACAGAAAAAAGCTAAATCGGATATAAAAACTGAAATGTATGCATATATTCAATCAATTGTAGCTACTATTTGAAGATAACTCGATAATGATTTAACGAATAAAATCAAAATGTCATTCATGAATATATTAAAGTTGTGATAATAATCTGCAAACCTTTCCAGCAATAGAGGTTGATTCCATATCAACGGAGATAGAATTGGTTGAATCCGCCATTTTCTGTATCTGATTGAACAAAAACCTCACCCTATTATTATTTTCTTAATAATAAATATTAAATTTTGATAAACATTGGATTCATACATTTATATAGAAATCTGCAATTTCCACTCTCTCTATATATCAGTATATATATATATATATACTAACCTCTTTTTCAAGCTTAATAACTTTATCAATCACAACATCACGATCCACAATCTCAGCATGTGAAAACAAACCCTATGGTGTGGATTCAGCAATCAAACACAACAAACAATTTGTGTATAACCCTAATATATTACCAAATCGATAAGAAAAAGCTTCATCCATAGCCTTCGAAATTTAATTAGAACATCCATACCTGAGTTGATTCGAATACTTTAATAGAATGAAATCGTTTCCTTTTGCCGATTCAAACTCGGATTCAACCAACCAAAAGAGAACAAAGACAATTGAAATTGAAACCAAAAGTAAAAAAAGAACTGAGATAAATGAATGAAAATAATGAACAATACGCCATTGATATCAAAGAATTAAAGTCCTAGCTACTTTAATTCTTACCATCAATAACTACTCAATCTCTCCAAATAAAGGTGTGAAATTTTTCAATTTGAAATTGATTGGAAGAGAATGGCGTGTTTTAGGTGAATTTGGGAATGCCGTGTGTTATTTTGAATTTGGGAAACACTGATTTTGAAATTCAAACCACGCGGATCTTGGAATTGGAATGACGCCCTAATATGATATGTTGCTGGCGTGTTTTTGCATACAAAGGAGGGGTAAATTGGTACTTTTACAAAAAGGCTCTCTATTTATTTGCTAATCAAGAATGTGTAGCTAAAACAATAAAAGGTTTTTTAGAGGGGATTAGGGTAATCAAACCCTCTTATAATAATTAAGAGGGATTAATTAACCTAGACTTTGACTATATGATTAGTATGGCAATTTGAAGTCTTTTGTTTCATACATACACACGTGATTCAGTGTGTAGGAACACATTGTATGTATATCTGTAGATAAAAACACTAGAAATAATATCTATACAATCAAATTGCTAAATATTTTAAGTTAACCCTTTGTATGTTTCTTCCAAGAGCACAATTGATAGATGTGTTAACAGGTTGTATTATTAATCGATCTATTATCTAGATAGGCTTTATTTATCTTGGGGTTAGCCCATTTATTACTTGCTCGGTATTATGTATTTATACTGTGTCGATCGGCAACATTATTCGATAAATGAAAATTACTTATAACTTAATAAGATGGGTGTGATGTAGTATCTACGTGAAAGCATATTCCACCGGATGGACTTCACTTTGAGTTAACAGTTTTTAAAAGGACATAACTTTCACATTCACATTTATATACTATCAGTTTGAAATTTTTCCGAATAGCTTATTTCATGTACATCATTCTGTTTTATTGATTTCACGTTTAAATTTTCAATTCAAATGATTAATTACATGTTAAAGTCGTTTACGAGATTTTGATTATCCATTCTATATAATTATTTGTTCACATTTTCATCTTAAGAATTCATAAAGATCCGTTGTGATTGAGCTAATCTTTTTATCTTTTGCGAAATGTTTGATTTTACTTGAAATTTTGGGTTTTTGAGATATTATTTATCTAGTATTAAAAAACAATAAAATTAGACTAATATCATGGTACAAAATATAAACAAGAAAGTAACTGAATAATGATTGCCATAATCATCGAATTACAAAAAATTAAACTTTTCAAAGCGTAATATTCACTAAGATGAATATTAATTACTAGTCAAAAGTATAACTTAACATGCTTCAAACGGTTATTAATCAGTTTAATAATTAATATTCAATCACAGATAACACTGTGATTGAGTTTAAAAATCACTAGGATCATCTACAGTTCATTAATGGGACGGCTATAAAAATTTTAATTTATAAAATGGTTAGGATTTGAATTCAAGAAAATCAAGGGATGATAATGAGTATTTATTCAAAAGTGGGTCACTAGGCGCCGTGTATAATATATATATATATATATATATATATATATATATATATATAACAACATAATATATGTCCAGCTAGATTAGGGATAATTTCATATTTTATTGCCCCCTAAAAACACATTCACAACTACTCATGAAAATTTTTAACAAAAAGAAGAAAAAGGAAACAACTGAACTTAAGAAATAAGAATAAGAGAAACTTCAAAATAATAAATCAATAAAAATGTATGATACTCAAACATTTTGTTCAAAATTTTGACAAAAATGGTAGCAATAGCATAGTTAAGGTTTTATGAATATTGTCATAACGTGTTTGAAATGATTCCGGTCGAGATAATATTCTAGGTAAGGGCACAAGGAATGGTGATTTACATTGTTGTCGTGATAACACTAATGTTCAAAAAGTAGAGAATTGAGAAATATACTAAGTTAATAATATTCACGGAAAAAGCAGGAATAAATTGAAATTTTCCTCAAAAGAAAAAACTTCTAAATAACAGTCAAAATGTAGGATACTTCAACGTCTTGTTCTAATTATGAAAAAAGTAGTAGCAATAACATCCATCATGTTAAAAAATCTCTTTATTACAATATGGAATCATTATATATTAACGTTTTCTATTGGCAATAATTCCGGTGGAGTGGTAAAATATTATACGAGTAGTATATAAAAAAATTAAGCTCTCATACATAAATTATTAAAAAATGGATAGACTAGATTTAAGTTATTTCTTCTAGACTAGTCGTTAGGCGTTGACTTTAGCAATTAAGAGGTCTATATAAGTCATAGAATGTGAGTCCAAATAATGACTCACAATTCAAGGCATTTCAGTTTTGATTCACAGACACACACACACATAATAATCGCTTGTTATAATCACTCCCAGAAGCACATTAATTGAAGGTATGTTGTATGAAATTTACGTTTTAATCATTTTAATTTAATTTTTAATTGTTATGATTATAATGATAGAGTAAGGTTCAAATGAGTACATCAATTATGAGTGAGATTGAGGGAACCAACAGATTTCTGTTATGTGTCACTTTATTCTCTCTCCTCCGCATTTTTAAAAATTAAATATCTCACAAACGGTAAGTCGAAAAATCATGAAAATTGCACCATAAAATTCAGCGTTTTCTCCTCTTCGATTTGCCGTCCCTCAAGGCATACTTTTGACAACTTTTTTTTTCTCATTTTTTAGTGGGTTTCACAAATTAGTAACACATGTGTTAGTGATTAGTTGTACATTTAATTTGTGATTAAGGTTAGGGTTTAGGGTTAGGTTTAGGGTTTAGTAGGGTTTATGGTTTAGGGTTTATAAGGGTTTAGGGTTTATAAGGGTTTAGGGTTTAGAAGGGGTTCAAGGTTTAGGGTTTAGAAATATTTAGGGTTTAGCGTTTTGTAAAGCGTTTAGGGTTAAGGGTTTGAGGTTTAGGGGTTAGGGTTTAGGGTTTAGGGTTTGAGGTTTGGGGTTTCGGCGCAACACTTTAACACATGTGTTAGTAAATGTGAAACCCACCAAAAAAATGAAGAAAAAAAAACTTTTCGAAAGTATGTCTTGAGGGACGGCAAATCGAAGAGGAGAAAACGACGAATTTAATGGTGCAATTTTCATAATTTTTTGATTTGTCGTTTGTGAGATAATTGATGTTGGGGTAAATGGGTTTTGTACATGTGGAACATTCTCTTTGTACACATGGCTTGATATCATTGGTTCCCTCATTCTCACACAAATTTCTATTCTATTTGAACCCTACCCTATAATGATAATTCTAATTAATGGTGTCGCTGTGCAGATGCCTCCACCGCCTCCACCCAATCAACCTTGTGAAGATCTAATTAAGGGTATGTTTGGTAGGAGTGAATGATGAAGAATGGAATCGCAATAGAGAATGAGAATGATGAGAAAGGGAATAGATGTAGAGAAACATAATCGATTCCATTGTTTGGTACGCACGAGAAATCGATGTAGAGAAAATACTAGAGAATCATGCTCATGTTTGGTAACCTTTAAGTGAGAGAATGCAATAGACTTTGTATATTTTTAATGAAAAGTTCAACCATCAGAAAGTGCAGGAAACAACATTTATCGCAAATATAATTTCATGTTTAACTGATGGACCTGATTGTACCTCTTCATCAATAAAAATGGATGTAGCATATTGTAGTTCTAGAATGCATTTAAGTAGCATCAGACTAACAGCAACAAATTTACACATAATAGAGCAAAACAAAGACCCGAATACATGAAGGATAGAACATACAATCAGCAGCAACAACACAATCGAGCAATAGAGTCACTACTACATCAAGGTATTCACAAACATCAATCTGAATACAGGAGATGACGTGAAGAACAGAAAAAAAAAACCCAATAATTTAGCTAGTCTCCAACAATACAAATCCAATACAGAAGAAACAGTTTACGAAAATCATTAGAGTTGAATAAACGTATATGTGGTTAGGGTTTTAATTCATGAAATTGCCCTAAAATATTGAAATCAGAGAACACATGTTGCTAGGGTTCATTCTTGAAATCCAGTTAAAACTCGAAATCACTTTGAGAAAAGAGTGGTTAGGGTTTCGATTGTTTCCATATCCTAAACAATCGATAAACGACATCAACAAAAAACGATGGTGATCTGCAGCAAAGGAAAGAACAAAGAAACCATAGAAATCGCTATTGTTTTGGAGAGAGAAAAGTTCGCTAGGATTTGAAAGGTATTTTGATGTGTAATGGCATGTGCTATGCACATGTTAATATGTATTTATATGCCCTTCTTTTTGTGTCTTCCTTTGATTCACACATGAAAAATAGACGGAGAATTGAGCCTCTTTAAAATTCCATTCCACCCCTTTCTCTGCCTTTTCGTGTGGAATCAAAAAGGTGGAAAGAGAATGAAATTTCGATTCTCCGTTTCCATTCTCATTGCCAAACAAACTAGGGAAGTGTTTCCTTTCCCTTTCTCACCTTTCCATTCTACGGTACCAAACATGCCCTTAATGGTAATTTCTGCTATGCATATTACGAGTATAGTAGTATATATTATTACTCCTTGTACTGTATGCTACCTAGCTATTGTAGAAAACAAGGTGATTCCAATATACAGTATGTATTATTATAATATAAATCTATAATACTACTCGTATATATTATAGATTTAATTAATTAATGGCTTGGGCTATATGTACACCATCTAGTAGCTATCTATACACCAGTAGCCAGTAGGTATAATAATAATTATTCCATTAATCAAGGCTTGGGCTATATGTATACCATCTAGTAGCTATCTATATACCAGTAGCCAGTAGGTATAATAATAATTATTCCATTAATCAATAGAGCTCAAAGTCCATATCTCTCTCCTCTCCTACAAAAGTCATATGCTCTATAAAAAAAAAAAAAACACACACACACACACACAAACCTTAAAAATTATATTACCACTACTCGAACCATTTTGGCTACTCATGGACTGTATATTTGATTTGCTTTATATGGTTTGAAGAAAGAAACATCCATATGTGTTGATGGTTACGACTTAATCAAATAATCTGGGTTTTTCTTTTAAAAAGTAAAATTTAATTATAAAGTGTTAATAGAGACAATAACGACATTTTCTTAGTTTTATTTTCAATTTAATTTTTATCCTAACTTGTAGTGTTATTGAGGTTAATTTGATTAATAGATGGTAAAAATACACCAAATCTCGAGCTAACTCTAGGAACAGGGATAGGGTGGGGGCAGCTTGAGCAGCCATCCACACTAGAATTTTTAAATTACGTAAAAAAAAATTTTTTTTAGGTATTAATGACTATCTAAAATCTTCGCCCCCACTAAACTATAGAAGAAATAAAAATAAATTTTTTTCACCCTCACCACTTGGATTTTCTGGCTTCGACCCTAGCTGACTCTTTTATTACGTATACGGTGAAGACGTACTCCTATTTTTGGATCTCTTCCTTAGAGATCTCTGTTTTCTTGTATGTTGTTTTTTGTTATTTTAATAATATTCGAGCTGTTAAAAAAATAGATGGTAATAAAATTAATAGTTACAATATTATTTATTATATTTTTAAAATTATGAGTAAAGAAAAGTTCTCGTATAATATACAGATTGCAAGATTACTCAAGTTTTAAAACCTGACCTTAAATATTTTATAATAGAAAAGTATAAAAAAATTAATCAAATTAAAAATACGTTTCCCAAAGCAATAAAGTTTATCATTGGAAAAAACACCAACTTTAGTGGTGTATTTTTAGGGTCCTACTAAAGATACCCCCTTGGCCCACTTTTTTCCATCTCTTACCCCCTCCACCCATCTAATCAATCACATCATGCTCTTTTTTTTTTTACTTTCTGGGTATACCCACTCTTTTTCTGATTCCAACCCCCTGTTTAGTCTAAAACTGAAACTGATTCTGTACTGAACTAGGACCGATCTTAAATAAAACTGAACTGAAAAAGGATTGCACGGAGCCGAAGTGGGCCTGGGGGTATCCCCCAGTAATTCAGGGGGTGGCTTTAGATTTTCCCATACACCTACAATATTAGTGGTGTATATATAGTATTACCCTTAATTAATTTACACTTCCTAGTGTCTACGACATCAGCTATATATGTTACTGTATTTAATTCCACAATCCACATGAAGATACTCCATAATAATAATAATCAGTTAATCACTACAAAAAAGACAAATGAAACCCGGTTAAACGTGTTGTTTATTCTTACAACTGGTTAATAATTAATATCAATAATAGACAACGGTGTACGTTTTATTAAATTAGCATAATATGCAAATGCAACTGGTTTCATACTCCTTCATCCATCGTTAAGATCGACGCATGCATCTTCTTAGTATCTACACGACTGATCAAAACCTCATCTTCAATACCCTCCTCTTGATCCCGGCCTGAGCCCTCTTTTATTGCGTCTTGTTCTTCCTATAATTATCCAAAATCGAAAACATAAATGAACCATTAATTTCTTGCCTATAATATGGTTAGATCAGCTTAAAAAACAAATCTGAGCAAAAGTTACGTACCATTTTTCCGCAATAAACATTTGTAGCCTCACCATCATCACGACTCTTCTTTAATTATCATAACTGATCGATCTAAGCAAAAACAAAAATTCCTTTCTCCTATATGTATGTCAGTATGTGTTTGAGTGTGTCGGTGTATGTGTGTGTGTGAGTGTGTGCTAGGTTTGATTATAGTGTTTTATTTTAACGTTTCAACCAGATTGAAGGATTTTGTCTGGCCATGTAAGCAAAAGAATTGACGTTTAATCTTACTGAAAAGTTGTATTTAGATGAATACTACTGTAACTAACTAGTTGCATTGGAACTACATTAAAGGACCCAGAGAGGTATACCTCAAATTCGGTGTCCCTCTATATGACGCATCCATCAGATGTGATTGGAAAGCCGCTAAAGTCATTCTTGATGAGAGACCAGAGTTGGTAAGGTCTGCCATCACTGAGAATGGGGATACTGCACTTCATGTCTCAGCATCCGCAAAAGGTCACAAAAAAACGCAAGAGTTTGTTCAAAATCTAGTGAATTTGATGGATCAGAAAGATTTGGAACTCCAAAACGACAATCATAGCACCGCCTTCTATTTAGCAGCGGCAGCCGGAAACATTACATCGGTAAAAATACTGATGGCAAAGAACAAGCTCTTGCTGACAATCCCTGGTGCTTTCACCATGTTGCCACTGTATGCCGCTGTCAATTATGGATATAATGATGTCGTCAAGTATCTGTTTGAAGAATCCAATTTGCATGATGATTGTTGGACAGATCAAAATCGTGGTTGGCTTTTTGAGAAATGTGTTGATAATGATATGTTCGGTAAGCATTTATAGTACCCACGTTTTTTTCCATATATATAAAACATAAACATTGAACAAATTATAAAAGTTAAAATAGGAACTTATGCCAATGAGCAATACTACAAAGTAACATGACTAACATCCATAAATAAATACTAAAGATAAAAACAAAACCAAATGATAAAAGAGCTAAACCAAACATGTTTACGGAGTAGTTGTTGCACATACAGATTCTAATATTTTGTTTTTTATTATCGTTTTATAAGCTTCCTAGCTAGCGATAAATTTTGGTGCATAAATTTATATAAATATATATCTATATATGTTGAACATAAAAGATTATTTTAAGATAGAGGTATTAGATAAATTTTGAATAAAAAGAAGCTAGCTAGGACAATACTTAAACTTTCATAGAAGATTCGATTCATATATGTAAATTTGAAGTGAAGATGATATATATCCTTTTGAACCCACATTTTTCAAAACTCCTATTTTAAGAGATTAAATCTCAGAGTTTATGTATTCTTTAGGGATTTTTGGATTTCTGAGCCCTGAAAATGATCTGCAAACATTGTTACTTCGGATAGTGACTTATTAATAAATCTTCCCCTGTACCTGATTAATTACTTTATGTTCTTCATATTTGTGATTATTGTAAATTTGTGTTCTTAGTCATAACTTTTCCTCACAATGAGAGATTGTCAAATCTGTTCAGATATCGCACGACAGTTGGTGGAAAAGCACCCAGAACTTACTACTAATGGGAATGCACTTAGAATTTTGGCTCGTAAGCCTGAGGCGTTTTCTGTAAGAAAAACTAACTTCACGTGGGGAATCATTAGTTGGGGTAAACATCTCTATTCCTTGATGTTACTCTTGTATATAAGTAGTAATTAGAGGTGGCAAAATGAATGGGTCGGGTCGGGTCACGGGTCTAGATGGGTTTGGGTCTAAATGGGTCCGGGTCTAGATGGGTCATTTAGAAAGATGGGTCTAAATGGGTCTGGGTCAAATGGGTCTCGGGTCGGGTCAGGTCGACGGGTTTTCACAAAACTTTTTTTTTTATTTGAGTGAAAAATGAAAAAAATGAAATGAGGTAAAAAAAAAAAAATTATCCACTAGACCCGTTGGTTAATTGTGACATAATTGGAGGTTGTATTGAAAAACTTATTTAGACCCATCCAAAAAAATGGGGAGGAGACCCAATAAACCCATCCCCTCCAAAAAATTAACCAAATTGATCCAAAATTAACCAATGGGTCTAAAATTGCCACCTATAATAGTAATAATTAACCTTATAAATAATTAAAAACTCGTTTTATATCGGTAATTATAATTTAAGATAGTGATTCAACAAGTAGCACCTTTTCCAATGTAATATCCATGATATGGCAGAGATTTTGCAGTAATAATACATAACATTCCTTGTATATGTCAATAGATTTTACTAGAATCCAACTTCAACTTTTACTTTCGTATATATTGGGTATCATCAATCTGACTCTGTTTCTTTCTTTTTTCTTTTTTCTTTTTCTGGTTGTTGGTGTCAGTTGTTATGTTCCTTGGTATAAAGAAGGGAGCTCCTGAAAATGAAAATAATGCATTGCCATTGTTAAGAACCATTTGGGAAGCTGTTGCAAAAAAGCCCAAGGTAGAAATTGACGATATACTCAGAGGGCCACCAGATTGGATAAAGAAGGAGAAGTCAGCAATCGGATGGTCCGCCCAAGCTATGCGACTACAATTACTCGTATCCGAAAATGTTGCCAAATTGAAAGTTGAAACCAATAACATATCGCCACCGGAATCCACTAAGCAAGAAATTTTCTCATTTTTTTGATTTATTTTATATTTGTTAACAAAATAATCTTACCTATCTTATCTACTGCTATCCCACGCAATTTGTGATTCCCAAAATAACCTAATTAATATTTTTGCACGCTTGTCTTTTGCATTGATACTGAAAAGCCGCCTGAGTTGCTTTTTCTTTCACGTTTTTCAAATGCAGCCTCACCATTCACCATTGGAATACCATCGGTCTTCTTCTCTTTAAATCTAAACAGATTCTTTCACTCTACCCATATCACTTCCCACTCTCTCCTTTTTCCTCTCTATATAAAGCATGTATTCTTTATCGTGTATTCTTTATCCTTTATCGAATGGAACATCATTGCTATATAAAGCATGTATTCTTTATCTTTTACCACATTATTTCCCTTTTGTTTTTCATCAACACAACTGAACTACTAAAACTAAATGGATCCAAACGGTTCTTCTGAAACTCCTCAAGCACCTGTCGAAAAGGATAAAGGTGAGGTGGTCATTGATCTGTTCAATGCTATGCTTAAGATGAGGGCATACGAGTACCGGATGAAGTCATTAATGGAACGGATGCAACAATCTGTAGCGCAAGGAAAAAGAGAGAAGGCGGTTGTTGAACAATTTCTGAATCAATTTGTTGGTGTCGATGCAGATCTCTGTAAGCAATTTGTGAAAGAAGATCTTTTCAGGGACACTCTCCATGAAGTGAAAATCAAGAACGCCTTAGCAGTTGTGGAGGATAGTATTGATGTGAAGACTGAATCTATCGGTCGTTTTTCTGAAGCTTGATATCGTTAATTAATGTTTTTTGTACCAAAATATTGATGCCTGTATCTGCTTTGGTAATATTAAGTAATGAAGTAGGGGTGTTAATTGGATAACCCGAAACCCGAATAAACTCATCTTAGAATTTTTCTAACGGTGATAGTTAACGTTGCCTAACTTTTTAATGTCATTTAATACATTAATAAGTATGCTGACATACCTATTTATTTTTAAACGAGTCAATTCATATTTATTCTGGCTATCTGGATTCATGATTGATAGAAACAAGTTATTCCTTCTATCCTTTCATATTCTATATTACCATAGCTTCGAATAATCTTAACCCAGCCCATCATCATCAAAAAGTTTTGCTCCCATACTTCGATTAACAATTTTATTATCACAAAACTTGTTTTCTCACCACATACCCTAAAACGGCATTTCTTCCCTCCCTTAGGTACTCTTAGCCAAACACGGGTTAGTCTTTTGAAAACTTGTTTTTCTTTTTAATAAAATCATTATTGGTTCTGCCGGAAAACTTTGATTCTAGGACTTATAAGGTAATTTTAATGATTATTCAGAACTATCTCATATAGATTATGCCTATCAAGAAAGAATAACTTTAGATAATTAGTTCATGTAATGAGAACTTACCATATCTGATGCTTGCTCCATTAGGGCTAGTTGTATTAATTATTCTTAATTAATTTAAGTTTCTCTTTAAAACTAGCTCTGATACCAAGTTATCGGAGTGCCAGCCGGAATACGGAATTGAGGAAATATTATGTAATGAGATTGTGAGAAAGTAAATGGGGGAAAATATGACTTATGACTCTAGTGTCATAAGATGTTTTATTTATACTGAAAAATATTACAAGAAAAGATTCACAAGGTACAACATATGTCACTTTAATCAGTGACGAAAAAGAAACAAAAGAAAGAAAGCGACATAAAGCGACATAAACCTACTATTACGTTTACATTATTGATCCAAATAATTATTGTGTCTCAATAATTGAGGCAATAATTGAGGGATTTTTATTCTTCTACTTTCTCTTTTCCTTTATCTGACTTTGAATAGGCATCTTCTTTATCTTCAATCTCAAGGCATAATTGAGGGACCTTCATTTGATTTATTTGACAGTACTTACAGCTGTGATCTTGGTATTTGCGCATTATTCTGCAATAAAATTGCTTTCCTTCATCACTAAGATAATCTTTAGGAATTGCTTTTGTGTGGGGTATTTCTTCTGGTTTGTTCAGTGTAGCTATCCATCTTTGTATATTTTCTAAAGCTCCTTCTCCGTAATTCATTGCATTGGTGATAATTATTGTATTATCTGAGTTGTAATTTACCCAAAATGGATTCTTGTGTAATTGCTCCAATATTGAATATATAACTCTAAGATTCCAAACTCTCTTCTCTCTAAGTAATTTTGGGACTTCTTCATATTTTATTTCGTCTTGAATCATAACTTCTGTGGGTAAAATATAATTCCTGGTAATACCTATCTTAACACACTTAATAACTTGGCGGATTTTGTTAAAAGTTACTTCGCCTGGTGCTAAATAACATCGAACAAATATTAATTTGGCTCTGGTAATTTGTAAATAACTTCTTGCAACTTTATATAGCTCTGGGATCTTCATTAATTCTTCACCTGTACTAGTATAAACTGAATGTAGTAAACCATAATCATAGGCTGCTTTAATTAATCCTTGGCTACATCCTGGAAGTGTAATTAATTCATTGATCTTTTTATTTGACTGTGTTGCATAGCCTTCTTCTAATTCTTCTTCTTTGTTTAATTTTAAAACTGGAGAACTGTTTAATTTATTTGCAATAATTTTGAAATTGTTCATATAGTTTTTAACTATATGATCATAATTTTTCTGTCCTTGGACAATTAATTTGTCTTTAAATGAATCAGTACTTGGAACAAGAGTCGGAAACTCTGTTCTTGATTCTAATTTTGGTTTCTTAATACTTTGGGCATTGCCATTATTACTTGATGATATCTGGATAACTTTGGCCTTGCCAGTTCCAATCAATTTAGATGATTGTGATAATTGTTCTTTCTGGAGTAACTGCTCTTTCTTGAGTACTTCATTTTCTTCCATTAGTCTTGCGACCATCTGGGATAACTTAGCAATCTGCTCTTGATAATTTGTCTGCAAAGAAATTTTCTTTAGATTTTAACAACTCAACATCATAATCATAACAGTTTATTTCAGAAATAATTCTATTTATTTCCTTTTTAACAATAGAATCCTTTAATTTTTGAGTAATCCATGCTTTAACTGTACTATTATCATCAATTCGTAGTAAAAACTTTTTATAAACTATATATGGTTCAAATTTTTTCAATCCATAATGAACTGCTTTTAATTCCTTTTTATTAATATCCCAATTTGCTTCATTGTTCTTGAAAGTTCCTGAATGATACCTGCAAACATATTCAGATTTCTCTTTTGCATACCTGTACTTGAGTACTGCTCCGTAACCATTGTTGGTTTCACTTGCATCGGTTTCAATAATCCATAAAAATTCTTTTTCTTCATTAGGATATTCTAACTTGGGTAATTTTTCACATAATTTTTTAATTTTCCTAATTGTTTCTTTATCTTCATTTGTCCATGTAAATTCTACATTTTTACTAGTTTTTCTCTGTAATGTAACAAGATTTTCTGCTAATTTTGGAATAAATTCTCTAACTTGGTTTATTGTTCCTAAAAAGGCTTGCAATTCCTTTCTAGTATTTATATTCTCTTCAAATTTTATAACCTTTTTTATAATATGATCTTGCATTTTTACTCCTCCTTTATCTATCTCTATTCCTAAGAATTCTATCTGGTTTTTAAATATTTCAGCTTTTCTTTTACTAAGTATAATTCCACTATTTCTTATTATATTGATAAAATTATCTAATAATTTTAAATGTTCTTCTTTAGTTCTAGTAAATAATAATATATCATCTATATAGACTACACAATTTTCTAGTTGGCTAAAATATTTATCCATAAAGGACTGGAATCTTCCTGGGGCATTATGATATCCAAAGGGTAATACATTCCATTCATAAAATCCATTAGGTACACTAAAGGCTGTTAATTGTTTTGAATCTTCAGTTAGCTTTAGTTGGTGAAATCCACTTTTACAATCAAATTTGCTAAAATAATTATATCCTTGTATTTGCTTTATTTTTAATATTTTATTAGGAATAGGGTAATTAAATCTTTTAGTTTTTTGGTTTAATATTCTATAATCAATTACCATTCTACTCTTTCCTCTTTTAATTTCGTTATGTTTATTTACTATAAAAGCACTACTACTATGCTTACTGTTTGACTTTCTTATTAATTCTAGACTTAATAATTCATTAATATGTTTTTGGAATTCTGAAATATCTTTCTCTGTATTTTTGAAAGGGTTTTGTTATATAATACTGTTTTCATCTTTCAATTCTATTTTTACTTCGGTCTCATGCTTATACCATCTTTCTAAGGGATTTTCTCCATACAATGTTTCTAATTCATTTTTTATGTTTTCTATAAAATCTAAGGTAAATAAAATTATATTACTTATTGTTTCTTTCTTTTTCTTAAGATGTAACTTTTGTGTTATTTTTATATCTCCTTTTATCCATTTATCTTCAATTCTAGGTTGATTTCTTACTATCTTGGCTTTGATTTTAGTTTTATCACAAGGTGTGGATAGATATACATATTCTTTTCCTATGGTTATAGGCACATAATTTTCTAAAAAATTCCATCCTATTATTATATCTCTTGTTTCTAATTCATAATTATAAACTAAAGGAATTTTTAATATTTTATCCCATATTTGTATTTGTACATTATCTTGATATTCAGTTATTCTGTTTCCTTCACCATTAAATCCTCTAATGTTTATAGGTGTTTTTAATTTTTTCCATTCAGGCAAACAATTGCTTCTAAATATTGATACCATTGCTCCTGTATCAAATAATCCATTATAATATCTATTATTATATCCTGGATATATTACTTTAAATAGTATGTGTATAACTCCTATATTTTTACTCTATATTCTTCTAATTTTATTCCATTATATGTAAATATAAACTTTTCCTTTGTTTTTTCCCATGGTTTTACTTGATCTAAAAAATCTTTTCCTAATATACTATTCTTATTTATTCCTGTTTTACATTTTACTACAACATTAATTCCTGCAATATTTATTCTTACTGCGTCTATCTTTTCTTCTTGGAATTTTCTTAGATAACTATGTTCATTACTGTCTATCTTAGTTATAACACTCTCTTCTTCTATTTTTATTCTTATATAATATTCTGGTTCTAATCTTGATTGTATTATTTCTAAGGATTTATTTTCATCTATCTCTAAGAATTTTGTTTTTTCTTCCTTTAAAGGCTTTATTAATTCCCTAAATGGTTCATTTATAGTTATAGGTTCTAATTTATTTTGAGTTCTAATATTATGGGTTGTACTTATTATATAAGCATTTTTAAATAATACAGTAATTACTTTTGATCCTGGTGGTAATTTTATTCCTGATACTTTCCAATGTAAATTATATCTCATTTCTAAATTTTCATCTGTTAAGCTTATACTATAATTTGGTCTTATTGTGAATCTAACTTTCTGATATATTAGATTTCCTAATAATTTTGCTATTATAGATTTTTCTCTAGGGTACAATATTCTTTCATCAATAAGTGCTAATTCTATAGGGGTATCTATTCCTTCTCTAAATGCTGCTTTTATTATTAGCTCTGTTGCTGCTAACTCTACATATTTGTATATATGTTTTGATTTTGTTCTATCTATTTCCTCCTTTATAGTATTTTTATTTAATAAGGGGATTCTAGTTTTTCCTTCTATTTGTCTTATATCTATAGCGTATTCTTTCTCTGTTATTACTAATATCTCTTTCTTATCCATTTTTAATCTAGACATTAAGGGTAATTTAAATATTTTTTCTTTATTTATAGTAAATGTTTCTTTGAATATCTCATTATGTTTTTCTAAATTAAAAATAATCCTCTTATCTGTATATTCTTCTGTTTTTATCTCATCATATATTTCTTGTATTTCACTATTATTATCTATATTTCTTAACATATTACTAGGCTACTTTTAGTATTTTCTAGATCTCTTTGTTTAATTACTATAGATCTTTTAATGTTTTCCCTAGTATTTATTAATATTTTTAGACTTTCGTATGTCCTATTTTGTATTCTATTAATAATATGTTCCAATAATGTTTTTAGTTCTTCTAATTGATTTTCTAATGTTCTAATTATATTTAATTTTTGCCAATTACCATTTAGACCAGCTTGTCTACCACTATCCATCTGTTCCTTCTTCTTCGGTTATTTCATCTACTGAGTCTGAAATGTAATTTTCTATGTCATTTTCTGAATCTGTTTCTATTTCATATATCAATTCATCTTCTAAAATTTTGTCAAATTCATATTCTAAGGCTTCTATTTCTATAAATTTTATCATCTTACTTTGCAATTTATCATTAAATTTTCCTTTATTTCTACATTCTCTAGCTATATGTCCTATCTGGCCACAATTAAAACATTTACAGGTTTTGGGATTTTTAGTATATTTATTATAATTCTTTTTCTTAACATAATAATTCTTATTTGGTTTTCTTTTCCTTCTAAATTCTTTATACCTTTTATAGGGTTTGTATTTACGTTTGTATCTTATATTTCTTTTATTAGGTTTTTTCCTAGTTATTCTAGTTTCACATCCGAAAATAGGTGGTTGGAAATTTTTACAACAATTATATTCTTTGTTAACAGTATATCTCATCTGTTTATCCATTTGTAATTGTGTACAGTATTTTTCATACCATGTTTCTAAGAAAGTAATTCTTTCTCCTAATGTATCTGATTTAGGTTCTGCATCATAAGCTTGTTGAACTAGGGTATTAACTGGGGGTGGTAATTTTGAATAATATAATTTTCGTATTTCTAATAAATTTCTATTATCTCCACTTAATTTATAATAATTTTGATTAAATGCACATGTATATGCTTTTAAATATTCTGGGCACATACTACATATTTGCATATTTAATAAATTATTCTTAGCATTTTCTTGGTTTTGCTTTATTTGGCTTAGACTAGCATTAAAATTACTAAATTCTCTTCTAATTGCCATTTCGTATTTCTTTATTACATCCGTATTTTTTGTTATAGCATTATTATTCCAATCAGTTAGCTCTTGTATTTTAGCTCTATCTGCTTGTTCTAATGAACTTAACCAATCTTTTACTATTCCTGTTACCGTTCCTTCTATATATCTTACTGAATCATTTAATCCTATTTTTTGTTCTATCATCTTAGCATTTAATTTAGCTACCCAATTTTGTATTTCCTTTTCTCTATCTAGGGGACAATCTAGATCTAATAATTCTGGATCAGTATCTTTATTTGGAGTATAAGTTTCTAGCCTATTTCTCCATAAGGTTTCTTGTCTTCTAGAATATTGTTCTCCCAAATTGTTATTAGCTCTTCTAGTTTTATAATCGTAAGTCTTATATTCATCCTGTTCTTCATATTTTATTTTGGTAGTGTCCATATTTACTTCTAAATCATTTATTTGTTTTTCTCCTAATTCTGAGTTTATATTTTCACTGTATCTAAACTCTGTATCACTACTGTATTCTGATTCATTTTCATTTATTTGATTTATTTGTAATTCAGTAAAGTTTTCTTCCTCATCTGATTCTTTTATTTCTTGAACTTCTATTTTATCTTCTGGTTGTTTTCCTAAACTAGTTTCAATTTTTATAATCCTAACTTCTAAGATCTCATAATTTTCTAATATTTTATTTTCTAATTTTACAAACTTATTATCAATTTCTTCTTTCCATTCTCTTATTCCATTAACAATATTTACCAAACTTTTCTGCATTATTTCCATATTTTGTTCCATTTTTTCTAATTTTCTTTCAAATTTAGTTTGCATTTTGTCTATTAGTTTATATATGTCTCTTATATCTTGATCATTAGTTTCTTTTTCAATAGGTAAAATAGCCTTATATTTTTGTTCTTTCTGTAATCTTTCTAATCTTTCTGTATTTGTTTCCGTAATCATTTGTTTTTTATCTTTTATAAGAAAATATCTATTCTCTTCCATTTCAATAAATTCTCTATCTTCAGAAGTTGTAATTATTTTATAATCTCCTGACGTAAATTTTTCTATTCTAGTTTTCACTATCTGTTCCTTGTCTAACATTTTGCTTTTTATTGTAGTATGCAGTTATTGTTTTTCCTATAGTGAAATTAGGTATATTTTGAGAATATATATTTTTTATTTCTTTGCTTATTATTTCATAATTTTCGTCTTCAGGTTTTAATTCATCATTAGTATCTATATGTTTTATTACTATTTTTTGTCTTTTATCTATATTTTCTGTCATTAATATGAAATTTTTATTAATTTTCTCTATATTTTCATTTATTCTTAATAGAATATTATTAAGATTGTTTTGTTCCATTTTATGGTGTTGTGCTATTACTTTCATATAATAATTCTAATATTTCTTTTTCAACTCTTCTTTCTATTTCTGGTGTTCCTATAGGTGTAATATAATTTTCATAGATCTCATAAGTATTTTGTTTAAATAGTCTTTTTATATATGTTTTTATACTTTTAATTTTAAACAGCTTCATGCTGAATATATTCGTTTTTTTCATTAATCAGTGACGACATATGGAACAATTACACAAGGCGAAGTAGATCTCATTCGTTTTTTCATTCGTTTAAAACGAATATATTCAGCATGAAGCTGTTTAAAATTAAAAGTATAAAAACATATATAAAAAGACTATTTAAACAAAATACTTATGAGATCTATGGAAAAAATTAAAAACACCTATAAACATTAGAGGATTTAATGGTGAAGGAAACAGAATAACTGAATATCAAGATAATGTACAAATACAAATATGGGATAAAATATTAAAAATTCCTTTAGTTTATAATTATGAATTAGAAACAAGAGATATAATAATAGGATGGAATTTTTTAGAAAATTATGTGCCTATAACCATAGGAAAAGAATATGTATATCTATCCACACCTTGTGATAAAACTAAAATTAAAGCCAAGATAGTAAGAAATCAACCTAGAATTGAAGATAAATGGATAAAAGGAGATATAAAAATAACACAAGATAGTAAGAAATCAACTTAGAAAGATGGTATAAGCATGAGACCGAAGTAAAAATAGAATTGAAAGATGAAAACAGTATTATACAACAAAACCCTTTCAAAAATACAGAGAAAGATATTTCAGAATTCCAAAAACATATTAATGAATTATTAAGTCTAGAATTAATAAGAAAGTCAAACAGTAAGCATAGTAGTAGTGCTTTTATAGTAAATAAACATAACGAAATTAAAAGAGGAAAGAGTAGAATGGTAATTGATTATAGAATATTAAACCAAAAAACTAAAAGATTTAATTACCCTATTCCTAATAAAATATTAAAAATAAAGCAAATACAAGGATATAATTATTTTAGCAAATTTGATTGTAAAAGTGGATTTCACCAACTAAAGCTAACTGAAGATTCAAAACAATTAACAGCCTTTAGTGTACCTAATGGATTTTATGAATGGAATGTATTACCCTTTGGATATCATAATGCCCCAGGAAGATTCCAGTCCTTTATGGATAAATATTTTAGCCAACTAGAAAATTGTGTAGTCTATATAGATGATATATTATTATTTACTAGAACTAAAGAAGAACATTTAAAATTATTAGATAATTTTATCAATATAATAAGAAATAGTGGAATTATACTTAGTAAAAGAAAAGCTGAAATATTTAAAAACCAGATAGAATTCTTAGGAATAGAGATAGATAAAGGAGGAGTAAAAATGCAAGATCATATTATAAAAAAGGTTATAAAATTTGAAGAGAATATAAATACTAGAAAGGAATTGCAAGCCTTTTTAGGAACAATAAACCAAGTTAGAGAATTTATTCCAAAATTAGCAGAAAATCTTGTTACATTACAGAGAAAAACTAGTAAAAATGTAGAATTTACATGGACAAATGAAGATAAAGAAACAATTAGGAAAATTAAAAAATTATGTGAAAAATTACCCAAGTTAGAATATCCTAATGAAGAAAAAGAATTTTTATGGATTATTGAAACCGATGCAAGTGAAACCAACAATGGTTACGGAGCAGTACTCAAGTACAGGTATGCAAAAGAGAAATCTGAATATGTTTGCAGGTATCATTCAGGAACTTTCAAGAACAATGAAGCAAATTGGGATATTAATAAAAAGGAATTAAAAGCAGTTCATTATGGATTGAAAAAATTTGAACCATATATAGTTTATAAAAAGTTTTTACTACGAATTGATAATTGTACAGTTAAAGCATGGATTACTCAAAAATTAAAGGATTCTATTGTTAAAAAGGAAATAAATAGAATTATTTCTGAAATAAACTGTTATGATTATGATGTTGAGTTGTTAAAATCTAAAGAAAATTTCTTTGCAGACAAATTATTAAGAGCAGATTGCTAAATTATCCCAGATGGTCGCAAGACTAATGGAAGAAAATGAAGTACTCAAGAAAGAGCAGTTACTCCAGAAAGAACAATTATCACAATCATCTAAATTGATTGGAACTGGCAAGGCCAAAGTTATCCAGATATCATCAAGTAATAATGGCAATGCCCAAAGTATTAAGAAACCAAAATTAGAATCAAGAACAGAGTTTCCGACTCTTGTTCCAAGTACTGATTCATTTAAAGACAAATTAATTGTCCAAGGACAGAAAAATTATGATCATATAGTTAAAAACTATATGAACAATTTCAAAATTATTGCAAATAAATTAAACAGTTCTCCAGTTTTAAAATTAAACAAAGAAGAAGAATTAGAAGAAGGCTATGCAACACAGCCAAATAAAAAGATCAATGAATTAATTGCACTTCCAGGATGTAGCCAAGGATTAATTAAAGCAGCCTATGATTATGGTTTACTACATTCAGTTTATACTAGTACAGGTGAAGAATTAATGAAGATCCCAGAGCTATATAAAGTTGCAAGAAGTTATTTACAAATTACCAGAGCCAAATTAATATTTGTTCGATGTTATTTAGCACCAGGCGAAGTAACTTTTAACAAAATCCGCCAAGTTATTAAGTGTGTTAAGATAGGTATTACCAGGAATTATATTTTACCCACAGAAGTTATGATTCAAGACGAAATAAAATATGAAGAAGTCCCAGAATTACTTAGAGAGAAGAGAGTTTGGAATCTTAGAGTTATATATTCAATATTGGAGCAATTACACAAGAATCCATTTTGGGTAAATTACAACTCAGATAATACAATAATTATCACCAATGCAATGAATTACGGAGAAGGAGCTTTAGAAAATATACAAAGATGGATAGCTACACTGAACAAACCAGAAGAAGTACCCCACACAAAAGCAATTCCTAAAGATTATCTTAGTGATGAAGGAAAGCAATTTTATTGCAGAATAATGCGCAAATACCAAGATCACAGCTGTAAGTACTGTCAAATAAATCAAATGAAGGTCCCTCAATTATGCCTTGAGATTGAAGATAAAGAAGATGCCTATTCAGAGTCAGATAAAGGAAAAGAGAAAGTAGAAGAATAAAAATCCCTCAATTATTGCCTCAATTATTGAGACACAATAATTATTTGGATCAATAATGTAAACGTAATAGTAGGTTTATGTCGCTTTCTTTCTTTTGTTTCTTTTTCGTCACTGATTAAAGTGACATATGTTGTACCTTGTGAATCTTTTCTTGTAATATTTTTCAGTATAAATAAAACATCTTATGACACTAGAGTCATAAGTCATATTTTCCCCCATTTACTTTCTCACAATCTCATTACATAATATTTCCTCAATTCCGTATTCCGGCTGGCACTCCGATAACTTGGTATCAGAGCTAGTTTTAAAGAGAAACTTAAATTAATTAAGAATAATTAATACAACTAGCCCTAATGGAGCAAGCATCAGATATGGTAAGTTCTCATTACATGAACTAATTATCTAAAGTTATTCTTTCTTGATAGGCATAATCTATATGAGATAGTTCTGAATAATCATTAAAATTACCTTATAAGTCCTAGAATCAAAGTTTTCCGGCAGAACCAATAATGATTTTATTAAAAAGAAAAACAAGTTTTCAAAAGACTAACCCGTGTTTGGCTAAGAGTACCTAAGGGAGGGAAGAAATGCCGTTTTAGGGTATGTGGTGAGAAAACAAGTTTTGTGATAATAAAATTGTTAATCGAAGTATGGGAGCAAAACTTTTTGATGATGATGGGCTGGGTTAAGATTATTCGAAGCTATGGTAATATAGAATATGAAAGGATAGAAGGAATAACTTGTTTCTATCAATCATGAATCCAGATAGCCAGAATAAATATGAATTGACTCGTTTAAAAATAAATAGGTATGTCAGCATACTTATTAATGTATTAAATGACATTAAAAAGTTAGGCAACGTTAACTATCACCGTTAGAAAAATTCTAAGATGAGTTTATTCGGGTTTCGGGTTATCCAATTAACACCCCTACTTCATTACTTAATATTACCAAAGCAGATACAGGCATCAATATTTTGGTACAAAAAACATTAATTAACGATATCAAGCTTCAGAAAAACGACTGATAGATTCAGTCTTCACATCAATACTATCCTCCACAACTGCTAAGGCGTTCTTGATTTTCACTTCATGGAGAGTGTCCCTGAAAAGATCTTCTTTCACAAATTGCTTACAGAGATCTGCATCGACACCAACAAATTGATTCAGAAATTGTTCAACAACCGCCTTCTCTCTTTTTCCTTGCGCTACAGATTGTTGCATCCGTTCCATTAATGACTTCATCCGGTACTCGTATGCCCTCATCTTAAGCATAGCATTGAACAGATCAATGACCACCTCACCTTTATCCTTTTCGACAGGTGCTTGAGGAGTTTCAGAAGAACCGTTTGGATCCATTTAGTTTTAGTAGTTCAGTTGTGTTGATGAAAAACAAAAGGGAAATAATGTGGTAAAAGATAAAGAATACATGCTTTATATAGCAATGATGTTCCATTCGATAAAGGATAAAGAATACACGATAAAGAATACATGCTTTATATAGAGAGGAAAAAGGAGAGAGTGGGAAGTGATATGGGTAGAGTGAAAGAATCTGTTTAGATTTAAAGAGAAGAAGACCGATGGTATTCCAATGGTGAATGGTGAGGCTGCATTTGAAAAACGTGAAAGAAAAAGCAACTCAGGCGGCTTTTCAGTATCAATGCAAAAGACAAGCGTGCAAAAATATTAATTAGGTTATTTTGGGAATCACAAATTGCGTGGGATAGCAGTAGATAAGATAGGTAAGATTATTTTGTTAACAAATATAAAATAAATCAAAAAAATGAGAAAATTTCTTGCATGTCATAGTGCCACGTAAGCAAAGTGACTACCTTAGAATGGGACAAGTCAGCCTCATGACATCATCACCAACTCCCTAATATAAGATAGGTAAGATATGTGAACAAAATAAACACGCACGTTTAATATAGAGTACTATAGCAATATATAATGTAGATGATAATTTACTTTAAATATGAAATAATGTGTTTCCAGATGATTAAATTGATCTTATCTCACACTACTAATATTTATACAAACTTAAGAATCATAATGTGCACAATTGCATTCGGTTCAACCTGTCTTTCTTCATAATGACTAATCATAACTTATCAATCGCTGTTGCTTCCAGCAATATCTAAATGTGTCCCCAAAAGAGAACATTATCCATGAAATAGTTGTTGGCAAAACACGTGTCATGGCCAATCTTGCTGCTACAGATTGTAGGAAATATTGCAAGAGTCTCCAGATGTAGACGCCAAAATTATATACAAACTAAAAAATGTCCACAGGTAATTTCACATCCATGGGGTTTTCAATTTGTTTAAGATATAAAGAAATATTAAGTTTCATCTCATTATATACTGATAATGATAGGAAGTATAAGTTATCAATAATGTAGGTGATACAGCCTACATGAACTATATAACTTTATTAGGGTCATCAACTGTAGAACCCACATCAAGAACATAAGCTTCTCTCATCATCATCACTTGCAGTGACATGAGCAACCCATGAATACTTGAATAGTCTCAGCCTGAGGGTGAAATTTGTCATTTGCTGTGAAACTATGAACCTATCCCGAGTCAAATTATTATGTTTGATTTGTGTTCTAAGTGTTTCCACATTATCCCAATCCCCAAACCAAGTACCCAGCATCACTAGAATCAGACAAAAAGCTGATGTTAATTAGTTGCTGCAATCTCTCCCAGTTCCGTGTTATTGTAAATCCTACAAGCACCCAGCAATGCCCCCAAATCTGAGGCCCTACTGGTACATTCATATCATCAATTTCACCAACGGCTTTGTCCAGTTCCCCATACCAAAAAAATTAACCATGATTGCACAATGATTCGACTCAGGTGTTATTTGATACTCGTTTCACGTGATATTGAACAGATGAAGACCTTTGATCAAGCCTGCATGACTACACGCAGATAATATTGAAAGAGATGTCACATTGTTCGGTTTAATATTTGAAATCTTGACCATGTAATTGAATAACTCCAGAGCTTCCCTTCCATTCCCATGAATACCATATTCGGCAAACATCGAACTACAAATGACATCTTTATTTTTTTATAACTTTGAATACTTTAACAGGTTTATACAAACTACCACATTTAGAGTAACATTCCACGAGTCAAGCTCCGACAAAAGTGTTGAAAAACTTCTAGTTCTTCGACATATAACATGTTTATGAAAAACTCCATCGATTTATACACCATTTCCTTTGAACACATCCACTTAACAAAGCCATCCAAGAAACAGCATCTTTATTAGGAATCCTTTCAAAGAGTTCAATAGCTTCATCAGGTGAGGAGCAGATCATGTACATGTCAATAAAAGCTGTAGAAACAAACACATCTAACTCGAACCCTTTCCTTACAGCAATTTCAAGAATTTTCTTGCCTTATTCAAAATTACGCGTGGCTTCACATGATCGGAGAGCACTTATAATTGACACCTAATTAGGCCCCACCCTTTTAGAAATCATCTCATTGAAAAGATCAATCGCGTCATCCGGAGCACCGTTATGAGCATAACAAGAAACCATAGAAGCCCATGAAATTGCATCTTTTTCTTCCATTCCCCTAAATAACTTTGTGGCAGCATTGACAGAACCAGATTTTGTATAAAAATTTAGTAAAGCATTACACACTATCAGTCCATTTTCAAAGCTAGTTTTAATCACAAATCCATGAACACGACTTCCAGCATCACATTTGGTAACTGACTAACTGTGAGAGAACACTAACAAGTGTTACTGAATCTGGACTTACACGTCATTCCTTTAAGCCTTTAACATACGTGAAAAGATCCCAAATGCTAATTCCAAATCACCATTCTGTTGGTACCCTGTAATCATATGTGTCCACATAACGATATCTGGCTCTGTATATTCCTCGAAAACTTTTAAAGCTTCATCGATTAGTCCACCTTTCGAATACATGTCAATGAGAGCAGACCCAACAAACAAATCATAATCCATGTCATACTTCTTTTTGACAAACCCATGAATCATTCTTCCATAACTAAGTTCCCGCAATCCTGAACACACGTTTAAGGCAATAGATATGGTAGCCTGGTCAGGTTTTTCGAAGATATCATATCACGAAAGTGTTCAAGTGTTTCCGTGTATAGTTTTGCTCTACAGTAACATTTTAAGATGGAGTTCCATATAAACACAGTTCTTTGAAGTGTTTCGTCGAAAACCTGGCGTGCAGACTCAAGCATTGCATAATCGGCATAACAGCTGCTTAATTTGGCGGCAAAAAAACTATCTTGAATAAATCCAGTCTTGATGGTGAAGGAATGTAATTGTGTCACAGAGCTACAATTGTTACATAATCTAAAAAGATCAAGAACAAGTTCCCTCCTTTTCATGCAAATAATTTGAAATAATCAGCCTGTTCTTTACGTAAGTCGTTGAGATATACAGTTCAAAAGGTCTAATCAGTTCGGATTTTAGTTTATCAAAATGATCTTTACCCGGACGTACAATTTCCATTCAGAATCATCAACCGGTACACACTATACGATAAGCTTTCCTCTAGTAAGTAGTTAATTTGTGAATAATGAAAAATTTTGCCATTTGTGCAAAATTAATTTGTGAATAATGGAAGAACCAATGAGTTCTTTTTGAAACTTAAAAATCTCACAAACGGTAAATCAAAAATTTAATAAAATTGCATCATAAAATTCAGCGTTTATCCTCTTTGATTTGCCATCACTCAAGGCATACTTGGTTAAAGTGTTGCGTTTAGGGTATGGGGTTTGGGGTTTAGGGTTTATGGTTTTTGCAAAACCATAAACCGTGAACCCTAAACCCTAAACGCTTTACAAAACTCTAAACCATAAATTCTACTAAACCCTAAACATTAAACCTTTCTCAACCCTAGTAAACCTTAAATCATAAACCCAAACTAAATGTATAACGAAGCACTAACACATGTGTTACTAATTTGTGAAACACACCAAAAAACGAAGAAAAAAATCGTCGAAAGTATGCCTTGAGGGATGGCAAATCGAATAGGATAAAACGCTTAATTTTATGGTGCAATTTTCATAATTTTTCGATTTGCCGTTTATAAGTTAATTAATTTATAAGATCTTGGGAAAAATGAATTTTTATACAAATAGCACGATCTGATTGCTACCTTTATTCTTTCTAAAAATAAACGATTTTTCATAATTGAAAAAAGTTTGAAATAATAACATTATCTTTTCTTTCCATTGTTATCTAAATCTAAATCAAATACAGATTGAATGTTACATCACCCCCAAGTGTCCTTTAATATATGTACGTAACACACCCTTCATTATTAGTTCAATCAAAAATCATTCTTCAAACAATTCGCAAAACCTCTTTTCATTCATGACGATGCATTCTCATCTCAGAGTTCCCAATGTTGGAGAAATTAACGTTGATCGATTGTCAACTTAAAGGTATGTGAAATGTACACGCGCTACATCTGTAAGAATTAAAGGCGCGTTTAGTTACAGAAAATTTCTCAATTTTTCTTTTTCTATTTCTCTAGAGAATGATATGTGTTTTACATCTCTAGAAAAGTATGGAAAATCTAGAAAACGCGTTTAGTTGCTAGGGGTGGAGTTTTCTTTTTCCAAGGAATAGTAGAGTTGGAAAACTTAGAAAACCATCAAAAGTAACTTTGTAGTTATAAAAAGGAAAACAATGATTTTTGTAGAAAACTCGAATTTGAACACGTTTTCTAATTTTCTTGTTTTCTTAGAGAATTTTTCTGGAAAAGTGGGGAGTTTTCTATAACTAAACGCACCAACTATTTCGTCTGTTAAATGGTTTGATCGATTTGTGCTTATAACTCCAAAACTTGGATTATTTGAGTATGAAGGGTCAGATCTTCCGATATTTGAAACACATGGTCTTCCTGATCTTGACTCGGTGATCATCCATTTGCATAGGGTTTGTGGCCACCATCAGCGAGCGTTTGAAACATTTGATCTCGTTGTTTTATGTGTTGTATGTGTATAAATGATATATAGTTAGAGGCATGATGTGTTTGAACTTTAATTGACATATAAATGGCCCAAAATAAAGAAACTTTAATAACTTGAATATCGTTAATCTTATGCAGAAACCAGGTAATACTATTGGTGGTTTTGCAAACTAATTGAATAAAATTTCTAACCAAAAGCAGATAACTAAAGAGTACCAAGATTTGAATATCGGTTACCAGGAATCAGAAAAGAATTCAAGGGAGATTCATCAGCTAAAAATTACGAGTAGAAATTACGATACAATCAGAATAATCTTCACTAGCGGATTGGGGTCATCATATATCTTTCATACTTCATATAACAATGAATCAAGAAAACCTAATGCGTTTTTGCAACCTTCGTCTCAATCTATGAATCGAAATGCCAGATAAACAACTCTTACAATGCCACAACGAGACGGATTTTATCAGTTGTGTTCGTTACTAGTTGTGACAATATAACAGCATTTAATGGCAATATGATATTGAAACTCAACTATTAATTTAATGATGTAGCACAATATATATTGTCCTTTTTGATATTTGATGTATTATCCTGGTTCCATGCATGGACATCGTAAAAAAAATGTTGGCCAATATGGTTTTATTGTTACAATTCTGATGTTGTGATTTAGAATGATACAAATGTTGTACGGTATCATGTTTTAAACCACAACTGCTTAATAATGATACTAAATCCATATTAGCTAACATTTTTTAGGATGTCCATGTAACTTAGATAAACATCACAAAGGCAATTAATATTGTGTCAAGTTTTGATATATTCTCCATTAATGTTGCTATTTTGCCACAAGTAGTAAGGACACAATTGTCGGCATTCGTCTCATCGCCTTTCATTGGCGTTTTAAAACCTCGTTATTTCACATTTAATGTTTTGGGCCAAAAGTGTTTTCATTTTGTTGTTAGTATGAGCCACTCAAAGTGAACCTTACCTGTTGAATGTGCGGATTGAAGTATAGGAGCAACTTTTTGCTAGCGCGTTACGCCGGGATTATATGCATACGTTTGTTACTTTAATTGAAAAGTCGTATTGGATTTTGTTACTTGTTTTATCGCATTTTCAACAAATTTTGAAAAAGAAAAAAAAATAGTTATATCGATTATCGATGTTAAATCATTTGTAATAAAAATACAAAATTAGAGCCAAGAATATTAAGATTTGATTACGAGTCTTACATATTACAGTAGTTTATTTAATATTAGCATTCAAATTTTATAAACAAAAAATTGTGATAAAATAATAATGGCTAACTTAATAAAAATAAGAATACTACCATAAAAGGTTAATACACCAACGATAACTCTAAAAAAAAAAAACACAAAAAAACCTTGGTCTTCGAACCTAGTTGGGTAGCAAAAAGGATTAGACTAACCAATTAAGCTACCAATTTGTTAGAGCTATTGCTCTGTTTTTTATATATTTATTTTAAATGGGTCCAATAAGACAAAAAAGAATTTTTTTTTTACCGTTCATGGTTGTTCAAAATATTGATCAAGGGAGAATGAGGAAGTTTGTTTGCGCGTTACGACATGTTAAATTACTCTTTAATTAAGAGGGTATTTGGATTTTGCGCTAATAAAACGTCATTTTGAAAAGGAAACTGATATTGACAGCCTTAAGGGCTGCCAATAAGAATGTCAAACACACATTAATTGATTGTACTCATATCATAATAAACTCTCTGACCCCCTGAATTTAAGTTGACCCCATAAATATTCCTTAAAGTACAACCAATGTATACGCGTTATAGACAGCCCTTAGGGCTGTCATTAACAATACCCTTTTGAAAAAGAATGTTCTAACCTACTTTCTCAAAACTGACTTTTTGTTCAAACAAAATGCTATAACCATTTTTTGTCAAACACATTTCTCTAACAATTTGTACTTCGTGAACGTAATAATAAATTAATCTCTTAAAAACGCAATCCCAAACACCCCTTAAGTCAATTAGCTAGTGTATACGGATACCTCAAGTTTCTTATTGAAAAGATACTGAATATAATTTAGACTAATTTACTCTTAATTAGCGTATACATATAAAGAAGATTAGCTTCTTTTTCCGTCAACAACCCTACATTACTTATCTAAGAAAATACTCAAATAGTATGTGTAGCTAAACTGCTACTTCCTCATTTTCATTTTTATTGTCCACGTTACTATTTTTGTTTCTCCCAAAAAGATTGTCTACTTGTAAAAAATAATTATCAAAAGTTATTAGCTCTCTAATTTATAATCATTTATTACCCTTATTCATTTTATTTTAGATTTTTTTTTTGTCAAACTAGCTTAAAATATAAGGGCAAAACTGAAATTTATCCAATTTATCTTAAATCCAACAAAATTTTGTGTGAGACAATAAAGTATGACGGATGGAGTATTATGTTAAAAGAAAGGTGATATCAGATGATATATCATACATGCATATATGTAACGAAATCGAAGGTTATAATTATAAAATATTTGAGTTTACTTATTAGGCAATAGTTTTTTTTTTTTTTTTTTTGAACGGCAAAAATTGTAAATATATACTTATTAGGCAATAGTACATAAGATTTATGCCATTAACAATACAAATATCACTAAGAAAATGGCGAGGTTCCTGAAAAAAAGGTATACAAATGTGAGAATGGAGAGAAGTCAATGAGGAGGTGACAAATGTCCTCCTCAATTTCTTCACATTTTTTTATCCATTTCTCCCCCTTTTCTTTATTTCTTCATTTTTTTTAGAGTAAATTATACCGATCATCCCTTTGCTTTGCACGAAATTACACCGATAGTCCTTATCTCTTGGATATTATATCGATCATCCCTGAATGATACCAAAATGCACGGTGGTATTCCCTCCTACTAACGACGGTTAAAAAAATTCCGTTAAGTATGTCACATGACTCGCGCATGAGGACACATAAGTCGTTTTACCCTTTTCTTCTTCCCAAAACCAACCCAACTACCGTATTTAGAAGCTCGACACGAAGACTTATGTACCCTCATGTGCGAGTCATGTGACACACTTAACTGATTTTTTTAACCGTCGTTAGTGGGAGGGACTACCGCCATGCATTTTCGTATCATTCAGGGATGATCGATGTAATTTCCAAGAGATAAGGACTATCGGTGTAATTTCATGCAAAGCACATGGATGATCGGTATAATTTACTCTTTTTTTTATCTCCCCTTTTTGTTAAAATTTTTTATGTTTATAAAAAAAATAATTAAAAAAAAAAACATTTTAAACATTTTTTTTAAATCGTTATTGAATTAAAAAGTTGTGCATCATAGTTATAAAACATGGTGCATCCGTTTTATAATATATGGTGCATCATAGTTATAAAATATGACGCTCAGACTTTTAGATAAACATCATTAGTGTATACATCTTGGTGCATCATAGTTATAAAATATGGTGCATCACAATCTTAATTTTACAATGTATTAAAGTTATAACTTTCTTATTTCAAAGTTATTTTATTCAAGCTATAAATATGGTGTTATCTGTAACACCCATTCCTCGGGTCTGGTAGTATTTTAATATTTTCTGACTGTGAATTATTATTTAATGTGTCAGAAAATCATTTCGTTGTGTTAGTTGAAAATAAATGGGGAGAAGAGTCGAATAATTTATTGTGACTAATAAATTATTAATTGTTTTAAATTAATTTAGTTGACGGTAAAATAAAAATAGTTTTTCCTCGCAAATGGTTTTTAAGTTCCAGACAATAATAAGTACGGGGGACAAAACTAGTACACATATTATCTAATATATGTGTGTAATACGTACGGAACTCCACAAAATTCCACAGACTTCGACTCCTTGCGAGATGAAAAATCAGGAACCTTCAACTAAACCCTAATCAAACCTAAAACATCAAAATTCTTGTGAAATCAAAACCTTCTTCCTCCTGTTAACCTTTGCCGAGCCGAAACCAACCACATGGATGAGTTTCAAGTTGCAAAACAAGGTTAAATGTTAAATTGAGTTTGTAGAATTCGAATTCAAGCTTCCAAAACATGAAGTAATCATCCCTTGATCGTCCTAATCAGTTTGTAAGTCTTAATTTCGTGATTTGTATAAACCTAGAAAATGGGTTTTTGAATAATTAATGAAATTAGGATCGTTAGTATGAAATTGAAGCTTGTAATGATCATATAGTTGTTAGTTAATGCTTATTTCATGATTATAACATAACCCTTAACTTAGAATTGATAAAATTGAATGATGGTCATGAAGAAAGTCATGAGTTTAATCGATTAGTCATGAATTAAAGCTTGTGGTTATGTTAGAATTGTTAGTTAATAGCTAATTTATGATTTGTAACTAAACCCTAACTTAGAATTGAGGAAAATGATGTATGAGCACAATTAAAGTTCATGGGTTTAGTTGATTATGCAAGAATCAAAGATTTTAAGTTTATGTTATTAGTATATAATTGATAAGTATTGTTAATGATCATATTATAGGTGATTAATGATGATGACTAACATTGTTCAAGTTAAAAGTCATAATCATGATTAAGTATTATTGAGAATTATATTGATTATGATGATTATCATGGGTTATATGATAAAGTTAGTATTGTTTATGATTTAGAACACTTAATTGATAATCAAAGATTAAAGTTAGAACATGGTTGCTTAAGAAGTCATAAAACCTAGTATTGTGGTTTTGATGAATTCTTGATATTTGAGGTTAATGACCTTGTTAAAGGTCTAACCATGTTAAATTGTGATAATTAAAGTTAATTAAAGTGATGTTGTAATCATAAGAATCATAACTTGATAAGTGATTATGAAATATTGATGTTTAAAGTAGTTATTCAAAATCTTGGTAAAATTATGTAAAAATGCGAATAGTAAGTGAATGATGTTATATTCGTATTAATACAAGTGACTAACTTGTGTTATTCTGTTGTAATTCCAGATAAACAGAAGACTCGGTGATATTAGACTACTGAGTGGACGACTGAGGTATTCGGTGAGTGGATCTATAACCTCAGTGTGATTTAGTTGTAACAGGTTTGGTTACAACGAGTAACGTATTATTACTGTTTTAGTTTTGCCATGATGATTATGGTTGTTAGTAATAATACTGTTGATAGACTGTTTAGTCTGATATGTTGACAAGATTGAATAATTGAATATGTGATCACTTGATAATTGGCCTTCTGGCATTAAGTATTGAGGTCAACCTGTTGGTTGGGTTTGGTTACTATTGTAAGACGACCGGAATTTCCTTGTACTCATCGTTAATAGGAAATTAGGTCATATGAGATTAGTACCAATCTATCGGTCTCGTCCGTTATGGCCATACGGATATGTACGGTAAGTGTTCTTGGCTGAAGGTTTTCCCCGAGAACCACCGGTCCTCATTGTATTGAGATGTTATCTCATTGATATTATGTGATATTGATTGTGTGTTCTTGGCTGAGGGTTTCCCCAAGAACCATCGATTTACCCTGATATTTTGTTTACGATTATTTGATGTAAACCAAGTTGTTATGCTAAGTTGAACTGTTGATTATATGTTCACTCACTTTGCATTATGCTAACCCCACCACAGTCCTCCCTGCAGGTTATATTTGATGGAACATTTTTGGTTGGGCAGGAAGTTCTTGGAAATGATGGAATGTTTGACAAGCAGATTACTCTGATGTTGGTTTAATTAACTGAACCCATATTTTGAAATATATAACACCTATGTTACAGTATTTTAGTTGATAATAACTGAACTGTTGTAAAATGCAGGTGTAATGCATTTGTAAAAAAATTTATAGACATTGTAAAGTATTATATTCTTTAAATATACGCTTCCGAGTCAAAATCATTATTAAAATGATTAAAGAAATGAGGGGTGTTATATTATCACATATCTGTTTTTTTTGTAATACTTTGTATAAAATTGTATTTAAATGTAACAACGTGAAAAAGGGTAAAACAACAATAGAAAAAAAGGTTGAAGCAAAAAAAAAAACAAATGATAAACAAGTCGTGAAAAAGGTTAAATGAAGAGGTTGAAAAACGCACAAAAAATCCGAAATTAGAACTTTAAAAAATGCGAAAAAAGTGCAACGAAAAAAATAATAACAAAAAAACAAAACACAAATAAAAAATTAAAAAAGTGTAGAAATGAGGATGGTGGAGAAATGAAGGATGGCACTTGTCACATCCTCATTCGCTTCTCTCCTAAGTCCTCTTCCTCACAAAAACCGCTTCCTTAAAAAAATTACATTAGGGCAGAGTCAAGTATACCAATACACTGTGGATTTTTGTTCACGCTAGTTTACACTAATCATTTATTATGGAGACATGAAATTTGTTATCGTCTAAAAACTTTTAGCTATGACGTTATCACACAATGTTAAAGAACTCAGTTCATGGATCTACGTCAGCAGAAAAGAGTCTTGGCCGAATTTCTTAAAGAATTCATCAAGCTTGTTAACAAGTTTGAAGCTACGAAACGATGATAATATTAGTTGCTCGTTTTTGGGACCCGGTACCGCACAAAAATTTGGCTATGTTGTATCTTAAAAATGCGATTATTAGCGATTTACAACCATTCTCGGGGTTCCCAATATTGGAGAATTTAACGTTAATTGATTGTCGTATTGAAACAGAGGGTAACACTTTGAACATACACACTTCAAAACTTTTGGCATGAGAGATCTCGTGCTACGAATGGATTGATCATTTGGACCTCATAACTCCCAACCTTATGTTCTTTGAATTGAATTTCGAGCTTAAAACTTTCAACTACTAAAAGCACCTCAAGGTCTTCCGGTTCTTGACAAGGTGGTAATCGGTTACCACAATGTTCACTTCAATGTGAAAGATAAACAAACATTTGAAGATTTGCTCTCTATACTTTTAGGCGTTTATACAACCAAATCGTTTGAGATTTCTTCGCATGTAATTGATGTACTATCGTTATTTAAAATTGAGCTGGTGAGGCAACGTTGACGTTTCTGGGACTTAAAGTTTTTTGAAAGTGGATAACCACGAAGATGGTTTAGTGGATCAACATAAATACCTTTTGTCGTTGTAATAACTTACTTGCTCAAGAACTGCCGTGATGCAAATATTAGTAGATGTATCCTAAACTTTGAGTTCGCCGAATGCAAACCTTTAGGTACATGTTAGAAGCCGCACTAGTTGATCCTTTAAACATATCAAATCTTTCGCTAGAAAATTTGAGTTATTAGTAATTAGATTACTTATCACATCAGCATGGGTTCTCGGGGCAGGCGCATATCTCTTTCCATGAGCCAAGCTAAGCGTGTCCCAACATTCGTCAAAGCAGATTGTATATTCCTTCATATCATTAGATCAAATGACATCATTTATTTCACTTGTTAGCTGCTTAATCAATAACATACTGACGTGCCACCAACCGTCACGGGTCGTCAACGCGACCGTATGGCAGCACGTCGGTGGAAGTTTTAAAATTTATATTTAGCTAGGGACCTAAGTTCTACTAGAGCTGTATAGTTGAAGTATGACCTAGGGTCGTTCTAAAGAGTTAACCGTATTGTGAAACGACTTGTCGAGACGAAAGTTCAAATTAGCGATGATTTGAAAATAGCTTTTGAGTGAGGGTTTTATACTTAGGTCCGTAATTGAAATTAAAACTAATTAAAGCAGTAAATAAAAGCGGTAGGTTGAATTAATATTAGAGGACTTGTGTTTGTTATGACTTCGTTAGCTTTTACGTGGGGTGATGCTGTGGGGTTTTATATTTGAAAACGTCTTTTAAGATTTGTGTCTTGCGTTCACATAGATACCTTGTGGTGTAAACACTAATACCCTACTGATCAGATAAACCGATCGGTATGTCACTGAGTATTAGGCTGTCAAGATTCTGATCAAATCGGACTGTCTTGAAACCCTCCTCACCGTCTCTTATGATGAGACCAAGTGACCCTCCAGATGGGGTGCAGGAATAAGGCGGCAGTCCGCAATTTATCCACTGATCTTTCTTAACACATACAAAGATATCTAAGCTAGGCGAGGCATTTAAGATTTAAGACATGTGGTGACTGATTAACATATACATTAATGGTTGTGATTGAGTTCGGAGATATTTGGCTGTGATACCGTCTTCAACCCACAGAGTTTTCCACAGTTTGTATGTAATTGTACTACACAGAGGGTGTTTCCAATATTATACTGTGTATTCACCCGTATTACGGTCTTTCCTGGATCACAGACTATGCTAGGATGTAACACAGTATATAGCCTTCGACCTTTCCGTAGTTTGTACGTGTTTGTACTCCACCATAGGTGTTTCCAGCGTTAAACCGGATACTCAGTCGTATTAGGGCTTTAACTGGGCTACATACTTTACAGCCATCTGAACTCAATATGTAACATCCTCGTTTTGGGCCTAGTAGAAATCGGTAATTTCTTTATTTATTTAATTATTTAATTGTGTTTTAAATAATTAATATCTTGTGATAATTGAAAATAATAGGTCAAATAGTTATATGACTTTTTGTGAATAGTAAATTATTAACAGTTTTAAATTTATTTAGTTGACGGTAAAATAAAATTGTATTTTCCCGCAAATGGTTTTTAAGTTCCAGACAATAATAAGTACGGGGAATGAAATTTGACTAGTTATAATGGATTTATATGGATGGGTCGGTTTTTATTTCCCCTCCACACATACATTCATACGATGCATACACACACACACATCTAATCCACAAAATCTTGAAGAAAACATCAAATTGGAGCTACAAAATTCGGATTCAAGCTTCAAGAGGATAGATTATCATCTTCTAATCCTTCCTTTCATCTAGTAAGTCTCTAGTTCATCATGTATGAACCCTAGAAATTTGGGGGTTTTAGGGTTCTTGGTGATAATTCGAAATTAGGGTTTGATTATGTGATATTGTTGTTAATTAAGCTTGTTATTGTTGATTTCTAACAAGATTCAAGTTAAACTTTGTAAATTTAAGTTGGTTCTTTGGGTTTATCATGATTTTGATAGGTTAATGCCTTTAATCCGAAAATTGAGGCTTAAGTTGATGAAAGTGATGATGGGTATACTTGTTATTGATGTTAAGTAACATGATTCATGCTTAAGTTATAGGTTTGAATTAGGGTTCATGAGTTTTATAGGAAATTTGATGATTTTGAGGGGTTAATGGTGATTATCATAAACTAAAGATTGATATTAGTTGAAATGGTGTTAATATGTGTTAGTATGAAGGTTAGTAGCTTTAATCTAACCTAATAATGGATTAACCAAGTTAAGTGAATGGTAATTCAAGTGAAATTGTGAAAGTGTGATGATTAGGTGTTAATCACCATGATTGATAATAAAAAGAGGTTATTATAGAGTAGCTAGTAAAAGGTGAGTTAGTATACGAAATTGTTAATCATTGAAACTAAGAGGATCATGTTGGTTAGTGACAACTAGTGGTGGATTAATGTGATTTTATGATCATAATTTGATAGTGATGATGATCTAGTGATGTTAAATTGGTTATATATAATCTTGGATTGAATTGTGTTGAATGATTATAAGTAGGTAATTATTTGATTGAGTTGTTTAGATTTTATTACAATTATGTGATGATATTTCACATTGAAACAAGTGACTAACTTGTGTCGTGTTATTGTATTCTCAGATGTGGAGAAGACTCAGTGACATTAGACTACTGAGTGGACGACTATGATTGTCGGTGAGTGGATCTTGGACTTTCAGTCTAAGTTAGTTGTAACAACATGGTTACAACGGGTAAACTTGGTTTATTGCAATGATTGCTTTAATATTAAATTGCCATGATGGCTAATATTTGATTGATTATTGGCGTCCATTGTGCTATGATAGTTGTAGACTATTTGATTTGGTGGGGGTCAACTAATGTGTTGGGTTTGGATACTATTACTAGGACTTCGCAAGTGCCTTGTACATGTGCTGGACACTGAAATTGCGTCGTGTGTAGTAATAGTACCAAACTATCGGTTTAACCTCTGATTTGGCCGTCAGTTGGTTTTAAGTGTTACTTGGGGAACCATCCGTGGCATGAGGGTACCTCAAGGACCACCGATCCTTCTATGTTGCTTGTGCATTGCTTGGTTATAGGCATGTGTTAAGCTGAGTTAGATTGATAGCTTGGGATCTATTCACTTAGCTTCGTGCTAACCCCTCATTACTTCTTGCAGGTTTACTTTTGTATGTGGGTGGGCAAGAAGTACATATGAAATGGAATGTTTGACAGGCTCACTCTGAAATGGATAATACGTTAATGATTTAACAACATATGTGGATTTCTATAACACCTAAACTTAATGTGTGTAATGATTAGAATAATCTAGTTTTAAATGTTTGTATGTAAGTGGATTGCTATTTGAAATGTATGTATGCAATCTACTGATTTCTATTAATCATGCGCTTCCGATATGTTATAAAAAAAAAATTCAATTTTGTCCTTGTATTTCGAGACGGGTGTTATAAATTGGTATCAGAGCCTAGGTTTGGGTGAATTGTACATTATAAGATGTTCAATCCCAAACTTAGGATTGTGTCAAGTCAAACATTCCAGGGATGGGGTTTAGTGGTTGCATGAGAATGTTGCTATTAAATGTGTGCTAACCTATAACAATATGCAATAGTGTTGTTTTGAATGCAGAGACGGAGGAACATGAGGAACCGTCTGGTATTCTCAATGATTCCTCAATACTCGTGGGCCTAGATGTGCCAGGTAATTTCTGATAAGCTTGATGAATTTTAATAAGCTTTGACTGTTTGCTTTACTATGATATGATTGTTAGTAAAGTAAATTGAATTATTGGTGAATATCGCTTGTTAATAAGTTGATAAATGCAAGGTGTGATTATAGATCCTTGCTAGGGAATTATTTGATAAATGATAAACTGAATTGATGTGACTTGATATGATGAAATTAATGGGATGTTGGTATTCTCCATTAATAGGTTTCGAGTCGTGTTGTTATGTGAATTAGAAAGAGTCTAGTTGTTAGAATATGTGTTTTGACTTGGTAAAGTCAAGTTGAATGTGGTCGTGTCAAACTTGATAATAACTATGTTACGAAGTGATGAATGTGACTAGATTTTTATGTGTTTAGCATTGATCATAATTGGGTTGAATTATGATCTTTGTATTGAAAGTGTTAAGATAGAAAGTCAAAGTGGTCAACGAGTCCAAATGTGTGTTGACAAGTTGTGAAAAGTTAAAGTGATTATGAATTTGGAAAAATTGGTTGAAATTGATTTAAAAATGATGATTTTAATGTGGATTGGTGTTTTAGAGTTATAGCATAATACCAATATTGAAAAATGGTTTTGTTTGACTTGGAATAGTCAACAAAGCGTGAATTGATTGTTTGAATAGTGGTTATATGGGTTGAAACCCAAATGGGTTGTTAAAGTACCCAAATGGGTCGGTTATTGGTCAAATGGTTAAGATGCATGTGGGTTCGAAAATAATGAATGTTAAAGTGATTTTAAGTCATAAGTATAGTAACAAAGTGCGTGAAAGTGTTTTGGATAGTCAATGTGGTTGTTTGGTTGAAAATGCCCAATTGGACCCTAAACGGGTCAATGAGTTAAAACATGATAGGACAAGTTTATGAGGGTGTTGAAAGTGCCCACACGTCACAATTATATGTATAAGCATGTTGGCAAAGAGTTGAAACCAGAAAGTATGCCGTTTGGAATATAGCGTGTCAACCAAAATGGTCCAAAATTGCCTAAAATTGGTTATACGTCCGTTTTCTCGTAAAACGTGTAAATTGAAAAAGTGGAAAAATGGAAAGTTGCATTTTGATTATATGAGGGTGCTTGCAAAATTTCAGAGTCTAACTCTTTACGGTTTAGAAGATATGCGCGTTTGAATTTCGTGTTTTTGCACTAAAATTTCCGAGTTGCTGCAGCATGTTGAATCCGGTCGTATTCCCATGAATACGTACGTATTCCCATGAATACGGGCGGATTCATTGGGCGGATTCCTTAAAAATGGTTCTGTCTCGTGAAGTTGGCGGGAATACGGCAAATTCCCCGAAATCCGGGCGGATTCCCATGAATACGGACGTATTCCCTTGAATACGAACGTATTCCCATGTTTTGAGACATTTCTTGTGCTATGTGTTATATTAAGTGAATTTAATATGAAAATTCGTAAATTTCGACGTTCGACGTAACGTTGGACGTAGAATTTTCGCTAGAAAATTTCGGTGTCCGATTAAGATGAAATTTACATGTCCACTCTAAAATGGGCCAACGGTCAAAGCTCATGCTTTATCATGAGCCCTGTCAGTTTTCGGCACTTCGGGGTCGTTTGGGGCCCGAAAATCGCATTTTACTGTTTTTCGGACATTATTTCGGACTTTTAGCTTATGATTTGTATTGGGCTTTTGTTTCTTTGAGCCCAGGGATCATTCCTATGACTAAATATAATGTAAAAACTTGTTTTAAGAGGTTCACCCATTTTATTATGTATGAATCGTTTGTAAGCGGTTTAACTAACTGCATAGTATATCAGTAAAGGTATTGTTGCTTGTTGCTTGTTAGGGTAAATAGATATTGATTATGTGAATCATGTTATATGAATTATTTGAAATACAATGAAGTATTTGAATCATGAAAATATGAGATACGGTTGAAATAAAGGTTTTAAGAGTTGAGGAAATAATTATATGAGCTTACTCTTGCTTGATAACTAAATAGTGAAGGTTATTTATTAATCAACTCAGGAATTATATATTGATGAACATGTGTGAATATTGCAGAACATATTAAAAAAAAATTGGTGAGGAATGTCTGTGTTGTTTATGAAAACTTGATGGTATGTGTAATTTGCATTCAAAGTGACAAGTTGAAAGTGGTAGATATATAGTTGTTTATCTGTTACATGAGGTTATTATATGTGTAATAATTGTTGATTTCACATTTGTGAAATATGTAATAGTAAAAGTTAATCACTTTGAAGATGGATGGTATGAAGTGGCCTGAGAATGAAGTGTGACTGACATAATATGACGACGTCTGGCCAACGTATTTATATTATGCCATTTCACATGGAGTTGTTGAGGTTATTAAGTACCCAATGAAGCTAAATGATTTTAAAATAACGAATGACATATGTTGACATGCGGTTATGAAATAGTTATTGACTGACTAATATAAGGTAGTAGTAAACTATTAAAATTATTGTTTAATGTGATATCATTGTAAAGGAAAATTTTGGACTGTTTCTATTACTTGTAAAAATGTATAACACCCCTCATTTATACTAATTTAAATAAAGTTAATCGGAAGCGTAAGTCCAAATAGATAATGATAATTTACATCGTTTTATCAACTTATAAAATTCAACCTTTTCAAAACTATAATTTCTTCAACCGAGGTGTTATATAAAACATTTTAAAACATTATATTATACAAATCCATTATCAGAGTAATGTCTCGTGATCAAACATTCCTTCTAATCCAGCTTCTTGCCCACCCAAATTATATGCAAAACCTGCAAGAAGGGATAATGTGGGGGATTAGCATAACGCTAAGTGAGCAGATAACTAATCAACATCATAACTTAGCTCAACAACCTTGTGTACAACACTTAACACTAAAACAAGCAAGTACACAATACAACTCATCAACTAATCAACAACACCTTAATGAGGATCGGCGGCTCTGGGAATAACCATTAACCCGGGAGGCTCCCCAAGAACACTTACCCAACCTATCCGTATGGCCATACGGACGAGACCGATAGCTAGTGATTATCTTCAACTAACACAGGAGATGTGTTAAACTTTGGATAACCAACTAGCCCAACCAACCATTCAACAACTCGTTGCCTCATTAACAACTGATGCCCAAAGGCCAATTAATTCAAGTGATCACGTAATCAACAAGTCACATATTCAACTAGTCAACATATCAACAGTATTATTACTATCAACATAATCATCAATGTAACTAATAAAGTAATAACACGTTACTTGTTGTAACCAAACTTGTTACAACCAAGTTACGCTGAGGATTAGAGATCCACTCACCGAATACCTCAGTTGTCCACTCAGTAGTCTAATGTCACTGAGTCTTCTGTTTATCTGGAATTACAATAGAATAACACAAATTAGTAACTTGTCTCAAATCAATACAATATCTTACAATTGTAATTACATCAATAACTTATCACTTAGTCATGATTAATGATCATAATATTCACTTTCCAAATTCAATCATAATATGATTATTAACTTACATTACTTTAACACCGATCACACCAAGGTTATAAATAACCCTCTTATCACATTAATCCACTTTGATTATCACTAATCAACATGGTTAAACCATTACTAAGGTGATTAACCTCATTTCATGAATTCATCAAAACCACAATATTTGGTTTAATGAATACTTAACAATTAAATTCACACAATCATCTTTAATCATCAATTAAGTGTTCTTAGCTATAACCAATGCTAATTTGATCATATAATCCATGATCATCATCAAATTCATCATTAACCTCAAGAACACATAATCATTTCCTTCAATCAAATGTTAGGCTTAGATTATAATCATGTATTAAACATAAATCAACAAGCTTTACTTCATGAATAATTAACTAAACCCAAACTTTCTTCATGATCATCATTTAATTTTACCATTTCTAGCTTAGGGTTTAGATACTAATCATCATTTAAGCATCAACTAATCATTATAACATGATTACAAGCTTTAATTCATGAATTATCAACTAACCCATATCTTAACTCATGATCATCATTCATTTATATCATTTCTAGGTTAGATTTTCAACTACAAATCATGAATTAGATATCAACTAACAATTATTTCATCATTACAAGCTTCAATTTAGCATTACTCATCCTAATTTCATCATGTACACAAAACCCCATTTCATAGATTTATGATAATCAAGTAATCAAGACTTACAAAGATGAGTAGAAGGATTAGAGAGTGATAATCCATGTTCTTGAAGCTTAAATTCGGATTTGGCATCTTCAATTTAGTGTTGTGAAAGGATTTTAGGAATTGATCTAGGGTTTATATGTTTATGTATGTATGTATATGTACGTAATGTATATAGATATAGTTAGGAAAAAGAAACCGACTCAAATATGAGTTTATCACATATTTGGTTAAATTTCGTTCCCCGTACTTATCATTGTCTGGAACTTAAAAACCATTTGCGGGGAAACATTATATTATTTTACCGTCAACTGAATTAATTTAAAACCATCAATAATTTATTGGTCACAATAAATTATCCGACTCTTTTACCCATTTATTTGACTAAAATGCACCCAAAACTATTTTCTAACACATTAAATAATGATTCACAGTTAGAAAATATTTAATACTACTAGACCCAAATACTGGGTGTTACAAATCTCCCCTCCTTAAAGAGATTTCGTCCTCGAAATCTGATCACACTATATATAATCTAAAAACACAACCACCTATTACTCCCCTTCCTCATGTGAGATTCAACTCACATTTTATTTCCAATTTGCCAATACTTAACCTTTCATATTCACTAAATGTATACTTCTCATTAACATATGCACTCAATTTATTTCAATTATGCATATAACCACCATGCATATCTATAATCACATAAACACCGAATCAATTTGCATATATTTAACTATTTAAACACAATATATATATATATATTTTCAATCCTTTTCACATGCCCATATCCCAATGTACATGTTTCTTTTTATTCTGCACAATACTGTACATACACTTTGTTTCTAGTAAGTTAAATCAACCACTTACATAGTCAAGTAAAGTATCATCTTTATCACAACAACAACTATAGCAACAATTACGACTATGACGACAACAACAACCACAATAACAAGTGGTACTGGACACTACTACATACATATTAGCCACCACTTGTAACTTGATTCATCATTAGCAATTTAACTAATAATCATATACTTCTTTAATTATCACCTTGCTAAATTTTTAAATTTTTAGCAACTAATTAATTATTACTTTACAACTTGTAATTATAAACACAACTGGATTATATGAAATCCTTTTCTCAACAGGAATTCCACAATCATATAATCATCAACATATAAGAATAACTAATAAACCTTATGTAGAGGTCATATTCTATAGTTAAAATTATTATCATGTACTCAACTAGCATCACTTCAAACCAATTTGGATGCTAAACAACACCTGTTAATACCAACGCTTTCAACAATGGTATTTCAACAACACGAGGTGCTGTGATTAATCATCTATTCAACAATATCAACACAAAATTACTCACAGTCCACTGACCTCTACTTTGCTTAAATCAACTTTTTAATTCATGCTATTGGCAATGCATCACTTATACACATCACTTGTTCAATACAACATTAACAACAATAACGACAACTTAGTGATTTACCACTCTTTCATTTTAGTCTATCTTTGACTATTTCTCAACTACAGGTCAACATATCTTACATGTTATTTTAAAACTATTTAACTTTTATCTGGTACTTAGTAACCTCAACAACTCCATGTGAAATGGCATAATATAAATACGTTGGCCAGACGTCGTCATATTATGTCAGTCACACTTTATTCTCAGGTCACTTCATACCATTCATTTTCAAAGTTATTACTTTACTCTCTCATAGTTTACAACAATGATATCAACATCTTACACATATATTGCAACATCGTGCAACAGGTATACAACTATGTATTAACTCGCTACTATTCTCAACTTATCACTTTAAAGATAAACTACTCATATCATCATGTATATATTAACCATATAAGTATACTACACTAATGTCTGACATGAATACATCAATCAACTTCTTTAGTCAAATTATAGGTAAACACTTCATTTCATGTTCAACTATCACATACATATAAGTTCCTGCACTTATATCATAATTTTATTTCAGCACTTTATAGCACTCTAAGTAATCCAATTACTTCATCACATTTCAATTTAGTTCATATAATATAGTTAACATAATTTCATATTCAATGTTTACTAACCCTTGTTAGCAACAATCAACAATATCATTTACTGGCATATTTTGCAGTTAAATAAACTACCTACAACTACTCATACACCATAAAAGGTGTGAACCTCTTAAAACAACTTTTAATATTACATATAGTCACAGGAATGATATCTGGGCTCAATGAAACAAAAGCCCAATACAAAACGTAAGCTAAAAGTTCAAAATAAGGTCCGAAAAACAATAAAATGCGATTTTCGGGCCCCAAACGACCCCGAAGTGCCGAAAACTGACAGGGCTCATGGCGAAGCGATGAGCTTTGACCGTTGAGCCGTTTCCAAGTGACCCTGTAAATTTCGTCTTAATCGAACACCGAAATTTTCAAAAATTTTCTACGTCAAGTATTACGTCGAACGTCGCAAATTTTTTTTTTTTTTTTTTTTTTTTTTTATACTAACTAACGCGATCCAGGAAAACGGGTCAGGATCGCGTTCCTCAGTTAAAAATGTTCTGTAACCAAATTAAGCATACAAACGCGATCCGGAGAAGTGAGCGGGATCGCGTTCCCAAGAGAAAACGCATCTGGACCCGAAATACACACACAAATGCGATCCTGGAAAAGGGCTGGGATCGCGTTCCCAAGCATAAAATAATCTGTGACAAAATAACACATACGAACGCGATCCAGAAAAGATCGTTGGGATCGCGTTCCCAAGTAGAAATCTGAGTTTCAGCAAAATTCATATTTTTAGCCAATTTCAATCGCGTATAACATTTTACTCGTTTAGAGTTAGACTCTAAAATTTTGCAGGCACGTCCACTATGCCAAAATGAAACTTTCCCTTTTTACACTTTTTCAATTTACACGTTTTACGATAAAACGGACGTACGACTCATTTTTGACCATTTTCGACCATTTTGGTTGACACGCCATATTCCAAATGGCTTACTTTCTGATTTCAACCTTTTGCCAACATGTTTCTATATACATTTGGGACGTGTGGGCATATTCATCACCTACAAACACTCATTCTACATTGTTTTGACACGTTGACCCGTTTAGGGGTCCAAATGGGCACTTTTAAGAAAATAATCACATTGACTACCCAAATCATTATCATCACCTTTTACTACTATCTTTATGACTTAAAGTCACTTTAACATTCTTTTTAATCATACCACTACTCATTTTAACCTATTAACCATCAAGTGACCCATTTGGGCACATTGACAACCCTTTTTGGGTTTCAACTCATATTACCACTATTCAAACAACCATTCCACATTACGTTGACTATTCTAAGTCCAACAAACTATTTTTCACCATTAGTGGCATGCTATAACTCTAAAGCACCAATTCACATTAAAATCACTATATTTAGACCAATCACAACAAGTTTTCCAATTTCATGATCACTTTGACTTTTCCAAGTCAACGACACACATTCCAATTAATGGACACCTTCTTATTTTAAACATCTATACAACTCCATATTACTTCAATTGATATATTCCAACATCTCATTAATTTCAACTTAGAGAGTCACATTAATTCCGTTTATCACATAACAATGAATTTCCTAGCAATATCTCATAATCACACCTTGCATTTAGCAACTAATAATCATGCCACCGATTATAATTTCCGTTTCAACATTGTAGACACTTTTAAGTTTAACTATATCACTATTAACAACTTATTCAACACAGCGTCTACACGACTTAACACCTTTTTAACAATTTCAAGTTCAACATAAACTACCCAGTTTATTTCACAACATATGAATAACATCAATTGACTCAAAACTAGGGAATCATATCAGTCTGACTCAACTTACTTTAGGGTAGATCAACCTCATCATAGCAAAGTACACAATTCAAACTGAATTAAATTCAACAAGGTTATCGAGAATCACCTGATGCACTTAAGCCAGCAACAATCGAGGAATCAATGAGAATACCAGTCGGTTCCTCATATTCCTCCGTCTCTGCAACCAAAACAACATTCTAGCATCTTGTTTTAGGTTAGTACACATTCAATATCAACTTTCTCATGCAACCACTAATCCCCACCCTTGGAATGTTTGACTTGATACAATTCTAAGTTTGGGATTGAACATCTTATAATGTACAATTCACCCAAACTTATGCTCTGATACCAACTTATAACACCCCTCATTTATACTAATTTAAATAAAGTTAATCGGAAGCGTAAGTCCAAATAGATAATGATAATTTACATCGTTTTATCAACTTATAAAATTCAACCTTTTCAAAACTATAATTTCTTCAACCGAGGTGTTATATAAAACATTTTAAAACATTATATTATACAAATCCATTATCAGAGTAATGTCTCGTGATCAAACATTCCTTCTAATCCAGCTTCTTGCCCACCCAAATTATATGCAAAACCTGCAAGAAGGGATAATGTGGGGGATTAGCATAACGCTAAGTGAGCAGATAACTAATCAACATCATAACTTAGCTCAACAACCTTGTGTACAACACTTAACACTAAAACAAGCAAGTACACAATACAACTCATCAACTAATCAACAACACCTTAATGAGGATCGGCGGCTCTGGGAATAACCATTAACCCGGGAGGCTCCCCAAGAACACTTACCCAACCTATCCGTATGGCCATACGGACGAGACCGATAGCTAGTGATTATCTTCAACTAACACAGGAGATGTGTTAAACTTTGGATAACCAACTAGCCCAACCAACCATTCAACAACTCGTTGCCTCATTAACAACTGATGCCCAAAGGCCAATTAATTCAAGTGATCACGTAATCAACAAGTCACATATTCAACTAGTCAACATATCAACAGTATTATTACTATCAACATAATCATCAATGTAACTAATAAAGTAATAACACGTTACTTGTTGTAACCAAACTTGTTACAACCAAGTTACGCTGAGGATTAGAGATCCACTCACCGAATACCTCAGTTGTCCACTCGGTAGTCTAATGTCACTGAGTCTTCTGTTTATCTGGAATTACAATAGAATAACACAAATTAGTAACTTGTCTCAAATCAATACAATATCTTACAATTGTAATTACATCAATAACTTATCACTTAGTCATGATTAATGATCATAATATTCACTTTCCAAATTCAATCATAATATGATTATTAACTTACATTACTTTAACACCGATCACACCAAGGTTATAAATAACCCTCTTATCACATTAATCCACTTTGATTATCACTAATCAACATGGTTAAACCATTACTAAGGTGATTAACCTCATTTCATGAATTCATCAAAACCACAATATTTGGTTTAATGAATACTTAACAATTAAATTCACACAATCATCTTTAATCATCAATTAAGTGTTCTTAGCTATAACCAATGCTAATTTGATCATATAATCCATGATCATCATCAAATTCATCATTAACCTCAAGAACACATAATCATTTCCTTCAATCAAATGTTAGGCTTAGATTATAATCATGTATTAAACATAAATCAACAAGCTTTACTTCATGAATAATTAACTAAACCCAAACTTTCTTCATGATCATCATTTAATTTTACCATTTCTAGCTTAGGGTTTAGATACTAATCATCATTTAAGCATCAACTAATCATTATAACATGATTACAAGCTTTAATTCATGAATTATCAACTAACCCATATCTTAACTCATGATCATCATTCATTTATATCATTTCTAGGTTAGATTTTCAACTACAAATCATGAATTAGATATCAACTAACAATTATTTCATCATTACAAGCTTCAATTTAGCATTACTCATCCTAATTTCATCATGTACACAAAACCCCATTTCATAGATTTATGATAATCAAGTAATCAAGACTTACAAAGATGAGTAGAAGGATTAGAGAGTGATAATCCATGTTCTTGAAGCTTAAATTCGGATTTGGCATCTTCAATTTAGTGTTGTGAAAGGATTTTAGGAATTGATCTAGGGTTTATATGTTTATGTATGTATGTATATGTACGTAATGTATATAGATATAGTTAGGAAAAAGAAACCGACTCAAATATGAGTTTATCACATATTTGGTTAAATTTCGTTCCCCGTACTTATCATTGTCTGGAACTTAAAAACCATTTGCGGGGAAACATTATATTATTTTACCGTCAACTGAATTAATTTAAAACCATCAATAATTTATTGGTCACAATAAATTATCCGACTCTTTTACCCATTTATTTGACTAAAATGCACCCAAAACTATTTTCTAACACATTAAATAATGATTCACAGTTAGAAAATATTTAATACTACTAGACCCAAATACTGGGTGTTACAAAATGTATAAGTGATTATTCGGTTATGATAATTAAAGCTTGATAAAGATTACCCTAGTCGGGTAGCCTATTATTGGAAAAATGTTATGGAAATAATGTTGAAACTGAGAAAATGGATAATTATATTGCCATGATTTGAGGATCGTGTAAAATTATGGTTGTTATAACATGAATAATATCAAGGCGAAATGATAAGTGGCGAATAGAAAAGGTTAAAAACATGAAATAAGCTAATGTAGCGGTCGACTAGATACAATTATTGAGATGATATTGTTGAAAAATGTGTTGATGATTAGCACATTTTGATAATGTGGTACGTGTGCTAGTATAGCAAGGTACCCATTGAACGAGACTTAGCATGTATCCAATATAATTTGGTGCTAAGTGATTGTGTAACTATATGATAACGGTATTAACCATAGGATTTGACCTCTACTTTGCTTATTAATATGTGGTTAGTGTTACATGATTCCGTGATATTTTAATAAAAATGGGTTTCATGTACCTCAGTGATATGTGAATATTAGCGTGGATGCTAATTATAATTGAAAATTGAATTTCATTGATGATATGTGTATTGTGGTTTCCATAACCACTGTTTTTGTTATTGAAAAGGATATAATTCATATACTGATTTTAAAGATCTAGCACGTCGCTAGATTCTGGTTATGAGAGTATATTACTATACTTAGTTAAGTGATAACTTGTTTAAAAGTGACCATGGTGTATATGAAGATAAGATTAGGTACATTATATGCGCTGAAATGAGCAATTGAAGCATGTACATTTGGATATGTGCATGTGTAATAGGTTGAAAACGTATATCTATATAAATGGATTTAAATGTATACATATTTTGTATATGTGTGGTTAGTGATTAAGATATGCATAGAGATGATATGCATAAGTAATTTAAATTGTACACCTATCTTATGTGCATATAGTGATGAATAATTATGTAGTTAGCGAATTGGAAATAAAGTGTGAACCAAACTTCACACGAGATATGATGTGATTAAATTCCCTAGATTAATTAAGGATGATTAGATTTCGAGGACGAAATCTCTTTAAGGGGGAGAGATTTGTAACATCCTCGTTTTGGGCCTAGTAGAAATCGGTAATTTCTTTATTTATTTAATTATTTAATTGTGTTTTAAATAATTAATATCTTGTGATAATTGAAAATAATAGGTCAAATAGTTATATGACTTTTTGTGAATAGTAAATTATTAACAGTTTTAAATTTATTTAGTTGACGGTAAAATAAAATTGTATTTTCCCGCAAATGGTTTTTAAGTTCCAGACAATAATAAGTACGGGGAATGAAATTTGACTAGTTATAATGGATTTATATGGATGGGTCGGTTTTTATTTCCCCTCCACACATACATTCATACGATGCATACACACACACACATCTAATCCACAAAATCTTGAAGAAAACATCAAATTGGAGCTACAAAATTCGGATTCAAGCTTCAAGAGGATAGATTATCATCTTCTAATCCTTCCTTTCATCTAGTAAGTCTCTAGTTCATCATGTATGAACCCTAGAAATTTGGGGGTTTTAGGGTTCTTGGTGATAATTCGAAATTAGGGTTTGATTATGTGATATTGTTGTTAATTAAGCTTGTTATTGTTGATTTCTAACAAGATTCAAGTTAAACTTTGTAAATTTAAGTTGGTTCTTTGGGTTTATCATGATTTTGATAGGTTAATGCCTTTAATCCGAAAATTGAGGCTTAAGTTGATGAAAGTGATGATGGGTATACTTGTTATTGATGTTAAGTAACATGATTCATGCTTAAGTTATAGGTTTGAATTAGGGTTCATGAGTTTTATAGGAAATTTGATGATTTTGAGGGGTTAATGGTGATTATCATAAACTAAAGATTGATATTAGTTGAAATGGTGTTAATATGTGTTAGTATGAAGGTTAGTAGCTTTAATCTAACCTAATAATGGATTAACCAAGTTAAGTGAATGGTAATTCAAGTGAAATTGTGAAAGTGTGATGATTAGGTGTTAATCACCATGATTGATAATAAAAAGAGGTTATTATAGAGTAGCTAGTAAAAGGTGAGTTAGTATACGAAATTGTTAATCATTGAAACTAAGAGGATCATGTTGGTTAGTGACAACTAGTGGTGGATTAATGTGATTTTATGATCATAATTTGATAGTGATGATGATCTAGTGATGTTAAATTGGTTATATATAATCTTGGATTGAATTGTGTTGAATGATTATAAGTAGGTAATTATTTGATTGAGTTGTTTAGATTTTATTACAATTATGTGATGATATTTCACATTGAAACAAGTGACTAACTTGTGTCGTGTTATTGTATTCTCAGATGTGGAGAAGACTCAGTGACATTAGACTACTGAGTGGACGACTATGATTGTCGGTGAGTGGATCTTGGACTTTCAGTCTAAGTTAGTTGTAACAACATGGTTACAACGGGTAAACTTGGTTTATTGCAATGATTGCTTTAATATTAAATTGCCATGATGGCTAATATTTGATTGATTATTGGCGTCCATTGTGCTATGATAGTTGTGGACTATTTGATTTGGTGGGGGTCAACTAATGTGTTGGGTTTGGATACTATTACTAGGACTTCGCAAGTGTCTTGTACATGTGTTGGACACTGATATTGCGTCGTGTGTAGTAATAGTACCAAACTATCGGTTTAACCTCTAATTTGGCCGTCAGTTGGTTTTAAGTGTTACTTGGGGAACCATCCGCGGCATGAGGGTACCTCAAGGACCACCGATCCTTCTATGTTGCTTGTGCATTGCTTGGTTATAGGCATGTGTTAAGCTGAGTTAGATTGATAGCTTGGGATCTATTCACTTAGCTTCGTGCTAACCCCTCATTACTTCTTGCAGGTTTACTTTTGTATGTGGGTGGGCAAGAAGTACATATGGAATGGAATGTTTGACAGGCTCACTCTGAAATGGATAATACGTTAATGATTTAACAACATATGTGGATTTCTATAACACCTAAACTTAATGTGTGTAATGATTAGAATAATCTAGTTTTAAATGTTTGTATGTAAGTGGATTGCTATTTGAAATGTATGTATGCAATCTACTGATTTCTATTAATCATGCGCTTCCGATATGTTATAAAAAAAAAATTCAATTTTGTCCTTGTATTTCGAGACGGGTGTTATACAATATATCTAAGCTTGTAATACAGTAAAACCATCTATGATAGCTAAACAACCCGTTCTCTTTGTAATCCCAAACCAATAAATCCCTGATTAATTCACAGTGTACTATACGATAGGTAGACAGTATTTCCATTGCTTCAAAATCAGACCATGTTATTTTAAGAAAACATATATAGGTAGTGACTGTTTGACTAAGGTTCGCAACTCCTTGACATAAAGGTTCTAACCACGTTTATTGGAGGAAAGACGATAGTTTAGTTTAAAATCATAAATGTATAGTTAATAGTACACCGGTTTTCAATATTTAACAACTGGGATCATTATTCCACAACGGATTGTGCCCACGACTTTCATAGCTTCCACGTTCCGTACTACACACATTCGTGATGTTTCCGGCGCTATACAAATGAAAGTTGTATAACGTTACATCCGTTGTTTCATAACGATTTTATCCCAATTGTATTTAAAGTAGCATCACCCTAAATATTAACAAGCTAACTACATCATAACAAACACAATAGCTAATCTACTCACTAATCATGGCAATGTATCCTAAATCAAACATAATAATAGCATGCAACATTATGAAAGATAAGGATAGAAATAACCGAAAGTAATGCGTAGATTGAATAGTAGCTGAAAGATTACACGGACAGAGCTCCGAAATATCTCGAACAATATTACAAAGGAGATCATCCAAGAATTTCAACTCTATTACAAAAGTTACCCTTCGTTAGTCTTGGTTAAATATTAACCAAGATCTAACCTAAAACTAACCTAACTAACTATTTAAAACTAGAGAGAGAAAGTAGAGAGAGAGAGAGCTCTTAGAGAGAGAAGTAAGAAGAGTGAGGTGTGAGGTGTGTTGAAATGAGGTTTTAGGCTTGGTATTTATAGGGGAATGATGAAAGCTTTGGTACAAGTCTTGAAGCACCAAATACAAGCATCAAAGCAACATACGGGGCAAACGGACCAAGGGGGTCAAACGGCACCCATCAAGGCAGACACCCCTGTATACGGCACCCTAAGGGCCGTATACGGCACCTAGGGTACCGTATACGGTACCTAGGTGCCCAGGGGGGGTTGGTGCTCCATTTGCTATATACTGACTTCTCGGTTGCTTGGTTCGTCCGTATCTTCTTCGTTTGGAGTCCGTTTGGCTTGATTCTTGCGCCGTTGGATTCGTTTTTCCGTTACGCTTCTAATGACACTAAGTTTGCCAAATTTTGAGGTGTTTGACTTTTGCGTATTCCGGATGACGATCGGCGAGCTTCCAGACTGCACATCTTATCCATCTTTTGTCCGTTTCTTCTGGTTCTTTCACCTCCGGTCTTGGATTTCCCTATGGAATCATAAAATATGAAATAAGATCTAATTCCATAAGTAAATTAAGAAGGGAATATTTAAGGTGACATTATTTGCCTCGTTTTACGTGATAAACGGATGTTTTTGGTGATTTTAACAGCAACGCTCATAATTAGACTACTTTGGTGATTTTAAGTAAATAATAGATGTGTTAAGACGATTTCACCAAATATAAGTCCAATAAGTGCAGAATAATGTGCCTAAAAACATGACTTTTTAGGTCACATCACATACATATATAGTTCGAATATTTTTTATTCAACCGTAGAATTATAGAATGAATTTAGGTTTATTAGATTGAACTATTTTAAGAACGTGACCGAATATAACATGAAGCAAAAAAAATTCACATGAAAGAAACAACTATAAATGTGGCATTATAACACAATACAATGCCTCAAATTTTTTTCAATCAAGTATAACGAGTTGCAAAAGAAATTTGAGCTTATTAAATAATATGATTTTGAAAACAGGACCGAAATGAAAAAGTAGTTTTAGATCTAGTATAGCAAAGAGTATAAAAAATATACACGACAAATTGACCAGTGGCATCTGCCACCCTCGCCAACTTAGTAGTTCCGCCTATGACCCTTTCTAAAAACAATAAAGTAGATGTTGTGATCAAAAGGAAATGTAATTAAGAAGAAACAAAGACGGCTAACGTGGACTATGCCAAAAGGGTATGTAATAAAAAAAATACTAGCACACGTAGTCAAGCTTACAAGTATGCCTGAATGTATAAAGCTTCATTTTGTTCCATTTCCCGACTCCAAATCCGTTGTTCGAACATTCATATTATTGAAAACATGGGACTTATTATGGACTTCAATCCATGCCCTTAATTTGAGTTCCTTTGAGGTTTTAAGTATCTAAAAATTTTGATGATTTTGTGAATAAAAGTTTGTTTCTTTCGTGATCGGTGAAATTGGATCGATTAACCTTTTTCCATGGTGGTGTATCCAGTGCCGATATTTTAGACACATGTTTTAGTTACGCGTCCACAACCTTAAAAAACAAGATTCATGGATCAACGTGAAAAGAAAACAGCCTTGGATATATTGCTTAAAGAATTCATCAAACTTGTTAAGCAGTTTGAAACTACGAAGCGATGAAGATACTATCAGCCCGTTTTTTGGGATCACAATCGGGACCATTGAAGAATTTAGCAACGTTATATCTTAGGAAGGCGACTATTAGCGATTTACAACCATTTTCGAGGTTCCCGATTTTGGAAAAATTAACACTGATTGATTGTCCTGTTGAGACCGACGGTAAAACTTTGAACATACATGCTTCAAAGCTTTTGGAGTTAGAGATCTCGTGCTACAAGTGGATTGATTGTTTAGAGCTAGTTACTCCCAATCTTAAATTCTTTGAATTTCGAGCACTAAATTTTCCAATACTAAAAGCACCACAAGGTCTTCCGGTTCTTGACATAGTGATTATTGGTTACAACAATGTTAAGAACGAGAAACAAACGTTTGAGGATTTGCTCAATCTAATTTCGGGCGTTTATACAACCAAATCACTTAGGATTTCTTCGCGTGTTGTTGATGTTCTATCGTTATTTAAAGATGAGTTGGTAAGGCGAACTTCACCTATCTGGAACTTGAAGTTATTGAAAGTGGATTTCTCGTGAAGATGTCCGAGTGAACCAAGGGAAAAACCTTCTGTCGTTACAACAAATTACTTGATCAAAAACTGCAGTGATGTGAGTTTCAGTGTGATGTATCGTAAACGTGATTGTGCTAAATGCAAACCCTTGTGTGAATGTGTTGAATTAGTTGAATTTATGGAAGAATCTTGATTGTAATTTGATTCATATTATGTGTTAAATAATAATTGATTTCATTTATTTTAATTGTTAGCTTGTTGTGGAATTTGTTGTTTGTACAAATTAAACCGTATCTTAAACAGTCAAAAGAAAGTACATGTGAGGGCTTTTTGATAAATATTTTTGCTCTAAATTAGTAAATTGTTGTTGGATTTATAAACAAAACAATTATAAATGTGGCATTATAACATAATACAGTGCCTCAAATCTTTTTCAATCAAGTATAACGAGTTGCAAAAGAAATTTGAGCTTATTAAATCATATGATTTTGAAAACAGGACCGATATCAAAAAGTAGTTTTAGATCTAGTATAGTAAAGAGTATAAAAAATATACACGACAAATTGACTAGTTGCATTTGCCACACTCGCCACCTTAGTAGTTCCGCCCATGACCCTTTCTAAAAACAATTAAACAGATGTTGTGATCAAAAGGAAATGTGATTAAGAAGAAACAAAGACGGCTAACGTGAACTATGCCAAAAGGGTATGTGATAAAAAAAAACTAGCACACGTAGTCAAGCTTACAAGTATGCATGAATGTATAAAGCTTCATTTTGTTTCGTTTCTTGACTCCAAATCTGTTGTTCGAACATTCATATTATTGAACACGTGGGACTTATTATGGATTTCAATCCATGCCCTCAATTTGAGTTCCTTTGAGTTTTTAAGTATCTTAAAATTTCGATGATTTTGTGAATAAAAAATTGTTTCTTCGTGATCGGTGAAATTGGATCGATTAATTAACATTTTACCATGGTAGTGTATCCAGTGCCAAGATTTTAGACACAGGTTTCAGTTACGCGTCTACAACCTTAAAGAACAAGATTCATGGATCAACGTGAAAAGAAAACAGCATTGGATAAATTGCTTGAAGAATTCATCAAACTCGTTAAGCTGTTTAATTTGAAACTACGAAGCGATGAAGATACTATCTGCCCATTTTTTGGGATAACAATCAGGACCATTGAAGAATTTGGCAATATTATATCTTAGAATGGCGATTATTAGCGATTTACGACCTTTCTCGGGGTTCCCGGTTTTGAAGAAATTAATATTTATTGGTTGTCGTATTGAGACCTAGGGTAAAAATTTAAATATACATGCTTCGAAACTTTTGGAGTTAAAGCTCTCGTGCAACAAGTGGATTCATCACTTTGAACTCGTAACTCCCGATCTTAAGTTTTTTTTTTTTTAAATATCAAGCGTTAAAGTTTTCCGGTACTGAAAACACTCCAAGGTGTTCCGGTTCTTCAAACAATACTATGATGTTCGATTCCATGAGAATGAGAAATAAACATTTGAATATTTGCTTTTTTGGCGTTTATACCAAGATTCATATACAAGATTCTTCCACCTATTTTGACTTCAACGTGCATCTAGTTTTTGCATGTTTTACTTAAACGATGAAATGTTTTTGATGGATTAATGCAAATTGTACAATACAAATATCGTGGGATGTGCCTGGGATATGGCAAATTTGGTTACTTTCGTCGGATTTGGAAATAAGTTTGGGCCCCAGGTCATTATGGATTTGGCTAACGATTTTTATTTGGATTATCAATGTGTGAATGGGCCAGGAAACAACGTTAACTCTAATTTTGGCTCATATTTTACCCCAAGATGTCTAGGTCCGGTTGCTCTAACATTGTGTTCTTGAGTTTGAAAATGAGAGGAAAAGAAGAGAAATGAATGAAGAAGAAGAGAAAAGAAGGTAAGGGGAAGGAAAGGAAAAGAAGCGAGAGGAAGCAAGTAAAATTTGTGTTCTTGAAATTTTTTAAGAGGGGGAAAAGAAAGGAAAAGAAGAGAAGGGGAGGGAAGGCCTTAGTTCAATTTTTTTGTCCAAGCCTTTCCTTCCAAATGTGGAGTGATAGGAAGTAACTCTTCATTTCCTTTCCATTCCTTCCAACTTGAAAACACACCCTTGTTAAATGTTATCCTTTATTAGAGATATATTTTGCCATATCTTGTGATATTATTGCATAGTCAATCACAGCTAATAGATAGGAATTTGACAGCTATATGTTAGGCTTACTTTCCTAGTTTATGAAGATTGTACCCCTATATTAAGACATGCTATTGTACATCGATATACACATAAAATATACAATGAGTTCTTCTTTCTTTTTCTGTGTTTATCATTCTGTCTTTACCATGATGTGTTTTATGGTATCAGAGCACCATGACTTCTGAAATCCTAGTGTCCATTTTGCAAACAAAAGAGTTGTGAGTTTGTGTCCGTTGATTACATATAAACGTATTTTGTTTAATCATTATTTTCATTCTTAAATTTTCAATTCTGCTTCAGTCTTCATTATTTTCACCCAGTAGATCCAACAGAATATAAGAAGAAAAAAAAAAAGGTATGACAGGAGGAGTACCAGAAACTTCTTCAAGTGATAAATTACCACAAATTTCATTTACAAATATAACCAACTTTATCTCCATTCAATTAAATGGAGACAATTATCTAGTTTGGAAGCATCAGATGGTTAACATTCTCAAGACACTTGGATTACTGAAGTATGTAGATCCAAAGACACCTCAACCGAAGGAATCAACTTCAGAGTTTGAAGCGTGGACAAAGGCAAACGGTTATGTGAGTGCTTGTATTAATGCAACGTTGGATCCTTCAATAGCACATGTTGCCATCGGTATTGACTCTGCTGCTGCATTATGGAAAGAACTTGAAGAACTTTACTTACAGCAAGCGTTTGCCAAACGGTCTCAATTGCAGGCACAATTGCAAACAATTCAGCAGGGCTCGATGTCAATTTCTACTTACTGTGATACGTTGAAGAAACTCGCTGATGCATTACGTTCTGTTGGTGATGCCATACCTGATTCAAATCTTGTATTGAAAACACTAAATGGTTTGAATCCCGCTTATAATTCTTTTGTGATGAGTGTTGAAAACTCTGAACAACAACCAACATTCAGTCAACTGAGATCAAGATTGCTAGTTTGTGAACAACGACTAGCTCAACAAAGCGAACCCACTGTTCCTATTTCTGCAAAGAGTGCCATGAAGCTTGGTTCACAAAATGAATCAAAATCAGCCCCTCATGTTGGTGGTAACATAAGCAAAAACGAGATTGTTTGCCAGATTTGCCAAAAGGTTGGACATGATGCTTCACGGTGCTTTGACAGGTTTACTCCAACAGATGGCAGAGGTAGAAATTCATACAGAGGTTTTTATCGGGGCGGTGGTTCAAGAGGTCAGAGGAACGGTAGGGGTGGAGGTCGAAGCGGTGGTCGTGGTTGGTACTCAGGTGGCATGCCGAGCGCTTATGTAGCCCAAAATGCAAACTTTTGGAATTGGGTACCCCCGGGTTTTGGAACTCAACAATCCTCAAATCATTATAGCTTTGGACCTCAACCTTACTTTGGGCCTCAAAACGGTTTTGGATCACAAAATTTTAATAATGGGTCTATATCTGCCAATCAAACTGAAGGTGGGTTTGGACCTAACCATTTCAGTAATTGGGCCTCTACACAGCCGAGTTGGACATCAACTAATTTTGGTCAGCCAAATTCTCATTTTGGTTTTATGGCTCAACACATGGGTCATTCTCCTTCATTTTCAGATACATGTGCCATGATTGATTCTTGGATACCTGATTCAGGTGCTACAACGCATATGACTTCAGACCCGTCATTGGTTCAAAATGCCAAGCCGTATACCGGGTCCCAAAGAGTTGTGATTGGAAATGGTATGTCCCATGGTATTTCACATATTGGCCACTCATTTATCTCTAAACCCAACTACAAACTCTTTCTTAGAAACGTACTTTTGGTTCCTGATTAACTAAAAATTTGCTTTCCGTTGCTCAATTAGTATATGATAATCCTTGTTTAATTACCTTTTCATCGTTTGGTTTTTTTCTTCAGACTCTGACAGGTTCCATCCTCCACCACATTCCGCGTAATCCAATGAATCTCTACTCTCTATCAGCAGCTACTTCAACTTCATCTTCTAGAGCAGTTTGGCACTCTCGTTTGGGTCACCCATCAGATTATGTTTTTCAGCATTTGCCATTTCTTAATGTTTCAAATAATTCAATGAATAAAATTTGTCATGCTTGTAATATTTCTAAAAGTACTCGACTTCCTTTTTCATCTAGTTCAAACCGTAGCACCAGTCCATTGTTTATTGTTCATTGTGATATTTGGGGTCCATCTCCTGTACCATCTCGATCTGGATACCGATATTTTATTACGTTTATAGATGATTTTAGTCGTTTTACATGGATTTATCCACTAACACACCGTTCTCAAGCCCTTAACTCATTTAAGCATTTTATAAGTCACACTGAAAATCTTTTTTCTACTACAATTAAACATTTTCAATGTGATGGTGCTCCGGAACTAACTCAAGGTCAAATGGCTCAATTCATGTCTGACTCGGGCATCATATATCGTATCTCTTGTCCTTACACTCCCCAACAAAATGGGGTTGCTGAAAGGAAAAATAGACATTTATCTGAGACTGCTCGAGCTCTTTTATCTCATGCAAACTTATCAAAGAAATTTTGGTATGATGCCTATGCAACAGCAGCTTTTCTTATTAATCGTCTTCCATCCCAAACCCTTCATCATGCATCTCCATACGAGCTTTTGTTCAAATCTCAACCTGATTATAATCTCTTTAAAACCTTTGGTTGTTTGTGTTATCCATTTCTTGGATCCACGAGACAGGATAAACTCTCGCCAAAATCCGTTGCGTGCCTATTTCTAGGATATGCTCCTAATCACAAGGGGTATTTGTGTTATGATCCAGTCACTTCCAAAACTTACACATCTCGACATGTCAATTTTCATGAGACTACTTTTCATATTCTTTCTACTGGCAGTTCATCTCCAGTACCTTCTCAATTCTTTTCCGTTATTTTTCCATTTATCCCTTTTACCTCGTCTTCCTCTCATACTCAATCACCTATAATCTCTTCATCCTCGCCACCTTCAGCTCATATTTATTCACCTTCACCTTCATCACCTATACCTTCATCTCGTACTTCACCTTCATCGGTTTCTTCCTTATCCTCACCTTCAACTCATACTCCTCCTACACCGACTCCTCCTCCACCTTCCCCACCACCTCCTCCTAGGGCACCTTCTCACCCAATGGTGACTCGTACTCGTGACAATACTGTTAAACCTAAAACATTTTCTGATCATCTTCTTTATCAAGCATCTCATACATCTCCTGATTTTGAGCCTGCTACCTTTTCTCAAGCTCAAAAGTGGCCAGTATGGTGCGAAGCTATGGGGACTGAAATTTCTGCATTACAATCCAATCAGACTTGGGTGTTAGTCCCTGCTCCTTCTAAGGCTAACATTGTTGGGTGTAAATGGGTGTACAAAATTAAGAGAAATCCCGATGGTATTGTTAGTAGATACAAAGCTCGTCTTGTTGCCCAAGGTTTCCTACAGACTGAGGGTATTGACTATACAGAGACATTTAGCCCAGTTGTTAAACCCACAACTATTCGATTAGTTCTATCCATTGCATATTCTCGTGGTTGGGACATTCGTCAAGTTGATGTCAATAATGCATTCTTGCATGGCGATTTAACCGAGACAGTTTACATGACTCAACCACCGGGATTTGTTGATCCATCACATCCTCATCATGTATGCATGCTTAAGAAAGCCCTTTATGGTCTTAAGCAAGCTCCACGAGCTTGGTTTGCAAAGCTTTCTTCTTCTCTTATTACACTCGGTTTCAAACAATGTGTCTCGGACACATCTCTGTTTATCTATCATGCTTCCAATATCATTTGTTATGTGTTGGTGTATGTAGATGACATTCTTATAACCGGGAGCTCTTCGACATTTATCGCTGACTTGATTAAGCAACTACATTCACGTTTTGCTCTTAAGGATTTGGGTCAATTAAGCTACTTCTTAGGAGTTCAGGCTACGTTTACACCTGATGGGCTTTACTTGACTCAAAAACGATACTTACTTGATCTTCTTGAGCGCACTGGGTTGAGTCATTGTAAGCCATTATCTACACCAGTGTCTCCTGGTCGCCAGCTTTCTCGTTTTGCAGGTGTTCCTATGAACGACCCACTCTTATATCGGAGTACAGTTGGAGCATTACAGTACCTTGTTTTGACACGACCAGAGATTGCATATGCTGTTAGTAAGGTCTCCCAGTTCCTTCAACAACCTACTGACAGGCATTGGGTTGCAGTTAAGCGCATTCTCCGATATCTTAAAGGGACTAGCTCTCATGGTCTGCTCATTCAACACTCCAATGATACAACTTTACATGCTTATGCTGATGCCGATTGGGCTGGATGTCCAGATGACCGACGATCCACTAGTGGATACTGTATATTTTTTGGCCCAAATCTCATTAGTTGGAGTTCCAAGAAACAAAATACCGTTGCTCGTTCGAGTACTGAGGCAGAGTATCGAGCATTAGCACAAACTGCTGCTGAGATACGTTGGCTGACTTCTCTTCTCAGTGAGTTGCACCTATCATTATCTTGCCCATCAACACTCTGGTGTGACAATATTGGTGCGACATATCTTGCGTCCAACCCAGTATTTCATCAGCGTACAAAACACATAGAAATAGATTTACATTTTATTCGGGATATGGTACTTTCTCAGCAGTTACAAATTCGATATGTTCCAACTAAATATCAGTTGGCTGATGTACTAACTAAGGGTCTTACTGCTGCTCATTTTCAACATCTTTGCTCCAAGCTTCACGTTTCTTCAAACGTTTCACTTGCGGGGGGATATTAGAGATATATTTTGCCATATCTTGTGATATTATTGCATAGTCAATCACAGCTAATAGATAGGAATTCGACAGCTATATTTTAGGCTTACTTTCCTAGTTTATGAAGATTGTACCCCTATATTAAGACATGCTATTGTACATCGATATACACAGAAAATATACAATGAGTTCTTCTTTCTTTGTCTGTGTTTATCATTCTGTCTTTACCATGATGTGTTTTATCCTTCCCCTTACTTTATTTTCTCTTCTTGTTCGTTCATTTCTCTTCTTTTCCTCTCATTTTCAAACTCAAGAACACAATGTTATGCTGTAACATCCTCAAATTGAGCCTAGAAGTAATAGTTATTTCCTGTAAATTTTTAATGCAATTTAAAATTGTAATATGTGTTCGATTGTAAATTTAATAGGTCAATTAGCCTCAGGAAATATTGTGACTAGTGAAATATTGATTGTTTTAAATTTATTTAGTTGACGGTAAAATAAAATAGTTTTCCCCGTAAATATTTTTAAGTTCCAGACAATGATAAGTACGGGGGACAAAACTAGTACACAAAATAACTAATTAGGTGATATATATCCAAATAATTGAGTCGGTTAATATTTTTCACATATATACATACGACATACATACATACATGAAGAAATATGGAATCAATGCATACAATCATCAAATTGAAGCTTCTACTCTTGGATTCAAACTTCCATAATCATCAAACAAGGTATAATCAAGTGTTCTTCATGTTCTTCAACCTAGAATTTGGGTTTTTTTGGTGTTCTTGAGATAAAATCCGAAATTAGGGTTTAAAAAAGTGTAAATTGATGCTAATTAAGCTTCAATAACATGTAATAATCATTCTAGCATCATCTTAATCATGTTATATGTGTTAATTTCGTGTTTAATATAACCCTAGAAATTGGGGGTTTTGAATAGTTGATTTAATTGACTTGATTAATCTTGAACTAAGACTTGTAGTGATCATATAGTGGTTAGTTGATGTTTAATTCTTGATTTTAAGTAGAATCATAAGTTAGATATGAAGAATGTTGCATGATCATATGAATAAAGTGATGGGTTTGGGAGTATTATTGAATTATTAGCTTGTAATCATGTTAGAAGGATTAATTGATACTTATATCATGATTAAAAGCTAAAACCCTATATTAGAATTGAGTAAGTTAATTTAGTTACATGAAGATTTTGATGGATTGTTAATTTGGAAGCTATTAATCTTGTTATTGGTGTGATTATGATAGTTAACAATGATTAATGTGAACTAAGGTGATAAGTTGATTATAATTATCATGATTTATTAGGTGATAGTGAACTAATGAAGTTAATAGTGATAATTCATATTAATGGAATGAATTATGTGAAATTACTACAAGTGATAACTAAATTGATATATAGTTGAAAAGTGGTTAACATGATATCTAATCATGATTAAGAAGCAATTCAAGAAGTATGAACTTGATGTTTGTGATGATTGTGATAATACACATGAATTGAGATTGTTGATATAAATCTATTGGAGTAATGTTATGTAGATTTGATACAAGTAACTGACTTGTGTATTTTGTTGTATTTCCAGATATGGAGAAGACTCAGTGATATTAGACTACTGAGTGGACGACTATGGTAGTCGGTGAGTGGACTTTGATCTATCACTATAATTTAGTGATCACTTATGTGGTTACTTCAAGTGTTATGTGTTATATTCAAGTGTTAAGTTGAATTGTGAATTGTGTTAAAGTGTTAAAGTGTTAAGTGTTAAGTGACCTATTGGTAACTGTGTTAATAGAGGTCAACTATGTTGGACTGTGTGGTTACAGGTTAGTCAACATAAGGGTTGTGAACATTCGTTGTAAGTAAGGCTTGTGTTGACTAAAGGTAACAAACAGTTATCGGTTAACCACTGTATTGGCCTGCAGTTGGTGTAAGTGTCGCTTGGTGGGCCACCGCGGCTGAGGGCGCCACAAGGGCCACCGATCCTCTGGTGATGTTGAGTCAAAGTGTTAAATGTGGTGAACTCATAGTGTTAAACTAAGTTGTATTGTTAGTGATGAGTTAACTCACTTAGCTTCGTGCTAATCCCTCGTTGTTTACTCCTTGCAGGTTAATATCTATTGTTATGGGCGGGTCAAGGAGTAACTGAAGAATGTTTGACTAGGATTACTCTGATTATTATTTAATACAGTTTAAAATGTTTGATTATATAATGCCCAGGATATAAATGATTGTTTTGTAAACGGTAATAATCAATACTTAGAACTTAGGTAATGGAAGATGACGACAGGTCATTTTATGTATATATATATTTTGGGACTTGAGCTTCCGCATTGTAAAAAAAAAAAAAACAGTTGTAAATTCTGGGCGTTATAAGTTGGTATCAGAGCATAGGTTTGGGTGAATTGAATAATGGTTGAACTGTTCAATCCCAAGCCTAGTGATAGTGGTCAAACATTTCGAGGTGTGGGATTAGTGGTTGTGTGAGTAAGTTGTTGTTAAATGTGAACTAATCTATAACAAGATGTCAGATTGTTGTTTTGAGTGCAGAGACGGAGGATAGTGAGGAACCGATTGGTATTCTCAATCCTCAACACTTGTGGGCCTAGATGTGCCAGGTAATTTCTGATAAACTTGGTGAATTTCAATTGTTTTACTTTACTATGTTATGATTATTAGTAAAGTAAATTGAATTGTTGGTGATTATTACTTGCTAATAAGGTGATAGAGCTATTAGTATGTAATTAAGAAGTTGAAACTGTGTGTAGATATATGAATGACTAATGTGTAACTGTTGTGTTATGTGGAATTAAGTGTATGTGTAACGTGAAAATGAAGTGTGTGAATATAAGTTGCTAAATGCAAGTGTGATTATAGATCCTTGCTAGGGAAATAACTGATAAATGATAAGCTAATTTGATGTGACACACTATGATGAAATCAATGGGTTGCGGGTGTATCCATTTATAAGTTTGGAGTTGTGTTATTGTGTGACTTAGAGTGTGTCTGGTTGTTGAAATATATGCTATTGACTTGGAAAGGTCAATGTTGAAGGTAATTGTGTCAAACTCGATAAATGCCATGCTATGAAGTGAGGACTGTGACTAGATGTCTAAATGTTTAGCATTGACCATGATTAGGGTGAATTACGATCTTTGTATTATATATAGTGTAGTAAGAAAGTCGAAGTGGTCAATGAGTCTAAATGTGCGATGACAAGTTGTGAAAAGTCAAATTTGAAATTCTATGTCAAAATTGAATATATGATGAAGTTGGTTTATGTATGATGAAATTTGTGAACTTGGTGTTTTAGAGTGATAATATGAAACTAATGATGAAAGTGGGTTAGTTTGATTTAGAATAGTCAAACGAATGTGAAATGGGTAATGAAATGGTGGATGCATGGGTTGAAAACCCAAACGGGTCATTTAAGTGTCCAAATGGGTCACTTAGTGTTAAAATGTATAGAATTTGATGTGATATGTGTATGATAACTTTTAAAGTGACTTAAAGTCATAAGTATAGATAAAATGTGGATTGAAAATGTTAAGGTTGTCATTTTGAATGAAATTGGTGAAATTGTCCATTTTGACCCCTAAACGGGTCAACGTGTCAAAATAATGTAGAATAAGTGTTTGTATATGATGAATGTGCTCACACGTCATAAATATATGTAGAAACATGTTGGCAAAGGGTGGAACCCTGAATGTATGCCGTTTGGAATATAACGTGTCAACCAAAATGGTCCAAAATGGCCTAAAATTGGTTATATGTCAGTTTTCTCGTAAAACGTGTAATTTGAAAAAGTGGAAAAATGGAAAGTTGCATTTTGATTATATGAGAGTGCCTGCAAAATTTCAGAGTCTAACTCTTTACGGTTTAGGAGATATGCACGTTAGAGTTTCATATTTTTGCACTAAAAAAATTGCAGAATTGTTGCAGCAGGATGAATCCGGACGGATTCCCTTGAATCCGTACGGATTCCCATGAATCCGGGCGGATTCCTTGACCGTATTCCTTAAAATTGGTTCTGTCATGAAAATTGGCCTTGAAGCCGGCGGATTCCCCGGAATCCGGGCGTATTCCTTTCAATCCGGGCGGATTCCCTAGAATCCGGGGATTCCCTTATTATTGAGACATTTCTTGTATTATGTGTTATATTAAGTGAATTTAATATGAAAATTCGTAAATTTCGACGTTCGTCGTAACGTTCAACGTAGAATTTCCGCTAGAAAATTTCGGTGTCCGATTAAGACGAAATTTACATGTCAACTCAAAAACAGGCCAACGGTCAAAGCTCATCGCATCGCCATGATCCCTGTCAGTTTTCTGCACTTCGGGGTCGTTTGGGGCCCGAAAATCGCATTTTATTGTTTTTCGGACATTATTTCGGACTTTTAGCTTATGAATTGTATTGGGCTTTTGTTTCTTTGAGCCCAGAGATCATTCCTGTGACTATATGCAATATTAAAAGTTGTTTTAAGAGGTTTATATGGTTCTTTGTGTAGGAGTTGTTTGTAGGCAGTTTATTTGACTGCAAAGTATACCAGTAAGGGTATTGTTGATTGTTGCTTGTTAGGGTAAATAAATATTGATTATGTAATCATGTTAATTACCTTACGTGGAATACTTAATATGATTGAATAAGTATTTGTAAGAGTTGAAGAGTATTGTAGGAGCTTACTCTTGCTTGATAACTAGAAAATGAAGGTTATTTAATAATCAACTTAGAAATTATATATTGATGAATATATGTGGAATATGACCTGGTATTTTAACAAGGTACTTAGTGCTAAATGTTATATAGAGTATTATACTTGATAATTAACGTGTTAAGTGATTGATATTGAATCGTGTAGAGAGGGTGTTAAATTGATTTAGTTGTGTTAAAACTTACACATGTGTTAATAAGATAATGAGGAATGTGTTAGATGATAGAATTGTTATGTTTACTTAATTTTGTGAGTAGTTTCACATTCAAGTGATAAATGAAAATAGTAACAAGTTAACACTTGGTCATAAATCTATTTTAAGTGTTACTATATGTGTGATAATGATTGATTTTAGCATTGTGAATTATGTGAGAGTAAAAGTTAATTATTTTAGAGATCAATGGTATGAAGTGGCCTGAGAATTAAGTGTGACTGACATAATATGACGACGTCTGGCCAACGTATTTATATTATGCCATTTCACATGGAGTATTGAGGCTACCAAGTACCAGAGAAATTAATGTGACTTTAAAATTTGTAAGTTTTCGATGTGGACGTATGAGTGAGAGAGTCAATGATTGACTAAATCGAAATGGTAGTAAAGCATTAAATTATTGTATTAATGAACTATCTATTAATAAAATAGATATGTATATATAAATATTTATATATAGAGAGCCTTTTGATTAATAGTTATAGTATTATTAATTGAGAATTGTGTGAAATTTGATTGTTATTATATGCTTAATATCAAGGTGAAGTGATAAGTTGCATATAGAAGAGAATAAAACATGAAATAATCTTCCGTGTAGATTAACGAGATAGAATTGAATGATGAAATGTTGATGAAAAATGTGTGTGTGGTCAACACATTTTGATGGAATGGTACTTGCGCTTGAATGGCAATGTACCCGTTGATGGAAAAACTTGGTAATTATCCAATTTGAATTGGTACTAAGTGACTTGGTGATTAAGTGATAATAGTGTTAACCATGAAGAATTGACTTGTATTTTGCTTGTTAATATGTGAATAGTGTTATATGAGTTTGAGATACTTTTAAATAAAAGATTATCAAATACAGTAGTGATATGTGGTACTAGCCTAAATGCTAGTTATGAATTGAAACTTAAATTTCATTGTTGATAGGTGTATAGTGATTTTCATAATCACTGTTTTGTTGTGTAAAGGGGTATAAATCATATATCTATTTTAAAGATTCTAGCACATCGCTAGTTTCTAGTGTTAAGAGTATGTTATGTGCATGATGATGTTATTCACTTACGTCAAGTGATTACCTGTTTAAAGTGATTAATTGGGAATAATTTCCTTAAGTGATCATAGTATGAATGAAAATATGATTTAGATACATATCATATGTTAAGGTAAGAAATAGAAACATGTACATGCGGATATGTATATGTAGATAGAATTTAAATTGTGTGCATATAATTAAGAGTTGCTCAAGGGAGTAATTATTTTAAGTGATAAATATTACACTTGATGTATAGTATTGCAAGTTAAATTGAGTATGAGACACAATGTATGTGTTTGTGTAAAGTTAATTGTGATATACACATTGGTGATGTGTAAGTTGGTGAAATAATATATATCTAAATAAATATATGTAAGTACATAGAGTGTGTAGTGAAATGTATGCATAAGCATGTCATGCATAGGTGATTTAGGCTGTGTATACACACTTTAGGTGAATATAGTGATGAGTAATTACGATGTTAGAGTAGTACGGAGAGTGCAATATTAATAAACTGAAAAATGGTGATATTAAAATCTCATAAGGAATGAGAGATGTCAAGTAATTGAGTTCTTTAGAATAATCAAGGTTGATTAGATTTCGAGGACGAAATCTCTTTAAGGGGGAGAGATTTGTAACATCCTCAAATTGGGCCTAGAAGTAATAGGTATTTCCTGTAAATTTTTAATGCAATTTAAAATTGTAATATGTGTTCGATTGTAAATTTAATAGGTCAATTAGCCTCAGGAAATATTGTGACTAGTGAAATATTGATTATTTTAAATTTATTTAGTTGACGGTAAAATAAAATAGTTTTCCCCGTAAATATTTTTAAGTTCCAGACAATGATAAGTACGGGGGACAAAACTAGTACACAAAATAACTAATTAGGTGATGTATATCCAAATAATTGAGTCGGTTCTTATTTTTCACATATATACATACGACATACATACATACATGAAGAAATATGGAATCAATGCATACAATCATCAAATTGAAGCTTCTACTCTTGGATTCAAACTTCCATAATCATCAAACAAGGTATAATCAAGTGTTCTTCATGTTCTTCAACCTAAAATTTGGGGTTTTTTAGTGTTCTTGAGATAAAATCCGAAATTAGGGTTTAAAAAAGTGTAAATTGATGCTAATTAAGCTTCAATAACATGTAATAATCATTCTAGCATCATCTTAATCATGTTATATGTGTTAATTTCGTGTTTAATATAACCCTAGAAATTGGGGGTTTTGAGTAGTTGATTTAATTGACTTGATTAATCTTGAACTAAGACTTGTAGTGATCATATAGTGGTTAGTTGATGTTTAATTCTTGATTTTAAGTAGAATCATAAGTTAGATATGAAGAATGTTGCATGATCATATTAATAAAGTGATGGGTTTGGGAGTATTATTGAATTATTAGCTTGTAATCATGTTAGAAGGATTAATTGATACTTATATCATGATTAAAAGCTAAAACCCTATATTAGAATTGAGTAAGTTAATTTAGTTACATGAAGATTTTGATGGATTGTTAATTTGGAAGCTATTAATCTTGTTATTGGTGTGATTATGATAGTTAACAATGATTAATGTGAACTAAGGTGATAAGTTGATTATAATTATCATGATTTATTAGGTGATAGTGAACTAATGAAGTTAATAGTGATAATTCATATTAATGGAATGAATTATGTGAAATTACTACAAGTGATAACTAAATTGATATATAGTTGAAAAGTGGTTAACATGATATCTAATCATGATTAAGAAGCAATTCAAGAAGTATGAACTTGATGTTTGTGATGATTGTGATAATACACATGAATTGAGATTGTTGATATAAATCTATTGGAGTAATGTTATGTAGATTTGATACAAGTAACTGACTTGTGTATTTTGTTGTATTTCCAGATATGGAGAAGACTCAGTGATATTAGACTACTGAGTGGACGACTATGGTAGTCGGTGAGTGGACTTTGATCTATCACTATAATTTAGTGATCACTTATGTGGTTACTTCAAGTGTTATGTGTTATATTCAAGTGTTAAGTTGAATTGTGAATTGTGTTAAAGTGTTAAAGTGTTAAGTGTTAAGTGACCTATTGGTAACTGTGTTAATAGAGGTCAACTATGTTGGACTGTGTGGTTACAGGTTAGTCAACACAAGGGTTGTGAACATTCGTTGTAAGTAAGGCTTGTGTTGACTAAAGGTAACAAACAGTTATCGGTTAACCATTGTATTGGCCTGCAGTTGGTGTAAGTGTCGCTTGGTGGGCCACCGCGGCTGAGGGCGCCACAAGGGCCACCGATCCTCTGGTGATGTTGAGTCAAAGTGTTAAATGTGGTGAACTCATAGTGTTAAACTAAGTTGTATTGTTAGTGATGAGTTAACTCACTTAGCTTCGTGCTAATCCCTCGTTGTTTACTCCTTGTAGGTTAATATCTATTGTTATGGGCGGGTCAAGGAGTAACTGAAGAATGTTTGACTAGGATTACTCTGATTATTATTTAATACAGTTTAAAATGTTTGATTATATAATGCCCATGATATAAAGGATTGTTTTGTAAACGGTAATAATCAATACTTAGAACTTAGGTAATGGAAGATGACGACAGGTCATTTTATGTATATATATATTTTGGGACTTGAGCTTCCGCATTGTAAAAAAAAAAAAAAAAAAAACAGTTGTAAATTCTGGGCGTTATATATGCCATTTGTTTTTAACTTGATCATTCAATACTAAATAAGTTATATTCATTATAGCATCTCCAATAAGTAGTTTAATACTCCATTCATAATAGTTTTGTTTTGACTTTTTAAAATCTCATTTTTTCAACTTTGACTTTAAATATTTTTGTTTGCGTTATATAATATTTGTTGAAAATTATACCAATGAAAATACGTTTAAAACTTAATCCATTCATATATTTTGCATCAAGTATTATATAACACAAACTAAAATATATAAGGTCAAAGTTGAAAAGGAAATACTTCAAAAAGTTAAAACTGAACAATTATTTTAGGACGGAGATTATACAAGTTTTTTTTAGTAAACATAATTGAACTCATTTAAAAGTTAAAAAAAAAAACCCTTTCAAAAGCTCAATCCCATTGGAGCTTTTAAATGGATTTAATCATTGGAGCAATGAGGTTTCTCTAGAAAAAACTGCTACATCACCCACAATGTAAACCATTTCAAAGGATTTTTTTTATCACAAAATATCTAATCACTAGCATTATTTAAACAAAAAGCTTTTTACTCCAATGTATTAAGTCTTTGAAAAGCCTTTTTATAAAGAAATCACACACACATTTAACTAATTGAGTTGTTGAGCAATAGCTCAATTTTGACAAATCTTTTGTCTAATTGAGCTATACACTCTAATAGGATTGAGCTTTTGAAAGGGTTTCTTTTTATTAAAAAAAAAACCTCCAACTGGAGATGCTCTTAAATAATTTAAGACTGTTTGTTTTTTTCGCTATTCATATGTTCAACACATAAAACAAACAACAATTAATTATATATAACTTATTCAGAACAGACATTATAAATCCAGATATATAATGTAACTATTCACAACTTAAAAAAAAAGGGTTCTTACTCTACAATAAATTGGTGATAGTGAAGGTAGTTGATGAACTTATACATAAACTTTTAATTTATTTCATTTTCTGATGTGTTATACGAATTTACACCTGACGCTAACGAATCAAATAATTATTTTAACAACTGGTGCATCATAATCCATCGGTGTTAGTATCATATATAAGCTTACGCTTGCTATAACCTAAAAGAACACATTTTTCTTAAACCTCATCCTACTTGGCAAATGCTATTTGGTATCATTTAGAATATATTACGTGGATACTTGGTTGGCTTTCTTCGACGGAAAAACTAGATAAATTATATTTATTATTATTATTATTATTTTAGAATAAGCACCAAGACATATAGAAAAAATTTAATTGATACCTTCAAATTTTGTCAAAACCGAGGTGATTTGCCCTCACGTTGCGAAGGAGATCGATGCATTACTAGTAGATCACATATATGTGGTATAGACTATCGACCATCGTAAGTATTAGTCGTTTAAGTGAATTATTCTTTTTGATGTATTTTACATATACATTTGAATTGAGAAAATTTCTTTAAAAGATATTAATCCATAATGCAAATTATATATAGATAATTAACTCCTCATTGCAATAATCGTACTTATAAAACATGTAATTCATATGCTAAACTTGGTTAAAATACTTTCACTTGTTAAAAATAAATTATGTAAACACAGTGGATGTGCAAAAATGATTATTTAATTAATAGAGCGAGTATACGAATAAATAAAATCGCCCCTTTTAGAGATAACTAAACAAAATATGGCAAACATGCTGAAAATTTGATATGAGTTATTAAAATTGTACGTGTTCATATATCATGAAGTATATATCAAACTTAAATGCAGAAAATTATAAGTTGTTCTCCCTAGCTAATTTCATAAGCACAAATACGGAGTTATTTAAATTGGATTACTTTTCTTTGCTAATTAATCTGAAAGCAATATGGATATATAAATTGCAAAGAATCAGGCGGTATGTACGAATATTCGGATTGAATTGATAATTCAACAAATGTGCCTTTAGTTTTAGGTATAGGATCATGAGGGCAGGGGTTGTTTGGAGAGAAAGGAGGGCAAGGTCTCCACCCATCCAAAAAGTGACATGTGTCACATACCAATTTTCATGTTGGTCCCTCCACTTTTAATATATTTTTAATTTCATTCCTAAATTTCTTAAATAACACTCCACCACTCTCACCCCACCAACCACCCACTTCCACCTTCTGCCACCACCTACCGCCTGCTGCCGCCGCCCGCCGCCGCCGGATTCCGGCCAAAAAAATTTTTTTCCTTTTTTTTTAATTTTTTTTTCAATTTTTTTACATTTTTATTTTTAAAAAATGTACTGCATATTTTTTGTTTTTACTGCAGTTTGTATATATATAATTTATAGTTTTTACTGCATATTGTTTTAACCGTTACATATAATTGAGTTGCAAATTGCATATTGAACTGTTAGCATTTTATGTTAATTATACTGCATATTGTTTATTTGACTGCATTTTGTAACTCATGTTGTTTATCTTGTACTGCATTTTGTATTGTACATAGCATCTTTTTTTTACTGCATTTTGAATAAAGTTATAATGCATATTATTATGTTTTACTACGTTTTGTATAAAATATTAATGCATATTATTATGTTCACTGCATTTTGTATATATATTTAAGTACATATATGTGGTTTATTTTGTACTGCATTTTGTATTATATGTATTATCATTTTATTGCATTTTATATATAACATACTGCATATTGTTCTTTTTACTGCATTTTGTGTATATAATTTTAGTAAATATTGTTTGCTTTTTGTACTGCATTTTGTATTACATGTATTATATTTTTACTGCATTTTGAATAAAATTATAATGTACATAGTTTTTTTTTACTGCATTTTGTATATATAATTTCTAGTACATATTGTTTGTTTTTAACTGCATTTTGTATAAAATTATACTACATATAATTGCTTTTACTGCATTTTAAATATATATTTTTAGTACATATTATTCGTTTGTACTGCAGTTTGTATTATACTATTTGTACTGCATTTTGGTGACTGTGTATATAAAATATATAAGATACAATGTTACATAAAATACAAAATGTAGTAAAAAAGACTAACATGTATACAAAAAGAATGATGCAATAAATATATATACAAAATGCAGTTTGTGATATCACATCTTGAAAATAAGTAATAATAAATACATAAACATACACGATGCAACACATAAACTACTATATGCAGTAGTATATGAATATTTATTAATGTATATACAAAATGTAGTTAAATAACCGCAAAATGCAATAAATTTCTGTTTCTTTTTTGTTTTAAATTAATATGCAGTGTTTTTAAGGAGGAAAAATTAGTTAAAAAAATTTTGGAAAAAAAAAAGTTGGAAAAAAAAAAAAATTTTGGCCGGAATCCGGCGGCGGCCGACGGCAGTTGACGGCGGCGGCAGGTGGTGGCAGAGGGTGGGAGTAGGTGGTTGGTGGTGGTGGGGTGGAGGAGTGTTATTGAAGAAGTTGAGGGAAGATATATATAATATAAGTATAGACAAGGGGTTAAAGTGAAACTTGTGTTGAACATGTGGCAAGTGGTGATTGGTTGCTCTCCTTGCTCACCATTTCACCTTTGCTCTCCTGATCCTTACTCTTAGTTTTAACAAAATGAACAATAAGAAAAGTTAAATAAAGTAACAATAGTAGTAAAATATAAATAATCTTAATTAATGATAGTAGTTTTAGTAAATCCAAGGATTAGTAGATAAGCCTTCCTATGGTGGGTACATAAAGTTTAGTAAAATGTTAAAAACACCCTTCAAATAGTCATAAAAACTTGAGTGTTTTACTACTATAAAAATACCATGAGAATATCATCAAAAAGTCATGATAATAAATTGTCATTTAAGATGGCGATAAGGGTATAATATCGCCGGTTTACTAAAAATCAAAGTGACTTACTGTTAAAAAAAATTATATACAGTACGTTTTTCTATAACTATTAAAATCAATTCTTACTTCAACTTAAGATGGAACTATACTTGTCGTAATTACACATGTATATTATTATTTATCATAAAGGTACCTACCATCAATGAAGCGCATGACCTACAACGTTAAGGCTTAGTCGGTGCGAGTTTCGGCTCGGACGTTGTGGTATATGTGATGGAGGTGATTTACCCGGCGATGTTGGACCTTGTGGAGGGTTCGGTTGTACTCCATTGAAATATGGAGCGGCTTCAGTGGGTAGCCCAAATACCCATTTTTTTTTTTACACATGTGAAAACACCATGAAGAAGAAGAAGACGAAGAAAATTATGAAATATAAAGAAGTAATCAAACAAAAGGTTGGAGAAGACAATGTAATTAAATGGGTTTGGGATCCAAATCCAGATGGAAACTTCACTGTTAAATCGGTCAGGGCATTATGGTTAAAGGATGCTGAAGTATCAACGGATCAGGTCTATATTTGGAACGCATTGGTGCCAAAAAAAGTAAATGTGTTTGGATGGAGACTATGGTTAGATAGATTGCCTACAAAACAGGCCCTGGAGAAGCGTAATGTTAATTTCACTTCTAATAAGTGCGCATGGTGTGAAGAAAGTCAGGAAGATGCATCCCATTTATTTACTGGTTGTGAGACTTCTAATCGGGTTTGGATGATGATAGCAAGGTGGTGTAAGATTCCATCTTTCTTCGCGTTCTCGGCGAGAGATCTTTTAAGGTTATATGAAGCAGTACCAGGAAACGAATCTAAAAGATTAATAGTGCAAGCAATTGTACTAATAACCTGTTGGGTGTTGTGGAAATCTCGAAATAAACTAGTGTTTAATGGGAAAAGAACTATAGTTGAAGAAATGGTGTCTGAAGTGAAAACATTTGGACTTCTTTGGATCAAGAATAGGGCCTCAATGAAACTGGAGATTAAGAAGAATTGGGCTAATTTTTTTTTGGGCCAGAGCAAAACTGATGAGGATAGGGAGGCTGGCATGAAGACGAGGGAATCACAAGTGTTGGTCTGCCTTGGAGTTCTAGATTAAGTTTAGTATTTTTTTTATATGCTTGATTGTAATGTTCCTGCCTTCCTGGTGTATAAATGATATTCCTTGATTAAAATCCTCTCGGGATACTACCAAAAACGATATAGGGTGAAAACTGGTGGCTCGGCCCCTATTATCGGGGATTTTTTCCTGGAATTTTTTCAGGTTTTTTTCATCCTTTTTAGTATCCTCTCAGTCCGGATTTTTTCAAGGTATATCATATGGTGTATATTATATGGTGTCTGTAAATCTTGGTCTAATTAGCACCTTGCTATTAGACGATTATATAATACATTTAGCCTTTCAAAAAAAAAAAAAAATAACAGGGGTGAGATTGCCAATTTATGTTTGTTTGTGTAAAACTAACAAGGGTGAGATTGCAAATTTAAGAAGCTTAGGGGCTTTTACGTGGATACTTTCTGCGCAAGGTTTTATTGTTTCCCTATATCCATCGGACTTCTATTATATATACAAGGGTTACTGGTAATATTGCTAGTTACAATTACAATTAAAATAAAATTTTAATATCATTCTCAATCAAAACTAAAATCAAATTCCGTTTGTGAAAACTTTTGAAGGTTGAACAGAGAACATATATATAATATATACGAGTTGGAAACTTTGATTGATTGATCAAGTTGGCTGGAGATTAGAATTATTGAAGCAGTTTTGAGGTAACGTACTTACATTGATCTATGTTTTATGTTTATCTGAATGTACTAGTTTATTGTGTGTGTGTGTGTGTGTTTTTTTTTTTTTTAATTATAATGTCGAACTACTTATCTGTGTATGTGTCGGTTATACGTGACCAAAAAATCATAGATTGGTGATCACTAGCTAGCTAGGTACATACATACTACCATTAATTACAGATGTATACATTAATACATTAATTAGTTTAATTAACGTAAAGCATGCATCAAGGTTTTCTGCAGATGTCACTTTTTAATAACTTGAGAGAGAACTTTACATTACTATTTACTTTTTAATTTTTTTCCCTTCAGTAGAATAGAGCAGAACTTAGAAAAACAGGGGTAAAACCGTGAAAACACAGTTTATTTTTGTTAAACTCTAGACTCCATGTTAATAAATGGTTTATTTAGTACGAATTAAGTTGATTTAAATTTAGTTTTGCTGTATATTTTGATTGATTGATGACGTTGATCATGGTTAGAACTTCACTAATTAGGATTTTCAGTGTTTAATTCCATATTCAGCAGAAATTGGGTAACTTAAGACTACGGAGTAACTATATTAGTCTGTTATTATATAAATAATTTGATTGATGATCACGTTAATTGATCATAGTTATTAGGACTTAAGACTTAGGATAATTATTTTTATGGCTTTACTAGCTGATCATTATTATAATAAATTTACCGTATATAACAACGGATCGAACTTATGATTAATGAACATCTACTTCATCCATTTAATAGAAAATCACAATGTTAAGTAACGTTTTTTTTTTTTTTGCATGAAAATAATATATATATTATGATGATTTGGTTGTGTCTATTTAATTGAGGGGTGGAGCCGGTGGCGGATGTGTGTGGAACCAAGGGTATGCACTTGCATACCCTATGAACAATAATTACTGAGTTTTTATATATGTTATAAACTGTAATAGAGAAGTGCACACCCTATGAAAAATGTGCACACCCTCTTGGCATATGAGAAATTAAACTAGCTACCAAGAAGATTCGGTAACAGAAAGAAGCATCATCATATCACCAATTGATATCTTGGTCCTAGCCATTAACCAATATTTAATGCATCTCCTATGTGATTCTTTACCTATATGTCTTTTCCCCTTAAGAAAATAAATTGTTTCCCTTTGTTTACTCTGTCAAGCTAGTTCATATTCCACCTTGAGTTGTTTATCCATTAGGTAAGGTTAGTTAAAAGATAATTTCCTTCAATTTAAAAGATTTTGTGTATCTATTTTTGAAAATGGTGTTTTGAACTTCCCATTGAGAAAGCTAACATGGTAAATCACATTTACGGTTAACAACTTGTACTATTAATTTTTTTACCTATTTTATCTTGAAAGGTTAACTTAATAAATTAAATTAAATACTAAGGCTTAACTATCCAGGTGAATTTAAATTACGCTTATTTGTGGTATGTTTTGTAGCTCCTTACTTCCTTATACATTTTAAACTTCGTCCATAAAATAACGGATTGTCGGATTAACATAATAGAATATCTTTTATCCATCATTTTATTATCACTATATGTATATATATATAGAAGTTTAAAAGTCTTATTAAGGTATTAAACATGTCGATGTTGTTGTAAGTGATGATGTAATTTATTTTAGATAATTGAAATATGATCAAATTTGACTGACCAAAACCTTAAAACAATTAGACCCATACTCCAAAGATCTGAACCGAAAAATTAAACCGTAATCAAATTATTGAAAACCGAAAGATCAAACATACCGATATACTCGTTGAAAAATCAAACCTTAATCGAATAATTCGAACCCGAAAAAATATTCCATATTGAAATAACCCAAAGCCGATTAGCCGAATAGTTCTAGTCGACGCTATTATATTGTGCATACCCAATCTAGAAATCCTAGATCCGCCACTGGGTGGAGCGGACTATAATTAACACAATCTTTAATTTGTTCGATTATTATTAATCTACATTCAAAATTTTCATGTATAATTTTGCTTGTTATCCACGTTAGTAACCAATCGAAAATTCGACGTGTTTTAGGATACTTGGAAAGATTTAGTTACCATATATGAAGAAGGGCTTTATTATTTTTTTAATAAGTAAAACACTACTTCATCTGTTTAAAGACTATCCTCTATATATACATTCTATATTTTATTCTATTAGTTAACACCTCTTTATTCTTCAAATCTGCAGACGCATAAACAAACCCAACAATCGATCGACATGATGGCTTCTATTAACTATGAGTTATGCAGTTTACCACTTCCATGCCGATCGTGGAACCGACCGGTGAAGGCCGCCAAACGCAGGGTTACCCTCACTAAAAACAAGCAAACAAAAGTGGCGATTAAAAGGATATGTGACGAAGAAGAAATAACAATGGATAATGTGGACAATATCAAAAGGGTCCGTACAGAACAATTATCAACACAAGTAGATAGGCTTACGAATCTACCTGAATATTTACAGCTTCACGTCCTTTCGTTTCTTGACACCAAATCTGCCGTTACAACATCCGCATTATCGAAAAGTTGGAAATCGACATGGAGTTTAATCCCTGTCCTTAGTTTCAGTTCCTATGATCATTTTAGATATCTCAGAAATTTTGATAAGTTTGTTAATAAAAGTTTGTCTCTTCGTGATCCGGTGAATTTGGATCGATTAACCTTTTACCGTCGTGGAGTATCGAGTGCCAAGATTCTGAAGACAGTTTTCAGTTACGCGTTAGCGCACAATGTTAGAGAATTGGATTCATGGATTAACTGCAGCAGAAATGGGTCTTGGCCGAATTGTTTGAGGAATCCATCAAACTCGTTAACAAATTTGAAACTACGGAGCGACAAACCTATTGCTTGCCCGTTCTTAGGATCACAATCTGGCCCCTTCAATAATTTAGCAACGTTATATCTTAGGAAGGCGTCTATTAGCGATTTACAACCATTCTCAAGGTTCCCGGTTTTGGAGAAATTAACACTGATTGATTGTCCTATTAAAACCGACGGTAAAACTTTGAACATACATGCTTCAAAGCTTTCGGAGTTAGAGATCTCGTGCTACAAGTGGATTAAACGTTTAGAGCTAGTAACTCCCAATCTTAAATTCTTTGAATTTCGAGCATTTAACTTTCCACTACTAAAAGCACCTAAAGGTCTTCCGGTTCTTGACACAGTGGTAATCGATTACCACGATGTTCGCTTCCATGACAACGAGAAACAAACGTTTGAGGATTTGCTCAATCTATTTTCGGGTGTTTATACAACCAAATCACTTAGGATTTCTTCGTGTGTTGTTGACGTTCTATCGTTATTTAAGGATGAGTTGGTAATGCGAACTTCACCTTTCTGGAACTTGAAGTTATTGAGAGTGGATTTCTCACGAAGATCCCCGAGTGAACCAAGGGAAAAACCTTGTGGCGTTACAACAAAATACTTGCTCAAGAACTGCAGTGATGTGAGTTTTAGTGTGATGTATCGTAAACGTGATTGTGGTAAATGCAAACCTTTGTGTGAATGTGTTGAATTAGTTGAATTTATGGAAGAATCTTGATTGTAATTTATTTCATTTTTTGTGATTAATAATAATTGATTTCATTTATTTTTGATAGTTAGCTTGTTGTGAATTTTTTTATTTTTTACAAATTAAACCGTATCTTAAACAGCCAAAAGAAAGTACATGTGAGCGCTTGTTGATAAATAATTTTTGCTGTAAATTAGTAAAATGTTGTTGCATACTTGCATTTGTAAATAAATTTGGGCTACACCTCATCATGAATTGGGCTAACTAAATATTTCACTGGACTTTAATTGGGTTATCATTGTCTGTGTGGCCCAAGAACAATGTTGACTCCAATCTTGGATGACTTGATCCAATTGGGTTTCAAGTTTCAACAATCAAACACGTGTTCAAATTTTGCTACATATCACCAACTTGTGTGAACCTTAAAAAATCAAAGATTGTTGGATGTTTCATTTTTCGTGCCAGGTAGACATGGATGAGCTTACCATTTTTGGAACAATATATCCCATTAGATGTTCAAAAACATATTACTCCCTCCGTCTAACATATTTACACTTCAGCTTTCCATTTTAACATGTCACAAATTAATTAAGCTTCATGTTATACCCTTACTTTTTATGTATGTCATAGAAAGGTTGGTAAAAAGTAAAGGTAAAACTGTCATAATACACAAAAATACATTGTAATCTTTATAAGGGGATATCATTTGTAATGTTGACATTACAATTGAATTGTAATGGTATTTGCTATTCAACACATTATTTTGATGTAAAAATAAAAAATATCAATAAACTTTTTACTTGTTACTCCATGTAACTTGATTCAAACTACGGAGTATTCCATCGTGACAATCAAATGAAGAACCAATTGTTTTGTTACGACCAAATAAAGTATATTACAAAATAAAAATGAAAGTCGTCCAACTTTTAGTTTTTCAAAGAGCCTAACTAGTAACTTAACTATGACATAATAATGTACATAAATAATAAAATATTACTATTACTATTTAATTATGCCACCTTATTATGAGTAAACAATAAAATGTAACAAAACTTATAATATTTACTTGTCGAAAAAGTAAAGATTCAACGTAGATACATCGTATACACTGTTAAAGTGACAAAATACTTTTATTCCGCTAATTATTATAAATTAATAAGAAAACCTATAAACCTTACATTCATTTGTCTTGAAATAAACAGCATATATTAATTGTGACATAGAATACATTTAATTTAATTGGTAAGCAAAGTATAACCTGTGAACCAATCAACCATACCATTAATTATTTGTAACTAAAATAAGTAATTGGAAAGCGAAAAATCTATCTTTTGGGGGACGTTTGACATTGATTAAATCGGTGCTGAGTAGCTTGCCTCTCTATTATTTCTCGTTGTTTAAAGCTCCTAAGTGTGTTATTGAGAAGCTTGAACCAATTAGGCGAAGGTTCTTATGGGGAGGTTGTGAAAATAAGAAAAAAATTAATTGGGTCGCGTGGTCTACCATTTTAGCCTCTAAAGAAAAAGGTGGACTCGGTGTTGGTTCACTTGGTGCTCAAAACTTCGCTTTGTTGGTCAAGTGGTGGTGGAAGATTAGAGACTCTAAAAATTATGTTTGGAAGGAGGTGATTTTTGCTATTCACAAGCTGCGGTTTAAACCTTGGAACATTCTGTCCGCTCAAAGATTCTCGGGGGTTTGGCAAGATATTGCTAATATTAGTTCAGACCTTGGCAAACTTGGTTGCAATTTTGATGATCTTTTTTCAATTAATATTGGTAATGGGAATAATGTACTGTTTTGGAAGGATAGATGGCTTGATGGTTGTGTTCTTATGCACAAGTTCCCACTGTTATACTCCATCGAGTTGAATAAAGGCTGTTCGATCAGCAGCAGGATTTCGGGAAGTAGCTTCACATGGGAGTGGTTAAATAATTCATGGGGTTTGATATCGCTCATTTTGTACATGTTTATCTCTCGCGATATCATTGTTTTTGTACTTGTTTCTAGTCGATTTCATGAACTTTTGGTACTTATTTAGTTGGAAATTGAGTTCATGTGTTTAGGTTGAAGATTGAGAAAGAATGGATGAAAAGATGAGGATTTTGCTGATTTTGCTATGCTGCACCGTTTTGGCCATATCTCCCTCATACGAACTCGGATTGAGGTGATTCAGGCGGCCAAACGAAGCTAACTCAGAGCTCTACAATTATCCAGAAGATAGTCAGCCTATCTGCTGAGATTCATAGCCGATCGGCTAAACTAAGCAGATCGGCTTGTTTAGTTCAAAATCCACTCAGAAGTTCGACCTTGTGCAATGCCCAGTATCTTAGCCGATCTGCTAAGTTTAGCTGATCTGCTAAGCTTACCAGATCTGCTAAGCCTTAGCCGATCTACTATGATGCGCGGGGAAGTCTATTTATGTATTGTTTTAGGGTTCCACATCTCACCTAACACTCCACCCCCGAACCAGCAGCCCCCATGGGCGATTTTTAGGGGTTTTAAGTGATTTTTCATCCTTTTAAAAGTCTCTCATCATCCTTACTCATTTGGACACGAAGAATCATCATCCGAACATTGTAATCACTCGGTTTGCATTTTTATTCAAAAATAACTATGTTTCCTTTAATTTCAATAATTATATTTGTGTGTTTTGATATGATTATGTTTAGTGGCTAGTTTTATTTACTTGTTTGGATGAATTAACTAGTTGATTAGGGGTGTTATATTTTGGTGTTTGATTATGCTTGAGTTTAGAATTCCTTCATGAATTTATATGTTTTTAGCTCAAATCATTTATGTAATTTGTTGGTAATTCTAACTAGCAATTATAACGAATGTTTGTTGTTAGTTGGAATTATTTTTGTTTGTATGTCGATGTACAAATGAACCTTTGTTTGTGGATGCGAAAATTGGTATAAGTAACATAAATGAGCTAAAATATATGAGTTGTTGAATATGGCGAACGTCTTTCATTTTGGATGAGTTCTAAACTTGTGAAACTTGAACTTTATGTTTAATTGTGACCCCTTGCGTAATTGAGTTTAAAATAGTTTCTTGCTTATTTGGTAAATGACTAGTGAATATAGCGAACGTTTTTCATTGGTAATTTGCTATCAATTATTTGTCTATAGATGATTGAACAAACATTGCTAACGTAGATTTGGAATAAGCAAGATTCTTTAGGCTTAATTGTGCAAGATTGTAACCATGGCGAACGTCCGTTACTAGATTAAATCATAAGTTTGTTAATTGAAGTTGAACCATAGGTCTTAGCGAACGTTGAGCTTATGTTTGATGAATATTACCCTTGGCATATAGTATAACCGGCTATAACTCTACACCCCGAAATCACTAGTGAAATAGTCCAAGCAAGCATTGTTTTTAATATCTGAAAGTTTCCAATCAATCACTTTGACTCTTCAGAGTCCACCTGCCTAGATTAATTAAAGTTTGTAGTTTTAAGCAACGTGACAACTCGGTCACAAAGCCCCCACATTTACTTTTCTGTATAAATTGCTTGCACTTGAATATAATTCTTAAACTCACATTCCCTGTGTTCGAACCCGAACTTACCCTACTATACTACCACTCGACAGGGTCCACTGCCCGGTTGTGTCTTGGTCTAGCTCGGTACTTTCTTGTTCACTATTCAACGATAAATTTTAAGACTAGACATACCACATCAAGTTTTTGGCGCCGCTGCCGGGGAATGTGATTGATTAAGAGTTTAATTCGAGTGTAATTAATTGACCCTTTTTCTGGAATTTATTTCTAGGAAAGTTACTTTAAGAGTTTTAGTTATTATTAGTGTATATATTTTTAATGTTTGTTTATTTTGTGTTGAGTGGTTACGTTTTACCGTTTTTAGTTTTGATGTTTGTAGCAGATTTGTGACTTAGCATCAATGTCATATTACTCAAATCATAAAAGTTACAAACCTTTATGTGAAAAGAGTGATTATGATGATGTGCCAATGATATCACGCGGAAGGTGTGCACCACCAAGACACCAAGATGAATGGAACCAACCTTATCAATCGAGGTCTTGGATTGATGAACCTTCAATCACCAAAGAGATGGAACAACCGGAAATGTCAAATCTTGAACGGTTGTTGAAAGGGGCGATAGAGCAAACGGAGAGGCAAAGTAGAGAATGGGATGACATTTTTGATTGGAATATAGAGTTTGGTCAACAAAGGTCATATGATACATACACCAATGCAACCGAGCATTTGGATAATGTTGAGGCTATTGAGTGCAATGATTATTATTCTAACGTTGATGTTCCATATTCTTCTAACTTTGTTTTTCAGGATGATAGTGAAGACGAAATGGATGAGGTGGAAGAAGAGAATGAAGTCACTAATTACCCTCATGAAACTTCACAAATTGTTTTGCAGGATTCATACATGCTAGAGCCTGAAGTGACTAAGGACGCAATTGTTGACTATGATGCCGATATAATGGAGTTACAAGAACTGCTTGGGATTAGTGATCATGAGTTAGATAAGCTAGTGGAGAAAGGAGTTGGAGATGATCTCTTCCTATATGCAGAATTTGGAAATTTATATCGAGTTAGTGGCACACATGTACAAACTGAAATAGGTGATGGCGAGTTAGATGAACTCAAAAGCAATGGAGAGTCTATGGTCCAAATATCATCGCATTTGAATGGTGAATGTGAATTGTCAAAGGTAGATGATCAAAAGTGTACCATTTCTTCAATCAAGGAGGCACCCATAGGTTTGATGTCTCATTCTTTGCTATGCAATTATGAGTGTGTTTTGTTGAAAGAACCGAAACCCCCCGATGATTTGGTGGTAGAATCAATTTTTAGTGGAGGAATGGTGAAGTCTAACATTGGGCATGGGCAAATAACTGAGTTGCAAGAGGTAGATGTTAGGTTGGATAGGGGTATTGAGTATGTGCATCCAAACTATTTTGAAGAACCACCCAATTATTGTTGTATACTTGTTGAAGGTTTTTCAGAAGACGTGGGGAAAACTAGTCATTCTTACTTGAAAGTGGCACTCATTAAGATTATCATAAGGCCACTCGATGAATGGAAAGTTTGTGTTCACGTTATAAGTTTTAGTTGGAGGATGTTTTATCGAAATGACAAAACAAAGGAAGATATCCTCCTATGCGAGTATGATGAGAAAGGAGGTGGTTGCGTGATGAAGGAATGGCTATGAGAAAGCAATGGTTGAGTCTAGCTTCGAGACTCGGTAATAAACCAAGCACCTTGCGGGAGGTGAACCCGTATCTTGAAGTGATGATTGAAGATGGAAACCTTGTGCTATAATGAGAATGTACCTGAAAGGAATGGAATGTTTGAAGGTTAATCAAGAATAAGAACATGCAAAAACCCCCGGGAAGTACTCGCTCCCTTTTACCTTTCACACTTATGCTTATTTCTTATATTATATTTTGTTGCATTGAGGACAATGCAAATATTAAGTGTGGGGAGGTTATTATTCACTTGAATTAGTTTGTCCTTTTAAGATTAATTGCTTTAGTAATGTAATTGATAAATTTTGTTGAAAGTAATTAAATCTTACCTCTTGCATGATAAATTTGTCATAGAGCAACCTCATTGGGTGAATTGCATAACTAGCACATTTATAGCCTCACTAAAAATTGTGAGAAATCTTGAGCTTAAATTGAAAACACTTATCTTTAGTGTTTATATATTTCAATTGCTATGAGTGTGCCGGTGTTTGTAGTTTATTCTAGAACTTGCCTTAATGATGCATTTCAAGACCGCTGTGGGATCATATTCATGTGATTTAGGTGAAGTAGACGATGAATTGGTATTCATTAGGTTTTAGATTTTCAGTTTTTATTTTAAAACCATTTATAACTAGTCCACCCAGGTCGTTAGCACTCATTTTTAGTGCTAAGAAACCCCTAGATACTTTTCACTTACATTTTCATCACAATTAATACCCTAGCCTTATTTTTGTGTAGTCAAAAGTTTAAAAGTTGCCTTGTAACATTTCAAATCGATTTATAAAATGTGATTTCAAATCAACCTTTTGAAGATTATTATATGAAGATTATTGATTCAAGGAAGCAAAACCAAGGTGAAATTCAAGAAACTTTTTGAGCAAACTAGAAGCACAAATGAAGTCATAGACAAAAGTTGATGAAATATAACTAAGAAGGCAAGAATTGAAGAAATATTGTTAGATGATCAAAGTTGAAGCATAAGGTTAATTGAGATCACATTTTCATTTTAGTTTCAAGGTAACACAACATACAAATTTTTGACTACCATTTTCAACAATTTATAAAAGTGTCTACCATATCACAAATTTCACCATCACATTTATAATTATAACACATTGTTAGAATACCTCTTTTGATACTTCACTTGGTGCTCACGCCTAGTCGGTGGAGATTTGATCTTTTGGCAAGCCTATGGTAATAACGCATCACGACTTGGCTATTTGAGTGTTTATCTATTCCATTCCCAATCTTGATCAAATTGAGAGTTAAGTGATTGAAACACATTTCCTATTGAGAGGTGCTAAGTTGTGCATTCAAGCTTGACAAATTTATTTAAGGTTTTCTATGTTTATATTCATGCTACTAACATGATTACTTATGCAATTGTGGTTAGTTATATTTTGTAAAACCTTGTTCTTAAATTCTAAATGTAACATCCTCGAAATGGACCTAGTTGTTTATATATTATTTCTTGATTTAAATATGTATTTAAATGTGTTTGGAAATAATATTGCTTGAATTAGTTAAAATAATTGGAATAGGAGTCGAATATTCCAATGTGATAAGTGAAATATTAATTGTTGTAAATTAATATAGTTGACGGTACAATAAAATGTTTGGACTCGTAAATGGTTTTCGGGTTCCAGGCAATAGATTGAGATGGGGTATTAAATTATACCCGTGTAATAGAAGGTCGGTTGAGGAACCGACTTAAGTTTCTATTTATATAACTTTCCTTTTTAGGAAGTTATTCATTTTTCTTCTAAAACTCACAGAAACTCTCTGAAAACCTCCAAATCAATCCAGAAATCAAATCAGGAAGTTGTGATTCTCGTGAAACTTCCTAATCATCAGATTACCATCGTTAGATTCTTCAATCAGTAAGTATTCTTGAGTATTTAAGAATTTGATTTTTGATTGAATTTGGGTAAATTAATGATTTGAGAGATTTGGATGTTAGAAACTTGTAATAACTGTTGTATAATGATTATATGAAGTTATTGGACGTTTATAACTATTAGAAATCGAGTTTTAGTGGTTTGGTTGTTAAATTCGCGACTTAGGGTTTGAACAGGTCGCAGGTCTGCTGGAACGACGAGGAAGCCGGCGGCTTATAGAGGAAGCCGGCGGCTTGTGCACTTTGGATAGAAGCCGGCGGCTTCATAGGTGAAGCCGGCGGTTTGTATTGCTTGGTAGGAACCCGGCGGGCATAAACCAGACCCGGCGGTTGGTGTAGTCTTTAAAACCCATTTTAGTTCTGTTACCACAAATAGTAAATTACCCAGCGGTTTGGTAAAGGGAGCCGGCGGGTGGTGGATTGAAGCCGGCGGCTTCTAGGAGGAAGCCGGCGGCTTGAAGGGCTGTTTCAGCATTACTTGTTTGATTTCGATAATAATGTGCTTGATATATGTTATAGGATAATATATGATAATGATTATATTGTAAATCATTAATACACAATTAGGAACTAGTAATTGTAATGTTAATTATGTTAAGTTCCTAAATGTTAAAGATTGATATAAGTTATGTATTGATGATCTGGATTACTAACTTATATTTGATATTGATTCTCAGATGTGGAGAAGACTCAGTGATATTAGACTACTGAGTGGAGACCTGAGGTAGTCGGTGAGTGGATCTGTAACCTCAGTGTGATTTAGTTGTAATGATTTGATTTACAACAAGTAATTTATAGTATTACTTTGATAGGATGCATATGTTGAGATAACTTGCCATGTTAGTTAGGCGGTTTGCTTACTTGGCTGTTTGAGCTAGTATGTAAGATTCTGAGGTCAACTTGATTTGACAGTTGGACTTGGTTGTTATTGTAGACGACAGGAGATCTTGAAACTTGTAATGTGGGTTCAGAGATCTAGGTCGTGTGTGATTAACAACTAGTTACCGGTAATTCTGTATAGGCCAATACAGATGATTGATAAGAGTTCCTTGAGTACCAAACCGGTATTAGGGTATCTCAAGAGCCACCGGTCCTCATGACGATTGATAATGTTTGATGTGTGTAGCTTGACATTGATTGGATGTCAAGTGATTGATTGATTTTCTGTTTATTGTTATTTGATGTAAACAGATTGTTATGCTAGGTTGTACTGTTGCGTATAGTTTCACTCACTTAGCGTTGTGCTAACCCCACCACAGTTCTTCCTGCAGGTTGTATATTAATGGGACGTATTGGGCAGGAGATTGTTGGACTGGATGGAATGTTTGACAGACGGTTACTCTGATGTAAATTTTATAACTGTAAAAAGTGTTTTGAATTATATAACACCAAGTTTGTTGAAATGTCATGTGTTTGGCTTTGAAAAAGTTTATTGACATTTTGAGTACATTGATAGAAATGTTTTAAATATACGCTTCCGAGTCGCTATTATTATATAAATTGTTTGAAATGAAACAAGGGGTGTTATAAGTTGGTATCAGAGCAATAGTTTGGGTGAATTGAACATGATAGATTGTTCAATCCTAAACTTTGATTGAGTTGAGTCAAACATTCCAGTGGGTGCGGGTTTAATTGATTAGTGAATGTGTGAGAGAGTGATTAGTTGCATGTGTACTAACCCATAACAAGTTGTGAAGTTCTTGTTTGAATGCAGAGACGGAGGAACATGAGTAACTGGTTGGTTTATTTCATGTTTCCTCAACATTGCTGGCTTAAGATTTGTCAGGTAATCTTTGATAAGCCTTTGTTAATTTAAATTAACTTGTATTGTTTACTCTGTTATGTTGAGTAAGCTTTGTAGTGAAGTTAATCGAGTCAGACTGATATGATTCCCCAGTTTTGAGTTAACTGTGATTGTTATATGTTGATATCAGATAGAGGTATTAAATGAGTTGCTCATTGTGGCTAGTATTTCTGATTAAATTGAAATGCAGAAATATGATTAAATGAGTAGAAAAGAGTTGCGTAAGGTTTTAACTGGATTGATGTTAGAACCTAAGAGGTGTCTTTATTGGTGAAATAATATAATTGATAGTATTATATTAGTAGATTGGTTACAGGGTGTGATTTGAATCCTGTTTAAGAACTGTGTGTCATTTGATTTGAGGATGACTGCTAATTGAGAAAATATGTGGTTATGTGACTACATGATATGTTTTGATTGTAGTTAAACACTTGAGTTAAACCAAGATGAATAAGTTTATGAGGAAAATAACTTATGATAAAGCTAAATTGAATGAGAAAGTGATAGGTCTTTCTAGTCAATTGTGAATTAGTAAATGAAATGTTTATAGTAACATGATTGAGTAGGCTTGTTGTGACAGTGATGCTTGATAGTAAAGCATATGTCAAAGTAATGATAATTAATTAAGATGTGTCCTGAATTTTGTAGTAAGTAGGGACATTGAATTGTGTTAAGTATTGAAATTATGATGATAGGTTATCATATGTTTGAGGTTTCAGATAAGTGATATACTGAGTAATTCAGTTGTTGAAAATTAGAACATTGTGTGTATGTGAGATGGCTTACATATGTAAGGTTGAATATGTAAAGTAGTAAGCTGATTTTGGGTAGGTATCAGCTGTTAGAAACTATTAAATGGAGTATGATTGATTTGAAATCATGAAGTATTTAATACGTATGAGGTGAGAGTAGATCACATTGATAATTATAATGTAAAGTGGCCTGAGAATGGATTGTGAAGAACATAATCTTGCAACGCCTGATCACCGTTGTTATATTATGTTGTGTCACATGAACTTGTTGAGGCTACTTGGTATAAAAGAAATGTAATGTGATTTTGGAAATGGAGCATGATAGTATGCTAAGTTGTTTAATAGTTGTTTTGATAAGAAAACAATCAGTTGATAGAACTGTGACCTTTAGACTGTAAAGGTGAGAGTGTAAATGATAGTTGTCATTGATAGAGGCTTTGATGATAAACCTAAGTGACTAATTTGATTGTGTTGAATATGTAATTGTGATTGATTGTGATAGATTACATGTAGGTGAATTTGATAGTGTTTAAATGAGTCAGTATTTTGTATTTGGCTTGTATGAAGCCAAAGTTGAAATAGGTTGATATTGTCTTGCTTGAGGAATTTCTAGTATTATTGAATGTAATAATTTGAAGTATATGTTTAAAAGTAAACATACAATATGAAATGGCTTGTATGGAGCCAAGATTGATGTAGGTTGACCTTGTCCTTGTAAAAGATTGATAAGATTATTGAAAGTAATAATTTAAAATATATGTTTGAAGGTGAACATATAAGATGAAATGGTTTGTTGTGAGTTAATATTGATGGTATGTTAACTTTGAAAGTCAAACCATGAATAGAGAACTGTTTATAAAATTAATTGCTTGTGATTGGTTTGAGGATAGGTCAAACTTGAGAAAAAAAGCAGTTAGAGGATTTTATTGATTGGTTGATTTAAATCAAAGTTGACATTTAGTCAACTGTGTGTGTTGAAATAGTCTAACATAGATTGAAATGTTATGATTGTATGGAATATGATTGAATTCCTAGATTTGCTTAAATTATGTTGAAGGAGGTCATTTAAGATCCAGAGGAGATAGATGAATTGTCTAAGTTTGTTAAACTTGATTCATTACTTAAGGCTAGTATTAAGTAATTGAAATAGTGTTAAGTATAATTGAGTATTCAGTTAAGTAATATTTGATATTTGAACTGAATATGTGTTAAAGAATTTTACGAATATAAAGCCATTGTTTGATATGACAGTTATAATTTGCTAAGATATGTTAGAATAATTAAATCACATTGATTAGAATTGTGATAAGAAAATCTTACCAGTGTGTGAAGCTTGTGATGATAGCTTTGATTGGGTAAGAAGGTGAGATAAGAAATAATTGAAAGTTATTATTAATAGTTGTCTAGGTTGATTTGTACCTTATGGTGAATTACTTAAGTATTGAAAGAATTGGATGAATTCTTTAGTTATTTGTTGATAGTATACAAGTAAAGTAAGTGATAAAGTGGAAAATTTGGGATTAGATCCAAATAAGGTATGATATGAAAGTATATCTGGAGTTAGATGGTGTTACAGATTTAGTTGATCTTTGTTTGATAAATTGAGGAAATATGAATTGAATGATTGTTCATATTTTAAGAAATGGTATGTGTTAGAGGGTAAGGGAAACCTTGAAATTGATAGGTGATAATTGTGTTCACCAAGCTTTTCTTGTAAGTTTAAGTTAAATTGTTTAAGTTATATACGAGTTGGTAAGTATATAAGTGAAACATAGAGTTGTTGATTGGTAATTGTTCCATGTCCTGTGGTATGGATATGTGATGACTGATAGTACTGAGAAGGCTTGATAAAGACTTTACCCGTCTGAATGGCCTAGTGTATAGAATGAAATGGAATTGATGTGTACATGTCCATTTAAGAAAATATCTGAAGTTGTGTAGGTATGTATGTGTGGTATACATGATAATAAATGGCATAATAAGTTTTAATAGAATGAATTAAAATGTGCCATAAGATATGTGGAGGTTAGTTAATTGTGATTAACTTGATGTAGATTTTGTTGGAAATGTGTTGGAAAGTAGCACATTTTGATAATGTGATATTGTGATGCTTGACCTGTAGTATCATAATATGTGGATTAATGTAACATCCTCGAATTGGACCTAGTTGTATATATATTATTTCTTGATTTAAATAAGTATTTAAATGTGTTTGGAAATAATATTGTTTGAAATAGTGAAATAATTGGAATAGGATCCGAATATTCCAATGTGATAAGTGAAATATTAATTGTTGTAAATTAATATAGTTGACGGTGCAATAAAATGCTTGGACTCGCAAATGGTTTTCGGGTTCCAGACAATAGATTGAGATGGGGTATTAAATTATACCCGTATATTGAAGGCGGTTCGTGAGGCCGACTTATATATATCCTTTCCTATTTAGGAAAGTTATTCATTTTTATTCCAAAACTCACAGAAACTCTCTGAAAACCTCCAAATCAATCCAGAAATCAAATCAGGAAGTTGTGATTCTCGTGAAACTTCCTAATCATCAGATTACCATCGTTAGATTCTTCAATCAGTAAGTATTCTTGAGTATTTAAGAATTTGATTTTGATTTAAATTTGGGTAAATTGATGATTTGAGAGATTTGGATGTTAGAAATCATGTTATAAGTGTTACATATTGATTATGTGATAATAATTGTGGTTTTAAACGGTTAGAAACCTTGTTTTTGAGGTTTTGGATTATAAACCCGTGGGTTAGGGTTTTACAGCTCGAAACTGTGCTGGGACGAAGCCTGAAGCCGGCGGCTTCATGCCGAAGCCGGCGGCTTGTCCCGAGTCAATAGAAGCCGGCGGCTTCTGAGCCTAGCCGGCGGCTTGTGTTGTGGTGTAGGGACCCGGCGGGTATAAACAATGCCCGGCGGTTGGTATATGCTTTAAAACGTGGTTTGCTTCTGTTACCACAAATAGTAAATTACCCGGCGGTTGATGAAGTGAAGCCGGCGGGTGATGGATTGAAGCCGGCGGCTTCTAGGAGGAAGCCGGCGGCTTGAAGAGCTGTTTCAGCATTACTTGTTTGATTTCGATAGTAATGTGCTTGATATATGTTATAGGATAATATATGATAATGATTATATTGTAAATCATTAATACACAATTAGGAACTAGTAATTGTAATGTTAATTATGTTAAGTTCCTAATAGTATGGACTGATATAAGTTTAGTATTGATGATCATGATTACTAACTTATATTTGATTTGTTGATTCTCAGATGTGGAGAAGGCTCAGTGATATTAGACTACTGAGTGGAGGCCTGAGGTAGTCGGTGAGTGGATCTGTAACCTCAGTGTGATTTAGTTGTAATGATTTGATTTACAACCAGTAATTTATAGTATTACTTTGATATGATGCATAGGTCGAGATATCTTGCCATGATAGTTTAACTAGTTGTTTACTTGGCTGATTGTGCTAGTATGTAAGATTCTGAGGTCAACTTGACTTGACAGTTGGACTTGGTTGTTATTGTAGACGACAGGAGATCTTGAAACTTGAAATGTTGGTTTAGAGATCTAGGTCGTGTGTGATTAACAACTGGTTACCGGTAATTCTGTATAGGCCAATACAGATGATTGATAAGGGTTCCCTGAGTACCAAACCGGTATTAGGGTATCTCAGGAGCCACCGGTCCTCATGACGATTGATAATGTTTGATTGGTGTAGCTTGACATTGATTGGATGTCGAGTGAATGATTGATTTTCTGTTTATTGTTATTTGATGTAAACAGATTGTTATGCTAGGTTGTACTGTTGCTTATAGTTTCATTCACTTAGCTTTATGCTAACCCCACCACAGTTCTTCCTGCAGGTTAAATAGATGGGACATATTGGGCAGGAGGTTGTTGGACTGGATGGAATGTTTGACAGGCTGTTACTCTGATGTTATTTTTATAACTGTAAAAGTGTTTTGAATCATACAACACCGAATTTGTTGAAATGTCATGTGTTTGGCTTTGAAAAAGTCTAATGACATTTTGAATACATTGATAGAATGTTTTTTTTAATATACGCTTCCGAGTCGCCAATATTATATGATTGTTTTTAATTAACGAGGGGTGTTATAAGTTGGTATCAGAGCAATAGTTTGGGTGAATTGAACATGATAGATTGTTCAATCCTAAACTTTGATTGAGTTGAGTCAAACATTCCAGTGGGTGCGGGTTTAATTGATTAGTGAATGTGTGAGAAAGTGATTAGTTGCATGTGTACTAACCCATAACAAGTTGTGAAGTTCTTGTTTGAATGCAGAGACGGAGGAACATGAGTAACTGGTTGGTTTATTTCATGTTTCCTCAACATTGCTGGCTTAAGATTTGTCAGGTAATCTTTGATAAGCCTTTGTTAATTTAAATTAACTTGTATTGTTTACTCTGTTATGTTGAGTAAGCTTTGTAGTGAAGTTAATCGAGTCAGACTGATATGATTCCCCAGTTTTGAGTTAACTGTGATTGTTATATGTTGATATCAGATAGAGGTATTAAATGAGTTGCTCATTGTGGTTAGTATTTCTGATTAAATTGAAATGCAGAAATATGATTAAATGAGTAGAAAAGAGTTGCGTAAGGTTTTAACTGGATTGATGTTAGAACCTAAGAGGTGTCTTTATTGGTGAAATAATATAATTGATAGTATTATATTAGTAGATTGGTTACAGGGTGTGATTTGAATCCTGTTTAAGAACTGTGTGTCATTTGATTTGAGGATGACTGCTAATTGAGAAAATATGTGGTTATGTGACTACATGATATGTTTTGATTGTAGTTAAACACTTGAGTTAAACTAAGATGAATAAGTTTATGAGGAAAATAACTTATGATAAAGCTAAATTGAATGAGAAAGTGATAGGTCTTTCTAGCCAATTGTGAATTAATAAATGAAATGTTTTATAGTAACATGATTGAGTAGATTTGTGGTGACATTGATGCTTGATAGTATAGCATATGTCAAAGTGATGCTAGTTAATTATGATGTGTCCTGAATTTTGTAGTAAATAGGGACATTGAATTGTGTTTAGTATTAAAATTATGATGATAGGTTATCATATGTTTGAGGTTTCGGGCAAGTAGAAACATTGAGTAATCCAGTTGTTGAAAGTTAGAACATTGTGTGAGAATGTAAGTAGTAAGCTGATTTGAATGTGTATCAGCTGATATAAACTATTAAATAGAATATGATTGATTTGAAAATCATAAAATATTTAATATAAAAGGAGAATAGATCACATTGATAATTATAAAGTGGAGTAGCCTGAGAAGGGATTGTGAAGATCATAATCTTGCAACGCCTGATCACCGTTGTTATATTATGTTGTGTCACATGAACTTGTTGAGGCTACTTTGTATAAAATAAATGTAATGTGATTTAGAATAACTAAGCATGAAAGTATGCTAAAGTGTTTAATAATTGTTTTGATAAGAAAACAATTGGTTAATAGAACAGTGTCAGTGTAAGTAATAGTTGTCATTGATATAGGTTTTGATGATAAACCTAAGTGATTAATTTGATTTTGTTGAATAAGTACTTGTGATAAATTACTTGTAAATGAATTTGATAGTGTTTAAATGAATCACTATTTGATAATTGGCTTGTATGAGGCCAAAGTTGAGACATGATGGTATTGTCTTGCTTGAGGAATTCTAAGTATTATTAAATGTAATAATTGAAAGTTTATGTTTGATAATAAACATATAAAAGGAAATGGCTTGTATGGAGCCAGGATTAATATAATTTGACCTGGTCCTTGTGAAGGATTGATAAGGTCATTAAAAGTAATAAATTGAAAATTTTGTTTGAAAGTAAACATACAAGGTGTAATGGCTTGCATGGAGCCAAAGTTGAGGTAGGTTGATTTTGTCCTTGTGAAGGATTGATAAGAACATATAAGATAAAATGGTTTGTTGTGAGTTAACTTGATGGTATGTTAACTTTGAAAGTCAAACCATGAATAGAAAATTATGTATAAAAATTAATTGCTTGTGATTGGTTTGAGTTTGGGTCAAACTTGAGGAGAGCAATTTGAAAATTTTATAGATTGGTTGATTGAAACCAGAGTTGACATATAGTCAACTGTTTGTGTTGAAAAAGTCTAATATTGACTGTAATATTATAATTGTGTGGGGAATGTGGTTAAATTCCCAAATTTTCTAAGTTTGTGAAACTTGACTAATTACTTAAAGCTAGTGTTAAGTAATTGAAATAGTGTTAAGTATAATTGAGTATTCAGTTAAGCAATGATTGATATTTGAACTGAATAGGTGTTGAAGAATTATACAGATATGAAGTCATTGTTTGGTATGACAGTTATAATTTGCTAAGATATGTTAGAATAATTAAATCACATTGATTAGAATTGTGATAGGAAAGTCTTACCAGTGTATGAGGCTTGTGATGATAGCTTTGATTGGGTAAGACTGTGAGATGATGAATAATTGAAGGTTATTATTAGTAGTTGTATAGGTTGATTGGTACCTCATGGTGAGTTACTTAAATATTGAAAGAATTGAATGGATTCTTTAGTTATTTGTTGATTGTATACAAATGACGTAAGTGATAAAGTGGTAAATTGGGATTAGATCCAAATAAGGAGAAAAGATATGAAAGTATATCTGTAAATAGGCAGTATTAAAGATCTAGTTGATTTTTGTTGATAATTGAGGAAATATAAATTGAATAGTTATTCATATTTTAAGAAATCAGGTATGAAATTAAGTGTAATGATCATTATTTTGATAGTTTAAGGATAATGATTGCTTGACATTTGGGGATGAAAACCTGATGTGTATAATTGTAAAGTGTTGGAGAGTAAGAGAAACCTTGAGATTGATAGGTGATGATTGTATTCACCAAACTTTTCTTGAAAGTTTAGAATGAAACGTTGAAGTTATATACTAGTTGATAAGTATATAAGTGAAACATAGAGTTATTGATTGTTCCATGTCCTGTGGTATGGATATGTGATGAATAGTAGTATTGAAAAGGCTTGATAAAGACTTTAACAGTCTGAATGGCCTAGTATATAGAATGAAATGGAATGGTTGTGTATGTGTCCATTTTAGAGAATATCTGAAATTGTGTAAATATATATGTGTAGTATACATGATAATAAATGGCATGATAAGTTTTAATAGATTGAATTAAAATGTGCCATAGGATATGTGGAGGTTAGTTAATTGTGATTAACTTGATGTAGATTTTGTTGAAATGTGTTGTAAAATAGCACATTGTGATATCGTGATACTTGAATTGTGGTATCATAATGTTGATTAAGATTGACTTAGTTGCTAGATTGATGGAATCTAGTGTTGAAGTGATTCAAGTTGTATAATTGCTAATGGTTTGTGATTAGTAGCTTAAGAGCTTAAGGTTGAGTGGAAATAACTGGTTGCTAAGAATAGATTTTGATGTCTTACCAGTTTAAGTAGTATATAAATTCTAACTTGATGGTTAGTTAGAGTTTGAAGACAAATATTAAGTACTGATAGGTGTACTGGAATGTATAATCACTAATGTTGTGATTATTGTTGAGCAATAGTTATTGTCGACTTAGATGTTGTTGACAATTGATAGGTAGTAATGAAAGGAGTTACAAATGGAAATAAGTCAATGTAGAGGTTGGTTGATTGTAGGTAAGATTGATTGTGGTACTTTTGTTGATTGAGCAAAGTACTTGTTGATTGTGGTTTTACCTACTGAGTTGACCTCTGCAGTACTTATTAAGGTGATAGGAATCTGGATTACTTTTAAGTAAAAGGTTTCATATGATTGAAATGATATGTGAATATGATAGAGTATTCAAAAGAAAGTAGGTATGAAACCTTTGGATGAAAAGTTGACCTAGATTTGGATTTCAGATCTTTGATGGTAGAGATTTAAGATTGTAATCTGTATATTAGATTGATTGTTGGTCGTGAGTTGAATTATATTTCAATGTTGCTAGGTACATTGGGGTTTAATAAACACTGTTGTTGTGATATTGTTGCTGTTGTTTTATTGTTAACAGTGATGAACAGTGAGAATAGGTTAAAGATTTTAGCATGTTGCTAATTTCTGGTTGTGTAGACCTAGTAAGTGATGTTAGGTTTCACTTATTGTTATTGGTTAAAGTGATTGGGTACTTTAAACTTTTATCTGATTGGTGATAAAGAAATTAGATAGATGATTGGTCCCTATGAGAGGTTGGATGGATGCACTGTATGTGTGCATAGGAAAAGATAGAAGCATGTACATTTGGATATGTGCATGTGGAAAGAATTCAAACAGTCTAAGTATAGTTGTAAGTTGCTATTGAGGACAAATGTATGCTAAGCGGTATGTGATTATATCACATTAGTTAGATTGATTGAGGTTAGATTTCGGGGACGAAATCTCTTTAAGGGGGGGAGAGTTGTAACATCCTCGAATTGGACCTAGTTGTATATATATTATTTCTTGATTTAAATAAGTATTTAAATGTGTTTGGAAATAATATTGTTTGAAATAGTGAAATAATTGGAATAGGATCCGAATATTCCAATGTGATAAGTGAAATATTAATTGTTGTAAATTAATATAGTTGACGGTGCAATAAAATGCTTGGACTCGCAAATGGTTTTCGGGTTCCAGACAATAGATTGAGATGGGGTATTAAATTATACCCGTATATTGAAGGCGGTTCGTGAGGCCGACTTATATATATCCTTTCCTATTTAGGAAAGTTATTCATTTTTATTCCAAAACTCACAGAAACTCTCTGAAAACCTCCAAATCAATCCAGAAATCAAATCAGGAAGTTGTGATTCTCGTGAAACTTCCTAATCATCAGATTACCATCGTTAGATTCTTCAATCAGTAAGTATTCTTGAGTATTTAAGAATTTGATTTTGATTTAAATTTGGGTAAATTGATGATTTGAGAGATTTGGATGTTAGAAATCATGTTATAAGTGTTACATATTGATTATGTGATAATAATTGTGGTTTTAAACGGTTAGAAACCTTGTTTTTGAGGTTTTGGATTATAAACCCGTGGGTTAGGGTTTTACAGCTCGAAACTGTGCTGGGACGAAGCCTGAAGCCGGCGGCTTCATGCCGAAGCCGGCGGCTTGTCCCGAGTCAATAGAAGCCGGCGGCTTCTGAGCCTAGCCGGCGGCTTGTGTTGTGGTGTAGGGACCCGGCGGGTATAAACAATGCCCGGCGGTTGGTATATGCTTTAAAACGTGGTTTGCTTCTGTTACCACAAATAGTAAATTACCCGGCGGTTGATGAAGTGAAGCCGGCGGGTGATGGATTGAAGCCGGCGGCTTCTAGGAGGAAGCCGGCGGCTTGAAGAGCTGTTTCAGCATTACTTGTTTGATTTCGATAGTAATGTGCTTGATATATGTTATAGGATAATATATGATAATGATTATATTGTAAATCATTAATACACAATTAGGAACTAGTAATTGTAATGTTAATTATGTTAAGTTCCTAATAGTATGGACTGATATAAGTTTAGTATTGATGATCATGATTACTAACTTATATTTGATTTGTTGATTCTCAGATGTGGAGAAGGCTCAGTGATATTAGACTACTGAGTGGAGGCCTGAGGTAGTCGGTGAGTGGATCTGTAACCTCAGTGTGATTTAGTTGTAATGATTTGATTTACAACCAGTAATTTATAGTATTACTTTGATATGATGCATAGGTCGAGATATCTTGCCATGATAGTTTAACTAGTTGTTTACTTGGCTGATTGTGCTAGTATGTAAGATTCTGAGGTCAACTTGACTTGACAGTTGGACTTGGTTGTTATTGTAGACGACAGGAGATCTTGAAACTTGAAATGTTGGTTTAGAGATCTAGGTCGTGTGTGATTAACAACTGGTTACCGGTAATTCTGTATAGGCCAATACAGATGATTGATAAGGGTTCCCTGAGTACCAAACCGGTATTAGGGTATCGCAGGAGCCACCGGTCCTCATGACGATTGATAATGTTTGATTGGTGTAGCTTGACATTGATTGGATGTCGAGTGAATGATTGATTTTCTGTTTATTGTTATTTGATGTAAACAGATTGTTATGCTAGGTTGTACTGTTGCTTATAGTTTCATTCACTTAGCTTTATGCTAACCCCACCACAGTTCTTCCTGCAGGTTAAATAGATGGGACATATTGGGCAGGAGGTTGTTGGACTGGATGGAATGTTTGACAGGCTGTTACTCTGATGTTATTTTTATAACTGTAAAAGTGTTTTGAATCATACAACACCGAATTTGTTGAAATGTCATGTGTTTGGCTTTGAAAAAGTCTAATGACATTTTGAATACATTGATAGAATGTTTTTTTTAATATACGCTTCCGAGTCGCCAATATTATATGATTGTTTTTAATTAACGAGGGGTGTTATAATTAAGACTGACTTAGTTGCTAGATTGACGAGATCTAGTGTTGAATGATTGGGTGGTTAAAGTTGTATAAATTCTAATTGCTTGTGATTAGTAGTTTAAGATTGTAAAGTTGAATTGAAATAACTGGTTGCTAAGAGAATGTTATTGATGTCTTACCAGTTTAAGTAACAAATAAGTTTTAACTTGATGGTTAGTTAGACTTTAGAGATACATAGTAAGTATTGATGGGTATACTGTAGTGTATAATCATTAGTGTTGTGATTATTGGTTGTGTAAATGGTTGTTGTTGACAATTTGATAGATTGTAATGAAAGGAGTTACAAGCAGAAATAAGTCAATGTAGAGGTTGGTTGAATGTAGGTAATATTTGATTGTGGTACTATTGTTGATTGAGCAAAGTACTTGTTGATTGTAGTTTTACCTACTGAGTGTGACCTCTGCTTTACTTATTTAGGTGATATGAATCTGGAGTACTTTTAAGTAAAAGATTTCATATGATTGTAGTGATATGTGAATATGATTGGTTATTCACAAGAGTATAGGTATGAAACTTTTGGATGAAAAGTTGACCTATATTTGAATTTTAAATCTTTGATAGTAGAGATTTGAAATTGTTATCTGTTATTAGACTGATTGTAAGTCGTGAGTTGAATTTCATTTCAATATTGCTAGGAACATTGTGGTTTGATAACCACTGTTGTGATAATGTGATTGCTGTTGTATTTATAACAGGGATGAACAGTGAGAGTAGGTTAAAGATTTTAGCATGTTGCTAATTTCTGGTTGTGTAGACCTAGTAAGTGATGTTAGGTTTCACTTATTGTTGTTGGTTAGTGTGATAGGGTGCTTTAAACTTTTATCTGATTGGTGATAAAGGAATGAGATAGATGATTGGTTCCTATGAGATGTTGGAGGGATGCACTGTATGTGTGCATAGGAAAAGATAGAAGCATGTACATTTGGATATGTGCATGTGGAAAGAATTCCAACAGTCTAAGTATAGTTGTAAGTTGCTATTGAGGACAAATGTATATTAAGATATATGTGATTATATCACAATAGTTAGATTGATTGAGGTTAGATTTCGGGGACGAAATCTCTTTAAGGGGGGGAGAGTTGTAACATCCTCGAAATGGACCTAGTTGTTTATATATTATTTCTTGATTTAAATATGTATTTAAATGTGTTTGGAAATAATATTGCTTGAATTAGTTAAAATAATTGGAATAGGAGTCGAATATTCCAATGTGATAAGTGAAATATTAATTGTTGTAAATTAATATAGTTGACGGTACAATAAAATGTTTGGACTCGTAAATGGTTTTCGGGTTCCAGGCAATAGATTGAGATGGGGTATTAAATTATACCCGTGTAATAGAAGGTCGGTTGAGGAACCGACTTAAGTTTCTATTTATATAACTTTCCTTTTTAGGAAGTTATTCATTTTTCTTCTAAAACTCACAGAAACTCTCTGAAAACCTCCAAATCAATCCAGAAATCAAATCAGGAAGTTGTGATTCTCGTGAAACTTCCTAATCATCAGATTACCATCGTTAGATTCTTCAATCAGTAAGTATTCTTGAGTATTTAAGAATTTGATTTTTGATTGAATTTGGGTAAATTAATGATTTGAGAGATTTGGATGTTAGAAACTTGTAATAACTGTTGTATAATGATTATATGAAGTTATTGGACGTTTATAACTATTAGAAATCGAGTTTTAGTGGTTTGGTTGTTAAATTCGCGACTTAGGGTTTGAACAGGTCGCAGGTCTGCTGGAACGACGAGGAAGCCGGCGGCTTATAGAGGAAGCCGGCGGCTTGTGCACTTTGGATAGAAGCCGGCGGCTTCATAGGTGAAGCCGGCGGTTTGTATTGCGTGGTAGGAACCCGGCGGGCATAAACCAGACCCGGCGGTTGGTGTAGTCTTTAAAACCCATTTTAGTTCTGTTACCACAAATAGTAAATTACCCAGCGGTTTGGTAAAGGGAGCCGGCGGGTGGTGGATTGAAGCCGGCGGCTTCTAGGAGGAAGCCGGCGGCTTGAAGGGCTGTTTCAGCATTACTTGTTTGATTTCGATAATAATGTGCTTGATATATGTTATAGGATAATATATGATAATGATTATATTGTAAATCATTAATACACAATTAGGAACTAGTAATTGTAATGTTAATTATGTTAAGTTCCTAAATGTTAAAGATTGATATAAGTTATGTATTGATGATCTGGATTACTAACTTATATTTGATATTGATTCTCAGATGTGGAGAAGACTCAGTGATATTAGACTACTGAGTGGAGACCTGAGGTAGTCGGTGAGTGGATCTGTAACCTCAGTGTGATTTAGTTGTAATGATTTGATTTACAACAAGTAATTTATAGTATTACTTTGATAGGATGCATATGTTGAGATAACTTGCCATGTTAGTTAGGCGGTTTGCTTACTTGGCTGTTTGAGCTAGTATGTAAGATTCTGAGGTCAACTTGATTTGACAGTTGGACTTGGTTGTTATTGTAGACGACAGGAGATCTTGAAACTTGTAATGTGGGTTCAGAGATCTAGGTCGTGTGTGATTAACAACTAGTTACCGGTAATTCTGTATAGGCCAATACAGATGATTGATAAGGGTTCCTTGAGTACCAAACCGGTATTAGGGTATCTCAAGAGCCACCGGTCCTCATGACGATTGATAATGTTTGATGTGTGTAGCTTGACATTGATTGGATGTCAAGTGATTGATTGATTTTCTGTTTATTGTTATTTGATGTAAACAGATTGTTATGCTAGGTTGTACTGTTGCGTATAGTTTCACTCACTTAGCGTTGTGCTAACCCCACCACAGTTCTTCCTGCAGGTTGTATATTAATGGGACGTATTGGGCAGGAGATTGTTGGACTGGATGGAATGTTTGACAGACGGTTACTCTGATGTAAATTTTATAACTGTAAAAAGTGTTTTGAATTATATAACACCAAGTTTGTTGAAATGTCATGTGTTTGGCTTTGAAAAAGTTTATTGACATTTTGAGTACATTGATAGAAATGTTTTAAATATACGCTTCCGAGTCGCTATTATTATATAAATTGTTTGAAATGAAACAAGGGGTGTTATACTAAATGCAAGAGGTATATGTTTTGGAATGTAAATCATAGTTTGCTTGAGGACAAGCAAAGTTCAAGTGTGGGGATGTTTGATATCGCTCATTTTGTACATGTTTATCTCTCGCGATATCATTGTTTTTGTACTTGTTTCTAGTCGATTTCATGAACTTTTGGTACTTATTTAGTTGGAAATTGATTTCATGTGTTTAGGTTGAAGATTGAGAAAGAATGGATGAAAAGATGAGGATTTTGCTGATTTTGCTATGCTGCACCGTTTTGGCCATATCTCCCTCATACGAACTCGGATTGAGGTGATTCAGGCGGCCAAACGAAGCTAACTCAGAGCTCTACAATTATCCAGAAGATAGTCAGCCTATCTGCTGAGATTCATAGCCGATCGGCTAAACTAAGCAGATCAGCTTGTTTAGTTCAAAATCCACTCAGAAGTTCGACCTTGTGCAATGCCCAGTATCTTAGCCGATCTGCTAAGCTTAGCAGATCTGCTAAGCCTTAGCCGATCTACTATGATGCGCGGGGAAGTCTATTTATGTATTGTTTTATGGTTCCACATCTCACCTAACACTCCACCCCCGAACCAGCAGCCCCCATGGGCGATTTTTAGGGGTTTTAAGTGATTTTTCATCCTTTTAAAAGTCTCTCATCATCCTTACTCATTTGGACACGAAGAATCATCATCCGAACATTGTAATCACTCGGTTTGCATTTTTATTCAAAAATAACTATGTTTCCTTTGATTTCAATAATTATATTTGTGTGTTTTGATATGATTATGTTTAGTGGCTAGTTTTATTTACTTGTTTGGATGAATTAACTAGTTGATTAGGGGTGTTATATTTTGGTGTTTGATTATGCTTGAGTTTAGAATTCCTCCATGAATTTATATGTTTTTAGCTCAAATCATTTATGTAATTTGTTGGTAATTCTAACTAGCAATTATAACGAATGTTTGTTGTTAGTTGGAATTATTTTTGTTTGTATGTCGATGTACAAATGAACCTTTGTTTGTGGATGCGAAAATTGGTATAAGTAACATAAATGAGCTAAAATATATGAGTTGTTGAATATGGCGAACGTCTTTCATTTTGGATGAGTTCTAAACTTGTGAAACTTGAACTTTATGTTTAATTGTGACCCCTTGCGTAATTGAGTTTAAAATAGTTTCTTGCTTATTTGGTAAATGACTAGTGAATATAGCGAACGTTTTTCATTGGTAATTTGCTATCAATTATTTGTCTATAGATGATTGAACAAACATTGGGAACGTAGATTTGGAATAAGCAAGATTCTTTAGGCTTAATTGTGCAAGATTGTAACCATGACGAACGTCCGTTACTAGATTAAATCATAGGTTTGTTAATTGAAGTTGAACCATAGGTCTTAGCGAACGTTGAGCTTATGTTTGATGAATATTACCCTTGGCATATAGTATAACCGGCTATAACTCTACACCCCGAAATCACTAGTGAAATAGTCCAAGCAAGCATTGTTTTTAATATCTGAAAGTTTCCAATCAATCACTTTGACTCTTCAGAGTCCACCTGCCTAGATTAATTAAAGTTTGTAGTTTTAAGCAACGTGACAACTCGGTACAAAGCCCCCACATTTACTTTTCTGTATAAATTGCTTGCACTTGAATATAATTCTTAAACTCACATTCCCTGTGTTCGAACCCGAACTTACCCTACTATACTACCACTCGACAGGGTCCACTGCCCGGTTGTGTCTTGGTCTAGCTCGGTACTTTCTTGTTCACTATTCAACGATAAATTTTAAGACTAGACATACCACATCAGGGTTCAGAGTTTATTTCTGAATTTTGTGAGTTAATTCATCTTCTATTCCCTATGACCTTGAGCAGTAATGAAGCTTCGTTGTCTTGTAAGGTAGCATCGGATGGGAGATTTGCGGTTGGCATTCTCAGAAAGGTGATCGATGACAAGATAACAACTGCAGGTTTTGTTGATATGTTGTGGTTAAAACCAGTGCCACTTAAAGTTAATTGTTTCGTGTGGAAAGCGGGCATGGGCAGAATTCCGGTGGCAAATAATTTAAAGGATAGAGGGGTTGATATCGAATCAATTAATTGCAAAGTATGTAATCATGTGGTGGAGGATGTTGACCATTCTCTTATAAATTGTCGGCGTTCGGTTGACACTAGGAGATTGATCTTTGATTGGTGCGGGATTCAAATGCCTCATATTAATACGGTAAAGGAGCTTCTTGACTTTGGAGCCAAGTGGGGAAATTGTCCAAGGAAAAGGAAGATCTTCATGGCAATCATATATGGTTTGCTTTGGTGTTTATGGAAGGCGCGAAATGACTTGGTCTTCAACAAAGTGGTGAAATCGCACACTACAATCGTAGGAGAGATCACATCCGTTTCATTTTCTTGGATTAAGCATAGAAGCAAATTGTCGTGTGTGTTGGCTTCTTGGAATTGTTGTCCATTTTCTAATTTTGTTTGAATTGTATCTTGTACCTCTCTTTGTGCTTTGGCTTAGTTACTTGATAAGTTGAAGTACCTTATTATTTAATTTATTTGCCGTTTCCAAAAAAAGTAAACCTTAACCTTTTTGTTGAGATATATCACTAGTAAAATTTTATATATAAATAACATATACTCCGTAGTATAAAAGACAATTTAATTTAATTTAATAAATATATGATTATAATATAAATATTATAAAATAGGTATTAATTTATGAATTTTTCTAACGATAACCCTAGGGGCTATTTTAAGATATTCGAACACGCATCATTTTGTTATAATATGCTGATAACTACCCCCATTAACTTTAGAATAATCACCCCCACTCATCTTAATGTACCATTATTTATGCACAAAATTTTCTCTTAAACATAGCCCTTAGGGCTATCATTAGAAAAATCCTTAATTTATTTAAGGGAAATGCTAATGACAGCCCTAAGCACTGTCAATAAGACACCTATGATGTATTTATTGCACTTAAAGTTTCCTTATTAATCCAAAATTATACTCCCTCCGTCCCGGTTTAATAGTCCAATATTTCCATTTTGGGATGTACCAAATTAATTGTCCATTACCAAATATAGAAAAGTAACATGATTCTTTTTACTATATTGTCCCTACTTTAAAAATTAAATTACAAAAGTGAAAGGAAGTTCAAATTAATTGGTTAGGGGTAAGAATGTCATTGTGCAAAAAGTAAGTAATAATTATTGTGTTTATCTTAAACTGCGTTTAATTTTATCTGAGGACACTTAAATTGGGACGAAGGGAGTAATTAATACAGCTATGATTTGCACTAAATTCACTGAAACTTTTTTTTTATTTATAATGTATTAATTGAATCTCTGATTATAAAGAAAATTTTAAATTCAATAAATGCATTATATCTGTCTTATTAACCGTCCTAAAGGCTGTCATTAGCATTTCTCTTTATTTAATTTTTTCTTTGAAAAAACTCGTATACAAGTCGACTTATACAATAAAAAATTAAATTAAAAACCACGTGTCGACTTATACAATAAAAAATTAAATTAAAAACCACGTGTAAGGCAACCCAAATCTTCCCGATTAACGCCATCACATTTGGGCCTATTCTCACCTAATTATTTTTAATGACTTTGAAATTAAATAATTAATACTTTGTCTCTATCACATAAACACACCCAACTCCCTTTCCTTAATCTCTGCAGATCACCCTCAAATAACGCCTAAAACCATGAATTATTCACTTTCTCATTAACTCCAACCACCACATCTGGGTTCTTCACTTCTTTAATAATTTCAATCTTACTCCTTTTATCTTCTTTCACCTAAAACTATACATACTTCCCATCCACCATTGAATTTTTTCTAACAAGAACAACTTCTTGTAATGGGGTTGTAATTTGAGACTTCTAATCTTGTTTATGATCTTGAATTTGAATAAAATTCTGTCAGCGTGGACTAGTTTAGCAACAATTGATCCTATATTTGCTGGGCTGACTTCAAAATGCGGTCTTGGAAAGTTTGCCTGTAAGGTGTTTGTGAAAAATCCTCACCCAGATTTTGTAGATATAGTTATAGGAAATGGGATCTGGAAATGGGTTTTATTCAGGAGGTGACTTTAATTTGGAATCAAAATGGTTAATTGATCCGAAGCTTCTTTTTGTCGGTCCAAAGATCGGTGAGGGTGCACATGCTAAAGTCTATGAGGGCAAGTAAGTCAACTACATCTCTATCAGTTGTTTAAAAAAAGCCTAGTTCATATAATTTTATTAAAACCTGTAATTAATTGGAAAGATGTATATCATGTTGTTGAGTTTAATGCATCTGTTTGTTAAGTTACTCAATTGCATTAGTAGAGTAGTTAAAGCTGATTTTGTGGATTTTGTTCAGATATAAAAACAAGACTGTTGCAATCAAGATTGTAAACAAAGGCGATACACCTGAGAACATTGCCAAGATTGAAGGCCGATTTGGGAGAGAAGTTGCAATGTTATCCAAAGTGCAACACAAAAACTTAGTAAAGGTAATTTGCTGAATTCTGATCAAATCAATAAGATTTTATAATTAATGTCAGAGTCCATTAATAATTTAATGTATGCGCAGTTTATTGGAGCATGTAAAGAGCCAGTGATGGTCATAGTAACCGAGCTTCTTACTGGTGGAACATTAAGGAAATACTTAGTGAATATGCGGCCAAGGTCTTTGGATACACGTGTTGCTATAAGTTTTGCACTTGATATAGCTCGTGCGATGGAATGTTTACACTCACACGGGATCATTCACCGTGACTTAAAACCGGGTAAATTTGCATTCTAGTACTTAGTTATACTAAAATGTAAGCAAATGTAGATGAAGATTTGACATGCCCCAAGATGGTAGCTTATAGTAGTAAATGCGTATAATTAATAAAGTCTTATCCGATATTAAAATGTAAACAGTTTGTAACTTTATGCTACTGCCTCATTTCAACTGGTTCATTAATATTCATTGTATTACTGTTTTCAGAGAACATGTTGCTAACAGCAGACCACAAGATTGTAAAACTTGCTGATTTTGGTTTGGCGAGAGAAGAGTCATTAACAGAAATGATGACTGCAGAAACAGGAACTTATCGTTGGATGGCTCCTGAGGTAATCTTTTTTACATGGTTAATATATATTATAGCAGTTACCTTTCTGTTGCTTTTTGTCAAAATTGATTGTGCATTGAAAAACAATGTGTGTCATGTGATTGTAGCTTTACAGTACCGTAACACTGAGGCACGGTGAGAAGAAGCATTATAATCACAAGGTTGATGCTTACAGCTTTGCAATTGTCTTGTGGGAGCTTATACACAATAAGTTGCCCTTTGAGGGCATGTCAAATCTTCAAGCAGCCTATGCTGCTGCTTTCAAGGTACGTAATACATGCCATCTTCCAATCATTTCATTCTGAATTTTTTAATCCTTAATACATAGAGGAGAGAAGCAAGATCAAAGAATGATAGATAGCGTATAATTAAAAAAACTTGAAACTTAGTATGTAGTTCCATTAATGTGATTGATTACTGATCTAAAATGTGTGCTATTCAAATTTAATATGATCAAATCAACACTACCAGATGAGTAAAGTCAAATACTTAAGCTAAAGCAAAAATGGGTTGAAATCCATACAATCTACTACGGAGTAATTAACTATATTAAAAGGTTGATGTTCTATCGTGATAATGCATAAATATGTAATCACATTTAACACACAACTTATTATATAAGAGGTGTTAAAAAGTGGACAAATAGTGTTTGGGTCAACCCAACTCGACCCGTATTGACCTGGTAGTTCTTCCCATTCTGCCACGTATGAATATGTGATAAATGATGATCACCAATGTGCTAAGAGGTCGTAATGATTTGAATATTTTTGACTTGTTAGAATCAATCTCAGCCGTTTATATGAACTGGTTTTATTCTACAGAATGTGAGGCCGAGTGCTGATGATCTCCCAGAGGATCTAGCATTAATCGTGACATCTTGTTGGAAAGAGGATCCAAATTCTCGACCAAATTTCAGTCAAATTATACAAATGCTTCATCATTACTTGTCTGCCAACTTTCCACCTGAGCCCAAGCCCACTGCTATCCCATCTCGGATTTTCGCTTCTCAAAATGCTGTTTTTTCACCCGATTCTCCTGGTACAAGTACTTTAATTGCAAAAACAGATGAATCGATTGAGGGAACACCAAGAGCACCAGTGGAAAATAATCCTAAAGGTATTTTCTCCTGCTGTTATCAGTGTTGGTAAATGGTAATGGTGGAAGAACTTGGAACATACATCTGTATACAGTTAAAAAGCAGAAAGAAAACAGGTGCAAAAGTGTTAAAGTGTGGGGACATTGTGATATAGCTTTTGATGGAGAACCTGTAGAGTTGATCAATTAATTAGTTGTCACATGCTTTAGAACCGTGGTATCTGGCTTCCGTTGTAAACTAACTGCTGTTTTTGTGAACATGCTGAAAGAACACAAGACTTTGTAACAACAGCCGATGTTTCAAGTAGTTGCGACACTGTAGTGCAGAAAAAACCATCTTCCTGGGCGGGTTTTATCCTTGTTCGCGCCTTCTTCAGGACTTGAGTGTTCTTTTTGTGATTTTACAAAGATAGTTGTTTGGTTACGATGAAAGAACCCATATCCAGTGGTCTAGAAAGTCAATAATGATAGGGTTGATGTTGATGTAAAAATTAGAAATAAGGTCCATCTAAGTGCCCCTTGTAAACCCTCTCGATTATAATGTACTGATATATTTTTATTTCTTGAATAATGAGGTCCAGGAAAATGTGATTGTGTGTATTAAGCTTTATTGCATAGTGAACAGTGGGTTCGTGAATGTTTCTTAAGTAACTTGTGTATCAATTTATGTGATGTTTCCAAATAGTTTAACAAATATTATCAATATTATTTATTGCATTTTAGATGCCACTATCTGTATAACTAAACCTGAAGAACAAATTTGTACTCAAAGATAGTCCAGAGTCATTTTAGTAGTTCGTTAGAAGTTACAGGGACTACTGTTAATATAGGTGTAAAGTTAAGTACTAATATTGTCATGTTAGTAAAGTAGAGGGGGGTTTGTTTTGTGGTAAATGTTCATGTACATTCCTTGGAGGAGAAGTTGATTTCTTGGTCCCATAAAAATAATTAAATACAGTTACCATGTTTCTTCTCCCAACCAAACGTTGGTTCTAGTGTTCGACAAATGTAGGTTCGGAGTTAGGCTTGGTAGAACGTTTGTTTGTTGTTTGTACAACCTCGAGGTGATACTTCATAAAGGTTGTATTTAATCTCATGTGTCATTCTATAACTACTAATTATTTATCCTAATCCTAAATACAATATAAAAGAAAATTTAAGATAAAATGTATAAGGGAAAGTGATTGGTATCATTAGATATTTAAATTTGTATTTTAGGAAATGCACGAAACTATAAAATGATTTTTTAGATGCAGTATTATTTATATATAAATATAAATATTTATATTTAGTTTGCACGAATGCTTGAAAAGTTCAAAATGTGATGAGCTTGAAGTTTGTTGGATAAGCTACTTATAATTATCTCTATATGCTTTGATGGTATCCTTGAATCTTCCAATATGTTCAGATTGTAGGTCTAATAACTATTCACCCCAAAACAATAACTTCATTATTGGTTTTTATCAAGAGTTATCGATTTGTAATGTCACATTTGTTAACTCATCATTAACTATGTTCGCACCACCCTGTTTTTAAAAATGGTTAATGTCAGAATGTCGACGGTAACTACATTATAGTGCCGTGGAACGCCTTTAGACAACTCCTAGTGTCTACGGACAACGAGCTCCCACAGTATACGATTTTAGAAACTCGGTTATATAAAAAGACAACACAAAACAACAATTATATTCATGTAATTGTCATTTCAGCCAAATTTGTAGTAGTCAATATTTTCCACAAATAATGGTAAAAAATTGTTAATTTCGATAACAGACAAGAAATTAAAGAAAATTTTGATATGCATCAATCAACGAGAAGCATAGAAGGCGTATCCGAAGCTGAGGTTCGGGATACGAACCTCTTGTAACAGTCCAACAACCACAATTTCCCGCTCGCATATGTCTTTTTCCAAATCCACGCGCTCACACACACACACTCTCACATTACTTGCTTATGTAAACAACAACAAATAGGGGGGAAATTGCGGTATCTTTTCACCTACAAAAACACAGACACCTTCTCAATCTCAATCTTAATCTTAATCCGTTTGTCAAATGTGAAATAATTTTTTATCCATTTCATCTTCCAAAAATGGCAAAGTAAGTTATTTTATGTTATTCATGTTACAACCCTTTTGATTTCCATCTTAATTTTTGGGGGTTTTTTCGGTACCAAAAGACCGATTTCCGATCGTCATCTGGGTTCACCTTTCTAGGGTTTACTCGTTAAAACCCAACTGGTTCTTTACATATACACTATACATATATATATATATATATATATATATATATATATATATATATATATATATATATATATATGTCTGTGTGTATCAGCTAGCTGCTTCTACTTGTATGTATGTGAGTGAGTATTGAGTTATATTATTTCTTAAAGGAGATTACTTTATCAAATCAACGAGCTAAGTGATTTGAGCTCTATGTATACTTAAAAGGGGTTCGTTTTTTTTTTTTTTTTTAATAATAAAATGAGGTGGATATTATGCAGAATACATGAAATGTGTAATATTGTAAATAAAGGTTTTGGTGCAAATTTGTAGATTATAAGTTATGATATGATAATCTAGCATGATGGATATGTATTGCACAAATTTTCACTCTCTATTCTTGAGTTTTTGTAAGGGTAATTGCAGCTTTACTATATCTTTTTGGCAAATATTAGGTTTGTACTGATATGGGTCTATGTCAATCAGTCAATCTAGTTTTTGTTAAGTGGTATCTGAGATGTTGGACTACTAGACAGTAGACAGCCATCAAATATAAAATCAAACTTACCATTTAAGGATATCTCATGATAGTACTAGACTACTAGTAGGACCTTCATTCTACTATTTCCAAAATTATTTATGCTTTCTTCATGCCACATTATCATATTATTGATTTCATGGTATCTTTGCTGAACATTATATATAGTAGCACATTTATTGTATGATTTCATTTCTTTGGAGTACTGGTTTGCCCTGTTCCACGGGTTTGCAGGGTATTTGTGGAGCTAGGGTTTTGCGTGCCAGGTCAACAAAGTTGACTCGGGTTGTATTTTCCTGTTTACCCAAAAAAAGGAAGTTGCTTTACTACATGTGTGATTCATTATACACCTTTTGATATTTTGTAGGAGTTGGCTTGTTGATGGGAGAGCTATTGCAAGGAAAGTGAAAACTTCTAGTCTTCCTTTGGTACATCAGATCAAAGACTGTGGAGCGACCCGTGAATGCCCACAATGCCATTTCAAGATCAATAATAGTGATGTAAGAAATCTACTAAGAAAATACATGAAGCGAAGAAGATAAAACAATTTACTGCAAGTTATAACTTCACATCTTTTATTAAAATTTTCTTGCAGGTTTCAATTGAGTGGCCTGGGCTTCCAATTGGTGTGAAATTTGAACCCAGTGATGTTGAGATTTTAGGACATCTAGCAGCCAAATGTGGTGTGGGTAATGAAATACCACATCAATTCATTGATGAATTCATCCCTACACTTGACATGGATAATGGAATATGTTACAAGCATCCTGAAAATCTTCCTGGTGAGTATAGTACTTATGATGTAACGTACTAATGTCTCAGAAATTAGAGAGTTTGGAAAGTAGGCAGGTCGGGTAAAAGGTCAAATCAGGTTTGGGCCAAAATAGGTGATTTTTTTGGCTACAAGTCAGGCTGGGTTGGCCCGGAACACTGTTTGTCAAAAAATTATAACTTTTTACTGTAATTTTTATATAAATATATAAATAAATGAAGTAAAATATGATATGCTCTTTTGTTAACTCAATAATGTTTTAGTTGTTTGAATTAAATGTGTATGAGGTTTTTTGCATTAACAAATAAACTCTAAACAGCTTTTGACGTGTGCAACCATTCTGACCCGTTTTTTTTTAAGCTACTCTATATTAACTTTAGTTGTTGAACCCGTTAGAGGTAAAACATAACCTGAATCAACCCTTCCAATCTCTCACACGTAAAGTTTATGAATGTTAACTCGGTTAATCGTTTTGTCTAATGTGGTTGACGCAATTTGTTTTTTGCAACTTAACTCATTTGACTTGTATTATAGGTGCTAGAAAAGATGGAAACAGTGTGCATTTCTTTTATAGAACCTCAAATGCATACACTACTGGTCAAAGGAAACGTCGCAAGATCTGCAAAGAATCTGATTTGACCAAGGATGTTCGTTGGCACAAGACTGGCAAAACAAAAGCTATTATGCACAATGGAGTCCAAATCGGGTGCAAGAAGATACTGGTCCTTTATGGCACTGCTGGTGGGGGTTCAAAGCCTCATAAATTGAACTGGGTCATGCATCAGTATCATTTAGGTACGGTTGAAGAAGAAACGGAGGGACAATACGTAGTTGCAAAGATATTTTATCAGCTACATAAAGAGATTGAGAAGGTGGATGATAATCATGGTGTAAATGATGTATTAGATGCGTGGATGCGCCTAACGAGTCCAAGGACTCCAAAGACTGATGCTCCTGATCCACCTCGACCCATAAAGTCTGTTTCATGTGATGATGTCACCAATGATTATGTTCCTCATCCACTAGTACAGGTTGGAATAACTTGTTATAAGTTGAGTTGGAAAAATGGGCGGGTTGGGCAGGTTGGGTAAATCCGTAACTCGTTAAGATTGTCATCTATGATTGGTAGGATGATAGGGACACCTCTGGATCTGAAACACTTTTTTTAATTAGTGTGTCAAAAATATTTGCAATAGTTATATTCACAATGTTGATCTAACTATTTGACTAAAATGAGTTAGGAGGCTTTATGCATAAGAAATACATATTGGGAGACTTTTAACCTTCTGGACCCATTTGACTGGTCTCCCTTTTAGTTAAATTTTCATTTACCAGTTAGCACGTTAGAGATAAAACATATCCCAGAATTGATCCATATGGTCAAAATTGCCACCTACAGTGTTTTTCTTGTTTCCTATGATGATGCTGACTGCTGTTATTTGATGGTGGATTAGGAACCAGGGTGGTGCGCTGAGCAAAACGACCTTCCGTTAAATGCTGAAAGTAACAATAACACTGAGTTGCCCATATGGGAAGATGATTCACAGACGGTTGATTTAGCTGCATTTAATGACTCGTTGTTCTGCAATGAGAATCTTGATAGTTATGACCTTTTTGGTAACTCAAAGCTTAATCATGGTCCTCGATCTGGGTCTAATGTCAACACCAATGATGCTCCAGGAACCAGTAGAGGTGCGAGTTCTGCTGATCTTGACAACCTGGACTTGGGTACACCACCAGATTGCAACCTTTCTGTAAGCTTGCTATCCTTTCTATGATTTTGAAAAGGAAAATCACATATAACTTTTAGCTCTTGGAAACACACTTAATTTTGTGTAATTGTATGCGAATAAGGGCTGATTCGCAGAAAAGGTATAACCTTTTTAATAATGGGCTTATATAACTTGCCCCGACTTTAAGCAAAATTAGGACTTATGTGAAAACAAGAAAAGTAGCATACTATTATGTGATGTATCATCCATTTTGTGAGAAATTTTATCCATTTTGTGCGACTTATTCATTTATATTAATTACTCTTTAACTTTTTTATTAATAATACATGTGCATTGCGCAGGACTTGCCATTTACATCACAAGACAGTATTTTTGGCTGGTTAGAGCGGCTATAGAGTAAGGGAATGATCTGGGCTATTGAGGGACATTTATGTTTCTTTTCAGTTACTTTTTGCAAATCCTGAAAACAAGCTTTCTACGGTACTCTCTTTTTGAAATAGCTTTCTTTGAAAACGATGCTGGTGGATGGAGCATTGCAATGAAGTGTCTTGAGACTCCGTTTTTTGTTGTTTATGGCCTCTAAATTCCTATATGTGATGTACAAATCTGTTTTGTAACTTGCATCTGCTATGGTTTATACACCTTTCTTTATGGCTATTTACAAGTCAACTTGACGTGACAATGTCAAGTAGTGGTGACTATTTGGGTTACCTTTTATGTTAAACGGGTCACGTGATGAATAGAAAAGTTTTAGTTAAAAAGGAACTGGTCTAATGGCTCAAATGAGTTGCCAGTTGTCAAGGGACCTTCAACCCACACCGTTTTAATTTGACAAATGGAAGGGAACAGACCCTAGTAACTAGAGATAAAAACAAAATGGGACAATGTACAAGTGAATTTACCCCTTGATCTAAGTAGAATGGTGAGGGCGGGACAACCTGAATGCTCAACCATCTTCTCGAATGCAATTTCCGGGCAAAAGATATCTGTACTTATCAGCATTTTCCAACAGGTATGAAGGCAGATGAACGCCTGAATACGAATGTGGAATTGGGCCCATCTTCCCGATGAGCTCTCGAAAAGTGTACTCCTCAGGAAGCATATCATACAAATCTGCACCATTACAAATCACGGTCTGAATCCTTTTCGGGTCAAGATAATGAGAAAATCTCACTCTATCTGTATGACTATAAGCTTTCATCTTGAACACAAAATCACTGATCTTCCTGAAACAAAAACTACAATGCCAGCCCGAATCCGCCAACAAATAATCACTCTGTCGATAATGAACGTATCTCGTTTTACCCTTTTCATACCGATGAACAGAAGCCCTCCAGCTTTTACGATCCAGATTAAACTCAAAAGAATACAAATAATTGTTCAAATTCAAATGAACAATCGGCGGTGGCCCGTCACACCATCTCAAAAGATCGATCGTATGAGCACTAGGTATCTCATCTACATCAGACATAATCAATAAATCATCGTCTTCAATCCCGGCTATCTTCAATAGCTGATCAAGAGCTACTCGTTGATAAGCCTCTTCAATAAACGGGTTCTCACCTTTCCTAAACCTTCCACCAATCGTCCCATAAGTCAACCTTGACTCAACAAAGTCAAACTTCTCTCGATTGATTGCAAAGGTTAGACGTTTAGGTATGCTCGTAAATGTAGAATTCGATTCAAGAACGACAAACTGAGTGATGTAAGGGTACATTTCTTTCCATCTTATCGTAAGCATGTCGATTTCGTTACTAAACAGCACTGCATCGTACACTCTTCTCGGGTAATCACGAAGCTCCCAACCATGAAGTTTGCATAAAGAATCCATCGATACATTTGCGTTATAATAGTGAGGTATATGAACGAAAGGTTTCGGTGGTGATTGCCATAACGGCCGAAGAAAATACGTTACTTTTTGACCGTGAAAATATATACCGAAAATTGATGATGGAAGTATGACGAATAACACAATGAATGTCTTCAAATCGAGGCCTCGAATCATCCATCGAATTTTTGATAACCTGTTTGCTACCTGCATATTATTATGAACACTATAAATTTATGGAATGGTTCATATATCACAATATGTTATAAATAATCAAGATAATGATCAACTCTACTGAAAATTGTTAGTTGATAAGTATCCATTTATTGATGATTAATGCTAAACATGCACAAATTAGGAAAGTGTACGATGTATACATGTTTTATGGGTCAACATCCCAATTATAACAAGTTATTGATAAGAAACATAAATGTAACGGATAAATCATTCTTTAATAAAGGAAATCGTGGAATTTCTGAAAATACAAATAACTTAACAAAGTTAAAAATTCATTATCTCTTGTTGATGATTTCATATTCATATTTTTATCTAAAAATCAATGAGTTCTTTGGCAATGGTTTACAAAATAAATATAATAAGCAATAAGCAATTAATCACCAAGCAGAAGAATAATATATATGAAACTGTTAGATAAACATGAACCCATGTTCATGTTGTTGAGGAACAAAATAAAAGAACCAATATAAACAAATCCTCATCCTCATGAATTTTACAAAAAAACAGCAAAATCAAACAACATCCATATGAACAAAACAATAAAAATATAGACATACCTTACCACAGATTTCATCACTCTTTTTGGAACTTGAATAATCATCAACCTTCATGAGGCCTCAAAATCATAAGCTTCAAATCTTCGTTGATGAAAAATGCCGATTAATGACACCGGCCACGACACAAAACTGCTATTCAATCCTTCTTCTTTATTGTTTAAAATCCTTTTGAATTTCCCAGAAACCTTGATCAAACCCCTGTTGTCAACCTTCCAGATTTTTAGGCTTTTTATTCTTATAATATATTGGTACAAATTTTGCCTCTCTTTATTTATATGTGCACTATGTTTTGTGTCCTAAAATCGAAATAACCATCGACATACAGCTACATAACCATACCCTTCAGTTTTCATCTCAAGGAACATTATTTATTTGTTGGAAAAAAAAAAAAAAACCTTATTTTTCCCAGGCGTTATGTAGCCTAGAAGGACCTCTCCTAGTGACCATTGGATTAGTAATATATATATGTTTGGGTAGATAGATTGATAGTGTATGATAACTATTTTGGGGTGCGTGGTAGGATATGATAATCTTGATTAGCTAGTTTAAATATTTCATGTTTAGGTACAATTTTTGAAGTATAAATAGATTAAATAAAATAATATTTGAAATGTAACTAAGGGCGGTTGATTAGAGGGGAACCGTTTCCTCACTATCCCCACGTTGGACAAGAGAGGGCGTGGTTTGGGGTTGGTGTTTTTGAAGATTTTTAAATTTTACTATTTGGTCCTCTGAGATTGTAAGAATATACATCTGAGATTGTACTGAATGTATTGGATTGGATTATAAAAAAGGTACATTAGCAAACAAAAAAGTGTCTACGTGTTAATCCAACCATACTAAGTTGACCAAATAAAGCACTGCATTTGACAAAACAAACCCATTTCGCGACGCTGTTAATCCAACCAAAGTAAATCATACGTTTTGGCCTGCCCGCCCATTTAACCCGTGTACGCCGGTGAATCCAACCAAATATTATCAAGTGTTACGATCTGCATGCCCATTTTACCACAAGTCCACAACGGCACAACCCATATTAAACAAACATACACATGGCAGTACAGGTGGACAGCTGCAGCATAAATATTACTCTAGGAATAGAATGTTTGGCAACAGCCTAAGCTGAAGGAGGAATGTAAGCAAGATGTTTTATCTACTACTACAACATTGCGTCCTTCACTGCGGCTACAGAATACAGTTGGACAAAGGTGGTTGATGAAGATGAATGAAGAAACTTCATTATATAGGCAGTAGCCAACTTTTAGAGCTCTGTGAGGTAGAACCACCTTTCTTAGATACCAAGGCTTTGATCACTAACAGTAAGTCACACTTTACATGATTCTGGGATTTTAATTTTGAAAATACTTCGCAGGAAAAAGTTTAGGGGTAATGGAATTGGGTAGAAGCATCCAATCAGTATTGTGAAACTATCACTTTGTTGTTAGTGTCAGAAATGAGAAACATTGTCAACTTAAAGCCATTGTAATCCAAGAAAATACCACAAATAAGCCAACAAACTTCACTTCAACAACTGTTTCAATCAAATCCTTTGAGATAATAGACCTGCTTTTAATATTCACTTGTTTCCTTGTCCATATAATGTTAATGAGAGAATGAATCGCTAAAGTAAAGCTTGTTGGTGTTCTTTGTTATTTTTCTCACACAAATGGTTCTTACAAAATTTCACAAACTCTACAACATAATGCATATCAAACCTCTCAATCAATAATTTTTACAATATCTCAATTACATTAAAACGCTTGTACAAGATCAAAGTGTCAAACAAGCTGTGCTATGCTAACTGGTTACATTTACCAATGTGCTTCTTCTCTAACGTCAGTAGCCAATATCTGCTCAATCATACTTATAATCTTTGACAACCAATGAATCTATTATCTATCTACCACTAACTAAAAATATATAACACAACAGATTATTGGTTAAGAGAGTCTTACTCACTTAAACCCTCATTCTTCTAATAGTGAAGTCATTACCTCTTGCGGGGAAGGGTCCCAAATCGGTAGATCAAGAAACGGTTGCTTCAACCGTTGTTCTTCAACACTACATAGGGCTTCAGCAACATCACATAATCTTGAAATCTCACTGATAGTAGCTTCCTGAGCTTCCACCTACATAATAACCAATTTTGCCCAAATTATATTCAAAGTCCTAAATATAGATGGCCAATTTCTAATCTCCCTAAACCCCCAAAAACCTAGAACTTAAAAATTAACAAACTAGATACATATAGTTATCAAATTTCCCCCAAATAATAAACATAACCCTAAAAAGTTAACTTCTGATATTGCATTTAACTACTTCCAAACTTCAAATTAAAATAAATTTACTAACAATAATGAAATTACTGAAAACAATTCGGCCACCAAAACCCTAAAAATAACAAATTAGAATTATGTTATTGTGGGTCCATACCTGAGCGAGAAGGGTATCCGTACGCTCCCGGTAAGTCGAATCCGACGAATTCTGTGACAAAACATCGACCGTTTGATCTGGCACTGACAGTAAAGCAAGTTGGGATTGATTTTGGGTACGGTCTTGTAATGCCTGCAAGTTGTTTGATAAAAGTTCCCACTGGTGGATTTCTTGTTGGTACTTTGTTTTGAGTTTTAATAACGTTTTCTTCTTTCTTTCTCTGCGTGCTTTAGCTTCAGCTGCGGGATCTGGCGGTGTAACGGCGGCGACGGCGTAATCAAGACGCTTTCGACGCTTGTAGATGAAACCATCGTCGTTAACGAGCTCCCAGTCGTCGTCGTTTATTTCCATTTAAAATTTGAAATAATTAAATTTAAAAAGTTATGAGATGAAAGAGCGGTGTTGTATTTATGATTCCCGGAGCTTTGGATTTTGGAGAGAGATCACTTCGACTGCGATCAAATAAAATGTTAATAGCCTAAAATAATGGAAAAAATTCTACTGTATTTTTTTGGGGGCTTTAATTATTTTGAAGGGGTTCTCCTAAAATTACGAACATATGTTAAGGTGTATTTAATAATGTTAAATTTTTTTAAATAGTAACATTTACATTTGCTCATTTGTTTTTTTTTTTTTTGTCATTTGTTTGCCCAAAAAAAAAAAAAAGTAACATTTACATTTAATAGGACTTTAATAGTATTGCTAAATCAAAGGAAGCTTATTAATCTTAGTTTAACGTTTAGTTGCAATTATATATTATTTGTATATTTTGATTACTTAATGTGTTGTTAAAATATTTACATAATAAATTGTGATATTCCAATATTCACCAATTTGATGAAATCAATTGATTCATTGATATTTAAACGTTAGGTGAGGTCATGTTTGATTGGAGCTGAATACTGCTTTTGCTCAAGACGATTTCTACATTTTTTTTGTTAGGTATATTCATAACATTCAAATGAAACTATAAAAATAATTAGATAAGTAGTGGTAAGTCTCGGTTTCAAATACATAAAACATAAAGCTAATTTATATGTGCTACTTTATTGGGGGTGGATTCTCACACATTTTTTGTATTTTTTTTTTCATTATAAATAATACCGTACATTGAACTTATGATCTCTAGCTCAAATTTAATTGCTGAAATCGCCAATCCACAAGAGCGTTAGTACATATTTTGTAGTTCATACACACGAATTGTTGCAATGTACATATTTTACCATCAATTCACTGAAAATCGCAACATTTTTAGTGTGTGAACTAAAAACTAATGAGTAATGAGTGAAGATAACCCTTCATATTGAAAATGAGAATGATAACTAATTTGTAAAATATGAACTTTTTGAGATAATTAAAAGTAAAGTAAATGAAGTTTTATGATATTTCCCATAACTATCTAAATGTTTGGAAGTTGAAACCATATAAACACCATATCATTGAAGTATACTCCCTATGATTTACATGAGTATTTACTTTTACCATTAAAAAGATAAATCATATCAAATCAAACTCACATTATAAAACCAATCATAGCTCCATATTAATAGTAAATAATTTGTAAAAGTATCAACCAAATCATTATTGAACCAAAATTATTAGACTACTTCAACACCTTCTTGTTCTATCATAATATCTAAATATCTGATCTTCAAGTTATATAACACATGTGCAAATGGATTTATGTAGTATTATTCTTCACTTCGATAAAATCGTATTGGTAACTTCAATTCTATAAAATGAACATGAAGAGACATTCTCATAACATCTAGACATTTTTTGTCTATTCCCAGTATGATTTATATACCTTAATGTTCTGTAGTGTTGGTTTGATTTGATGCCATAGCCTTCATTTTGAGAAATGCTTTCTCGGCCAAAGCCATCCGTATTTGAAACGTGATCCACTCTCTTTTACACCTTTCCCTTACCTGATACGAAAAAGAAAGCTGAAAACTTTAGCAAGACAACATGTTCCTTATATCCCTTAAAGTTTACATTACTACATTAGTACATTTCATGAGAATTTTGTATGCAAATTCATGATAAGTGTTAGGAATATACCGCTACCCGTGGCGCTTTTCCTTTTTGTGCCATGCCCTGAGAAACAATAACTAAAAGTGACTATAGGTGTTGATGGAAAGTAAAGGTGGCGATTTAACCCATGTACACAAACGAGTAAGATAAAAAAAAAATTAGCAAAAAAGGAAAAGATTAAAAAAGTTTGAAGGTCATCCAAAGTTGTTTTTTTTAATGCATAAAGTCTCCTATATTATTCAGAAATACTAGATTTATTATTGTAATAGTATACTTTTTGTAAACATGATTGGCAATGTGACATTCAAAATCACATAATAAAGATAACAGTTAGGAAATCAAAATCACATTATAAATTTTTAAGACTTTGGACGAGAAGTATTTCGGGCACCTACCCCATATTGAAACTGTTTATGTAAAGGCGCTGATAACTCTGGGTTGAGAAAATACAAACCTGGTTCCCAAGTGAAGGAAGTGTTTGATGAACTATCGGCTGAGCATCTACTACTCCTATCTTTTCATGAGCAGGCTGTATCAAGCAATCAACTTGAGTACACATAGATACTAATCTCCAATTATACAGTATAACCACATTCCTGATTAAATCACAAATCCAAGTGCAATTATACAATTGAAGGTGTAACTCTCACCTGTACGCACCTCCTAAGGGCAAAATCAAGACCCCATCCATGAACCAAGTCGTTCTGCGGACAAAAAAAAAACGATATTTATGCTTAACGTAAGAAACGGAGTGGTGGTAGAGGTGGCAAAATGGGCAAGTTGGGTGATTTTGGGTAACGTATCAAAAGGGAAACTTTTCGTACGGGTTGAAACGGATTGGCTGAGGTTGGGTCAACCTAAAACACTCTTTGTCCAAGATTTGATTCTTTTTTTTAAGCATTATTGTCAAATACGATTTGTTGAATACACTTTGGGCAACTTTTGACAAGTTCGACCCGTTCCTTTTTTGCTATTTTCTCTTGTTTTATCCGTTTGACTCCTTAGAGATTACGCATAACCCAAATACAATCCATTCATAAGTTTATGGAATAAAATTGCCACCTCGAACTAGTTGTAGTACTAATATGCACACAGTAGGACATATTATTAAGACATAAAAACCTGGATCATATGCCAAACACAGCGCCATGCATTCCGTGAGAATACAGGGGCCATTATCTCAACAAATCTGTATATTATAAACGCTTTGTAAGAAGTATTTAGTTTGCTATTTACGGTTTATACAATGATGCCTTACTTGGTAAGGCATCATTATAAAAAGAAAATTTAATGAAAATACAAGAAAATAATCATACGCTGCACATGGTGGCAAATGTGGGTCAAAACACCAACCAACTCTTTCCTTAGCTAGCCTGTGAAGTAATTCAGTAGAATAAATAGTCAATCCAAGATTGAGGCCTTATCTGAAAGTGAAACTATTTATGGTTTATACAATGATGCCTTACTTGTGCACTTCAGTATCATTTCGTTTCCTGGTCATTTGCCATGATAGTTGCCGACTATTTCCTAATAACCCTGGTTGCGAAATTTCCAGTCCATGCTTCTTTATTAGTTTTATGTATCTACATACCATAGGCTAAATCAGTTTATAGTAGCTACTTTTTTTACTAGCTTTCTAATAACCAGTAGTAGAGGTGGCAAAATGGGTGGGGCATCCGGGTCGGTAATGGGTCAAAAAAGTATTTTTGGCACGGGTAAAGAATGGGCTGGATCTGGTTGACCTTATCCAAATTTATTCTTATTGAGTTGGTGTGTTAAATATGAAACAATATATATTAGTAGTATAGTACCATAACCCTCTACTTTTTTAATAGAGTGGGTTTGTACTTGTAGGTTGTATGCACAAAAAATACACTTTCGATCAATCTGACGCATGTTTCCTTTTAGCCAGATTTTTGTATCTTACCCACTAGATCCGTTAGAAATTTTACATAGCCCAAATCGACCCGTGCATAAGTAAAACGGGTTGAAAAGCCACCTGTAACCAAAAGAGATTACATATATTTACTTTTCAGCATCAAAGTCATCCAACCCAAGATCCTCATCCCAGATGAATATGTAGTCATAGGGTGCCACAATATCTGGATGCAGAAAACGTTTAGCATACCACCTGCACCCAAGTTTTAGGAGGTTTTGCATTAAGAAAATTTCATTCACATAATTTAAGCCTAAAAGGAATACACTTTTGGCTTATGAAACCATGTACGATTTACCATTTACTTTGTTTGGGAGCACTGACATGTATAGCCTTCTTTGACCATTCAAATTCGTTCCATTCACTTGTTCGACCATCGTAGTGAAACAGTAGAAGACTGAAGTTTTCGGAAAACTGAAAACACTAGAATTAGATATGTTCATTGTGCACACTTGGACAAACAGGAAGTACAGAGGACAAGCACCCAACCTTCTTCACTGCTTTATCAATATTCTCCTTCTGCTCATAACCCACGGTAAAGGCTACAAGATACTTTGGTTTCATGGTCAAGTCCTGCAAGTTTCAACCTACCAATTAAATTATTATCACACATGAAACCAACCGAATATACGCCTAACTAGCAAGGTTCAAATAGAAATAGTTCCTTGACTTAATTGGAAATAATCACTTGAACTGCAAGATACCTCACTAGGGGAACCCCACAACCTGCGGGTGTATAAATCAGACTCGGGTGCAATTACACCTGGGGGGAGCCTTTCAGCCCCACGAGGATTTTCTGGAGCCCAGATCTGCATTGAAAATATTAAAAATGAAATATCTACTTCTATGACCCATAGAAGAAAGCATGATGAAACATCAGATGATAAATTAAGTTAATTGCTCATTTCTTTCCTTTTTATCCGACTCTTGTGTTACTTATTCTACCAAGAATTGCCTATGAATGACAAAAGCATTCAAAAGTGGATATTTTTAAACAAAAAGCTGGAAGCTCATTAAGAAGAGAGCTTTATATTGGAAATATGCAATCACACAAAGTTGGAAAGTTGTGCATGGTCCTTATCAGATAAAGTCACATCTTTTTGTTTTAATTCTGCCTTCCACATATTATATTGAGATATATGACCAACGGTACAAAGCAAAACTATAACCTTTTTAATGTTACGTAGACCTGATGACACGAGTTCATTCTGCTGCATAGAAGACCAGACATTTAAGACACTTTGAGTTGAGAGGCCAGGGTACTTGTCCTCAATTTCACGCAGGCTGATGGAGGGAGACACAGCAGACTGCAGGTTCATGTTTGGCATAATTACACAAAACCTTGTCATTTTTCTCTTGTAATTCTTCATTTAAAGGTAGAGATGGCAATTCAAACTCATTTTATTATGATGAATGGGTCAATATAGGTTATGCTTTATTTCAAAGGGAGTTGAAAGGGAAACGGGTCAAATTAGTCGAACATGTCAAGTTGCCAAAACTGTCTGATCATTTGCATACAAGTATACAAATCTCATAAATCATTTTTATAAAATTATCTACTATTAGAATTACATATTTACATATATAACACTAGTTACATATAAAAAAGTTATGAATTTTGGATAAAGAGTGTCCTGGATCAACCTGACCAGTCCGACAGTCCCGTGCAAAAAATACTCATTTTGACCCCAACCCATTTTGATATATTACACAACCCGCTGACCCACTTAACTGTATCCACCACAATCTGCTTCGCATGAATCGTATAGAAAGTAAAAAAGAAAAAGAATAGAATCATGCCTTGTTAAATATTAAAAGTGTTGGAAAAGATGCTCCTAAAAAGAAACCAAGCACAACACCAATATAAGTTGTTAGAATTAATCTGAATGTCTCATTTAATCTTCTCATCACACTGTGATCCAACCCTGAATTAAAAAATATATATTTTCATTAAGTTTCACTCAAGAACTAAAATTAATTCATGAATTCAGTTGAATTCATCTTTAAAAGATCTATTATAATGAAGACAAGAAGGCAACTGATAAAAAAACACAAACTTTACCCCCAAAAAATGCTGAATATGAAATTATGAAGAAAAGGGATACAAAATCTGATGTTTATGGCAGATTCTTCATCACAATTGTGAAAAAATTTGGGCTTTACGTTTCTCCATTGATCATTTCCAAAAGCATACGTGCAGATGTTATGTATTTGTGATGTAATTATTTATACAGTTTTTTTCTTTTACCTTCTCTGCAAACGTTCTTTTACACAAGAGTTTTGTTATATTAAACTACCCTTATTTTAGTTTAATTAATTAAAGTTTAATGAAAAGTACTCCGTTATGATAAATCATGTTTGAACACATCTTTAATGAAAAGTACTCCGTTATGGGTTCAGAAAATTATAAGATATATTCAATTTTCAACAACTAAGCGCACATTATATAATCTCAAAGACTCGAACCATTTTTATTATTTCCCATGATGCGGAACCTTGAATCGAAGATTAGTTACCAGAAAACCAAAATGAAAAATTCATCTAAAACAACCCTCTTGTTGTCAAGCGTTCAGATTTGGCACAAAATTTTACTTGGGCATCAATAACTGAATATGTGTTACTTTGAGAACATGGTGTTTATGAAAATCATGTGATTGCGAGATGTTGTTAACCCCGTTTCGCAAACAGTCAGCCAGTCAGGGTCTAACATACTTTTGTGTGAGTGAACCATTTTTAGATATATCTATGCCTTGACATTTTGTGAGAGAGCCAGACACATAATCTAAGATAAGCATATATACATATTGATAGTTTGCATGTATATGATAGTATGATACCAAGTTTCTGACCAATATATTGGTAACTCTGAAACAATAATCTCATGTCAGAGTAGACTTATAGTAAGCTTTTTATCGATCAACTAACTCCGTAAGAGTTATATCATTGACTGAACTTCCTGGACAAGTGCTTGAAGATAATTCAGCAGCTACAAGCAATTCTTTTCCCATGTAAAATGCAGGCTGCTTAGGTTGAGGAACCGCTCCTTCACCGCCTAGCATCAAATATTACAGATGACATATTTGGCCTGTCGCCTGCATTTTGTTGAACACATAACAACCCAACTTCTATTGATCTCAAACCTTCAGGTGGATGGCATGATTCAGCTAAAACTGTATCAATCACTTCCATTGACCTGCCTTCATTATACAGACTCCATGCCTGTTTTTAGACAGAGATATATATATATAAATAGTCATCAAGTGTGCAATAGCTAGACTAGATGACTGTTTTTGCAAATTAAAGATTCATTTCGATTAGTATTTTTCGAATAGTGAACTTACATGTCCAAAAAGATTATTGTCGTTTTGAGGTTGGATGAATCCCCTATTTCTGTTCCCATTCACAATCTCCAGCACTAAAACGCCAAAGCTAAATACAATTGAGAAAAGGCCATCTAGTGCGTACTTTGGGGACATGTAACCACTGCACGCAGCATAATGCTGATAAAAAGAACTAAAAAATACTAGTTAATGAGGAAATTCAAATGAATAGTTGGCTTACTACATGCCAACAACTCGTTCTGTTTCTTGCTTGGGTCTCGTTTCCACCAAACCTTCTAGCTATGCCAAAGTCTGATATCTTAGGGTTCATATCCTGATCAAGTAGAATGTTGCTAGCTTTAAGATCTCTATGGATGTTTCGTAGTCGTGAATCTTGATGCAAGTACAGTCCTCGAGCGATTCCTACGATAATGTTGAAGCGCTTTGTCCAATCAAGAAGCATGCTTTGTGTCTTATCTGCCCAACAAAATTTTCATACACAAGTTATTCGCATGGATATATAGTAGCTAATAGATTTATACTGATATCGGCCGGAATTTGTATATATGATTCTGACCAAAAATAAACGAGTCTAAGATTTAATTTGGCATGTACTCATAAATTAACAGCTTCTCGTCTCCTTGTATGCAACACCCGAGGAGCTTCACAAGATTTCGATGCTGAAGTTTAGAAATGCAGATAACCTCATTCTTGAACTCATCAAGTCCTTGGCTGGAAGTCTTAGAGAGACGCTTAACTGCAATCTCTAGCCCTTCTTCTAGAAGACCCTGGAGATTACCATTTGCAATCAGAAGATAGATAAAAACCTTCACTCATATCGTACCTGCATACACAGCATAGATTGATTTACCTGAACTGCAAGATCATCAATGGCCTAATAGTTATTATTCCCTTATAAACTGGTCCAAATCCACCCTCTCCAAGTTTATTGTCAGGTGAAAAACTGGCAGTGGCATTAACTATTGTAGTGAAGCTAAACAATGGTAGCTCCATGGTTTCATCCTGCCTCCCAGAAGCATTTAGAAATTCCCCTACACAAAAAACCAAACTTCACACGTAAATATATGTCCATACATGCATCTATATGCAGCAAGTTACGTCTATTTTATTTTCCAGCACCAATTTAGTGGTGAACGGGCTGATTTTTTTACCTTCTATTGATTCGGCATGATTCCTTTTTCTGCATGCATACAATCACCATATAACGATGAACACACCTATAAGAACTCCCGGAAAGATTACAAGCAACGTGATTTTAAGATCTGCTCCTCTCTTCATTTTGGATATTGATTGATCAACTGTATGATATTAATGTCAGTGATGAAGAAAAGTTTATTATATTAAAAATTATAGAGCTGGATACATTATTTATTACCTAATTCAGATGAAGCCATTCTTACAAAAATATCTCGACCCCCGCTGCCTTGAGGATACACTCTGATATCCATAAGATCATCGAACCAAATCAAGCAGCCGCTTCCTTCACCTCCGCTACTGACATTTATACTTGAATAAGCCATACAAGTACAATTATTCAAGCATATTGCTTTACATTCTTCAAGATTCATGCTCGTGTTAAACCAAGAACTCTCCGTGTCCGGCAATTTCACATCAGAGTACTTAATAAAACCATCAAGTCCTTTATTACAATCTAACTGTGTTCTCCTAACACAGCCACCCATCCATCTAGCCGATTCCCAATCCTTTTCATTTTTGGGCACAAATCTTTTCTCGTCCATACAAGCACAAGACTGCGTGACTGTATCAACACTGCAGCTTCCATAAGCACTGCAAATGTTGTACGCATCACAGATATCTCTTGGTAATGACAATGTGAGTTGCCATTTTTTAGCATCTTCTACCCACACTAAACTTTGCAGCTCTCCAAAAGAAGTCAAACTGACTCTGGATAAAAGGATATAACCGTTTTCGATATTATAACTAAAAGACACTTCCTTTTTAACGTTAATAACTACACTGAACGTGAAGGTCAAGTTCCTTCCGAATTGAGTAGTCCCAATAAACCGTTCATTACTCCAAGGTCCACCCCGATATTTGACTAACCCACCTTGCTTTAGTATGCTCTGAGGATAACTGCGTGTTTTCTCCGGGCCCCACGTGAAGTCACCTGCACCTGGATGGCTGGATCCTGACTACTCTTCCATGATGATAGATTCCATTCCAAGTTTCTCAAATAATCTTTTCCTAATTTCATGCCAGGTAAAAGAGTATCAGTTGGATAATCAAAACTCTGCCAGATGATGTGCTTTATAACTGTTTCGTTCATGACAACCAAATTGCCAGTGTCTAGAAGCATTACAGTTGCATTAACTGATCCTGTTGTGTTGGATGACCAAATGACTTCATCAGTACTGTTATTTTTCAAGAGGACTAGGGTTCCTCTATTGGAAATTTTTAACGAATGATTTGATGATGCACTGGGGAGAGGGTGGTCTCTGTTTGCAACCCAAACCACTGTTCTAACAGATATTTTATTGTACCAAATACAAAGATATTTGTTGTTCTCAGAGCTACCATCTGGCTGGAAAAATCCCAGTTCAAAAGTTCCTGTAGGCGAGACTAGCATGTCTCCACCTGTCAAGAACTGTGAATCTGAAATGGTGTCAAGTTCAGCAGTGTGGATTTTGTGAAAGTGAAGTAAATAAAACAGGAGGAGAATAAAGTTTATGACTGCTCCCTCCATGGGTCAAAATTATACAAAATCCTAGCTGATTTAATGATCGAGTATTTTATATATTGAATATATATTCACATAATATCATATACTAAAGATATGATCAGTATATGTGTTCAAGGTCCACTCATTTTAGACGCTTGTTCTATCATTCTCTAAATCTTATCCCGTACATATGTATGGACTAGTATATCAGTTGACCGATGAGGGGTGTTGTGTATGCGATCATGTATTCCATTATAGCACCGGACCGCAGTTGGGTGATAGGTGTGGGACACCTAAGTAGCATGGATTGGAGGGCGTATTGAGAATGTGACTTGTTAGCTTTCATACAAAAACAAAAATTGGAACTTGGTTTTGCTCGTTACCACAAAAGTGTCAATCGTGGATATACTGTAATCTGTTATACTTTCTGAATATTCTCAATACCCCCACCTATAGAATATAGTTTTTTCAATAATCTTTGTATATAGATATACAAAAATAACAAAATACTGATAACATGAGGCCAACTTGCATGCTAGTGCAGGCAACACGTACCATGCAATGAGTAGGGTACTAGAGGCAAAATGGGCGGGTTCATGTAGCGGGTTAATATGGGTTCGGGTAAAAAACGGGTAATTTCAAAACTGGGAGGAATGGGTTCTTACTATATGATAATGGCCATAATTTAAGAGGTTAAAGATCTAACAATGTTCACCAGACCAAAAGCATTCATCAATATATTTGTTATTTTACCGTTAATGCAAAGCTTCTTCGATTTGCTAGCTATTGCTTCTAGTGAAACCCCAAAGTCTGCTCATCAATATAAACAGCAAAACAAATATTGATGGCAGTATGGGCCATAACATTATCCCATCTATCTTAAAAACAGCAACCTTTGACTTCTTTTCATAATTGTCGTATATAAGAGAGTTTTGGTTGACCAAGTGAAAATAGGTTTAACCCACACTAGGAATGATAGTACCAAGTGGGATCAAACTTAACTCTTCCACTCCATGGTTAAAAAGAAAGAGTCTAAACCTCAGTTAAATCAGTAACCAAGATTTAACATTTTCTCAAACTGAATCGACATTTAGTGTACCAACCACATCAATATGAAATAAGCATCTTACATCATTGCATGGACAACTTGAACTAGAAAGACTCATGATATGTAGATAGCATATTCTGAAAAGTACATTATTGGATTCTTAATTACAAATGCTTATGACAAGCGTGTGTTGCAGGGATCGGTGGGTCTGATAATGATCCGTTAAGGGCATAATTAGCCACCCATTGATTTGCAGCCTCAGTCATATGAACCCCATCCCAAAACACATAACCCGCAGGATTTGCACAAGCATCACCAGAAACTTTAGTCCCATTCATAGTAGTTCCAGTTTTCCCACAAAAGACATGAACATCATTCTCATGGTACCCACAACATACCTTAAGTGGATCATTAAATCCTGTAAATCAAAGCCAAAAATACTCTTTAGATAATAATCATTATATTTTTATAATTTGAAGAAATTAGTTAAGTACCATATTCTTTGGTGCTGCTGATGAGCTTGTACTTGGCAGTGTAAATATCGACATATGTTATGGCAGCATCAGTTAGTTGTGAACGAAGCTTGGTAACTCGAGCCTTGAGCTGTTTGTTGAACTGTATGGCCATGTTATTTTGATACCTGATGCACCCATATTGATCGAGATAACCAGGTCTTGGGTTTTTAACATAAAATGTTGCAACGGGTAAGCACCCGATTGGTCCTGTGTTATGAATCCAAAACCACCTTGCCCCTTGTTCATACAATTTCTGCCAATATCATCATTACATTAGTTAACTCCACTTGTTAGTTACAATAACCATATGATCAGAGATGCCAATTTGAGTTATTTTTATCTCTAACAGATCACTTTAGAAAAATTGACAACATCAGATATAACACAATGGGTCAAATGGTTTAAAACCGTAAAACTTCTAATTGTTTACCAAATACATTAGTTTATTATTAATGTAATATACTTTCTTGTAATTATATTTATGCAAAAGATAAATAAACAAAATTCAATAAACAAAATTCAAAAAAGTGTGTGTGTGGGTCTACCCCGACCCGACCTGATCCGATCTAAAAGGGCCCAATTTGACTACTTTCCAAACCCGTATATATTTTCAATCTTTAGGTATGCTTATGGTTTTTTACCTGAACAGAAATGGCAAACTCATTGATAATGTCAGGTATCGCGGCACGTAGTTGTTGTTTGCTGAGTGTTCGAAACCCAACAGAAAGGTCATTTTGGCCAATATCCATTGTAAACAGATTCTGTGAGAAGCCACCGGGCCTCTGAAGCTGGCTAATATCGGCTGCTGGGTGACGTGAACTCCATAGATCAATGATTCGATCTTTGAATTGAGTGAACTGAATGGTCTGAATACCAAGAGAGAAAGGGCTAATGCCAGCCTGGTATATGGATTCGTTCTGTTTGCGAATCGTTGATCCTCCTGTTGCAAAATTGGCACCGTGGCGATAATCTGTGTTGATCGTGTCTAGGTATGCACTCGTGTAAGGTATCCCAATGTACTCAGCTTCAACAACACCAAAAAAATCATACAAATAGTAAGGTTTATACTAAGCCATTTCAGAGTACTATCGAATTTAGAAACACACAATCAGGCATCCACATCACCACCTCAGTCTATACGTCATCGTTATGTACCGTCTCTGCCTGTTTAACGTCTAAAGTTATGAAGTTCCGATCATTTATCATTATTTTTGTTCAAAAACAAAATTTTATTTTTGCAAAATTTACATTTTTCCTCTTCTTTTCCCCTCCGTATTTGACAATTTTTCCATAAAATTTTACAAACTTAACAAAAATCCAAGAGTAATTACAAATGTAAAAGCAAAAAAAGAAGTAATACCAAGAAAATCATACACAAGTCGGCCATCGCTAAGCCTTCCAACGGGCTTCTTGAAGAACGTCATACCGTAGGGCGAAGTAACCGGCTCAAACGCTGCAGAGATTCCACCGGTGTCGGAATTCGAGTCCCCGAAGTTGTAAAGTCCGACGTAACTACAACGTTGCTTGACCACCAATGCGGAATCTATACAGACGAACAAAAATGTCACTAAGATGCATGAAATCAAAGCAACTTTTATTACAAACGGTTCCATTTGTTTTGTTTGTGAATTTTGAGGGTGTTTGGGGAGCATTAGTGGAAGACTTTTTAGTTTTTGTGTTATCACAACGCATGAAAGCTTTTATTCGGTGTTTGGATTGAGGAGATTTTCACTATTTTAAAGGGTTAAAAAGTTAAAAGCTAAAAAGCCATGAATTTGAAGCTGCAAACTAACGTAGAAGCTCAAATCTAAACGCCGCCTCAAACACCCTCTTTGTATGAGTTAATAGCTTGCGTTGTTGAAAATATAAATGATGGGTGATGAGGAGGATTGATGTGAAGTTTCATATGATTAAAAAGAGAAAGATGCAAAAAAGAGGGGGTAAAGTGTGAAGTTTGTTGTTTCCATTTTTGGAGATGAAAGTAAGATATCATGTGATGTTTTTTCTTTGAGAAATTTACAATTTTTGTCCCTGTGATTTTGCATTTTGGATGGTTTTGTCCTTGAAGGATTTTTTCTGCAAATTTTATCCCTGTGGTCTTTATATTTGCAATTTTTATCCTTTTGACTAACTTCTAGGGGTGTTCATAGTTCGGATTTAACCAGATTATCCAAATGGTCTATTCGGATTGGACAATTTGGATTTTTGGATCGGATCGGGCAAAAACCAAATTATTATTTCGGTTTATGAATTGGTTTTGGTTACTACAATTAGAACTGGATTATCCAAATAAACCGAATAGTAATAGTTGTATATGTAATGCTTTTATGTAATACTTTTGTTTATCTATCAAAATCTATGTTAAATATTTGTTTTATTATTTTTTATACATAAAATCTTATTATATTATTGGAATTGTTAATACAGTATATATCATTGAATATAGCTTAAAATCTCAAGTTTGGACATAACACACTAAATCCAAATTATATAAACCCTCAACGCAACATGATAGTATGTCACACCCCAAAAATCCATAATTGTGTTTATTTAATGTTTAGTGGAAGCAAGTTAAGATTAGCGGAAGCATCTTAATTAAACAGTTTAACAACGGGGTGATGACTTATCAATTGTGCATTCATCGTATCAGAGCATATGATCATAAAGAACATAATATATAAAGGATGCCAATTTATAATAGTTATTACAAAAGTAATACGACTATGTAAGTCGTACAATAGTAATAAAGTTTAAAACATTTATGTTTTACAATACATATGTTAAGATTAGATTTCATGAATATAACTGCAATGTCTGCAGTAATACAGAGGAAATCCTCAAAAGCTGTCCCAATTTATATGGCATCCTAAGTAGTCCAGGGTTGTCCATCCTGAATGCATGCGATTCTTACTTACGTAGCTAATTTCCTGTAAAACATAGAAGAAAGTCGTCAACAAATATGTTGAGTGAATTCACAGGTTTTGTATAAATATGTGGTATGTTAAACCATTTATGTTTAAGTTATTGAAATGTTATTCAATAAATAAAAGTTTGCAGGTTTCTGCAAAATATAAGTTTGTAGGGTTGTTACCCTAAAATATAGTTTTATGTGGGTTGTTACCCAAAATGTATGTCTGGTTGTTTACCAGAATATAAATATAATCAGTACGTATACTGAAGTAAAACAGATTTATGTGGGTTGTTACCCAAAATGTATGTCTGGTTGTTTACCAGAATATAACTATAATCAGTACGTATACTGAAGTAAAACAGATGTAGGATATGTTCATCCTAATAATATTTGTGGGAAATACTTAGACTTATAATCCCCTGAAAGGTGAGCTAAACCTCGCAGGTTAAAGTAACGCGACCTAACCCTATAACCAAACCACAACCAAAACTTATGTTGTTTGCCTGAAGGACATTTAAGTATACGCTCCATCCACAGGAGGGTCGTCACGGCAATAGTACTATTCGTATACTCAGTGGCTAGAGTCACCTAGCTAATGGTTATAGTCTGCATGACATAAGGTCTTTCATGCACACATTCTCAAGTCTGGTCCGTACTAGGATCTGTTGTCTAATTCCCAAAACAATTGTGAAATAATATTTCATATCAAACAGTTGTATAAAGCAATAAAGCATTTATATAATTTGCTGCATATGTTTGCATGCAGTTTCTATGTTTACACCCCTATGTTTAAAAGCATAAAACATTTGTAAAGTAGGGGCTGTGAACTCACGGTGATTTGCTCGGTATGAAAGCTAGCAGCCAAACAGATAAAAGCCCAAGGTATGTTAACCTATACAATAAATATATTAACATAAGTACATTTGATTTGTTTTAATCACTTATGTTAACTGTTTGTTTGTTTGAAGAAATAGTTAATTTCTTATTAATGTAAGTTGTTAACTTTGCTAGTGACATTGTGTGGAAATAACGTTATTATTTCTCAGTCGTACACTTGTAAGTGTACAAATCAATATGTGATTATCTATTTAACGAAAGGTCGTTTTGTTCCATTTGTACATATACTTTGTATATAGTTGTACATATAATTCGATTTGTCATTTCAATATCACTGTCTGTACATATATTTGTTTTATATATGTATACGTATGTAAATATACTTGTTGTATATTATTAAGTTGTACGTTTGTTAAACGTGTAATCCATTTGCACATATATATGTGAATATATATTTCTTAAGTGTCATATGTATATATATTTAACCAATACGTATATTAAATATATATAAGTTTTCATTTGTTTAAGAAAACGTATCATTGTGAATATAATTCAAATGTCTTTTGTGTCTATATATAACGTGTGTTCTCGTATATATTTATATATTGTAATACGTTGTTTACGTATTTAAAACGTTATAGGTTTTATTTGTTATAAAACTCGATAATATATTTATTCCGTTTATAAATAAATATCATTTGTTTTTAATATCGTTATGTTTGTTTAATAAGTCTTAAACATTTCGAAAGTGTAATTGTATCCAAGTCGTATGATTTACAAAGTTCGTATATATATATATGTCATATATGAATTCATTCATAATTCGTTTGTTCGTACGAATTTAAATAAGTCAAATGTCCGTGTTCCGGATATATCACATTAATGTTTTATCAATTGTTTACAATGTCTCGTAAATGTATCGTATCTAATATAGTCGTTTAAACACTTGTACATGTTTTTAAAATCAAGACAGTTTGCTGGTCTGAGTTGTGGATCCGCCGGATCATAATATGATCCGCCGGATCTTAGTAATGTTTTTGTGATCCACCGGATCAAACCACAAAAGACCGGATCCTGATCGTTTTATAAGGATCCGCCGGATCTAATTTCTGATCCGCCGGATCGGGTTTCATATGGGAGGATCCGCCGGATCTATTTATGATCCGCCGGATCTATGGTGTCTTTTACTCGTGTATCGTAGTCGTTAACAAGATCAAGTGTGCGTGTGTTCTTTAGGATCCGCCGGATCACCCGAGGATCCGCCGGATCTTGAGTGTCATTTACTCGTTCATCGTAGTCAAGCGATCAGGTCGTGTGCGTGTTCGCGAGTGGGATCCGCCGGATCTACCCAAGGATCCGCCGGATCTATGATGTTTTCAGAAAAGGATCCGCCGGATCATGAGGTGATCCGCCGGATCTAGCTTCGTTTTGCAGGTTCTGTTTGTTACAGAGCATTTATATGCTCGATCTTTTTAGCTTCAAATCATTTGTACATCAAACCCAAACGTTTATACAATCAATATATAGCATTTTAACAACTTATTACATCATTATAACATGTTTTCATGTAACGATTTTGTATTTGAAGTTTTGGGTTATAAAAACATTTTCATGATCAAACCTTCAATCTTTCATATATATATGTTATATACATAGATTAAGTTATATAAACATGTTAGAACACAAATTTAAAGTAAGGAAATTAAGAATTTGGAGTTTCCTTACAAAGAGAAGAAGATGAAAATGATGAACGATGATGATGATGATGAGGTGGTTGTTCCTGGCCTTGTTGTTCTACTACAGCTACTGCTTCCTGGTTATGATCTTGTTGTTGTTCCAGATGAAAGAAGAAGAAGATGAAATGATAGAGTGTTTGTGTGTGTGAATTTTCTTCAGGAAGAAGGAAATGAGAGGGAACAAGGTGATCGCACGAGTATGGTTTAAAACTGATACGGTCCCTCAATTATTGAAGTTAGGTGCCGGTTTTGGTACTACAATTTCGAGTACGGGTATAATTATAGCAATATAAAAATAAACATTTTACATTTTTATTTTGTAGGTGTTCTCCTGGTTCGTTATTTATAAACAGTATAATGAGGTTATCATTATTTTAAATAGATGTACAATTTTGTACATTTTACTGCGCGTACGTAATTGAGCGCCAAATTTCAGTTGAGTTTGGATTTCATATTTTGAAGTATTGTTCTAAATACTTTACAACGTGTTAGAAAATTTGTATTTTTATGTTTCGACCTTTTATGTGTGTTTTAGAATTGTTTCTGTTCGTGTTATAATACGTTTTATGTTAAACGTATATTTAGACCCTTTTATCTATTTGTTATAGATATATAAATACTCGTAATTAATAATTGAGTTATTAATTATTTTTGTCCCACAAAACTTTTGTTATTTATTTTTGTCGGGTTTGTTCCGATATGTTTGTACGTAACTTTTAATACTTACATATTACGTATTACTTTTTGTTTAAAAGTATTGGGCTTGCTAGGCTTACATCACATCAAATAGTTTTGTTAAAACTTAATCAGGAAATTAGCGTAAGAATGCACATGCTTAAAGTTAAACTAATACCTAATTTGGAGAGTTGTCACATTCTCCCCCTGTTAGGGAAATCTCGTCCCGAGATTTAATTTGTGTCGTGAGTCGTGGTCACGGTTTCAAATAGGTGTGGATACTTTTTGCGCATCTCATTCTCACGTTCCCAGGTGAACTCTGGGCCTCTTTTCGAGTTCCATCGAATTTTGACAAGTTTGATCCGACTGTTTCGGAGTTTCTGCGTTTTTGTATCCATTACTTCAAGCGGTTCCTTCACGAAGTTGAGTTTTGCGTCGACGTAGATTTCGTCGGGAGGTATGATTAACGCTTCGTCGGATAGACACTTCTTAAGATTACTCACGTGAAACGTGTCGTGAATATTACTAAGTTCTTGCGGTAGTTTGAGCTTATAAGCTACAGGACCAATCCTTGCTAGGATCTCAAAAGGTCCTATGTAACGTGGATTCAATTTACCGCGTTTCCCAAATCGTACAACTCCTTTCCAAGGAGATACCTTGAGTAGGACTCTGTCACCTACTTGAAACTCTAAAGGTTTTCGTCTATTGTCTGCATAACTCTTTTTTCGGTCTCATGCCGTCTTTAATCGATTAAGCACTTGAGATATCTTGTCCGTTGTCTCTTGGACTATCTCAGGACCTGATAATTGTCTGGCATCCATCTCTGCCCAACAAAGTGGGGATCGGCACTTGCGTCCGTACAACGCCTCAAAAGGTGCCATTTGGATGCTCGTATGATAACTATTGTTGTACGAGAATTCAGCCAAAGGGAGATGAACATCCCAGTTTCCTCCAAAATCAATCACGCATGCTCGTAGCAAGTCCTCAAGCGTTTGTATCGTTCGCTCGCTTTGACCATCGGTTTGTGGATGGTATGCGGTACTCATGTCGAGTCTAGTGCCTAAAGCTTGTTGCAGTGTTTGCCAGAAGCGAGAGGTGAAACGTGCATCTCTATCAGAGATGATAGATAATGGAACTCCATGTCTAGAAACAACTTCCTTTATGTAAATTCTAGACAGCTTTTCCATCTTATCCGTTTCCTTAATGGCAAGAAAATGAGCTGACTTTGTCAGTCGGTCGACAATCACCCATATGGAGTCCATTCCAGATGATGTTTTTGGTAACTTTGTGATGAAATCCATCGTGATGTGTTCCCATTTCCATTTGGGCAACTCAGGTTGTTGCAAAAGCCCAGACGGCTTTTGATACTCAGTCTTAACTTTTGCACAAGTCAGACATCTACTAACATAGGTGGCAATGTCTCTTTTCATGCCAGGCCACCAATAAAATCCTTTCAGATCGTGGTACATCTTATCTGCACCAGGATGTATCGAGTAATTGGACTTATGAGCTTCGTCCAATACTAGGCTGCATAGCTCATCAACACAAGGAATCCAAATTCGATTCATGAAGTACAATACTCCATTTTCCTTAAACTCCAGTTGCTTCTCCATCCCCTTGAGGGATTCGTCCTTCATACGTTCTGGAGTAAAGGCTGCTTGTTGAGCATCACGAATTTGAGTAATTAGATCCAAGTGGATTGTCAGTCCTAAGGCTCGAACTCTTCGAGGTTTCACTCGTTCCTTACGACTCAAGGCATCCGCTACTACGTTAGCTTTGCCCGGATGGTACTTGATTTCACAGTCGTAATCATTTAGCAGTTCAACCCAACGTCTCTGCCTCATGTTGAGTTCCTTCTGGTCAAATATATGTTGGAGACTTTTGTGATCGGTAAAGATCGTACACTTCGTACCGTATAGGTAGTGTCTCCAAATCTTAAGTGCAAAAACGACTGCTCCTAGCTCTAAGTCATGCGTCGTATAGTTCTTCTCGTGAATCTTCAATTGACGAGATGCATATGCAATGACCTTGTCGTTTTGCATCAACACGCAACCTAATCCTTGATGTGAAGCATCGCAGTAGACTACAAAGTTTTCTACTCCTTCTGGTAAGGATAGGATATGTGCGGTACTCAATTTCTCTTTCAGCAGTTGAAAAGCATTCTCTTGCTTCTCGCCCCAATCAAACTTCTTGTCTTTTTGCGTTAGGGCCGTAAGTGGCTGAGCTATCTTTGAGAAATTCCCAATGAATCTTCGGTAGTAACCGGCTAACCCAAGGAATTGTCGTATTTCAGTTGGAGTCTTTGGGGCTGCCCAATTCTTAATCGCCTCAATTTTGGATGGGTCCACGTGAATTCCTTTGCTATTGATCACATGACCAAGGAAATGGACCTCACGCATCCAAAACTCGCATTTAGAGAACTTTGCATAAAGCTTCTCTTTCTCCAGTAATTCAAGAATCAGCCTCAGATGTCGTTCATGGTCTTCCTTCGTTCGCGAGTATATCAAGATATCGTCAATGAACACGATGACGAACTTATCAAGGTAAGGTTTACATACTCTATTCATTAGATCCATGAACACTGCTGGCGCATTCGTTAGCCCGAATGGCATAACTAGGAACTCGTAATGACCATATCGAGTCCTAAACGCAGTCTTAGGGATATCTTCATCCCGTACCTTCAGTTGATGATAACCAGATCTCAAGTCGATCTTTGAGTAATAACTTGACCCTTGCAGCTGGTCAAACAAGTCATCGATGCGGGGTAATGGGTATCGGTTCTTAATCGTCACTTTGTTCAGTTCTCGATAATCGATACACATCCGCATTGATCCATCCTTCTTTTTGACGAACAAAACCGGAGCTCCCCACGGTGAAAAGCTCGGTCGGATGAATCCTAAATCCAACAGTTCTTGTAACTGTGCAGACAGTTCCTGCATTTCTGATGGAGCTAGACGGTAAGGCGCACGAGCAATCGGTGCAGCTCCCGGCACTAGGTCGATATGAAATTCAACCTGCCGTGGAGGTGGTAACCCTGGTAGCTCGTCAGGAAATACTCCTGGATATTCGCGTACTACGGCCACGTCGTCTATGCGTCGCTCCTCGGTTTTCTTATCCACAACATGTACCAAAAATGCTTGGTACCCTTTTCGTAAATACTTATTTTCCTTCATGCATGTAATCATTTTCACTGCACGATTACTCTTTTCTCCTTGAATCATCAACATTTCTCCTGACGGTAAAGGTAACCGTACAATCTTCTCATGACAGATGATCTCTGCGCGGTTCAGTGACAACCAATCCATGCCAACCACTATATCGAAGCTCCCTAGTTCTACCGGTAGTAAGTCTATTTTGAAAGAATGACCTTCTAACGTTAAGGAACATCCTGGTACTATTTCTCCTGATTCAATCAACTTACCATCGGCTAGCTCTACTGTATATTTGTTATCTAGCTTAAGGGATTCGATCTCTAATAGTGGTCTAAACTCAGTGGACACAAAGCTTAAATCAGCACCGGAATCAAATAACACAGAAGCAAAGTGGTTGTTTACAAGAAACGTACCAGTGACTGTGTTAGGATCCTGTCGTGCCTCTGGTGCTCCTAACATGAACACACGTCCACGAGCTGGCTGGTCAATGTTGTTGTTCGCCCGATTGTTGTTGTTGTTGGCTTGGTTGTTGTTGTTTCCACGGTTGTTTCCATTGTTGTTGCGGTCACGAACGTTGTTGGCGTTACGGTTTTGGTTATTGAGTCGAGGGCATCGGTTTCGATAGTGCCTCATGTCACCACATTCGAAACAACCCTGGTTTTGGCGAGCAGTGTTTCCCTTAGGGGTAGGGTTTACCTTACAGTTTTGGGCTTTGTGACCCCATCCCTTACAGCTGTCGCAAAACCAACACTCACCCTCATGGTGTTTGCTACACTTATCACACTTAGGTTTGTTACCCAAGTATGGTTTTGGTTCCACAATAGTGGCAGCGTAAGACTTTGGATTTCCAGATCCTTTCTTGTTGGATTGACCCTGACGGTCATTCCACTTACGCTTCTTACCTCCAGAACTACCAGCTTCAGCACTGCTCGGCTCAACCTTAACCGACACAGTCTTCTTTGTCAGTGTCCCCATTCTAACTACTTCATCAGTCAAACTCTGCGCTAAAGTAACAGCGCTCCTAAATGTGTCAGGTTTGGAGGACGTAACTAAACTCCTGATCTGTGGTGCCAGTCCATACACATAGCGTTCAATACGCTTATACTCAGGTGTTACCATATGTGGCACAAGACGAGCTAGTTCTTGGAATCTAGTTGTGTAACCAGTGATATCAGCACCAATCATGGCAATGTTCCACAGCTCAGTCTCAATTTTCTGCATCTCACTGCGAGGGCAGAATTCTTCCATCATCATACGCTTCAATGTTTCCCATGTCATGGAATAAGCAGCTGGTCGTCCCATCGACTGAACTTGACTGTTCGACCAAGTCAAAGCTTTATCAGCTAGTGTACAGGCAACATACTTCACCGCAGTGTCTGGTAGACAATCACTGATGTCCAACACAGAATCCATCTTTTCTATCCAGTGTATAATACCAATTGCACCTTCAGTGCCACAGAAAGGAGGTGGTTTACATGCCTGAAATGTCTTATATGAACACCCTTTGCGGTTATTCACAACAGTCTCAGCAATAACAGGGGTCGATCCACTGTTATTAATCCCAGTCTCACGGTTTCGACTTGCCTCATACTCGGCAATACCTTCAGCAATGCGTCTAGTAATCATCTGCTCAGTAGTTTCCTCAGTGTTAGGTGGTGGAATGGTTTCAGATGTAGGAGGTACAGTTGTTTTCTGACTGTTCCTAGTAATTCGTCGTTTTGGCGGCATGATTCAGTTCTGCGATGAATAAAATGCAGAAGTCAATGCCAAAATAATGAATGTGATGAACAAGATTTCACATTGTCTATCAAATGAATATTATGGAGAATTTGAAAGAATAATATTTCACATTGAATGTCGCACGATTTTGAAACACCCATATGTACTTTGTACAATATAATCACGTTGGCCAGGCGTCATTATATAATGCCAAATACATATTTCTTTTCATCATCGCTCAAGCGCAATCAATGTTTAAAGAAATTCAAGATAGAATCAATAATTCAAGGTATGGTAGGTTTCAAAGTTTGCAAGAAATGGTTTCAACAATTATTACGTGATAACTTTTCTATCACCTGTATATAGAGATGAATATAATTAGCACGAAATTTCGAATCGAACCTAAGTTATATTATACATTAACTAGAACGTTCTTACATCGTTTCATTACAAAACTTGATGATATCTTCTATATCCATCAAGAGTGATTTCCAATACAACACGAGTTGCTACAGTACTAATTAAACTAAACTTAGCTATACTTAGATCCTAACAAAACAATTATATTCCTACGACAGTTCTTCATCAGTTCATTATTAAGCTATCTTTAGCTATGTTCTCTGTCGCAGTGTAGATCTTTCACTTTTACTCTTGGTTCAGATTGGGAGAGAAATAGCGTGTCTCCAGCATAGTTTTATATCGCAGAGTCGGATAATAGTCCAGATCATTCTCAGTCGAGCATTTGCACAGACGTTTGATCCAAGACTTAACTCTTTTCTTGCGATTACTAACCACTTTCTTCCAGAAGCGAATTCTATCCCTAACTCGGACAGACATAGGCCTCTTTAGGATTCTCAACTCAGTTTCATAGTTCTTGCATTTAGATGCAAGTTCCCAGTTTTGACCATCTAGCTCTTCAGCTTGGTCTCTAACTCTCTCATATTCCTCTATGTCAATCAATCCAAAGTGGTGGTTCTCAATCTCTTCTTCCACCAGTTCCACTATCGGAATTGTTTCTGTATCGACATATTCATATTGAATTTGCTCGTCGACTGTGACGTCATCGTCTGATGAGTACTCACTTATGACAGGTTCTGTCATTTTTCCAGTTTCAAGGAATCTATAGGTTACAAAGACATGTTTCATTATCCATAGTTATGTAATCCCACTTGTCAATCATATGTTAGTTGTATGCAAACGTATGTATGTATGAATGCATGAATGTTCTAGCCAAGGCTATAGTCTAGGTCTCTAAGGTTTTCAGTCACCTAAAGACTTCTAGTTCGCTATAACCAATGGCTCTGATACCAAGTCTGTCACACCCCAAAAATCCATAATTGTGTTTATTTAATGTTTAGCGGAAGCAAGTTATAATTAGCGGAAGGATTATGTGTAAACAGTTTAACAACGGGGTAATGACTTTACAATTGTGCATTCATAGTATCAGAGCATATGATCATACAGAACATAATATATAAAGGATGCCAATTAATAGTTATTACAAAAGTAGTACGACTATGTAAGTCGTACAGTAGTAATAAAGTTTAAAACATTTAAGTTTTACAAAACATATGTTAAAATAAGATTTCATGAGTATAACTGCAATGTCTGCAGTAATACAGAGGAAATCCTCAAAAGCTGTCCCACATTATATGGCATCCTAAGTAGTCCAGAGTTGTCCATCCTGAATGCATGCGATTCCTACTTACGTAGCTAATTTCCTGTAAAACATAGAAAGAAAGTCGTCAACAAATATGTTGAGTGAATTCACAGGTTTAGTATAAATATGTGGTATGTTAAACCATTTATGTTTAAGTTATTGAAATGTTATTCAATAAATAAAAGTTTGCAGGTTTTGCAAAATATAAGTTTGTAGGGTTGTTACTATAACACCACAATATTTCAAGAGACATTTTTTTTTTTTATCATATATATATATCGGAAGCGATTAAATACAAATCATGCACTATAGATTGCGTATAACATAATTCCCAAAACACAATCTATGCCTGCATGATAAGTTGGTACAATAACCACATCAGCTACAACATTAAGTTAGGTGTTATTTAAATTCCAAAACATAAGTTTATAAACGACTACATGTCGTATAGTCAGAGTAGGCAGTCAAACATTCTTCCAACTAACTTCTTGCCCACCCACATCAAAAGTAATCTGCAAGAAGTGAGGAGAGGGATTAGCACGAAGCTAAGTGAATAGATCACAACTATCAATCTAAACTATCATAGCAATTGATCACCACAAAGCATCATAACAAATACATCAAAGAGGATCGGTGGTCCTTGAGGTACCCTCATGCCGCGGTGGTTCCCCAAGTAACGCTTATAACCACTGAAGGCCAAACAGTGGTCTTACCGATAGTTTAGTACCATTACTACATACGACATGATTTCAATAAACAACACATGTACAAAGTCATCATGTCGTCCAAAGTAACAGTATCCAAACCCAATATCATATTGACCCCTGACAAGATAGCACATTCCATAATCATCATGGCAAAATGTACTTATTCACATATAACTGTAAAACCATGTTTACCCGTTGTAACCGGATTGTTACAACTAATTCAGAATGAGAGTCAATGATCCACTCACCCTTCACAGTCACCGTCTTCACTCAAAGGTCTAATATTATTGAGTCTTCGGTTTATCTGAGAACACAAGAAGATTACAAGTTAATACTCATTTCATATGATATCTAACATTCATTAAACACTTAATATCAGTTCAACAATTATTAAGTATCATAACGATAGCATACAAGTTGATTAACACAAGTTCTAATCAACAAAAATGACAAAAGCTGCAAACAGTGGGAATCCGCCGGATTCCATGGGAATCCGCCGGATTCAAATGAATACGGTCGGATTCCCATGAATCCGCCGTATTCCCACCCCCTTTCAGCTCCAATTTGGGACAGAACTCTAACTAAGGAATACGCCCTCGGAATACGCCGGATTCCCATGAATCCGGTATCTGAATCCGCCGGATTCCAATGAATACGACCGGATTCCCATATGATCTAGACCGACATAAAAAGGGGGAATCCGACCGGATTCCCGTGAATCCGCCGGATTCCCAAGAACATCAGGCACGCCCAGTTTCTGCAAAACCAAACTCGAACCAAAAACCACAACTAACCAAATTCGAACACTTTGCATGATCTATACATAAAAACAACTTAAAGCATCAATATATATCAAGTTCTAACAACAATAATCTCATCAATCATCAAATCTACTCATTTCTACTTAATTTCATCAAACCCTAACATATGCATACATATAATCAAAGGTAATTTGAACTTACAATCGAGATGATAATCCGTTAAAGATGAAGATAATCACGTGCTAGTACCAATCCAAAGCCTCAATCGATTTCTAGTTGTTAATCTTTGATCTCTAAATTGTTAGGTGTGTGTTTTTGTATTTGAGAGGTTATAATGAATTTGGGATGGAAAAACAATGAGCCGATCCCCAACTAAGGGTGGGTATAATTCAGTATAAATTATACCCGCTCTAAACCTATTGTCTGGAACCTAAAAACCGTTTACATGAAAATATATTTTATTATACCGTCAACTAGATTTATTTAAAACAAGTAATAATTTATGTATCACAATAAGTCATTTGACCGCTGGACATATTTATTTCAATTAGCCAAATAATACTAATTATTTCTAAACTCAATTAAATAATCAAATGAATTAAGTACATTACCAAATTTCTCCTAGGCCGGTAACGAGGATGTTACAAATCTTCCCTCCTTAAGAAGATTTCGTCCCCGAAATCTCGCCACGCTCAAAGAGGTTAGGGTAACGCAACCTCATGCTTTCCTCCGTTTCCCACGTAAGATTTGCACCCAAACTATGTCGCCACTTAACCAAAACCATGGGTATCTCCTTCTTTCGAAGTTTAGTCACTTTTCTATCTACAAGCTCTATGGGTTCCTCTACAAGTTTCTGACTTAAGTCGACACGCAAGTCTTGTAACGGAAGGACTTGGGATTGGTCCTCCACTTTACATTTTCTTAAGTAACATACATTGAAGGTGTCATGAATACCCGCTAATTCAGGAGGAAGATCTAACGATACCGTTTGATCATTAACTACTTGGCGAATTCTAAATGGCCCAATAAACCTAGGAGCAAGTTTACCACGCTTACCAAACCGAATCACACCTTTCCAAGGGGAAACCTTTAAATAAACCAATTCACCCACCACAAACGAAACCGGACGGCGCCGCGGATCGGCATACTGTTTCTGTCTATCCCGTGCCGCTTTTAACTTCTCACGAGCAATTGCTACCTTATCAGCAGTAATCTGAACAATATCTGGACCCGCAAATTGTTTCTCACCCGCTTCCAGCCAACAAGTGGGTGTTCTACAACGACGCCCATAAAGCATTTCATACGGAGGCATACCTATACTCGAGTGATAAGAATTATTATACGCAAACTCGATCAATGGCAGGTGTGAATCCCAAGACCCACCATATTCTAACACACAAGCACGCAACATGTCCTCCAAAGTTTGAATGGTGCGCTCTGATTGCCCGTCCGTCTGAGGGTGATAAGCCGTACTCAAATTAATTCGGGTACCCAATTCCTTCTGCAAACCCTGCCAAAACCCGGACACGAATCGTGGATCTCTATCCGACACAATAGATAAAGGAATTCCATGTCGCGAAACGATCTCATTGACGTACAATTGGGATAATTTACTCAAAGAAGCCGTCTCACTAGTAGCAAGAAAGTGAGCACACTTAGTCAATCGGTCCACAATCACCCAAATCATGTCGTTTCCTCTAATGGTTCGCGGAAATTTTGTTACAAAGTCCATCGTAATGTTTTCCCATTTCCACTCGGGGATCTCAAGTTGTTTCAACGACCCATACGGTTTCTGGTGCTCGGCCTTTACTTGAGAGCATATATGGCATGATTCCACAAATCGAGCAACATCCATTTTCAAAGTAGGCCACCAATACAAAGGTTTCAAATCATTATACATTTTAGTGCTACCGGGATGAATCGACAATCTGGACTTATGAGCTTCCATCAATATTACATCACGAAGCCCACCAAGCAAAGGAACCCAAACTCGCGATTGGAATGTCTTTAATCCACGAGAATCGTCACATAAAAGTTCTTTTCTTTTCAATAGAATCTCGGCCTTCAAATTTTGATCCAACAATGCTTCCATTTGTGTCGTTCTCAATTTTTCAATCAAATCAGAGGAAACTTCCAATCGCATAAAGCAAGCTTTCTCAAATTTCCCTTTTCTACTCAACGCATCCGCGACCACATTCGCCTTACCAGGATGGTAACGAATCTCACAATCATAGTCTTTTATCAACTCTAACCATCTCCTCTGACGCATATTCAGTTCCTTCTGAGAAAACATGTATTGAAGACTCTTATGATCCGTACAAATAACGCATTTAGTACCATACAAATAGTGCCTCCAGATTTTCAAGGCAAAGACTACAGCTGCAAGTTCTAAGTCATGGGTAGGATAATTCTTTTCATGAGGCTTAAGCTGACGAGAAACATACGCAATGACCCGACCACGTTGCATCAAGACACCACCCAACCCCGCATGCGAAGCATCACAATACACAATAAAATCCTCGGACCCTTCAGGCAAGGCTAAAATTGGAGCCTGACACAATAACTGTTTCAAAGTCTGGAAAGCCGACTCTTGTTGATCATTCCACTGAAACTTAACATCCTTTCGAGTCAATTTCGTCAAAGGACCCGCGAGCTTAGAGAAATCCTTGATAAACTTTCGATAATAACCCGCTAGACCAAGAAAACTCTTAATCTCCGAAGCAGACTTAGGCGCTTGCCAATTCATAACTGCCTCAACTTTAGATGGATCAACCTTAACTCCATCCTCACAAATAATATGCCCAAAAAACTGGACCTCACGCAACCAAAACTCACATTTGGAGAACTTAGCATACAACTTCTCCTGTTTCAAAGTGTCGAGTACTAAACGCAAGTGTACTTCGTGATCAGCCTCAGTCTTAGAATAAATCAATATATCATCAATAAATACAATAACAAACTTATCAAGATAGGGCCGACAAACTCTATTCATCAAATCCATAAAGACCGCCGGAGCATTAGTTAACCCAAAAGGCATAACAAGAAATTCATAATGACCATATCTAGTACGAAAAGCCGTCTTAGGAATATCCTCCCCACAAACCCGCACTTGATGATAACCCGACCTCAAGTCAATCTTAGAGAAATAGGAAGACCCTTGCAATTGATCAAACAATTCATCTATTCGGGGGAAAGGGTATTTATTCTTTATGGTTCGCTTATTCAACTCTCTATAATCAATACACATCCGAAGGGTGCCATCCTTCTTTTTAACAAACAACACGGGTGCACCCCAAGGAGACGAACTAGGCCTGACGAAACCCTTATCTAATAGCTCCTGGATTTGGGTCATCATTTCACGAATTTCGGAGGGAGCTAGTCTATAAGGAGCCTTAGCTATGGGAGTAGAACCCGGAATTAGGTCAATTTTATATTCCACCTCTCTAATGGGAGGTAACCCAGGCAATTCATTAGGAAAGACGTCAGGGTAATCAGAAACCACCCGAACATTGGAAACGGTTTTCTTTTCTAATTTTGCATCGACTATATAAGCCAGGTAGGATACACACCCCTTAGCTAAAGATTTACTAGCTTTCATCATAGAAATCATAGGGATACTACCTCTTTCCCGTTCCCCTCGAGCCACAACAAATGACTCATTAGAGATTGGAATCCTAATTAGTTTCTTATGGCACTCTATACTTGCCTTATTCTTACTTAACCAATCCATGCCTACAACCGCATCAAAACTGGGGATAGGCATCAATAGAAAAGAAATTGGGAAACTATGATCCTCAATCAAGATGCTAGCTCCAGTCACCGATGTGGTAACTGGAACTATCTTGCCATTTGCTATCTCAACCTCAATAGGATTTGTAATACAAGTGGGAGTCAATTTCAGTTTGTCGCAGAAAAGCATAGATATAAATGAGCAATTGGCTCCCGAATCAAACAGAACAGTAGCTGGTACAGAGTTGATTAGAAATGTACCAGTGATAACATCTTCAGTCCTGACAGCATCATCAGCTGTCATTTGGAATGCCCTACCAGTTGCCGTTGGTGGATTCTTTCTTTTCTGGCCAGAAGATGAAGACCCTCCGACCACACCCATCTTTTGTTTCCTAGCCTCCGGACACAAACCCGAACGATGACCTTCCTTTTGACAATTCCAACACACATGTCTAGGAAACGCACAATCCTTGATATCATGACCAAGTTGTCCACATTTGATACACCTAGCAGTTTGTGGAGTGCAAGGACCCGTGTGTCGCGATTTACAATTGTGGCACCAATTGGTTCTATCCAATGATTTACTATCCGAACTGGACTTCTTAGGTTGATGAGATCCCTGCCATTTCTTCTTTCCAGGACTACCCGAAGATTCACCCTTGGGTTTAAATGAAGACTTTTCCTGTACCTCCAAACCTTGTGCCCTAACATCCCCATCCACAGAACGGGCAAGGTCAAAAGCTTGGGAAAGAGTACCCGCCAATCTCACGGTCGTCCGATAAGTATGCGGTAACATTCCCACAAAATGGTCAATCTTCATACGTTCCTCCGGTACCCATTGTTGCACGAATCTCAACTTGTCAGTGAATTGGGAAATGAGATCATCCATCGTCATCTTATCCGTTAATTGCAAATCCAAAAACTCGCGTCGAATCCGAGTCATGTCAAATCCAGAACAATACTTCTTACAAACCTCATTGTGGAAATCAGACCAACAAATCGATGCTCTCTGCTGTGGGGTAAAATGTGATGTAATGGAATCCCACCAAACCATTGCAGGACCCTTCAGAAGTTGCACCGCAAAAGGAACCTTGACTTCCTCTTCACATCGACAAACCTCAAACTTTCTTTCCACATCCCTCAACCAATCCAAGGTAACGGAGGGATTTGTACTACCCGAATAATCCGATGGTCCACAAGACTTGAAAGTCTTAAAAGAGCATAGCTTTGGTTGACTCTGAGCTTGAAATATCGGAGTCTGATAACCCGAAGGTCCGGAAGAGAACGGAGCCGAAATTGGATAGGTACCATAGTGTGGATGATGATAATAAGACTGAGATACTGGAATCTGCGAAGTCACCAAAAGTGGTGGTACAGTGCTAACAGTAGGTGGCAAAGATTGCAAGATTTGTTGAGAAGACCGGTTTTGTTGTTGTTGTTGCAAAAACTGTTGTTCTATTGCCTTAAGTCTCAGATTTTCTGTCTCTAGATGAATCATATAATCCTCATGATCAAAATCCCCTGCAGAAAAGGTAGTACCAGTTTGACCCTGGCTAACATTTTGGGTTTCAGAAGGGGATACATTAGTTCGAGGGGCATCATTGGGTGTGTCAGCTGGAGGTTCATTCTCTGCCATATCTGTACCAAAACAACATCTCATAACACGTTAGTTGTTAGTACCTATATACTAACCAACTTCACATGCTAACAAAATCCCACTCTAAGGAATGTTTGACTGACACATATAGATTTGGGATTGAACACTTAACCCATGCTCAATTCACCCAAACCTAGGCTTTGATACCAATTTATAACACCACAATATTTCAAGAGACATTTTTTTTTTTTTTATCATATATATATATCGGAAGCGATTAAATACAAATCATGCACTATAGATTGCGTATAACATAATTCCCAAAACACAATCTATGCCTGCATGATAAGTTGGTACAATAACCACATCAGCTACAACATTAAGTTAGGTGTTATTTAAATTCCAAAACATAAGTTTATAAACGACTACATGTCGTATAGTCAGAGTAGGCAGTCAAACATTCTTCCAACTAACTTCTTGCCCACCCACATCAAAAGTAATCTGCAAGAAGTGAGGAGAGGGATTAGCACGAAGCTAAGTGAATAGATCACAACTATCAATCTAAACTATCATAGCAATTGATCACCACAAAGCATCATAACAAATACATCAAAGAGGATCGGTGGTCCTTGAGGTACCCTCATGCCGCGGTGGTTCCCCAAGTAACGCTTATAACCACTGAAGGCCAAACAGTGGTCTTACCGATAGTTTAGTACCATTACTACATACGACATGATTTCAATAAACAACACATGTACAAAGTCATCATGTCGTCCAAAGTAACAGTATCCAAACCCAATATCATATTGACCCCTGACAAGATAGCACATTCCATAATCATCATGGCAAAATGTACTTATTCACATATAACTGTAAAATCATGTTTACCCGTTGTAACCGGATTGTTACAACTAATTCAGAATGAGAGTCAATGATCCACTCACCCTTCACAGTCACCGTCTTCACTCAAAGGTCTAATATTATTGAGTCTTCGGTTTATCTGAGAACACAAGAAGATTACAAGTTAATACTCATTTCATATGATATCTAACCTTCATTAAACACTTAATATCAGTTCAACAATTATTAAGTATCATAACGATAGCATACAAGTTGATTAACACAAGTTCTAATCAACAAAAATGACAAAAGCTGCAAACAGTGGGAATCCGCCGGATTCCATGGGAATCCGCCGGATTCAAATGAATACGGTCGGATTCCCATCAATCCGCCGTATTCCCACCCCCTTTCAGCTCCAATTTGGGACAGAACTCTAACTAAGGAATACGCCCTCGGAATACGCCGGATTCCCATGAATCCGGTATCTGAATCCGCCGGATTCCAATGAATACGACCGGATTCCCATATGATCTAGACCGACATAAAAAGGGGGAATCCGACCGGATTTCTGTGAATCCGCCGGATTCCCAAGAACATCAGGCACGCCCAGTTTCTGCAAAACCAAACTCGAACCAAAAACCACAACTAACCAAATTCGAACACTTTGCATGATCTATACATAAAAACAACTTAAAGCATCAATATATATCAAGTTCTAACAACAATAATCTCATCAATCATCAAATCTACTCATTTCTACTTAATTTCATCAAACCCTAACATATGCATACATATAATCAAAGGTAATTTGAACTTACAATCGAGATGATAATCCGTTAAAGATGAAGATAATCACGTGCTAGTACCAATCCAAAGCCTCAATCGATTTCTAGTTGTTAATCTTTGATCTCTAAATTGTTAGGTGTGTGTTTTTGTATTTGAGAGGTTATAATGAATTTGGGATGGAAAAACAATGAGCCGATCCCCAACTAAGGGTGGGTATAATTCAGTATAAATTATACCCGCTCTAAACCTATTGTCTGGAACCTAAAAACCGTTTACATGAAAATATATTTTATTATACCGTCAACTAGATTTATTTAAAACAAGTAATAATTTATGTATCACAATAAGTCATTTGACCGCTGGACATATTTATTTCAATTAGCCAAATAATACTAATTATTTCTAAACTCAATTAAATAATCAAATGAATTAAGTACATTACCAAATTTCTCCTAGGCCGGTAACGAGGATGTTACAGTTACCCTAAAATACAGATTGATGTGGTTTGTTACCCAAAATACAGATTTATGTGGGTTGTTACCCATTATGTATGTCTGGTTGTTTACCAGAATATAAATATAATCAGTACGTATACTGAAGTAAAACAGATGTAGGATATGTTCATCCTAATAATATTTGTGGGAAATACTTAGACTTATAATCCCCTGAAAGGTGAGCTAAACCTCGCAGGTTAAAGTAACGCGACCTAACCCTATAACCAAACCACAACCAAAACTTATGTTGTTTGCCTGAAGGACATTTAAGTATACGCTCCATCCACAGGAGGGTCGTCACGGCAATAGTACTATTCGTATACTCAGTGGCTAGAGTCACCTAGCTAATGGTTATAGTCTGCATGACATAAGGTCTTTCATGCACACATTCTCAAGTCTGGTCCGTACTAGGATCTGTTGTCTAATTCCCAAAACAATTGTGAAATAATATTTCATATCAAACAGTTGTATAAAGCAATAAAGCATTTATATAATTTGCTGCATATGTTTGCATGCAGTTTCTATGTTTACACCCCTATGTTTAAAAGCATAAAACATTTGTAAAGTAGGGGCTGTGAACTCACGGTGATTTGCTCGGTATGAAAGCTAGCAGCCAAACAGATAAAAGCCCAAGGTATGTTAACCTATACAATAAATATATTAACATAAGTACATTTGATTTGTTTTAATCACTTATGTTAACTGTTTGTTTGTATAGGTTAACATACCTTGGGCTTTTATCTGTTTGGCTGCTAGCTTTCATACCGAGCAAATCACCGTGAGTTCACAGCCCCTACTTTACAAATGTTTTATGCTTTTAAACATAGGGGTGTAAACATAGAAACTGCATGCAAACAAATGCAGCAAACTATATAAATGCTTTATTGATTTATACAAACTGTTTGATATGAAATATTATTTCACAACTGTTTTGGGAATTAGACAACAAATCCTAGTGCGGACCAGACTTGAGATGTGTGCATGAAAGACCTTATGTCATGCAGACTATAACCATTAGCTAGGTGACTCTAGCCACTGAGTATACGAATAGTACTATTGCCGTGACGACCCTCCTGTGGATGGAGCGTATACTTAACTGTCCTTCAGGCAAGAAACATAAGTTTTGGTTGTGGTTTGGTTATAGGGTTAGGTCGCGTTACTTTAACCTGCGAGGTTTAGCTCACCTTTCAGGGGATTATAAGTCTAAGAATTTCCCACAATTATTATTTAGGAAGAACGTATCCTACAAATGTTTTACTTCAGTATACGTACTGATTATATTTATATTCTGGTAAACAACCAGACATACATAATGGGTAACAACCCACATAAATCTGTATTTTGGGTAACAACCCACATCAATCTGTATTTTAGGGTAACAACCCTACAAACTTATATTTTGCAAAACCTGCAAACTTTTATTTATTGAATAACATTTCAATAACTTAAACATAAATGGTTTAACATACCACATATTTATACTAAACCTGTGAATTCACTCAACATATTTGTTGACGACTTTCTTTCTATGTTTTACAGGAAATTAGCTACGTAAGTAGGAATCGCATGCATTCAGGATGGACAACCCTGGACTACTTAGGATGCCATATAATGTGGGACAGCTTTTGAGGATTTCCTCTGTATTACTGCAGACATTGCAGTTATACTCATGAAATCTTATTTTAACATATGTTTTGTAAAACTTAAATGTTTTAAACTTTATTACTACTGTACGACTTACATAGTCGTACTACTTTTGTAATAACTATTAATTGGCATCCTTTATATATTATGTTCTGTATGATCATATGCTCTGATACTATGAATGCACAATTGTAAAGTCATCACCCCGTTGTTAAACTGTTTACACATAATGCTTCCGCTAATTATAACTTGCTTCCGCTAAACATTAAATAAACACAATTATGGATTTTTGGGGTGTGACATAGTACGTAACCGTTGATATCACTCATTACATTACCCTCATGAGTCAAAACGATACACTCATGCAATCCACGAGAAAACCAAACGGTTAAAACCGATCCATCCAAATAGTAATTTGGTCCGGTTCGGTTTGGATTCGATATTTGTTTGGATGGATCGGATTCACATTTTGAGAACCAAAATCCAAATGGATTTATATAAATGGATCGGATTTGATCTAATCCATCCAAACGAACACCCCTACTAACTTCTGTTAAGCTTTTTCGTTAAGTGACATAAAATGACCAAAAACCCCTTCATTTTCTTCCCTTATTTCTTTCTTCAAAATTTAAAACCCTAGCCACAACCAGATGGTTATGGTCTTCAATACTCAAGACAAAAAGAAACCCTAAATCACCAACTCCCCACAACCACTATGTCTGTTTATCATCATCACAACCAGAACCTTGCCCACCAAACACCACCACCACCACCAACGAATCCGTGAAACCACCCACCATCACCATCACCATCGAAATTACATGTACAACAACCGCCATCACTACCGGATATAGCATCAGCGTACACAACCGGTGTCTTTTAAAGTTTGATGTGTTTGATGGTTCATCGGATCTCGCAAACTCAGGTTAGATCTGCTTATCGTTAGTCATCGGATGTTGTAACCATCGACGTATCAGAGTTGCTGGATGTCGCCACCACCACGGAACTTCTGAGTTGCGAACCATTGACCACCTTCTTCTGGCCCAGATCTCAAACTACGGCGTGTTTTCTAGTCGAAAAACGAATTTGGATATGAAACCGCTCAACGAAAAGCTCGACAAAAAACTGAGTGAAAAGAACTCTCGTATGGACGGCGACAAAAAACAATGATGTTCGATTGGTGGTAGTCTTCGATCCGCAATGATGCACAAATCCGGTGATCGATAGTGGTATTCTTTGGCGATGCACATATGTGGAGATTGATGGTGGTGTCCTTGTTCTCTGGTGATGCACAAATCCGGCCGACTTCTACATTTGGCGACATAATCTAAAACCAAAACCTGGTTCCGAAGACCGATTTAAGTTTAAGAATTTCGAATTCGATTTTTTACTTCAAACCTGATTTGGGTTTTTACTTGTGAATTGTGATAGATTTGGGGGTTAATGACGATTTAGTATATGCATTAATTATTTTCTCTCAAGATTTTGATTTGGTCATATATTTTGGGAATTTGATTCTTTGGGATGTTATGGAGAAGATGTAAAATTTTGTCTTGAATGAAAAATTTGTGAGTTTGACTTTACTCGTGATCATCAATGTTACATTTGTTAGTAACAAATTTTGAGTTGTGTATTTCACAATCTATTTGGAGCCTTTTGAAAATAAAATAAAAAATACAAGGGTACTCTTGTCAATTTACTAGATTTAACGGAGAAAATTAACAAAAGTTAGCCAAAAGGACAAAAACAACGAAAAATAAAGACATCAGGGACAAAAATTGCATAAAAAATTATTTACGGATAAAACCAGCCAAAATGCAAGACCACAGGGACAAAAATTGCAAATTTCCTTTTTTCTTTTTTAAGGTTTTACATGCTAAAGTTGGCATGATGATTGATGAGTAAGAAGCACATGACAATCTAAGGTTAGAAAGGAGTGTGGATATGATTGACTCATGAGTCATGACTAAGCTTTATAATTTTTGTTTATCAAAACAAGATTTTGTTGATCTTTATCATGCAAATTGCCCAAAGAGGTAACGAAGATCGAAAATTTTTCAATAAAGTGAATATCACTTATTTCATCGTCAAACAGGACCTTTAATTTTGATTTCTACCCAAAAAGGATTAGTGTGTCAAAAAAACTTAAATTAAGAGGAATATCAGTCGCTCGATTTTTTATTTTTTCAAAATTGAATCTTGAAACGACTTGTATGAGTTATGATGTGTTTAAGAGGTTGACATCGTTAAATCATCACCATACAAGAAACCTTCAATTCCACGAATCGTCATCTTTTGGATACGTATTTGTCACTTTGATTCTGGAACCCTAGGTGGCTTTCTCACAATCCCAAATGTTTTAAACTTTAATTGGTGTTATAAAGTGTTTATAAATGATGCACATAACTTTTAACCGACCTTGATTTTTAAAAATAAAAGTTTACCCGCTGATATTTCCCTTAATTTAACTTTGTTGACAAAATAATCCTTTTTGGGTAAAAACTAAAATTAAGCGTCATTTTTGAGCGACGAGAAAAGTGATATTCACTCTATTGAGAAATTTTGGATCTTACATTACCTTTTTAAACTATTTGCCCATCTTTATAATTCAATCAAATTTATTCATTAACATGTGATAATACTTATAAAAATATAGATTTCTTTTATTTGTATTTTTTGTTTTTATCTTTGTGTTTATCTAAAGGTACGTGACTATGCCATGCAACAAAATAACTAGAAAGTGCTACATTTGCAAATTTTGAGTGGCAAATCTTCAAATTAACGTATTTGATGAGATTTAACGGAATAAGTTATATCACATTTTGTCAAATACCATGAGTGAAATAAAAATTCAGGTCAAAGGACACTTAATCTGCTTAATTTGGGACTGAATTCGTAATATATGTAAGACTATATGGCCTTTTATGTAATTTACTCAAGAATACTTTACAAAGTAAGGGTGTAATTGAGTCAAGTTGAGTCAACACAATGCTAAGCTCGAGATCGACTCGATTAGAAAACTCGACTCGAGCTCAATCGAACTTGTATTTTTAAGCTCGGCTAATGAATTGATACTTTCGGATTCGACTCGACTCAGTTATGAATATGAAAACATAAATAATAAATACATTAGAATTAATATTAATTGACTCGATACTTTCAAATTTGACTCGAATTGACTAAATACTTTAATGCTCGACTCAACTCTATTAAATAATACTACCTCCGTCCCAAAATTATTGTTTAGTTTTGACTATCTAGAGTCTTTCTTTTTCAACTTTGACATTAAATTTTTTTGTTTGTGTTATATAATATTTGATGCAAAATATATGAATATATTGAGTTTTGAATGTATTTTCATCAAGTATTATATAACACAAATAAAAATATTTAATGTCAAAGTTGAAAAAGAAAGACTTCAGAAAGTCAAAACTGGACAATAATTTTGGGACGGAGGTAGTAATACGCTAAGTTGGTAAATATGTCAATATACATATAAATGGAGGGTAAAAATGCAATAGTATGCAAGTTCGATTAGGCTCGCGAGCCTCTCAAGTCGAGTATTTTAATTCTCGAGCTTGACTCGAAACTCTACTCGAGTAGCTCAAGCTCAACTCAACTTGTACCGGTTCGATTTGAATATTTCTTGAGTAGCTCACATTTATCTCTTCTAATACTCGTAATGAATAAAACAAAGTGACCTTTATGTAAGAAAAATGATTGTTATAAACCTATTCTTAAATTTATAAGACTAAAAAATAAGGGTGGTGATTTGTACAACACTAGAAATTAGCCCTACATCATTTTTATGCATTATTGTGTTGTACTGTACAACGCAGTAAATCAGTTTTAGTGATGCATGACTAAATTTTGATATAAAGCAGTTTTAATGGTGTATGACATAAAAAAAATAAAATAAATAAAAAAAATTGTGTACAACGTTGTAAAGCAGTTTTAGTGATGTATGACTAATTTTGTATGTAAAGCAGTTTTAATGCTGAATGACATAAAAAAAAATTAAAAAAATTGAACCGATCAAAAAATATTAGGCTAGATTAGTAGTAACTTTACAAAACTTCCTCGCAACCCGTTGCCCTAAAACAGAACATCGTCTCCTTCCACAGACCGCAAAATCAAACAGAAGACTATACAACCACGCCTCTCTGTAGAAACACAGAATTGAGCTACGTTCATAAATCAATAATGGGTAAGAAGAAGAACAATGAAAGCAATCAACAACGGCAACAACAATCACCATCACCAAGTGAACAACAACAGAATGAAGGTAAATTCTTGTTAGGCAAACCCAAGTTCAAAAAGCTCGAAAACGGCCGTTACAAATGCGTCCAAACCGGCCACGAATTGCCCGCCGATGCTCGTGAATCATACGCACTAACCAAACACTGCCGCCTTGGACTCATCGATTCTGCTTTGGCTCGTAATAAACCACCTCTCAATATGTTCAATCAAGACCCCCTTTGCCGGTACACTTATTTCCCCAATTTGTTCAATACAATTATTAGGGTTTAGGGTTTACTCTATTAAACATCATTAGTTGTGATTTTTAATGTGTATGACTGCTTAATGTTAATTTGCAAGCTAACAATACACACTCTGGATAAATTTATGCTTTAGGGTTTACTTAATGAACATTAGTGATTACTTAAGTTTGAGTACTTAACATGTTAAAAAAGGAGAGATGAATTAGAATCTACACCACATTGATAGAATTTTGATTTCGTGCTGCGGTTCTTGGACATTTACCCTTTGATTGTAATTTCAACGTGTGTTTGCTGATTATTCGTTGTTTTGGTATATGGCAGGTCTAAGTTAATTTGCAAGCTAACAGGGCATACTGTGAATAAAAATGAGGAGCATATATGGAAGCATATCACTGGAAAACGTTTCCTCAACATGCTAGGTTTGTGTTTTTATTTAATTTCGATAATATATTTCTCCAAATCCTTATCGAATGATATTATGTTTGTTATGTGATTTCTTCTCTGTTTGGTTATCAGAGGATATAATTCGTATATATTTGATATTTGCAAAACCTCGAAGTTAGGTTATAAGAAGTTTGTTGATGGTGCTTAATTGTTTGAAGTGGTTTTTGTGTTTTTGATATTGAGGCACAAAATAAGTGAGGATCTTTTTAACTTAAACTTACACCTACATTAAGTGAAAGATTAAGGAGTATGCGGATGCATGTGCTATAATTCCTCTATTCTCACATTAGAATCCGTGTATAATTCTGACGAATAAATCGTAACCGGAACATACATGTTTTCGGGGTATATATTTTTGTGATTATATTGATTAAAAAATGTACGTTCCTGAAATCAAGTATGGCCACTACTTTTAAACAGAGAAACAGGAAGCTGAAAAAGAAGCATCGAATGGTTTGATGGAAGAAGAAGGCCAGCAGAAACCAGAAAAAGCTTTAACAAGCGAAGGAGATGGGTTGAAGAATAAAAAGAAGAAAGAGAAGAAGAAGAATAAGAAGAAAAAGGAGGAGGAGAATGATATTAGTAAGATCATTTCGGAAGTCAGGAATCCAGAAGAAAAGGATAGTGACACAGAGGAAGCAGAATTCTGGATGCCTCCAGAAGGAGATCGTTGGGACTTTGATGATGGGAAAGATCGTTGGGGTTCTGATTTAGAGTCAGATGTGGATCCAGAAGATGATGATGCAATTGAAACAGGTATATTCCGTGCAATAAAGCTTAAACAAATTCTATTTGATACAGAGGGAGATGTGGCAAATTGGTCGGGTTGGGTAATAGGTTGAACTGGGTTGTTTTTGTACGTGTTAAAATGGGTCGGTCAGGTTGACCTACAAACCTAATTGACCATTTGAAAAGTAAAATATGATCGCAATAGTTATGTTATTACAATAATAATCTAATTTATAATCAGTAAGGGAGGTCGTAAGCATTAAAAACATACTTTGAGTGACATTGATCTGTTTAAGCTGTTTCAGTTTTTGCTTATTCTTTTTAGCTGACTTGTTAATGATAAACCATATAATCCAAAGCCACCGGTTCAAACATAGTTTGGTTGAAATCACCACCTTATTATGAACTATAATTGCTTGTTATGCTTTAAAATATATCTGAAAGTAGTTTAAAATATTCTGTGGTGCTAACTGTACTTATCTTTAGATGTTATCGTTGAAGAGAGTAAGGACACACAAGAGCTTTCTAAAAGGTATTCGTTTGCTTCCTTCTACCTATTTTCATACCCTTTGACACTATCTTTTCTTGACATGAAGTGACATTTATATATAGGACAAAGAGAATGTCGATAGAACTTGAACCAAGTGACTTAGCATCAAAGAAGAAGAAAAAGATCCAATCCACATGATATATCCCAAGATATTTTTGAAATGTTGCAATTTTATGTAGCACCAGAGTTTGCTTGTTTTGTATTTTTAGAACCTTTTGTTATTGTTTTTTTTTTTAATGAATTTCATCATTAGTAAACAATTGGTCAATATGTATGTTCTATGAGGAATGCATAATCTTACAGTAATTATCACTAGAAGTTTCTCGATCCACCAATGGCTTTAGTTTTCAAAGTATTTGTGTATCATTTTCTAGAAAACCGGTTTCTACTTTTTTGAACTGCACTTTGCCTAACTAGTTGTTGTTAACCCTTAAACTCTGTAATTCTATTTATTTATTTTTTCTTAATAATAAAAATAGAGTATAATAAGAGGATAGTGATATTTTCACCTTTAATTTTGATAAATTCACCAATATTATGTATTAATAGTTTATTGTACATATGTATAATTTATATTTATGATGGATTTATCAAAAAACTTGGTGGGTATATCACCTCCCATAATTCAATCAAAGTACGAAAAATTTACTAGCGTCTAGCGGCACTTTGTTTCCCAAACGGGTAAATTCAAAAGTTTTAGCTACCATGAAAATCACTCAAATTGATTATAAGTATACCAAGAAGAGAATCGAAAAGTGATATTCCATCCCTCCTATCAAAATGTTTGCTTTTATTTGCACACATTTTTAAAAATGTCAAATAGTCACGGTGTTTACAAATCAAATTTCATTTATATTCACTAAAGTTTTTTCCGATTAATCAAACATCAAATGGAACACTTATCGGACAATCCAAAATAGAATTCCTTCCGCCACGAAATAATTGTCATCTAACAAAAAACACAATGTTTAGTAAAAAATTCATTGCTGATTTCTTTTCGTATTTTTTGCAAAATGACAGTTTTACCCTTAACTCATTAATTATCGTTTTTTTTTAAGTTTGTAATATGGACTGATGATTTCAGATAAGGGTAATATGATAATGTCGATCAAACTTCTCTTTCTATTTTTAATAATAAACAATTAATTAGGCCGGAGGAAGTAAATATTTTAGTGGGAGAGATGAGTACACAAATCACAGTAAAAAGTAAAAATGATGTACTCTATTTGTCTCAATTTAATTGTTCTTACAAAATTTCACACACGTTTAGAAACATAATAAGATTCATTATTTTCTAATTAAATGATTTTTGATCAGTTGAAATTAAAATGAATTCTGTTACATTTGAAAAAGGAAATATGAACAATAAAATTATTACGGAGTTATTATCAATTAAACTAAATATTAACTTTATTTATTTTTTATTACACATCACATCACATCACATCACGTTCCAATAAACTTTGATAAAAGTCAAAAAGGCTATAAAATTTAGTTCCGCATTTGCACATGCTTCTAAGTTGTTACCCGCTGTCTATTGTGAAGGTAGACTCGATGCATATCTTATATGCCGATGCCGACGTGTCAATTCCGGTCAAGTCCCCTACTCCACCTAACTAAATAAAAATTATCATTTCACACTAACCAAAATCTATTATTAATCAAAGACGCCCCCTGCTTTCCTAACAATAATTTTTATTTTAATTTTATATAAATATATAAAAAGATAATTAAAGTCGGAATCGGAATCGGTATCGGTGTCCTCCACTGCTGCTCTTACATCCGGCGTCAATCACATACTGTATTATATAAATATCATTAACAATCAGGTTTATCTCTTCGAATCATTCTTGTATATTCACTAATTACTTCATATAATCTTCTTTAATTACATGAATATGCTTAATTACTGATTACGTTAATTTACTTTAGTTCTGTGAGTTTAGATTCGAATATAATCTTCTTCGCCTTCGTTCTAATCGGCAGTGCTAATTTTTCGCGTTTGTTGCTGAATTACCGAACTTCGTTGATCTAGTTTGACCATAACTTTTTAGGTAAATTTACTATTCTATGGATTGTGGTAACAACATATCGATCAATTTACATTTCGGTGGCGTGTGTTGATGATATACTTGTATGACATCTAGCTTTCTTTAGAAGATTGTTTGATTTGCTTTTTGTAATTCAATCATTTGGTATTTGCTACACGAAATATATAAAATAAATAAATATCACATAATATACTGTATTATTAATATAACTATCCAAGATAAGTAACTTAGCTGGTAATTTAACGTCCATGAAGCTTCCAATAACCGCCTTATTAGGTTCCTGGAAATTGTTTAATCATATCCATACTTTTACTATATATACATACAGTGTTTGATTTAGTTTTTAATTGTTTTTGCATTTGAGTGATCAGAGTTTACTTTGCAGAAAGTTGTTATACAGAAGATTGATTAGTTCGGAAGTTTGAAGATAAATTGATTGGATTGGATTGGATTAAATGGGTGCTAAAACTTCAAGGGAAGAGGATGAGAATTATAATTCTCCCTCCTATCAACCAACATCGTCTTATTCCAGAAATCAGTACGGAAATAATCCTCAACCATCGTCTTCGTATCCATCACAATATGAGCAAAATTACCCAACCCAATACGAGCAGAATTATCCGGTTCAGGAGGCGTACCCAGCATATCCACCTGAACACCATCCTGCACCTGCGGCTGTAAGTCCATCTCCGGTTCCAACTCCAGCCCCAGCTCCGGTGTACGGAGGTCCACCCCATAGACCTCAGAATAAGTTTGATAGGAGGTATTCAACGATTGCCGATAGTTACAATTCGTTGGAACAGGTATCGTCACCTACAGTTTCTTATAAAACTCTGAGCATGTTGATAATGGCATGCATATATAATAATTCTCGAGCCAGTTTCTATATTCTGATTCTATCAATGTACATGTGCTTGGAATATTAAAATTTTGGCTATATTCTCGTATGCTGACTTGTATCGTGAAATCACGATTCAGTCTTTTGTGGGATTCAATTTTATACTTCTGGGGTAATTGGTCTAAAATTATAGAATGTACCTTTTTTACACGGTGGGATCTTGTGGCTGATTGTGAGATTGTAATGTGCGATTACTCTGGTTTCTTTGCTTGCATGTAGCTCTTTTATAAAGTTTGCAGTTGTTTAAAGCGGTCTTTATTTGCTATGCAGGTGACCGAGGCTCTTGCACGTGCAGGGCTCGAGTCCTCTAACCTAATTCTTGGTATTGACTTCACTAAGAGTAACGAGTGGACAGGTAAACTTATTATCCTTGATGCATTTTGTGTTGCTTTCGTGATGCTGAACATGCTAACCGTGCTTTTGGTATATAGGTTCAAGGTCCTTTCACAGAAAGAGTTTACATCATATTGGAGATGGTTTGAACCCCTATCAAATGGCGATATCCATTATCGGGAAAACCTTAGCAGCCTTTGATGAAGATAACTTGATCCCCTGTTATGGATTTGGAGATGGTATGGTTTGAAAGCTAGTGTTTAGTTTCTTTTATGATAATAAAAGAATATGGATTTGGTAATATCTTTTAAATGTTTTCAACTGGCAGCATCCACACATGATCAAGACGTTTTCAGTTTTTATCCAGAAGAGAGGTGTTGTAATGGATTCGAAGAAGTCTTGAGTAGGTATAGGGAGATGTTACCTCATCTAAAACTTGCAGGTATTAAAATCCCCTCTACCATTATCTTCATTCCTGTTTACTAATTCAGTTTTGGCAGTATTTCTTTTATGATCCATCATTTTTTATGTATATAGTTTTCGGGTGAATACTTATCTGCTATGTCACAGGCCCGACCTCATTCGCACCAGTCATTGAAAAGGCTATGACAATTGTTGAAGAAAGTGGGGGCCAGTATCATGTGTTGGTTATCATTGCTGATGGACAGGTAGAAATTCTTTTGGTCCATAAAATTCCTTTCAGTTTAGATATCAGCTGAACATATCTTTGACTTTGCACACTTCTACTGTTGAACTGCTATTAGCATGCATGACCACATTCTGTTAAGGATGAGTAGATGACAGGGTTCTATGAAACTGAATCTCACACACACACACACAAAAATTGTTTAGTTGCAAATTTGCATTTGAAGTAAATTTGTCCCTTTTAGTAAAATTCAGTTATTATCCCCATGATGCAAATCAAAGTTGATGGAATTTCGCACATATATTTCTTTGATTGCTATAAATGATCAAGTGCCTTATCCATTAGTCCTATAAGTTATTTTTTTTTGTTATACATGCTTACTACTGTAGCTATTATCGGGCCCGCCTCTCCTTTATTAATTGCAGTTGTTGGTTATTCGTCATCTTCGATAATGCAGCTATTGATTCGGTACTTCGTTCTCCACAACTAGATCATAATTGCTATTATTGTCAACCTAATTGACCATGGGAGACACTGCATGCCAAATTATTCCAGCTGACATGACTCTTCTTGAACCTTCTTGCTGACTTGTAGCTTACCATTTTTAACCCCTGCCAGTCCTGTTTTAACTTCATTTTTATGCTTTTTTGTTCCCATACTAAGAATAAACCATGTTGTAAAAGAACCACGGTGAACATATAAGCTTGAAGTTGATTGTTAACCTATCTTAATCACCTCGATTTTTTTGAATATTACGCAGTTATTTTTTTTTTCCTTCTCAATTTAGACTTGAACCCCTCACCTCTTGGTTGATGGGTCACCCCATACAAAGTCCCTTTGGTCTTAATCAAATCAAGTTATCCTAGGAAATCACAGTCACTGACACTATAAGCAGTGCAATGTGAAAGTAAATACATACGAAAATGAAAGAACACGGAATCTACAATTGCATAGGAGTTGATTTTTAAGGTATGATGGCTACCATCTCTGAGGTGCCTGGATACCCTTGAGGTCCCACTACAATTGTGGTGGCTTGATCATCTGGTAACAATCACACTCTATAACAATATAAGCAGAAGCTTCTATACAGAATTACATATGTACAACATGAATTACGTTGATTTCTTAACTCACCCTACACTTTGGATTTGCCTACAAATTGTCCACTATTCTTAGTTATATCTTTGTAGGAGTACTTATAGGGAACACGTGCATATTCAAGTATTCAACTGCTAAATTTTGCTATGAGATTCATCATATTTCTGATTATATAGGTAACAAGAAGTGTGGATACTGAACGTGGTCGATTGAGTCCACAAGAACAGAAAACTGTAGATGCAATAGTTGAAGCAAGGTGATCGTCTGTAACCTTTATCAAGTAGATAAAAAATTAAATGTCTCAATCTGAAGTGCAATACTCTTTTTTACAGCAAGCTTCCACTGTCAATTGTATTAGTTGGGGTTGGTGATGGACCCTGGGACACAATGAAGGAATTTGATGATAACATTCCTTCTCGCAGCTTTGACAATTTCCAGGTAACAATCTTGCTTCTTTCAATGTCTTTTACAGAGATGGCTATTTCAACCCATTAGGGTTATCTTAAATCTCAAATGGGTCAAATATAATATTTAGCTAAAAAGGTAACAGTCCAAATAGGTTGAAAGTCTCAAAAGTGTAATTTTAATGCATACAACCTGCTTTTATCTGAAAATTCAAAATTCTATATAAATAATATTATTTTGTAATCATATCTCATATCTAATGAGTTACATTCTATAAATAATAATAAATTAATTTGACACAAGTGTTTTTGGGTATACCCACAACTGGTTAGTAGTTACAACTAGTACTAAGATAAACCATTTCCCAACCCCTGATCTTGCAACTCTAGTTATTACTTGGGGCTAAGTATATGAAAATGTAACAAACTATGACAAAAACTCTATTGTGTGTATTAACATTTCGAAACCTCTATTATGTGTATCCAATCATCGATTTATTGCCAATTGCATGTAATTTTTCGACGTGGCGCTTTGTGTGAATGTCACGTTGGTGCTTTATATGGATGACACACCAGTCAAGTTACATATAATTAACAATAATTGAAAATTGGATACATACAATAGAGATTTTGAAAGTTGATACATACAATAGAGATATTGACAAAGTTTGTTACATTTTCACACTTATCTCTATTACTTATTTCCCCATTGGACGCACTGTCACAGTAGTATCTGGTATATCTGTGAGATGCTTCTCACTTTAAATATCCGTTCTCATGTTATTTCCTTTTTTTTTTGGTATGTAAGTTTGTCAATTTCACGGAAATCATGAAGAAGAATGTGCCTCCAATCCGAAAGGAGACTGAATTTGCTCTTGCAGCACTGATGGAAATTCCTACTCAATATAAAGCAACAATTGAACTGAATATACTAGGGTATTTGACTGGGTCTCACATAAATTCGAATTATTGTTACACATTTTGTCCACGTAAATTTGAATTGTACTTGACTGTCTTTATCCTCACATTATACTTCTGCTGTTTAAATCGACAGTAGTCGCAAAGGAATTTCTCCAAAGAGGGTTGCCCTTCCTCCCCCGGTTCATGTTGCACCATCTTTTAGCAGCTCAAAACCATCATATTCAGCTGGATTCCAGGACCCACAACCTTATTATGACCCAAACACTCCTGTTACTGCTGTTCCTTATTATGCTCCAACCAATGTAGAGCGCACGGCACCACCTATCCCAAATTCTACTTATGAAAATCAGGTGCATTTGATTTTGTATGATGCGTTTGGTTCTATTGCTTACATTTCTATCAATTCATTCTCATGGGAAGTGACTAATGCTAATCTTTTATATCTACCTTCACAGCTATGCCCCATCTGCCTAACCAACCCAAAGGATATGGCTTTTGGCTGTGGACATCAGGTATGCTCCATTTTGTTAAACATAGATAGGTGGCTAAATGGCCATATTGGGTGAATGGCTCAAAACGCTTTAATAAAATGAAGTGTTTCAAATGTGTCAGGTCAGGTTGACCCCCTACTGTTGATGGTCCTAATATTTTAGTGTAGTATTGTAACAGACTGTATATCATTATAATGTATCGGTGACTTATAACCTGCTAAACCCATTTGACCTGGTATCCTTTACATTAATTCTTTTGCATTATCACTTTGACCCAATTATCTCTGTAATAAAGTCCAATCCAGCCCATTTCACGCAAGCAGGTTAAAATTGTCACATATATTGAATTTCTATCTATATTGTACACTTTGTGCGGATGCCTGGACCTTTCATAACATTGTATGCTATTTTGCAGACATGTTGCGACTGTGGACAACCTCTGAAGTTATGCCCGATCTGTCGGAATAAAATCGAAACGAGAATAAAGCTGTATTAAGGTTGATTCCTTTATCCAGTGAAAATTGTTCTGTGTAGAAGCTCAAATTCTTACAAGATTAACGGTTTACGTTGTTGTAATGTCCTTAAATTTGTTTACTATCTTTCGTTCCAATTCTGGATCTGTAAATGAAAGGTACACTCGTTATAAGATGTGCATTAATTCATGTGTTTGTGTTTTACTATTTATTATACATTAAAATGATGTTTCCCTCATAATGCAATGTATACAATGCTTGAACATGAAATAAAGTTGACATGAGATACTTTTTGTATTGTTCTCATAGTGGTGGTGTGTTGTGTATATTCAGAAAATCACTGATAGTATATCAGATAAATTTTTAGTTCTGAATAATACCGAATTGCGTTGAAGCGCTATCTTTTTATGTAACGAAAAACTTTATACATAACATAAATGTATAAAAAGACTCGATACGAGTTGAACTTGACACCTTTTGATGAGAGTTGGTACAACCGTAAAATGATTACAGCGAGACCAACCAGTTTAACAAACACATAACAGCCTTAATAAATGTATAAACCTGCAATGGACGTGGATCCTATGAGTGATAAATGTATGTAGACCAAAATTTAAACGAAAACAGTATAAAGTAAACCTGCAAATATAAGAAAACCATTAATACAAAGGAACAAACTTGTTATGAAGAAAACGTAAGTAACATCATTTGTGGTTTCCTCACCTTCCAACATTCAATGCTTTGTTTGCCACCGGCTGACAGCTTCATAAACCACCCCAACGACCACAATCCACAAGATGAAATCAACACAACACTATTACTTGTTCAATTCTATCTCAAATTCTATACATCAGCGAGCATTCAATAATCAAAACACTACTACTTCCTTTAGATCTGTTTGATCAGAATCAGTTGATATGGCCATGGTCACCGGGTTTTCGTACCAGAGGCTGAGAAACGAAGGTGGCAGTGACTACGAGAAGGAAATCGAGCGGGAGATTAATCGGTTTAAGTCGAGAATCAGATGGACTTTCAGGTTGAAAAAGGTGCACGTTAGAAAAAGAGTGAAAATGAAGATTCCGAGCTTAAGGAAGTTCGTAAGGCGAAAAGCTCGCCTTGTAATAACTTCGTTTGCCAGGGTTGTGAAGAGGTTTAAGCAGAGCCGACCGCATTTTTGTGATTTGTTTGCTGGTAATTATCTGTTCTTGCAGGTTAATCCGAAACCTTTGAAATCGTCTTCACGGTAATGCTATCACTGAGAATATGGATCAAGAGGGTTGAAAATGGTGTTTCGTAGCTCTTTTGATAAGGTTTATGTTTTGTTGATTCGAATTAGTGGAAGTTATATGGCCTTTCGTGTTTAAACTTTGTTATAGGCAGAGAACTTGTATTCCAGAAGATGAAACTTTTGTTGTGTGATTAAGGCGTGATTATCAAATTAATTAGATTACACAACATATTTGAATCAATATAATTAACATTTGCATACTTTGTGATAAAGGCACGTGCATTACTAGTGTACGATATTTTAACATTTATAGGACTTTTAAGTCATTAACATGACACATGTAACATGTTAGTAAGTAAACATAATACATTAAAAACCCAAAGTGACCAAGATCTAGTGTCGGAAACAAGTCGAGTTTTCTCTTTAAACTACGGGCTTATAAGGACTTGACGGTAAGTCTTGTTGAGTGTATTGAGCCATACATATGTATACAAGTGCTAAATTTACACGGAGTATGTAAAAGGGTTGTAAAACCGAGCTTGAACTCGACTCGAGCTTGTCCAACTCAAACCATATGGAACTATAATCTCTTTATATAGACAAGCCCAAACCTTCATCATAAAGGCTAATTGACCATCTATTCATCTAGTTAAATGTTAAATCAATTTGGAGTTGGAACTTGATCTAAACATGTGAAGCTTGTTTCAACTTGTTTAGAACCTCAATACAAAACGTACTCATGAAACAACGCATTTATTCTTAGACAAAACGAATACAATTATCCATTAAATTATTCCTTTGAATACAATATTCATGCATTTGACCCGTAAAATATTGAAGATTATTGTATTAAACATTATGTTGTTTACTAATTTTCAAATCCCATATGACTTTGGGAGACAAATCAACCTAAGTATCATTTGATGGTGAAACTATTCAATTTTTGAACAGTAAGACAATAAGCAAAAGTACAAAATGTGTTATACTTGCTAACATGACTATTTATAAAATTGACCCTATGAATAGTGATTTGTAATATTACAATTAAATTTATAATTAAAGCTTTTGACAACATGAATTGTTCACTAACATGTACCATGTGCAAGTTATTATTCATATTCATATACTTATTATTTTATTTCGAGTTTAAGTCAACGATCGCCAACGTACTTTCCTTTTTGTTCCGAGATCACCAATCAACCGGGTTTATTACCATGATCACCAACGAACTTTCAAAAAATGAATTTCTTTGTAATTTTTATTGGCGATCTTAACTCCGTATTAAAAGTATGTTGGCGATCTCCAACCCGTAGGTAAAAATAGATTGGTGACTTCGACACGGAATTTGAAAGTTCGCTGGTGATCATGGTAATAAAACCGGTTGATTGGTGATCTCGAAACAAAAAGGAGAGTACGTTGGCGATCGTTGACTTAAACCCTTTTATTTCACATGTGAAATTATGAATATCCTCAAATATCAAGTTAATAAAGTTAAAAATCAACTTCAGGGACCAAATATGGTAGATTCCATCATACAAGGGGCAAAACTAAAACTTACAAAATATCTCCCAGAAAGAAAAAAAAAAAAAAAAAAAACCTACACTGTCTTCCTGTAATAATAATCTTTGGCCGTTGCTTCTTTGCATTAATCCACCCTTATCTTTCTGCATTTCATTTCCCCTATTTCTTGTTATGACTTCTGCTACAACAGTTCTTCAATTTCAATTACTAAACCCTAAATGCAGTACTATACCCACCACATTTGGGACAACCCCATATTTCCCTTTACCCTCTAAACCATTAAAGACCATAACTTTATCTAAATTCTCATCATGGGTCTGTCACAAAAACAAGATTTTATCTCCCAAATTAGCCCAATTTGTTACACAAAATTCAGATTGGTCACAACAAGTGACACAAGAAAGTGAAGCAGTAGAGGAAGAAGATGCAACTAATGATGAAGAAGAAGAAGAAGTAGAAGAAGAAGGAGAAGAATCATATTCAGAACCACCTGAAGATGCAAAGATTTTTGTGGGTAATTTGCCTTATGATTTTGACAGTGAGAATTTGGCTCAGCTCTTCAATACTGCTGGAACTGTTGATATTGCTGAGGTACAAAGATTTATCTATTTAATTATTTTAAAGAAAGTTTTATTGATAACAGATGTTTTTTGTTAGGGTCCATTTTCTATAGAGAAATATTGTTTTTTCTTCAGTTTTCTTTATAAAAAGATTGATTTTTTTTATTTGTTTATAAAAAGATTGATTTTTTTTTTTTTTTTTTTAACTTAGTTTTCAAAATTGTGTATGCTTGTGTAAATTGCAATGTGGATATTACAGTGGTGAATTTCATGTGTGATTTGTAGGTGATATACAATAGGGATACAGAACAGAGTAGAGGGTTTGGGTTTGTGACAATGAGCACAGTGGAAGAAGCTGATAAAGCTGTGGAGAAGTTCAATGGATATGTAAATTTTTCTCTCCTTAATTAGTTTTATGTTTGTGTTCACTCTAATATTGCTGTATGTATTCTTCTAGGGTTAGAAATAATTACAATCTTGATCTTACATAAACTCTATTCCAGCTCAAACTAAGACTTTGATGAAATTCGGCTCGAATGAGCTCCGAGTCAATTTCAGACTTGCAAAGCTGATAAAAATTGAACTCCCGTAGCCTTAGTTACATATATACCTTAGCAGTTACATAAGACATAGGGCTCGTAAAACTCAATAAGAATTCAGGTTAATTCGTATAAGCTAAAATTTGACTCATTATCTGTTTCGAATTTCGATCTCGATAATATAGCATGTCATGATGTGATTATTGTTGTAAACAGGATGTAAGTGGAAGACTGCTTACTGTAAATAAAGCTGCCCCAAGAGGTTCACAGCCAGAAAGACGAGTAGTAGGAACTTCTTTCAAGATATATGTGGGTAACCTTGCATGGCAAGTGGATAACAGTCGACTGGAGCAGGTGTTCAACGAACATGGGAAGGTAGTCGATGCAAGGGTCATTTATGATCGTGAAACTGGACGTTCACGTGGGTTTGGTTTTGTAACAATGGCAAGCGAGGCAGAAATGAATGATGCCATTGCTGCTCTTGATGGACAGGTATGCAAACTACTATAAGAAACCCCATTTAAATGTATATTTTCAGTCCATTTCAATATGGGTTGTGATAAATTGGTAAAGGGTCAAGCGGGTATTAGCTAAAGGTGAAGCGGATCAAATGGGTTGAACAGGTTTACAGGGTCACAAGTTGTATAAAGTGTATTCAAATGCTTACAATATCCAAATTGTTTTATTTGAATATATTATTGTTCTAGTAAAATAGTATCTGCAACCATATTTATTATATAAACTATTTACATACATTTACAGAAATGGAAAAATAGGCGTCAACTGGCCGGCCAACCTCTCCGGATCATCATGGCCTGTACATAATTTTACCCGTTTTGTCATGCTACCCATCCATTTGACCCTAGATTAGACCATACGCAAGTTATAGTGTTATTGAATTGGCAATTTGTGTATTTGATGCAGAGTTTGGATGGAAGGGCAATCAGAGTAAACGTTGCAGAAGAGCGTCCTAAGCGTAGCTTCTTTTGATTTTGAATGAGGGCAATCAGGTGAAGGTTGCCGGGGACATGCTTCCCTTTCATTTTTGAATCATTTTAGATTATTTTATATTAACTAGAGTTATTGTTGGTCAATAAGATGTTATAATTTACCGAATTGATTATATGTCACTTCCACAAGTATAAATAGTCTTGGTTTGCTGGAGTTGTTACAGAACCCACACCCAACAACCTACCCTGACTGGAGTCAGGTCAGGACTATTTCCTTTCCCCCTACACACACTCGTCTTTGGTTGGTGGGCCACATTTGCTATGGCTAAGCCTAATACCGTTTGGTGCGAATCGGGAATAGGTGGTTTGCTATAAGTAGGCAAGTGGGTTAAGAAAAGTGATGACTGATGGGCCAGGAAGGAAGCCCATAACTTGACTAGAATGTATACATATTTTATGCTAATACTGAAGAATCATACTGGGCGTAACGTAGACCTGAATACAATAATTAAAGGGTGATGATTTGTATACTACTATTTTTAGTCATACACTACTAATATGCATTAGTCTATTCTATAGTGTATTACAATAGTTTAAAGCATAACTAGCGATGTATGACTAAAAGGCGGTGATGTACAAATCACTACCCATAAATAAACTAGCCTTATATCCATGTAATCTTATACCTTGTCATAAATAAAACTAATCTTCTATAACCAACATTCGTTTCATATATGGAGTATTATGCTAGTTAATTACCATCAATAATATTTATATTTTTTTATCGCATATTGATTTCGTATATTTGATAAAGTATAGTTTATTACAGATTTTATGTTCTGTAACAGTAATTATACAACTTTCATCTAGTTCTCACAAAATATACGTATAGATACATGTGATATCCAAATCTGACTATACAAATATATTGACATGTAAATACGGAGTATTAATTAATAATGGTTTAATCATTGAAGTTTCAACTTTTAACGTTTTAACCATTCAATTTTTTCAAATGACTTAATTATTCAAGTTTCCATTGATTTATTGGATTAACCTTTCCAATAACCACTAAACTATTGAAAGTTAGATGATTAATTTAGATAAGTCTAAGAGGATAAAATTATTATAAAAGATAAACTTGAGAAATTAAACCATGAAACTTTTGAAGTATGTGGAGTTACTAATCCTATAAATATAATCATATCCAATTCTGAAATGGGTGGTGATATATCCACCAAGAATTTTGATAAATCCACAAAAACTGTGCATCTCTGGGTTGTACAGTACAAGTTTTAATTGCATAAGTGTTGTGGATCTATCAAAATGTTTGGTGGAAATATCACCACCCTTCTGAAATACACGTCCTATTTTAGGTTCATGGGAGTAAACCTATTTTAGTCATTGTTTTGGGGTGACATGCAATGCATATTTTATTGTATTACTAGTAGTATTTTATACCAAAACCAAGGACCCTATACATTAAACAATCAAATAGAAAGCAAATAAGAAAATATATATGTACTTTTGATGCTCTTTTTAGGTCAGACATCAACCTAATTAAGAAAGAACCCATCTTTTCCTTTACCCTGTGCTAGATTTTGCTTGCTTTACCATAATAAATATATTCCAAAACAAAATTAATTAGCAAGGAATCTTAATAAACAGAATATTATAAACATGTTTCCGTTGCTTGCTCCAGTATTATCCTTTCGAATGTTTGCAACTTTGTATGCAACAAGTTATGTTACTGTTTGTAGTAATACTAAATGAAAACCTTCAACTGCAGCCTACCTCTACATTACTTTATATCATGAAACTTGAAAGATAATACATTATAAAAAAATGTACGCATATATCTGCACAGGTGACAACTGCATACGTGGCTGCACGCAGCACGTGATTTCATATATTTCATTGATACTGGTTGTAGATTCTTGGACTCCAATTGATAAAAGTGAAAAGATGTAGGTAAGTGATAGAGTAGAGACCACAAAAGGGACAAATCTTCAGATTAACATTAGGTTCTTTTGACTCCAATTGAAGCAAGGAAGTTGATTCAGTTAGCCACTTTATTCGGTCCACAATATGTATTTAAAGGCTACTAGGTTGTCTCTATACAAGAGCACAACCAAAGTAGCAATTTTTATAAACAAAAGCTTCACCTTTCAAAATGGACCAATCACTGTCCAATTACACCAGCAAGGCCTTACCATCATCTAACCCTGAGAAACGGCTCTTATTAGGCCCGAATCCCTTAAGCAGTACCAATCCCTTAACAAGTACCAATCCCTTAACAGGTGCCAGCTCAACAATGAACCCATTAAACCAAATGAACCCATTAAACCAAATGAACCCAATGCAGCAACTGCCTCACCAGCAGCACCAACAGCAGCAACTTATGGGTCCTATGAGTAACCCAATGGCTCAGCAGTTGATGGGAACGGGAAATCATCCTATGCAGCAACAGCAACTCATGGGTCCCAAAAATAACTCAATGCTCAATTCAATGATGAATCCGATGCATAACTCAATGCATACCCCAATGCGTAACCCTATGCATAACCCGATGATGCAACATGAGATGGGGAGTGGTGTACAGTATCCAATGATGCACCAGCAGGATAGAAACTCCATCTTCAGTGCATCGGATGATAATGTGATCATGAAGCAAGTGTTTGATACTCATCTCCCTGATGGCACCGATGTTAACATCAAACCTCTTGTCCACATTGTAGAGGAGATCCTACGACATGCCACCATTAATGCTGATCCTATTTCATCGGTATTATAATTTCTATCCATAATTCAGTCCACTTAATCCTCTTTTCTACAGATACTTCAATATTCCTTGATTCTCAATAAACAAGGCTTCTATTCCAAATGGGCAATGATGTTTACACCATCATTTATGATAAACACACTAAAACTGTTCATTGTTTATGTGTACAGTACAATCTATGAACGCATAAGTTTGGTGTATTTATAAAAAATGAAGGTGTAAATATCACTACCCAAAATAGACGTGGCAATTGCGACCCATTTATGATTTATCAATGAATGGATTATTTGGGTTGTGTTTCTCCTCAATTGGGTCGATAGGACCAGAAGAAGTTTTGAAAATGTAGCTAAAGAGGGAACGAGTTGAAAGTAACCCGCAGTCTATTTTAATGTAAACTACCTCCTAAATTGTGTTTTATCCAAAAATTTAGATCATTTGTTTAGTAAATCATCACCAATGCATTAACTATATATAAAATGAACCAAAAGTGTTGGTGGCTTAATTGACCCGACGCATTTCTTCCTGTAATAAAAATTGACCTGTTACACAGCTCGCCCATCTTGCCACTTAATCACTGTGTCAATGATCTTTGGTTCTTAATTTCTGTAGGTTTCACATACAGATGAGGACAAACTGAATGGCAAACTCGAGGGAAGACCTCAGCAAGCCAATACAGTTGTGATGCTTAATTCATTAGCACATATAATTGACAAACTTGCTTGCGAGGTTCGTTCTCAACACTGTATGCCTATACTGTATTATTTTTCTTACTTAACAACATGTGATTAAGATTAATTTTAATAGATGGCGTTTAAGTGCTTAAGTGGCGGTGATGGACACACAACAGCGCTTTCACTATTTCACACCGTGGGAAACTTCCACTGGGATGCCAAGCTGGCATTAATCCTCGCAGCTTTTGCTTTGAATTACGGTGAATTCTGGCTGCTAGCTCAGATTTACTCATCAAACCAACTCGCGAAATCAATGGCTATTCTTAGACAAGTACCGATGATTATGGAGCACTCAGCCCCATTGAAACCTCGATTTGATGCACTCAACAAACTCATCCACTCGGTCCTTGAACTAACCCAGTGCATCATCCAATTTAAGGAGCTCCCAGCAGCATACATTACTTCTGAAGTACCAGCCATGGCCCGAGCTCTGAATACAATTCCTACTGCCGTTTATTGGAATGTTAGAGGGATTATTGCATGTGCTTCACAGATTTCTAGCCTCACCAGCATGGGACATGAGTAAATATAACTTTATTACTATCTAACACGCACTATTACAATAATTAAAATCTGTTTTGACTTCAAAAAAGGTGATTAACTAACAAGGTATGATTACTTCAGGTATGGGTTAGCATCCACAGAGTTGCAGTCATGGGAACTGTCTACTTTAATCCTCAAGATCAACCACTTACTTGAGTTTCTCAAGAAACAGCTGGAAGATTGCCACCGTGTTTTAGGTACGTTATTGTCACTTTACACAAACAACTGCTCTATTTGCCTCCAACATGTAGCCTAGTTGGTCTAGAGAGGGCATTTGGAAAGTATAATGGGTTCAATCCCCACTGGAGTCAAGGTGAAACCAAAATAACTAACAAATTTCTATGGAAATTGCTCTATACTTCTTTGATTAAAAATAAATACATAGATGAAGGTGTACCTGTTTGACTAATGCAGGAGATAGGAGGGAGATGGATTTCAGGAACTCGTTTAATCAGCTATTTGATACAATCCATATTGACAACATGAAAATCCTCAAGATCTTGATTAGTCCAAGGGACGACATACTGCCACTATATGACGGCTCTAAAAAGCAAAGGGTTTGAGCAATACTTTATATTTACACATATTGTGTTTAAATATACGAAATTACGCATTGCTATCGAGTGCTACCAACAACACAGTTATTAATTATTTTCATACTGAACTGACTTCAATAGGTTAGCCTACAAGTTCTGAGGAAAAGGAATGTGCTATTGCTGATATCAGGGCTAGACATGTCTCGCGATGAGCTTTTAATCCTCGAGCAAATTTACAGTGAATCCCGCATTCAAGGGTCCAGGATAGATGCTTTGTATGAGCTTGTATGGATACCAATTGTGGACCCATCTATTGAGTACACTGATGCGATGGACCGACAATTTGAGGAAATGCGAAATAGTATGCCATGGTACTCGGTGTACCACCCTTCCATCATTGACAGGGCGGTGAAAAGGTCCATTGGAGACAGGTGGCACTTTAGGAGCAAGCCTATCCTCGTAGTGCTGGACCCACAGGGAAGGGAGTTGAGCCCAAACGCCATTCACATGATGTGGATTTGGGGAAGCAATGCTTTCCCTTTCACGAGTGCCAGAGAGGAAGCGTTGTGGAGGGAAGAAACTTGGAAACTAGAGTTGCTAGTCAGCGGCATGGACCCAAATATACTAAACTGGGTGAGTTCACCATTTACCTTTTTCTCTTTTTACTATAAAAATGCTGCTAGCGGCATATAAGTTACATGCTGCCAAGATCTCTTTTACAAAAACATTACATTCTCTACCCGGCCTTCAACTTCTTACATATTTGCATATAGAGTGGACTTGCAAATTCTTGACATATTAAGTGGGTGTACTTTATATTTTTAGATAAAAGATGACAAATATATCTTCTTGTATGGAGGGGACGACATTGAGTGGATTCGCAAATTCACCAGCAACGCACGGGCCATGGCAACTGCTGCACGCATCCCATTAGAGATGGCATACGTTGGAAAAAGCAAGAAAAAGGAAAGTGTACGCAGGGCAATTGCCACCATCAACGTTGAGAAACTTAGTTACTGCTGGCAAGAAACTACTCTGATCTGGTTCTTCTGGACCCGTTTAGAAAGCATGTTATATTCCAAGATCCAACTCAAACGTGCTGATGATCAAGACCCCATAATGCTGCAAATTAAGAAACTACTCAGCTACGACAAAAACGGATCATGGGCTTTACTTTGTAGAGGATCACAGATACTAACCAATGGACATGGTTCCACCATGTTACAAACCCCGACTGACTATGACTTATGGAAGGAACATGTCCCCACAAGGGGTTTTGACATGTCATTTTCTGACTACCATGACAAGCTTCACGTTGCAGCGAATAACTGTTGTCGTTTTGAGTTTCCTATTGCAGCAGGTAGGATCCCTGAAGGTATGCGTTGCCCTGAGTGTCATCGTTTGATGGAGAAACACATTGCTTTCATCTGTTGTCATGATCAAACTGGCCTTCTTGAACCGTATTGAGCGACATTAAGTGGAAGTTTACACAAATTTCAGTGGTTTCTGATCCTGCTTTGTACTATTAGTAAGTGAATAAACACCAGCAACTGAGTGTTGCTGTGTTTCTGTTGTGTACTGAAATAAGATTATAGTGTGTGAAGACTGTAATCCTTTAAACTTGAGTGAAATGTGGTGAGTCTAAACTGTTATATGAGTTAGACCTGCTTCTGATGTAATAAAATATTATATGAATCTTATTTAAGCATGTTTATTAAATGCCATGAACAGTGCATCATTAACAGCTATAGGCACATATATGAACTTGAAAATGGGTTGTCTTATGTTCCATTTTTAATGGTTGTAATATATAGTAGTTGACTATCTAAAATATAATCTTTTTTAGAACGGCAAACCTACAATCTAATACACGATTATGCATAATCACCACGAATATTTACTACTCACTACCTCAAGTGAGGCTAAGAACCCCCAACCTCTAGGTTGAAGGTCCCTTTCATATAGTATCCTTCAACTTTGAAGGAAATTAAGCCACCAACACTGGTTATGGTTAAAGAAAATACATATCTAAGGTCTTGTAAGCTTATAAATTATATATTTTCCATGTAAGTACTTAGTAGATGCTATGATGTATTTCTTTTTTTTTATTATTATTATTGAATGCAATATGTAAAATTACTAGATCAAGACCCGCAAAAATTGCGGGCTATTACATAACGAAAATTATGATGACAACTTAAAGAAATTTAAAAAGTAATGAAGAAATTATATCATAACATGGGAGTTGATAGATACAACACAAAAAGTGTTTAGTACAATACACTGTACACAGCTCACACAACTCACACTAAAGAAGTCCATTTTTTTAGATGCAAGGGAGATGGGGCATTTGATTTTGAACTGTTAAGTTTAAGCTCCCATTGATAAGCTAACCCAAATACCCCCATGGATTTGCAATTGTCTCCACCTACAATCACACAACAATAGAGTTGGAACTTTCATCTTATTGAGCAGGTGGGATTCAGTCAGTCTATCTCACCTAAAGACGAAACGTCTAGTGCCAAAGGCTACATAAGTAGCAACATCTAATCTAGTATGGCTCGAAGCTGTATTATTGCCGAAGTTGAACAATTTCTCCCGCTCAAGCCTTTTCACGGAGTGACAATCCAACTACAAATAATATAAACTTATGTCAATTTTATTCGCAGACCACAAAATATAAAAAATATGCATTTCGTTCAACTTTTCCAGTCCAATAACTAATTTTAACAACAAAATTCTCTTACACTTTCCAAGAAAATCTTTATAATGAAATTGAATTCATGAGATTACAATTACAATACTGATATTAGTCTAAGTTCTAACATAGTAGTTGATTCGAAAAGAAAAGCCACGCACTCACGAGTTGTTTCTAATTCAGCATTAAATACATTTTAATCATCAGTGAAATCTAGCAACAATCGAACATGACAATCCACGTACGTACCCATTAAAATACGATGTACACCTAATTTGCTACAATTAATATACACTATTAGCATCAACATCAAGTATCGATTCTCCACCATCTATTCTTATTTCTTAAATGGCAAGCATTTGTAAGAAATATCCCAATAACACCCAAGTTAAAATTCACAATAGCACCCATATATGGTTCAAAATCAAAGAACTAAAATAAGGATGTCATTTATAAATCTACCTTATATTCATGTACACCAACTAATAATAGCAGTTACTCTAAAATCTAACATAAAAGGAACACATACGGGATATCTTGGTTTGTGCCACAAGTAACCTATCATAAAAAAAGATATTAAAGAAAAAAATCAGGAGCTCTTAACTTCAAAGTAATAAATACAATACAAAGAGACCCTAAAAAATGTGTATGTTTTTTTAAATAGAGAATTTAAACAATGAACATAAAATGTTCGGAAGTTAACATAGGCTTACCCATCCACCCAACTCGTATTTTAAAAAAAAGACTTCTTGTACCGTCATAGTCAACCCCGCCCATCTTGCCACCTCTAGATAAACATTAAAGTCTAATTAGAATCAAAGTGTCTTACTTTAAGACAATTATCTTGTTCTCGGGTACTTCGTTGATTCATATGTATAAGAAGTAGGAACACAGGTTTCCCCTACTACATGCTAAATTACCCAATCCCATTAATAGTGATAAATATCACATGTTAGAATAGAGCCCACTAAATAGTAGAAATAACTTGATTAGGGGGAGGGAGAGATCAACTGGTTGAATACCTTACATCACTTCCATTTCCTTGATCCTATGATAATATTTATCGCCAATTTTCCTACAAAAGTTACATTAATCAGAGAATCAACCTAAAAATTGAAAAAACCAAGTCACCAAAGAATAAGCCTAAATAAAATTATATTATCAGAAACAACTCATTACCTGCATACAAACACGAGTTTATAATCCCACTCGATACCATAGAAATCAAGGCTGCTAACTTTTGAGTTGGGAGTCTATTGAGTCATGTACTGAACATAAATAGAGAACATCAAAAAGATGAAAACAACAATATAGAGGGAAGGAAGATGTTAAATAAAAAAAGAGATCAAACAAAAATACAAATCTGACTTAATTCGATTCCTAGATTTCTAGAAATAAAGAACAGAAAAGACAACAATCCGTATTTAACAAAAATCAGTTGTCAATTTAGAAATATCATATAAAAAGAACTTACTCAGCACCTAGAGCCAATTGTACATATTCTGTTGGGTATGATATCAAAATTTAGTCACCTATGCTATGATATCAATACATGAGTATCACTATAAGTTAAATGATACGGTTAATGAAAAGTCATTAATCTTTTTAGTGAGTAACCTATATCTGGTTTAAGAATCAACCTCGACATCCATCCATTTTGTGTCTCTTAAGTTCTCACTAGTGTATAAGAATCACCATCTTCCGGAACCTTATTAAGTATAATATATCTTCAAAAATGAACGTATATCGATTAGTATCGCCATCTTCATAAACCTTATTAAATAATATACCCTTCAAAAACACATGTAACTTGATTAGTATCTACATAAACCCATATATGCTACTGTAAAAACAATACTAAACTTCATTAGTTCGGTATAATGATTTCAATAAACGATTTCATAAACCCCCAAAAGGTAAGAGAAAACAAAGACCAAAATCATTAAAGCAAAACAAATTCATGAATACAAACACCAAAAATAAGGAGAAAAAAAAACACAAAAATTATAACTCTATAAGCTTCATATTTATAACCCACCTCCAACTATGAAGCATTTTTGTAACAGGCCACATGATCCGCAAGAAATCAGTGTTTTTGTTGATATATTGTGAAGCTTTTTATCAAATGCATGATTCGCTCCTATATCTAGCTGTTTAAAAAAGTTGCAAACATCACCGAGAATAGAATAAAATAGGCATATACCTAGCAGGTTGACAAACTACTCAAACAATCAAAAGCCCAAAAGCAACAGATAATTTCTACAGTATGCACTTACAAACTGAAAGGGCAGTAGTAGACAACCTTGAAAGTGGACATATTTAGATATTCGTATTTACTTTGTAACCCCACTGAAGTTTGAATCCAACTTAACCACCATTTTCAGCCACGACAATAGCAGATTCAGATCTATAGGTCTTGGGAGACTCATGATGCTGATGTTGATGCTGTCTTGTTCACTATTCAGATTCTCAAATACTTGCATTAGTCTCTTCTTTCTAGTGCGATAAATCATGCAAATTATAATCAACTACCAATCCAAAGACAATATAAATTTCCAACAAAGGAAATATATTTATACATAAACAAATATAACATACCAACTTTTGATAAAGATGTAAACAATTTAAAGGGGGTAGTAGAGTTTGGAGATGAAATACTAAGGATTCAAGTACCAATTAGCACACAAGTCATAGACTTTTGACCAGTTAACCAACACTCCTGAATGCAACCATTATGTTTCACACCACCTCTAGTTGTATGTTATATTGACCCACATGAGAGAAAAACATGTATATAAGTTACTTCTGCAGTCCGCTCTCAGTTGCTGACAAGTGATTCATGTATGATACTTTCTTGTATAAAAATGCCTGGATACATCCAAAGAACATATTGACATAATATGAGAAACTCTAGTTAGTATAAAATGCCTACTAAATAAAGAAACCAAGTTCCTGATAAAAAGAAATTGAGTTCTCTTCCAATAAACAACTTCAAATGTCAAACCATACACAAAATAAAACAAACAAATATGATGAACCTTACAGAAATTTTTTCATGAGATATTGTATCAATATGCAAGTTCTGTTTTATACTTCCAATGAATGCAATCGCAGAACTCCCAGGACGTTTTAATACGACTGTTTCTCTACCTACATTAACAACATTATTAATTGTATGCAAGCAAATTCTTTTTTCTTTTTAAAGTTCTTAAAAAGATACCTAAGCATCTAATGGACACACCATTCAGTTTCATTGCTCGATAAAGAAAGTAATCACAACATGAAAGTAACCAGTCAATGTAACAAAGTTTGTACGATGAAAAGACTCAATTTTAGAACCATTACTATGAATCTTGGTTCCCTTGAAGACCATTCAGGTTGATCTTTAATAGATCCACTAACTTTTCATTAATCCTAGGTCATCAATACCAAAATCTAATACAAATAAACTTAATTATAATATAAATAAGTTTATTATCTGATAAATACAAATAAAAGGAGGAAAAATTTCCGTAGAATAACAAATTGCTAACCACAACACCAGTGATGCGCATGGATTGCATTCCCCATCAAATTGAAATTTAAAAGAATTAAAAAAGACAGAAACTGAAACTGGAACACAGAAAAAATAGTAGAGGGTGTAGTAGTAATAACAACAGCAAGCGAACTTACCCTTATCCGTCCAAGTTGATAGGCTATTTTTCTATTCATAATTGCACCTACCAATGCTCCAATCCTTGATATTGAACCATAGACTGACTACTGAGAGTAACGATGAAAAAAAGAGACGTCAAAAGTGCAAAACCCTGAACAAGTAAACCACTGCACAACCATCTTTTGAGTCTCCTCAATACATTCAGCAGCACTCTCAGCAATGATTTTACACCCTGTCAAAACAAAGTTCATTATTTATTATTTAAGCATTTCATCAGACCGGTTAAAAGCTAAATCCAAAATATGCATAATATATATATAGTGAAAATAGCTACATAATGTGTATATATAGAAGACGTTGCTATTGTGTACCAAGAAGGAGCTCTTGATGGGATGTGAGTTCACTAATCAATGATGCAATTGAATGGTTTCGAGACACCTTACAATAATGTCAACTGAATGAACACAACAACCTATATGAGTAATAAAGATCAAATAAAACCAACAGTTAAAGATGACCTAGCAACCAATCAAATTCATAGTTATAAAACAGAGAGAGTAGCCTACCATAGATGAGGTTCGCAATAATCACATATAAATAATGGATCCCCAATGTCCCTGTAAATTAAAACTCATTGTTAGAAACCAGTTCATTAGAATGTGTTTTCATAACCCGTATCATCCTATCACTGAGCAAACCATACACCACTTAACATATAACCGTATTAATAATGTAAGTACTGATCATTAAATCCTTTTAGGACCTATCTAGAATCACTATTTAACATAATGCCATAAGCCAATCAATTTAATTGCACAAAAATCCATTGTTCATCATCTACATATAATCAAATCTATATATATTTAAATTTGCACAAAATTGGATTTGAAGACATAAATGAGTACCTTATGAATTATCCTTGAGATTCGAGAGAAGAAATCATAAAACGTACTGGATTTGGCCATTTGGCCGGAATAATGGTCGGAGAAGAAGGAAGAAGGCGGCGAAGGTGTGTGGTGACGGAAGGGGGCGGAGGTGGCCGGATTTGGCCGGATCCAATTACCTAGGGTTAGGGTTTTGAAGTTAAGGTGAAGGAAGATACGCATATACAAAGATGCTGTGGTGTTGTGATAAAATAATAAAAAAATACTCCGTAGCAAGTAATGGAAGATTAAGGAGGGGTAATATGGTAATTTAATAATGAGGCTAAAGATTTATTTGCTAATCATAAATTGGGGGGGCTAAATGCTTAAAAGCTTTTTAAAAAAAGATTAGCTAATCTAATCCTCTTTTAATATATAAGATTAGCTAATCTAATCCTCTTTTAATATATAAGAGGAGATATTTCCCTTTAGCAATTCACTAACTAGTAATACTTTCCATTATATATAATCATGGTCATTAAATAAGCAGGCGAGCCCCTATAGCTCAGTGGTAGAGCGCCAGTCTTGTAAACTGGAGGTCTGTAGTTCGATCCTGCATGGGGGCAATTTTGATACTTTTTATTTTTATATTTAATGGCTTTTTTATTATATTATTTATTTATTTTTGTTTTTAAAAAAAACGAAAAAAAAAAAAACGTCCTAAAACCCTAACCAAGCAAATCACAATTAAAACACTACTGGGGGTGCTACAGATCCATCAATGGCTTCCATTCTCCAGAAGCTTGTTAGAAAACATTCACAAACCAAAACCCTAATCACAAATCTCAACAACCGAATCATCTCCTTACCCACCCATTTACCCGACCCAAAACCCGCTCAGATCCCCTTCTTCAACACCAACATCCCCAAAACAACTGATAACACAAACCCTAATCCCAAAGCTTCAATCTTTTACCCTAGTTTTTCATTTGAGTCCTTCATATATCCAATTTCTCAAACTGGGTATATTCAATCAGTTGAAGATAATGGTGATGACGAACACAAAATATGGGCTGATAGTGTGAAGAAGAAAAGAAAGAAGAAGATGAACAAACACAAGTTAAAGAAACTCAGAAAGCGTTTGAGGAGAAAGACTTAAGACATCTTTTGTTAGATTCTTGATTTTAGTCTGGTGAGAAATTTTATTGCTTTTTAATGGGTTTCTTATTGAATTATAAGAAACTTTTGAACTTCAGTTCTTATGTAACAACCCCTCTTTTGATGTCCTAAGTTTAGTGTTTAATAATGATTCTGTAGAATACATGGGTTGTGAGATCAAATATCGATGTTAATTGGGATGGTATCTTTTTGTTTTGGTTATTGGAGGTTGGTTGTAGACTTGTAGGAGTAATTCAATGTGGATTTAACATATTTGTAGCCAAATTATACTTATTGATCATTTGATCTACTGGTTTCAAGTATGAAAAAGAAAGTGTCAAATTGGCCTACTTTGGTTCACGGAGCGATATGCTTGTTTGGCCTTAGTTCCCTAAAAAATTTAGGTTGCAGGATCCAAATTTAGTGTTCATCGCTTGATATTGGAGGGCTCGATGTTTTTACTTGGCGTTTCTCTGTTAGTATATGCTTTTGGAGTTTTTAGGAGTTATTTGATATGAATTGAAATATTATTTAACGTGTTGAGCCCTCGTATAGTTGTATCTACTTGCAGCCTATTGATCTTAGGGCTCTTGTTCAAGAAAAAAAAACATTTTCCTTGTTTGTTGCAAAAGATGTTTGGATGGAAGTTCCTATTTATATAGATTATAGTAGCTGGATCATGTTGTTTGAGATGGCTTTAGAAGTATATGTTCTGCATCTTTATGAGTCGTGACCAAAGATGATATAGTATTATAGTTCAGCTTTTGGGCAATGGGTTATCAATGAATGATACAAAAAAGATTCACATGGGTTATAGTTTATAAGAGACAAGTATTATAGTTTGATTCTTTATTTGTCATGGCTTATGGCTTACGATTTTGGTTTTAGTGTTTTGGTATAGAGCTTGAGCTATACTTCACATATGTCAAACTATGCATGCTTAAATAGTTAGTAATCTGGATGTTTTCATCCTCTACATTTGATATGCAGTCGTTAGGTTTAGATGTACTAAACTCGTTTTATAACCGAATGAAACTAGTCTTGATATCAGGTAAATCATTTTGTATATTACCATATCTATGTTCAACATTTTCGTTTAGCCCGTGTTGGAATTCGGATTTGGTTCTGCCTGAATAAATTGATCATTTGGCACCATTATTGTTTATGGTGTTTAAGTGTTTTGTAGTTCTTATTTATTTATTTATGGTGTGAATTAGAATTTGATTTCTTATGTGAGAGTTGTTTGAATTGGTAAAACAACCTTACAATAGCCCATAAATCTCTCCCTAATTTATATCCACACCTCACACCTATCTTTCATTATTTCTCTTAAACTCACTATAAAAAACGTTCAATCAACTTCGTCGCTTGCGATATTTGAATAAGCATCATTTCTCTACCTTTTAACTTGGAGAAAGTTATGCATTTTTTGACCCCTGAAATAAAGCTTCCATTTCTTAAATAAAATTTACATATTGTGCAATAATGGCACGCCAATTAGTCATTCTCGCTCTCATTTTTGTATCCATTGTGGGCCTCATTAACGCTGCCGAAACACCAGCTAACTCCCCTAAACCGGCACCTCCAAAGGGTGGTGGGGGCAAGGCCTCAGCACCCTCTCCAGCAGGCCCAGAAGGTACAACTCCATCTTCCTCACCTACCTCTGCTCCAACCCCTTCAGCTGATGATGGATCATCGTCACCTGGCCCCTCTGCGGACGGGTCAAATGCTAGCCCACCGGAACCAGAATCTTCCGAGTCTCCAGAATCTGCTGAGTCACCAGAATCTGAAGCTGATGCACCTGGTTCTGAAGAATTGGAAGCCGAATTCGATGCCGCGTCTATCTTAAAGGACTCTCTCGCTGGTGCTGCTGCTATTGCAGGTTTCTTCCTCTTCTAGATTACGATAGAGATAGAGAGTGCATATTATTAAATATAGGGGCCTTTATACGTTATTCTTTTAAGCGAAAACCAAATTTGGTTAGGTTTTTTAGTCCATTCATTATTATTTTTTAATTCATGTATTACAAGATTTTGATGTTGGTTTAATAGAACCTAATTTTGTAATGCCATGTGTGATATGGCCCCAGAAATATGAATACAGATACAGTTTTGACAGATGATGCAATAGCTTCATCAAGTTCTTTTACCTGATTTTTTTTTATTCTTTTTAACCGTGGTTAAAATATATGTGATGATGGACCGTAACAACATTATAACGGAACAAATGATTAAAAGAAACATATCTACCTTGAACAAAAAAGTGGTTCAAAAAACAATCAATGTTACTGGTCAATCTAATAATGTGAGTAGATATGAAATTTATATACCAAAATTAAAACTTTTATTTAATTGATGATCAAATACAGGAAGTATATGTATATTTGTTTTATACATACAAAGATAGTATAAATACAAGAAGAATAAAAACAAAGTGTTGGTTTTTTATGTATTGAATCTAAACCAATTCTTCACAGGAGAAAAATGTTGTACAATAAAACAACCAATTGTTCAAAAATTAATAAAATGGCGTAATGTACCATATTTTTATGGATGTAGAATATTATATTATTGTGTTTATATGTTTGGTTTTTCTCCAAATTTTATAAATAATACTTTAATGATTTTGTGAACTATTTATTAAATTTTGTATTGTTTTTCAGGACGGAAAGTGGTAGAAAATTGAAGCCATAATTTCTTCCATCTCCAGTAGAATAAAAAGCAAACTGTACTTTCCATGTACCTTAATTATTAATGTTGAAATCTCGTGGCCTCATGGGCCCACCCCATGATTGACGGCCCAAATAGGTCCACTCCACCATTCGGTCCATTCCTTTATTATTAAAATTAGAAGCAAAAAATATATATATAAACTTTTCTCAAATAGGTCATACAATATTACAAATGTCTTATTTGATTATTTTTCATGTTTGGTAATATTTAAAAGTACAAAGACAAGAAAACAGAGAAATTCAAAGCCAAAAATAAAGCATGACTGGTGGAAATTAAAGATAGATTCATTTGGTCAACTCTTTTGCACTTAATTATCTTGATCCATATGGAAAACAAACTCATCTTGATTCATTTGCAACCAAGCACATAGGTTGACTTTAAAGTCAACTTAAGTATAAAAAAAAAACATAGAGCAACAAAGAAATTAAACTCAGAATGCAAATGCTTAATATATTAAGCTATGATATTTAATCAGCAACGAGACCCTTTTCGGCAACTGAGTGCACCCGCGGTCCTAGTGATCGCCCCCACAAGTGACGATGGTCTACCACTTAAACTCGAAGCTCTTGCATAAGATGAAGCTGCAACATTACCCGACTCCACGAAATATGCACCATTCAACATCAAGTCTCCTGATGATCTCCAGTTCCAGTTCTTCCATTCACTTTCCCCAGCATTCTCATGCTTTGTCACCTAAATATGCATCCATCACTCATACATAAACATACTTTACAAACTTATAAAACCAACTTTCTTGTATATAGATGTTGCATTGGGGAGGATTCACATGAAAGTAGTTTTTATTGTATTTTATTTTTTATTTTTTTCAGAACAGCACGAAAACAACCAATTTCATAGTATTCACAAATGAATATTCTGTATTCAATGAAATATTCATCAATGTAATGAAAAAGGCTAAAATAACTTAAAGTGATCACTTGGTGAATCCTTTCCCATGTTGCTTTTATATATAATTATATGTATATGTTATATAACTATAAATATGCATGCATACCGCTTTGTCAAATCTTGTATTGGGTGCCAAAAATCTATTCCCTTGGCTATAGATGGTAGGGGATGCACTACCTCCAATTGCATACATCTCCCAATGTGTATAGTCATTATTCACCACATGGAAATACCCATGTCTACATCTGCAAGATTCACATTATAAAGTCAAAAACTTGACCAAAATCATATAAACAAACATATATATGGATAAATTGTACCTTGGCATTCTTTGAATAAGACCTTCACCAAAATGGTTGAAAGCAATGGTCACTTGCATATCTTTATCTTGTGTATAACTATCACTATGTCCCAATAACATGACTTTATCATGATGAGTCATGTAATTGTTAGAAATAGTAATAGCTGTAGATCCATGAATAGCATCAATTAGCCCATCATGGCAATTGGACAATGAGCAATGATCAACCCAAATATGTTTACTAGCAAATATAGAAATCCCATCACCATCGGATTGTGTCCACCATCCTGAATGATGTGGCGAGTTTCTAATATTAGCATTACCAGCCTGCTTACAATCATGTATATTAACACCATGGATGATAATATTTGTAGCATAATGTATAGTAATGCATGGACCATTACCAATATGAACATTCGCACCTCTTCCATCGATTGTTTTAAATGAATTCATAACAAGTTCATTTTTGAGTTGAATAACCATGTCACGTTTAAAAATGATCCATAACGGTTCGTCTTGAATAACTGCATGTCTAAGTGTACCAGGAATCGGGTTCACTGGATCATCGTTTGCGGGATCCGTGACCACATATAGACGGCCATTTCTGCCGCCTATAGCATTCTTCCCAAATCCGATCGCACAGTCTGCTAGGCGTTGACGATTCTTTTCCCAGTTAGAATCACAACGCCAACAGTCGTCGATCGGGTTCCCCGTCCCACAAGAGAGATAGCCCAAGTTTCTCCTTGAAGCATTGATGTGATGGTTGACTTCATTGACTACTAAATGTGGGGTTTGTTTGGTTGATAATGAAGAAAAAACACATGTAAGTGAAGAAAGCAAGAGGACTAATGGGAAAAATGTGGTAGCCATTTGTGAAGAATGGATGAAAAGGGTGAGAATAATGAGTTAGGGTTAATGGGTGTTTAAATAGTAATTATTTTGCCGTGATAAAAGGCGTAATTAATTTGGAAATGGAGATCAACGTGTAATTTGAGGCAAAATGGTGGTTTTTATTTTCTTGAAGTTCCCATTATCGTGGTTGGTTTTTTCGGTTATAAGGTTTGATATGATTGTTTTTTAACTGTACCCCTGATTTAAGCAAATATTTTTTTTTATTTATAGACAAAAAGTTTGACCGCCTGCAATGCAAGGCTTTTTTTTTGAACGACCAACCAAGATAAATTTCATTAATATTGGTATAAACAACAAATTGTTGTTATACCCCCATATTACAAACACCAAAATGAAATTAAACTAAGATTACATCAAGCTTAATTACACGAAATTGAAATCACACCAATGTTCCCACGTTAAGGCCTTGTGACTTGATCGGTTCTTTATCCACGTGAAAGATAGCGAACGAATTTCGTCAATTATTTGCCTTAATGAGCCATGTTTTGAATTGAAAAGCACATCATTTCTATTTCTCCATATACACCAAATTGATGTGGCAATGATAAGATGAACTCCTAGCTTCCAATCCTTATTTCCCCTTAGTTTTAGTGCCATTAGTGGAAACTCCTTAACAGACAAAAAAGAAAGAGCTGGTATCCTACACCAAGACTTGACGAAATCCCATACCTGTCGAGCTAGAACACAGTTAATTTAAGGAAATAAGATAACTAGATAATACTAAATCGAAGCTAAATCTAATGGAGATTATAATTATAATATATATCAAATGCAGTTAATTAATAGAGATGAATAGATAAGTGTATTAGAATATGTTTAAGTATGATGATTTTTACATTACCTTCTATTCATTCATCTAATTAAGAGAAAATTACATTCTCCGTTTATGTGGACATGTGGTATGTCACATATTTCATTCAAAGTCTTTGAGTCGAGTTTTTTCAGGTTTAGTTCATTGACCTGAATTTCCATTTCGCTCTCAGTCAACTCATCCCTCACGAAATGACTAAAATACTCTAGAAATTTTAAGACGCTTTTACTCTTTTCGGGACCGAGAGAAATCCGGATTAAGGGATTGAAGCCGCAAAAAACTCGAGCTGGAAACAGAGAGTGAAATAAATGATATACTTTAGGGATGTGGAATGTAATTTACTCTCCAATTAATGTTTATGTTCTAAAGATCTAATCATATGTAATTTTACTTAATCTTATCATATAATTTAAAAGTGTAATAAACAAATAATATAATGGAGATGAATTAGCTACAACTATTAACTATAGGTAAGCCAATATATTTGTGGTGAAAGTAAGATGGTCGTGTATGACTATCATTAGGCCCGCTCCGATCCTTTTACTGCTACCAACATAAACTACTTTTAATTTTAAACTTTCGGTTCTTTAATAAAGTTAATAGGCATAACATGAAGACTATATTTATATGAATATATATGAGATAGGGATGAGCATGGTACATAACGGGTACCGTACCGTACCAAACCGGTTGGTACCGCTTTTCTTTCTGGCTATAATTTGAGTACCGAATATCGTACCAAATGAAGTGGTATGGTACCAGTATGGTACGGGTATTGATATGGAAAAAAGTTGTACTATACCTGCTTGCTACCGGAAATATAAAAATACAAAAATTAACAATGTTCAACTGTAAAAAGTGGTACAACACAAAAACATAACACCACCTCAATACCAAACTGGACTAAGGGCATGTTTACTTTCCTCTTAATGGTCTGTTTCCATATACTTCTTAATCCAGACAGATAAATTATTGTTTCTTTTTCACTTAATCTGAAAGGAAAGTCTGTTTCTGAAATAGGTAGAAAAATGAAGCCCTTACCAAAAAGAGGCACTTAATGATAAATATATATTTTTTTCATCATTTTTTCTCCAATAGAAATTGAACACGTCATTTCTTGTTCAAACTTTATATCATTTAACTTCATCTTTTTGGTAAAAAAAAAATTTCATTTACTTAAACAGCACTTGTTATAAACAAATATGTTTATCCAAACAGACATCACATACAAACAACACTTAATGGTAAAAAAAAGTAAACAGCCCCTAAGTATGGTAATTTAAACAAAAAGACGACAAAGAATTGACATGCTTATGTTTACGAAATAATGTTCACAATAGTCAATATCTATAACACCCCTCATTCACTAAACCATTATAATAATTATTTTGATTCGGAAGCGTATATTTAAAACATATATCATATAAAAAGTACATAAATTGTTTTCAAAACTTAATACCCAACATTACAACAACTATTACAACAATAATAATACCAGGGTGGTGTTATTTCCACCACTGTTTTTGATAAATCTACCATAGTAGTGCATTAACAGTTTGTACTGTACACATGAGCAATGCATAATTTTGGTGGATTTATCAAATAGAGTAGTGAAAATATCACCACCCATAATACCACAACGAGGTGTTATATAATTTTATCATTTTCTTATCAAAATATATCAGAGTTAACGCTTAGTTGTCAAACATTCCATCCAGTCCAACTTCTTGCCCACCCGATAAGAAATCTTTAACCTGCAAGAAGTATTAATGTGGGGATTATCTCAAAGCTAAGTGAGTGAATAAATAATCAACAGCCCAACTTAGCCTAACAACTCTGTTTACAGCCAAGTATCGTAAACACCTAATCTCACATAAAATACTTGGTTCTTGGGGAAACCTTCAGCCAAGAACACACAACCAATATCACATAATATCAATGAGATAACATCTCAATACAATGAGGAACGGTGGTTCTTGAAATATCATAATACCCGGGGATTCTACAAGAACACTTACCGTACATATCCGTATGGCCATAACGGACGAGACCGATAGTTTGGTATTAATCTCATACGACCTAATTTCCTATTAACGATAAGTACAAGGAAATTCCTGTCATCTTACAATAGTAACCAAACCCAACCAACAGGTTGAACTCAATACATGATGTCCGAAGGCCAAATATCAAGTGATCACATACTCAATCAGGTCAACATATCAGACTAAACAGTCTATCAACAATATTATTACTATTAAAGCAAAATTATCATGGCAAACCAAAAGCAGTAATAATATGTTTACCCGTTGTAACCAAACCTGTTACAACTAAATCACACTGAGGATTACAGATCCACTCACCGAATACCTCAGTCGTCCACTCAGTAGTCTAATGTCACTGAGTCTTCTCTATATCTGAGAATACAACAGAATTCACAAGTCAGTCACTTGTCTCAAAATCTATACCACATCATTCCAATCCGTTTACATTAATAAATCTTTAAAGTATTCAACTAATCAAATCATCAATCCATTATTCCCATTGGATTGATCACATTAAACTCAAATATCCAATTTCATGGATTATTACTTAATCATGACTTATTATCATAATAATCACTTTTAACTACAATTCAAATGAATTATCATTAATCAACATGGTTAAACCATTACTGAGGTTATTAACCTCTAACATCAATAATTCATCAATAATCAACTATTATCAATTATTCACTAATAACATAAACTTAAAAACATTGATTCTTTCAAAATCAACTAAACCCATAAACTTTATTAATGATCATATATCAACTTCATCATTTCTAGGTTAAGGCTTAGCTTATAATCATGATTACATTATCAACTAACCATTATAACATTAGTACAAGCTTTAATGCATGAATATTCAACTAAACCCATCACTTTCTTCATATGTTCATATCAAATTCTTCATTTTTAACTTAGGGCTTCACTTTTAATCATGAATTAACTATCAAATAACAATAATATAATCACTACAACCTTCAATTTCATATTAATCAAACTAATTTCATCAAACACACAAAACCCCAATTTCTAGGTTTATAGAAATCAAGCAATTAACACTTACAAAGTGTTTAAGAGGATCAAAGGATGGTTACTTCATGCTTTGGAAGCTTAATTCGAAGTTCTATGGCTTCAATTTTGCTTGAATACTCATTTCACAACTCAAGAGTTGTTCCTGTGCGTGGTTTAGGTCGTACAGACCAAGAACAAAGAAAACACTAATTGATTTCACAAGAAATTTGATGATTTAGGGTTTGAATTAGGGTTTCAATCTTTCTCTAGCTCTCCATCGTGGTTACTGGAATGTTTGTGATGTTAAAACCTTATTTTACACATATATTAGAATATATGTACACTAGTTTTGTCCAATTTTAAATCTATTGTCTGTAACTGAAAAACCATTCGCGAGGAAAAACTATTTTATTTTACCGTCAACTATGTTAATTTAAAACAATTAACAATGTACTAGTCACAATAAATTATTCAACTATTTTCCTCATTTATTTTCAACTAACAAATGAAACTATTTTTTGACACATTAAATAATAACTCACCGTCAGAAAATATTAAAATACTACCAGACCCGAGGAATGTCTGTTACAATATCGTTCACATTAATTCATCAAGCACGAAATTATCAACAACATTGGCCATAATATAACATAAATAAATAAAGTTGATAATTGTGATACTAAACAAATAAAATAAAAATGACCCAAAAAGATGATACACATTATTTCAGAGTGTCGTAAATTGAAACCATAAGATTTCATATGTTTGCGCATAGGATATAGGTACTTTCATATTATTTGTTCTTTCTGATGATGATGATGATGATGATGATGATGATGATTAATATTTAGGTTTTGTGAATGTATTGTAACACCCCAAAATTTAAAGTGTTATTATGATTGATATATTAGTAAATGTTTTAAGTTTTAAATGTTGTCGGTGGAATAAAATAGTAATTTATCGCGAATGGTTTTTAAGTTCCAGACAATATGTGACACCCGACCAATTAGGGTTAGTATTAGTGCCTAATCATAAGTCTTAATACATGTAATTAGGGTTAATTATGTGTATCATTATGTGTATTGATATATTATTATATATACACACGTATGCGATTTGTTTAATTCGTACATTTCACTATCGGATGGATTCCGATACATTATAAATGCGGACGTTGGTGAACAAAATGTTAACTAATGTGAAATTATTTAATAAACTCAAAAATCTCTAAATATTATGTTGATAATATTTAACATGTAAAACGTATCGTGTAAAGTATCACAAACGTGACGAAAACGCGTCCGATAATCAAATGACAACCAATATATATTTTATAAGTTTAAAATATATCATTTCAAGTAAAACTTTCATTTAAGATATCGTATTTTAAATCGATAACGAAAAACGCAAATCGAGGCCGACAAATTAACGGAACATTTTTATAAGTGTTTTCAAGTATTTATATATCAAATATTTCAATCAAAAATATCGAAATCCAAATCGTTATTTAAACACGTACATTACTCGTTAAACGTCTAATTAAACGTCCAAACGAACGGGTAAACGGGTACCACGCGTAACGCGAATTGGAGAATTAATTTAACACAATTACTTGGGGTGGGGCCCATGAAAAATCTGCAGATTTTCCCACCCACATGCACCCCCATGTGATCTTGATCACTTACATACTCCAACCTCATTTCCACTTCACTTCATAATCATCATTTTCTCTCAAACTCCTTCCCCCACTCTCTCTCTCCCCATTGATTTACCACCATCATCAACAACAAAAATTTAGTCCATAATCACCTATATCATCATCTTTGTTCATCATTTCAAGAGGTATATCAAGAAACAAGAAAAAGAAGAAAGGAGGCTCAAGACTTATCATCATCAACACCATCTCTTTCATTTTCACCACCTTCTTTGTAAGGATCTAAGCTTTCTCTCTCTAAAAATATACTGGCATGTTGATTATTTATATGCTAGAAAGCTCATCTAACTATAAAATGTCCAAAATTATTGTTAAAACTCGTTTTTCATAAACATCTAAAAATGACAGATTCTGACCCAGAAAAGTCAGTGTACAAAAACGGCCATAACTTGAGTTCTAAGAGGAGTTAGACAACTATTTTTTTTAAAAAAGTTGCGTATTGAAAAGATCTACAACTTTCGTGTTTTGTACCTTTTCCAGATCTGTACATATTTTTGTGTATAATCCGATCCTTGCGACTGTTCTGATGGTTGTCGAAAACCGAGTATGGTTCTTTCGCGAAATTAATTACCCATCTATATGAGCTCTATAGTTGTTGGAAAAATCATGTTATGAACTAGACACACACATGATCAGCTGGTAAAAATGGTGGAATCTAATTCGGACTAGAACACGTTAAAATCGAGTGGCGAAATGAACCGACATAAACTGAAAAACACATTTTGGGACTGTTTTTGACATAAACATAAAACCGACACTTCGGGTCGACCATAAAACGTACCGACAACTTTATAAGTCTTAGTTAACTATTTTAAGACTTGTGTAAAAGTTTCGGGTCAAACCGAGCTAGTTTGACCAGTTTGACTAGTTTGACCAGATTTGACTAGTTTGACCATTTTGACTAAGTTTGACCAGTTTGACCAAGTTGACTTTCAGAAAACAACATATTTGACCACAACGTTCGGATATAAATGTATACACGTACTTTCGAATACAATAACAGAAGCTTGAACAATACTTACTACACTAAGTATTCAACACCTACAATAATCAAACCTTATACAAAACTTACATTCGTACAATACAAACTATCACCAACGGGTCGTACATGTTTTCAAAACTTAAACAAAACAATCAAACATTGGACATAACTAGTTGATGGACAACTAGCATAGATGATCTGTTGAGACATCTACTCACTCATATAACCTTGCGCGTTTAGGACGCCCAGCAGGTTTCGATCGTTAGAGACAACACCATTTCCCTTGTACACCATCATTAGTGCTTGATAGCATCTCATCAGACTCATGTGAGTTTCATAGCCCCTATTTTACTGTTTTTACTGTTTTGGGGTGGGATACATGCTCAAACTATTTTTATGGAAACCGTTTTTGAAAACATTTCTACATATTGGCATGAGTTGTTTTCAAAACCCTTTTAAAGTCCTCCACAACATAGTTTGGTAATACTTTTGTAGCGCGAATGCTAGTGTATGGTACTATACGAGATTGATAAATCCCGTCCGGGTTAGCAAGCACTAACTGGTGAAACGGACACATTATAGTACCATATGGGACTAACAATCCCCGTCCGGGTCAGCAAGCAATGACTGGTCAAAACGGACGCATTATCATTTGTTCATACGTGTGTTGATTAGGCATACGCATAGAGGCACCCTCGCTCAGGCACTTAATTGTGATCCTGACACCTCGGTTAAGCTCAGACTATGTGCTCATGGCAGTTATATACATCATTTACTTATTTGTTTAATTACAAGTTATTACACTCAAATATTGCGGTTCATACATTATATTTTATCATTAAACCTGTGAGCTCACCAGCGTAAGCTGACCAATTTAGCGTGTATTCTCAGGTTCGCAGCAGCAGTAAGTCTGTTCACTCAGGATGCCCATTAGCTCGAGTCTCATGCAAACATATGGAGATTATCATGCATTACTATATTTTGTATAAATTAGTTATGACATAGAATCTCTTACATTAATTCGAGCTTTTGTAAACTATTATCACAGTGTAAGACTTTTATAATATCAATGTATTATAAATGACGCATATAGAGTCGTTCATTATATCTTATGTGTTGTTGATATTTGATTAGTCGCGCCCCGACCCGAATCGCTTCCGCATCATAATCTGGGGGTGCGACACAATAGGGTTTAAAGCATACCAAATTAGATAGATATGTACGTATGATTCTGTGTTTATCTTTTATTCATTCTCAAAACACCCAGAACATATTAGAGAGAGCGAGATAAAAAGGAGAAAACTCAGGGACGATTCTAGTGATTAAATTCCAACTTTTCAATCTTCAATTCATGATTCTAATTGCTTAAATTCTTCATCTTAATCTTCAAGAACATCAAGTAAGTTGAATTCTTCATGGTTTTAACCTAGGGTTTGAGTTTTATGTGGGTTTCAAACAGTTAATGGTTTAAATATGAAATTAGGGTTTGAAATTGTTTAAACTAGTGTTGTTTAGTGTTTTGATTATGATTATAAACCATGTTTTATCATAGAAGTGAGTAATTTGAAGTATGTAGCTAATGATCAAAGTGAGGTTTGGATGGGTTTATGAAACTAAGGATTTTGATATGAATTTAGTGTTTAATATGCTTAATTGATGTTAATAGAGCTTAATAGTGAATGAATTAATATGTAAATGAGATAAAGGTTAAGAAACTAGTAGTATGTTTATAAAATTTATGATTAAATACTTATGAAATAGAGTTAATTATATGAAATAGTGTTAATGAAGTAAGATTAACCAAAGTGGGGGAGAAACCATATGAAATTAAAAGTGTAATTAGAGGTGTTAATAGAGTACGGATATGATTACTAGTTAGTTTGATTATGATGATTAGTGTTTAAAAGTGTTATTATGTGTTATGTATTATATCATAGGGATCGAATGACGTGGAAAGCATACGTGGCCATTGTTGTGAATTATCATATTCGAGGTGAGTGATGCGGGTGTTAAACAGGTGATTTGGTTGTGTATATACCGGTTAGATTTTGAGCTAGATGTTTGCACAATCAATGGAAAAGTTATTTGTTAATAGTGTATGATTCGATTGTGTGGGTTCCGGATTGCTTCCGAGCAAGAGGTGGCACAATTGGGTGGTATATGATTTGTATTATATGTGGATTAAATAGTGATGATGTGGTTAATAATGTATGAATTGGTTGTATGTATTTTCGGATTACTTTCGAGTAAGAGGATCATACAATCAAGTGGAAGTTGATTGTTATATGTTTTGTTTCTTATGTGTGTATTTAAGATTATGTTAAAAGTTGTTGTTGATTAGTGTTTTGATTGTTGTTGGTTAAATTATGTGGAATGATTATGTGTAAAGATTCATTGGTGATCAGGGAGTTAACTGCGGTTAACATAGTGTTCAGTGTTCAGAGCTCAGAGCTCAGTGATTTTGTGCTTATGTAATTGTGTTGATATGTGTTAAGTGTTATGTGGATTGCTTGTTTAATTGCATGTGTACTTACTAAGCAGTTGTGCTTACCCGTTTCAGTGTTTATGTTGTAGATTAATGTTTTGCTAGCGACACATGGAAAGAAAGTTTATGCGAAGTTAGTGACGTGGATATGGAGCATGCTTGTGGTTAGAATATGCTTCATTCTCTTGAATTGTTGTTTTGATGATCAATTGTGTAAATCGCCCAATTATGGTTTTAAAGAGTAAAGTGTATAACGATTGATGTAGTTATGTTTTAAAGAGTCAAAACATGTTGTGGGTTGGATTAGGAAAGTGATTGGTGTTAAATATGGTGGTTTTGGTTAAACGGGTCGAGAGTGTCAAAATGGGTCAAATATGTGGTTGTGTGTGAAAAGAATTATTTAGATCTTAAATGAAAGTGAATCAATGGTCAAATGTGTTCTCTAAGTTTGTTTTCAAGTGTCAAGTGAGTGTGCCAAAGGGTTAAGTTAGAGACCATGTGGTTTGGGATTTGATATGTTCGCCAAAGTGGCCAAAATGGCACTAAATTTGTGACACCCCGCAATTTTGAATACAATTAAGTACACTAAACATTTGCATTTTAGGCTAATTCCCTACTTAAGTGAATTCACAACAAATTTTAGAGGTAAGTCTAGCAAAGCCCAACTAGTTAATACGCGTAGAATTATACATTTAGTAATTAGTTATAATTACGTACAAAACATTTGGAACAAACTCTACAAAAATATACGGCGTTGGTGAAAACATTTCTATAAATAACTTAAATCTATTTTTAGTAGTTATTTATTCTATATTATTATTTTGATATAATGATACACGAAAAACCTATACGTTTTGGTTAAAACGTCTCTAACTCAACGAAAATGCGGGAATTGCATTCGGTAACCAAATGAAACTCGATAAATATTTTGACAAATCAAAATAAAGTATTTTAACTATACTTCAATGAAAAATAATCCCAAATATATTGTGAATAAAAACGACACAAGAAAATGTTACGCGATTTAACGAATTAACGAAGTAACGGGTAAATGACCTAAATACGTAAACACAGGCTGGAAACGAAAATTAAATCACAAACCACCAAGTGGGGGCCCACAAGGGGCCAGCCACCTCCCACAACACCCACTAAAAATACATGTAAAATAATGATGATGTTTATTCCTTCATCTCCACTCTTTGTACATGCACTTTTTTCATTTGAACACCTCACACTCTCTCACTAACTCTCTCTACTTTCTCTATTGCTGAAATCTCAGCCTTTCCACCACCACCATAACAACACCACACATCACCATCTACCACCCTTTGACCACCATAAACCGCCATCGACCGCTCGTCGGAAAATCGAGAAAATACACTATTGAAGCTCTTTTCTTCATCTCTTCATCATTTCTTTGTAAGAACACATACTCTTTCTTTAGATCTGATTGCATGTTAGTTAATTAGATGTTTTATGGCTCATATAACTAGATTATGTCCAAATTATGGTTTAAAACTCGTTTTTGAAGTGTATATATAAAGATGATGAATCTGTCCCAGAAACCACAGCTCACTAAAATGATCATATCTTGAGTTCTAATAAGAATTAGATAACGAATTGTTTTTTAAAAGTTGCGTATTGAAAAGTTCTACAAAAAGTTCTTCTATAGCTCCTTCCAGAAACGCACTCATTTTTAGATACGAATTAATCTTTGAGACTGGTCTGGAAATTGTTGAAAAATATGTTCGGTAGTTACGCGGAATTATTTACCTATGTAAATGGATACTATAAATCTTAGGAATTTTATGTTAGACAATAGAATAGTAGAAGATCAGTTGGTAAAATTTGTGGACCTTGATTTGGACCAGAACTAGTTGAAATGTGTGGCGAAACAAACCGACAAAACCGAAAACACAACTTTTGGACTGTTTTGACACTTTTATGAAAACCGACACCTCGGACCGACCATAAAACGTAACGATAATTTTATAAGGTTTATTTAACATATTTAAGACTTTTGTAAAAGTTTCAGGTCAAACCGAACATGTTTGACCAAGTCAATCGAAACGAGCCTCGGTACAAAAAACGTGAAACGAAATGTAAAACGTTAGACTTTGGATCGAAACAAATATTTAGTTGTTATACTATAAAACTTGAACAAAAATGATGTTATGATATTTACGGATAAGTATACACGCGTTGAAACACTTAAATAAAAACGTATACTTTTACAAGTAAATAAACGAAACAAACATAATAATAACACTTTGGGAATTATTATTACAAAACCGTCACCAACGGGCCGTACATGTTTTCTAAACTACAAACCTAAATGATAAACGAATACTTTGGACATATCTAGTGAAACGCCCTAAATTCAATAGATTTTTTTTTTAAAAGTAAACTCGTTTTGCTTTGGTCCCATTTAAATTCCACCTTTACTTATTCCAAAACCGAAATAAATACATTTATTACACATTTCGCTAAATTAATTGACACATGACACAAAATCATATTTCTTTGGGCGATTTATACAATGGCATTACACAACGACAATTCAAAAGAACGAGAAGCTTGTCTAACAACACTACAAGCTTTAATCCACGCTACCTTCTTGTAATCACATTTCATCCAATTGGTTCAACCGAACCAAGCACCTACAACATAAAACCACCGAAACGAGTAAGCATAAAGCTTAGTGAGTATACAAGCAATTAAATGAATAATTCACCAACATGATACAATTATCAATTAATCACTTATCTTCCTAAATATATACTATTGAGCAATTGTAGAGATATTTCTGTATTTCATTTAGATTCACGATCCAATAGATACAAGTAAGCAAAGCACCAATCACATGGTAATGGATACCAAGCTTAATAGATACCAAGTAGTGCCAATCACTTATTTTCGTAATAGTCGTTTATTTCGTACAATCAATCTCTACAATACTCACTCCATATAATCCTTAATATCCACATAATCCACAATCCACATAATTCACATAATTCTATACTACTTCCAATAACTCATCCACTAACAACAATTAACACCAAAGGTCAACAACAATATTACTTAAGAATGCTAAATATGATGCAATATAGGAACAATCATAAAAACAATTATAAGAAACAAACAATATTCCAAACGACTGTATGAACCTCTTGCCCGTAAGCAATCCGGAGCATACAATCATTACTCATTTAATCCTCGTATCACTCACCTTTGCCTTTTTAAGGAATCACATGATATCACTCTAGAATAGCCAATCCATCATTCTTGACCACCTAGTATATAATACATAGATACAATAACACATTTAACAACTAGTTATCATAATAATCAATACATCAACAATATCAATCCATTACTCTTATTGAATTGATCATATTACATATGATCTCTCTTGTGTTACTCATTTTTATTTTTCTATTTCATTACTTACATAATCATATACATAACTTGATTACTTGTATTCCATTTTGATCATCATTAGTGATTACCATAATCATTTCAATTCACTTAATCATAATCATTCTTATAATCATTATTCACTCTATTTGCTTAATCTTTTGATTCGACACATCGATATCCTTTAATCATATATCAATAACCTTTTTAAACACCAATTAAGGTGTATTAACACCGATTCATCATCATCTACACAAAACCCACTTTAATCACTATATACCCAATTCACTTTATCAAATTCTAGAGTGGGTTAATGTTAACAACCATAATTATTTCACTCCTATATCATAATTCAATCATTATCATGCCCTAATTCGGATTAAAATCAATAATCCATCAAAACCCACCAAACCCTCAAGAACACCATCCATGATTCTTCAATTTCAATCCATTTTAATGATACTACAATCACTAGTAAACTTATCTATCATCAATTCAATGTATTTCATACTTTATTTCGTATTAGAATCGTTAATTTCATAAACCCCTATGAAAATCTATAGAAATTTAGATTCTAGGTTAAGAAATTCAAGAATAGAGATTACCTTATGATAGAATCGATTAATCAATGATGAACTTGAGATTTCTAGCTTCAATTTCGTGATTTGAATTGATTTCTAGTTTAAGGTTTAGGGTTTCACGATTTTTCTTCTTCATCGTGAAGCTTCTGATCTTTTTTCTAGAAGATGATATACGATTCATACGTACATATGTATATTAGATATACATGTGTTTTAAATTTTATTCCCCGTGATTATCATTGTCTGGAACTTTAAAACCGACTTACAATTATTACTATTTTATTTCACCGAGAGTAAAAATAACTTAAAACATTTACTATTACTTTATTCACAATATTACTTTTGGATTTTGGGATGTTACATCTAGTTAATGAACACTAGCATGGATGGTCAACTACGACATCCACATACTTATACTTATAATCTCGTACGTTTAGGGCGTTAGGAGATTATCGACTAGGAGTACTTTTGGGCTTAGGCTTTGCTAGCACTCGCACACTTTTAGCTCACCAGGTGAGTTCACAGCCCCACTTTCTATTGTTTTACTACTGCTTTCAACTTGGGGTGAAAAACATAGTCAACTGCTTTTACTGATTGCCATAACTTGCTTTGATTTCATGATTGCTAATATGTTAATTGCTCCCAACTATTGATTATTAATGATTGTGATCATGTTTTAATTGGTAGCTAGAGTACTTTAGAACTGTAAAACTTTTGTACAAACTGGTGTTTATGAAATAGCATTTTCATACTACAAACTAATACAAACGTGTTAAACTTTGTTTGATAAACTGGAGAACGACCGGTAAACTGTTTTGTTTCGCTGGAGAACGACTAGCACGTGTTTCGCCGGAGAACGACCGGCAGTGTTTCACCGGAGAACGACCGGTACTGTGTTTCGCTGAAGAACGACCAGCAGGCCGAGTTAGACTGGAGAACGACCAGTATTTGTTAAACCGGAGAACGACCGGTACTGTTTTGAAAATTGCTGGAGAACGACCAGCAAAGTATTTTAAACTGTATTTTGGGCAGACATCCCAACTAAATTGTATTTTGGGCAGACATCCCAACTAAACGATATTTTGAACTAGGATACGAACTTTCCTAAAAACGAATTTAAACATGTATATGGATAACATTCAACTAAACTTTACTTAACTGTTATGGCAATAACTATTTATGAACGTATTGGATTTACCAACTATACTTGTAAACTTAAAACCTGTGAATTCACTCAACATTGTTGTTGACTTTTTACTATGTTTTTCAGGGAATTAGCCGCACATGTAAGAACGCCTGCACATATGGAAACTAGGCAACCCGTGAAGCTTTTAGGATGCCATCTTTTTGGAACCAATGGATTTCTTTTATATAACTTATCTGTTTTCGTCATATCTACGAAATCCACTTTTGTAAAACTTAACTACTTTTCCACTGCTATGATTTGACGAATCGTAAACTTTTGTAATCAACATTTATGGCATCTTAATAGATATGTTCTGCGATATTCATATGCTCTGATCTGTATGTATGTACAATGTACACGTCGGCGCCCCCACTCGATCTAATGCTTCCGCAAATATCTGATAAACTGTAATTAACAAATTTGGGGGTGCGACAAAATTGGTGATACGTCCAGATTTGTCATTTTCGTGAATTTTGAAAAAGTGTCAAAAAGGGAAAGTTCATTTTGTCATAGTACACGTGCGTGCAAAATTTCAGAGTCTAAGTGTTTACGAGTAAAAAGATATGCGTGTTTGAATATCGGTAGTTTTGAAGAAAGGGGGCAGCTTTGAGGGCAACGGGGCAGCTTTGAGGGCAAAGAGGCAGTTTTGAGGGGAAAATGTAAAAATAAAAAACGTTCATTTTGTTATAGTGAAGGTGTCTGAAAAATTTGGTTGCCTAAATGTTAACGAGCAAAAAGTTGTGCATGTTTAAAAAGGGCAGTTTTGAACAAATAGAGACAGTTTTGAAAATATATAGTTTTGTCCAGGTTGTATGTTGGGCAGTTAACTTGCGTAGTCTTGCGTACGTGTTCACGTGTCATAGTTTAGTTGAGTGTCGGGACCTAAATGAATGTATAAAAAATAAAAAAAAATGGTTCTGTTTTCGGGGCATTGGATGTATAAAACTCATCGGTTGTAGTATATGTAACATGTGTTACCAACAACCGTTCTTATTTCTTAATAAACAATATTGTTGTATAAATCATATAGTGGCAAAAAGATAAGATGTTATATATCGGAACCGGGTACTAAACCGAAAAAATACCGGTACCATACCGAAAATACCGCATAAAAAAAAATAGTTTATACAAGTACCGAATACCGTACCATTTGAAGTGGGATGATACCAGTATGGGTATGGGACCGATACGGTACGAATACGGTATTAGAATTTCGGTACTCATGCTCATCCCTAATATGATATGATATGATGGGATTCTTTGATCATGCAATTAAGGTTTCCATATCATATCATTTTCATTTTGAAGTTACACTGGAGTACTGGACAAACATACAACCATAAAACACGGTAGTGGACACATTTATCAATGAGTTTATAGCCTACCAAACTTTACGTTGATTGCTATTATGCCCAAATATTATATATAACTAGCGTCGACCCGCACAATGTGGAGGACAATGGCAATACCAATAAGAGATATCGATAGTGATGGTGATTTTACTTATTGGTTTGTTTCTAAAAAAACAAATGTTAGTTATGGATTACATTACATGTCATTTCATTTTAATATATAATCGCATAACCCTTTTTTGAATATTATTGATTTATTTCAAATTTAGCTATGGGTAATGTTTTCCTTTTTGTTGTGGGTGAGGAGGATAGTTGTGTCTTCGTATAAAACAACAAATACTAGAAATGGAAGGTTAACCGAGTTACTCATAGTAAATTAAGCTAACCGAGTTGTATATTTACGGGCCTAACCCAGTTGCAGGCCCCAGAAACTTGATTACTTGTTGGCCCAACACTCGCAAACTAATATTGGGCTCATAGTAAGAAAAAGTAATACGGACACGGAGCTCCACTACTCACAACGTATAAAATTCAAAAACTAGTTACATAATATAGTATATACTAATTTATCTCATAAAATAACAAAAAAACTCAAATCTAATAAAAAAAAATGAGTTCAATTTGAATTAAAGAACATCTATAACAAAAATAGTGTAAAAACAAAAAAATTGAAAAAATTATTAGAATATATATTAGAAAATAATTTGAGTCCGTGCACGAGATATATACAAGATAGTTATAAAAATCAATGCATTGAACATATATCAATGAAACATCTATATTTTTATCCTTTAATAGAAACGGTAGAAAATTCTTATAGACTTACAACCTCTCAACTTTGTACTTAAAACATATCCAAGTATTCGCAATTAATTTCAACACTTAAGTCTTATGTAAAACTTAACTGTTACTCCCTATGCTTCATCGATCAAAGTTCGTGCTATATAAATTGCAATTTAGAATTAACACATTTAACATATACCAATTCACGTGAAACATCAATATTTTTAAGGTCAACTAATGACAATGATTTGAAAATTTATGATTTAGTAATACTGATTTTAGTCTATTTTTGATTTTAAATCCTATTAATTATATTCTATTATATATCTAATATATATTATTTGTGTAGAAGGTATTGATTGAAATATATGCAATTTGCTAATTATTTGGATTTATTAAAATGATTATAATATTTAGATCAACAAATAATGGAAAGTCACGGGACATTCCTAGAAGTTGGTGAAATTTGAGAGTAATTATATTTAAGACATGTGTCATGATAATTAATTAAAAGATGTTACGTAAGTAAGGAAAAGTCTAGACTTACATAAATCTTACACAAGAATATATACATAATGAGTTGGCAACATATGTGGACCAATCACATGAATGTGTACATTCTCTCACTTCATTCTCTCTCATGATTTAATTGGTCCACCTAATTATGTAAACAAAATTATGTAAATTTTGTGTAAGTGTAGCATGGCTCCGTAAGTAATAAAAAAAAACTTTATTTTATATAGATAAGATGTGTAATGTGTATCTAGGACGATCTTTGTCTTACTATACTTCTTAACATTGTTTGTCCTTTCAATCTTTTATTGCCATTGATTTTTGATTATTTTTTTAAAGCGGCTCGATTAACCTTTATAACAATGCTTTAAATATTTTTTAAATCTAAGCATTTGGCAAAGCAAATATCCGATCCGACGTACTTTCACATTTTACATCCTTTCTTAAGTAATATAATAACTTAGTTGCTTTAAAAAGGAAGAAACAGATATGATTGTTGGTTGAGCATGTATCTAACTTCCACTCTTTTATGTTTTGCATCATTTGTCCAATAATCCATCCTCATAATTATTATTATATTCTGTTTAATTATGTGACCCCAGTTGATAGAATTATCAAGTCGACATGAAAACCAATTGTACCTAACAATTTTTTTTTTTCTTTTAAGAAGATTGTGGAGTGTTTTCATAGCCCCCCACACTCAAAAGTGGGATACAAATGGTGTTTTGCTTCTAAATTGAGGTTGTAGTACGTTGTACAAAAGGACCTCATTATTCTTCACTAGAAATTTTGCTTTAGATGGAAGTCTTTTTTTTTTTTTTTTTTTTTTTTTTTTTTTTTTTTTTTTTTTTTTTTTTTTTTTCTCCCTATAAATGAGCATATGGATGTAGTTAAAAATATCAGTTAAATATAGTATATCCTTTTCATATATTTACTTTTGAATTCAAAAGGCAAAAGCTATAAGATATGAGAGAATAAACCATGTTGCGAAACTGCACGAATGAATCGTGCAGTTAATTACTCCGTATAAAGGATGAACCATTTGTGTAAATATTTAAAAATTAGAGGACTAAAAATATAAAATATCTAAGTGATGATTGATATACAACACAATTCATTTATGCTGTCAACATTAGAGTTGTTATGCCCATAAAAGATTGACCTTCTTAATTACTTCCTACTTATTTATGTATATCTCACCTTTTTTTTTCCAAAAAAAAAAGCCTACTTATAAATAAAATAGTAACTAATAAAATCATTTTTCCTTTTCGGTTTTCCTAAAAAATAAGAGTGTTTTATTAATCTATAAAAGCAATGTAAATTTAGAAAATGCGTTTAAATGTGAGTGATGAATTTTCATTTTTAAGGAATAATAAAGATGGAAAACTTAAAAAAACATAAAAAAAATAGTTTTCAACTTTTTAATTATCAAAAGGAAAGGTCATGGAATTTTTTTTTTAGAAAACTCTAATATGAACATTCATGTTTTCTATTTTTTTTAATTTAATTGTAGAAGTATTATGAAAAAGTGGAGTAGTTTTCTATAACTAAACGCATATCAATTTACCCTCATTTATTACTATCAATCACTTTTTTAATAAAATTTTTCAATTAAACTTACCTTAAATATAAAGGTTAAACTGATATTCATATAATCTATCTTAAATCCAATAGAACCAAATAAATGACTACTTGAATCAGGATTTTGCTAGTCAAACTTACCTTAAATATAAGGACAAAACTGACAATCATTTAATGTATCTTAAATCCAATAGAATTTATTAGAGGACAATAAAAATGGAACAAAAAGAGTAATCAAAAACAAAATAAATTACTAATGTATACTTATAATGTTTTATATTTAGTCGTACATATTAGAAAGGTCAATGATATTTCCACCAACAAAAATGATAGTTACACCAAAACTGTGAAGTAAGCAGTTGTACTATATGCATAAATAGTTATACTTAATGATGGATCTATCATATGTTGGAAATATCAATACCCTATTAGAAACTACTTGTATTTTTATTTTTTTTTGAAATTTTTAGATAATCTCAAATTCTTTTTTCACGTACCCTTGTCATATCAAAAGCTAAATAAAATAAAATAGATTATCTAATTTATATAGAGTTGCAAATGAATCTAGCTAGCTGAATTTGAAGTTTCATTATAGATCTCGAGTCATTAGCGACCCTCGTGTACAGAAGTGTGGGCCTTGTTTGGAGCCTTAGATGAAGCATGCGCAAGCAACTTTTAGCAGTTACTACCAAGTCAGCTTCGGACTACTCAAAAGTAGTAGATATATTCATTTTCAAGACTCCTCATTTCATTCCAAGATCTTTTGGACTATGGCTGCACGCTTGCCTTTATATTATACGGAGTACTATATAGCTCATGAATACGTTTACCTCGGTGCAAATCCATCCATATACCACATTAAAAACCGAAAGATTTTAATGTCTTCATATGAGCTTGTAACTCTAAAACCAGTTGATTTTAGAAAATAGAACCTCATCTGATGTGTTAGACATATGATGTGTTAGACATGTTGTTATGCTAAATATCGGTCTTAACAGGTGGTTTCAGACCTACACTTGTAGCTAAGATGTGATGCTGTGACAACGGATGCCATATGTCCTACAACTTTTTTTTTAGGAGGATGTAAGTGAACGAGCATAAAGGCATTGTAGATGCATTTCCTTAACAAAAAGCAATTGACAATGACCCAACCTCTTGACTTTGATATGCATGCTTCAGGTTTTAGTAATCTTTCGGCTCTCGTTATCAACATAAAAGTGTTGTTATAAGCCATATAGGAAATGATTAAAACGTTATTCATGATTTTTGTCCCCATGATTCAAATTGATTTAGATATGGTGAATTTTCCTTGTTCGTAACATTACAAATGCTCATATAAGGCTAATATTCGTAACAAGCTACGATCGACATATATATAAAAGTAATATAATACAACAAACTCCTAATTAATCTAAATATATAAGTTCGAAAACAAATACAAAGAAAAAAATTGCATTCACAACATAACACATAAAAATCACACTTTAAGATTATAAAAACAAATTTAAGTAAATTGTTTCTTAATTCATCGATCAATTAGTGTACGTGATTAACTATACACTAATTGCATGATTAGTAGAAGGTCCATTGTCATTAGTTGTAGGTAATGATCCATGGAGCTTCTTCCTCTCTTTGATGGCTGGATCTTCCAACACAACAACTTTATCTTTGTCTCTAACTCCAACCATGTGTAAGTGTTCAACATCCTCCCTCTCTTTGCCTTTAAACAGCACTCTTAGCTCTTTTGGCTCCATCCCAGTTACCATTGATAAAACCATCTTCATTTCACCTATTTTACAAGTGATCAAATTACAAAGGTATTAAAAAATGGAAAAGAATGCATGAATGTATGAATATGTAGCATAGTACTTGAAGGGTATTTTAATTTTGTTTGTCAAAAAAGATTGTTTCTTTAAACCCTTGATGCTAGGTGGTATCATTCTACTATCATAGTATGTACTATATATTCAAGAATCAAGAGTGTAAAGAGATCTAAAAATATGGTCAAACATAAGAATATACATGTGTAATATGAAAAGGGTGCTCACATAGTCACATTTGCAATAAAAAGAAAAAAAAAATGACCCTTTAATCTCTTTGAAAATTTGATTAGATATATGGTATCATGATGGTATATACACTTCAAGATTGCCAAAAAGAAACATGATAAATACTCTTGAATGTTTTGACCAAATATGATATAATATAAGGCTAGGATGAGATGTTATCTCCGGTAACCAAGATACCAAATGTTGAAGTTGCTTGGATGGAAATTTCATGCCATTGTGAACCGGTTGAGACTCTAACCATAATGAATCCTTCTTTTTCAACATTTTGGCTTTCAATGTCTCTCTTTTGGACAAGCATCCCACCGGGCCTTAATTCCCATTTGATCTCTTGGACCATGGTGGCACCACATTCCTTGTTATCGTCGTTGTTATGACTACTTCCACCGCCACCGCGAAACTTGGAGAGGCTCCTATGAAGTCTCTTTGATCTCAACTTCATCATTTTTTGTACCTTTTTTGTTAAGTGTCTTTCTTTCCAATAGAGAGACAGAGCAATAGAGTTGGAGGTGTTTATGTAGTACCCAAAATAATGAGTTTGGGCTTGGAGCCTTATAGAGGGCAACAAAAGATAAATAATTTCAAAAGAGTAATGATTCATAAAAAATAAATATCAATTCCATAATTAACAGCATATTCAGTCACTCTATTTATAGTAATATCAACATAAGTGTTTAATTGGTGCTTTATTTATGCAGTAAAATATCTACTTTTAAGTGTTTAAATGATACTCAAAAACCTCATAATCTATATATACATGAAATTCAAGGATTCCAAATCTAATTCTTCGTATAAGAAATACAAGAACCGTGTACAAGTGACCAAGACATAGATATTTAATATGCTACGTAGTTAATTTGTATCATAATTGCTCTAACATATATTCTAATAAAAAATTAAGTTAATTGCATGGTTTGTCCTCGTGGTTTACACCGCAAATTCTATACTTTACTTTTTACACCGAGAGTTCAAAAATACAAAAGTTGTTACACGTTTGGTCCCTTGTCCAACTAAATATATAGTGTTCACGGTTATACACAACATGTGAGTTAAGTAAGTTTATCGTTTAATTTTTTTTTTTTTCAATTATATTTTTCTGTAAAATTGTATAAACTTATTTATTTATTCTGGCAAGAAAAATATTTTAAAATAACGATTTCTGGCGAACTTCTAATCACAAGTTGATAAATTTTGCCTATTGTCCAATTGAGAGGCTGTGAAATTGCCAGCACACACTCCAAAATTTAAACTACACCCCCAACAATCTCCTATCATACTTCAACAATACTTGAATACAAAATCACCATTTTTATACTCTGCTCAATCTTTCAGGTACATACCCTTATCCATATTTGATATTTAGATTAAGCTTTATTACTTTAATTCATATCATCTTTGTATAAACCATGCTTTCTATCTCAATTCCCACTTTTTCAGCTTGTAATTTGTAAAAAACAATGCAATCTCTGAGTGTATGTCCATCAAAGACTGACTCTTTGTTAAATATTGAATCCACCCCTCATTTTGTGAGGAGAAAAAGTAGAAATATTAGTTTATTTAGGGGTTTTAGAAGTGGGTTTGTATGTAAATGCAATAAAGTTAATCTCTTTGTGTATTGGAACCCAAATAAGCATTCAATTGCTTCATCTGTTATCCCTTTAGCTTTAGCATTTGAGGAACAAGTAGTAAATGAATTGGTAAAAGAGGGTGATAGTAAGGTTCTAGATGATTTTAATCCTGATAGAGTCATAAAGGACAATAATTTACCACTTGAATCTGGTAAAAATGATGGTGACAGTAAGAAGAAAAGGGTTGATACTCGAGTGTTAGCGAGGAGCTTACGAGATGCTAAAACCGCAAATGATGTAGAAATCGTGCTTGGGGAGAATAGTGATCTTCCCCTTCAGGTTTACAGTACGATAATTCGAGGATTTGGCAAAGATAAAAGGGTGAATGCAGCTATTGCTCTTGTTGAATGGTTAAAGTTAAAGAAGCCCGGCCCGAACCTCTTTATTTACAATAGTCTTTTGGGTGCTATGAAACAAGCAGAAAAATTTGATCATGTAGAAAAAATCTTAAATGATATGGCAATTGAGGGTATAATTCCTAATGTTGTAACTTACAATACATTAATGGGAATTTACTTAGTTCAAGGGCTCGAATCAAAAGCTATCGATCTTTTTTATGAGATAGAAACAAAGGGTTTATTGCCATCTCCGGCTTCATATTCTACAGCATTGTTGGCTTACAGAAGAATGGAAGACGGTTTTGGAGCGCTTGATTTTTATGTTGATTTTAGAAAGAAGTACGAAAATGGTGAGATTGGGAAGAATGAAGATTGGGAAACTGAGGGTAAGAAGTTAGAAGACTTTGTGGTTCGAATTTGTTATCAGGTTATGAGAAGGTGGTTAGTAAGCAGTGAGGATTCGAGCCACAAAGTGTTGAGACTGTTAACTTGTATGGATCAGGCTGGTCTTCAAACGGGCCGGTCTGAACATGAACGGCTCATATGGGCTTGCACACGTGATGATCATTACACAGTTGCGAAAGAATTGTATAACAGGATACGAGAACATGATTCAGAAATTAGCTTATCTGTTTGCAACCACGTGATTTGGTTACTTGGTAAAGCGAAGAAATGGTGGGCTGCTCTTGAAATATACGAAGATTTGTTGGATAAAGGACCGAAACCAAACAACATGTCGTATGAACTCGTAGTTTCTCATTTCAATTTCTTGCTAACTGCTGCTAGAAAAAAGGGGATTTGGAAATGGGGGATTCGGTTACTGAATAAAATGCAAGAGAAGGGGTTGAAACCGGGGAGTAAAGAGTGGAATTCGGTTCTCATTGCTTGTTCTAAAGCTTCCGAGCCTTCGGCTGCTATTCAAATCTTTACAAGAATGATTGAAAACGGTGAAAAACCGACAATTATATCTTACGGGGCGCTTTTAAGTGCTCTCGAGAAGGGAAAGTTTTACGGTGAAGCGTTAAGGGTATGGAAGCATATGATCAAGATGGGGGTCGAGCCGAACTCCTATGCTTACACAATCATGGCGTCGGTCTATGCTGCACAAGGGAAGTTTAATATCGTCGAGTCAATAATTCGTGAAATGCCTGCTTCTGGGGTCGAGCTAAATGTGGTCACTTTCAATGCTATTATTAGCGTGTGCGCTCGAAATGATATGAGTGGTTCAGCGTACGAGTGGTTTCAGCGTATGGAGGTTGAGAAAATCGAGCCTAACGAGGTTTCATACGAAATGTTGATCGAGGCACTTGTAAAAGATGGTAAACCGAAGTTGGCTTATGATATGTATTTGCAAGCTCGGGTCAACGGGCTGACCCTAGCGACCAAAGCTTATGATACCATAGTCGAGGCCACACTTGCCGGTGACGTGACTGTCGATTTGAGCTTGTTGGGGCCTCGGCCCTCACAAGGGCCGCAACAGTTGCAGGAAAGTAAGAAAAGGGTGGAGATTGAAAATGATATAGATTTGGGTGATGTTCCAAAGAGTACACCATTTGACATAGATCAATAGTACATGGACATGATAAAATACTAAGAATACATTCATAGAAAGAATTCATTCATTTGGATTTTTTTTGAATCTTTTTTGACTGTTTATTTATTGTGCAAGTAAAAAAAGTTGGATCATCAACTAATTTTTAATTTTTAATAGATACGTGTTTATATTCAAGATTGCTTGTACTAAAAGAATCTATAAGATGGCGTCTACGTCTGTTCTCATATCTCAATTGGCTAATCATTAACGTGCACTAATTCAAACACCTATTATTATAATTTGAATCCCAGCAATTTAGTAAACCTCTTATTTTTGGCAAATATCTAACTAAAGTTATGACTTATGATTTAAATGGACAAGATACCTAAAAGATTAAACTTCACATATACCAAAGTTTTATAAATTTTTTGGATGTTGATAACGGAACTCTTTAATGCTTTCGTTAAGAACTTTAGACATGTATTAAATATTGTACTACAGTATAATCGTAGCAAATGTTTTGTCTCCCTTGTATATTTTAAGTAATAAAAGTACTATTTCAACTTAAAATATACTGTACAAAATAAAAAATTAATTTGGGTTTAACTTTGCTTCACGTAACACGATTTCCCCATAAAGTAGACTTAGGGCCTGTAACTTTTCACTTAATGGTCTATTTCCAGACACTTCTTAATCCAGACAGATAAATTGTTGTTTCTTTTTCACTTAATCTGAAAGGAATGTCTGTATCTGAAATAGGAGGAAGAATGAAGCCCTCACCAAAAAGAAGCTCTTAATGATAAATATACATTTTTTTCAACATTTTTTCTCCGATAGAATTTGAACACGTCATTTTTTATTCAAACTTTATATCATTTAAGTTCATCATTTTGGTCAAAACAAATATTACATTTACATAAACAGCACTTGTTATAAACAGACATATTTATCCAGACAGACATTACATGTAAACCGTAGTTAGCAGAAAAAAAAAAAAGTAATCAACCCTTACAGGAATATTCAATGTCAGTTAATAAATTATTAAAATTAAATTAAATTTAGACACCTGACGGTTACTCAACTGCCCATTGTGTAATACCCTGTCACTGACAAATCGCTTTTGCATTGTTTAAAGTTCCAAACTTTACCAATTTAAACACCACTTTATGCATCAACCTCTAGTTAATTTCCCATAGCAAAAAACCCCAATATTCTTTACGATTCGGGTCGGGTTTTGATGGGTTTTCTTGCGATCCAAAGTCTGTGAAGAACTAGAAAGTGATCATGGAACCTCCAAGAGGGTTTTTACTGTATTTATGGAACTTCATATGTTTCTTGCCTTATTTCATTGGTCTACTTCTTGTTGGTTTTCTTAAAGGTGACACCTTTTTCATATTATAATTTTTTTTATAATGGTTTCTGCTAAATATTGAAACTTTTTAATCATTATTGAAATGGCCAATGGGTTTGTTTGATCTCAGGCACCATTGTTGCTCCGATAGTTTGTGTTGTTATGACAATTGGGAATTCTGTGATTGTTTTGGGGTTGTGGCCTGCACATGCTGTGTGGGCTTATTTTTGCATTTTAAGGTGCTTTATTCAGTTTAGTATTTGTACTTGAACAATGATTATTTACCATTTGGTTTTATGTAAATAGGGAAAATATAATGAATTTGTGTTTATTATTTGACGTCATATGGCAGTGCTAAAAGATTGGGGCCAGTGATGAAAATGGTGCTGTGTATATTAATTGTACCACCTTTGGCTTTATGGCCTGTTTTTGTTGTTGTGGGTAGCATTCTTGGTGGCATAGCTTACGGCTTTCTTGGACCGGTTTTTGGCACTTTTAAAGCTGTTGGTGAAGGAAAGCCCGATAAGTTTCGCCATTGTATTACTGTAAGTAGATTAGACAAGATTGTAAAGGTGGCAAAATGGGGGGTTGGGCCGGTTAGGTAATGGGTCAAAGTGTTAAACTTTGTACGAGTTAAATTGAGTTTAGTACTCTAACGACTTGCAAACACTGTTTTTCTTTGCTTTTCTTAGTTCTGTAACTAACTAGTTATCATGTTAAATATGATTAAAACTTATAATATGATAGTCAATGATCCAAGTTTTCGAATAAAGGGGCTTTCAATATTGTGAATACACTTTGGGTGATTTCAACATGTTTGACCCACTCGACCCATTCCACCCTTTTCCATTTCAGCTAATTTCAAAATCTACCCAATTGACCCGTTTGAGACAAAATGTAACCCAAATCAACCTGTTTTCCATTAAACAGATTAAAATTTTCACGGCTACAAAATTGTTATTCCTCTACATGTTCATTTCATGTAGCGTTGGTCTTATGAAATTTGGTTCTCAGGATGGAACTTGGGATACTATCAAGTGGAGTTCAACGTTTGTTAGGGACTTAACGGATGTGTGTTTGTACTCATATTTCTCGGTGATGGATGATCTCCGGAAACAAGACCCTCCTGGGGGTAGAATTGAGATTAGGTCTGATAAATTCTCATTTTTAAAAGTTAAAAACGAGCCATTCAGGTTCGGTTTCGTGCTGTGAAACTCAGTGTTCTTGATGCTTTTGCAGGGTGGTATATGTTCCTGTAGCCATTTTGGTTGGGTTGCTAGGATTTGTAGTCGACTTTCCAGTGATCACAGTTTTAGCAGCACTAAAAAGCCCATACATGTTGCTAAAAGGGTGGCACCGTTTGTTTCATGATTGTATAGGTCGAGAAGGCCCGTTTTTGGAAACTATATGTGTGCCATTTGCAGGTCTTGCAATTTTATTGTGGCCTTTTGCTGTTGCTGGAGCATTGCTTGGTTCTATGTTGGCTAGCATCATTCTCGGCTTTTATGCAGCTGTTGTTGCGTATCAGGTCAGTACCACATTGACAACTCTTATAGTTTGACTTTGAAAGTCAATTAAATGTTCTTTAAACTTCAAAATCTGCATGAATGCTTTTAGTTTTCATGAAAGTTTTGATCATGTAGCAATACATTATTACAAGTTGACTTTTAATTATAGCAAATACTCGTCTTAACGTTGAACACATTAAGTAAGTGGTTTAACATTAAAAAAGTAACTATGTAACAGGAGTCATCTTTCTATCTGGGGATTTGCTATATTGTAGCTGCATTGTCGATCTATGATGAATACAGCAATGATATTCTCGATATGCCTGAAGGTTCTTGCTTTCCAAGGTATAATGACCATTCTCAATATCTGTAATTAAAAGAACTTGTTAGTTTTTGCACATGTCATAGCTAACTTTTTAAATACAAACAGGCCTACGTACCGACGTAATGCTGGGTCACAATCCGGTTCAAGAACATCTTTATCAAGGCCAGTTTCCTTCAAAAACCCACCATCTCGGACCAGTTCTTTCACGACCCCCATGATTGAGTTGAAGCCGTTGGTGGTTAGTTACTCGAATCATCTGCTTTACAGATAAAGTTCAAGTAGCAACTCCTGCCTATTTGCTTTCAAATGGGTTGCTTTGGTTGAATGTATCTCCAATGGGCAAAATTTAAAAACTTTGCTAATAGTTAGGCAAACGGTTACAAACAACATATCATATTTATTGCTTAAAACCTCCTACATCGCTTCATGTATGAAAACTAGATTTTTACTTTTAACAATATAGTTTTTTTATTCTTATTAATATATTCTAATTAATACATTAACTATCTGTAAAACTCTAATAATTGGACAAAAAAATGTTGACAGGTCGACCCAGCCCTTTTTATCCAGTATAAAAAACTTGCATGTTTTGACTTGTTACCCAACCAACCCATTTTGCTTTCTCTAAGATATAGTATCAATGTAATTTTCTGATCATGATTCGACATATGATGTCAATAGTTGCTTGATAGCTTATTTCAAGAATGTCGTCGACAAGGTGAATTCATGGTTTTGGAAGGGTTAATAACCATTAAAGAGATCGATGATGCAAAATCTGGCAAGGCTAGTGGAAGAGTGATTAGTGTTGGTCTCCCAGCTTATTGTCTTTTCCGAGCACTTCTTCGATCTGCAAAAGCCGATAGTGCTGGTATATTATTAGGTAAAGAGGAAAACATAATTTTCGTTCAAAAACTGAAAACTGCCCTTTTTATGACTTTGTGATAATGTGTATCATGCTTTTCATTATTTACTATAGAGGATCATGTTACGGAGATAACTAGCGCAAACAGGCCGAAAGATACGTTTTATGATTGGTTCCTGAACCCTCTTTTGGTCATCAAAGACCAAATCAAAGCTCAGAATCTGACTGAATCGGAAGAGGAATACTTGGGCAAACTAGTTATGCTGAGTGGTGATGTTGAGAAGTTGAAGAACTCGAACATTGGTCCACCACCGGAGTCTGAGCTCAGACGGGCTGAGCTCGATGCATTGGCCCGAAGGTAATAATATATCTTGTATTCAGTGATGGTCAGGAGTAATAAGTCAAAATGGGTTGCTTGGAATGGGTTGACCTCGGACTTTATGTAAAAGTTAGTGAATCAAATATGGTTACAAAAGCAATATTGTTACCAGTTATAATTACACCTTGGGCAACTTTCAGCCCGTTTGTCTCATTCCCTTCGTGGCTATTCTTTTCAAGACATTTGATGGGTTTGAGATTAATACTAACCGAAATCGACCAGTTTGTAAGTAAATGGGTCGAATTTGCCACCTGTAGTCATGCTTTATATGCAGACTACCTCGTTTCCATACATGTTACTATTTGTCCTCTTTTTTTTTTTTTTGTACTAATGAATGTAATTTTCTTGTCAAAGACTTCAAGGGATCACAAAGTCAATATCAAGGTACCCGACATACAGAAGGCGTTTCGAAAGTAGCATAAAGGCAATATCAGAAGAACTTGACCGGAGGAACACCAATGGAGGTCAATCGCCACCGGGATTGGAGACTACATTTGGTCGGAGGTATAGCAATCAAAGATCTTTTATGAAGATAGCTAGTAATCAAGAAGATGATCAAGAGGTTGAGAGAGATATTGATGTTGTGTAAATTAGATTTTACTTGTAAAAGAGATGACCACATCTAACTACTAACCCCTTTTTTTCCCTTGTAATAACAATATAATTATCAATCAGTTTGATATTTTTATTTATTCAAACCGGTTATTATGTTTCAATGTGTCATTCAGTATTTCAGTGGCTTCCATTGTTGATTCCAAAAGTAAAGATGGAAAAGGTTTCATATTTTCATTGTGTTACATATGAATTGTAGAAGGCCTATATGGACTTTTGTGTATTGTCCACTTCATATCCTATCCTAATATTACACATCACCAATGAAAAATCATCAGTATCCTTCCTTCAAATTTAAAAAGCATCATGATATTGAAACACACATGAGTAGTTCACGATAAAACCATAGATATCATGATGATTTTGGTTTAATAAAAATAAATATTGTATGTATATGCATATGTATATTTAAAAAAGTACCGTTTCTGTACTAAGGTTATCGTTAATCTTAGACCATCCACAGTGCTATGGACTTCACATGTCCATAACACTGCCACATCATGCCACATCAGTGTTCTATAAAACTTCACTTTCTATAAACTTACCCTTCTACTCCTATAAACTTTAACAAGTCCATAGCTAGGTCCCACTTGTTTGCTTATCCACTGCCTATCCACAGAAGCGTTCCCAAACATCGCCTTCTTTGTACCCATCGGCCGAGGAATCTCAGAAACATCATCATCTATGCCCATTTCAGCATTCAAAGATGTATCGGGTGGCCCCGATGAAGATGACTTTGTGTTCTTCTTCTTCACATTGAATTGTACGACCGCACTTTTCCATTTAGGTTCATCTTTAACTAGATACCACACATGCTCGTGTTTGAAAGACTTTTTTTCATCTTTTGAAGTGTAAATATCATGTGCAGCAAGTCTTATTTTTTCATCGCACCATCCACTACGCTGTTGATTTTTTAAATGAATAAATAGTTGGTTAAAATCATTCACCGTACCTAGTAGATAATGCCAGTGAGACTTCATAGTACCAGAAGTTCGAGTAACACCCGATTTATCCTTGCTTGAGAAATACTCAGCAATCCTTTTCCAAAAATCATTAACTGATTGTGAGTTTCCAACAATGTTGTCGCACGAAGTAAACAACCAAGCCTGCGCAAGTAACATTGTTATGCTAGAAACCTGATTTTGAATGATCAAACACAAGAACAATCACAATAGAACTTTATGAAAGCAATTAGAGAACACACAGAATTAACGTGGTTATATCCAATCGATGTGATTGGTTTAATCCACTGGCAAGAACCGAGTAATCTTCTTTATTGATGACGGCACCAAGAAATTTCGTGCATTAGGGTTACAATGAATCAGGGATTAAGTATATATAGGATTAGCTAATTAAGGAAACAAATCAGGAAAAAACTTGCTGAACACGCCGCGATCGCGTGGCGACCAAGACCCGTCGCACCGCGATCTCTCCAGCTTCAAAACCCCAATCGGTGTTCATAGCATAGCGTCCATTTAACCATCGCACGGCGATGAGCCAACTGATCCAACTCGTTTCTTTTTTCCTCCAAGATCGCATGGCGATCTCCTATGGTCGCATGGCGACCATGGTTCCTTCACAAATCCTCATGAAACTCAAACTTCAAAGTCAAACCCAACAAATCTCCACCTTGACTTGAAGTTACCTTCACTTGTCAAAACCCAAGACTTCAAAATTACTCCACCATTCTTTACAAACCCAAGATTACTCGTTCTTGACCACTCTCCTACCTCATGCGAATATTCACCAAGTCCAAGCACAGTTGGAACTTGGCTCTCGGTAATACCTTAGTCAACATGTCTGCCGGATTCTCCTCGGTATCAATCTTCTGAATTAAGAATCTCCCACTTTCCAATATATCTCGAATAAAGTTTAACCGAATGTCAATATGCTTCGTTCTCTCATGATACACCGGATTCTTAGCCAAATTTAACGCACTTTGACTATCACAAAACAAAGTAGGTTTCTCCACCTTCAAACCAAGACTCTCAATCAAACCATGTAACCACATGCATTCTTTAATACCTTCAGTCATTGACATGTATTCAGCTTCTGTAGTAGACAAAGCCACGGTTGGTTGCAAAGTTGCCTTCCAACTAACCGAACATCCAAACAAGGTAAAAATGTAGCACGTCAATGATCTTCTTTTCACAAGATCACCACCATGATCAGAATCTACATAACCGACTAAATCACTAACATCTTTGTTAGGCCCGAATCTCAGACATAAACCACTACTACCTTTCAAATACCGCATGATCCACTTAACTGCTTCCCAGTGAGCTTTACCCGGATTACTCATAAAACGACTTACCACACTAACAGAATGAGCCAAGTCAGGTCTTGTACAGACCATAGCATACATAAGACTACCAACCGCACTCAAATACGGAACCTTCTTCATATACTCTTTCTCATTATTAGTCTTCGGTAAAGTACTCCTATCAAGTTTAAAATGTGCAGCTAAAGGAGTACTTACAATTTTGGATTGATCCACTCGGAATGCTTCAAGAACTTTCTCCACATACTTCTCTTGAGAGATGTACAAGAGACCTTCTTCTCTATTCCTCCAAATCTCCATACCCAAAATCTTCTTAGCTGACCCCAAATCCTTCATCTCAAACTCACTTTTTAACAAAACTTTCAACTCATCGACGTCAGTTTTGTTCTTTGAAGCAATAAGCATATCATCCACGTATAGCAACAGATAAATAAAAGAACCATCCAACAAGCTCTTCGAGTAGACACAATTATCGAATTGGTTACGCAAACAACCATGAGAAATCATAAACGAATCAAACCTTTTATACCATTGTCTTGGAGACTGCTTCAAACCATATAGTGATTTCTTCAGCAAACACACATGATCTTCCTTACCAGGCTGAATGAATCCCTCAGGTTGCGACATGTAAATTTTCTCATCCAAGCTACCATGTAAAAATGCCGTTTTGACATCAAGCTGTTCTAGCTCCAAATCAAATACACTCACCATAGCCAAAAGAACCCGAATCGTCTTATGTTTCACGGCCGGTGAAAACACCTCGTGATAGTCAATTCCCTCCTTTTGTGAGAAACCTTTAGCCACCAACCTAGCTTTGAACCTTGGCGGTTCAACTCCAGAAATTCCCTCATTCCTCTTGAAAACCCATTTGCATCCTACAGGTTTAACTCTCTCCGGTAATGGTACAAGAACCCACGTTTGGTTCTTTTCAAGTGATTCCATCTCCTCTTTCATTGCAACTAACCAACTCTCAGCATCTTGACTCCCAACCGCCTCTTTATAAGAGTTAGGTTCATCCAAGTCAACGTCTTCTCCCACTGCAAGTGCATATGCTACAGAATCAAAAGAAGTAATGTTAGCATACCTTGTCGGCTTTTGAACATTCCTTTTTTCCTTCCGCTGTGCTATAGGTAGATCATCCATCCCTTCAGCATCCTCCTCTGTAACACCCAGTTCTCGGGTCTAGTAGTATTTAATATTTTCTGACTGTGAATTATTATTAAGTGTGTCAGAAAATAGGTGTGTTGTATTATTTGAAATAAATAGTGATAATAGTCGAATAATTTATTGTGACTAATAAATTATTGGTTGTTTTAATTTTATTTAGTTGACGGTAAAATAAAATAGTGTTCCCTCGCAAATGATTTTTAAGTTCCAGACAACGATAAATACGGGGAATGAAAATTAACCAATTATATGTTATACTCTATTTTGAGTCGGTTTATAACTTTCATCATATATCTATATACATACATACGTACGTACATATACATACATAAACATATAAACCCTAGATCAATTCCTAAAATCCTTTCACAACACTAAATTGAAGATGCCCAAATCCGAATTTAAGCTTCAAGAACATGGATTATCACTCTCTAATCCTTCTACTCATCTTGTAAGTCTTGATTACTTGATTCTCATAAACCTATGAAATGGGGTTTTGTGTACATGATGAAATTAGGATGAGTAATGCTAAATTAAAGCTTGTAATCATGTTATAATGATTAGTTGATGCTTAAATGATGATTAGTATCTAAACCTTAAGCTAGAAATGGTAAAATTAAATGATGATCATGAAGAAAGTTTGGGTTTAGTTAATTATTCATGAAGTAAAGCTTGTGGTTATGTGAGGCTTGTTGATTTATGTTTAATACATGATTATAATCTAAGCCTAACATTTGATTGAAGGAAATGATTATGTGTTCTTGAGGTTAATGATGAATTTGATGATGATCATGGATTATATGATCAAATTAGCATTGGTTATAGCTAAGAACACTTAATCGATGATTAAAGATGATTGTGTGAATTTAATTGTTAAGTATTCATTAAATCAAATATTGTGGTTTTGATGAATTCATGAAATGAGGTTAATCACTTTAGTAATGGTTTAACCATGTTGATTAGTGATAATCAAAGTAGATTAATGTGATAAGAGGGTTATTTATAACCTTGGTGTGATCGGTGTTAAAGTAATGTAAGTTAATAATCATATTATGATTGAATTTGGAAAGTGAATATTATGATCATTAATCATGACTAAGTGATAAGTTATTGATGTAATTACAATTGTAAGATATTGGATTGATTTGAGACAAGTAACTAACTTGTATTATTCTACTGTATTGTCAGATGTGCAGAAGGCTCAGTGATATTAGACTACTGAGTGGATGCCTGAGGTGGTCGGTGAGTGGATCTCTAATCCTCAGTGTAACTTGGTTGTAACGAGTTTGGTTACAACAAGTAACATATTATTACTATTGTAGTTGCCATGATAATTATGATAGCTAGTAATAATATTGTTGATATGATAACGTTGACCTGCTGAATATGTGATTTGTTGATTATGTGATCACTGGACTTGTTGTTGGCCTTCGGGCATCAGTTGTTAATGAGGTCAACGAGTTGTTGTTGAACTGTTGGTTGGGCTAGTCGGTTATTCGAGGTTTAACACACCTCCTGTGTTAGTTGAGAATAACCACTAGCTATCGGTCTCGTCCGTTATGACCATACGGATATGGTTGGGTAAGTGTTCTTGTGGAATCCCCGGGTATTATGATATCGCAAGAGCCACCGATGCCTCATTATTAAGTCCTAGTTGTGGAATAGTTGCTTTGTTGAATAGTTGACTAGTTGCTAAGTTGACCAGTTGAACAGTTGCCTGTTGCTTTGCTAAATAGTGATATTGTGTACTTGTTGGTTTAGTGTTAATTGTTGTATGCAAAGTTGTTGAGCTAAGTTAGACTGTTGATTAGTTATCTGCTCACTTAGCGTTATGCTAATCCCCCACATTAACACTTCTTGCAGGTTAAGTATTATTATCGGGTGGGCAAGAAGTTGGACTGGATGGAATATTTGACGTGGCGTGACTCTGATATTGATTTGTTTAAATCAATGTTTTATCTTGTTTTTATATAACACCTCTGTTGATAAATTATGTTTTGAAAAGGTGGAATTTTATATGTTGATAAAACGAGGTAAATTATCACTATATCTATTTGGACTTACGCTTCCGATTTACTATATTTAAATGAGATTAAAATGAGGGGTGTTATATCCTCAGTTAACAATGGTTCAGATTCCACACTCTCAGATGGACCCGTATCAACTGTACCTTCCACACTACCCTGTGAGCTCGGCTCACCTTGTATGTTAGGAACTTTTTCAGCTTCTTTCTCTTGCTCACCTACCACAACTCTATCAGGAGTATTAAACTCCACCTTCCGATTAGCACCCTGATCTTTCTCTGCTTGATTTCCCAAGTCTCCTCTCTGATCTAACATAGCAGCTTCATGAAAGGTAACATCTCTGCTAATTATAAATTTCGGAGTTCTATCTTTCTCTGTACACCACAGCCGATAACCTTTAACCCCGTCCGCGTACCCTAGAAATACACACTTCATTGCCCTTGGCTCAAGCTTACCATCATTCACATGAGCATAAGCGGGACAACCAAATATCCTTAGACCAGAATAATCACATGCAGACCCAGTCCACATCTCTTGAGGAGTCTTCAAATCAATTGCAGTTGATGGAGACCTATTAATCAGATAACAAGCAGTATTAACTGCCTCAGCCCAGAATTGCTTCGGTAGATCAGCATAAACCCGCATGCATCGTGCACGCTGTAACAGTGTTTGGTTCATTCGTTCTGCGACCCCGTTTTGCTGTGGTGTGTGTCGTACAGTGCGGTGCCTCACTATACCTTATGCTTTACAGAAGTTATCAAACGGTGCATTACATAATTCCAACCCATTATCAGTTCTCAGAGTTTTTACCCTTCTTCCAGATCGTTTTTCAACCATGATCTTCCACTCCTTGAACTTACCAAACACTTCGTCTTTTGACTTCAGAAAATACAACCAAACCTTCCTCGAGTAATCATCAATGAAGGTCACAAAGTAAGAACATCCTCCATGGGACTTAACTGAAGAAGGACCTCACAAATCTGAGTGAATATACTCCAGGACTTCCGTGGATGTATGTTTGCCAACACCAAATGAGACCCTACGTTGCTTCCCTTTAACACAAGCCTCGCAGAAACCCATTCTACCTGTTACATCACCACCCAATAATCCCCGTCTACTCAAAGTTGTCAACCCTTTCTAGCTCATATGACCCAACCTGCGATGCCATAACTCTGTCTTTTCCTCATTTTTATCCAAGGATTGAGAAACTGCAACCGTTCCCGTCACCGAATTGCCATCCAGAATATACATATTGGTGTTATTCATCTTTCCCTTCATGATAAGTAAAGATCCTTTGAACACTTTCACATGTTCACCATCACCAACATATCTCAACCCATGTCGAGCTAGCAAACCCAGAGAAATAAGATTTTTCCTGAGATCAGGAACATACCAACAATCCAGTGACCTGACAATACCATCGTGTGTCTTAATCTGAACTATACCCGAGCCCTTGATGCTTTTCGGCCTATCATCACCCATCTTCACACTGCCACTCCATTCCTTAAAAGAAACGAATAAGTCACGCGAGAAAACCATATGATGAGATGCCCCACTATCCATCACCCAAGTACCTACCGATTTAGACCCACTACTAACAGGTAATGCCTCCTGAGTAGTTAGTACTTCGCCATAATCTTCATCTTCACAGGATTCCTGTGCTATAGATACACTCCCCCTGTTTTTCTCCCCATTACCACTCTTCGCCTTCGGACAATCCCTTTTAAAGTGACCTTTCTCATAGCAACCATAACAAATAGTACCTGCATGAGCTTTAGATTTTGAACGTGCCTTTCCCTTACCCTTGCCTTTCTTACCCCGCTTTGTTGGTCTACCCCTTTCAACTGATAACCCTGCACCAGAACTGTTATCACTCACAGACACCTGTCTTTTGAGTTCTTTAGACTGTAAAGCATCCTTAACATCCCCTACAGTAATTTCAGTTCTTCCATACAACATAGTATCCACAAAGTTTTCATATGACCCAGGTAACGAACAAAGCAAAATCAAGGCTTGATCTTCATCATCAACTTTAACATTAATAGATAACAAATCTAAAATAATACGATTAAAGTTATCAAGATGATCTTTTACCGGTGTACTTTCTGTCATCCGGAGGTTGTACAAACGCTGCTTCTGAAATAAACGATTCGTCAAAGAACTGTTCTGATACTTATCACATAACTTTGCCCAAATCCCTGCAGCCGTTGTCTCATCTACCACCTCCCTCAAAACTTCATCTGCCAGACACAACAAAATAGCACTATGTGCTTTTCCATCAATCGACTTCTTCTGATCTGCAGTTGTTTTCTCACCCCAGCTCGCATCTCCATCTATCGCCATGTTCAACCCTAGATGAACCAGAAGAGCCCTCATCTTCACCTTCCATAAGGCAAAATCATTCGACCCATTGAATTTCTCAATCTCGAACTTTTGAGACGACATCTTCCCTATCAATAAACTTGCTTGAATATTCAAATCAATAAAACCCTAAGGGCACTGATACCAATTGTTATGCTAGAAACCTGATTTTGAATGATCAAACACAAGAACAATCACAATAGAACTTTATGAAAGCAATTAGAGAACACACAGAATTAACGTGGTTATATTCAATCGATGTGATTGGTTTAATCCACGGGCAAGAACCGAGTAATCTTCTTTATTGATGACGGCACCAAGAAATTTCGTGCATTAGGGTTACAATGAATCAGGGATTAAGTATATATAGGATTAGCTAATTAAGGAAACAAATCAGGAAAAAACTTGCTGAACACGCCGCGATCGCGTGGCGACCAAGACCCGTCGCACCGCGATCTCTCCAGCTTCAAAACCCCAATCGGTGTTCATAGCATAGCGTCCATTTAACCATCGCACGGCGATGAGCCAACTGATCCAACTCGTTTCTTTTTTCCTCCAAGATCGCATGGCGATCTCCTATGGTCGCATGGCGACCATGTTTCCTTCACAAATCCTCATGAAACTCAAACTTCAAAGTCAAACCCAACAAACATGTCATCATCTCTCGTCCATGTGTTCTTTTTCTTTTCTGTGGGTTCTTTAACTACACCACGTTTAATTTTGTTGGCACGACTTCTACGTTTGCTTGTAGAAACTTGATTTACGGAAACGTTGGGTATTGGAAGTTGAGTTTCAGGAACTTGAGTTTCAAGAATTTCATAGTCGGGAATCTGAGATTCCCCAACGCTACACGAATTTGATGTGGTTTGTAGGTTAGCCGATTGACATTGAGGATATTCTTGTTCCGTGTACATGCCATATTGAAGCATGTTAACATACCCAGGTAAATGTGAATGGTATTGGGGAGGTGGGTTTATAAAATTACAAGGTACTTGGGAGTTTGGTTGATTTTCAAAAGGTTTGTTAGGTTCCATGGTAACAGAGAAAGAAAGAACATAAAGAATAATGGTTAGATGAAATAGAGAATATGAATGTGAAATGTCTTTTGAGTGAGAGCAGATGGTACAATATTAATGGGTGTTGTTGAAAAACAAATGGGTTTAGTAGGTTTGATATTAAATACGTAATTTAAGTTTAGTAATTAAATTGTTGGGAAGCATCTTATACATGTATATTATTTTAATAATAAAGTGGAGTTTGGGACCCATCCATCATAAGTCCATGGAGGTCCATCTGCATGGACTTTCTAATTCTTGTATAAACCTCAATCCATGAACTTGCTAAAATAGTGAGGTGTCCATACAAGCAACTTGCCACATCTTCAATGAATATGCCACCTTGACATGGACTTGGGTCATGATCACCCATAAGAGATGCTCTTAATAATACTATACAATTTATCTCAATACGATTGAAAAAGTATTGTTTTTGTATTAAGGTTATCGTTAATCTTAATAATACTACATAATTTATCTCAATACGATTGTTCATTCAAAGGCACACGGGACCAGGGTGTTCCCGTCAATTTATACCTTTTTGCTGGAAAAATAAATTATTTGATTAATATAATTGATCAAGTTTCTTATACGTGTGGGATGATCAACGATGTCGATTATCAACGTTTTTGCAAGGCTATACTACTTAAGTTATAATCGTTATCATTTTCCTATATTAAAACCAGTTTTTAAACCTGTACGTAAATATTATCCATGACTACAAGATCCGAATATATAATTAGTATAAATTCCCGTTGATTTTAAAAATAATTAGTAAAAATTATGTTTCAATAATTTAAAGTAGAAGTCTGATAAAAAAAAAAAATGTAAGTACAAACTTCTATTTTTAAGGTAAATAAAAGAACTTAATTGATTAATTGAATTCTAATGATTATGTCAGATGATTCATATTATATTTTTTATTTTAAGATATCTAACGAATGTAAAAAAAAAACACATTAATTTGGCACAAAACAATAGTTTTGGAACACAGGAAAATAGGAAATATAGTAGATATAGATATAGGGTAAGGTTCAAATGAGACTAAAAATTTGTATGAGACTAAGGGAACCAATGATATTATGCCATATGTACAAAGAGAATGTTCCATATTACAAAACCCATTTACCCCAAACATCAATTATCTCACAAACGACAAATCGAAAAATCATGAAACTTGAACCATAATTTTCAGTGTTTTATCCTCTTCGATTTCCCGTCCCTCAAGGCATACTTCCGACGAATTTTTTTTTTTCATTTTTTTGATGGGTTTCATATGTTACTAACACATGTATTAGAGTGTTGCGTTTAGGGTTTAGGGTTTGGGGTTTAGGGGTTAGGGTTTAGGGTTTATGGTTTGGGTTTTAGGGTTTCTCCCCAAAACCCCAAAACTCAAACCCTAAATCCTAACCCCTAAACCCCAAACTCTAAACCCTAAACGCTTTATAAAACTCTAAACCTTAAATCATACTAAACCCTAAACCCTAATAAACCCTAAACCTAAACCATAAACCATGAACCCTGCTAAATTCTAACCCTAAACTCTAACCCTAAACCCTAATCATAACCGTAAATAAAATGTACAATCAATCACTAACACATGTGTTATCAATTTATAAAACCCACAAAAAAACCAAAATTTTTTTATTGAAAGTATGCATTGAGGGACGGCAAATCGAAGAGGATAAAACGCTGAAAATTATGGTGTAAGTTTCATGATTTTTCGATTTGTCGTTTGTGAGATAATTGATGTTTGGGGTAAATGAGTTTTGTAGTATGAAACATTCTCTTTGTACATATGGCATGATATCATTATTCCCTTAGTCTCACTAAAAAAAATTAAGATAAATAAACATTCATCGTCATCATCTTCCCTCTTTGACTTTTTGATTGAGTCAGCAACCTCCAATTTTCAATTCTCAATTCCTCATTGTCACTTCTTCTCCATCACCAACCCCTTTTTTTTTCTTCCTTTTTATAACAAAAAAAAACTCAATTATTTAATTGACCTCTAAATTACTAATAAATCATGCGATCCAGATCTTCATTTCATTCATCATCATCGTTTCAAATCACCGATTAAAATGACTGGGTTTTTTACCACCCGACTTGCTGTTTTAGCATTACTGTTCTGTTTATTCAATTTCGGGTCGGGTCAAGAATCACCCCCAAGGATCCACTCATTGTTTTCAGTTGAATGCAATAATTACTTTGACTGGCAAACGGTTGGACTGGTTCATAGTTTCCGGAAAGCACGTCAACCCGGCCCGATTACCCGACTTCTCAGCTGTACTGATGAGGAAAAAAAGAATTATAAAGGCATGAAATTGGCTCCCACTTTTGAAGTCCCTTCAATGAGTAAACACCCCAAAACTGGTGATTGGTAATTTTAATGAATTTAATTATTATAAATATCATTTCAAGTTTGTTAATTTATGGTGATTTTGTTGATAAATGATTATATGGAGCTCATTAGGTTATATATGCATGCTGTACTATTTGTATGTAAAGGGCAAAATTCATGAAAACATATACTGCTGATCAGACTTTAAAACTTTACCATTTAATGTACTTAATTTCCAGTTCTTTGTTGTTGCTTGTAAACCGGTGGCGTGACGTTTGTTTTGCTGATGTGGCAACTTATATAGTTGCCATGTTCACATATAGTTTTACAAAAGTTAACTTTTTTACAATTTTCCTGGTGTAGAGGTAAGTTGGTACAATATGTAGCAAAATATTGAAAGTTTGGTACATGAAAAGATAAAAGTTCTAAAGTCTAATACATAGAAATGTGTGGAAGGATTATTAAGATGCTTTTTATTGTTAGTGTTGTTTTTGTAGGCATTTATGCAGAACATACATGAGGATAGCATAAAAGTTTTTTGGATTCAGCATTCTTGAAGTAAGATATTAAGATAGAATCTGTATTTGTTTGAATTATAGGTACCCTGCGATTAACAAACCAGCAGGAGTTGTGCACTGGCTGAAACATAGTAAAGATGCACAAAATGTTGATTGGGTTGTTATATTGGATGCCGATATGATTATTAGAGGTCCAATTTTACCATGGGAGATTGGTGCAGAGAAAGGAAGACCTGTTGCTGCATATTATGGGTATAAATTTTTTTTTTATATGGCTATATTTTGGGTATAATATATGGTCATTTTCATGATCTTTATTTTTTTCACATATATATATTTTAGTTATTCTTAGAGATAGTTCATAGTTCAAGTTTTTATCTATATGTAGGGTTTGTTCCTTATTTTTTTCCCAGTGCTCTTTTTGCTGTACGTGTATGGTATTCTTTCTTATAAAACTTGTAGTGTTTGTTTAGGTAGTTATTTAAAAAGAAAGTTCAACTATTATTGAGATAACACAGTTATGGATATGGAAGTCCAACTAAAAAGGTTACCCAAAAGAAAAATGTTACAAATTTTACAAACAGAGCCATCATAGGTTAGGAATGTGCCAGAAACCCCTTGTATTTACAATGATTTCATGTTGATTTTATCCTGTTATAGGTACTTGGTAGGATGTGATAATATACTTGCGAAATTGCACACTAAGAACCCTGAACTGTGTGACAAAGTTGGTGGGCTTTTAGCTATGCATATAGATGATCTTCGAGCTTTGGCTCCAATGTGGCTTTCTAAAACAGAGGAAGTACGAGAAGACACTGCTCATTGGGGAACAAATATAACAGGAGATATTTACGGCAAGGGATGGATCAGTGAGATGTATGGATACTCATTCGGTGCAGCAGAGGTACTCTTTAGACATGGTAAAATGGACGGGTTGGGTGAGAGGTCAAAACAGGTTCGGGTTGAAAAAGCCCTTTTTTAAGTATGGTTCAAGATGGTCATTTATTTGTCCGCTTTTTAACATTCCAAAAACTTTTTTCATATAATCTAGTTTTTTAGTAAAACAATTTAGGAGGATGTAAGTATAAAAATATGTTTTGAGTGAACTGTTGCCCGCTTCCTTTAGCTAGTTTGTTAAATATGGCCCATTTGACCCGTTAGGGATAATGCGTAACCCAAATTGACCCATTTGTAGTTAGAATGGATCCAAAATTCCATCTTTTCACTTTGATAAATACTTAAATTCTTTTTTCTTTACATTCCTTTTTGCGTTGTTACATTAATTTGTTTCTGTACTCATTTCAAGTTCTTATATGCTGCTATTTAATTTTTCAGGTGGGACTTCGACACAAAATTAATGATAACCTGATGATTTACCCAGGATATATCCCACGAGATGGTGTTGAACCAATTCTTATGCATTATGGTTTACCATTTTCTGTTGGGAACTGGTCGTTCAGTAAATTGGAACACCATGAAGATGGTATTGTTTACGACTGTGGACGGCTCTTCCCTGAACCTCCTTATCCCCGAGAGGTAACACAGTTACGAGCTTAATGGATAGGTGATAATACCAACCCATCTACATGTAAATGGGCTAATGTGAGTTATGCATTATCTGCAATGGGTCAAGCTATTAAAAAAAAAAAACGGGTCAAATGTGAGTTATGCACATAATTTTTATCTATAAATTTAAATAATGGATAGAAAAAGTTTTTTTTGGGTCGTTAGTACGTACCTGTTTTGATATGCACTAAGAACTACCCATTTTGACCGTTTAGTCAATCCACCCATATGAATTATTCGAAGTTGTTGACAGACCAGTCTTTTTACGTAATGCTCTTGTGTTTTTTCTTTCTTACTAACATTTATCTTTATTTTGGGTCATCTGATACTGCAAGTATATACTTACTTTTAAGACTTCATGCAGGTGAAAGCAATGGAACCTAATCAACACAAACAGAGGGGACTTTTATTGAATATAGAATGTATAAATACACTAAATCAAGGTCTCGTAATACAACATGCAGCATTTGGATGCCCCAAGCCTAAATGGTCAAAATATATGAGTTTCTTGAGAAGCAAAAATTTTGGTGAGATGACTAAACCAAAAGGTCTGACCCCACAGAGTGTCCAGATAATGGAATCACAACATGAAGAACAGAAAATAGATGAACCTACGAATTCAAATACAAAAATCCACACACTTTTTTCCACAGAATGTACTCCGTATTTTGATTGGCAAACTGTTGGTCTAATGCACAGCTTTAAACTTAGCGGACAGCCCGGAAATATTACGAGACTTCTAAGCTGTACAGAAGAAGACCTGAAACAATATAAAGGTCATGATTTGGCTCCCACACATTATGTCCCTTCTATGAGCCGACATCCGTTGACAGGCGATTGGTAAATAAAACGTGCATGACACTACCTCATTTTTTTTTCATTTTGGAAGTGGGTTGTGATATGTTGCTTATGTATGTATGATGTTACTAGGTATCCGGCTATAAATAAACCTGCTGCAGTACTGCATTGGCTTAATCATGTCCAAACTGATGCTGAATATATAGTAATCCTTGATGCAGACATGATCATGAGAGGGCCCATTACTCCTTGGGAGTTCAAAGCAGCACGTGGCAGACCGGTGTCAACTCCTTATGAGTAAGAGAACATATACCCATTCTCTTTAGAGGTGTCAATATAGGTGGGTCGGGAAGGTTGGATCGCAAGTCAAAATGGGTTGGCATGAAATGACTCATTTTTAGCACATGTCAAAAGGGTCGTGTTTGACTGATCCGCAAATGCTTTTTTTCCTTTTTATACCTTTTCAGTGTTCTTATCAATATTGAGTATCTTCAAGAAAACATTTATATTAACAGAATTGTAATAAATGAGGATAAAACACATTTGACCCGTTGAGCTAAAAAAATTTATAATCTTCATTTCCCGTTTCAGATAAAACACTACCCAAATCACCCACTTATAAGTAATGGGTTGAAATTCCCCTCTCTAATCCTCCCATTTATCTTTTTTTTGCACGGTACTTCATCCCCAGAGAGAAACTATAGTGTAAATTTTGCTCGGGAAAGGAGGTTATAATTGGTATTATCGGTGAATTTGATGTTATTTTTCTTTTCCAATTATCTCAGCTATCTTATCGGGTGTAACAATGAACTTGCAAAACTCCATACTAGCCATCCTGAAGCCTGTGACAAGGTTGGTGGTGTAATCGTGATGCACATTGATGATCTACGAAAGTTTGCTCTCTTGTGGTTGCACAAAACAGAGGAAGTCAGAGCCGACACTGCTCATTATGGAAAAAATATGACTGGAGACATCTATGAATCTGGGTGGATTAGTGAAATGTATGGCTACTCATTTGGAGCAGCAGAGGTAATTTAATTATTGTGAATTCTGGCATGCAAATTTGTGTCCATGTTCTTAGTGATTCATAAGTTTCCTGCTTCTTTTTTTTTTTTTTCTTTTTCATTTAAATATGCAATACCCCCTTTTCCAAATCTACTCATTTCACTTGCTCCTTCCCGCCTTCTAACTTTTGTTGCATTCAAAACGGAAGTTGCTTATTTCTTAATATTCCATAATTATACCACGTTTTTTTTAATAATTCTATTCTTTGTGCAGCTGAAGTTGCACCATGTTATAAGCCGTGAAATTCTAATATATCCTGGGTATATTCCTGAACCTGGTGTAAACTATCGAGTTTTCCATTATGGGTTAGAATTCAGGGTTGGGAACTGGAGCTTTGATAAAGCAAACTGGAGAACCGTTGACCTAGTGAACAATTGTTGGGCTACGTTTCCTGATCCTCCCGACCCTTCAGAAGCTGACCAAACAAATGAAGACACTAAACAACGTGACTTACTAAGCATAGAATGCGGAAGCAAACTAAACGAGGCTCTCCGTTTACACCATGAAAGGAGAAAATGTGGTGACCCAAATTCCCCGGCCCCACCAGATCTGGACCTAGTCAATGATCAGAAGTTTGGTCAATTTGAGGAAAGTAATGATGTAAGATCTAGTAATAACTCCACATCAGTGGAGGACTCATTGTTGCCTGAAGAATCAAGCGAAACATTTCTTCATTTTAGATTTTGGATGATCTTTTTATGGGTATCTTCAGTTTTGGGTTTTGGGGTGGTGATGATGGTGATACTTAGAGGACGTAAAGGGCAGAAGAAAAAAGGGAAAGGTTATAAGAACAGAAGAAGATCGTCACATTCAGGTTTCTGGGATGTTAACGACACCGTTCGTACCACTGAAGCATCATGAAAGCTTAACGACACCGTTCGTACCACTGAAGCATCATGAAAGCTTCAAAGAATCGTTTTTAACTGGTTTCAACGTTGAGTTACAGATATAGTAGCCCATGAAATTTTGACATCCCGAGTGAGGCAATGTTGAAATCCTAATGTTGTAATGTTAGATACCATCCAGTCTTATGTCTGGAGAATGTACATTACTTATGATTGTAAGAGTAATTAAAACACATAATTTATGAAAGATGCATCCTTTTGCTTTATAATTTCTACCTTCATTTTTATAGTTTACCAATAACAAGGCTCCCCTTTTCTACTTGGGGTATACATGTTATCCGAGGAATAAAGTTTACAGCGTCTTTTTATGGAGAAAATTTAGAATTGTCTTGTAAATGACATAACGATACTACTACGCTTGGGGCGGTTATGGTCAAAAACTGGCCTTATATCGGAAATTTTCAGTTATTTGAAAGTTTTAATCGAATGGTTCTGTTGATAAAACGGCTCGGTTATATCAGTTTTTAGTATGAGTGTGGATTGGTTAACTTGTTTAAATTTTGTCAATTTAGTTACGGTTCACTTGAGCTTGGCAGTGCGGTCTCCCCTAAGATCGGGATTTCTAAAATGAAAAGTGTTATGGCTAATTTATTATGGGATTTCAATGGTGAGCACACGCACCACAGGATTGCTTGGGACAACATTTGTAAATCCATGAAGGAGGGTGAATCACCAACTTCGATAATTACAAGTCAATGTAATGTAACACCTTGTTTAATAGAAAAAACAAAAACATTACAAATTACATATTTATATTCACTTAATCAAGCTTAATCTAGTAGAAGACGACTACGGAAGAAAAAAAAACAGTAAATGGATAATACTAACTTTAATTGATGTAGACAAAGAAGAAAATGATATGATGATCCCCGACTGATACTGTGAATGTCCAACCAAATACCATTCGTCATTTCCATACCCATCTCAGTCCTTTCCTTGACTAAATTAACTCATACGTACATTTATCTTCATATTCTCCCCAATATTCCCAATCAATCCTAATCATATCCATAATCATAATCATAGTCGTAGTCATAATCATAATCATAGTCGTAGTTGTAATCATAGTCGTAGTCATAGTCGTAGTCGTAGTCGTAGTCGTAGTCGTAGTCGTAGTCGTAGTCGTAGTCGTAATCGTAATCGTAATCGTAATCGTAATCGTAATCATAATCGTAATCATAGTCGTAATCGTAGTCGTAATCATAATCGTAATCGTAATCATAATCACAGTCGTAATCGTAATCATAATCAGTGACGATAGCACCTTTATTTTGATCGCCAGCTAAAAGAGGCGAAACGCGGGTGTTCAACACTTTGATGATTGAACTGGCGGATTCCACTGCTATTACATGATATCTCCATTGAAATGACAATAATAAGAGACTCAGCAGCAGCAGGAAGAGTATTGTGTAGCCCCAAACGACCGCGTGTCGACGTTGACCCTCTATCGTCATTGGAATGGATACATAATTTGTGTTTCTTTGAGTTTGTATAAGCAAGAATGAAATGAAAGAGACCCTGGTTGATAAAGTGGTTGGATTGATGTTAACAAGGTTCATTATGCCCACGCTTTGCGATGGGAACATATAATTTGATTCATCGTATTTATTTTGTATTTTATTTATCCATTAATTGTTTCAATGAGTTCATCTTTTAGTTACGATCATTTACAATTGATTTGTTGTTGAAATAGAGAACTGAAAAATGTTAAAGAAAGAGAAATAAAGTGAATTGAAATTGTTGGTGTTTTTGAGGGAAAAAACTTATCTCATAACGTAGACTTTTAATCACGGTTGTCTACTTATATTGTAAAACATATAATTTTTATATTTTAAGTTGTACAATTTAAAATTTCATTTGGTGATATACAACTAAATCTACTTCATAAACATATCATTTAAAATCATAAAAATCAAAATTAATATGTAAAAGTATAATTTGTTATACATAATTTTTTCGGTATGGCAATTATTTATAACGATTGTCTAACACTTTTTTAGCTAGTAGAATATAGTTTAGAAAAAATAAAATATATTAAAGTGATCATAGATAAAAGGTAAAAAAAAGAAGAAAAAAAACCAATATTCACCATGTTTTGAACTTGGGTCAAGCACATAAATCATGATTGGAACCCACCTATTTACCACTACTCTAAAATAACTTTGTTGTTTATATTTCACTTAATTAGTAATTTATTAGATAACATAAAGTTAAATTTAGAATAAAACAAATAACTTACTATTTATAAAGTTTGCTAATTGATATTATACGCGGATTTTTTTACCCGCGCTTTGCGGCGGGGTTAAAAAGTACATTCTTAAACTCCAATATGAATTCATAAAAAAGTTTAAGTTGACGAAGGTATGATATCTTTATGGTTTTTTTTATTAGGGGGGAATATGTATGTATAGTTGAAAAAATTTAAATTAATACAAATTTGATAGAATACTACATAAAAATATTAAGTTAAATTATCGTTTGCAATTATTTGTATAATCTTGTCGTAATAAAATTAATATAAAACTTTGTTGTAAGTAAAGGGAAAAAAATGTATAAACTATTAGTAAAAAAATGGGGGGGGGGGGGGGGGGGGGGGGGGGGGGGAGGAAATTAAATCTAAAATGTAAAAGGGGGAAATTGGAAATATTAAAACCTAAAGGGTATAAAATGGAGAAGTGATAAAAGTTCAGACGAAAAAAATGGAAAGTAGTTAAAATTTAAAGGGGGAAAATTGAAAAATCACTAAAAGTTAAGGGGTGGAGTTTCTAAAACTAGAGGGTAAAAAATGGAAAAATACTAAAAGTTAAAAGGTAGAAATTAGATATTCGCTAAGACATAAAGGGTAGTAAATTTAAAAGTGCTAAAACTTTAGGGGTTAAAAATAAAAAAATTTCAAAGGTTACTATTCATAATGTTGTTAAATTGATGTTAAGAGGAAATGTTAATGTATTGAAGGTTTGTTTGTTTGTCTGTTTGTTTGGTCAACTCAAGTGTCCTGGTTTTGACAAAAGAAGGAAGTTGTACTATGATATGCTGTATTTAAAAAATTCATCTTATTATTGGTAACCAGAAGAATATCGATTACTAACCCAGAAAATTTAGTTATTGGTGTCGCAAACAATTTGACGCTCAATCCCCTTGTTAGTTTATTGAGTTTATTCAAACAATGATGTGCATTATCTAAATATAATATGAGTAGCAATACTCTCGAAGAACCATTCAACTAATATTACAGAAGGGACTCGTGTCATCACCGACTATAACTTAGGTCTAGCCATGGATAATATTGTTACTTTAATCATGTGTTTATTGCTAGTGAGCCCCATAAATCCCTTTACAAATTCACTAATGATGTGAGAAATGCCAATAATACTAGACTTTAATAATATATAATATAATATATATATATATATATATATATATAAGAAAGCAAACAATATTTATTGAATGGTAAAAACTCGCTGATTGAACAAATTGATTAAAAACCAGTACAGAAATAAATACGGAGTAACATTTATAATAATATAAACAGCATACGATATGATGATCCAATTTGATGAAATCAGTGAGAATTATGTCCAACTAAATACCATCCATCATAATCATCAAACTTATCTGAATCCCCCTCTCCCCAACTCAATCCTACATCACAATAACTCATATACTCACCTTCATCTTCGTTTTCGATATGTTGATCATTATCTGTTACAATTATTAATGATGCAAGCCCAATCCCACCTTCAACGTGACAACTAGTACTATCATCATAATCATAATCGTATTGATCATCACCTTCATCATAACTTTCGTCGTTGGCTAAGTAAGCTAAAGCGCTGGTGGCCGACTTACCATCAGGACTATTAATCAGTCCATGATCAGATCCTGTTGATCTCAACTTCATGGTGCCTTTAGCCTTGTCTTTGGACTTAGTAGCCGGATGGATATGACAACCGAGGCATCGAGCCGTACTGCATTTACCGGTGAACTTGGATTGATTTGTGGGCTTCCTTGAGACTTTGGTGAATAAACCGGTGACACAAGTGGAATCAACCGTTTTTACGTATCGTTTTTGAGATACGAGAGTTGGGAGGATTGCGTAGCTCCTAACAACGCCGTGTTGACGACCCTCTCGCTTCATTGTTATTGTGGTAATGAGAGCTGATGATTTAAGGTAAAGAGTTGTGTTGCGGGGATTTTATAGGAATCGGAAGAATAAGATCAAAAAAGATATAAGAATGTTTCCTTGGAGACCAAGCTGGTTTGCTTGGTCAACTATGCGTGCTACACAAGATAAAAATAGATGTCCTTTTGTGTTCCAAATGCTATATACATGTTCTTTAATTATATATTTTAATTTAATTTATAGGATATATTTATTTATATTTATATTATACGGAGTATTATATATTATACCATATATATTCCGGTAAATGAGTTTATCAATTTGGCCAACTAGCTAGATAGACTCGATCCCTTTATTCTTCACACGCATTTGAATCAAACAAAGTTTATCTGTTGGAACATGGATCTATTTCCAACATTATCTTTAAAACTATTAGCTATAAGTGTAAAACATCACCAAATAATTTTGTAAATAAATAAAAAAAAAGTAAAAAAAAAAGTAATGATATATAGGCCTAATTGGATATACTTTAAAGTTTAAACTAGACTTAATTTTCTACTACATTGGTCGATATTTTACTCTCTCTTAATTTCATCCGATTGTTCACTCACCAAATAAGCAATGGCTGAAGCACTCGGCTTTAAAACCGCTCTTGCTGTCAGGTGTGCACTCGAGGCCGCTTACAGCCATGACTCAATAGAACGTATGCAAACTCTTCGTGATACTTTACGACAACTGCAGAATGGTTATTCTTCTTTCTCTGAATCCATTTGAAAATTCAAATCTCTATGCGACCAACTATAAGCCATTGGCCAACCAGTTGATGATATGGACAAATCTCATTGGTTTCTTTGTGAACTTGGAGCCTCGTTTGTATCTTTTTCCACCGCTCAATGGGCTGTTAAACCGCGTCCTACATTTTGCGATCTTCTTTCTTAAGCCAAAGGTCATGAATTATTTCTTAAATCGGTACATGGCCCAACCGTTCCAACAGCGGCATTCACTGCTCAACAAACAATTACTCTAATCGCGGTCGTGGACGCAATAATCATTCCGCTAGAGGCGGATATTCATGTGGAAGTGGACGTACCTTTCAAAAACAGATCGATATGGGTGACTGGTGATACATATAGAGAGCATGCCGAGAGCATTTAGATTGATTATCATTTTACCTTGGGGTGGCCATTTGGTCGGGTCAGGTTGTCAGGTCGAAAGTATCCAACATGAACACCACCCGCATAACCCATATAGGTAAATAAGTCAAACTGGTTGACGGGGTTGACGGGTTGATATCTTATTGATTTGGGTCAAATTTGGCAGATTAATTCACTACTGAGGGATTAGAACTTACTGATAAAAGAACCTTATTAAAATTTTCAAGAGTTTGTGAGTTGACCTCTAACTCGTCCAGACAAATTAAACTAGTTGAGAATCCCAGCCTAATTTCACCCACCCATCCCATATATGTTTACTTTTTCGTACTAAATGAATGATGATGTTTTAAACATTTCATTAAAACTAAAACATTTTTACCAAATCAAGTTAGATGTCAGAGTACTTGGTCAAAATAGGTCAAATTCGTTCGATCACCATCTCTAGCAATCACAATGAACCATCGATTGCCACCACAGAAGCGGCCATGTTCATCCTACAGGTCATGACTTTGTTATACTGTCTCTGTTTATGTAGATGAAATTTGAGCAAGTAAAGACTAATTGCACAATAATCATGGACACACTTAACAATCTCCAACAATTATGTTATATTTATATTCATAATAAAAAGCTGTAATTGAAATGGTATCTACACAAGGCTCCAATTACAAATTTTAATTAAGAACACACTTGAGCATAGAGTTAAGTTGCTGATCACTCTCTAGTCTCTTCAACTTTGCTAATGTCATGGGAGTCCAAGCAAAATTTAATGTAGTTCTCTGTTCTATTAAAAAAATGGGATAACAGATATTAAATTTTTAAATTTTCTGGAAAAGTATTTTCACAAAATAAATGTCTACTTTCAAGATAAGTTAATCAGATTTCTCAATTTACCCTTAATCAGGGGCGGAGTTAGGATTTAGAAGTTGGGGGGGCAAAAAAAATTTTAAAATTATTTGTTCATGTTTTAGGGGGCAAAACTTATGAAATATCGCAAATACCCTTAAAAAAATTTCTTTTTTACATGTTTTGAGAATTCTTAGGGGGGGGGGCAGCTGCCTCCCATGCCCCCCTCTACCTCCGCCCCTGCCCTTAATCATATCATTAAACCATACTTCCTAAACTCCTTACGAGACGAAGAAAGTATTATTATTACTGGTACTGTTGATATAAACTCCTGCAGATAATATTTTTTGCTAAATACAAATAATCAAACTTAATGTATAGAACACAAAAACATAACAAACAGATTTTTTTTATTAAATGGTTATGACTCCATTACTCTACAATCTACATAATATATCAGTAGTCAGTAAGGAATTAATAATACCATTAACATAACAATTCAAACAAAAAAAAATATATATGATAATTTGATGAAATCACTAATTAGTATCTCCAACTAAATACCATCCATCATAATCAATAAGCTCATCTTCATCCCCGTCTCCCCAACTCAATCCTACATCACAATAACTCATACATTCATCTTTATCTTCATCTTCAATATGCTGATCATTTGTTGCTATAAATGATGCAAGGTCAATCCCACCTTCACCACGACAACTAGTCTCATCATCATCATAATCATATTCATCATCATCATAATCATAACTTACGTTGTTATCCAAGTAAGCTAAAGCGGAAGTGCCAGGTGGACAATTAATTTTTCCATGATCAGATCCTATTGATCTTAACTTCATGGTACCTTTAGTCTTATCTTTGGACTTGGTAGCCGGATGAATATGACAACCAAGGCATTGTGCCATACCGCATTTCCCGGTGAACTTTGATTGATTTGTGGGCTTCCTTGACACTCTGGTGAATACACCAGTGACACAAGCGGAATCAACCGTTTTTACATATCGTTTCTGAGACCCGAGAGTAGGGAGGATTGCGTAGCTTCTAACGACACCGTGTTGACGGCCCTCTCTCTTCATTGCTAATTGTGGTTTTGAGAGCTGATGGTTTTTTTTATGTGTAAAGGTGTGTGGTTTTATAGATGAAACGGAAAGATGTTGGATTGTTGAAGAAGGTGGGGTTTACTTGGGGAATACGATGATGGTATTAATTGGTTGTTAGTCAACTATACGTGTTCTACAAGATTATGTACTTTGTGTTTCAAGTGGTGTACATTCGGTTCCATAAAAGATACTGTAACTAAGAATAAAATTAAATGAGAAAATTACATATATCCCTCTCAAAACTTATCAAAATATCATATATATATATATATACTCAAATACAAGTTTTTATTGCATAATTTACAATAATATACTTTGATATATACGGAGTATGTTATTTTGCAAAATGTTAAAGGGAAATATGTAATTGCTTCTAAATAAATAAACAAGCTCATAGATGTTAAAGGGGATGTTTCGGCCTTAACAAATTAATTCATTTTTGTTAAGACTTCGCTATTTGATAAAATAAAATAAAAAATAAAAAAAAATCAAACTAATCTGATATAATTTTGATTTTGATTCAACCACCACCGCAACATGGTACATCAAATACAATGTTGTCGGTACAAATGAATTATTAGAGATCAATCATCACTTAGATATTTTATATTTTTAGTACTCTTATTTTTTTTATATTTATATAAATAATTCCTTTCTTTTATAACTTTCGCAACAGGTTTATTTCCCCTTGTAACTATCTCATCTCCAAACTTGAATCCCAACCTAAGGGTGCGTTTGGCATGAACATTTCAAGGGATTCTTTGAGATGGAAATTCTAAATTTTAAGAATCTTCATCTACAATCCATGTTTGGCAACCACAAAAAAGAAGGGATTCTTAAAAAAAATAATCCCTCAAAGTTGAAGCTCTTGAAACTAGCTTCCAAAATAATCTCTATCTCCATCTCCATACAATGTTACCAAACACACCCTAATAAATGACGGTCAACTCTCTTTATCATATAAATGTGAAAGGGACCATTAATTTATCAACATATTCTAAGGGCATGTTTGGTTCATAGAATTCGTGGGAATCTGATGGAATTGGAATCTAAATTCCATTCCATATCCTGTTTGGTTGGCAGAATGGAATTTAGATTCCAGTGCATTGCGTTTGTTTCACAGAATTGAAAGGAATTGAAATCCTTTGAATTCCCTCAGACAAAGGAATTCAGATTCCTTATCATATTGGATGGAGTACTTGTAATTTCATTGGAATTCAGATTCCTTAGCATATTGGATGGAGTACTTGTAATTTCATTGGAATTCAGATTGCTGATTAAAAAATTTATTTTTTTTTATTAATACCTATTATTAATTAAATATTATTTTAATGTTATTTATATCTATATTTTATATTATATAACTATATTATAAAAATATTTTTACAAAGTTTTATATTATATAATCTTTTAGTATTAATATTTGTTACGTTCATAATTGAATTTGCAATTAATTATATACCTAAATAAATTTAATAATTAATTTCATTTTACCATTAATATTAATTATTTATAAAATATATAACTATTTATATATATAATTAAAAATTATAAAATTATTTTATTATAAATTTTAACTAATTGTATATTAACATTATACATATTTTAATAATTTAATTTATTTATATTCATTATAATTAATGTGAATTCCATTCCAATTCTGTCTAACCAAATATGACTGATTCCAGCACATTCAGATTTCAATTACATTAGATTCTAATTCTTTCCTATTCCAATTCATTCGGATTCCAATTCCTTTGACAGGTTCCAATTCCTTCAAAAACATTCCGCGAACCAAACGGGGCCTAAGGAAAATGAAATTGATATATTATGATCCATTTATAATTAATGTGAATTCCATTCCAATACTGTGAGATGAGACAAGATCCACAAAAGTGGATCTTGCCCCTAAAATGGCCTCATTTCATCATCACCCATCTTTTTCTTCCTCCATTTCTTTCTCTTTCTCTCTTTCAACAAACCACCACCACCACCTAAGAACCACCACAAACGCCACCAAAACTACCACCAAACGACCTCAAATCACCAAGCTTGTTTAGAGAAAAACGATCACGGAGTCGAGCTCTACACTTCTACCTTTTCGGATTTCTCTCGCGACAACTTTGGAAGATCCAGACAATCTCGCAAACTCTTAAATCTTTCTATTTTCGTTGATATCTCATGTTTATATTACTTAAAATATCATGTTTTAGTGTTTATATCACCTAATTATGTCCAAAACGAAGCTTAAATCTCGTTTTTACAAACCGAACCACGAACAGTTGTAAGTGACGCATGGGTGCCAAAAACAGTGTAGCGACACTTAAGTGACGCATTAAGTGTCGCATAAAACCTTCTTTTTGCGTCACTTGCTTAAGTGACGCCACAAACCCTCTTTTAGCGACACTTCGTTAAGTGTTGGTAACCAGCCTCACCCGACACTCCATGCGACACTTACCCAAGTGCCGCCCACTACCCTGCGCGTCACTTAACCCGACACTAGCCTAAGTGTCGCTACCCCAAGGCAAGTGACGCCTCAAGTGACGCTAAAAACAGAATACATATAACATCTTTTCACTAAGTATTGAGACTGATATTTTACCGCCTGATTTTACTCCGAAATGAAATTTCGAATGCGTTTTTACTACAGCAACATAACAAAAATAATAATTTTCCAAGCTGACTTGGCAGCTCGACCCCAACCAGGGGCTCTGCCCCTTGGACCCCGCCAGGGGTTGCCACCCCTTGGACCCCGCTACCAGGGGCGCTGCTCCCCGGACCCCCGTACACAATTTCATACTTTATAACAATACAATGGAACAAACAGAATTATACTCCTGAAGTTATGATTTTAAACTGTCACCAACGAGTCGTATACATTTTCACAACTATGAAATACAAACGTACGTATTTAACAAACGCTTTGGACATAACTTGGTTGTACGAACACTAGCATGGATGGTCGATCCACATACTTATTAAATCTCATACGTTTAGGGCGTTAGGAGATTCCAGACTATATTTGGGCTTTAGGCTTTGCTAGCACTCAAACGTACTTAACTCAACAGGTGATTTCACAGCCCCACTTTTAACTGTTTTACCACTTACAACTTGGGGTGAGAAACATAGTCAACTGCTTTATTGATTGCCATAACTGCTTTTACATACACGATTGTATACTTGTTTTGCTCGAACGATTAGAGTACTTTAAACTGTTGAACTCTTACACGAAACTGGTATATATGAAACAACATTTTCATAAACTTGTTAAACTTTGTTTGGTAAACCGGAGAATGACCAGTACTTTTTATGTAAACGTTGGAGAACGACCAGCCACGTATTTTAGTGCCAGAGAACGACTGGCCAAGTGGACGGGAGAACGACCCGTGCGTCTTTAGACCGGAGAACGACCAGTACTGTGTTTCGATGGAGAACGACCAGCAGTGTTTATTGCCAGAGAACGACTGGCCGAGTTGGATGGGAGAACGACCCGTGCGTCTTTAGACCGGAGAACGACCGGTACTGTTTTGGAAACGGTGGATAACGACCATCAACATATTTTAAACTGTATTTTGGGCAACATCCCAACCGAACTACATTTGGATAACAATCCACAAAACGATTACTTAACTATTATGGCAAAATCTGTTTACGAACGTATTTGGTTAAACGAACAGTACTTGCAAACTTAAAACCTGTGAATTCACTCAACCTCGTTGTTGACTTTCACTATGTTTTTCAGGGAATTAGCAGCACACGTAAGGATCGCCTGCACATATGGAACATATGCGAACCCTCGAAGAATTATGATGCCATCTCTTTTGACAAATGGTTTTCTTTAGTGTAACTAAAGTGTTTTTAGTCATATTTACGAAATCTGCTTTTGTAAACTTAACTACTTCTAAACTCGAACGATTCGATGAATCGTAAAACTTTGTAATTATTATTTATGGCATCTTAATATATTTATGTTCTGTTGTAATCATATGCTCTGATACGTATACATGTACAATGATGGAGTCATTACCCCATACTTAACTAAATGCTTCCGCTAAACAAAATCAATGAATTTGGGGGTGTGACATAAACAGAGCGTGGAGTACTGAAAGAAACAAGAAGAAATAATCGAATTTTGAAGATTCCATCACCTTCGCCGCCGCTTCTGCCGTCATCAGCGAAATCTACTAGTGGAGAACGTTAAAAAAGGGATATCGATTCTTCTTGGCGTTTAATAAAAGGTATTTTAGCTCGTGGTATTTTCGGCACCGTTCACCATGGCGTCCACGACGTCATCGTCACCGGTGAGTCTACCGGAACTATACTGGATTACGAGAAGGGAGACTGGTGATTGTACATTCTACTGCAATTTATTTTATGTATAATCATCACTAGTGAATCTTCATTTTTACTGGATTTTAGAAAATAGTTTTACTGCATATTATGGGTGATACTAGTATGTGGTTATTGTTACTGCATTTTGCGTTTTATTCGTTACTGCATTTTATATTATGTTTAGTCATCACTAGTAAATCTTCAATTTACTGCATTTTACGGATTTGTTTTTACTGAATATTATGTTTGATATGTTGTTATTGTTACTGCATTTTATGATGTATTCAATACTGCATTTTGTATTTTTTATTGTTAAGAGTATTGTATCATCCTTTTCAATGCATTTTTACTCTTTACTTCATTTTATGTTTGTTATGCTGTTATTTTTGGTTTGTTACTTGAAACGCCCCAATTTTGTGAACATTTTTTTTTTTTTTGTAAAGTCCCACGTCTAAAATATGACATTATAAACTCGTTATATCATTCCCTCAATCAAATAAGGACTCAAATAAGAAAATGTTGAAATTACAAGTGATTCCCCAGGAATGACTTCCATTCCCCAGGAACCAGGCTTGCTGTTAACATTTAGATACGGATTCCCTAGGAATGACTCCCATTCCCCGGGAATCAGGGCTGCACAAACTAATACCCAAATACGAATTTCAAACGTGCATAACTTTTTACTCGTTACGAGTTAGACCACCAAATTTTGCAGGCACCTTCAATATGCCAAAATGAAACTTTCTCTTTTTACACTTTTTCAAAATACGCGTTTATCGAGAAAATGGACGTATGACCAATTTTGACAATAAAATGACCATTTTAGTGCACTAACCAAATCTCAAACTATGAAGGCTGAGATGTTGAGCTTTTGACCACATACCATATATACCAAGACAAAGTTGTAAGACTCTTTACCACACCCTTTACCTTTCTCTAACCCGTTTCAGACCGTAGGTGCATTTAAAGACCCAATTTGACCCTTTTTGACCCGTTAGCCCACAATGACTATTTTGACTCATTGACTAGCCAATCATAACCCATAATTGACCAATGGAATGTTTGACTACATGTAAACACTCTATATTCAACAAAAACTATAACACCCCTCAATCTTCATAATATTATTATATTGAAAACACGGAAGCGAAGAGATTTAAAACATATTTAATTACTATACGTTAGAACCAAAGATCATAAGCCGATTATAAGTTAAGTCATGTCAAGTTAAACATGGTTAACAAACACATAATACGGGGTATTATATAAAACTTAGCATTAACTGTTACAAAATATAATCAGAGTAGCAAGCTGTCAAAACATTCCCCAGCTCCTAGAGCATCTACTTTCTGCTACTCACCTATTCAAAATATAATCTGCAGAAAGTAAATACGAGGGATTAGCACAAAGCTAAGTGAGTGAGTTCATAACACAACATCTAACTTAGCATAATCATATAATTTCTTCAAACAACCGCAATACGATATTCAACAATTCAACAACAACTTAACGAGGATCGGTGGCTCTGGGGATAACCGTAATACCCGGGTGGCTTCCCAAGAACACTTACCCAACCATATCCGTATGGCCATACGGACGAGACCGATAACTAGTGGTAGTTGAACTCAAATACAGAATCAAACACACAACAAATGAAGTACGACTCTGTATCGTTCATTCAACCCCTGCCTAGTTCAACCAACCATTTAGCAACCTGTTGACCTCGTTAACAACTGATGCCCGAAGGCCAAACACATAGCACATAGGTTCACAGTCAACAAGGTATATCAACTAATCAACAAAACATATTCACGTTTATTCGTTGCAATCAAATGATCACAACTAGATTAAATGGTGAGCTCTGAATCCACTCACCGATACCTCTGTCTTCAAAATCTCCGATTCCAGAGATTACTTATCTTTCGGAGGATCTGAGAATCAATAATTCAACATAAGTTAGTACTTTACCTCATAACTCGTAAATATCAAAATGAACATTATTATAGAATACCACAATAGCATCCAATAAATGTCACTATTAACCCAACCTCTAAACACCTATGCATATATGAAATTTATAAGAATCCATCAAAATTTAACATGCAAACGCGATCCTGACTAGGCAGGCTGGATCGCGTTCGTCCTTTAGCAAAAATTCTGTGACCGAATAACACTAGCAAACGCGATCCGGATACTTGGCCTGGATCGCGTTTCTAAGGCCAAAAACTCGAATAGGTCTTTTTCAACAAGGGAACGCGATCCGGAACCATAGCCGGGATCGCGTTCATCTGTTCTTCAGCTCAAGAACAGACCTGAACGAACACAAATACCATTTTCATAAATCAAGCTCATCAAACTCGATTCTAATGCATCTAACTAGTTAAGAATCATCACATAACATTATATATCACAAATAAACATCACATAAACTCAAGAATCAATTCAATCTATCAATTATTCATCAACCTAACATATGAATTTATAAACTTCATTACCTTAAAATGGGGATGATGATGAATAGAAGAAGAGAAAGATGATGAAGATGATGATAGCTAGTAAAAGATCACACTTCGATTCTCACTTCCAGTTAATGATTTGATCATATGTTTAGTTTAGGGTTTATGGTTTTAGTTGAAAGAGAGAATTGGGAAAGTGATCCCAATAAAGGGATCGGCCCTTAATTTAACCGGCCTCAAACAATGGGTATTTTATACCCGCTCTAAATCTATTGTCTGGCACTTAATCACTAAATGCGAGAAATTCATTTTATTGTTCCGTCAACTTTAATATATTAAAACAAGCAACATTTCCTTATCCACAATAAGTCCTAAGACCTATTTAGGCAACTTTCACAATTTAATCAATTATATAGCAAAATTATTTAAAACTATTAAATACTCAATTATAATTAGAAAAATACCAGGCCACTGGAGAGGATGTTACAAATCTCCCCTCCTTAAGGAGATTTCGTCCCCGAAATCTCAACACCATCAAACAATCCAGGATATCTGGACTTCATCGACTCCTCGGACTCCCAAGTCAAGTTAGACCCTAAACTATGTTTCCACTTTACAAGCACCATAGGAATTTGTTTCTTCCTAAGTTTGGTAACCTTCCTATCTAGGATTTCTACCGGTTCTTCAACTAACTTTTGCGTTCTATCAACTTTTAAATCCTTCAAAGGAAGTATTTGTGACTGGTCCTCAATGTTACACCTCCTCAAATAACACACGTTAAACGTACTATGAATACCCGAAAGCTCCGGAGGAAGATCCAACGTCACTGACTGTTCGTTAACCACTTGTCGAATCTTAAACGGACCAATGTATCTAGGTGCCAACTTTCCCCGTTTTCCAAAACGAATTACACCTTTCCACGGGGAAACTTTAAGGTAGACTAGTTCACCTTCAGAAAATACAACCGGTCGCCTTTTCGGATCCGCATACTTTTTCTGTCTATCGCGTGCGGCTTTCAACTTCTCACGTGCAATTGCTACCTTATCCGCGGTCATTTGCACAATGTCGGGTCCAGCAAACTGTTTCTCACCGGCTTCCAACCAACATGTCGGTGTTCTACAACGACGGCCATACAACATTTCATACGGAGGCATACCAATACTCGAGTGATACGAATTGTTATAAGCAAATTCGACCAACGGAAGATGTGAATCCCATGAACCTCCATATTCCAACACACACGCGCGAAGCATATCCTCTAATGTTTGAATTGTGCGTTCTGATTGACCGTCTGTTTGAGGATGATACGCTGTACTTAGATTTACACGGGTACCCAATTCTTGTTGGAGACTTTGCCAAAAATGCGAAACAAAACGGGAATCTCGGTCTGACACAATTGACACTGGAATACCATGTCGTGATACAATTTCATTAAGATACAACTGGGCGAGCTTAGTCAAAGAGGTGGTCTCACTCGCAGCAAGAAAATGTGCACTTTTTGTCAACCGATCAACGATAACCCAAACCATGTCATTACCTCGAATGGTACGCGGCAGTTTAGTTACAAAATCCATGGTTATATGTTCCCATTTCCACTCGGGAATTTCCAACTGTTTCAGTGATCCGTACGGCTTTTGATGTTCAGCTTTAACTTGCGCGCAGATATGACAATTACCAACAAACCGTGCAATGTCAGTTTTCATCGTGGGCCACCAATACAAAGGTTTTAAGTCGTTATACATTCGAGTACTACCGGGATGAACAGTTAACTTAGACTTATGAGCTTCATTTAAAATCGTATCCCGAATTTCGCCAATTAATGGAATCCACACCCGAGACTTAAAAGTTTTCAATCTTCTAGAATCATCCACTAATTCATCTTTTCTCTTCAACATAATCTCGGACTTTAAGTTGTGATCCAACAAAGCTTCTAATTGTACAATTTTGATTCGATCAATCAAGTCAGAGGAAACATTTACCTTGAGATAAAAGATTCGATCCGAAGCACCCTTTCGGCTTAAAGCATCCGCAACCACATTAGCTTTGCCTGGGTGATATCTAATTTCACAATCATAGTCTTTGATTAATTCAAGCCATCGTCTCTGGCGCATGTTCAACTCTTTTTGGGAAAACACATACTGCAGACTTTTATGGTCAGTACAAACAACACATCGAGTCCCGTACAAGTAATGTCTCCAAAGTTTTAAGGCAAATACAACCGCTGCAAATTCTAAATCGTGAGTGGGATAATTCTTTTCATGCGGTTTCAACTGACGAGAAGCATAGGCAATAACTTTATCCCTTTGCATAAGAACACAGCCCAAGCCCGAAAAAGAAGCATCACAATAAACAATGAAATCATCTGAACCCTCCGGTAATGCTAACACCGGTGCCTGACACAACATTTGTCTTAACGTTTGGAATGCATGCTCCTGACGATCAGTCCATACGAATTTCTCATCCTTACGGGTTAATTTGGTTAAAGGACCCGCAATCTTAGAAAAATCTTTTATGAACTTCCGGTAATAACCCGCTAATCCAAGAAAGCTCTTTATTTCCGAAGCAGACTTTGGGGCGTTCCATTTCATCACAGCCTCGACTTTAGTTGGATCCACTTTCACACCATCCTTACAAATTACGTGACCCAAAAACTGAACCTCTCGAATCCAAAATTCGCATTTAGAAAACTTAGCATACAACTGTTCTCGCTTCAACGTATCCAGAACTAATCTTAAATGCATGACATGCTCCTCTTCAGATTTCGAATATACGAGGATGTCGTCAATGAAAACAATAACAAATTTATCCAAGAAAGGTCGACAAACCCGATTCATTAAATCCATAAATACAGCTGGAGCATTCGTCAAACCAAAAGGCATAACCAAAAATTCATAATGCCCATACCTAGTACGAAAAGCAGTTTTCGGAATATCTTCTTCACGAACCCGGACTTGATGATAACCCGATCTCAAATCAATTTTAGAATACACTGAAGAACCCTGCAACTGATCAAATAAGTCATCTATTCTAGGAAGAGGGTACTTATTCTTTACCGTTCTCTTGTTCAACTCCCTATAATCAATACACATGCGCATAGACCCGTCTTTCTTTTTCACAAATAATACTGGTGCACCCCACGGCGAAGAACTAGGTCTAATAAAATCCTTATCTAACAGTTCCTGTATCTGATTCATCATTTCACGAATCTCAGAAGGTGCTAACCTATAAGGAGCTTTAGCTACAGGCGACGAACCCGGCACAAGATCAATACGGTACTCAACTTCCCTAACTGGTGGCAACCCAGGTAACTCATCAGGAAATACCTCAGAGTATTCACACACAACCGGTACATCGGAAATAACTTTTCTTTCAAGTTTAGCATCAACTACATAAGCTAAGTAGGACTCGCAACCTTTGGATAATGACTTCCTAGCCTTCATCATCGAAATCAGAGGAATAGACATACCATCCCGTTCCCCTCGAGCCACAACGTATGACCCGTCGGAGATTGGGATCCTAATCAACTTTTGGTGGCAATCAATGCTAGCCCTATTCTGACTTAACCAATCCATACCAACTATTACGTCAAAACTAGGGATTGGCATCAACAAGAATGAAATAGGGAAAGTTCGGTCATCAATCACAATATTAGCTCCAGTCACCGAGGTGGTAACAGGAACTAATTTACCACTAACAATTTCTACTTCTACGGGTTTGGTTATCACAGTAGGCACTAATTTCAACTTGTCGCAGAAGCATACAGATATAAAAGTACTAGTAGCACCAGAGTCAAATAAAACACGAGCCGGTACAGAGTTTATAAAGAATGTACCAGTTATAACATCTTCTGTATGCACAGCCTCATTGACTGTCATTTGAAAAGCCCGACTGGTTGCTGGTGGAGGATTCTTCCTTTTCTGACCGGAAGATGCCGAACTCCCGACCGAACCAAGCCCCGATTTCCCCGCCTCTGGACATTGCCCCACTCGATGTCCCTCCTTCTTACAAGTCCAACACACAAAGTTCGGATAACGACAATTTCTTATCTCATGACCAAGATCACCACATTTCAGACACTTATTTGTTTGCGGAGTACACGGCCCTGAATGCCTAGATTTGCATGTACTACACCAGTTCGAACTTCCCGACGAACTACTCTTACTAACATACTTCTTTGTCTGACGATTACCTTGCCAATTTGATTTCCCTTTACTAGAGGAATCCGCTCTAGACTTTAAAGAATTATCTCTAGATCGTGTTTCACGAGACCCTCTAATGTCACTATCCACGGATCGAGCAAGATTAAAAGCCTGAGATAAACTAGTGGCTAGTCTCACGGTAGTACGATAGTTAGGGGGTAAAGTATCCACAAACTGCTCTATCTTTGTCTTCTCCTCCGGAACCCATTGTTGTACAAATCGAAGTTTTTCCGTAAATTGAGCTATCAACTCCTCCATGGTCATATTATCCGTTAATTGAAGATTCACAAAATCCCTCCTAATTTGTGCCATATGGAAATCAGAACAATATTGATTGCGCACTACTTGATGAAATTCATTCCATCGTAAAGATTCCTTTTGTTGTGGAGTAAAATGCCCAGTAATTGAATCCCACCAAACCATGGCATCGTCCTTCAGGCACTGCACAGCAAACTTGACTTTGGATTCTTCCTCACAGCTAATCACATCAAACTTGCGTTCCATATCTCTTAACCAATTTAAAGCCACAGTTGGATTGGTACTTCCATGGAATTCCGGTGGTTTGCAAGACATAAAAGTTTTAAAAGTACACATCTTGTTAGTCTGAGAAGATGGACTAGCACCAAACACCGATGATTGTTGTTGCAAAAGTTGTCTAGCTGCAGCTTCCTCAGCTTTCCTTTTAAACTCTCTCAGAAATATCAATTCATCTTCTATCTCATGGATATACTCATCCCTATTGGTTTCCTCACCGCCTTGATGAGATGCACCTTCACGATTATTAGTCGCAGCAGGAGGAACAATATACCGAGAGGCATTATTGGGGTTGGGGATCGGTTGTTCGTCATCTGCCATTTCTGAAATCAACACAACACTTGAAACTTGTTAATCGTTAGTACCTATCTACTAACAATTTCACAACCAATGCTAAATCCCTTACCCAGGAATGTTTGACATACCACGCTACAGTTTTGGGATTGAACATTCTACAATGCTCAATTACCCCAAAACTATGCTCTGATACCAACTTATAACACCCCTCAATCTTCATAATATTATTATATTGAAAACACGGAAGCGAAGAGATTTAAAACATATTTAATTACTATACGTTAGAACCAAAGATCATAAGCCGATCATAAGTTAAGTCATGTCAAGTTAAACATGGTTAACAAACACATAATACGGGGTATTATATAAAACTTAGCATTAACTGTTACAAAATATAATCAGAGTAGCAAGCTGTCAAAACATTCCCCAGCTCCTAGAGCATCTACTTTCTGCTACTCACCTATTCAAAATATAATCTGCAGAAAGTAAATACGAGGGATTAGCACAAAGCTAAGTGAGTGAGTTCATAACACAACATCTAACTTAGCATAATCATATAATTTCTTCAAACAACCGCAATACGATATTCAACAATTCAACAACAACTTAACGAGGATCGGTGGCTCTGGGGATAACCGTAATACCCGGGTGGCTTCCCAAGAACACTTACCCAACCATATCCGTATGGCCATACGGACGAGACCGATAACTAGTGGTAGTTGAACTCAAATACAGAATCAAACACACAACAAATGAAGTACGACTCTGTATCGTTCATTCAACCCCTGCCTAGTTCAACCAACCATTTAGCAACCTGTTGACCTCGTTAACAACTGATGCCCGAAGGCCAAACACATAGCACATAGGTTCACAGTCAACAAGGTATATCAACTAATCAACAAAACATATTCACGTTTATTCGTTGCAATCAAATGATCACAACTAGATTAAATGGTGAGCTCTGAATCCACTCACCGATACCTCTGTCTTCAAAATCTCCGATTCCAGAGATTACTTATCTTTCGGAGGATCTGAGAATCAATAATTCAACATAAGTTAGTACTTTACCTCATAACTCGTAAATATCAAAATGAACATTATTATAGAATACCACAATAGCATCCAATAAATGTCACTATTAACCCAACCTCTAAACACCTATGCATATATGAAATTTATAAGAATCCATCAAAATTTAACATGCAAACGCGATCCTGACTAGGCAGGCTGGATCGCGTTCGTCCTTTAGCAAAAATTCTGTGACCGAATAACACTAGCAAACGCGATCCGGATACTTGGCCTGGATCGCGTTTCTAAGGCCAAAAACTCGAATAGGTCGTTTTCAACAAGGGAACGCGATCCGGAACCATAGCCGGGATCGCGTTCATCTGTTCTTCAGCTCAAGAACAGACCTGAACGAACACAAATACCATTTTCATAAATGAAGCTCATCAAACTCGATTCTAATGCATCTAACTAGTTAAGAATCATCACATAACATTATATATCACAAATAAACATCACATAAACTCAAGAATCAATTCAATCTATCAATTATTCATCAACCTAACATATGAATTTATAAACTTCATTACCTTAAAATGGGGATGATGATGAATAGAAGAAGAGAAAGATGATGAAGATGATGATAGCTAGTAAAAGATCACACTTCGATTCTCACTTCCAGTTAATGATTTGATCATATGTTTAGTTTAGGGTTTATGGTTTTAGTTGAAAGAGAGAATTGGGAAAGTGATCCCAATAAAGGGATCGGCCCTTAATTTAACCGGCCTCAAACAATGGGTATTTTATACCCGCTCTAAATCTATTGTCTGGCACTTAATCACTAAATGCGAGAAATTCATTTTATTGTTCCGTCAACTTTAATATATTAAAACAAGCAACATTTCCTTATCCACAATAAGTCCTAAGACCTATTTAGGCAACTTTCACAATTTAATCAATTATATAGCAAAATTATTTAAAACTATTAAATACTCAATTATAATTAGAAAAATACCAGGCCACTGGAGAGGATGTTACAAAAACACACTTTGACTATTTTCAACCATGAACCTATTTCATAAACACTAGTTATATTCAACCATTCACTTTAAAATACAAGACCATATTATACATTATTTACATGAGTCATTGACTTTCAAAGTCAACCTATTTCAAAAATGCATAAGTCATGGCTCACCATGAATCACTTTTAAAACATGTCTAGAAGGGCCATTTTACACAAGTATATCCAAACGACATAAAAGAGAAACTTGCCATACACTATTTTCATGCAATCCACGCTAGTCCTCTTTAACCACCTTCCCCTTCCCTTGTCCACTTCCACCTAAAACATGAAACACTTAAACAATAAGCACTCTTGCTTAGTGAGCATATAAGCAACTTAACCAAATAATACATAACATGGCTACATAAACACTATGCTAGTAAAACTAGCAACTCTATATCATAAACTTCATAAGCTTCATATCACTAACTCATGATTGTACCCACCTCTAGCTCGGGAGCTATCCGGTAACATGTACAATCACAATTCATATCACTATAATCATATGCAAGTAATACAAATAATCTCCACTTGATTGTACACACCTCTAGCTCGGAAGCTATCCGGTAACATGTACAATCAATTCATATCATAACACTTCACAAGTAACAATTTAAAATAATAAATCACAATTTACTTCACATGGTTGTATAATCCTCTTACTCGGGAGTAATCCGGAATCACACACAACCATTTACTTGATTAAATCCTTATATAACTCACCTTTGTCTTGAAATGATGATTCACAATACACAACCAAATGTAACACTTCCAACTTCTTATCACCTATACACATATCACATAACAACAAGTTTAAATTCAAGGAATTCATAACTCTAAACCATTAATCACTTTTAAACCCTCCCCCACTTTGGTTAACCTAAGTGATTCATTAACACTTTTACTTAAATCATGTTCTAACATAGTTCTCATACTCTAATTGCATCATAGATCACACTTTTAACTAATTAACACTAATTCATACACATTTAACCAAAACCCCATGTTTACTCAAGAACACCCATAACCAATTAATCATTTTCAAGATGTAATATGTAACACCCTCAAAACTCGGGTTTGCGGAAGCGGTCGGGTCGGGTGTTACCAAATTAAATATCACAGCATAAGATACATAATGAATGACTCTAAATGAGACGTTTGAAAATAATTATACATTCACCAAATAGAACGTTTACAACGTGGCGAGTTTAATAGAAATTTCAAATACATATTTTGAAAATACAAAAGTAAATGCAGAGTTGTCCCAAATGTTTGAAATCATGCGACTCGAGCTAGCATAATCTTGTAGTAATCCTAATCCTGCTGGGCACCTGAGAACACATGCTAAAACAGGTCAGCTATAAAGCTGGTGAGTTCATAGGATAGTTAGTTGAAATCGTAAAGTATAAATCCAGTATGTTTTGAAAAGTAGCTCAGAATCCACGATTCTGACTTGTATTATGTTGGAGTTTTGTAATACTAATGTGTGTACGATGGACGAGGTATCTAATACCTAAGTAATAGAGATATGTACCTAAGTACCTAATAATTGAGGCTATTCGAGCCTGAATACCTTTCTGGTATTACGTAAATTTAACAGAGTGGGGCAATACCTGCCTAAGTTTGAAATCAAGTAAATGTATGACCACGTCATATGATGTTGAGTAATATTTGATAGCGTGTTGCATCCAGCAACGAAATCGTAATCCCACGGATTATTGTTGTATGTTCGTTTACCCGGCTAGCATGAACTAACCCAAACATGTTTGAGCTAACAGCCTCGCGTGGGAACTCCACCGACCCGTTAACTTATTGTGAATCCCGAGTATAACTCGCTGATCCATTGATTGTGTTGAAATTGTGCCCACTGCAATACCGTGGTTTCGTTTTGTGCCCACTTTACCGTGGCATCGTTTGGTGGCAACTGCAATACCGCGGCATCGTTTTTGGATTGCTCGCAAGCAATGTGTATAACGCCTCTAATTTCAAGCACAAAATTTTTTTTTTTTTTTTTTTTTTTTTTTTCATTGCGGAAGCAATATCCCATATATATAAACATTGGATTAACCAAAATATACATGATCATTTACATAAGTATTTCGTTCTACAATTACACAACTAGTTGGGCGTTACTTTAACAAAACCTTTGAATTTGTACAAAAGTCATCAGAGTTCTATCATTGTCGAACATTCCTTCAACTTACTCCGAGACCCGCCCTTAACAAAATATATTAACCTGCAAGGAGTAAACAACGAGGGATTAGCACGAAGCTAAGTGAGTTAACTCATCACTAACACTACACTTAGTTTAACACCATGAGTCTACAACAATTTAACACATTGACTCAACATCACTAGAGGATCGGTGGCCCTTGTGGCACCCTCAGCCGCGGTGGCCCACCAAGCGACACTTATACCAACTGCAGGCCAATACAGTGGTTAACCGATAACGGTTTGCTACCTTTAGTCAACACGAACTCCATTCACAACACATGTTCACAATTCTCGTGTTGACTAACCTGTAGCAAAACGTCCAACAAGTTGACCTCCTTAACACAATAACCAACAGGTTTCTTAACACATTAACACTTAACACAATTCACAATTCACTTAACACTTTAACACTTGAATATAACACTTAACACATGAAGTAATCACATAAGTGATCACCAAACATAGCGAGAGATCAAAGTCCACTCACCTGTCCACTTTAACTTTGGTTTCTCAAGTGACTAAACTCACTGAGTCTTCGCCTTGTCTGTAAACACATCAAAACACTCGAATTAGTAACTTAATATAATTGCACACTGTTAAGAAACAATCACTTCACTTACTCCTAACCTGTGAATCAAACATGTATTATATAATAGATACAATACACACCTAGATATATAATCATAATTAGTAAAAAGATAACACATTGATCTGCAGTGGGAATCCGCCCGGATTCCCTTGAATACGTCCGTATTCATTTGAATCCGGCCGGATTCAGATGAATACGCCGTATTCCCGATCAATTTCCAATTCAGAACTTGAATTAAGCAATACGTTCTTGAATACGGCCAGGGAATCCGCCGTATTCACGGGAATACGTCCGGATTCCCATGAATCCGTCCGGATTCCCTTACAGACCTGCACGAAAATTGCAGGTTTTCCTGCACACTTAAACTCGAACCAAAACTCCATTTTTCATACCATCCAGCTGCAATATATCAATATTCATCAAGTTTTTGCTACAACAACACTTATTAACATCATACAACAAAGATTCAAGTAACTAAACCTAGCAATTCAACTAAATCACTTATAACCTAACTACACACATTTTCAAACCAAAACTCAAGAAATCTAACATGTTTTTATCACTTAATCAAGTGCAAGAAGTTCAATCATCATCATCTAATCGATATACAAGTATGGATTCAACCTATCTAGCTACAATTCCATTCTCACTTCAAACTACCTAATATTCACCATTTGAGTTTACAAAAGTTTACTTACAATTTGAAGAACACTATGAGGATGAAGATGATGATCACAACAAGAATTCAAGCTTCCATTCTTCAACCGATTTGATTTAAGCTCTTGGGTTAGAAAGGATTAAATGGATATAGGAGTTAGGTTTAGAAACTAGATGAAATGAGGGATTGGGGAAAATAAGATCGATCCCCCCTTTTTTATTAAACCGGTCCCCTTTTTTTACAGTATCATATTATACCACTCTTTGATCTATTGTCTGGAACCTAAATACTAGTTGCGAGAATTTTATTTTATTTTACCGTCGTCTAAGATTATTTAAAACAAATAATATTTTACCAGTCACAATATCTCCTGAGGCTTATTTACCTATTAATTTCACAATCAAACATATTCAAACAATTAACTGTACGTATTTAAATTTAAATAAATACCTGATTCTACTGGGCCCAATTCAGGGTGTTACAAATCTTCCCTCCTTAGAAAGATTTCGTCCCCGAAATCTAACTAGACTCGAACAAACTAGGGTAACGGGCCCTCATACTCGACTCGGCCTCCCAAGTAAGATTTTCTCCCAAACTATGTTTCCATTTCACTAGAACCATAGGTATCTCCTTCTTGCGTAATTTAGTCACTTTTCTATCGACTAACTCAATGGGCTCTTCTACTAATTTCTGACATTGATCAACTCTAAGATCTTGTAACGGAAGGATTTGAGTTGGATCCTCCACATTACATTTCCGTAAATAGCAAACATTAAAGGTATCGTGAATACCACTTAATTCAGAAGGAAGGTCTAAGGCCACTGTTTGGTCATTAACTATTTGACGAATTTTGAATGGACCTATAAACCTCGGAGCCAATTTTCCACGCTTACCAAAACGAATCACGCCCTTCCAAGGTGACACTTTTAAATAAACCAATTCACCTTCAACAAAATTAACTGGTCGACGACGCGGATCAGCATACTGTTTCTGTCTATCTCTAGCGGCTTTCAATTTCTCACGAGCTATAGCAACTTTATCGGCCGTAATCTGAACAATATCGGGACCCGCAAACTGTTTCTCTCCTGCCTCTAACCAACAAGTCGGCGTTCGACAACGACGTCCGTAAAGCATCTCATATGGCGGCATGCCAATGCTAGAATGATACGAGTTATTATACGCAAATTCCACCAAAGGTAAGTGAGAGTCCCACGAACCTCCATACTCCAAAATACACGCCCGTAACATATCCTCAAGTGTTTGAATGGTTCTTTCTGACTGCCCATCGGTCTGAGGATGGTATGCAGTACTAAGATTAACACGAGTACCTAACTCTTTCTGAAGATTCTGCCAAAAGCCTGACACAAATCTGGAATCTCGATCTGACACAATAGATAATGGAATGCCGTGCCTTGATACTATTTCATTAATATACAACTGAGCCAAACGAGTCAAAGAAGCGGTTTCACTGGTCGCAAGAAAATGGGCGCTTTTAGTTAAACGATCAACAACAACCCAAATCATATCATTGCCTTTCTGCGTACGTGGTAACTTGGTGACAAAATCCATAGTGATGTGTTCCCATTTCCACTCGGGTATCTCTAATTGTTTCAACGAACCATAAGGTTTTTGATGCTCGGCTTTTACTTGGGAACAAATATGACATGATTCCACAAATCTAGCTACATCCGTTTTCATTGTTGGCCACCAATAGAGAGGTTTCAAATCATTATACATTTTCGTACTACCGGGATGAATAGATAATCTCGATTTATGAACCTCCGTCAAAATCAATTCACGAAGTCCACCAATTAACGGAACCCAAACCCGAGACTGCACAGTTTTCAACCCACGTGAATCATCAACTAACAAATCCTTTCGTTTCAACATGATCTCGGATTTCAAATTAACATCCAATAAAGCTTCAATCTGTGCGATTCTTAGCTGAGAAATCAAATCAGAGGACACCTCTAATCGCATAAAACAAATCTTATCACTAGATATATTTCGACTCAATGCATCCGCAACCACATTTGCTTTACCCGGATGATAACGGATCTCGCAATCATAGTCTTTAATCAATTCTAACCACCGCCTCTGACGCATATTCAATTCTTTTTGCGAAAACATGTACTGAAGGCTTTTATGATCCGTGCAAATTACACATTTCGTACCATACAAATAATGTCTCCAAATCTTCAAGGCAAAAATTACAGCCGCAAGTTCCAAATCATGCGTCGGATAATTCTTTTCATGTGGTTTAAGCTGTCTAGAAGCATACGCAATTACACGATCTCTTTGCATTAAAACACCACCTAATCCGGTATGCGATGCATCACAATATACAATGAAATCATCCGACCCATCAGGTAACGCCAACACCGGGGCTTGACACAATAATTGCTTTAATGTCTGAAAAGCTGCCTCTTGTTGTTCGGTCCACTGAAATTTCACATCCTTCCGAGTTAACTTAGTCAATGAACTCGCAATTTTGGAAAAATCTTTGATAAACTTTCTATAGTATCCTGCTAATCCAAGAAAACTCTTAATTTCTGAAGGAGATTTAGGCGCATTCCAATTCATAACAGCTTTCACTTTAGACGGATCCACTCTAACCCCATCTTTGCAAATGATATGCCCCAAAAACTGCACCTCACGTAACCAAAACTCACATTTCGAAAACTTTGCATAAAGCTGCTCTCTTTTCAAAGTCTCAAGTATCATTCTTAGATGCATTTCATGATCCGCTTCAGACTTGGAATAAATCAAAATATCGTCGATAAACACAATCACAAACTGATCAAGATAGGGACGACATACACGATTCATTAAATCCATAAAGATTGCAGGAGCATTCGTTAACCCGAACGGCATAACCAAAAACTCATAATGACCATACCTCGTGCGAAACGCGGTTTTTGGAATATCTTCCTCACGAACTCGGACTTGATGATATCCCGACCTCAAATCAATTTTCGAAAAATATGAGGATCCTTGTAATTGATCAAACAATTCATCAATTCTGGGCAACGGGTATTTGTTCTTCACTGTTCTCTTATTTAACTCCCGATAATCGATGCACATACGAAGAGTACCATCTTTCTTCTTCACAAACAACACCGGAGCACCCCAAGGCGATGAACTCGGCCTAATAAATCCCTTATCTAACAATTCCTGAATTTGCCCCATCATTTCACGGATTTCGGAAGGAGCTAATCTATAAGGAGCCCTTGCTACTGGAGACGAACCAGGAATTAATTCAATATGGTATTCTACATCTCTTACAGGGGGAAGACCAGGCAATTCATCCGGAAACACGTCCGAATATTCAGAAACCACCCGAATATCGGAAATGGATTTCTTTTCTACTTTAACATCTACAACATAGGCCACAAAGGATTCACAACCCTTAACTAAAGACTTCCTAGCCTTTATCATAGATATTACCGGAATACTACCCTTTACACGTTCCCCACGCGCCACAACATATGATTGGTTGGACACTGGGATTTTTATCAACTTTTTATGACAAGAGATGTCGGCTTTGTTTTGACTCAGCCAGTCCATACCAAGAACCACATCAAAACTAGGAATTTGCATCAATAGGAAAGAAACTGGAAATTCATGATCCTCTATTAATATACTAGCTCTGGCTACCGATGTGGTAACAGGAACTGTCTTACCATCAGCTACCTCAACTTCTAAAGGATTAGAAATCACAGAGGGCATCAATTTCAATTTATCACAAAATTGCACTGATATAAACGAGCAATTTGCTCCAGAATCAAATAATACACGAGCTGGTACAGAATTAACAAGGAAAGTACCAGTAATCACATCATCAGTAAGCACAGCATCATCCACGGTCATTTGAAAAGCTCGACCCGTAGCAGCTGGTGGAATCTTCCTTTTCTGGCCAGAAGATGAGGAACCTCTAGCCGTACCCGTATCCCGCTTCCTTGCATCAGGACAATCACCCGCTCGATGTCCCTCTTTGTGACACGTCCAACACACATTATTGGGGTAAGTACAATCAATCGCATTATGACCCAACACCCCACATTTCATACACCTAGATGTCCGAATAGAACAAGGCCCGGTATGTTTTGATCGACATCTTACACAATACGAATTATCCATCGGAACACCACCATAACTAGTTTTCTTGTTCTGTTGAGAAGGTTGCCATCTTTGTTTTCCTTTACCGGAAGAATCACTCTTCGGTTTCTGCGCATACCTTTCCTTATTTAGCAACCTCCTAGCCACAACATCACTATCCACGGATCGTGCCCACTCAAAAGCCTGAGAAATGCTACTAGCCATTCGCACTGTGGTACGATAATCTGGAGGTAAGGTTTTCACAAAATGACTAATCTTATTTCTTTCAGTTGGGACCCACTGTTGCACAAATCTTAACTTCTCAGAGAATTGCCGGATAAGCTCATCGATTGTCATCTCATCAGTTTTCCGTAAGTCCATAAATTCCTGCCTGACACGATCAAGATTATATTCCGAACAAAACTGTTTGCATACCTCGGCATGAAAATCTTGCCATTTAATAGAACTCCTTTGTTGTGGAGTGAAATGAGCAGTTATCGAATCCCACCACGACATAGCTTCACCTTTCAACAATTGAACAGTATAGGGAACTTTGTCTTCCTCATCACAGTGACAAACCTCTAACTTTCTTTCCACATCACGCAACCAGTCCAAAGTAACCGTAGGATCAGGACTTCCAGAGTAAGAGGATGGTTTACTAGACATGAAAGTTTTAAGAGAACATCCTTTCTTCGGCAACTGAAAAGGGGGAAACAAATGTGCCTGATAACCAGTCGATCCAAATGAAGGAAACGGAATTGATGTTTGAAACTCATAACCCTGCTGCTGTTGTTGTGAAACATAAGGAAAAGTAACCGGAATCCGAGTAGAAGCAGTAATAGGAGGAGTAGTAGTAGCAACATGAGAATAAGTCGGAATGGACCTGTGAGATGACCCTGCACGTTCTCTCTCAAGTTCAACTACCCTGTTCTCTAACCTCAATATATAATCTTGACTAGTTTCAACTTCTGTATTTACCGGATTCGAAGTACCATTATGATCCACATCTTCTGGAGCGGAGTGAACAGTCGAGACATTATAAAGAGTACGGGGTGGTTGCTCATTTTCTGCCATCTGTCATCAAAACACATCTCAACACTTGTTATTTGTTAGTACTAACATACTAACATACTAACACATTTCACGCTATAGCTAATCCCACAACCCGGAATGTTTGACAACTCGACACGAGATTTGGGATTGAACATTCTAAGTCGTTCAATTCACCCAAATCTACGCTCTGATACCAACTTATAACGCCTCTAATTTCAAGCACAAAATTTTTTTTTTTTTTTTTTTTTTTTTTTTTTCATTGCGGAAGCAATATCCCATATATATAAACATTGGATTAACCAAAATATACATGATCATTTACATAAGTATTTCGTTCTACAATTACACAACTAGTTGGGCGTTACTTTAACAAAACCTTTGAATTTGTACAAAAGTCATCAGAGTTCTATCATTGTCGAACATTCCTTCAACTTACTCCGAGACCCGCCCTTAACAAAATATATTAACCTGCAAGGAGTAAACAACGAGGGATTAGCACGAAGCTAAGTGAGTTAACTCATCACTAACACTACACTTAGTTTAACACCATGAGTCTACAACAATTTAACACATTGACTCAACATCACTAGAGGATCGGTGGCCCTTGTGGCACCCTCAGCCGCGGTGGCCCACCAAGCGACACTTATACCAACTGCAGGCCAATACAGTGGTTAACCGATAACGGTTTGCTACCTTTAGTCAACACGAACTCCATTCACAACACATGTTCACAATTCTCGTGTTGACTAACCTGTAGCAAAACGTCCAACAAGTTGACCTCCTTAACACAATAACCAACAGGTTTCTTAACACATTAACACTTAACACAATTCACAATTCACTTAACACTTTAACACTTGAATATAACACTTAACACATGAAGTAATCACATAAGTGATCACCAAACATAGCGAGAGATCAAAGTCCACTCACCTGTCCACTTTAACTTTGGTTTCTCAAGTGACTAAACTCACTGAGTCTTCGCCTTGTCTGTAAACACATCAAAACACTCGAATTAGTAACTTAATATAATTGCACACTGTTAAGAAACAATCACTTCACTTACTCCTAACCTGTGAATCAAACATGTATTATATAATAGATACAATACACACCTAGATATATAATCATAATTAGTAAAAAGATAACACATTGATCTGCAGTGGGAATCCGCCCGGATTCCCTTGAATACGTCCGTATTCATTTGAATCCGGCCGGATTCAGATGAATACGCCGTATTCCCGATCAATTTCCAATTCAGAACTTGAATTAAGCAATACGTTCTTGAATACGGCCAGGGAATCCGCCGTATTCACGGGAATACGTCCGGATTCCCATGAATCCGTCCGGATTCCCTTACAGACCTGCACGAAAATTGCAGGTTTTCCTGCACACTTAAACTCGAACCAAAACTCCATTTTTCATACCATCCAGCTGCAATATATCAATATTCATCAAGTTTTTGCTACAACAACACTTATTAACATCATACAACAAAGATTCAAGTAACTAAACCTAGCAATTCAACTAAATCACTTATAACCTAACTACACACATTTTCAAACCAAAACTCAAGAAATCTAACATGTTTTTATCACTTAATCAAGTGCAAGAAGTTCAATCATCATCATCTAATCGATATACAAGTATGGATTCAACCTATCTAGCTACAATTCCATTCTCACTTCAAACTACCTAATATTCACCATTTGAGTTTACAAAAGTTTACTTACAATTTGAAGAACACTATGAGGATGAAGATGATGATCACAACAAGAATTCAAGCTTCCATTCTTCAACCGATTTGATTTAAGCTCTTGGGTTAGAAAGGATTAAATGGATATAGGAGTTAGGTTTAGAAACTAGATGAAATGAGGGATTGGGGAAAATAAGATCGATCCCCCCTTTTTTATTAAACCGGTCCCCTTTTTTTACAGTATCATATTATACCACTCTTTGATCTATTGTCTGGAACCTAAATACTAGTTGCGAGAATTTTATTTTATTTTACCGTCGTCTAAGATTATTTAAAACAAATAATATTTTACCAGTCACAATATCTCCTGAGGCTTATTTACCTATTAATTTCACAATCAAACATATTCAAACAATTAACTGTACGTATTTAAATTTAAATAAATACATGATTCTACTGGGCCCAATTCAGGGTGTTACAATGTGTGATTGAGCCGGCAGTACAACGACATGCCCGACTAAGTTGTTGAGAGCCAGCAGTACTCGACATGCCTGACTAAGTAGATCGTATAATTGTATGTATACTAATATACATATGTAAATTGTAAGTAGCACCGAGTGCTCGAGATGATGTATCGGTATGTAGATATATATATATATATATATATATATATATATATCTGTCAAAACAGCAAACATATGTAACAATCATGCCCCGCATGAACATAGTTGATTGTATCTAATTATGTATGAACAAATACTTAGATATTAAATAGTACGTTGAACCTAGGTATGGATACTCATCACCTAGTTGAGCTGTATTAGTATAAGGAATCTATACTAACGTGTGATAATATTGTATACTCCTAGCCTAAAGCCTAGCAAGTATATATATCGGAGTCTCGGTAAAATGTTCACTTAAGTCCAGTTCCCGTTCTAGTGATAATGAAGAGTGTCGACAGTTTTAGTTTCTAGTGAATAACTAAACTTGTAACAGTATGGATGTTGTCCAGTGTAAGTAGAACTAACTAGTTCTAATGTATTCAACGATATTGTCCCGCGACAATATGACCAAAGGATTGTGATAACTAACTAAATCAAGTTATGTATTGGTACTCGTTTTCCAACAACCTATCAGGGTATGATTGCAACCTATCTAGGTTAAGCATTGATATTGTTCTAAGACAATATTAAGGGTGTAATTCCTAAGTATTACACATTTCGTATTACATACAGTAATATAAATAGTTGTGAATTATAAACGATTATTAATAATTTGAAAACAGTAATTGAGCATGTGTTTCACCCCAAAGACAGTAAAATAGTTGAAAGAGTGGAGCTATGAAACTCACCTGAGAAGCTAGCGTCCTAGTGTAACGAGTCGTGCCAAGTAAAATCTCTTAGTGTCCTAAACACGAGAGATTTCGTATGTTTGTAAGTGCGGTTCGTTATTGATGATTCGTAATAATAATTCATATTATTATTAGGTTTGAGTTTTCGTATACTTTATAAAGTATATTTGTTTTGAGTATAAGTCGTATCATATTTAAATTGTCATTTGAAAACGTTTCCCGACACAAAAATTGGTCATGTGACACAAGGGTTGTGTCGCATAGAGTGCGACACAAGAGCTCTGCGACACAGTGGTTGTGTCGCAAAAGCTTGCGATGCTAAATCAATAGCGACATAAGGGTTGTGTCGTATAAGGTTTACGACACAAGATGCGACACAGCGTACGACATAAGATACGACCCAAATGGAGTTATGCGACACAACATGCGACACAAGCGTTGTGTCGCAAAGATGAACACCAGCCCAGAAACTCGCGGCTGTCGCGTTTTTCCGATCAAAATCACAAATCAAACGCATTTTTGAGCTGTAAAATCATGTTTTCTTTGTTGTTTAGGTTATAACTAAGTTGTGTAAACATTATTACACCAAAACATTACACCAAAATGATTAAATCTAAAAATTTAGGAATTTCTTACAATTGCAAATCGAGGCCAAACGAGGAAGAAAACGATGGTGGCGCCTTTGTTAATGTTGCTCCTCTCTTGATGGTGATTCCGAAAATATAAGTTTTGTGGTCGGATTTGATGATTTCGAAATTTGAAGATAAATTGAGGGAGAGAGTTTAGGTGTGGTGTGTGTGAAATGAAAATGAAAAATGAAAGAATGAGGGGTTTGGGGGGGTTGGGATGGGGCTGACCACAAGGGGAGGGGAGGGGAGTTTTCCCCCGCTTCGTCTCCAATTGCGGTATAAAATATCCGTGTTTTCGTACCCGGTCGTAATTTAAAATATTATCTCGAAATGTTTATTAGTGAAAGTATTTTATAAAAATACTATTTTAAAACAAAAGTTTAATTGGTTGTTTTTCGAGCGGTCACGAATAATTAAGATGCGTTTTTAATTAAAACGACTTACGTTTTCGAATGCTTAATATTTTTGTCCAAATGTTAAATGTTAAATCTTTATGATTAACCATTATTTACAAAATTTTGATTACTTGGTTACAATTGCATATAATAATACAATTATTTAAAATTAAGGTTTGGCGCGAAATTTGACTTTTTGACGAGGTGTTACATAATATAGCTAGAATCAATCACTAATCCACTTACTAACAATGATCTTAACAATTCCTAACCCTAATTTCGGATTAATTTCACTAATTCCCTAAACCCCATGGAAACCCCCATAAACTAGGTTAAAAGAATGAGAAATCACTTACAAAGATTAGAGGATTGAAAGAGATGATGAAAGGAATTGATTCTTCAAGGATTAAATCTTAATTTGATGTTTGATCAAAGATTTGATGAAGGAACTTAGCTTCTGCGATTTATCTCTTGTTACTGTGTGTTTTTAGGAACTAACACGAAGGAAATGGAATATACACGACACTATATACGTGTTTTTCTATTAATCCTTTCTTATTTTTAACTACACAGTCTGAAACTGGGAAACCATTTTACGTTTTCTATTATATTGTATCACTTATATAATAATACTTTATAATAAAATTATACCCGCGTACGAAATTAAATTCCTGATAAAATTGGGGTGTTACAACTCTCCCCTACTTAAACTGTTCGTGTCCTCATGAACACTCCTTGACACACGCTAACATCATAATAAATCTTAAGAAGACTTTAATACACACGACAACATAAATGCTAGAGATTCAACGGCGTCAGAGTCAAAATGTATGCAGGTATAGAATTGAAAGATAGGTACCTGACGTCACATCAGCTGACTCCTTCACCTCTCCAGCAGTTATTTGATAAGCACGAGTTTTAGGCTTTGAAACTGTCATTGCTACCTTCTCTTCCATTCTCTTACGCTTATCCCTAGCTTTGTCCAGACAGTCAGCTTGAAGATGATCTTCCTTGAAACAATAATAACATAAACGAAGAGGGCTTGGACAATTCGATGCCATATGCCCCGGTCTCCCACACTTAAAACATTTGCACTCCCCTGTATGCTTCCTACCACATTTCTCACATGGCGGTATCTCTTTTGGTTGAGTTTGGGAGATAAGTTGTTGTAATGGTTGTGGCTGTGGTATGGTTTCATCAAAATGCGTTTTCTTAGACACAAAAGATGGTGAGGTGGTGTGTTCTATCTTTCTCTTACTCACTGTTTTAGCAACTCTAGCTTGCAAATCCTTCTCACGCACTAATGCTCTATTCAAGATTTTGGCAATGGTATTATAAACAAGTGGGTCAATGGATTCACGAATCTCAAGGTTAAGATGACGATAGAAGTGGTCGGTCAACAACTTATGATTTGAAGTGTACTCAGGACAGAACCTAGCTTTCTCATGAAATACCTTAGAATATTCGGCAACTGACTTACTTCCATGCTCAATCGCTAAAAACTCTCCCTTTAACTTCTCTAACTCTGCAGGTGGTGAAAATTCCTCCCTAAATATCTCCTTAAACTTATCCCAAGTAAACTTTGAAGCTACCTCAAAACCATACGTCTCTAACTGCGAATTCCACCACTCATGAGCATCTGCCTTAAGTTGATGGGCTGCAAATATCACTTTCGACTCATCCGGACACTTACACAATAAAAACGTTTCCTCGAGCTCACTAATCCAACGATTACTAATAACTGGGTTTAACTCTCCACTAAACTCAGGTGGATTACACGTAGCAAAACTCTCATACTCAAACTTCGCTTTCTATTTATTCGTCTCTACATGGGTTGAGGATGTTCCAACATTTCTTAAGGGAGCTATATGTTGTCTTTCAAACTCACTAAATCTTTCGGTCAACATGTTTTCCATTCTAGTAATCATCGTTGGGGTAAAGGCTTCTAGAGATTGTCCAACTATCCTCCTTATCGTTACTTCTTCCTCATGAGTCAAATTTCGGTTCTCCTCACGCGGGGGAGAACGTTCACTGGTATTCTTAGTAGCATCCATCTAACCCAAAATCAACAATTCAGTTAATATCTTCAATCTTCACATAATATAAACAACAATTAAACTTCATGCACAATTTATCAAAACAATTCTCCCCTAATCTGCATTATGTTTAAGTGCTATGAATCACCCATGTGCAATAGTATAATATTAATTTCGTTGGCCAGACGAAATCATATTAGACTTACCACACACTTCTATTCATTACCCTTAAACACAATCAGTCATAACAACAAATCTTGAAATCATATAAAAATATAATCATGCATTCATAATAGTTTAAGACTACGCAATCCTAAAGTGGATTACATAATTCTCTTAAACTAGTTCTCTAATACCAACTTGAAACGCCCCAAATTTGTGAACATTTTTTTTTTAGTAAAGTCTCACGTTTAAAATATGACATTATAGACTCGTTATATCATTCCCTCAATCAAATAAGGACTCAAATAAGAAAATGTTGAAATTACAAGTGATTCCACAGGAATGACTCCCATTCCCCAGGAACCAGGCTTGCTGTTAACATTTAGATACGTATTCCCCAGGAATGACTCTCATTCCCCGGGAATCAGGGTTGCACAAACTAATACCCAAATACGAATTTCAAACGCGCATAACTTTTTACTCGTTACGAGTTAGACCACCAAATTTTGCAGGCCCAATATGCCAAAATGAAACTTTCCCTTTTTACACTTTTTCAAAATACGCATTTATCGAGAAAACACACGTATGACCAATTTTGATAATAAAATGACCATTTTAGTGCACTAACCAAATCTCAAACCATGAAGGCTGAGATGTTGAGCTTTTGACCACATACCATATATACCAAGACAAAGTTGTAAGACTCTTTACCACACCCTTTACCTTTCTCTAACCCGTTTCAGACCGTAGGTGCATTTAAAGACCCAATTTGACCCTTTTTGACCCGTTAGCCTACAATAACTATTTTGACTCATTGACTAGCCAATCACAACCCATAATTGACCAATGAAATGTTTGACTACATGTCAACACTCTATATTCAACAAAAACACACTTTGACTATTTTCAACCATGAACCTATTTTATAAACACTAGTTATATTCAACCATTCACTTTAAAATACAAGACCATATTATACATTATTTACATGAGTCGTTGACTTTCAAAGTCAACCTATTTAAAAAATGCATAAGTCATGGCTCACCATGACTCACTTTTAAAACATGTCTAGAAGGGCGATTTTACACAAGTATATTCAAACGACATAAAAGAGAAACTTGCCAGACACTATTTTCATGCAATCCACGCTAGTCCTCTTTAACCACCTTCCCCTTCCCTTGTCCACTTCCACCTAAAACATGAAACACTTAAACAATAAGCACTCTTGCTTAGTGAGCATATAAGCAACTTAACCAAATAATACATAACATGGCTACATAAACACTATGCTAGTAAAACTAGCAACTCTATATCATAAACTTCATAAGCTTCATATCACTAACTCATGATTGTACCCACCTCTAGCTCGGGAGCTATCCGGTAACATGTACAATCACAATTCATATCACTATAATCATATGCAAGTAATACAAATAATCTCCACTTGATTGTACCCACCTCTAGCTCGGAAGCTATCCGGTAACATGTACAATCAATTCATATCATAACACTTCACAAGTAACAATTTAAACAAATAAATCACAATTTACTACACATGGTTGTATAATCCTCTTACTCGGGAGTAATCCGGAATCACACACAACCATTTACTTGATTAAATCCTTATATAACTCACCTTTGTCTTGAAATGATGATTCACAATACACAACCAAATGTAACACTTCCAACTTCTTATCACCTATACACATATCACATAACAACATGTTTAAATTCAAGGAATTCATAACTTTAAACCATTAATCACTTTTAAACCCTCCCCCACTTTGGTTAACCTAAGTGATTCATTAACACTTTTACTTAAATCATGTTCTAACATAGTTCTCATACTCTAATTGCATCATAGATCACACTTTTAACTAATTAACACTAATTCATACACATTTAACCAAAACCCCATGTTTACTCAAGAACACCCATAACCAATTAATCATTTTCAAGATGTAATATAGCTAGAATCAATCACTAATCCACTTACTAACAATGATCTTAACAATTCCTAACCCTAATTTCGGATTAATTTCACTAATTCCCTAAACCCCATGGAAACCCCCCATAAACTAGGTTAAAAGAATGAGAAATCACTTACAAAGATTAGAGGATTGAAAGAGATGATGAAAGGAATTGATTCTTCAAGGATTAAAGCTTAATTTGACGTTTGATCAAAGATTTGATGAAGGAACTTAGCTTCTGCGATTTATCTCTTGTTACTGTGTGTTTTTAGGAACTAATAGGAAGGAAATGGAATATACACGACACTGTATACGTGTTTTTCTATTAATCCTTTCTTATTTTTAACTACACAGTATGAAACTGGGAAACCATTTTACGTTTTCTATTATATTGTATCACTTATATAATAATACTTTATAATAAAATTATACCCGCGTACGAAATTAAATTCCTGATAAAATTGGGGTGTTACATTACTACATATTGTATTGTGTGTCTTTTTTAAGTATTAGCAAAGAAAAAGATTTGAAAAAAAAAAGAATTTAAATGAAAAAAACAAAAAAAAAAGTCACCAGATTCCGGCGACGCTCGGTGGTGTCCTGCGACAGTAGCCGACTGATGGCGACCACGGTCAGTGACAAGAAGTTGGAGTTGGTGGTAGGTGGTGGTGGGGGTGGGGGAGTGTGATTGAAGAAATTGGAGGAGAGAAAATATAGCATAAGTAAAGTAGAGGGGTCAAAAAGAAACTTAATAGTTGACTCATGGCGCTGTCTGATTAGCCCCCGTGCCTGCTCTCATTTCTTTCTAATCGAAGCCTCCTCTCTCGATCTCACCCAAAAAAAAAAAAAAAAAAAAAAAAAAAAAACCTTAACTATATCTACTTAGTTAATTAAGTCGTTTAACAAATCGGGTTTATCTTACTTTGCTTTCACAAGGTTTAATTTAACATTTAATTCGGGTGAAAAATAAAATAAAATAAAATAAATAAAACCAACAATTACACATGAAAATAAAAAATAAAAAAACAGAAAAAATGAAAGACAAGGTTGATGGGGAAATTAAGGTTGGATGTCCCAGAAGGCATGCACACCCCTCATGCTTGTATCTCTCCTATCACCTTCTTCAATCCATCCTGACATCATCATCTTATGACGACTGTAAGTTTATTTATTAATTTCTCTCTTTCAATCTATCTCTTTATTCATATGATAATGATAATGATAATGATTTATTAATTGTTAATTTTATCTTTTTGCAAATGTAGAAACCTCAAACATTGCCGAAATTCGGCGAATGGGATGTGAAAAATCCCTCATCTGCAGATGGATTCACGGTAATATTCGCGAAAGCAAGTAACGAAAAGAAAACAAATGGAACCGTAGCCGGTGCACCACAAAAGATCAACAATAATAATACTAACAAAGGTCCACCTCCTAAGCCACAACCTTCACATGAAATCGAGCCCACAGTACGTACAACAATACAAGACAAACATCCCATTTTCCATTTTTATCGTGTTCCTTGAAACTGTTTGACAATTGGTTTTGGGTTATTTATATTGTTGCAGAATAGATTTTGCTGTTTTTGAAACTAGTTTAAGGTGGCATTGTTGACAATAATCCGGTATTGTGCTTGATGGATTTATTAAAGCTCTAAAAGGATGGTGGCTATTTTGGGTCATGTTGATGGTGATGACGATGTTGATGATGATGACACCATAAGTAGGGTATGTCAATTAGGTTTTGTACCATCCATTATAAATCCAAGAACTACAAGAATATGTTGCTAGTTATGATATGATTGCGTCGTTTGATTAGTGGAGCTTTAGGGCTAGTTACATTTTTAGATTATATGTGTTCACTTGTATGATAATTTGATTTAGAAGATTATAAAAAGGTATGTTTTCATCATAAATTACCATATCTTTCATTTTATTTACATTCTATAAGATCAATATTGGGAACTTTAATTTGGAGCTTGAAATTTGAGTATATATATATAGATATGTCTTATCTTTTTATTTGATTGATACATGCATATGATTATATGGCATTAAGAAAGTGTTATTGCAAGTTGCAAGAACAAAGTAGTTTTAATCAGGAAACGATAAATATATTGATTCTTCATACCATAAAGATGAATATCGATGTACAAATTCCAAATTTGATTATGCGATTTATCTCTTTCATGTTGAACGGTCCGTGTAAGCTACCACAGTAACAGATAGTCGAGTACCTACCATTTTACTGGTGTAACAAAATTTCATCTCTTTCTAGAAAAAGGAGAAAGAGCCAAAGTTTAACAAGGTTTCATAATTATTCCAAGAATGCTTTTTCTTAGGAACCTTTGATGCATTGTATTCTTTCTCTTTATGGCTTGTATCATGCATTCTTTATGGATCTGAAATTGAGTTGAAGGCCTTTTATGACTAGGGAGTCCACTAAGGATCCAACTTGAGGCCTTTTGGCTATAAAAAAAAAAGTGTGCAATGTTCCATTAACAAATGATAAATATAAATATAATATAATATAAATAAATATATACTACGGAGTATATTACAACTAATTAGACCGTCTTTGAGGACTCGTTTTTATCTGTTAACTCTTTCAAGTCGGTATATATCATTCTATTTAACCTAAAAAAAATAAAAATTGAAGGGTACCCTGACCACGTACCAAATTTTAATGGTACGCGTCCGCCCAATCGCATAGAGCATCAACGTCGAGCAAATCACATATTCACAAATCACTCACACGTGTTGAGGCACGAATTCAAACTCTTGACATGTCAGACCTTGGCATCTGCGAATCTGCGATAGTGATACCAAGTTATGTCCAATTTGTTATTTAACCTATGCTTATATATATTTCAATCATTATCATCATAACTAATAAGATAAGATGGTCGTTGCTGATAATTTCAAATGAAAGAACCATAGAAATTGGGTGGTGATATTTCCACAAAGAATTTTCATAAATCCACCACACCTTTGCATTCACAGTTTGTACTGTACAAACAAATGATGCACATTTATGGTGGATTTATCAAAATCCTTAGTGGAAATATCATCACCCATAGAAATTAGACGATTTTTTTAATAATTATATCTATCAAAGGCTCCACCTAACATCGATTCAGGGGTGACCCCACGATGCTAAATTCAACCTCTCACATAGTTTTCTTAACAAAAATTTGATGTGGAAATCAAAATCAATATAAGTGTGGGTGACTGTGTTCTAGTTCTACACACCACAAATGAATACGATATTCATATGGTAGCAATTACATTATCCACTTCAATCGACATGTATCAAGTAAAGTGATACACTTAGCGATAGTAAAATTACTAAATTGCCCCTTGTAGTAGGACTTGGCATATTCCTAGCAGAGTCCCAATGGCTAATTAATGTTAAATTCAAAGTCCGTAGCCTCTATATGTCATTCGCTTCATTCTGATTTAACATAGGCTTTGATCGAATAGCTAAACCTTTAGTTGAATCTATGACAAACTAGGCGTATCGAAAGAAATACTTCAATCTGAAAGTGTTTCACCTACGATTCAAAATAATTATCATGATTGTTGATTGATTTATTTATCATCGTTAGACACAGATTTTTTAACAAACTTTAGATAACTTGGTGCTTGGTACACCTTGATGCTTCAAACTCTTTATTATTTAACTATATTCCATAAAATATATTACATCTTTTTGTATATATTCAATAACATTAGTTGGTAAACGATGGTTACATAATCAACTTATTGTAAGTTAATTATTATCATAATTTAAGTATAAGTATGATCGGTATCTTAACTGTCGATCGTTTCCTTTATGGAGGTGAAGTATCAACATTAAAATTTCTCCGATTTTGTTTATTCTTGATCTTAACCCTACCCAAAAAAATGTAACTACGCCTATTAAAAAAATATATATATTAATAAAATAATAATTGATATTTTCTTTTGAGCCCAAACAAACAAGTGAACAACTAAATATATGGTTGACTTTCAATGTAAAATATTCATCTTATTTTATATTGGCATTTATGAAATAAGGTAGCGTCTCTAGTTATATCGATTTATAATAAAATTAAAATGATTGTGACAATTCTATTCTAACAGAATTTGAGATATATTAAATTACTACAATTTAAAAAGACATATTTATTAATAATACATTTTGTATTGTTGAGATTAGGTAGCAGTTAAAATGGACAACGTACACTTATTTTGTTGGGTGCTACAAGCCTAAAAATTGGGACAGGAACCATACCTAATTTCTAGGTTAACGAAAAGATCATGTCCATTAAAACTGAATTCATTAACGAAATTAATAGTCAAACCTTTCGGTTTCATAGGCCCATATATTCTAAATTCAACCACAAATCAATAGATCAAATGAAAATTTCATGCTGTTGGTGTTTAATTAGAGTCATTTAGGCTTTATTAGTTGTTTATTTTTTTTTAATGGTTAGAGCACTTGTTAATTGTATTATTATTATTATTATATTATTATTATTTTTTTTATCTTAACCTCGTCTTTGGTTTGTAACATTTACTCCTTCAAACGCTACAATATAAAGTACTAAGAATACTATGAAAAACCTGCAAACTAAATCGTGATCATCACATAAGTAAACAAGATAAAGTCTTTCAAATAATTCAATACTTACCTAAGACAATAACAATGCATTTTTGGATAGAGTTACAATTATAGTAAACTTCTATTGTTATACAGAGTAACAAAATCAACTTACAATCGATTTTAAAAGGTTGTTTAATCATAAACAATAACCCCATATTAACTAATAACTATTTAATTTATTCAATAAAAAATTATCTTTATATCCAGATAGACATAAAATATTAATTAAATAATAAATAATGAGATAAAATAGGGTGGTGATTTGTACACCATCAATTTTTAGCCATACACGATTAAAATAGTGATGTATGGTTAAAAGTTGGTGGTGAACAAATCACCATCCAATAATAAAATAGTACTCCGTATTACTCCGTATTTAACAACTCTAGTGGGGTGGGGAGCAATGGTATAAAACTATAAAGTCGTTTCACTCTCAACAATTTTTTTAAGATACCTTCAACTTTTTCTACAAAATTCTCAAGTGTTTGTTTTAATCTACCAAATTTATTTGGTAAAAAGCTTCAATCTCTAATCTATCTGTTTGTAATCTGTATAATTCTGTATGTCTTATTGTTACAAAAAGATATTAAAAATTCGTTTAGAGATTTTACCGCCATGAAAGATCGCCGGAAACGTAGTTCCCTGTTTCTCGCATCTCAGTGTGCCCTAGCTCTCCTTTTCTTCTCCGGCATCACTTTCTCATCTCTCCGATTGTTTTTAACCACCGGTAACCACCTTATGCCCTACCTTTTTGTTTATAACTGAACTTTAATTACTTGTTAATCACATACTTTTGCTGAGAACTGAGCATCAATTAGTTGTTAATCAATCACTTCTATCGAAAATTGAGCATTAATTACTGTTAATCGCACACTTTTTTTTCTTCTGAAAATTAAACATGAATTACTTGTTTATCGTAAACTTTTTTGAAAATCTTAGCATGCGTTATTATTTGTTAATCCTACTTTTTTGCTGATAGTTATGCATCAGTTAACTTGCAGTTTGTTGAAAATTTAGCATTTAATTACTTGTTAATCACGCAATTTTGTGAATAACAGAGCATGTATAACTTGTTCATTTATAATATCATCATCATGTTTATAGATAACAGAGTAATTTTTATTTATTTCTTATTAATTAATTTTTATTTTTATTTTTAATTTTTGAATAACAGAGAGGTACCAACCGAATTTGATATCATCATGGATGACGTCGTCACCAACGGAAGTTATATCCAGTGACTCACCACCGGCGGGTGACATATCCGTTTCCGAAATGGTGTCGTTCCCAGACCAAGTGTTAATTTTACTAAAATACCCTCCGTCAACTCCGTTACTAACAAAAAACCAAATCAACTGCGTTTTCTCATCACCAAACACATCCCTTACATCGCCGCCGTTATCAATCGACGATGAATACCTCGACCACCAGATCGTGCGTTGCGAGCTTCCGCCACGTGGCATGATCGTATCCGTTGGTTTGAATGGTCAAATAAAACTCCCGCCTGGTCCCACACATGACTGGAAGTCGTTAGTTTATGAAGCTGTGATTGACCGTGTTCATAATAATACGACTGTTGTATTTGTAAAAGGTTTAAATCTACGGTCAGGAAAGGTTAGTAATGCTTCTAGGTTTCAGTGCGTGTACGGTTCAGATTTAACAAACAAGCAGTTGATGGTGACGTCAGAAGTTGTATCTATTGCACAAGAGATTGTACGGTGTAGAACTCCGTTGAGCATTCTAGAAGGGATTAGTGATATTAACAGCAATTCTGTTAAAGTTTCAGTTAAGGTTATAGGTAAAGGGATTTTGGGCTCGATTGCCCGGCCTGATTTTCGGGCTGGACATGGCCCACGTGATTTGATTAAACATCAGATGTGTGTATGTACTATGCTGCGTAACCAAGCACGGTTCTTGCGTGAATGGGTTACGTATCATTCGCGAATTGGTGTTGAACGATGGTTTGTTTATGATAATAATAGCGACGATAATATTGAGGAAGTGATGGAATCGTTATTGGGTCAAGGTTTTAAGGTTAGTCGACATGTGTGGCCGTGGATCAAGACTCAAGAAGCGGGCTTTGCTCATTGTGCATTACGGGCTAGGGATAATTGTGAATGGGTCGGGTTTATAGATGTGGACGAGTTTTTGTATTTACCCTCTGGGGTTCATTTGGGAAGCGTAATTAGGAACTTGACTAAAAGCCCTGAAGTCGCAGATTTAAGAATTTATTGTCATAACTTTGGACCATCGGGCCTGAAAAGGGTCCCACCAGAAGGAGTGACGATGGGATACACTTGTCGGTTGGGCCTACCCGAAAGGCACAAAAGTATAGTCCAACCCGATAAACTAAACCCGACATTGATCAACATGGTGCACCATTTTGATTTGAAAGATGGGTTCAAGCATGTAAATGTGGATAGAAATTTGATGGTGATTAACCACTACAAGTTTCAAGTTTGGGAGGTGTTTAAAGAGAAATTCTATAGGAGAGTGGCAACTTATGTTGCAGATTGGCAACAAGAGGAAAATGTTAATTCTAAGGATCGGGCCCCGGGTTTGGGAACCCGTGCAGTTGAACCACATGATTGGTCTAGTCGATTTTGCGAGATCAACGATACAGGGTTAAGGGATTGGGTTGTAAAGACATTTAGGGACCCATATACGGGTACACTACCATGGCAACAAGAAAGAGTTTTGTGAACTTCCTGTGTTATTATTATTGAATTAGCCGTTAGATGATAGACCATACTATATCCACACCTGATATGGTGGTATATAATAATGTATTTACACTGTATATATATAGCTTACAATATTTTGTTGAGTCATTGCATACTTTTCTAATTATTTATGTTTGCATAGTTTATAAAAACATGTGGAGCATATTTGGAAGAAGTTAAGGCATGGGTGTATATTGTTAAAAATAGGGTAGGTGTCCTAATAGATAATGGATTCAAAATAAGGAGCATCTTTTGCAGCTTATGGCATGTTTTTTTTGTTAATAATTTAGGAGTAACATACTAACATCCCATTAGATAATATTGGTGGGAATCACATGGGGTTGTTGCCTTATTACCCTTTATAAATCTCTTTAGAATGATTATATTAGTAGTACAAACATATTAGTAGTACAAACATAGATTTATGGCATGAAATGAAATGCGTTTGAGTGCCTTCTATTAATGGTAACAAGATTTCGTAATGAAACAAATCATCCATACATCAATGATGGATGGATGATTTGTTGGCATCAGTTAAAGTAGCATCAATCAGTGAACAAAGTTTTGTAACAAAACTGGGTAACATACTCCCAATATTTAGCTATTCTATAGGCATCGGAATTACACACGTTATACATATTAGAAAGTTACAAGTGGCAACGTTTAGAAAATCTGAAATCGGTCGGGTCAAAATGAGTACGTTTACGTGCCACTCAATAACATATGTACGTTCGGTATCAAGGTGGGTATATCACTAACTGCAAAAGCCAATGGTCATGCACAAAAGTTGACAAGGGAAATACAGTAGAAACGAGTAATAATGGGTCAACCAAATCACAGTTTAAAATGCAATATGATACACATTAAAAATAAAAAAAAAGTAAAGCAGTACAACAACAATACTCAATCCCGAGTACAACGATAGTATAATTCTGAAAGTTATATGAAGAAGAAAAAACACAACACAAGGAAACAAATGCCTGAAAAATAGAAAGCTTTTTCTTGTCACCCTTTTGACACTAACAACAAAATGGCCAAATTCAAACTCTAATGGCACCCCCCCATTTCAAATATATAGATATAGATATGAATATACACATTCTTGGCATACAAATCATACAATTTAAAAACCCAATAATTGGGTTTTGATTTTTGAAGACGGTCACTCTAGCTGATGGTTACCTTGTGAGGAAATAGTAGGTGTAGGTCGTTGGTATCGTTTCCAGATCTCTTTGCAGCAGCATCTTCTAGACGTTTCCATATGGCTTCACGTTTAGATTTGGCTTCTTCCTTTTTGAATTCCTCTTCTTGGAACTTTAACAAGCATTCTTGAAAGAGTTCAGGGTCAGCATCAGAAAATATTTTCCTAACATTTAAAGTCAGACTTCTGACTGCTTGATTCCAATGGGTTTTCGTGTTTCTTTCCAAAGCAGGTAATATAATTGGCAGAATTACTTTGCGGTTCTGTTTGATAAGGTTCTCAATGTGATCATTGTTCCATAAAAACAATGCTCTTTCAGCCACCTACATACACAAGAAACAGTCAGATCCAAGAAGAGGAAGGTATCCATTTCTGGTCGCGGGCTTTCATTGTACCATAGAAGTGATCAGGTTTTAATGTAGGGCTGTAGGCCAAAACTTGGCTGAAGGTATTCACTTGAACTAAAAATTGAAGCCAGCAAGAAGTACGCACTAGATCCCATAAAAAACTGTGCCATTGCCTTCTAAGAAAAATTTTAAACTAGATTTACAAATTGGTGTATTATTAGAGTGTCAAAGAAATGAAGAATTGAATATTTTTCACACAAGTGGGTAGGGGGAAAAGTGTTATACTTTACTATGGTCTCTTGTTTATATATTGGCCCATACTTTATATAAAAGGAGTTATACCGCACCAAGTTTTGTGATTATAAGTGAATGTTGCAAGTTACACTAAAGAAATTGGCTATATATCATTAATTAATATTTTGTAAAAAAAAAAACAACTCATGGCAGTTTCTGAACTTTGTAACGATCAGACGCGAACATAACACATCCCAGGTAAAAATATTAAGATGTTAATATCAGTCAGGATACATTAAGGCTGTATGCAATAAAGTAAATAAGATCTTATGATGCCAAAGCCCAAACGCAATTGATGAAAAGCAAGTGAACAACCACATATGTTCTTTCTAGCTTGTGATAGGTCAAATCACACATCATCATTACATATCATTCCAGAGATCAATCTAAAACCTTTGGTTGTGGACAACTTGTGAATAGCACTAGTATCAGTGTAGCATATGCACAGATATTCGAAACTAAATATCAGCCTAGACAAATTAAGGCTCTATACAATAACGTAAAAAGATCTTGAAAAACCTCTGGATCATCTTTTACACTCACTCCCAAGGTTACCATTTTGCCTATATCCTCTGTGCTGGCCATAGCGCTTGAAACTGCCTCAGAATGCTAAATTCACATTTCGGACTTGGTAATTGCCTAAATTGACTAACTGAAACTCTCCCAAACAAGACCTTAAACCAGGCTCAAACTTTTGGGCAAGTGATGTAAACCTAAGTCATTGCCTTAATGACATTATCATCAAACAGAAACAAAATGAGGGTTTGAGTCCTGGCCAGAACCAACGAGTACCAAGCCTAACCAAGATCTGGATTTTATTCATACCACGGATGAGCACTGAACAGTACATAACCACTGCCAATCCTCTTTCAGTCCGAGGGACTCCGAGAGTATCCTCCTAGTTAGCATGAGTTGGAGTTCCCTAACCTTTTACAAAATACTTCATACAAAAAACAGCAACAATGCTATGGAAGAACTCTGCATTGCACTCAATGCTTGATGGTATAGAAATTACTAGCCAGTCCATAGTCACATAAATCGCGGTACGCTCCGGTATGGGTACGGAATACGGGTACACAATTCGCTAGAGGTGACGAATTCGGTACGGAGGGGGGTAGGTTCATTTCGGTACGAAGCGGTACGGTGTACCATGTATTTTGGTTCGGTGTACCCTGTATTTAAGAGAAAAAGTAATATAGTCCAAAATCAAAGGACTAAAATTGCAAATTTTTTAAAGTTTTCTTGAGAAAAAAAACCTGCCCATTCTCTAAAATTGTAACTTTGGTCGTTCTTCAACTTTAAGTACAAAACAAATGTAAAAATGGCCATAAATTTTTGGGCCTGTGGTAATATTTTAATTGGGCCGTATAGCTTAGTAATTGGGCCATGGAAATGATAAAACCGTGATATATTTAGGATTTTAGGTTATAATATGTTCACCACTTCACCCACCTCAACAAAATATGCAGCTCTCCCACATCATCATCATCATATTTCTAGTAGCTTCAAAGTTCAAACGGCAACCACAACACACCAACACTTAATCGGATCTTTGACCGATTTGAAGCATCTTGACCCTTTTTTACAGATTTAGTCAGATGTTTAACCGCCTAGGCCTTTTTTTTACATCCATGGTTGTACCACCTCGATTTGGTGCGCCGTACCACCGGAATTGAGACGATTTGTATTCGATTTTGGTTCGTACTACCATTTCCATTCGGTTCGCTGTACCACCTCGACTCAGTTCGCCGTACCATCAGCGATCGGATCGCTAGCGAATTCCGATTGGGTACATCCTGTACCAATACGGAAAACGCGGCTGGATGAGCGAATTCTGTGACTATGAGCCAGTCTCATATATCCACCTAATGAATGGTTGAGATCAGTTTTTACATCAATGGCGAAGATTACATATCCCTTGAACTTCCCGTAAGCTATTCATATGATAGAAATAGCTACAGTTCTATTAACAAGCGACAGTTCATTGTAAGTCTATAGAAATTATGAACGGAATAATCCATGTGGATGTACCAAAATAGCACCCACAAACAGTTATTTAAGACATTAGCCTCACTTTGTTAGGAACATTTTTCAAATTTTCGTTTTTGGTCCTATTTATGAGGTAAACGAAAGAATGATGATGTTGTCCTCGGTCAATTTAAAGCAATCAAGACGATGTTGTCCTCGGTCAATTTAAAGCAATCAAGACGACCCAGAAATTGAAAACGGGAGGTAATTATAGAAACTAGTAAACCTTAGTTTCATCGACATCACCGTTGCTCATTTGTCCTACCATCACGACACAACTTATCAACTATAGAGGGCCTTACTCCTATCATTATATAGTTTAAAACAGAAATCCAGGAAGATGCGACTTTCCTAGAAAGATTCTGAGCAATTATGGCTACATTACATCACAAGTTGACACGAGACGGATAATCTTTTACTACCCTTGCACCCGCACAATGTGGCGGTTTCTAGCTGTTTCTGGCGGTGACGGGCCTTGGATTTTGAGAAAAAAGGAGATAAATGAGAAAGGGTATAGGGGTTTGTGTGTGTGTGTGTGTGTGTGCGTGTGTGTGTGTGTGTGGTATATGTATGTATCTTTCTCATTCCCCTCTATCCTTGCTTGGCCAGCGTGCTTCGTGGAGGTAGGGCTGCAAACGAGTCGAGCTTTTATCGAGCAACTCGAGCTCGTTCGAGTCAAGCTTTTATCGAGTTCGAGCCCGATCTCGAGCTTAAAAGTGGAGCTCGAAATATATATCGAGCCGAGCTCGAGCCTTTAAGAGCTTGGCTCGAGCTATTATCGAGCTTTTCGAGCTTTTATTGATATGTATATTTTTATATTGTATATATGTAATTTTGAATCTAAAATGAATTTATTGTCATAATTTAAATCTTAATATACTACTTTACATATGTTATAAGTATTTTTCACACTATATACTTATTTTATATATATTTTTAAAATAATTTTTGGTATTTATTAATATATATAAGATAATATATAATAAGTTTGGGTATTCAAAATTATTTTTTATAAGAATATTCGAGCTTTTCGAGCCGAGCTCGATCCATCCTAAAACAGTTTCGAGTCGAGCTCGAGCTTGCGTCATGAAAGCTCGTCGAGCTATCGAGCCGAGCTCGAGCCTATTATAAATGAATCGAGCCGAGCTCGAGCCCTGTCAAGCTCGAGATCGGTTCGACTCGATTACAGCCCTACGTGGAGGTGTGGTTGTTTATATATAGGGTAGATTTGGATACTTAACTTTAAGATTGGAGTTGGGTCAAGGATATTCATGCAAAATTAGATCTATCTGTAAAAATATGATATACAGATAACGTTCGGAATCTTTGAAGCACAAACATAATTCACTGAACTAAAAATCAGATAGGAAACACCATTCACAAATCGACACCTATGCCTATAACTTACTATAACAAAATATAAAACTTTGCAAAGCAGACGGTATAAGTTCAGGGAGTGTGGATTTGTGTTCAAAAGCTGATTATCTTCATCAATAATTTCTGTTTGAATAAACATGCTCTTCATCCAATCATCTTATTGATAATCAACTTTGACTCTTAGGGTGAGTTTGGTTCGCAGAATTTTTGAATGGAATTCGAGAAAGGAATTGGAATCTTAAGGAATTGGAATCCAATGGAATTGAATTTGTAACGCGTTTGGTTGGTACAAAGGAATTGAAATTCAAATTCCATTCTTTGCATATAAATCACTGATTTGTAAATAAGCAATCGAATTAGAATGTACTGTACTACTGTAGATAAATTAACTCCCCTCTTTTGTTATTATTAATAATCTTCCAATGCAGAAAAACAATTTTCACTTTAAATATTAATTAATTCTTACATTTCCTATTTCATGTAATTGTTTATTATTAATATAATTAACAATTAATACTACATTAACTCACTACCGCCACTGTTATCAAATTGAACATGGCCTCTACGGCTCTACCCACTATCTTCTTTAATTGCAGCTGTAACCTCCGCGACCATCCGTTACAGATCTGAACAATAATTATGTAATGAAATCAAGGAAAAAATGAAAATCAAAGATAAAATCAAAAGAGCTGTCATTCTAACATTGCGGTGACCGGAGATGGTGGATTGGCCGGAGATGTTCAGTTGGCCGGAATGAACAGTGGCCGGAGATGAAAGGTTGGTCGGAAATAACAATGGGGGAAGGGATCTGGTTATGAGAAATGAAGACATGGAGAGTGATTTGTGAACATTCCATAGGTTTCCTTTCATTTTCGCATGGAATGTTAAATTCCTTTGGCTAAAGGAATGTGGAGGAATTCAGAAAATTCCAATTCCTTTCACTTGCCAACCAAACAAGCTTAGAAATTAGAATTTAGATTCCAATTCCATCAAATTCCAACCAATTCCGCGAACCAAACGCACCCTTAGAGTAATCAGTTCCATACTAGCTAGTTATCTAGGGTGAAAGAAATATAAGCTAATTACCCCTTCATTATTGCATCTCACAATGAGTATACCTTTTTTTTCACAGGGAAGTCCTTTTGATCATAATATATTTTAACTTTCTAAATAATCAGAACATCTTCAAACACTCAAACAACCATCTGTCACAACTTCAAAATCACTTTCAAAAGCACATCCAAAGAGCCCCTAGCAATAACATGAAGCAGAAATAATAACAGAATGAAGCATCAAATGAGGCTCATTACCTGAAAGTGTGAACTGCTCAAGCAGTGAGATATCTGGCGAAACAAAGGGACCATACATCTTTGAAACTCTGGGGGCTGAGTTGCTTCCAAAACTTCTTCAAGCTCACTCAAGAACATCACCTCCTTTGAACTGTTTGTGATTGGCCAGTATTTCAATAAACCTCTAATAACAGTATCGGCGAGTTTGCAGTCTTTTTCAACAAACTGAGTGATGCAGTAAGATAATTGCTGATGGTACATCGGTATGCATTTCGGCTTGTGAAGTGGTATTAGTGCCCTAACAAGAAAAAGTTTGTGCTCTTCCTTCAACGGCAAAGCAAAACCATTGATAATACTCCCTAGTATCTCTAGGAGCTCTGCGATTCCATTATGTTTTTCCGTTTCAAAAATGAACCGAAAGAATATGTTGTTGATTGCTTTCCTGATAAATGGACGGTGCACCATGAACTTTCCATACATACGATGAAGTACAAATTTTAAATACTCACGTTCTCGTGGATCCTCAGAGTCAAACAAATCTAACCACCTTAAAATAAAAGCATGGTCGATATACCTTTTAGCCAGCTTAGCATCCGTTTCGGGTGATGCCACAAACCTTAGAAGAAACTCGTACACTAATTGCAAATGAGGCCACGAAGGATCCATGCACGGCTCCTCTTCTTCCCCATCAAAAGTTTCTAACATTTTGTTATCACGTGGTTGTGGAGTGAGTCTTCTAAATATGTTTACCGACACCATCTTAACTATTTCCTGCATCACCGTATCAGAAAACTTCCCATTTGCAGAAGAAACATAATCAACAAGTTCAACCAAGGTCTGTCTTTTGATCTCCTTTTCTTTCAATTTTTTTGTCGGGTCAGTGAAGTCAAACACCACGCAACACAAATTCAACTTTCTGATAAACAAGTTTTGCTTCTCAGCATTTGGAACATCTTTGAGACTAGGCAATGCCTCGTATGCAGTTGAAACCGCTGGATTTTCGTTCAACTTTGAATTCACAGCATTTGAAACATTTTGACCATGACTAGATATTAAATTTGAGGTATTTGACCGAGTTTGTGCTACATCACTGTTGTTTCTTGAGCTTGTAGACGTATGCGATGACGAATTAGAGTTGCCTCCATCTCGATTATCGGTTGACTTATGTGCCTTCCGGGATGGGATCCTATTAAGTATCTGTTTGATCATTACTTAAAATAACAACTTCCAATCTTCAAACACCAAACGCTTTTTATAAATATCAACAAACTGGTTCGTTATCCTTTACAAAACCGCATTATAGAACCACATGCTCTTTAAACCAAACACTACTCAATCCAAATCACTGATTATTGATCCTAAACATAACCTAACCAAACCTTGAAAACAAAATTCTCCTGCAAACAAACAAATTACACATATACATTAATCAAACAGATCCAATAATATGTAGAAACCCTAGAATTCAAAGGTATTATACAATTCAATTGCATAAAACGTAATAAATTAATTATCGAAAGTGAGAAGGCTGACTCAATTATATAAACACATCAACAAGATCCGGAAAACCTAAATAGCTTTATTGATCAACAATCGCGTAGCTGAATTGAATAAAATTATATAAGAGGAAAACATATGAATTGAAGAGATGATGATGATGATGATTATACTTACGTGAGGTTTGTTGGTAGGAGCAGATAACGGAGAATATCATATCATATCATGAGAAAATAAAAGTCAAAAAAGGATAACTCTGAAAGTGTTGAAATTGTGAAAACGATCTCTCTTTCATAAAATTGAGAAGAGAGAGAAAGAACGAACGAAAGAAAGAAAGAAATCTCAGGTTATTTGTCAATGTCTTCTTTGGTTAGGTAAGGGTATTTTACATTTTATTTTTTATTTTGATTAAATTAATTTGCTGTCCGAATGTATAATGCTTTTTTTTAAGTTAATTATCCTTCTTAGACAGCTTCCAATTAAGTTGTGTCTCGTTAGCACATCCACAATTAATGAAAGACTCATTAAACACTATCAACCCTTATTTTATCACTTCAACTTTTAGGTCTCACATTTACCAATATTCCTACATTTACATACGCTTAACAAAAAATAATACAGTAATGCATTAAATATAAACTATGACCCACATTCACCTCATCTCCTTTCTTCGGCTAACCGAAGAATGCAAACCGACGAAATAAGAGAAAAGCTCGTGCAATCCATGTCGGTTTTGAAAGGGTTCTTCGGTTGAAACCAAAGAAACCCATTGACATCAGTCTTATCTTTTTTAAGGCAATTAAGATGATATAGTATGATAAAATAAATTAAAGGTTAGCAAGAAGCAATGAATTACATAACGATCCTAAAAACCATTTTGAAATAACGACCCTAAACAACTACTCCATCGTAATGACCTTTCTTATCTTAAATTATATATAAGAATCACATGATGATGTCATTAAAATTTCAATTAACCAATTAATTTTATCAAATAATATAAAATTTAGGAAATCATGACATCATAAATAATCTTAATAAATTAAGAAAATTCATAATAGGCAACGAATTGGGTCCATTCGGATTTGTAAATTCCCCGTAATATTCATTCTCTTTGTTTGACTTCCATTCGGATTTGTAACCTTTTATTTTGTTTCTTTTTGTTTTAATTAAAGTAACCCATTTCAATTGATTTTTATTCGTTCTTTAACAAAAGCATTTATTTTAATTAGTGATCTTTATTTCTAAAGAGTTTTATGTTAAAAAAAAAAAAAACTCTAATCATCATCAACTAACGTAATATTACGGGATAGATCTTGCATCGAGTTATTAACTTTTATGTTCTAGACTCATTATTAAATCTCCTTTTTAGAAAAAGTACATATTATTTATCTTAAAGGGTTATGGTACGTATCACCAACGTACTCTAATTTTTATTTCAAAATCATCAACATAACGTTATCGTATTTTAAATGCGTACATTCGAAAATTTACTTTCTAGACCCTTGATTTCGTATTTAAGATCGAAATAATATTGCATATCCGTTAACTCATAAAAACTTTCTAATATATCACATAAGGATTCTATTTTTACATATGAAAAAAATTAAAAATTCATAGGACCGTGTATATACACGGGTGTTTGGACTAGTCTTTATAGTATAAGAAATACTTTTGTGATTTCATCAATTAAAAAAAATTCAATTGTAGCACCCACCTTAGAGGTCTAGTGGTAATCTGGTAATTTCCTGACTTTAAATTATTATTTAATGTGTTAGAAAATTTGTTATTCATTTATTATGTTTAATTGTGAATATTAGGTAAAAAGTCAAATGACTTATTGTGTCTAGTAAATTATTGTTTGTTTTAAATTTATACAGTTGAAGGTAAAATAAAATTGTTGGAATCGTAAATGGTCTTTAGGTTCCAGACAATATGTCTAAAAGGAAACTATAATTAAGTATATAGATAAGTCGGTTTGGTGTATACCGACCTATCTCTTTACTTATTCCAAAAACACACAGAAAGAAATGGAAAACATGAAATCGTCCATGTGGCCTTTACAATTGAACCAAGAAACCACTAAATTCATCTCTGATTCAAGATTTGGATTCAACATCACCATCATCTCTATTACATCTTAATCAAGTTGTAAGTTTGAATTCTTGATTGATTATACTTGAATTAGGTTTTGATTGAAATTAAGTGAGTTAATGATTAGATATGAAATTGAAGTTTGAAAAGAAGATATATAATATTTGTTTGATGTATTGATGTGTTAGTAATTGTTAGAAACCTGGGTTTGTGATTTGGGTTGAAAAGAATTCGGGTTATGGGTCTCTGCAAAACTGCAGATCGCTGGTAAGGGTTAGGTACCCGGCGGGTAAGCGTGTTTTGGTAGTTACCCGGCTGGTAAAACAACTATCCGGCCGGTAATCGGGTGAAACTTGGTTACCCGGCTGCTACTAGAAGCTTAAAGTGAAAACTTATGTTACCACAACTTTTAATTCACCCGGTTGGTTCCATAAGAACCCGGCTGGTTCTCCTTTCTACCCGGCGGGTACTCCATGGTTTTCAAGATTTTTGAATTTTAACCTTTTGGTGTAGTTTCTGAATATGTATTATATTCGGTAACGAGTGGGTAACCAGTGTGTTGTGGTGATTTTATTGTAGCTTAAGTACTTGTGTTCTTGGTTAGACACTTGAATTAAGTTATAAACTAAATTTGGAATGATGAGTTGTTTATCATTATTAACTAATGATTTGATTGAATTGTTATAACTAGTTACTGTTTAGTATTTTGATACTATGTATTGAGATATGTTATATGATTATGAAATGAGTTATATGTTATGGGACGAATTACTAACTCATATTATAGTTGTATTCTCAGATACGGAGAAGGCTCAGTAATATTAGACTTCTGAGCTAGCGGCTGAGGTAACGGTTAGTGAATCTGTAACCCTCAATGTGATTTAGTTGTAACAGGTTTGGTTACAACGGGTAAACGTAGTGTTACCATTTATAGGCTGTTTAGTCTGCCATGATGTTATTATTGTTGATAGACTGTTTAGTCTGCCATGATGTTATTATTGTTGATAGATTGTTTAGTCTGACATAATGCCATGATGATTATGGATTATGTGATACGTGGCCATTGGGCATATGTGATTTATTCAGAGGTCAACACTGGTTGGGCTTGGTTGCTATTGTTTGGCCGGCGGGGGTTCCTTGTACTTATCTTTGATAGGAACTTGTGTCGTGTGAAGATAACAACAAGCTATCGGTTAACCTCTGTATTGGCCTTCAGTTGGTTGATAAGTGTTCTTTGGAGGTTACCTCAAGAACCACCGATCCTCTTTGACGCTATGTGTTTACGATGCTTTGCTGCAAACAGATTTGTTATGCTAAGTTGGGCTGTTGGTTATTTATTTTCTCACTTAGCTATATGCTAATCCCACCACCCTACTTCTTGCATGTTATGATTTTGATATGACGGGCTGGGCAAGAAGCTTTGTTTGGGACGGAATGTTTGACCATGCCTTACTATGATATTTGTTTTGGGATGAGTTTATGTGTAACACCCCAAAATCGAAAAGTATTATTATGGATAAAGTAATAGTAATTGTTTTAATTTATTATTACTGTAGGTGAAATAAAATAATAATAATTGTATGTCGGTTTTAAAGTTCCAGACAATGATAAGTACGGAGAGTAAAATTTAAATAAATACATATATATCTACATATGTACATACGTATCATATTATCATTTTTCAAAAACTCCAGAAGCTCCACGAAATGAAGAAAACGCGAGGAAACCTTAAACCCTAAACCAAATCAATTCCAAAACAAGAAATTGAAGCTGTAATCATTCGATTAATCACCTCCTACCTTATGTGATCAAGGGTGGTGGCTTCGCTAATCAAATGTGAATTCATGTAATTGCCTAAAAAGTAAAGGTGAGTGATATGGGGGTTAAATGGGTAATGATTGTATGTTCCGGATTGCTTCCGAGCAAGAGGTTCACATGATCAAGTGATTGTGTATTATGTTGTTTCTGATTATTGATTTATTATGATGTTGATTATAGCATGTTATGTTGAATACATGCTAAGTTGAATTGTTGACAGAGTTTGATGATAAGTGGAATAACATGATGATTATGTGGAATAAGCAGTTTGTAGAGATTCAGAGTTTAGCTAACTACGGTTAGCATTATGATGTTGAGCTTGATATGCATATCGTTGGGGTATGGTATTAAGCTATTATAATGTTAAGAGTTGTGGATCCACATAGAATTTCAATTTCTACAATTGTTCAATAGTTATTTGCCTAAGCGAGTATATATGTTGTTAATAATTGCTAAATGATTTTAGTGGGTAGATATGTTATGTGATTGGTGAAAAGTGTATTTAGTGAATAATCTTAAAATTGTGTGCAAAGTTAAAGTTGACACTTTGAAGTTTGAATGGGACGGAGGGAGTACAAGATAATCTAACAGTCAAAAAGTAATAGGTTCAAGTGAAACTTGAAAAATATATTATATATATAGTGAAAGGATCTAGTGAGAACTATGTATTATGCGAACCATGAGAACTAGGCTTCGAATCTTTTTATTACTTATCCGATGGGCTTTTAATTTCAGAAACTGTGTAAGAAACTCTAAAACAAATACTCGCCTCTTATCTTTTATCTATTTATCTCTTAGACAGAAGATTACTGTCATCTCCACTTTTCTAGCATCAACACCGCCCAAAATAAAACCCAGATACGATGATCTCTACTTAAATAGATCATATCCAAAATAAATTCTACATGATTCTCTTCACTCAAATTGATGACACGATACCCAGTGTTGTGTTGCTACAGTATGGAGTTATGGTCAAATTGTGTCTGCTTTATGAAGACTTTTGATTTCAAATGGAAATAATGATGATACAAAGGACGAATTAGCAGTACATGCGCCGGCCATGTATCTTTCATGTAACAAAGTTTTATTGATGCAATTGTTTGGGTTGTTATAATTCAATTGTTTGGGCTGTTATAATTCAATTCGCATACTGTAATTTTTTCAAGATGTGCATACTGACTACTCAGTATGAACATATAAATTCATAAATAAGATGCATCCTAATATGTATCTTATGCATTTCCGCATGCATCTCATCTAACATGTATTTGTATAAAAAATCATATAAAAATTGAGATGCATCTTCACTTACATCTGAACATGCATCTAACATGTATCTGAAGGAGAATTATCTGAGTTTTTAATATACCCAGTATATATTAAAATAAGTATAAAAACATACTCAGTATAAATTGAAATGGATGCATCTAGTATCTTTTGAGATGCATCTGATTTTGCTTGTAATATGAGTTACACCAAATTAAATACGATGAAAAGTAGCGTTAATGATCTAATTTGTTTGATCAAAATTTCATTTAAAATAAAATAATTTTGAATTGAAAGATCTGGGTATGTTTTTAATATATATATCGGCACTCTGGATGAAAAAGCGGGCAAGCCTTGAAGAGTAAATGGGCAGTTCTCATAGTTCTCACATGTATTCTTTATAGTTCTTAAAGTTCTTAACTTTAGAGTGGTTCTCATTTGAACTTTCCACTATACATATATATATATATATATATATATATATATATATATATATATATATATATATATATATATATATATATATATATACACACACACACACACACACACACACACACACACACACACACACGAACAATGAACTCTAAAAAAACGAAAAATGAATCCTTACAAGTATATCAGCTTTTCATTATGCATTTGTTATAATTTTATTGCGATAATCCTAAAGATATGTTAATGGTCATTCATTAGTTGCAATGATATTAATCATAAAGAAAATTATTTAGATCTCTTGTTTATTTGTCCAAAAAACCAAGTTTGATATTTTAATTCAAGTAATATCATTCGGCATCCCTACTATTCAGTTTCAACAACAATACATTAAACAATAACAACGTTTCATTAAATCATTTTAAAATTACCAAATCACCACCATCTTCTTCCTCAATCCTAAAATTTACACCCATAAATCTTTTTCGTAATTTATAATATATCCTCCCTCCTCTTCTTCCTCAAACACACTCCCTTGCCATTTTCCGCAAACCCTAATTTCACCTCTTTTAAATCTCCAAATTCAACCACCATGCCACCAACACAATCCACCATCACTCTACTCATCATCATCCTCCAAACCACCCTTACGAATCTCTATAAAAATTACTTCACTTATATAAAAATGAGGGAAAATCATCAAAATTGACGCCATATCAGATTATCAGTGGTACAAACATAAATTTATTGCATATATGAAATGCATTTGAGGGCCATCTATTAGGTAACAAGATTTCATAATGAAACAAAACATCCATCCATACGTCAATGATGTATACGTTTGATTTCATGGCATCACTCAAAGTAGGATGAATACGGTTGTACATAACAGGTTACCATAGTCCCAATGTTTAGCTTTTTAACTGGCACTGGGATAAATTGCACACATTATAAGTTAGAAAGTTAGAAGTGGGTCGGGTCAAAACGAGTACCTTTTATGTGCTACTTAAAACATATCACATTATCACATATGTACATTTGGTATCAAGATGGTATACCAACTGCAAAAGCCAATGCCCAAGCACAAAAGTTGCTAAGGGCATTAGAAAAGAGTAACAATGGGTCAACCGAATCATAGTTTACAAAGCAATATGATACACATAAAAAATGAAAAATAAAGGAGTACAATGATGGTATAATTCTGAAAGTTATATGAAGAAGAAAAAACAACATAAGGAAACAAATGGCTGAAAAAATGAAAGCTTTTTCTTGTCACCCATTTGACGCTAACAACAAAACAGCGAAATTCAAACTCTAATGACACCCCATTTTCATTTTCATATATATATAAATATAGATATGAATATACACATTCTTGGCATACAAATCATACATTTTAAAAACCCAAAAAAATTGGTTTAGAAGACGGTCACTCTTAGCTGATGGTTACCTTATGAGAAAATTGCAGGTGTAGGTCATTGGTATCGTAACCAGATCTCTTTGCAGCAACATCTTCTAGACGTTTCCATACGGCTTCACGTTTAGATTTGGTTTCTTCCTTTTTAAATTCCTCTTCTTGGAATTTTAATAAGCATTCTTGAAAGAGTTCAGGGTCAGCATCAGAAAAGATTTTCCTTACATTTAAAGTCAAACTTCTGACTGCTTGATTCCAGTGGGTTTTCGTATTTCTTTCCAAAGCAGGTAATATGATTGGCAGGATTACTTTGCGGTTCTGTTTAATTAGGTTCTCAATGTGATCATTGTTCCATAGAAACAATGCCCTTTCAGCCACCTACATACACAAGAAACAGTCACTTCCAAGAACAGAATATCCATTTATGGTTGCAGGTTTTCGTTGTACCATAAAAGTGATAAATTTCTTCTTGTAGGGCTGTAGGCCAGAACTTAGGTGAAGGTATACACTTGCACTAAAGAAATTGGCTATATGTTAATTACAATACGATCACAGTTTGTAAAAAACAACTCATGGCAGTTTCTAAACTCTGAAATGATCAAAAGAGAGCATAACACATCCCAGGTAAAGATATTATGATGTTAATATCATAGTCATGATTCAATTCAGATCCATCGAGGCTGTAGGCAATAAAGTAAATAAGATCTTATGATGCAAAAAGTGATTGATAAAAAGCAAGTGAAAAACCACATATGTTCTTTTGGCTTGTGAAAGGTCAAGTCAAACATACTATATCCTTGCATATCATTCCTTGCACAACAAGTTGTTCAATCTAGAACTTTGGTAGTATACAACTTGTGTATAGCACTTGTATCGTGTAGCATATGCACATAAATTCAAAATTTAATATCAGCATACACGCAATATGGCTCGATACAATAACATTAAAAGATTCTTGATATATAACCTCTGGACCCTCTTTTACACTCACTCCCAAGGTTATTGTTTTGCCTAAATCCTTTGTGCGGCCTTAGCACTTGAAACTGCCTCAAAATGCTAAATTCATATCTCCGTAATAGTAATAGCCTAGATTGACTACCTGAAACTCTCCCAAACCAAACCATGAACCAGGCTTAAACTTGTGGGCTAGTGATGCAAGCTAAGTCATTGCCTAAATGGCATTTATACTAAAATAGAAACAGAATCTGGTTTTGGACAGGGCCAGAACCAACGGGTACCAAGCCTATCAGAGATCTGAATTTTATTCATACCACAAACGAGCACTGAAATCCTCTTTCGGTTCAAGGGACTCTGGAAGTGTCCTCCCAATAAGCTAGAAATGAAGTCCCCTACCTATACAATATACTTCTTACAGATAACACCAAGTATGCTATGAAAGAACACTACATTTTCGGATCCTATTTAAGCAGAGAAAGAATAGATAGTGACGTTGTCCTTGGTTAATTTAAAGCAATCAAAATGTGACTAAAAAATTTAATACGAGACGTAATTGTAGAAACAAATAAAACCTTAGTTTCACGGTCAAATGGTCATCCATGCATTTCGACATCACCGTTGTTCATTTGTCATACCATCAAGACACAACTAATAAGCTATATAGGGCCTTACTCCTATCAACATATAGCGTAAAACAGAATTTCAGGAAGATGCAACTTTCCTAGAAAGATTCTGAGCAATTATAGCAATAGTACATCACCAGTTTACTCTAGATGTATATTCTCTTAATACCCTTGTACCCGCACAATGTGGCAGTTTTCAGCGGTGGTGGGCCTTGGATTTTGAAAAAAGAAAAAGATGAAATGAGAAAGGCTGAAAGGGTGTAGGTGTATGTGTGTGTGTTTTGTGATGAGCAGTACGTGTTTTGTGGTGCAGTGGGTGTTCATATATAGGGTAGATTTGGATACTTAACTTTAAGATTGGAGTTAAATAAAGGATATCGGTGCTAAAAAATTTGATCTATCTATAGTACGATATATAGATAAAGTTTAATCTTTGAAGCACAAGATTTGGCATGGTTCATGATTCACTGAACTAAATTTTTGATAAGCAACACCATTCACAAATTAACACTTATAAGTCTATAACAAATTTTAAAACTGCGCAAAGCAGACCTCAACATAAGTTCATGGAGTGTCGAGTTGTGTTCTAAAGCTGATTATCTTTATCAATAATTTATGTTCAAATAAACAGGCTATTCTTCCAATGATCTTATTAATTATCAACTTTAATAAACAGGCTATTCTTCCAATGATCTTATTAATTATCAACTTGGAGTAATCAGCTTCATACAATCTACACTAAAACATATCATCTAGGGTAAAATAGTATGAACTAACAATCACTTCTTATAACTTAAATTGAGACTTTTACTCCTATCTCACATTGCGCATCCCTTTTTTCGGAAGGAAGTCCTTCGAATGTCTTATATACTATGTAAATAATCAAAACGTACGGAAACACTCAAACAACCAACCGTCACAAACATAATCACTTTCAAACGCACATCCAAACAAACCCAAACGATAACATGAAGCAGTAATAATTAAAAAATGAAGCATCGATCGAGGCTCATTACCTGAAAGTGCGAACTGCTCAAGCAGTGAGAGATCTGGCGAAACAGGGGCACCATACACCTTTGAAACTCTGGAACCTGAGTTGCTTCTAAAACTTCTTCAAGCTCACTCAAAAACATCACCTCCTTTGAACTGTTTGTGATTGGCCAGTATTTCAATAAACCTCTAATAACAGTATCAGCGAGTTTGCAGTCTTTTTCAACAAATTGAGTGATGGAATAAGATAATTGCTGATGGTACATCGGTATGCATTTCGGCTTGTGAAGTGGTATTAAGGCCCTAACAAGAAAAAGTTTGTGCTCTTCCTTCAACGGCAAAGCAAAACCGTTGATAATACTCCCTAGTATCTCTAGAAGCTCTGCTATTCCATTATGTTTTTCCGTTTCAAAAATGAACCGAAAGAATATGTTGTTGATTGCTTTCCTGATATACGGACGGTGCACCATAAACTTCCCATACATACGATGAAGTACAAATTTCAAATACTCACGTTCTCGTGGATCCTCGGAGTCAAACAAATCTAACCATCTTAAAATAAAAGCATGGTCTATATACCTTTTAGCCAGCTTAGCATCCATTTTCGGTGATGATACAAACCTTAGAAGAAACTCATACACTAATTGCAAATGAGGCCACGAAGGGTCCATGCACGGCTCCTCTTCTTCCCCATCAAAAGTTTCTAACATTTTGTTATCACGTGGTTGTGGAGTGAGTCTTCTAAAAATGTTTACCGACACCATCTTAACTATTTCTTGAATCACGGTATCTGAGAACTTCCCATTTGGAGAAGAAACATATTCAACAAGTTCAGCCAAAGTTTGTCTTTTGATCTCCTTTTCTTTCAAATTCTTGGTCGGGTCAGTGAAGTCAAACATGACACAACACAAATTCATCTTTCTAATAAACAAGTTTTGCTTCTCAGCATTAGGAACATCTTTAAGGCTAGGCAAAGCCTCGTATGCAGTAGAAACTGCTGGATTTCCATTCAACTTTGAATTCACATAATTTGAAACATTCTGACCATGACTAGATATAAGATTCGAGGGATTGGACCGAGTGTGAGCTACATGTGCTACATCACTGTTGTTTCGTGAACTCGTTGTTGTATTTGATGAAGAATTTGAGTTTCCTCCATCTCGATTATCGGTTGACTTATGTGTCTTCCGGGATGGGATCCTATTAAGGAACTGTTTGATCATTACTTAAATAACAACTTCCAATCTTCAAACACCAAATGCTTGCTGTAAATATATCAACAAACTGGTTCACTATCCTTTACAAAACCGCATTATAGAACCACATCCTCTTTAAACCAAACACTACTCAGCTTCATAGCAACATCAACATCCAAAACACTAATTATGGATGCTGAACATAACCTAACCAAACCTTGAAAACAGATTCTCCTGCAAACATATAAAATACTTATATACATTAACTAAACATATCCAATAATATGTAAAAACCCTAAATTTCAAAGCCGTGCAGAAATCTTAGAATTTCCAAGCTATTAGACAATTCAATTTTATATAACGTAATAAATAATAAATTAATTACTATTTCTTTTATGGCAATTGATAGGGCTGACTAAATTCATGTAGAAACTACAACAAGATCTGAAAAACCTAAAAAACGTTATTGATCATCATCGCGTAAGGAAACTGAGAAATACAGATAAGCGAAAAACAATTAACAGAATTAAATTAGATTACAGGAAACAGATGAATTGATGAAATGATATGATTATGATACTTACGTGAGGTTTGACGGTGACACCAGATAACGGCAAATTTACTGAAACAATCAAGAACAGATGAGGATCTAAAGATCTGCAACAACACACAGATTTCCACTTTCACTATTTTTCCAGAAAAAAAAACACAGTAATTGTTTTTAACAACTTTTACACCTAAAAACTCAATACAAAACACTCTACACTCACACAAATAATAATCCAGAAATCATCAACAAGATGATGAACTCGAAATACACAGACAAAGAGTTGCAAACCCTAGACCAGAGAGAGAAGAGAAAATTACACACAAAAATTATGAGCAAATTTTAAGAATTAATTAATTCATTTACTCCATTTTATATTTTTTCAACTATTAACTAATTACATTTTGACCCCAGTAGTTCATTCCTTCTCATTCGGACACCAAACTTTCCTTTTCCTGCTTGTAAATAAAGTAAACTAGTCATACTAACTTAAACTTACCTGATTTAACCTCGTTGTCTAAACTCGTATAACTTGTGCTCCAAACTACACCTGCACAATTGAACCAATATATGATGGATTGTGTATTTGTGTTCATCGATCGTAAAAAGTGAAGGATATCGACAAGGGCAGTATGTGTCAGCGTATAGGGTCATCGATTTTTTAGAGCATCCAATCGTCTAAGAACATTTATTACTACTATAGTTTTAATGTCGGAAAAACTATCATTACTGATATAAAGTATTAAAATGTAGGACTCAAATTTTGTTATACTAGCGAATATTTATTTATTATAAAGATTTGATCAATGAATTAGTCAAAGAAAGCTTGAAAAATAACTCTTTTAGTGTATACACAAATATATACTCGTATTTATTTTGATACGTGAGAAACGATGTCAAAATACTTTTATATATAAGACATATAATTTAAATTTTACCGAATTGTTAGTGCTTATCATGAAGCCTCGTATATAGTATCATACGAGACTTCTCAAATTCATTTGCTGATCCTGATCATAAATTGATGATAACATGTGTGTGATAATATTTTGAAAGAATTTATTAATATTATTATACATAGTATTATCTATAATGCTATACTTATTTATCTACTATCTACTACTACTTATAAAATGTCTCATATGTTGAAGTCTTACATATAACGCCCCTCATTTTATATATCAATATAATATTAATAATTCGGAAGCGTAGTAACTTAAAACACATCATTCATTATAGCAACTTAATTAAATTTCATAAACACTTCATAGTTTAAGTCATACTAGTTCAAAAAAAACTATTTAACCACATCTTAAATAGGGCATTATATAAAACCAACTTGATTAGTACAAAACATTATCAGAGTAGCATGCTGTCAAGACATTCCCAGCTCCTAAAGCATCGACTTCCTGCTACCCATCTATCCAAAATATAATCTGCAGGAAGTAGAGAGGAGGGATTAGCACATAGCTAAGTGAGTGAGTTCATCACACAACATTCAACTTAGCATAATCACCTAATTACAGCAAACAACACAATAATGAGGATCGGCGGCTCTGGGAATAACCAATAGCCCGGGTGGCTCCCCAAGAACACTTATCCAACCTATCCGTATGGCCATAACGGACGAGACCGATAGCTAGTGGTTATCCTACTCAGATACAGTTCAATACACACAACAAATGAAGTAAATCCCTGTATCATTCACACGATAACCAACTAGCCCAACCAACCATTCAACAACTCGTTGACCTCATTAACAACTGATGCCCGAAGGCCACACATTGCACATTGAGTAATAATCAACAAGGTATATTAAATAAGCAACAACAATATATCACGCTTATTCGTTGTAATCCAATGATCACAACTAAATTCAATGGTGAGTTCCGAATCCACTCACCGATACCTCGGTAGCCACAAACTCGGATTCCAGGTGCTACTTATCTTTTGGAGGATCTGAGAATTAACAACCAACACGCATTAGTACTTTGCCGCATAATTTGTAAATATCAAAATGGACATTTTTATAAAAATGCCACTATAGCATCCAATAAGTGCCACTAAAGGCATTTCATATACAATACTCACTTGACTCAAAACATCTTTGTTAAGTCCCGTAACTCCTTTAAAATGTTCACGTTATAACATATTTTTCAGTCAAAAAGTGCCACTAAAATACCCTTTAAGTGCCACTATAGGTATATGAAATAAAAAGTGCCACTAAAAACACCACCTTCTAAACACTTATGCATTTTTGAAATTTGTGAAAATCCATCAGAATTAAACATGCAAACGCGATCCTGACTAGATAGGGCTGGATCGCGTTTGTCCTTGGGAAATAATTCTGTCACCGAAAAACACTAGCAAACGCGATCCGGATAATAGACCTGGATCGCGTGTCTAAGGCCAAAAACTCGACTAAGACATTTATAACAAGGGAACGCGATCCGGAATCGTAGCTGGGATCGCGTTCAGCTGTTCTTCAGCTCAAAAACAGACCTGAACGAACCCTAACTCCATTTTTAACATTCAAGCTCATCAAACTCGATTCTAATGCTACAAACATCTCCAATAATACCACACATCATCATATAACAACATTCCAAACATCGATTGGCTACCAAGATCAATTTCTAATCTAATTTCAATATAATCAAATTCATGAATACATAATCACATACTTACATGCTTGAGGAACAAGATGATGATAGCAAGAAGAAGATAAAGATGGTGATGATACTTGTTAACAGATTACCAATTCAATCCACACCTCAAGTTAGATGATTTCACTTTGATTGTGCTAGTTAGGGTTTTTGGTTTCTTCTAATTGAAATGAAAGAGAAAGGAAATGAAATTGGTAAAGTAAATAAAAGGGAGGTCGGTCCCCTATTTCAACCGACCCAAATTATTGGGTAAATTATACCCGTCCTAAATCATCTTTAATTAATTAAACCAAGCAACATTTTATTTACCACAATAAGTCCTAAGACCTATTTCACCAGTTTCACAATAAACAAATAATAACAATAACATTTAAAACAATTTATTATTAAATTCAAATAGAAAAACACCAAGCCACTGGAGAGGATGTTACAAATCTCCCCTCCTTAAGGAGATTTCGTCCCCGAAATCTCAACACCATCAAACAATCCAGGATATCTGGATTTCATCGACTCCTCAGACTCCCAAGTTAGGTTGGAACCTAAACTATGCTTCCACTTAATTAACACCATAGGAATTTGTTTCTTCCTAAGTTTGGTAACTTTCCTATCAAGGATTTCTATCGGTTCTTCAACCAACTTCTGAGTTTGATCCACCCTCAAATCTTGTAACGGAAGGATTTGCGACTGATCTTCAATGTTACACTTTCTCAAATAACACACATTAAACGTATTGTGAATACCCGCGAGTTCAGGAGGAAGATCCAATGTCACTTATTGGTCATTAACAACTTGTCGAATTTTGAACGGACCAATGTATCTAGGTGCTAGCTTTCCCCGCTTTCCAAATCGAATCACACCTTTCCATGGAGAAACTTTGAGATATACAAGTTCACCCTCAGAAAATACAACCGGTCGTCTTTTCGGATCCGCATACCGTTTCTGTCTATCACGCGCGGCTTTCAACTTTTCACGTGCAATTGCTACTTTATCGGCGGTCATTTGTACAATGTCGGGCCCAGCAAACTGTTTCTCTCCGGCTTCCAACCAACATGTCGGTGTTCTACAACGTCGACCATACAACATCTCATACGGAGACATACCGATACTGGAGTGATACGAATTGTTATATGCAAATTCAACCAATGGGAGTTGTGAATCCCATGAACCACCATATTCCAAAATACAAGCACGGAGCATATCCTCTAGGGTTTGAATTGTGCGTTCGGATTGACCGTCTGTTTGCGGATGATAAGCTGTACTAAGGTTTACACGTGTCCCCAATTCATGCTGTAAGCTTTGCCAAAAACGGGAAACAAAACGAGAGTCTCGGTCTGACACAATCGACAAAGGAATACCATGCCTCGAGACGATTTCATTAATGTACAACTGAGCAAGTTTACCTAAAGGGGCAGATTCGCTTGTAGCAAGAAAATGCGCGCTTTTTGTCAACCGATCAACTATAACCCAAATCATATCATTACTACGAGCGGTACGCGGCAATTTAGTTACAAAGTCCATGGTTATGTGTTCCCATTTCCACTCGGGTATTTCCAACTGTTTCAATGATCCGTACGGCTTTTGATGTTCCGCTTTGACTTGTGAGCAAATATGACAAGCACCAACAAATTTTGCAATGTCGGTCTTCATTGTAGGCCACCAATACAACGGTTTCAAGTCATTGTACATACGAGTACTACCGGGATGAATAGATAGTTTAGATTTGTGTGCTTCATTCAAAATCAAATCCCGAATATTTCCAAGTAAAGGTATCCATACACGAGATTGATAGGTCTTTAATCCTCTCGAGTCTTCGACCAACTCATCCTTTCTTTTCATCATAATCTCGGATTTCAAATTATGATCCTTCAAAGCTTCTAATTGTGCAACTTTTATTTGATTGATCAAATCGGAGGAAACATCCACTTTCAAGCAATAAACTCTATCGGAATTACTTTTTCGGCTCAGTGCGTCAGCAACAACATTGGCCTTCCCTGGATGATATCGGATTTCACAATCATAATCCTTGATTAATTCTAGCCACCGCCTCTGACGCATGTTCTACACTTTTGGTTAATTATCCATTCAACTTACTCATTGATTTTTCCAAAAATTTAAGCAGTAATAATCATTCCCAAAATAATTCATTTGCACCTTACCATTTCCAAATATACAAGGTTGACATTGCATTGTTATTTTATAAAATCGACTAATTTCAATTATATTATGAGTATAATAATTCAAACTAGATACATCTTCCTTTTCATAATTTAAATTCTCATGTTATATAATAACATGTTACGGAGTATAACATGAATCACAATGGGCTCATAAATATTTGTGAAGATGGCCAGTAAGACAACAATCAACTTGAATGTTGTATGAACGGGCATATTTAAAATAAAAATTAGTATCCGCTGCATTGCACGGGTACTTTGCTATAATAATATAAGCATGTTGGTATTTTATATATAAAAACTCTTGAAAAATAAGACTCAATATTTCTAAAATTAACTTATGTTTTTCATTTAATACTAATATTATTAGTTTCACCTTCGTATCCCGAATCATCAACTATACATATGAGCAAACTACCTTTATTGAGTCACCATCATCGATAATTCATTAAGACCAGACATAAAATACGACTATCATCGACTCAGTATATGCAATAAAACATCATATTTCGCTATTATGTACAAGTGGTTCCCCATAATCTTTTTTATAAGAGAAAAGTACCGAAAAATGTACTATACTTTTCACCTATTTAGATTCAAGGTACACAACTTTAAATTTTTCAATTTAAGGTATCGGATTTCCTTTATAATCAAGTTAGGGACGTGTTTTACGTTAAATTGCACAAATGACGAGTTGTTACCGAATTTCTTCTTTATAAGTAACAAAACTACTTAATCGATTAATATTACTCGATCGGTATTTGAAAAATATTGAGAATCCACATGTATGACATAGATTGGAACGAAGAAAACAGATCCACCTCTCGGATCCTTTAAATGTCCTCCTAGAATGCATGATGAGTATGATTACGTAAACCCCATATTAACCGAATCAAAGTATAAAAGACCCCGAGGAAGTCTTATGCACATCATCACCTGTCTACCCACAACTAGATCTCGAGAGCACTTGCGACCACATCACTACTTGTACTTGGTTTTTCTCTTTCAAAAATGTAACACCGTGTTCTTGAGTTTAGTTTATGGAAGAAAAGAAAAGAAGTGAAAGGAAGGAAATAAAATTTGTGTGCTTAAGTTTTTTTGATGGGAGAAGGAAAAAAGAGAAGAGAAGATGAAGGAATCACTTAGTTCAATTTTTGCCCAAATCTTTCCTTCTAAACGTGGGGTGATTAGGAAGGAACCATTATCTTCTTATCCATTTCTTCCGACTTGAGAACATACCATCATGAAATGTTTCTCTTCCTCTTACCTCCTTTTATCTATTCTTTATTCATTTCTCTTATTTGAGATGTTTTGGTCACACAATTACATCAACTCCATCCGGATAAGCCATTAGGAGTTGCAATTAAGCCATCAGCTCCGGCATTTTCGTAAGTGTTAGCTTTACTCCTATTTATTTCACATGTATCTCTCGCTTTATTGGGTATCTAAAAAAATAAGTTAGACGCACACAAAAAAAACTAATGATTTGAACGGCTTTCATGTTCAAAAATACTAATAGTGTCATACATTATTTGTTTTGGGTAAAATATCTTCGGATTACTTCACATCTCTAGAAGAAGGAAAAAATAAAATTTTATTTTTTAAACTTTACAACTTGTATTCTTTTTTAACATGTGAAAACTAACCAAAATACAATTTTCTGACCTATATTTGTTATTTAACACATTTCAAAACATAAGCACCCAAAAGTCTTTTAATGTGAGATATCGGGTCATTTATTAATTACTTAATTAGACACCAACTCAAAAGGTTGGATAGGGTTTTTTTGGTCCTTGGGTTATTTATTATTATTATTTTCGCCCAAAAAACGAAAATTAAATTAAATTGCATCTCAATCAACATAAGTTAACGAAGACAAAGAGAGACAACATTACACAGCAAAGATTCCAAACCTATAGGTCTACAAACCATAACTACAACTAAGGATTTAAGTATAGACAACACAACAAAACTTTCACAAAAATAAACTCGAAACTCTAAACAGCTATAATCACCACTTTAGTACACCAAAAATGAAGAATTGCGTACTTCTTTCCCTTCCAAGAGAGTCTCGGATTTACAGATCAATCTTAGTTTGACTAAAAACAATGAATAAGAATGATTGAACAGAAGACTAGGAAACAAAATACGGAACCATATATCACTAGTTTTTTGAAGTGGAGATCGAAACTAAACAATGAATCTTGGAGTATAAATGACCTCAAGTCACGTTTTTAAGGCGACTTGTCCACTTGAATAAAATCATCCAAAGTAGAACATGTCATTATCCAAGATTGGGTTATTTTTTAAACCCGACCCAAAGATTGGGTTATTTATTACTTCCTCATTACGTCTCACAAAAAGTGTCACCAAACATAAAATACTATATATACATAATATACAACTCACAAAGCTCATGCACAATACAAACTTAAATGTATGGTTGTCTAATTGGCTTTCTAACTTTGTAATCAATTTATGTTTTCGATTTCATTTTTTGCAAGGTGCGCAATTCATATTATTATTATTATTATTTGTTTTATCTAAGATGTATCACTAGAATCAATATTTCAATAGTTAATCATTTTTCTTTTACGAATTTTAAATTTGTTTCCGCCATATCACGTGGGTTAGCAACTAGTAAATAGTAATGTGGATCTTTATTTTGAAACCGAAGATTTATACACAAGCACCCGAAATAGTATTTTCCTGGACCAAAGCCTCATGGACCATAACTATAATTTACTCTTATATAGTTACATTGACATATTTTTAATTTATGCATACGTCAAACTCATTAAACAAGTCGAGTTCGAGTTTAGTCAGAACTCACTTTGCACCCCTATTCACAAACACATTAACCTCTTAAAGCTTAATATTAAAATCAATGTTTTTAATAATAAAGTTCTTATAATCAAACTTAGTTTAATTTAATGACATTTATAAGATTCTTTTAAGGGTCAATCCAACATTCCAACCCAATTGCCCAACTGGACATGTTTTAACGGAGTACTAATTTAATTTAATCGGTTATCTCACACGTCTATTTTGACACCTCTAACAAACACAACCAATTAAAATACTAAAGTAAAATGACGCCCAGAAACGAAGCAAGTGGCATTAGTCCACACACACTAATTCATACAAAGCTCACTCAACTGACAAAGTATAGAAATGGATACTCTCTCTCCTTTTACAGTTCATATCAGACATCTAAGATTACTTATCAAAAGAATCAATCAATTTTTACACCTCCAATCCTGATCATAATCAACCAATATCTGACATACCTGCAACGGCTTTTCATGAATCGTTTTTGACAAATGTATTAGTTGGTCAACAACATATGTTGACACCGTTTGCCATCAAGCTAACTTAATCTCACAGACAACATAAACTGATAACTAACGTGTGTATCATATCAACCTCTTAGAATCTGTTATCAATCATTAATGTTCCATCAAGGCCGTTTCAGTTTCCGATAGAGGTGCTGCATATAAAAAATAGCAGCAAAATGTCATACAAAACATCTTTTTTGTTTCATTATGTATGAATTATTAATATAGACAAGGACTGAAAAGAAAACATTCACGATTCCTTTAGCATAACTTGAACCGAGCACATAAAAACAAACAAGGTTATGCCAGTATGGTACTACTCATTTCATTAGCAAACAGCATTGAGACGCATTAGATGCGACTAGAATACATTGGGAAATCTAAATTTAAGATCAAACTTATAATGGGCAAAGACAATGATATGCACATCATAATGTTCATCGTTCAATCAGAGAGACTGAGATCTCTTATCTTTTATAAAGGTTGCCCAAAAGCAGTATATATAACTATATAAGGCGTACCCTGTACCCAGTATTAGAGTGAGCAAAATGAGAGCAATGGGTGATGGGTTGAAAATAATACGTTTTAGAATGGTACCCAACAGAAATCGGCGAGTTAACCCGGAAACACATATTTGTCCACTTCTTAATAATTTGTGTCACATACTTAATCCGTGGATAACGAGAACTATGTTATTACTACAATAACCTGATCTTTTTAATAAAAAAGAGTTAGATGATTGTATGCATTAAAAGGATACAATTTGGACAACTTTCGAATTGTTCCCTATTTAGCTAATTTTATTTTTTATTTTGACCATTTGAACCATTACAGATAAAGCATGGTCCAAATTATAAGTAAATAAGTTGCAATTGCCACCTCTATAATCAACTACTATTATCCAATATGGTTATCTTATGTGACTTTAGTAATGGCCTATATGACGTTTACATAAACAACCGAGTAAAAGAATAGATAAGCATTTTCAGAAAAACATACCGAGTAAATCCTCAAAGGCCTCTGCCGACAGAGACGAATCCATGATAAAAGGGGGTGAAAAGACTTGATCGTGAGTTTCCTCCACATCATAGAATGACAATCGTCCTTCAGAATCTGCATAATTTGAAGCAGCAGCAGACACAAAACCACTCACTCCATCATACTCGTTCACCATATCCAAGTTACTGGAAGGGTCAATTGATTCATTATATCTCATCCCATCCGAAACACGATTATCCACCAAAGAATTGTTTGATTCAGATACAAACAACTGTTTACTTCTCAAAGAAGCTGGTTTCTTTTCTGGGCCCACACGGGAAAACCCAGTTCCTGAAAGAGGAACAAAGAAATGTTCAGAGCCATCATCAGATTGACTATCTTGTGATTGGCCCGTATTGCTAGATCGTGTTGACAGAGCTGCTTCTCTCACAGATTTCTTCAAGTTACGAATATAATCATTCTCATTGTCTGCAAAACATGAAATATGAGAGTTACAAATTACAAATTACCAACTAAAGCTTCATTATAAATTATCTGTTAAGGGGCAGAACAGGGGCAGAACCATTAACCTGTTTGTGGTGTATTTACTTGGCTATTTAATACGGTTTGTTCATGAGGCAAGTTTTCGGACGCTACATTAGTATGAACTTGAGCCTGTCTCTTGTAAAAGTTCCCACTTTTAGCAGTTGAATTTGGTGTCAAACTAAATAAAGGTGGTAACTTTAAGGTAGCGGGGCTAGATGAAACTTTATCAATATGAACAGTTGATAGTCTTGAAGTAACGTCCATGACCTCGTCACTGCTACTTTCCTGGACATCGAATGTGCAATTTAAATGCTTGAAAGAGCCATTAAAATATTGATTAATGGCGAAAAAGAAAGAAAATACATATAATGTGCAACATAAACATACCATTGTCCTTCCAGTGCTTTGTGCTTGAATAGGTGACGTAGATCTGCCATGGTGATTTGTCGTTTGAGGAAGATTGGTGGAAATACTGTTCACTTCCTCACTCAGCTCTGATATTGAATTCTGTATTGCTGGGGCTACACCTTTTAACTGATTAACAAGCACCTACACAAGAAAAAAATGTGAATAGGAAGCCTTTTTCTTCATTTACAGCAGCTGTAAGCCATATAGCAGTCACATAATCAGAGTCAAACAGCATGATAACACGTGACAGAATGTAAGAAGCGCCACATATTTAGAAAGAAAAGCTCAAATATGAATAAATAGTTCCTCATAATATTTCAAATTTGAGAAGTACTAGCGTTAACATACCTGTATACTAGCTAAATGTTGTCGATGTTCAGCAAGTGTTGTAGCTAACGATTCAGCATGGCCACTTGTACCACCTTCATTTGCACTTCGGAGAAGATCAGGACCTTCACCATCATTTGCCTTTGCCTACAATGAAGTCAAGCGTTATATTATCAAAAAGTTTCCGCCAGGTGCTTATAACAGTGCTTATAACATACTAGGGATACCAATGAAGGGATTTTGGCCCATTTACTTATTAATGGATAGATTCATATTATCTCAAACATGTCACATTATCAAACTCGATACAAGTTGCCCAAAGTTTATTTTCAAAGCATACAACCTCCAAGATTATTTTATTCCAGGATTATGATTATTATTATAGATATATTGTTTTCAGACTCATAATTAACGCATTAATTATTATAAATAATATTAATAACTGGATAAAAAGTGGTTGTTACTCAACTGAGCCCGGCCCGTTTCAACCCATACAAAAGTAACCCGTAAAATGACCTGAAATAGTGTTGACGTGTTATTCACTCCACCCGTACAAATGATTTCCTATGGTATATATATATATAATCCTAGACTTGAAACTATACATATTAAGGCAATACTCTAGAAACTATAGATATTAATGGCCTTGGTGAGCCACACTGCATCAGTGATGTGTGTGTTGGTGAGTACAACAGCCAAATACTAAGAAAACTACTCAAAACAAAACCTAGGTCGTTGACCCCTTCAAGGACACAATTTAACAATGAAAGCCAAATCTTCACTGTAAGAAGATCATGCATTACAATCTATAGCAAAGTGATCAACAGGCCTTGTAAACATGAGTGATGAGCTAGATCATGATGATCGAATAGGCAAACATGAAATATTTTGCACCAACTTACTTCGGCTATTAGAAGAGTTGATATACGTCTTTATTGACTCAAACGTGCAGAGAAACATTGAGAATAAATAACAATCACATAAATTTGAAGCATGGATTTGTTAAATGTAGCATACCAGGTGGAGTGACTGCTTATGTATACGTTGTAGAGCATGAGTCCAGCGCCTCAAAACTTCGGCTATATCAACTGTGGGCTGACCTCTTCCACTTCGATCATCCCCCCGAGAAGTTTTTTCATCGCCAGCTTGAGAGGTCAGATTTTCTCTATCCACTTTTACTTGCGATCTATCAGATGGGTCCTTGTCTGTATCACCTGAAGAGGCTTGAGTACTTTCATCCATAGCTGCAAGAAGAGATGATCCAGAGATACGGTATCTGACAAGCAAACATGGCAGGAATATGAATAAATGCAACAAATAGAACCTAAAAGGAGTGACATATAAGAACTGATCTCGGGTATAAGTACCTATGCTCCCGATGTGCTATAAGGTCCTCAATAGGGCCTGAGGCAAGAACTTCATGTTGACCTGCATCAAAACAAGACCAAAAATGAACTATTATTACAAAAGCATGGACGCAAAAAGGTTGGAAGCGAGTAAACACGTAAGTCTACACTAGTACACTGGTACTTTTATGGAATAACCCTGGGCTACTTTCTTCACTGTATAAGGCATGTTTTACTTGGCTCAAATTACTATATCAGCATTTATTCTTCATACTGCTACTGCACAGATTAATATTTACCACTTTGAAAGGAATAAAACATAGCTGTAGTTTATAGGGTTACTTAGTATATATAGCAGATCAATTACTTTCAGGTACAAGTCACATCATGGGATAATGCAATACATGTAGTACACAAAGTGTAACAAAAATATTCACATTACGCTTTATTCTATGATTTCTATCCAGAAATACACATGTGAAAACAGACAAAACAGCTAATCAGCTATACACATATAATAATGGTTTTGAGAGGCTGAAGCACAATAAGAGGCAATAAAGGATGAAATGAAGATATAGACAGTAATATTAACAATCAAGGTCCGTTATTTGTGGAAGGATGCTGATAGGGCATGTACCATATTATAATCAATCTCCTTCCTTCCTCCATGAAGATTATTCCCACTAGCACTTACCTCTGTAGCATTTAATTAAATTATTACCTCATTAATATAGAGTCTATACAAAATCTGACTCCATTTATAAGGTGATACTTAGACAAAAGCCGCATTAGACTAATTAATGTAACTAAACATTTGATAAAAGTCAAATTAGAGAGTTATACTGAAACAACTAAGAGATCCATGAGATGTTTTCACTTACTTTTGCGTGATAATAAAGAATCCCACAAGCGAGTAGCTCTCTGAACTAGATGAGAGTTTTGACTTGAGCTAGAAACTAATTCATCCCACGGTTCACCTTCCATCTTCACTTTGTTCCGTAAGTCATGTAGCTTCTCCAACTCTTGCTGCAGATATGCCTGAGCTTCAAAAGTTCCAAGTATATGTTACACAAACAGTACATCATCTTAAAGGATTATTTAGCCCAGACTCAAACTGTCACAATTACCTCTTCAGCACAAAGTCCCCGATACTCTGCTGTCATTTCATGAGCCAAATTTGACCACATAGCCTGTCTCTGGACTGCTGTCTCAGCATTTTTCAGAAACCTTCTTCTCTCAAGAGCTATTCTAGCCTGTTCAACAGAAAAGGCAAATTTAAGTATTTGCAAGTGAATTCACTCAAAATTGTTAAAATACAGAGGAAGCATCATAAGAATCGATTCAGCCACGATAAGGAAACAAGTAGAGAAAATCATCAGCCGTGTAGAAAAGTACTAACTCCATCTTAACACCACTGATTATTTAATGAACTTTCTCCATTCCAACATAGAAGAAAATCAAGATCAACAGATCACTATGGTATGACATAAGTATCTAGTGATTTCTGATTTCAGGTTATCACTTTATCCAAAAACAGATCATACAAGAGTGTGCAAGTAAATTACTCTGGTGTTTGGGGGGCTTATTTTCCAAGCTTATTTGCTTATTTGTATAGAATAAGCTTTGTTTTAGTGTTTGGGGGAGCTTATTTCTTGAGCTTATTTGCTTATTTGTGAGGAGAAGTTGAAGGCTTGAAAATAAGCTACAAAATTTGGGCTTATTTGCTTATAAGCAATAAGCATTGAATATGCTCCCCCAAATTAAAATCATTGCTTCTCTTTGAGGTAAAAAATCCCATTCCTCTCTAAGTCAAATTTTATATGGTATAAGAAAAAAATTGCAACTACAATCTACCTTTGTTACAGGAAGAAGAGTAGCTGCATGTGAGAAAGCTACATCAGTCAATGAAGCAGGTAACGGATTTGAGACTACATCTGCAGCATACGTTCGTCTATGAACTTCTCTCAAAGCATGCAACGAAAGTTGCCACAATAGTTCCACAAATCTGCAACCAACATTTCTCATATTAGAAAATCATCATCTTCAATCTACCTGACTAAACAATACAGTACCAATTACTTTCAAGTTCTAACTTTTAGTAAACAATTAACTGCAGTAGATACATCAATATCAAATTCCAAGTTTTAATTCATTTAAATCCATAACCAACTAACCTCGGTCCACAACATGTAGCCAGTGATGAAACCCTAGAATTACTTCTCGGAAGTGCCCCTTGTGATTCAAGCTCACTTATAATACTTTGTACAACCTAATAACATAGCAAACCTTCAATAATGGACATCAACACCTACTATCAAATTACATAAAACGATAAATTAAAATGTATATATATATGTACATACCTTTCGGAAATCACGAGATTGAGTAGAATCAAAAATCGGCCAAACTTTATCAAAATCCTGAGAGATCGATCTCGATGTTTAGTATCGTAACAAAAGTAACAGATCGTGATTGTAATTAGAAATGTGATTAGATTAGAAAGGGATAATATGGCGTACTTTAGGACCTCTGAGAGAGGATAATATAAAGTATAAAAGCTGTTCGCCCAATTTAGGGTTAGAGTGACGAAATAACCCGACCCGAGGTGTACCGTTATTTGCTCCGACACCAATTATTGACGGATCAAGCCCTAATAATAAACAGTTAGTGTACATCGCACTCTCTAATTCCGTTTCTCTTTCCTTTTCTCGGTCCATCGTCATCAACCATACGCTATATCGATCGATATACAGAAGATACAGATATAGATATAGCTATATATACATACACAATCTGTTTATTTGCATCTCTTTAAGGTTTCATTTTCACATATATGTCTCTCTCTTTCTCTCTTGATTTGATGTTTTTGTTGGAGGAGATTTAGTTACAAATCAGGTCCTTTGTAAATAAAGAATGTTACAAATAGGTCCTTGATTTTTGAGTGCTTTTGAAATTTGAAAAATGATAATGGTGGATTGGTGGGACCGGTGGTTACATAAGGTTGTCACGTTTGTTTAGGCCGGACGGGGAGAATTTGAAATGAAGTGGTGTTTGGTCTAACATGCGCCGGGGGTGTAGTGTAAGTGGTTGGTGGTGCCGGCCACCATCGAGTATCGAGTATTTTAATATAGACGATGTTTTGGGCCTTTTGGGCCTGAGTGGTGGTTGACGAATGACGACTGCGTATCATTTACTAACATCATCCGCATGTAAATGAATAAATGATAGGTTAACAAAATTATTTTACCGACTATTCACAATTTTTTCACAAAAAATTGTTGTAACATTTGACTTACATCTTTTTACTTTACATAAAACTATGTGTCAGTCACTAATGAAATACTTATTTTGAGACGTATGTAGTATTAACTAGCTCAAAATGGACTAGATATTCATAATTTTACCGATTTAATTTATATTTTTTAGAACAATTACACGTTTACATTATTATTATTATTATTATTATTATTATTATTATTATTATTATTATTATTATTATTATTAAGAAGTCTAGTTATACACATTGGTCTTGTTGTCCATATTTTACTATTAACTTTTGAACTTGGCATATTATACTAGATTTGTAATTATAAACTGATTTTGATCTTGATCACTTTACAATGAGAGAACTCGGTCCCAAAATATACAGGAATTTGTAAAGAGTAATTGACTTACCATGAAACATATGTTTTTAAGTTTAAGAAACTAGAAATAGTTTAATAAAATAAATGAATGTCGGGCTAATGATTCCACAAGTGCAAGAGACATGAAAATCAAATATTGGGCTAATCATTTTATTCATAGTTTGCGATCTTTGTTCTTCCAAGGCATATCTTCAATTGGATATTGTGAATATAATCTAATCATCTAATCATATGATTATAGAATAGCGTATGTGTTGTAGTCTATGAACGCAGCAAGATAGTACATGAATGAAGCAAGTGAATTTGGGAGAAAAATGATTAATTGCATTAGCTTACAAAGTACGATTACAATTGAGTTATATACATGAATAAAACTACTAACTGCCTCTAACTAGATATTTACACTTTTACTCCTTCACTTAACCACTAATTACATAACTCTATTAAACTAGTATAAATGGGAGGATGTGATAAATAAATGGGAGGATGCAGTTTCAACTATTTACACAAGTGGTCCCTCTACTTGAGAGTGGGAGGATGGAGTAATCTTTCAATATAGTCTTCATTATTCCCCCCTCAAGGTGGAGGGTCAGTGACACCCAACTTGGAAGCAAGAGTAGAGTGTTGAATACGATTGAGAGCCTTTGTCATAAGATCAGCTAATTGAAACTGTGATGGAATATGAGCAGTTTGCAAGAAGCCATCTTGAACTTTATCACGTATAAAATGACAATCAATCTCCAAATGCTTAGAACGATCATGAAAACATGGATTTGCAGCTAGCATTTGGGCAGATTTATTATCGCAGAAAAGAGTGATAGGGGTTTGAACTTTAACATGCAAATCAGCCAAAAGATAACTAAGCCATAAAAGTTCACAAGCAGTAGAAGCCATGCTACGGTACTCTGCTTCAGTAGATGAACGGGAAACAGTAGCCTGCTTTTTGGTTTTCCAGCTGACCAAAGAGTGTCCCAAAAAAATACAATATCCAGTAAGAGATTTTCTGGTCATAAGACAAGAACCCCAGTCTGCATCAGTAAAACCAGTGACCTTTAAATGAGATTGAACTGGATAAAAAAGACCTTTTGAGGCTGTTCCTTTTAGATATCTAAGAAGATGAAGAGCAGCCTGCATATGAGTATCTTTTGGAGCAGAAACAAACTGACTGAGATGTTGAACAGCAAAGGAGATGTCAGGTCTAGTCATGGTTAAGTATAAGAGCCTACCAACCAACCTTCTATAGGTACCAGCATCAGCCAAAAGTATGCCTTTATCAATAGAGAGTTGTAAATGAGTAGGTAAAGGAGATGAAGCAGGCTTACAAGCAGTTAACCCAGAATCCTTGAGTAAATCAAGAATATATTTCCTTTGATTAAGATGAGTACCAACAGCAGTCCTACACACTTCAATGCCCAAAAAATATTTGGCAAGACCAAGATCTTTGATAGTAAATTTTGTGTCTAAAGCTTGTTTTGTAGCAGCAATCTCAGAAAAACAATTCCCAGTTACTAATATGTCATCAACATAAACAAGTAAAGCAGTAAACTGGGAACCTTGATGTTTTACAAACAAAGAATAATCATTCTTTGATTGTGTGAAACCCAAGTGACACAAAAACTTGGTTAATTCTTGATTCCATTGTCTGGAAGCTTGTTTTAAACCATAGAGAGATTTAATGAGTTTGCAAACTTGACCTGGTTGGGCTTTAACATAGCCTTCTGGTGGCACCATATAAATCTCCTCATCAAGAAAACCATGCAAGAATGCATTGTTAACATCTAATTGATGTAATGGCCAGCCCTGTGCAGTAGCTAGAGCAATGAGCACTCTAACAGTTGCTAATTTAGCAACCGGAGAGAATGTGTGTTTATAATCCTGACCTGCTTGTTGATTGTAACCCTTGACAACCAATCTAGCTTTAAGCCTATCTACTTTTCCATCAGGCTTGAATTTGGTTTTGTAAACCCACTTTGAGCTAATGGGTTTATGCCCTTTGGGAAGAGTTGTTAATTCCCAAGTATTATTTTTCTCTAGAGCTAATAATTCTGCATTCATTGCCTCTACCCAACCATCATGAGTACATGCTTGAGAATAATTTGATGGTTCTGTTGTGTTAAAAATATTAGCCAAGAAGGCTACATGAGCATGAGGTATATTCTGGAAATCATTGGTAGTAAACAAAGGATAAAGAGGTTGAGGAGTAGCATGATTAGCAGAAGAATGTGAAACCACAAAATCCTTTAACCAGGTAGGAGGACCAGTATTCCTGGTGGACCTCCTTAAAGGAACTGTTGAAGAAGGAATAAACACTGGTACAGAGTCAGGAGGACCAGAAGTCACTGGTACTGGTAAGTGATCATCAGGAACAGGGATGGAGGTAGAAGGAAACAGAGGGGCAGAAGAAGGGACCTCCATAGAAGGACTATCCTTAAAAGGAAATATAGTTTCCTCAAAAACTACATCCCTGCTATAAAAGACTGTTTTAGATTGCAAATTGTACAGTTTATAACCCTTTTGACCTGGTGAATAGCCTAACAACACACATTTAACTCCTTTAGCAGCAAACTTATCTTTGGGTAAAGAATGAATGGCAGCGTAGCAAAGGCAACCAATGACCTTAAGAGTACTATAATCAGGAACTGTACCATATAAGACCTCATAAGGAGATTTCCAATCTAAAATCTTCATGGGCATCTTGTTAATGAGGAAAGTAGCAGCAAGAATACAATCACCCCAGAACTCATTAGGCAAATTAGCATGTAATTTCAGTGCTCTAGCAGTTTCTAAAAGGTGTCTATGTTTCCTTTCAACAACACCATTTTGTTGAGGGGTATAAATCATGGACCTTTGATGAACAATTCCTTTGGAATGAAAATAAGCTAACATTTTGTGGTTGCTAATTTCAGTCCCATTGTCAGATCTAACAAACTTGGGTTTAGCATCAAAATGAGTAGCAATGTAATTAAGGAATTGTGATAGAACAGAAAAGATTTGGTCCTTAGTATGAACCAAATAAGTCCATGTAGCCCTGCTTTTGTCATCAACAATGGTATAAAAGTAATGTGCCCCATTTAGGGCAGGTGCTTTATATGGTCCCCACAAGTCAACATGAATGAGTTCAAAAAGACAAGAAGAACTAGTACTACTTCTGGGAAAAGGAAGCTTATGAAATTTTGCAAGCATACAACTTTCACAAGTAAAATCAGAAGCATTGAATTGTTTACAAACATCAATGTGCATGAGTTTTGACAAAGAAACATGACCAAGTCTAGCATGCATAGTATTCAAATTTACAACCTTTTTGGGTAGAACAAAATTACTATATGCTGACATTTTATTGAAATCAAAAATGTTTATTGAAGGAACAGAAATAGAAGCTTTTTGTCCAGGTAAAGAGGTGCAAGTATAGAGACACCTTGAGCCCTTTCCAATTGCCTTGACCTTTTTAGTTGAAAGGTCCTGAAACACACAGAATGAAGGGAAAAATTGAGCAAAAAGGTTCTGTGTTATAAGAAGTTTACCAACTGACAAAAGGTTGAATTTAAACTCTGGAACATAAAGAACATCAATGAGGACTAATGAGTTTGTGAGCTGAATTTGACCAGCAACAGTTACTGTTTTAGAAGTACCATCAGGTAAATGTACTATAGTGGGAATTTTAAGAGTGGTGATTGATTTGAAAAGACTTTTATGAGGACACATATGGTCGGAAGCTCCTGTATCTATAATCCAATCATGAATACTTAAACCATTACTTTGTGATGATAAAGCAAAGGACCTAACATGAGATGATATACCTGCATGATGCATAGAACTTCCAGCAGAATTGTTGTTATTTTCTGGTGCAGGCATTTTTCCTTGAAACATTCTCATCATCTCTTGACATACAGCTGCAACCAACTGTTGATCCAATCCTTGACCATTTTGTCCACTGCACACTTCATTCTCATAGGTCAAATCAAAAGGTGTGTCTTTACCACACTCTATATTCACATGAGCAGCCACCTTATGCCCCTTCTTATTCTTTTTCCCTTTATACCAATCTGGGTACCCAAGCTTCTCAAAGCACTGTTCTGTATTATGCCCATCTTGACCACAATAGGTGCAATGCCTCTTTGTGTCCTGTTTGATCTCATACTTGTTACCTTTAAAATCTTTTCTTGAATTATAACCAGATCTGCCTTGATTCATGTTAGCAAAGAAAGCCATGGGATCAGCCACATGGTTAGTTACCTCTTTCTGTTTCTCAATCTGTTGGACAATGTAGTATGCCTTATTAACATTAGGCAAAGGGTCCATTGAGAGTATTTGGTTCCTCACTGACTCATACTCATCATTAAGTTTCATGAGAAACTGAACAAGCTTAGATCTGTTTTCTATCTCCAAGAACTTATCTACCAATCCACATGTACATTCTTGCATCTTTCCACAAGTACACACAGGGGTACCATTTAGGCTATGTAATTCATCCCAACATTTCTTAAGCTTGTTAAAATATGCTGCAATTGTTGAACTTCCTTGACTAACATTGTTCAACTCCCTTTGTAGATGATATATGAGAGGACCATTGGTTTGTCCATATCTTTCACCTATTTCCTTCCAAAGCTCAAAGGCAGATTGTGCATATAAAAATGCATCAGACAACTCAGCAGTCATGGAATTCAGTATCCAACATGTCACCATATAATCACACCTAATCCATTTTTCTAGATTTTCTCCTTCATTCACAGGTTTAGCACAAGTGCCATTGATAAAACCTAACTTCATTTTCGCACCTAAAGCCATTTTGATAGTCCTACTCCAACCATGAAAATTACTACCATTAAATGGAGTATTTGTCAATACCATTCCTGGATGATCTGAATTACTTATGTAAAGAGGATCATGAATCGAATTTGACGAATTCGATCCAGTAGCTTGATTTGCAGGTTGAGCAGCATTATTAGGGTTAGGTATTGCCATAATCGGATAAAAATGAACAATCAGAATACTTAGAATAAGCAATCGATCAGATAGAAGGTAATCGTACAAACAGAAACCCTAATTTGCAAATCGTAAAATCCGCACCGATCAATCGATCAAATAACTACTACAGATAACGAATTTAAGCGAATTAGAGAACATACGAACCTAGAATGATCTTAGCGTGGCTCTGATACCATATGAACGCAGCAAGATAGTACATGAATGAAGCAAGTGAATTTGGGAGAAAAATGATTAATTGCATTAGCTTACAAAGTACGATTACAATTGAGTTATATACATGAATAAAACTACTAACTGCCTCTAACTAGATATTTACACTTTTACTCCTTCACTTAACCACTAATTACATAACTCTATTAAACTAGTATAAATGGGAGGATGTGATAAATAAATGGGAGGATGCAGTTTCAACTATTTACACAAGTGGTCCCTCTACTTGAGAGTGGGAGGATGGAGTAATCTTTCAATATAGTCTTCATTATAGTCTGATTAAACATGACCAATATATTCAATTGGCTCGATTGAGTCAAATGTCAACAAGATCAACTAAAAAGTGACCCATCTAATAAACTATGTAAAAAAAAAATGACTGATAGACCTATGTAAGACCAAAAAATATATGAATGACATCCATCATGTTCAACCAATAAGATTAAAAGAGAGAAAATGTATTAGCCAATAAACGAGTTACGCATATTGTTTGGTCCACCTAATTAGGTTTATAACTTATTTTGATTAAACATAGTTTTGGTGGATGTATAATGAGCCCCAATAAAGCTTATGTAACTAATCAATACTTTGGAGTTATAAGAACTTTTGAATCAAGCTCGAATATTCCTCAAGCCAAGCTCAAACTAGCATCAGTAGACATTGTTAACACGGAAACAAGTTAGACTGATGCATAATACAAACTCAAGCGATGCAATCCTCTTACAAGTTGCAACAAGCCGATGTGGCAATTTCTACTCATTGCTTGTAATTGATCAGATTGTGTTATGAATTATCTCGAAGACGTCAATTATATGCAATTAATATAGCTAGAAAGAAAACAGGGTGAAAAGGCTGAAACTTGCCCATTGCAAACATATTGCGTTATGATTCATCGCTAATTTTGTTAAACAGACAAAGTTTTTGTCCCCTCAATCCGACCACTGACTGGTAACAAAATCACCCATTTTGAATCGTTAACCAACCCGCCATTTTGCCACCCAAGGGAAACCATTTACGATCACCAAAGGTTGCAAAAGAAACATCATAAACACAGCAACATAATCAAAAATTGGTAGATTCCACCATGATCCTTCAAACATTACACTAGATTCACAAACGCACGTGTGATCACGATGAATAAAGTCCCTCCACCAGCCGTAGCACCAATTGCTCTAGTTATTCTCTCCGACGTTTCACATAAGAAAAAACTTACCAGATGTTTGAAAGCTATACAGCTGAAAGTGTGCAAGAACATCCAACTACCCCTAATACGCTGCCATATAGCTCCTGTGTCCACAAATTCAAGCACAAACAGTTGTATAAACACAATAATTGTACAACAAAATGTTGGCTTATGGTTTTTTTATATAACAACAAGAGACATCAGAAAGTTACTTAGAAGACACAGTAAAATGCATCACCAACTTTACATTAAACTAGTAAAGTGAACCATAAACAACTAGGCCTGTGCAAAGTACTAGAACCGGCCCGAACCGAACCGAACCGCGAACCGTGAAACTACAAATATTAGAACCGAGAACCGTACCGTATAGAAGCGGTTCGGTACGGGACGGTACGGTTCCGGTACGGTTTGCCGGTTCTCACGGTTCGAACCGTGTTTTGCACACCCCTAAGTGTAGAACCGGCCCGAACCGAACCGAACTGCGAACCGTGAAACTACAAATATTAGAACCGAGAACCGTACCGTATAGAAGCGGTTCGGTACGGGACGGTACGGTTCCGATACGATTTGCCGGTTCTAACCGTGTTTTGCACACCCCTATAAACAACCTTGTCACCAAATAAAACAAGGACATGCCAAAATATAATATAATATATAATTTATAATGAAAATGGAATTATATAAGCAAGTAGCAAACTAACTAACTCGTAGTGATTCCCCATTATGCATCTACCCAATATTTCTAATTTTATGATTCAAACAAGTAGTTGACCATATAAGTCAGAGTGTTGTGATCGTATGTTATTACATTAGGTGTTCAAGATTCATTTAAAAGAAACATACGACTATACGAGAAAGTATGACCATCAAGATTATGACCATGGAAGTATTGAACTGAGTAAGATGACAACTATTACCAGTTTACCACCAAGTGATTACTAACCTATATGAACCGTCTATGAGGCCTAAATCCATACCAAACATGGAACAATCTCATTGCAAAACAATAAATCATTATCGTAATACAAACACAATTATCTAAAACAACCATACAAGTATATAACCAACTAGTAACATACAGATCAGATATCACATAACTAACAAATAAAAATATAAACACATTTTCAGTTAACTTTATATTATACCAATTAAACAACAACCAGTTAACATTATATACCATACGATAATTGAGTGATCGCCACATCATCAAGCACAAATTTTGAAATCCTTAGCTCTACGGATCAAACTTTCACGAACTAAAGCCGTAACACGTGGACGCACAGTTAATAACTGATCAGCATTGAATTGCGCAGCGACAGATTTTAATACTTCGTTTCCGATTGACGGAATAGCCTTTTCGTCGTATTCGAGCCCTAGGGTTTTCAAAATTGACGGTAATTGGTTTACTTCAGAGATATAACTTAGGGTTAGATTAATCATCTAACCAACTACCCTTAATAAGTATACCGGTAATTGACGGTAATTGGTTTACTTAGGGTTAGATTAATCATCTGTACCGGAAATTGAAGAGAATGTGTGAGGTTTTGTACGAATGTCGATAATGTAGGGTTTCTGTAGCCATGGAATTAGAAAATGTGTGCCTTCACCTACTGTATCGTCAATAATGCCACGGAAACGGTCGAATATGACGGCGCGTTGCCGCTGTCGACGGTGTAGTTAGAGGAGCTGATGAGGGTGGCGGCCGTGCCGAGGCCAAAGGCGGCGCGTCCGAGATTGGTGAGGAAGGATACAGCTGCTTGATAGCTTCCCATGGTTACTCTTGTTGCTTGAGCAGAAAGTGAGAATATTGGTGTGACTGACTGACTGACTGGGAAAGGGTTTAAGAGGTGGGTTCGATTTCGAGTTGTTGTTGTTGGGCCTACTGTAGATAAATTTGGGCTAAATATTGTTTATTGTTGTTGAAAGCCCAATTAAAACATAATGTGGGGAATTTGGGCTAAATATTGTTTATAGTTGTTGAAGGCCCAATTAAAACATAATGTGGGGAAAATTTCGGATTTTGATATACATAGCCATCAGGGCTATGAATAACAACTAAAAAATCATGGGTGGTTGGTACGTGACGGTTAAAAAACGGATAATGTTTACTATTTAACAAAATATGGTTCGCGATTTTACAGTAGTTTGCGATTTTCATTAGAAGTTGACGGTTATTTTTAGGAAGTTATATTGTTATTCATAGCCCTAAGGGCTGTGTATAGCAAAATCAATAAACAATTACGGTCTTACGTACTTCGTATTTATAATGGGGTAAACTCTAATTCCTCGAGTTGACTACGTGGTACTACGATCTGCTAAGCCTTATTTGAGAATTGTTTTATCTCTAACATGATGATTATCGACCACTCATTCGATTTATTCGAGACATTTCACGCCTCCCACCCCTGAACTTAGCCGATACATAGTTATATATAATAGCACCGAATTGTTTCTATTCGGCGGACAAATCGGTTGGGTAACAGAAGCAACTTCTTACGTATTATGAGCCCAAACGATGGATTCAATAAGTTCTTGCCTATTTTTATTTTACATATATGGTAGACTACTTATTTTATTTTTTTTTCTAATTGGTCATATACTCATATGCCCTTTTACCTCAAAACATCATACAATTAGCTCTTGGGTGGTTAGCCACAACCACGAATGATGAGTCCTCACATTCCAGGCACATCAATGCAATTATGTGGGGCACACTCTACCCACTGCGCCCATAGCCCGTCGCCATACAAACATTGACCGATTGACGGGATGTTAAAAACGTAAAGTTTTTGGTTCAAATATGACAAATTGTTAACTTGAAACATATGTTTGTTTAGTTAACAATAGAGACTTACAGCTTTGAATTTTTTACCGAAGTAGTATACATTCGCAACAATTTATCGGTTCTAGTTGGTTTTCAAAAATATTTTTAAACATAGTAGAAAAGGGTTTGCTAAACCCGGTTCTACATTTTGAATTATTTAAGATTAGATTATGGCAAACCCGACTTTGACTTCGATCCGACATGTGACAACGACCTGTGTACTTTTGCTGGAGAGAGAAAGTGGAAGCAGGTTTGCCAAACCCGACTTCACTTTTCAAGAGAGATAAAAAGGGTTTGCCAAACTCGACTTCACTTTTTCAAGAGATAGAAGAAGGGTTTGACAAACCCTACTTCACTTTTACATTGAATTTGAGAACGGTGGGCTTATGCTATTTTTCATTGTTAGTACAAACGGATATTGTTTTGATGTGTTGGATTTCATGACTATGGTGTATTTTTCATTATTACTATTTTACGTTGTTAATTGTCGAATTGCTAAAATAAATGTACATTTGTTAATAAAAAATATGTGTGAAACTTTTGTTTTGTTAAACTAATTTTTAAATAGATTAGTACATTAGTACAAAATTCAATAAAAGTTTTCAAGGTACACAACAAATACAAGATTGCTAAAAATCAACGGCGATGATGTGTTCCATAACCCGGTCTGATAAATTGTTGCAAATGTATACTACTTTGGTAAAAATTTACAGAGCTTTATAACTTTCCGAAGTTTGCGAAGACACTCAACTCACTAAACTTTTGATGATATTCATTCATGATGATTGATGAGTTGATGATTAGTTATGATTATTTCTCAAAATAATTTGGATGATCGTTTGGCGATATCATTTATTTTAGGTAACATTCCATGAATATTGATTGATAATTTAACTGCACAAGTGCTTCCGTTTCATTAACCATTTCAAATGATTTTGTTATCACGTGCATGAAACCGCAAAAACTAAACAAAACAACCTTTTAATTAATTGTTAATGAAAAACAATAGATTTTCGCGTCAAAGTTTAAAACGGAAGTTTAAACAAATGCTTGTTACGTAAATAATAATAACTTTAACGAGTTGATTAAAAATATTAACTAATTAATCACTATCACTATATGTATGAAAACTGAAAAGGCATGACTTCATTCATCGGAATTCATTATTAATAGCTACACTTTTAATCCAATGTTAGTCCACTAATCAATATTCTAAATGACAATTAGTTAAAGGTTCTTGATATTTACACAGGGAGAATTGTTTTATCCACAGGGAGTTTGATAAGAATTGGCATTAACTACCTGTATATACATTGAAAATCCCTCTGGCAATATCATTGCCCTTAGTTAAAGTGTTAATTGTAAATTTTTAACACGATTGTCACCTTTAAATATTGATTATCAAATAGGCATCTATATTATATATTAAAGGGCAGTTGATGTTGATGTCATGAAGCTGACTTGTCCAATTCTTAGACTGTTTGCAATGATGACATGGCACATTGTGGTTCAAGAAATTTTTTGGTAATTTTGAATTTCTTTAAATTGATAATTTGTATTTATTTTGTTAAAATTTCTGGCTAAATGTTGTTTCCCAGGCATTCATGTCTTACACGCTTTGTGACTTCCTAGACATGCATAAGCTTGTGCCGCCCATCGCTTTGGAAATATAAATTTCACCTGCACGCTTCTATTTTTATTGGTCACTCATCACCACTCATTTCCCCGCACCTAAAAATAAAGCAGTTGTTCTTATTCAATTTATTCACTTCCATCTTCTTCTCTATCACCATCTGCACTATTGATTGTCATAATTTTTGTTTCAGTAGGTCGAGTTTTTCTTTCACATTTAAAAGGCTAGATACATTTGGTTTTCATCAAATAACTTGCAATTGCTTCGGTTTGACGATGAAGAAGCCATAGTAAGATGAACGGAATCCTTCAGTGTGCAAATCCATCTTCTTCTTCTTCATTTTCTTCAATCTTTGGCACCACAGGTAACACATATACACAACATTTGGTGTTCATCATATAGATGAACGGAATCCTTCAGGTATTGAAATCGATCTTTGAGCAGAAGGTTTGAAAGATTATTTTGGTTTTTAGTTGACTGTACAAGATAATGAAACGGAATTACAAAATCAGTGTAATTGTGTATCTATGTCCATTGTAGGTATTATGTTTATTTGGTTTTGATAATTTTAGTTTCGTGTTGGATTTTATGTGTGGTAGTGTCAAGTATGTAGTTTGCACATTGCATACTATATGTTTGATGAAATGTGTCAATGAAAACAAGCTCTCGATTTCAGCTTCTACGAATTTGTTGCTCTAATTTAAATTTTCTAACTTCTGATTTTTTTTGTATTATATATCTCGATATGTACAGGGGCACAAAAGATTGTAAGGGTTTTTTGGTTTTGTTATTATCTTTGAAGTTGAGTTTATGTTAAAATTGTATCATTAAAAATGTAATTTTATTTAGAGTTTTAACTGTGTATTTGGGGTTGTGCAACCACATATAGACAAGGTGTTAGATAAATTGTTCAAGTAATTAATGACTTTCCTGATTGCGTAGTAATCTTTACAACTTGGTATGTATATAATTTTGATATATAAAATGATCTAGCAATGTAAGTACCGGGTGACTACTATATGTGATGGAGGATATGCATTTTTAGTTTTTTACAAGTATATTGGATGGTTTGTGTGCAGGAGGAAACAAAGGTATTTCAGAAATATGATCAAATGAGGTTTTTGACAAAGCGCACAATACGTGTTTGATGAAATGCCTAAGAGAAACAACTATTAAAGGTATAATTTTTTTGATTTTGATGCTCTTGCATTATGTTTATTGGGTGTAAATAATAAGCTTTTAGTTGTAACTCATTTCACTGCTATATATGAATTCTAAATCAAAGACCATTTAATTTACTCTTTGATATGTTCTTGGGTTGATAATTTGATATATATAGCAATATAAGGAGATGGGTTTATGCCAATCTGAGTATTTGTCATTACTATAATTATTTGTTCTAATGGATCTATTATAGATGTTGGTAATTTAATCATTTAAAATGAATTGGTGATGTACAGGAATGTAGTTACTTATGCATTCTTGAAGATTTTTGATGTAATATCGTGAGAACAATAGTTGCATTGCTTTTGTGTTCATGAGATTTGTTGAGGAAGCCTTTAATGCAAGAATTCCGAATGGCATCATATTAAAGGTATTCTATCACCTGTAAAGAATTCCGGATTTGTTGTGTCCAGTTTGTGATAATAATATTGAGACAATTGATCATTCGTTAGTGTTGTGTAAAGATGCTTCTGATGTTTGGGATAGGGTTTTTAAATGGTGAGGGATGGAGAATGTAAATAGAAGCAAAGGATGTGCTTAGTACTGTGGGGAGGAGGCTGAAAACAAAAAAAGGAAAAGTTGGTGTGGCAAGCTGTAGTTTGGGTCATTGGTTACTTTATATGGAAAATTAGGAATCGAAAAAATTTTGGTTCTAAGTTTCTGAGTGTTTCAGTGTTAATGAATGAGATACAGGTAAGAAGCTATGAATGGATTATTAGAATAGGCAGGTACAACTCATTGGTGTGGTATAAGTGGTTGATCGATCCTATGTCTTGCTGCTGTTATAGTAGTGCTGACATGAATTGAGGACCTGGAAATTGTACAGCAATTGGGTGTGCGGTAAAGTATTAAATAAAGAATTGCAAGCTCAAAATGAGGATGTGGTGTCTTGGTCTCGAACTGAAATGGAAGCAGGGGTGAAGTGGTTTTGTCATGAAGGAAAGAAGGTCATCTTAATTAAGTGCTATATGTGTTTGGTAGTGTAAGTATATTATGTTCAAAGTTACATTGTAAATTCTCACTGTATAGGTTTATGCTTGTATCAGTTTAGGTGTGATTAATATAATTTATTGCTTTTCAAAAAAAATAATCAATACTACTTTATATATTTCCAAATTTAAACTATAAAGTTTGGTTTTTTTAAAAATGTGCATAGTATGTTATTGTTTAAGTGAGTATAATAATATAACAAAATGTCAAAAATTTATGTATACAGAAAACTAAACGAGTGCTCCTAAGACTTACTAATATGTTTTTTTTTCCTTTTTCCTTTTTATCGATTGTTACAAACACACACACACACAAATATATATATATATAGGGTAGTGATCAAGAGGGAAGTGTCTTTTTGGGTGGAAGGGGGAAGCGTTAGTACGCATCAGGAAGCATATTACAATTATCAATCAAAACGTCAACAAAAAATTATTTTTATCGGTAATTAGTAATCAAAATCGATGCTATAAAGAATATTTTAACGAATGAATTTCATTTTTAAGTCGTAACATTAATTGATGAATATTTATTTAATTAATTGTTAAGATGCAATGTGATGCATATTAACTAAGATGCATCGCGATGCATCATAAAACTTCACATTATTTGAAAAATATTTTTATTGTTAAGATGCATCACAATGCAGATTAACTAATATGCACCGTGATGCATCTTAACGGATTTGGATCAAATATTCATAAATCGATACTATAACTTGAAGAAAAAATTTATCAAGGAAGCTTAACATTTATAACATCGATTCTGATTAACATTTACTAAATTTCAGTTTGTTTTTTTCGAGATTAGTATAGGTGAAGGTAATATGCTTCCTGATGCGTACTAACGCTTCCCCTTCCCTCAAAAAATGGACTTCCCTCTGGATCATGCCACTATATATATATATATATATATATATATATATATATATATATATATATATATATATATATGTAACACCCCCAAATTTAACGAGTTGCGGAAGCATACTTTGGGTGTTACTAATCAATATACAAAGCACAAGATATATAGCAAACGACCTCTAAATGAGACGTTTGTAAAATAGTTACATTTCATAATTTGAATCGTTTGAAAACCGTAGGTTTTCGTACACAAAAATGTAGTTTCCTAGAGTCCGCGCGTATAGCGGAAGATTCTATTACATAATCATAGTTACAAAAGATAATGCCAAAGAATCTTCGTTAAATGCAGTTTGTAAATCATGCGACTCTAGCTAGCAATCCTGGAGTGAACCTACTCCGTAAGTGTACCTGAGATGCAAAGCTAGAAAGTGTCAACCAAAAAGGTTGGTGAATCTCACAGGTTTAGTAATAAGTAAGTGTTATGAACCACAAGTATGTACCCGTATTGCTATCAAGCAAAGTAAGTTAATCAGTATATCAGTACGGTGCCATGAGCTCATAAGTTGAAGCTTAACCGTGTAGTGTGAAATAAATCACGTACCCCCGCGAGTGCTATCCGCACACTCATATGTAACAAATACTAATATGTCTGTTTCTACGTGTAAATCAGTACGTGGTGGCGCTACCACCCCAGACAGGGATTGTCAGTCCCAAATGGATCCATTTACTAGTACTCGCGCTTAAGACCATAACTAACAACTTACGATAAGGAGGCTTTCAGTGGATAAAAGTAACTCATGCGTTTGTTTGTAATCAGTAATGTTTTCAGTAATGTTTTCAGTTCAGTACATTGTGTTCATGCGTAAAACAGTTGCTAAGTATCTCACCCCAAAGTATAAAACAGTAGAAGTGGGGCTGTAAGACTCACCTGAGTCGAGCAGTGGTAAATAGCAAGTAGTAGTAAAGCAAGTAGGTTCTCCGAACCCGTAACCTTCTAGTGCCTAAACACGTAAGGTTAAGTAAGTAGATGTCTCGCAAGACCATCTAGGCTAGTTGTTCATACAACCCGTTGTGTGTAATGTTGGTTCGTTCTCGTTTGTATCAAAGTATACGGCCCGTTGGTGATTTGTTATAATTAAAGTTTATCATTTATAACGCAATTTAGTGTAATTGTAATAGAAAGTATGTTCTATGACGTTTGTTAAGTCGTATGACATAAGTATTTGAAGTTGTGTAAGTTCGACACTTAGTAAAATCTGACTTTTCAAGGTTCTGTCATGTGCGACGTAGCGTGCGACGTCGGGTGCGACGTCGGGTGCGACGTCAGGTGCGACGTCAGGTGCGACGTGGGCATGTACGTCGCATGATGCGACCTTCGCAAATCAATGCGACGTAGGAGGCAGCGTCGCTAATGCGACGTTGAGGTTTTTATGCGACGTAGGCCGCGACGTCGCAGAGGCCCCTGGCCAAATGCGACGTAGCGGTCTGATGGCCGGAATTTTTGTCGAAAACGAGTTTTCCGGTTTCCGTTGGGTCCAAATCTTTTACCCAACCCTTATATGAACATATTAAGCCTATTTAAACCATAAACTAGTAAAAATGATCAAAAACGAGAGATGTCGGGATTTGTCGGAAACTTACAAAGTGTCGGATTGAAAATCCGAAAAGATGAAGTTGTAGATCGTGTGATGGTGAACGTTTTTCTCCAAAGATGTGGTATGATTCGGCGTCGTTTAGTATGTTTATTTGTCGATTATGTGAGGTTTTTGGGTGTTGGTGGTGATTAGAAAGAAAGAAAGAGAGAGAAAAGAGAGATAGAGTGTGAGGTGAAAATGAGAGGAGGAGAAGAGAGGTGGGGGTTTTTACCTCCACTTTTCGTTCCCCGTTCTCCGTGCGGTGTTCGTTTTCTCCGTCGTTTAAGCGTTAAATATTTATTTTACGCGTTTAATTATATTTATAAATCACAAATCTCGTTAAATAATTTATTTAAATTATTTTATTAAATCTTTAATAGGTTAAATTAATTTTAATCACTTTTGTTTATAAAATCGTGTACGTTTTATTCGAGTAGTACAAGTCAGTTATTAACTATTATAAAATAGCATTTCAGTTATAATTGCGTTATTTTAGTTTATAAACATTTGTTCACCAACGTCCGTGTTAACCGAATAGAATTTCATTCTATTTAAGTTGCGTACGATTTAATCAAATCGCAAAGTTGTATATATTAACCAACATATAATCTGATACATAAATTAACCTAATACAGAACTAATTACATGTATTAACAAAGAGTTAGGCGCTAATACTAGCCCTAATTTGGCGGTTGTTACATTCTCCCCTTGTTAAAAGAATTTCGTCCCGAAATTAGCTCGATTGCACGGTTGGTGCGTTATCAGGGAAGAGATGTGGGTATTTCAGTCGCATTTGGTCTTCCCGTTCCCAAGTGAATTCAGGACCACGCCTAGAATTCCACCTGACTTTTACGATGGGAATACGACTCTGTTTTAGTTGTTTGACCTCGCGGTCCATGATTTCCATAGGTTTCTCAACGAAATGAAGTTTATCATCGATCTGAATTTCGTCGAGCGGTATAATCAGTGTCTCATCAGACAGACATTTCTTCAGATTAGAAATGTGGAATGTGTTGTGAACGCTGCTAAGTTCAGCAGGAAGTTGCAGGCGGTATGCCACTGGACCAATCTTTTCAAGGATTTCGAATGGCCCGATGTATCTAGGATTTAGTTTGCCTCGTTTTCCGAATCGAATGACACCTTTCCACGGTGCCACTTTGAGAAGTACCTTGTCCCCTACTTGGAACTCAAGGTGTTTGCGTCTCACGTCAGCATAGCTTTTCTGACGATCACGCGCGGCTTTTAGTCGGTTTTGTATGCCGACGATCTTTTCAGTTGTTTCATGTATGATTTCTGGACCGGTGAGTTGTGTATCCCCCACCTCAGTCCAACAGATAGGTGATCGGCACTTACGACCGTACAGTGCCTCGAAGGGTGCAGCCTTTATGCTGGTGTGATAACTGTTGTTGTACGAAAACTCGCACAACGGCAAGTGATTTTCCCAGTTTTTACCGAAGTCAACTACGCAGGCTCGTAGCATGTCTTCCAGTGTTTGTATGGTTCGTTCGCTCTGGCCATCGGTTTGAGGATGGTAAGCCGTACTCATATCCAGACGAGTACCAAGAGATTTCTGCAGTGATTGCCAGAAGCGAGAAGTAAACCGAGCGTCTCGGTCGGAGATGATTGAGATGGGCACGCCATGTCTTGACACGATCTCTTTCAGGTAGATCCGTGTCAAACGTTCCATCTTATCAGTTTCCTTGATGGCTAGGAAATGAGCAGATTTAGTGAGTCGGTCGACGATCACCCAAATGGTATCGCAACCGCTAGAAGTTTTCGGGAGTTTAGTAATGAAATCCATGGTGATCTGCTCCCATTTCCATTGTGGTATTTCGGGTTGTTGTAGCAAACCGGAAGGCTTCTGGTGTTCAGCTTTAACTTTAGAACAAGTAAGACACTTGCCAACATAGGTTGCAATGTCAGATTTCATGTTGGGCCACCAGTACATTTCCTTGATGCCGTGATACATTTTGTCGGCACCAGGGTGTATAGAGTATTTAGACTTGTGAGCTTCATCCATCACCAAGTCTCGCAGGTTCCCAAAACTTGGTAACCAGATTCGATTCGAGAAGTATTTGGCCCCGTTAGGTTTGGTTTCAAATTGTTTGTCCATGCCCCGCAAGGCCTCGTTTATCAAGTTTTCTGGTTTGAGTGCTTCGAGTTGAGCAGTGAGAGTTTGATTGATGAGGTCGTTGTGAATGGTCATACCGAAAGCTCGAACTCGAAGTGGTTTCACTCGTTCTTTTCGGCTTAAGGCATCGGCGACAACATTCGCCTTACCTGGATGATAGCGAATTTCGCAATCGTAATCAGTGAGCAACTCGACCCATCGACGTTGCCTCATGTTGAGATCCTTTTGATCGAAGATATGTTGGAGACTTTTATGGTCAGTAAAGATTGTACACTTGGTACCGTATAAGTAGTGTCTCCAGATTTTTAGAGCGAATACAACAGCCCCCAACTCTAGGTCATGAGTTGTGTAATTCTTTTCGTGGACCTTGAGTTGTCGAGAGGCGTAAGCGATGACCTTGTCTCGTTGCATCAGCACGCAACCAAGACCTAGGTGTGAAGCATCACAGTATACCACGAAGTCATCGTTGCCTTCGGGTAAAGATAAGATAGGTGCACTGCAGAGTTTTTGTTTTAGTAGTTGAAAAGCCGACTCCTGTTTGTCAGTCCAATCGAACTTCTTTTCTTTTTGAGTCAGTGCAGTGAGAGGTAGGGCTATTTTCGAAAAATTCTCAATGAATCGCCTGTAGTATCCGGCGAGTCCTAAGAATTGGCGTACCTCGGTCGGTGTAGTAGGTGCTTGCCAACCCTTGATAGCCTCGATTTTTGAAGGATCCACATGAATCCCTTGATTGTCAATGACGTGTCCAAGGAATTGAACGGTTTTCATCCAGAACTCACACTTAGAGAATTTGGCGTACAACTCTTCGTGTTTGAGCAGCTCTAGGATGGTTTTCAGGTGTTGCGCGTGTTCTTGTTCAGTGCGTGAGTAAATCAAGATGTCATCGATAAAGACGATAACAAACTTGTCAAGGTAAGGTTTGCACACCCGATTCATAAGATCCATGAATACAGCCGGTGCGTTGGTTAAGCCGAATGGCATCACTTGGAATTCATAATGCCCGTAGCGAGTTCGGAAAGCTGTTTTAGGAATATCTTCATCACGAACTCGGAGTTGGTGATAACCCGACCGTAGATCGATCTTTGAATAAAAACTCGATCCCTGAAGTTGGTCAAACAGGTCATCGATGCGAGGAAGTGGGTAACGGTTCTTGACAGTTAATTTGTTGAGTTCACGGTAGTCGATGCACATGCGGAAAGAACCGTCTTTCTTTTTCACAAACAGGACCGGAGCTCCCCAAGGTGAGGAACTTGGTCGAATGAATCCCTTGTCCAGGAGTTCCTGTAATTGAGTAGACAACTCCTGAAGTTCGGATGGGGCTAGTCGGTAAGGGGCTCGTGCCACGGGTGCTGCGCCGGGCACAAGATCAATAGAGAATTCGACTTGTCTAGTTGGCGGAAGGCCAGGCAAGTCTTCAGGAAAGACCTCTGGGAAGTCTCGAACGATAGGCACATCCTCAAGTCGCTTTTCAACCGACTTTTTCTCCATAACGTGCGCGAGGATTGCCTGGTACCCTTTTCTCAAGTACTTTCGGGTTTTCATGCAAGAAATGATGTTTATTCTCGTCCCACCGGTCTCCCCTTGTATGCTCAAAGTTCCACCGGTGACGAGAGGAATGCGTACGATTTTCTCAAAACAAACGATTTCGGCTCGGTACTTGGACAACCAATCCATACCGACGATGATGTCAAAGCTGCCGATTTCGACAGGTATCAAGTCAATGGAAAAGGGCTCGTTAGCTAAGTTCAGAGTGCAATTAGGTACTACACTGTCGGCCTCAATAAGTTTTCCGTTTGCCAATTCTATAGTGTACTTAGAATCTAAGGCAATAGGTGTAGTGTCAAGTAGTGGATAAAATTCGTCGGAAATAAAGCTCTTATCAGCACCAGTATCGAATAATACAGAAGCAGTCAAGTTGTTGAGAAGGAACGTACCCGTGACCACATTCGGGTCTTGACGGGCTTCCCCAGATTTCAGTACAAAAGCTCTTCCTCGAGCATTGTTGTTGTTCCTGTTGTTGTTGTTGTTGTTCAGTTTTGGGCAGTCTTTCTTGAAATGCCCCGTACCGTTGCACCCATAACAAGTCTTTGGTGCAGAGGTGTTGGTGTCAGTGGTGTTTGATCTACAATCCCTAGCCAAGTGTCCAAATCTCTTACACTTGCTACAGGGACAAGAACCATGGTGGTGTCGTTGGCACTTGGAGCAATAGGGTTTGGTTCCCTTATACGCCCCCTTGTCATCAGTACCAGAGGTGTAGGCTTTAATGGTTTCAGGTTTCTTGTTTTGGTGGTTGTTGTGGTTGTCGGACCATTTTCTTTTGTTGCTGTTGGAGGTTGGAGTGGGTGGTTCTGGGTCCTCGTTCATGGCTAGAAGTTCATGGGCCAACCGAATGGCACCATGAAGAGTGGTTTGTTTTGACGAGGCGACATTCCCCCGGACAGGTTCCGGGAGGCCGCGGATGTATTTCTTGATCTTTTCGGGTTCAGTACCCGCCATAGTCGGGCGAAGGACGGTGAGTTGTTGGAATCTGGTGGTGTATCCAACGATATCAGTTCCTTGTACTTTCAAGTTCCAGAACTCTTCGTCCAGTTTGTAAAGTTGTTCGGCCGGGCAATACTCATCAGTGAGCATTTTCTTCAGATCCTCCCAAGGGAGTAGATAAGCTGTATCAATACCCACAGACTGGGTATAGGAATTCCACCACGAGAGGGCACCATCTTCGAGGGTGCAGGTGGAGAACTTGACTTTGTCGTCCTCCGCACATTTGCTGATGCGGAAAACGGATTCCATCTTTTCAAACCATCTAATAAGTCCGATGGCTCCTTCGATACCCTTGAAGCTCAAGGGTTTGCAGTTTTGAAAATCCTTGTATGAACAAGGTTTAGCAGCAGAAGTTTCAGCGGCATCGCTGTTTCTTGTGGAACCAGGTGGAGTGTTCCGAGCTAAGGCTTCAGTAACAGCCTGGGTTATGAGTGAAGTGATCTGAGCATCCGTGTAAGGTCTTGTCTTTGGCGGCATGACTCTTCAATAAAAGAAATGAAGATACATGAGATTTTGCAAGAAGGTTGTATGTATTTCAGATGTACATGTATAAAGATGGTAATACATCACATCAATATGAAAAAGAAGTATGGCAATTAATATGAGTTGAACAACAAGAAATATTTGATAGATGATACGAGTTCAAAGGTTACATCCTACAAATGTATTACAAAAGGTGTCGGGAATTGTTACATCCGACTGAAACGTAGAGTAGTGCTTAGATAGTTACTAGATTACAAGATAGATTACAAGACAAAGACTACACTAGTCTTAACGTAGGTTAATCTGTTCCATCATCGTGACAAGGCGATCCACAGTGTTTGCAAGCCTGCTAGCTTGTCGGGCGTTGTCTTCTGCTAGCGCTAGTCGTTGGGTTAGTCCACGCGCATACTCTTCTGCCTCAAGTGAGCGCTGCACATATTCATCCATCCTTTGTTGCAGAAGGGCATTTTCCACCCTTATTTCTATTATTTGGTTGCGAAGGACGTCCATGTTGTTGTTAGTGGTTTCCAGATCGTCGGAGACTTGTTCTATGCGTTCGAGAGATGTAAGTCTCCAGTTTTAGTTGGTTTCTTGCAACACGACATCCATGGTGCGAAGTCGTTGCTCGTGTTGGTTCACCCTAGCGGCTAAGGCCGGCAAGGTGGAGTGAGTGGGGTATGGGCCAGCTCGAGGCAACCTGTTGTTCCTCCTTGCTACCCTTGGGTTCTGCGACCCGGTTTGAGAACGAGATGAGTTGGATGGGGTGTTTGCCATTTCTGAGACGAAGCGTTAGTAAGTTTGAGGCTAATATATATACATATATCATATCTAGCCTAGTGTCTAGCACGTATTAAGTAATGGTCCGGTTCTCTCGTAGTCAGAGTCAACTATCGTATCCCTGTTCAACATAATCATTTCAGATCTTACATCATATTTCCTTAATTGTACATAGTTGATCAGGCTATGTTAAATTAAAGTTGTATGCTGTAATTCCTGAACTAGTCATGTCTAATAAGAGAATACTGCCTAACGGTCATAGTCTAGGCCCACTAAATGCAACCTAGTTCACTATAACCTTAGGCTCTGATACCAATCTGTAACACCCCCAAATTTAACGAGTTGCGGAAGCATACTTTGGGTGTTACTAATCAATATACAAAGCACAAGATATATAGCAAACGACCTCTAAATGAGACGTTTGTAAAATAGTTACATTTCATAATTTGAATCGTTTGAAAACCGTAGGTTTTCGTACACAAAAATGTAGTTTCCTAGAGTCCGCGCGTATAGCGGAAGATTCTATTACATAATCATAGTTACAAAAGATAATGCCAAAGAATCTTCGTTAAATGCAGTTTGTAAATCATGCGACTCTAGCTAGCAATCCTGGAGTGAACCTACTCCGTAAGTGTACCTGAGATGCAAAGCTAGAAAGTGTCAACCAAAAAGGTTGGTGAATCTCACAGGTTTAGTAATAAGTAAGTGTTATGAACCACAAGTATGTACCCGTATTGCTATCAAGCAAAGTAAGTTAATCAGTATATCAGTACGGTGCCATGAGCTCATAAGTTGAAGCTTAACCGTGTAGTGTGAAATAAATCACGTACCCCCGTGAGTGCTATCCGCACACTCATATGTAACAAATACTAATATGTCTGTTTCTACGTGTAAATCAGTACGTGGTGGCGCTACCACCCCAGACAGGGATTGTCAGTCCCAAATGGATCCATTTACTAGTACTCGCGCTTAAGACCATAACTAACAACTTACGATAAGGAGGCTTTCAGTGGATAAAAGTAACTCATGCGTTTGTTTGTAATCAGTAATGTTTTCAGTAATGTTTTCAGTTCAGTACATTGTGTTCATGCGTAAAACAGTTGCTAAGTATCTCACCCCAAAGTATAAAACAGTAGAAGTGGGGCTGTAAGACTCACCTGAGTCGAGCAGTGGTAAATAGCAAGTAGTAGTAAAGCAAGTAGGTTCTCCGAACCCGTAACCTTCTAGTGCCTAAACACGTAAGGTTAAGTAAGTAGATGTCTCGCAAGACCATCTAGGCTAGTTGTTCATACAACCCGTTGTGTGTAATGTTGGTTCGTTCTCGTTTGTATCAAAGTATACGGCCCGTTGGTGATTTGTTATAATTAAAGTTTATCATTTATAACGCAATTTAGTGTAATTGTAATAGAAAGTATGTTCTATGACGTTTGTTAAGTCGTATGACATAAGTATTTGAAGTTGTGTAAGTTCGACACTTAGTAAAATCTGACTTTTCAAGGTTCTGTCATGTGCGACGTAGCGTGCGACGTCGGGTGCGACGTCGGGTGCGACGTCAGGTGCGACGTCAGGTGCGACGTGGGCATGTACGTCGCATGATGCGACCTTCGCAAATCAATGCGACGTAGGAGGCAGCGTCGCTAATGCGACGTTGAGGTTTTTATGCGACGTAGGCCGCGACGTCGCAGAGGCCCCTGGCCAAATGCGACGTAGCGGTCTGATGGCCGGAATTTTTGTCGAAAACGAGTTTTCCGGTTTCCGTTGGGTCCAAATCTTTTACCCAACCCTTATATGAACATATTAAGCCTATTTAAACCATAAACTAGTAAAAATGATCAAAAACGAGAGATGTCGGGATTTGTCGGAAACTTACAAAGTGTCGGATTGAAAATCCGAAAAGATGAAGTTGTAGATCGTGTGATGGTGAACGTTTTTCTCCAAAGATGTGGTATGATTCGGCGTCGTTTAGTATGTTTATTTGTCGATTATGTGAGGTTTTTGGGTGTTGGTGGTGATTAGAAAGAAAGAAAGAGAGAGAAAAGAGAGATAGAGTGTGAGGTGAAAATGAGAGGAGGAGAAGAGAGGTGGGGGTTTTTACCTCCACTTTTCGTTCCCCGTTCTCCGTGCGGTGTTCGTTTTCTCCGTCGTTTAAGCGTTAAATATTTATTTTACGCGTTTAATTATATTTATAAATCACAAATCTCGTTAAATAATTTATTTAAATTATTTTATTAAATCTTTAATAGGTTAAATTAATTTTAATCACTTTTGTTTATAAAATCGTGTACGTTTTATTCGAGTAGTACAAGTCAGTTATTAACTATTATAAAATAGCATTTCAGTTATAATTGCGTTATTTTAGTTTATAAACATTTGTTCACCAACGTCCGTGTTAACCGAATAGAATTTCATTCTATTTAAGTTGCGTACGATTTAATCAAATCGCAAAGTTGTATATATTAACCAACATATAATCTGATACATAAATTAGCCTAATACAGAACTAATTACATGTATTAACAAAGAGTTAGGCGCTAATACTAGCCCTAATTTGGCGGTTGTTACAATATATATATATATGCATCATTAAATTAAATGGCTATAAAACATAATAATAATACAAAATTTAGTTGATAATAAAATTTAGTTCTATATTTATCATCTCTTCTTACAAAATATATCAAATTATCAACGAATAATTATATAACTGCTATTTTTCATCAAACCCGTGTACAAAATATATCAAATTATCAATGAATAATTATATAACTTTTATTTTTCATCAAACCCGTGTATACACGGGTCAATAAACTAGTGATAATATGATATATGAGTAAGGTTCAAATGAGTCCATGATTTTTGAGTGAGATTAAGGAACCAATAATATCATGCCACATGTACAAAGAGAATGTTCCATACTACAAAACTCATTTACCCCAAACATCAATTATCTCACAAATGACAAATCAAAAAATCATGAAACTTGCACCATATTTTTCAGCGTTTTATCCTCTTCGATTTGCCGTCCCTCAAGGCATACTTTCGATAAAAAAATTTCAATTTTTTGGTGAGTTTTATAAATTAGTAACACATGTGTTAGTGAATGATTGTACATTTTATTTACGGTCATGGTTAGGGTTTAGGGTTAGAGTTTAGGGTTATGATTTAGTAGGGTTCATGGTTTAGGGTTTAGATTTTATGTTTTAGTAGGGTTTAGGGTTTAGTATGATTTAGGGTTTAGAGTTTTATAAAGCGTTTAGGGTTTATGGTTTGGTGTTTAGGGTTTAGGGTTTGGGGTTTCGGGGGAGAAACCCCAAAACCCAAACCCTAAACCCTAACCCCTAAATCCCAAACTCTAAATGCAACACTCTAACTCATGTGTTAGTAACATATGAAACCCACCAAAAAATGGAAAAAAAAATTCGTCGGAAGTATGCCTTGAGGGACGGTAAATCGAAGAGGATAAAACGCTAAAAATTATGGTGCAAGTTTCATGATTTTTCGATTTGTCGTTTGTGAGATAATTGATGTTTGGGGTAAAGGGGTTTTGTAGTATGGAACATTCTCTTTGTACATGTGTCATGATATCATTGGTTCCCTTAGTCTCACACAAATTTTTAGTCTCATTTGAACGGATTTGTGGTGAAGAAAGAGCACTCTCTGACACCATTTATTGCGAATATAGTTGCTGGTAATTAGAGCACAAGGTGTGGTAACCGGTGTTCTAGACAGTGTTCTGGAGAATGTTGAAAGTGAGAATTTTGTGGTGTGGTAAAAAGTATTCACAGTGTTCTGAACAGTGTTCTGGTATTTTTTATTATTTGTTTTATTTGAAAAATAAGAAGAAAACAAAACATAAAAAGAAGAACATTGAAGACCCCAAAGTTCTGCAGAGGGCACTGAACACAAAATTTTACCAGAACACTGGTGATAACACTGAGGCGGTGTGGGAGAACACTGAGCCTCAGTGTTCTCGATCAAGAACACTGATGCCACGGAGGACGACACCTTGTGCTCTTATGGCCTTAAACATTTCATATAATTTGTTGTTGACCGATAATATATAAAATTATAAATACATCATTTTTGCTTACATCTTCTTTTTTTTTTTTATATATATGTATACAGATTCTACCATCTTTTCGGTCAACAACAAAAATACATTGAACCATTTTGTTACACAGTCAAAATACATAATTTTTTTTTGTTTTTTACAATCTTCCCTTTGTTTATTTGGATATTACTTTTACCATCTTCCCTTTTGTTTATTTGGATATTACAGTTTAAGTTCAATAATTTCAGAATTCACATTCTTGGACCGAAGTTGTTTCAGTTTTCAGTTCCACCCGTTTGGTCAAAAAGTCTACACGGTAAAATTTAGCTATAAAATTTCATATATCACGTGAACGCCATGTGAGGGGCACGTTTGTCCATATAATTTAATTTAATATAACAAGTTGTACAGTATGCATTATATTTATCAAATTGTGTTGTATGTAGTAAGATATGTGTTGTATTTATCAACCCCTAATATAACGATGTATACTCTCAATTCTCAAATAAAGAAAAAATCCTCTTGCTAGTTAATATGTATCGGTGAGTAAAATCGTGTACTCGTATAATTAATTTCTTGCACAAATGATATTATCAAAAAATAGTTACTAATGTTTTCTAAGCTATATATTTTTCCTGACCAACAATGTTTTCTATGTATCATGCAACCATCATCTCAAAAATTGCAGTTAAACAAATAAACAGTCACGAACAAACCGTACCCACCCATACTCTTCATTGTTCCCACATTGACATTCACAAAATATGTGAATAGACAAAAATAAAACATGCATAAAGAACACATAAAAAAAAAACTTACTATTTTCTTGATGCTTAACTAGTTAAGGGATATATTATTACTAAAAATAAAAATGTTACTCCGTATGATTTTGGACGGTGCAATTAGGGTTATTTTGGACCAAGAATGTGCATTTAATAAGTTTTGATCTGAAGTTGCCGTATGGATACTAAAGAGAGGCGCAACGCGTATTGCACTTTCTATAATTACAGATTTTAATTTAAATGCTTTATCTATACATACCCCCTAAAAATTACTCATCATACCACTTTTGCATTTTTTTTTAAAAAAAATACAGAAAAAGTACAGAATGTAAGAAAAAGTGATGGAATAAAGTACAGAAAAAATACAGAAAAATTAATTTAAAATAAATAAATAGTATATGGTGGTATATAGAGCATGTACCAATTTAAATTCTCTTTCCCTATTGATTTTGGTACTACATTATGTAACTTTTAAGTCTACGAGTACAGACTTACGTGTCATGTCAACAAATATTACCGACTTTCGTATGTAAACAAACTACCGACTCCTTTTCAATTTTACTGTCCACTCACAAAATACACGCAGTTTTAAAATAACATCATCATTCCAGTTACCTTTTTAATGAGATGATAGTTTTACCCTTTACTTTTTATCTACTTTTTTTTTTTATCTTGCATGAATAATTAGGGATATAAAAGAACTTTACAACATTATTTTTATCAATATATGAAAGTGGACAATAAATTTTGGATATCAATAAAGGAAATATAGAACTATAAAATTGGGAAGAAGGGTAGGGATGGCAATGGATCGGATATTGATCGAATGATGCCATATCCGCATCCATATCCATTTAAATATTTTCGTCCATATCCGTATCCATATCCATTTAATTTCAATTCATCAGTCCATATCCATATCCGATGGATTAAGCGGGTTAATGGATGTCCGTTGGATATTCAAAAAATGTTAGAAAAAAGTTCCTAATATGAAATGAACCCGACAAATATTGTAAAAAAATAAATATAACGTAACATACATACATCTATTCACAAAAGTGTGCAAACATTGTCAATCAACGAAGCATAATTTGTTACAATATATTACAAGTAAACATATATTTAGACAAAAATGTAAATGTACGTGTTCTCCTTATTTATAGGTTAATCACACATGTTTTGATTGTTATCTATCGTGAATTGTGACTTCACTATATGGTTGTAAGCAAAGCTTCGCTCAGCACGATAAATTCATGCATTAAGATTTGCTATATAAATCAAAATACAAAATAAAACTCCTCAAATATACATTAGATATTTAAAATTTACGACTTTATGTATTCAATAACACCTTAATTGTTTATGGTTTATATTTATGTAGATATACACACACACACACACACACACACACACGTATATAGTTATATACATATATTGTATTTCGGTTGAAATGGATAAATCCATGGATGATAAATTTTCATCCATATCCGATCCACTATTCATCCACATCCATATCCATATACACTATTAATCCATTTCGATCGTCCATATCTACCATTAAGTGGATGGATCGGGTGGATATCCACCGGATCAGGTGACCATTGTCATCCCTAAAGAAGGGTGTATGTTTGGATAAGAGCAATAGTAGTGGACCGGTTCTCAACGATGTTCACCACCAAGAATGCCGAATACTATGTTATAGTGACGTATTAGGGCCCGTTTGTTTCGCAGAATGTTTTGGAAGGAATTGGAATTTATGAAAGGAATTGGAATTTGAAGAAATTGGAATTGAAAAGAATTGGAATTTGTATGAAAGTAATTGTGTTTGGTTAGTAAAAATATATCCATGGAATTGGAATGTAAACATTATCAAATGACAAAATTATCCTTTCAATATTTTATAAACTTCTTTATATTTTATATAAACTTCTTTATATGTCTTTCATTCATACTTTATCTTTGTAAGCTTATCAATCTTACAAAAATTTTACTTTTTACAAATTCTTATATACAGCTAGCTATTGTTATATTATACAAAAAAAAATATATATATATATATATATATATATATATATATATATATTGTAAATATAAATGATAAACTTATTTAGGAACAAACACACATCGGTAGCTACTAGAACCATATCTAAAACACTTTGTTCACCTGCTACAACTTACGATGTCCTCGATTGAAAAAAAATGATTATATACATATCCAAAGAAAATGTGAGATCCATGTCATTAGCTGCTAAAAAATATGATGTGTTATGAAAATCGCAGAAGAAATAAACAAGATCTTGTGAAGTCAAACAAGATCTACATGGGAAATGACTATGGTGCGGCGGTGGTGCATCTTGCGGTGGTGTGGTGGTGCAGCAGTGTGACGGTGTTGGTGATAGCGACGAGGTGTGACAGTTGTTTGTAGTAGTGACCGGAGTGAGTAGTGTGGCACTGTGGCGGTGTTACTTGTAGTGACGAAAGTGGCTGGTGGTATCCCGTCACCGGAAGGTTGGGGATGGAAAGGTTGAATGTCACAGGAGATGGATGGAAGGAAGATTGGGGTTTTATTTTTGAAGGGTTTTTTTGGTAAAACTGAAAACATTCCATTGTATTTGTAAACTTTCCTTCTATTTATTGATGGAATCTTGAATTCCCGTATGTAAAGGAATTCGATGGAAAATATATGAATTCCATTTCCATTCTTTTCCAACCAAACACACAAATGACGGAATTCGAATTCCAATTCCGAAGAATTCCACGAAACAAACACGCCCTTAGTGTTCAATCACTTCCCTTCGGTGTTCCTAACAATGTTCTCATCAAAGTTATTCTACAACGTCTCAGACAAGCCATCGTTTACTACTTTTTGTTTTTTAATATGTTTTTGCAAACCATAAAATCGTTAATACCCCGCTGACTATATATCACTATAGAGGTATTTCCTTGACGTATTTTTGGTTGAATTTTGATATTACACTAAAAGGAAACCTATTATATAATATTAAAAAAAACAACAACTAAAATGTAATAAACTAAGAAACTAAATCATCATATATAAATATTTTTGTTCGAGTATCCAAATGCTATACGAAGAAACCGTACAAAATAAACTATTTTTGCTTTTGGCTTGAATTTTAACATCATCATCATCATAGATAATATGATTTTATACTTTGGGATTAGAGGGGATGGTGAATCTCACTTCTTTGATTTTTTATCTCACATTCACTCCATTATAATCACACTACATTTTAATAACGTTGCATCTTAAGAAAATTACATTTTAACAATATTGCATCTTATCGTTATAAATTTGTGACAAAATGCAACTATTTCGCCCGATCCTCCTTCCTCTCTAAACCATCGTCTCCTCTAAAGTGCAACCCTAATTTAATTTACGGAATTAAAAAGTTGGAAAATATTTCATACACACGTACGAGTTTTGGGATCAGGGGAGAGTACTATATTTGTTGTAAATAAATACATATTTATTTTAGCTAAAAGATGGGATTTGATAACCAACGCAATTTTGATAAACATGTGTTTTATCTTCAAACAAACTTTTAGAAACTAACAAAAATTATATTAATATCTTTGTTACGTTTACAATATTATACGAGTATTATTTTTACCAATTCCACGTCAATATAGTATCCATCCATCCATCCATCCATATATCCTAGTAAAAAAAAATGTAAATCATTTTAGGTGTATTATTACTCTTTTACTCACACCATCTCCGTGAATGTGAATCTAATCTTAATTAACGCCCAAACGGCTTTCCTGTTACCACTCTTCACTTTATAAATACCCCCACATTACATCTCACTCACTTCCTTCTAATAACCTAAAACACTCTCTCATTTTTATTTCTTTTTTCACCACTCTTGAATCATCCAACCTCATTTCCGCTATCGTTTTCGTGTTTGTAGCCATGGCAACACGAGCTCAGATGGATCAAAACTATGGCGATAATAGTAGTAACGACGGCAAGGTTTGTTTCTAAATTTATATATATTAATTAATTAATCGCTAATTAGTTTATGATTTAGTTCACGTGTCATTAGTTTTATACGACATATTAAAAAACTTTTCGTTTGTTTGATTGATATGTTGATTTTTTCGACTTGAGAACACGAACGATGAGTTTGATGCATGTTGATGACTTGTCGACTATTATATGAGATCCGTTTTAAGGTTTGATAGACGAGATTAACTAATGAACATGTTTTCAGTCTAATCTATGAGTATGATTGTTTTCATGATCCTTTAGGTCAGGTGTTAGATCCGTATATTCTCCAAAAGTTTAGGAGACTTATTAAAACCTATTTTTATTAGAAATTATATTAGGATTCATGGTGAGGGGTGAAATGTAACATTAGTTGTAAGTATGGGTACCATAATTGTGCAAATCCAATTTATATGACCGTCGATAAACAGAAAAGCGTTACTGCAAATTTAGAATTAATGCTTTTCATATGATGATAATATAATTAATTAATGCCATTAGTTTATTTTTGGTTATATTAGCTGTAAAAATATATTGATCATGATGATGATATAACTAATTTCAATTTGAATACTAATTAATATTGTTACATGTTATGCATGATTTATGGTAAGTAAGGGCTATAATTAGGTATTAGACGACTGTCGTTAATTACGCACGTGATGTGGAAATATTCACCGGTTAAAGAAATAGTTAAAATTTATATCTGGAACTCCTTAAAAATATGCCAAAAAGGTGGGGCACGTAACTACCATGACACAACGCTTTAACGTGCCCGCAATTACTGTCCATCTACGCCTCTAATTTTCATAAATATATAAGGTGAAGTTGGGTAACGGGTCGTAACCTTATTTCGTAGAATTTATCCTTAGATGAACTTCTAATTTCCTTTGAAAACGTTTTGCGAATCAAACGAACGTTTGTTTTTTTTCTTTTCTTTTTAAAAAAATTAAGGGCTAGCTCTCTAAGTTTTATGCAACAATATAAATTCTTACTCCCGAGTGACACAACTTATCAAAAAACAAGATAAGAAATCAAGGACAGTTGGTACTTTTGATATCGCCAAGGGCGGATCTTCCTTAGGGCCGGGAGGAGTGCCCGGCCCCCCTAAAATTCGAGTGCTAAGTACTATATATATAACGATCTTCCTTGCATTGCATCAATATATGAAGTGTTTTTAAGTGCATAGTGTATGTTTTAAATAGTTAATATCAGTTTGTTCGAGTTATAAAGAAAATAAAAATTAAAGCTTATGTTTGATGGAGGCACGAAGCCATGGAGGTGAGTTGCAGTGGGAAAGAAGTTGCAGGTGAGAAAGAAAGAGTCCCACGGCCCCACTTTTTTCTATTTTATTAAATTTCTCTTTAGTTCTCTCGTATTATTGAATATATACTTAACCCCTTCATTTGTATAAGCTAACAGTTTAACCCTCTATTTGTAGAAAGGATAAGAAAAATACTTATATATTCATATATTTCAAAGTATTATTTTGGATTATTACCTACTAATTAAATATATAAAAAAAATCCATTTCAGTTATTATTATATTTAAAGAGTTAAAGTATATATTATTACCTACACCATTTCAAAATATTGCATAAAAACCATTTCAATTACTATTTTTAACTATAGCACAAGGTCATCATGAAACATGAGATGGCCTGAGTACTATTATGCTTAGCAACCATATTTAAATGAATTTGTTTATTTACCTATAAATGTTTAGATAAGAGCATGTCTATCTATTTATTGATAAATACTAATTTAAGAAAAGATTATAAACTTAATCGCTTACTTCTTTTGCATAAAAAAACCAAATGTTCAAGTATACTTTTGGTCTCCTAATTTTCGCCCCCCCAAACAATATGTTCAAGTTCCGCCCCTGGATATCGCTTAAACATAACTTGATCACCAATTTATATGTGCATGTACTAATAATGAGGTGTGTATAACAGGTTGACACCAGAACTGAAAGGGAGAAACAACTCGATGAATGGCTTCCGATCACATCCTCAAGGAATGCGAAATGGTGGTACTCTGCGTTTCACAATGTTACTGCTATGGTTGGAGCTGGAGTTCTTGGTCTCCCTCATGCCATGGCCCAACTTGGATGGTCAGTTGTTCCATTTTGTTTCGAACTATATAATTACACGACTTGCACACATTTTATACTCTTTGATAAAGTATTTTTATCAAGTTGTACGTATACATGCGTAGATAAGTAAAAGTGCATAAATATAAAATCAAAATCGTTTCTTTCAATCGTAGACAAATAAAAGTGTTATGTTTTCTACACATTTTTAAGTGTGAATACGTAATTAATTTTTTTAAGTGTAAATATATTATATTAGGAGCTCAAAATTGTTTATAGATAATTTATGCAAAAATATAGGTGAGAACGTGTGTTATATTTCTTGTAATGTCACTAATGATGCACTGAAAATGGAAGTTACTTAGATCATTTGTTGAGAAGTTAGTACTTATATTTACTAACTAGATTCATGGATTTCAGGGGTCCTGGAATGGCAGTACTGTTTATCTCATGGGTTGTAACTCTATACACATTATGGCAAATGGTTGAGATGCATGAAATGGTGCCTGGGAAACGGTTTGACCGATACCATGAGCTTGGCCAGCATGCGTTCGGTGAAAAACTTGGTCTTTACATCGTGGTTCCGCAACAACTGATTGTTGAAGTTGGTGTTAACATTGTGTATATGGTCACTGGAGGGCAATCCTTGAAAAAGTTCCACGATTTGATTTGTGGAGATCACTGCAAGGATATTAAGCTCACTTACTTCATCATGATCTTTGCTTCTGTCCATTTTGTTCTTTCTCATCTCCCCAATTTCAATTCCATTTCTGCCGTGTCTTTGGCAGCAGCAGTCATGTCCCTCAGGTACACTAGTTTTACCCCAGGCTTCAAATGAGTCATTTTTTGAAATTGGTCGAAACGGGTCGGGCTGATTTGAGCTGACATGCTAATACCAAGTTGTGTGTTTTTGAGCTTTCTGGTTACCAATGCGTTAATTATGGCTACCAAAACTATAATAATATAAATCTTCTAATTAAATGCATTGAAAATAGACTTTGAGTGGCTTTCTACCTGTTTGCTATGTGACCAGCCAGTTCCCCTTTTAGCTATTTGTATTTTATACATATTTTTTATATTTAGCCAATTTAAATCAGTTTTAGGAAAATAACAATAACCCAAATCGATCATTTTATAAATAACTAAATATAGTATGTCTAACCTCAAATCAACTAGGCATTAGAAACAAATAGTGTGAATTAAACTAAATCTATTGTGATGCAGTTACTCTACAATCGCATGGACTGCTTCCGTGAAAAAGGGTGTGCAACCAAACATAGAATACGGATACAAAGAGCATACTAAAATAGGGACAGTACTCAGTTTCTTTAATGCATTGGGTACAGTTGCTTTTGCATACGCTGGCCACAATGTAGTGTTAGAAATTCAAGCCACCATTCCTTCAACCCCCGAAAAGCCTTCAAAGGGACCCATGTGGAAGGGAGTAGTGGTTGCGTATATAGTCGTGGCCATATGCTATTTCCCAGTTGCTCTTATTGGGTATTGGATGTATGGAAATTCTGTCTCGGACAATATCTTGATCAGTTTACAGAAGCCCACATGGATCATCGCAGCGGCTAATTTTTTTGTGGTGGTTCACGTTATTGGAAGTTATCAGGTACAGATTATATATCTCCACTTAAGTGGAAAAATGGGCGGGTCACACAAATAAGCGAACTTGGGACTAAACAAGCACTTTTTATGTGGGTTGAAACGAATAAGTTGAATTGAAACCCTTTTTCTTAAGGTTGCAAGACTTTTTATAAATAAAAATAGGGTGTTTGGGTTGTGTAACTTTTTGCTTAAAGGCTATTTGGCCTGTTTCTATGTTTGAGATTAAACATAGCCGATGTCTGACATTGTTATATTCCCTCTAGATTTATGCAATTCCCGTTTTTGATATGATCGAAACTGTGCTGGTTAAGAAATTAAACTTCACTCCTAGTTGGATGCTACGCTTCATTACAAGGAACATATACGTTGGTAAGTGACGATTTCTTATAGTTTATAACTATTATTTGACCTTTTTAAATAACTAAATTCTTTCCTTTGGTCGCAGGATTAACAATGTTTGTTGCCATTTGTGTTCCTTTCTTTGGTGGACTTCTGGGTTTCTTTGGAGGATTTGCATTTGCCCCAACGACTTATTTCGTAAGCAACATTTTATCTGTTCATAGCAATTTCAGCCCAATTACTTATTAATGGATCAATTTCTGTTGATCTTATTATTAACATGTCAAATGAGTAAATTAGCTTAAATATAGGTTAAGTCGTCTTAATTTTTTTTACCCCGTAATGGAGTACTTAAATCACGTGTATGTATTACTTGTTTATAAAAATATTTATAAATTTATAGAATAAAACTATTATGGGAATCCAACCCCACAAGTTTTCACTTACTACCCAACCTGTTTATTTTGCCACCTCTAATTACGTGAGTTTTGACTTTATGTTTCAGCTACCTTGCATCATGTGGCTTACAATCTATAAACCGAAGAAAATGAGCTTATCTTGGATTACTAACTGGGTACGTAACCGTAAAATCTTAGGAACTTTTTTTCATTATCATAAACACATTACTAACTGGGTACGTAACCGTAAAATCCCAGGAACTTTTTTTCATTATCATAAACACATTACTGTATAGTGAACATATCCGCTGTGTGTTACAGATCTGCATTATACTCGGAGTTGCTTTGATGGTAGTCTCACCTATCGGAGGATTAAGGCAGATCATCAAAGATGCCAAAACATATAAATTCTTCAATTAAGTTCACGTCTTAGTAGATCAAACTAAACAAGCTTAGGTTTCGTACGGATTTTAAAGAAGTCGAAGAAGCTTGTGGCGACGTTATCACTTTATTTATAACTTATGCCTAGTGATCGATTAGAAAGATATTTATGGGATTTCAAACTTTTCCACTAGTTCGTTTCTACTTTTGATGTTAAGTTGTTTGTGTCTGCATACCTTATCAGGATTCAGGAGTATTAGCTGCATCAAATTAGTATTTTCATTGATAATCATTGCATGGATTAGTTTATCTACATACATGATTCTGCTCCTGTGTGATTTTGTTTTTTTCACAAAATCCTGTAGCATTTTGTTCAACTTGAGCAAATTGTTAATACCACCAATATCAGCGATAAATTCATCCTTTAAAACTCCATTGCTATATAAAGCATGATCGTCGTCACTCTCCAGGCACATGTTTTCGTTACATAAAGCCTTTTACATATTTCTAAGATTTGATTTATATACCTTTGATATAATCAAATATGTTATGTTATGGCTCACAAAATTAATAATTGTAAGAGTTAATTGCATGAACGGTCCCTGTGGTTTACACACATTCTTACTGTTAGTCCCTATACTTTGTTTGTTGCGTGGACAGTCCAAAAATTTAAAAGTTGTTGCATGCTTAATCCCTCTTCTACCTATAATGACTAAAATACCCTTCGCTGGCCGAGCAAAATAGATAGTACCACCAAGGGTATTTTAGTCATTTTAGGTGGATAAGAGACTAATCGTGCAACAACTTTTTTGTTTTTGGACTGTCCATGCAACAAACAAAGTATAGGGACTAACGGTGAGAATGTGTGTAAACCACTGGGACCATTCATGCAATTCACTCTAATTGTAATGTATAACTTCTACTAAGACCATTTGCAATGGTGAAGCCCATCAAGGGGCGTTCTGGGCGCCACGTCAGCGTCAGAACGCCCAGAACGCCCATCGTTTCCCCTAGGCCCCACCATTTTAATTTAATTTTCATTTATTTTAACAAAAACAAATACATTTCATTAATTACTAAAGATACAATACAATAAAATTAAACAAACCACACTAAAATAAAAATAATAGTACATAAAAAAAACAGAACAAAATAAAATTCATTGAATCCATTGTGTGTTTTTTGTATGAATTGAGAGTGTTTTTGATGAATGAATTGTGATTTGGGTGTGAAAAACTAAGGTAGTGTGTATGTATATATATAGGTGTAAAAAAAGTAAAATAAAATAAAAAAAATTGGCATACATCCGTTGATACAAAACGGTCATAAAAAAAAGCATTTTTAAACATTTTTTTTTAAGCCTGACAGCTAGTTTAAAAAAGAATTTTTTTTTAAAAAACCATCAAACGGTCAAAAAAAGAAAAAGAAATTAATAAAATAAACGTGGGGCCCACCTGAACGCCACTTCCACCCTCCGTGCTTCCTTGCTCGCTGCCCCCAGAACGCCCCATTGCCGGCGTTCTAGGGCGTTCTCCGTCGAAAAAATGGCCATGAACGCCGCGTTGCGTGTGGTCTAATAACAATTATAACCAAGACATAGGTAGTCTACTCATACCCCTAGTTGTTATGGTGGTGTTTGGCAGCATATCTTTTTATAAATTAAAAGAAAATGATAATTAGGTAATCAAACTTAATCTCACCCTTTAAATGATTTAATATATTAAATGTGAACCATTGATCTTAAATTGAAAAGGATGACTACCTAAATAATGTTGATGAGGTGATAAATAGACTAGATTACCCCTACCCTTTTAATAAGCAATTAATTCAAAAATCCAATCTTCTTTATAATCTTTAACGTTCTCAAATAATTTAGAAAATATTATTTAATTAAGCATTAAAATAATGTATTTAAAGCTAGCTTAATGGAAAAAACTTACTAATCTCACATTCAAGATCATTTATCTACATTCACTTCGTTTTTTATTTTATTTTTTTCATCATACTATTATTAATTATTAAAGGCATCAATCTTTAAGTAATGTATAAGGTGTTTACTTTTTGTCAACTTATTTGTTATTATATATTATTATTATTGACAAACTTATTTGTTGGATGACTTATTTAGAAATAAATAATAAACTGATTAAGAGAAATATATAACGTTATGCTATAATTTTTTAACTATGTTATAATTAGGCTTTAATTTGTAGTAGAAAAAATAACTACTTCAAAATCAAACTCCATCAGAATTCAATTCTATGACTTTAGTTACGGATGCTCACACCAACGTGCACGTCATCGAATTATATGCAGAGATACACGATGAGAGTCAATTGAATTGGAACAATTAGATTTACCATTTTGGCAACAGACGTGATTTATCATATAGTTCATTAGTGATGGCGATTTCGTTTTCAGGTATTGATGTTTTCTTATTATTGATCATAAATTCTTATATGAAGTAATAATAGTATTTGTTTTAAGTTTTACATTTTACCCTTTTGGATTAATAAATTTTCTTGATTTGTTTATGTAACATCCTCTCTTCTGGTCTGGTAATTTCTAATTTTAAACTGATTTATTTAATTGTGATAGAAATTATGCGATATTATTTGTTTAATTGAGAAACTTAGACAAATAAGTCCAACGACTTAATGTGGAAAGTAAATTGTTGTTTGTTTTAATTTACTATAGTTGACGGTAGAATAAAATAAGTTTCTCGCAAATGGTTTTTAGGTTTCAGGCAATAGATTAAAAGGGGACTAGTTTTAAGTGAATACAGGTCGAGGGAAATAAAATTGGGCCGACCTATATACTTTCCCAAAATGGAAAGAACTTCCATTTTTTTTTAAACTTTAAAACTTCAAAACCTAGAAACCATATATCCAAATTTGAAATACAAGTTGGAGCTGTGATTTGGAATTGAATTTCATCATCAACACCTTGTTCTTCTTTTTTGAATCTGTAAGTAAGCTTGAGTTAATTTGATTATGCCTAAAGTTATGGGTATTTGATTTATATGTGAATTAAAATGGATAAATTGATCTTTAATGTTATGAAATGGTTATTTGATGTTACAAACTGTTGTAGTTGATATTAGCCATGTTGAAATGATCATATAAACTGATTTTGGTGAAGTTTGGTTATAAAAACGGGTTTGAGTTTCTTGCTGTGCGATGGTTGCTGATACAGGGTAGGTACCCGGCGGGTAGAACCCGTACCCGGCGGGTAGTTCATCTAAACCAGGAACCCGACTGGTAAATCGGAGACCCAGCGGCTACTCGAGGCTTTAAAACCCATTTAAGTTTAGTTACCATGAAAGTTAATGTACCCCGCTGCTAAACCTTGTACCCGACGGGTACTTGGGCTACCCGGCGGGTAGTAACCCGTTTTGTGGCTTTTTGGTTTTAAGTCATTACAAAGTAAAATGTTGATAAGTATATGTTGATATGCTTTATTATGAACCATGAATATGATTAGGAACTTATTATCGTTATGTGAAAATATTTAGTTCCTTAAATTATGTTGGATATAAGTTAAGTATTGATGATCCTGATTACTAACTTATATTGATTGTTGTTCTCAGATCCTCCAAAAGATAAGTGACATCGGGATTCTGAGTTGTGAAGACAAAGGTATCGGTGAGTGGATTTAGAACTCACCATTTGATTTAGTTGTAACTATTTGGTTACAACAAGTAAACGTAGATATAATTGTTGAATTATTTAGTTAATATTGTTGATTATAAATCTACGTGCTATGTGTGGCCTTCGGGCATCAGTTGTTAATGAGGTCAACGAGTTGAACTGGTTGGTTGAGCTAGTTGATTATTATGTGAATTACAAAGGGTCTTGCTTCATTTGTTGTGTGTATAGAACCTGTGTTTGAGTATAATAGACACTAGCTATCGGTCTCGTCCATTTTGGTCATGCGGATATGTTTGAATAAGTGTTCTGGGAAGCCACCCGGGTATTATGGTATTCTCCAGAACCACAGATCCTCATTATTGTATTGTTGACTGATTGTATCATGTGTTTACAATTAATTGGTGTAAACATGTGGTTATGCTAGGTTGAATTGTGTGTGATGAATTCATTTACTTAGCTTCGTGCTAATCCCTCATTTTACTTCCTGCAGGTTCTATTTTGGGATGTGGGTTGCAGGAATATAATGCTCTTGTAGCAGGGAATGTTTGATGTTAGCGACTCTGATAAAGTTTGTTATAAACCATGTTTTGTATTATATAATACCCCATTTTGTAACAAGTGAACCGTATTTAGATTAGTTGTTAAACAGGTTGTATAAATGTTGCGAAAAGTTATACACTAGTTTTAATGTATAATAATGAAATAGGTAGTTTAAAGTATACGCTTTCGTGGTAAATAATATAATAAAAGTTGTATTCAAATGAGGGGTGTTATAGTTTATCTTGATTTTTACATAAAAAGATAAATGTTGATCTTGTAAATGTTTATCTTGATTTCTACATTAGTAATTCACCAATAATAATAGCCAACAATAAACAATCTAAGTAAATACATATTTATCTCTAATTGTTTACTATCCTTAGTTAATTGTTTTCTATTGAATTGGTTATAATTTAGTATTCTTAAATACGTTCATACGGAACTAAAACGTATGTATATTGTATATTTTAATTGAATTATAAATTCTATTTTATTTATAACCACCATTCCCAGTGTTCGACTCGGACTTACTTTAAAAGCTATATTATACGAATGGGTTATTCTTACATGGCTTGTGAGATAGTTATTTTAGTATTTCCATTTATTTAAAACTTGTTATTTTGTACTATATTCACACGACATCAAGTTTTTTGGCGCCGCTGCCGGGGATCGAACCCGGGTCACCCGCGTGACAGGCGGGAATACTTACCACTATACTACACACAAGTCAGGCAAGAATAACTCGTTCGTATAATATAGCTTTTAAAGTAAGTCCGAGTCGAACACTGGGAATGGTGGTTAAAAATAAAATAGAATTTATAATTCAATTAAAATATACAATATACAGATAAGGGGGATACGTTTTAGTTCCGTATGAACGTATTTAAGAATACTAAATTATAACCAATTCAATAGAAAACAATTAACTAAGGATAGTAAACAATTAGAGATAAATATGTATTTACTTAGATTATTTATTGTTGGCTATTATTATTGGTGAATTACTAATGTAGAAAATTACTTAGGCTTAAGCTAATCTTCATCATAGCAACACAATCATAAGGTTACGCAAAGTATCACTAATTATTACGATCTATCAGCAGTTTATTAGTACAATTTCATCGGTATGGCGTGAATCACAATATTACTTTACATCAATGAATTATATTCTTCATCTATCGCATAAGATTAAGATCAAGACATAAACACAATCACTTAATTTATAAAAACTTAATATGGTCATCCTCGAATAATATAAATCAGTTAACTATGTCAAGAACCATCATTAATATAATATAATACATATAATTCTTGTATAATAAACATTCAATAATATAGTTCCAACAATAATATAAATCTAAGCGAATACAATAAGTATTAGTTCATAATTAAGTTAAACATAATCATAATCAATATTCAATAGAAAACACATTCAAAATTAAATAAAGAATAAGATACGCAAACCAAAACCGTGAACCACGCTCCATACGCTTGATCGTAGAAAAACCCTTGCGAATCCGCGACTCTAAATTGCTCCTAAAACCCCTAGAAAGTGTTTCTAGTCGAATTTGGGGTTAATAATTCGTAACCTACGAATTATTAAGGTTATTGGTATGTTTTTCAAAGCTGGAAGGTGTTTTCTATTTATAATAGCTGAAAGTCGGTCCCAACCGGCAGTTGGAAGGTCCAACCGGCGGTTGGGTACTTTGTCTCCAAGTCAAACTCTTCGTTTCCACCAGATTCTAGAATTTTCGGTTCCAACTGCAGGTTGAAAGACCCAACCGGCGGTTGAGTTTTTATCCAAATAGGCTGAATTTTTGATATGTTGTAGCCCTATGTGTTAGCTAAATTCTTCAAGTTGAATCAACTCATTTGGACTCCGTATGAGAGAGTTATGGTCAAAATACTAATAGCGCGCAGAAAATTCAGCATTTACACTTTTCTTCGGCTTTTGATCTAATTTCCGCTTCTTTCATCCAAGCTTCATTTAAAACACTTATTTGATGTTTATCACTCCACTTTTGAGCTATTCTCTTTATTTCTTCAAGGTTTAAGCTTGAACTTCTTCGAGTCTTCATTTAATCTTCTTTTTCTTCAATCTTTGCCTTGTTTTCGTTCCTTTTCTTCAATCTCCATTTTAAAATACATTTATGCAAATATTAACAAAATAAGTATCAAAAATCATATAAATACACTAAAATGTATATAAATATAAGGATAAAATATAGTATCTATTTGATGCTTATCAAATATCCCCACACTTAAGTTCTGCTTGTCCTCAAGTATAATACTGAATAAAATTAAGATAAGCATCAAACTAATATTTAATAATCAAAATACTTAAATTAAAAATCTATTTCATAATTTAAAACTTTAAACAATTTAATTAACATGGATAACTATAATGTACAAATAAAAATTATTATTGTTAGTGCAACATATAGTTCATGAATGATTACGAATATATTTGTCCACTTTAAACAATCTATATTTATACTTCTGAATACACCTTTATTGTTAGTATGTATATTACTTATGATTTTCATATATGATATACTCTTAAATTTAATTATACAATTTTCTTTTATATTCCCATTAAATATATAAAATACATTTTAAAGAATCAAGACATTGGTGACAGGTCTGCATTTTCATGCAACAGAGCGACATAACTTGATTCAGGTAAAGCAGTTTTATTTAAATCAAACCAGCGGTGACAGGTCTGTACAATCGTACAACAAAGCGACATAGTTTGATTTTTATTTATTTCCGAAAATTTTTTCTTTCTTTTTGCTTTATTTAAGAATACTAATTAGAGACCAGGTCTGTACTTTCGTACAACAGAGGAAACAATTAGTAGACCCCCAAATGTTTTCATATAAGTATAAAGATATATAAAATTATCGCATGATAAATCTAAGAATTAAGACTTTTATGTCATACATCATATTATGTACCATAAAATAATATACAAGTTATTTTATTAAAATTTGTTTTTTTTTAAAAAAAATTCAGAAATCCTCATATAGATTGCCTATTAGTACATCATATCATGTAACTATATATCACTTATTATTAAGTAGCTTACGTTATATGTACAAAATAGTTAATCCACATTAAAGTCTAAACTTTTAAATATAAAACAAAACTTTTAACAAAAGTATTATAAATAATAAATACCTAGTTATTAACTTAAAAATTTTAAATTTTGATAAAATTTAAGAACAAACATAAACTTAAATGTTTAATTAAAGAAATTCTTTTTCTTACGAACCCTATCCCCACACTTAAAGTATACAATGCCCTCATTGTATAAAAATGATAAACTAAAGTGAGTAAGGGAAAGAAAAAGTAGAACAGAAAAACTCCCCTGACTTAGAAGCGATTATCGTTATCTGATTCGGCTTAATGGTTCATCTTTTCTATTTGTAGTTCAACGTATTGGTTTCCGCGATCTTTACTCAAAAATATACAACATCCACACTTTCGTAGTTAATCACGATTGCATTTAGCGTATGCAATAAGCCTTTAAACCCCTCGGTATCCCAAGTAGACGAGTTATAGTCTCGTGAGGGTTTCCAAGGAACATACCCACAAAGTTCATAATTAATAAGATAAACTTATTAAATTTCCAAAAATTTCAATGCATTGTTCAGCTGTACTATACTCCAGCCACATAAGTACTTATGAATTCTAGCAAAACTAACAAACAAATTAAACATACCAGATAATATAAAAATAAAAACTAAAATATTCTAAATAAAAACTAAAGTAAAAATAAAAATATTAAAAATAAGAAAGAAACACATAACCATATACTATTAAGTACTGTCACTATTGTCATTCCCCTTAGGCTAATTATGTAGCAAATATCTAAACCATTGCTATTCGTAGGTTATCCTCAAATAAAGCCAACCGCCGACTGACATAATCAACCGTGGATTGAATCTTTCCATTAATGCCCTAAATCACTAACCTATAAATAGTCTATATATTTTAATCTTAATGGCCCGTAGTTACTACTAGTTTATTAGCATCTCTAATTTTATAGCCAAATATCCTTGAAGATATATATTTCTAATTTAATCATCCAGTGCTTAAAATTAAATAGTCTCATACAGCTTAATATAAAATCTAATCATGACCTGGAACCCCAATTAAAAATTCATAATTTACCTCTTAGTGTGTTTTAAAGACCCAAAGATGTTTTTAACATATTAATCTTAAAGCCTCACATCTCATGATCATATTAAAGCTCCTAATTTGTTAAGAGTCCAAAAATTCAAATTATTAAGCTTATTTAAAAATTCAAACCCATAAGTTTAAAAATATGAAATTTTATTTTATTTTTTATTTTTTTTTTCAAATAAACAATTTTAACATTCAATCTTTTAGCCCACTTCATTGTAGTCCAAAACTTAATTAGCACAAATTTTCATCCCAATTTATTATAAAAGTCCATCCATTATTCCATAAAATAGGCCCAAGTAATTGTAGCTAAAAATCTTTCAATTTAAAAGCCCATGTGAATCAGCCCAATTTAAAAGCAATTTAGCCGAAACCTTGAGAAACCAGCCCAACCGCCGGTTAACAATGTCAACCGCCGGTTGGTTGCTAGCAGCTGTTTTCCAAAATAACGACCTTTATATCATATTTTGTTTACTTAGCCTTATTTAACTTCCGTACCTGAATTCCAATAGTGTTTTCTAGTAATTATGGTTTCTTATACCTATCCTTAAAAATACTAACTCTAAAAATAAAATAAAAATGTTCTAAACTAACACTAAATCTACCTAATATACAAGCACGGGTTGCCTTCCGAGAAGCGTTTGTTTTTGTTCGAGTCACTAGCTTGACTCCAACCTTACTTACCTAAAAATCTAGTGACTTTCCCCACACTTAAAACTAAGCATGTGTAACACCCCGAATTTCAGGAAATTAATTTCGTACGTGAAGATATTTTTATTACGAAATTTTATTATGTAAATAATAAGATATAAAATAAAACGTAAACGGTTTTATCAGTTCCAGACTGTGTAAAATAAAGGAATTAAAATGACTATGCAGTTAAATACGAGAATGGCCTGTAATTATCCTAATATGTTCTAAAAACTTCCTGAAACATCACAGAGAGTGGAGAAAAATTGCAGAGATCAAATCAACCATCAAAACTCAAACTCAATCTTTGAATTAAGCTCTAATCTTTCAATTGTTAGTTCCTCTCATCATCTTCTTCCATCATCTATCATAATTGTAAGTGAATACTTCATTCTTTCAACCTAATTATTGGGTTTTCATGGGGTTTTTTTTATATTGGTAAGATTAAATACGAAATTAGGGTTTTAAATTGAGAGAATTGATGTTTACTAGTGTTATTATGATCATGGGTAATTATATAACATGTTGAAATGGATGAATTCATGATGTGTGTTTATAGATAATTCTAGGGTTTCATTGAAAAGTGTATGAATTGGTGTTATTAAGCTTAAAAGTATTATTATTAGTGTTAATAGAGTATTATTACTATGAAAGAACAAGAATTAAAGTGAATTTTATGAGTTATGCTAAGTGTATGAAATTATGTAATTTAGCTTCATGGTGAAATTTATGGTGTTAATAGAATATGATTATGATTATGATGATAGAACAAAGATTAAAAAGGTAATATGGTCATGAAGATTAAAGTCATGTAATATGATTAGAGTTAAATTATGAGGATAAAAGAGTCATAAATGATGAATTATTAAAGTTGTTCATGGTGAATTGATGAGTTATACTAAGTTGTATAAAAAGTGTATGTTAATGAATTAAACTAAGTATAATCAAAGTGGGGGAGGCGTTTAATATGACAAAAAGATTATAATGATGATTAGTGCCTAAAAGTGTGTTATGTGTTATATATAATATGATAGGGATTTGATGACGTGGAAAGCTTATATGGATATGTGGTGAATCATCAAGTGTTGAGGTGAGTACTATAGGGGTTAAACGGGTAAGATCTGTGTATGTATGTATCTTAGTTGTATATATGTATAGTGGATTATATTTGTTTCATATGTTGAATCGATTGTATATGTTTCCGGATTGCTTCCGAGCAAGAGGATCATACAATCGGGTGGAAGATGTTTTGTTTCATATACTTGTATCATGACTTGTTTCTACATGTGGATTATATGAATGATTGTATGTGTTTCCGGATTGCTTTATAGCAAGAGGATCATACAATCCAGTGTTGATCAGAGAGCTAACTGCGGTTAGCATAGTGTTTACGAATACGTGCTTGCACGTTATGTTGATTAGCTAGCGTTGCTAGAATAGCCTTGTTTCCTACGAAGCCTTGTTTCTTATGATAGCGGATCCGCATAGTGTCTGTTTCTTACGTGGTGTTATGTTGATGTTGAGTAAGATTATATGTTGTTAAATATATGATATAGTGTTAATATGTATATGTATTATGTGTTATGTGGATTATTCGCTTAACTGTCTATATGCTCACTAAGCGGTGCGCTTACCCCGTTGTTGTTTCATGTTTTAAGTGGATGGTTAGTGCTTTCATGAAGGTAGCGTGGATATGGAGCTAGCTATGTGGTTAGAAATGCTCCATCTCTTTGAATTGTTGTTTTGATATCCAATTGCTTAAATCGCCCAAGTAAAGAGTTTTTGAATTAAATGTATGGGTCAATATGTAGTAGATGATTTTGAAAGTCAAATAGTGATGTGGAGTCTTGTGTATGTGTTATTGAAGGAATATGAAGTTATTTAATTATGATTGGTTTTGTTTCGGGTCAAAGTTGTTGATTTGTTGTAAAATGTCAAATTTGATTGGTTGGTCAAAATTGAAGTTGACAAATAGTCAACGATGTTGAAAATGTCAAATTTTAGTGGGATTGGATGTCATTTGGTTGAAATATGCTTATTTTGAGAAAACGGGTCAAATGGTGTCAAAATGGGCCTGAAATGGGTTGTAGAGTTAAACCGGACTATAGCGGATGTATGTTGGTTTTGTCGATTGTGTTAGACTTGTTTTGGTGAGTCATTAAAATGTGCAAGAAGTCAGAGTTTGAATGTGTGTGGTTTGTGATTTGAGTTGTCAATTAAAAGTGGTCAAAACGGCCTCTTTTTGGCGACACATCTAAAACAGTCATATTTGGGAAATTTGGAAAAGTGTAAAAAGAGAGTTTTATTATGTCAAAATGAAGGTGCGTGCAAATTTTCAGGGTTTAACTCATTGTAGTTTGGGAGTTATGCGTGTCGAAAGTTAGTATTCTTTAAAAAGTGTTAGTATTCTTTAAAAAGTGTTAATATTCTTTAAAAAGTGTTAGTATTCTTTATAATTCGTTAGTATTCTTTAAGTGTTAAAGGGAGTCGTTCAAACATGGTATTGATTTAAAATATGACTGGGACCTATAGAGTGTGATTTATGGTATAAAATAAGTGAGTAAAAAAAATGGTTTTGTTTTCGGGGCGTTTCAGCATGGATGGTAATATCTATAAAAAAAATGGTTCTGTTTTCGGGGCGTTCCATGATTTTCCAAAAATTGTGAGAAACTTGCTTTTCGCTCGAATTGCCAAAAAGGATCTTCATATTGATAAAACAATGAACTTGTGCTTATAGACACTACAACCGTTGGTTGTGTCGACTCAACCACCGTTTGGATTTCAACTGTTGACTGTGTTTTAATCCATATGTTGCTTGATATCAGATTACCGCAAATTCTGTTTTCTGTTTCGTTTCCAATCCTTACCATTGCTTGATCATTTTCTTCTAATTGTTCAACCTCCGGATGTAATGATGAAGTTTCATTAATAACTGGATCCATAGTGACTATTAATTCTTTTTCTGTCATAACCCCATCTTGGTTTCTCAATTCAACGATATTCTCTTCATTACAATCAAGTAACGAGAGTATTTCCTCATCAGAATCATAGTGATCAAATTTTGGAAAAGGCAACCAATCTACATCCATATCTTCTTCCTGTTTAATTTCACTAAAAATTTCATTAAAAAATAAGGATTCAGAGGATTGAGAGTACTTATCGATTTGATTGTCCATCCCCTCAAGTTGTTGAATGAAATCTCCTTGACTGTGGCCAATAGTTTCGGTATCTTCCATTTTTTCACTTGAGGTCTCCATAGATTGCGTAACGTTTACAATCACTGGTCGAGATAAACTTTTAACAGTATCTTTCTTAAGCTTTGGAAAAATTGATCCTTCTACTTCATTATAATCTCTATTCAAAGCAGCTGGATAAGGAGGCCGAAGTGTGTACTTTTTAATAATTTCTTCCGTCAAGGCTCTTGGGTAAGAAGGTGAAGGCGTATAATTGTTGAAATTTGGTTTTTCATTTGTATCGTGTCCTTCAATCTTGATTTTGCTAAGATTCTCCTCAAGTTTGCTTTCTATTTCTTTTAACAATTTCGCAATTCGTTGAATGGAATCACTTTGACTTTCTAGAATTGCTTCTTTTTTTTCCATTCGCATATTTGTAGTCGACATCCGACTCATTATCTCTTCCAAATTTACATTAGGTTTACATCCTTCATCTTCAGATTTGTCAAAATTTTCCACCTTGTCGCTTTCCATATCCTTCACAATTGGATCTTTATTCCAAAATTCTTCATTACGCTTCATTGAAGTTTCATTATCTTGAATAGCTTTCAAAATTAATGCCTCTATCCTATCAAAAGCTCGATGCATATCCTCCTCTTCATCCGTAATCATCATATCTTCATTCATATGATAGTTTCTCGCATTTTGATAAATCACAGGAATATTATTCCTACGGTGGTACATACCTGTCAAAATAAAAGAAAAAGAAAAAGAGTAGAAAATAAAATAAAATAAAAACTAACTAAAAAAATTCCAATAAAAATTCTTTTACAAAGCTAGTCAACAGATCTCGGTAGCTCCATTAACTGTACACAAAAGCGGAGAAATAGGTCAGCGCGAAGCTTATTAAAAACATATCTCTTTCGAGAAGCACCTTACCTCTTATATGATAAATCAATGAGGTAGGGCTTTACTCTCCTTATACCTTTGTTTTTGTCAGTATTCTCAATGGGTGAGCCGATATTTCTTATTGATTTTGCAAAGTATTAGAAATCAAAATTATACAGGGAAAATAATTAGTTTAATTAGAAATACGCCGTTCCCCGGCAGAACCAAGAAAACGGTTGAAAAAGAAAAACTATAAATTTCAAATTGAATAAACGCAACCACTCCCCGGCAGCGGCGCCAAAAACTTGATGTCGTGTGAATAGAGTACAAAATAACAAGTTTTAAATAAATGGAAATACTAAAATAACTATCACACAAGCCAGGCAAGAATAACCCGTTCGTATAATATAACTTTTAAGTAAGTCCGAGTCGAACACTGGGAATGGTGGTTATAATTAAAATAGAATTTATAATTCAATTAAAATATACAATATACAGATAAGGGAGATACGTTTTAGTTCCGTATGAACGTATTTAAGAATACTAAATTATAACCAATTCAATAGAAAACAATAAATAATCTAAGTAAATACATATTTATCTCTAATTGTTTACTATCTCTAGTTAATTGTTTTCTATTGAATTGGTTATAATTTAGTATTCTTAAATACGTTCATACGGAACTAAAACGTATCTCCCTTATCTGTATATTGTATATTTTAATTGAATTATAAATTCTATTTTAATTATAACCACCATTCCAGTGTTCGACTCGGACTTACTTAAAAGCTATATTATACGAACGGGTTATTCTTGCCTGGCTTGTGTGATAGTTATTCTAGTATTTCCATTTATTTAAAACTTGTTATTTTGTACTCTATTCACACGACATCATTAGACATTGCGATTTATGCATCATCTCATGAGAATTGTATGTTGAGAAGACACATGATTTATTAGGTATTTTATTTCTCTCACTATGTAGTGAATTTATCTTCAGATTACTTGGATTTAATGATTGATGGGCATATAATTTCAACACTTTAAATTTTATCTTCAACTTATGTAGCTAGACACCCACCGCAAAATCTGAATGAAAGGGGTTTCCTAACAAGAATACAATAAAATGGTGATCTTCAAAATCTCTTTTCCATATGTGAAAGTCATTGCGTTATAGACGTTTTCTTAGTTCACCGTCCAGACATACGAAACCTACCATTATAAGACTAAGTCAAACATTCTAAGTTATGCAATACATGCATATAGTATCTATATGCTTGCTATTCGGATGTCGCACATCAACTTGATCATGTTTTACCATTTGTCTTTTTATGTTATCTCTTTAATGTTTAGACTTCAAATCACTATTGTCAATGTTATAAACGTTCGTAATAATGTATATTTAAAGTTACTATTAACAAACAAACATATATCCTTCAATTCAAAACATTTATCCAATGTCATCCGTGAAAAAGTGTCAAAAAACAAAATTATATAATATAAACCTTCGTATTAAAAGCATGAAGCAGCCCGCAAATTTTACGGGTTATAATCTAGTTTGTTCTAAATAAAGACCAAAAAATCTTTTTTGTTATAACCAATAGATATCATGACGACTGTTTTAACTCTAGTTTTCGATTAATGTAAAACTAGTTAACTTTAATCGTCATCAACCATGTAAAATGATTAGCAGCGTTTGTAGTATAATTACTACGATTAACCTATCAGTGTAAAGATGTAAAATGCACCTCTTTAATAATCTATTAAGTATGATCTCTACATGACTTTCAAAATTTTATTCTTGTTCTTCGGTCTCTCTTAACATTGTCAGATTAGACTATATGTTACTAAACAGAGTAACAGACCCCATTTATACATTCAAAAAAATATACAGGGGAATCTAATATAATTAATCATTAACATAAGGAAGATTATATATATATATATATATATATATATATATATATATATATATATATATATATATATATATGGAGGTTCAAATGAGAACCAACTAAAAGTTGAGAACTGTGAGAACTACTAGATTACATGTTTGTTCACATGAGATTAACTTCAATCATATGTGAACATTGATGTACATTTAATTGATAAAGAAAAAAGTCAAAAAAATCCTTAAATTATATCGAAAAACACAAAAAACAAATATACGTTCGCATGTGAACGGATAATGTGAACAAATAGATAAAACGTGTTTTAAGACGTAATTTTAGGATTTTTTGACATTTTTTTCTTTCTCAATCTAACCTAAATCAATGTTCACATGTGAATGAAGTTAATCACATGTGAACAAACACGTTATCTAGTAGTTCTATATATATATATATATATATATATATATATATATATATATATATATATATATATATATATATGATTGGGATCAAGGGAGAAGGTTATTTAAAGGGAGAAGATGGAGAAGCAATCTTGGCCATCAAATCAGTGATTCAATGGCTGAGATCAGTCAATGAGTTTACATACAATTTTTTAGGCGTGAAGGGCATTTTCGTCTATTGCCTTTGTTCAATCTAAAAGAAACTACTCACATTTAATTTAGACAATAAAAACCGATCGGCATGCAGAATCAAGAACGAAAAAACTCTTCCTCTTCAATATGCATCGTCGATTATCAAGAGAGTAAACCCTAATTCTGATTCCGCAAGCCCAAACACACAACGATTCAACACAAAAAAATAGATAATTTCGAAATTGAAGTTCAAGAGAAAGGAGGATAAGTTCGAGGGCCACAGTGGTTTGATTCGTATTGGAAGATGGTTAAACCAGAAGGAGTAAAACAATCGGCCATGAAAGGTAGTGTATCTCGTTTCGCTTATGCTAACTCCAATCGTTTTCTAAACGGTTGATTCACTTTCTAGGTTTTTAGTTTCTTAAAATTGGTTGTCGATCATTAACTAGCGTAAAAATTGGGGGTTTGTCACAGGGGTAGTAGCGATTTCTGTTTAGTGTTTATGATTTTCGAGCGAAAAATGTTAAACTTGATTGGAATGCATGTTATTCGTAAATGTGAACTGGTTTTTTGGAGGTTTGAAGAGCTCAAAATCAGTAATGATTCAGCGGAGTATTTTTCTAAACGTTTATACACGTGATATAGTCGGTGAAAGTTACTCGCAAATTTGGAATGCTTGTTTCTGTTTTAGTAAGTGGTTGTGTTTAGGTTTTAGGCTCGGCAAAAGGATTTTGAGAATTTAAAATTTGCTTGAAGCTAAGTTAAATCAAGGCTATTATCTGGTCTGTAAGATAAATGATATATATGTTTAGAAGGTAATAATATAGATGGAATCCAATAGGTAACGGTTACGTTAAAGCATCGAATCATTGTGTTTTGCAGAATCATATTTGTAAGTTGTTAATCTAAAATGTTGTGCTTAATCATGCTTAGTTAGTAGTGTGTATAAAGAAGAATTGGATTTGAGAGTATTTTAGATCTTGCGTTAGGAAAGCTACCGTTGTAATTTAGTATGTGGTTGAATCATGTAGCTGAATCAAAGATGCCGAAGTACTGAATCAATGTGTAAATATACTTTAGCAAATGATGAAAAGCACTGATTCAGTATGTTAAATCACTGAATCACTGTGCTGTGGTTATTTGGGCATGGTATGGTAATGGGTAACTATGTTATAGCTAATGTTGCACCATGCTATTGTAATTACATTGCAACATAGTTGTCATAACTAGCGTCTTTGTTGTTGTACTTAACTCATGAAGCCGTTCTTTACTGTAGATCATGCAGTTAGTTCGCTGACTCCCGAATCTAATGGAGTGTGATGGGATGTTTATTTGATCTTCTGAAAGTTTGGGTTGACGGATTGTTGGAAGTATACAATTGGTCAGATGCGCTTCAGTTATCTATTTTTAGAGTTGTAATGGAAAGGTGTTGATTATGTGTGTGAAACAAGGATCTGAATAAAAAATGCCAAATGTCTGAATAGCTATGTTACTTTAGTTGAGCAGATTGTGAAAAGCAATGAATTAATTGTTGATACATCATAGTTTTTGTAATGCTGAATGATATTATGGTTACTGGTAATAATAATGTATGCAAGAACTATTTATAGGTGTGTCTAGCTAAGGGTAAAAAAAGGTATGATCATGCTGAATCATAGTGTTACTATTGCTGAATCATGTCAGGCGTTTGTCAAATCATAGTTTATTTATTGTTGAATCACATAATAGTTACTACTGAATAGTTTGAATCACTGATATTGGTTACTGAATCAAATTTATTTTTTTGGTCAACGAACATGGGTAACTACCCAAACACGTTAATATCGCTACCAACAATATGAAACAAGCACTTGCAATTTGCAAGAGGCTAAATTAAAAAACCGTCATTGAACCAACAACACACCGAAACCGGCAGTACGCACGTTTTCAAAACATATTCACGATAACTTACTCGGTTCAGATGTGCTTGCAATATCATCTGATTCATCCGTTGAATACATATCTACAAGTTCCATCGCTTGATCGCCGTCCGCCATTACGATTAACCGCAACTAAATAAGTAATATAATCACTTATAGATTGCTCCCAAGCTTCGTCACTTGGATCCTTGTTCCTCCCAAATTCGACACCAGGAATCGTTTGCGAGATGGTTTATTGTAGGAAAATATGGACCGAATGAAGAATACTCGATATCATAAGATCTGCACGTATAAGCTTTCTTTTGCGATGAAGATTTAACAATACGTGATTCTCAATAAAAAAATAAGAAGTAATTGAAATGATTTTGGTTGATAGTAAACAATACACGATATCGTATGATATGCACGTATCCACTTTCTTTTTGGATGAAGATTTAGCAATCCTTGATACAGTCTCCAAACGTGAACAATGATTGAAACGATTTTGGTTACTAGTTTCCTAAAATGATGGAGTTTGATACGTGAAAAAAAAACTGCCCATAATTAATGTATTTAAATTACAAGAAATTAAATAAAAGAATCAAATTAGAAAAGACTAAAATACCCTTTGACCTAAAAATGAAATGAATGGCCAGGATTCCTTCTCCCCCTTCTCTATGAAATTTTCCTGTGACCATCTGACCATCTATTTCATCATAATTCCTCCAGTGCACTGTAGCTCCATGTTCCTGCGTTTCATTGTGTTTAAAGGGACAAGGTTAGTTTGGTCAATTTACCTTCTTCTTCTTCATCAAAACACAGACACATCATATCTCTTCAATTAACAAGTACGCTCCTGTTCATTTAATCTTCAATTGAAATCCAAATTCCATCTTAATCAAAATCATCTCATCTTCCATTCTGATTTCCTTAATTTCTACCATCTGAATGAAATTCATCTTCAATGCTCCTTTTTTAGGTATACTCTTCTAATTGATCCAATTTGAATTTTCTTTCATGTTAATAATTCGTTTACATGAATATGTTATTCATTAATCACGAAATACATTCACAATCTGTCATCCTCAACAAATTCGATTTAGGTTTTCAGTTTGATTTTCAAATTAAAATTACATCCGTTCGTTTTTATGGTTCTAATTCCGTGTTTTTCATAATTTATGTTGTCTTCTAGTTCCACTTTACCATTGGATTCCAGATTCAATTCTTCCCGAATCTGCTAGTATCTTTAATTTAATACTTGTTTTCTTAGTTTTAAATTGTTTTATTTTATATGCTGATTTGTAATAACGTTAATATCACTCGTGGTGAATGTTATCCATTTTAAACATTTTTTTTCTTTTCAATTGCTATTGCTAACATCTATAATCTTGTTTTTGCAGGTCATGTGATATCTTCTAGCATGAATGTTCAGTTAAAATCCAGTTCGAGTGTTCCCGAGTCTACAGTTGCAATCACACGTTCATAGATATGTTTCAAGTAAGTGTTATTAACATATTTAGTAATTTCAATTTTGTTGTTTCTTATAAGTTATTGGAATTTATGTTTGTATGTTATATAGTGATATGCTTGTTTACATCATGAATGTAGATTTTAATTAATATTCATTTAAACGAATATTTAGCTATAGTCATCTTATTAGTCAATTTCGATGTTGGTATACTTTATGTATATGTATTAGTTTTACTTCATCACTTTGATATGTCTTTACATTCATAACTTTTATATGGTGGTTGTTAACAAATATACATCACATACTAGATTCTAAAGTGTTCCTCTTTTTAAAGTTAATGTTAGTTATTATCTCTGTTACCTGAATTCGTCATTCTGAGACGCTTATAGTTTATTTTATGGAGGTAGGAATGTGGATATATCACATATCTCGGTTGCATAATACTATTGCTGCTAATGTGTCTTGATTGTTAGAAAAGATACCTAAATTGATCAATTTTTTTATTTTGGATGTGTCCTTATCATTATGATGATTTAGCGTACATTTTCTTGTGTGAGATGTTGATAGTTCAAAAGCTAATGGTACATTATGTAACAAGCTATACAATATGCGATATTAGTCTTTTTGCACGTCCAAATAATGATAACATTATCTGTGATGAATGTTATTTATTTTTAATATCTTTGTATATTTAATTAATGTTTGATTCTTTGTAATGATTTTTCCGTAGCTTCTATGATCTCTTCTAGTTCTAATGTTCCTGAACATAATTTCTTTCTAAAAAGAAAAAAAGGAACTGCTTAATTCCACAAAAGAAAAAAGCTAATTCAAATGTTCATTCTTTAACTAGTATTTTCATGTATGTGTTGATGATTTTGAGCTCTGATAGTTATGATATTATTTTTGTTAAATGTTATCAATTTTTAATTATATGTTTATATGTTTGATAAGTTGAAATTGTTTCAAAGGTTCTTACTGACTGAAAATGTGATGTACTCGACAACTAATGGATCATCAACAAGAATCAGGGGTCAGAGTTTTACAAGTGGTTCTTATGTTATTAGTGGTTGTTTGTGTTAATTACAGGAAAATACTATGTTAAGAGAGACACGAGCGAATACATGGAGCGACATACAATCAGCAAGCCAATTGGGTCGCCATCAGTTTACATAGGCATGATGATTTTAGACCCTTACTGAAACCATTTGTAAACACCCTGTCACCATGGTGCTACTTGACAAAATAAAGAAGGATCATCCTGATTTAAATAACATTCTTCTTTAAAATTTTGTAGGAGTACAAACAACTGTATAAGTTAATAAATCATAAACTTAGTAATCAAATAATTTTCTAATACTATTATGCAAATTAAATATTAAATGCACAATATATTTTGGTTTATGTAATATTCTTTATGTCATACCTGAAGGAAGTTCAACATCCAGTAGTAAGCATGCTTGAAAAAACACCCGCAAGAAGCAAAGTTATCATATGGGGGACTAAGGATGAAGGAACAGATGGTGCAGTGTTTATCATGCGACATATGGAAAATTATCAGGGAAAAGACCCATGGGATTGTGGTCTAAAGAAAGAAGGAAGAGCTCAAGCTTTTCAGCTGAGAAGTTTAAGAACAAAGTATGCAGTAAAAATCCTTACACATGAGTTAAACGGCATCAACGAAGAAGTTCTTCAAAGGTTTTAAAGGTATGAAAAAGAAAACAGTGAGGAAACGACAAATCAGAATTTAAAGCACAGCAAACAAAGCTTTGATGTAACGGAATTAGGATTCAAGATAAAGAAGCTTATTTCAAAGTGAAGTCAATTACTAAGCAAAGCTAGATAGCTAATTAACTAGGTTGGGTGTATTTTGAATTCTATTGACTAATTAGGATGGTTTGTTGTATTTTGAATTTCTTAAAACAAAATCAAGCTAGAATGGTAGTATTAGTATTAACGAATGTATAAATCTGTTTAAAATGTTTTTAATATTCGTATGTGTTGATATATATTAACACTCATGTGGATGAGTACTAATAGTATGCATTTTGATGCATCTTAACATAAGTTTACATCGTAATGATGTATATTGATATTTGTTAACATTCAAGCTGATGGTACTAATAGTATGCACTGTGATGCATATTAAGATTGGTTTACATCGTAGTGATGTATATCAATATATGTTAATATTCGAGTGGATGACTACTAATACTATGCACTGTGATGCATCTTAACATAAATTTACGTCGTATTGATGTATATTGATACATATTAACATACGAGCTGATGAATACTAATAGTATGCACACCGATGAGTGTTAACGTTGGTTCACATTGTAGTGATGTATATCGATACATGTTAATATATGAGTTGATGAGTACTAATAGTATGTACTGTGATGCATCTTGACATAAGTTTACATCGTATTGATGTATATTGATACATGTTAAAATACGAGCTGATGAGTACTAATAGTATGCATTGTGATGCATGTTAGCATTGGTTCACATCGTAGTGATGTATATTGATACATGTTTACATTCAAGCTGATGAGTACTCATAGTATGCACTTTGATGCATGTTAACAATGGTTTACATCGTAGTGATGTAGATTGATTTATGTTCACACTCACGCGGATGAGTACTAATTGCATGCATTGTGATGCATCTTAACATAAGTTTACATCGTAGTGATGTATATCGATATTTGTTAGCATACGAGATGAGTACTACTAGTATGCACTGTAATGCATCTTAACATAAGTTTGCGTTGTATTGATGAATATTGATACATTTTAACACTCGAGCTAATGAGTATTAATAGTATGCATTGTGGTACATGTTAACATTGGTTCACATCGTAGTGATGTATATTGATACATGTTTACATTCGAGTTGATGAGTACTAATAGTATGCGCTTCGATGCATGTTAACATTGGTTTACATCGCAGTGATGTATATTAACACTATTACAGCTTAATAACATAAAAACGTCAATTTAATAAATAATTAAATTTTTAGTATACACTTACCACTAGGTTCAGGAAGAACTGAATTCGATTCTCCGGGAAAATTGGAACTAGAAGACATAGTCGACAATGAGAAAAATGAATGCGATCAATTTGTAAACCCTAATTATGAACGATGAATAATAGAACGAATTAATCAAACAACGAGAACAAATTAAATGTATACGAATTTCAGTTTACTGTTTACGTACGTGAATCGATTAAGTGATTACACGAACAAATTTTGTGTTGCTGATGAAACTCGAACAAATTGAATGATGTTACGAATTGGGAAACCAGATGAGAAATCGACAGCGTCCTATGATTAACAAATTGAATTATGTTTCTTTTAAATTAAAGAAAAAGAAAAACATGAAATTACTATAGTAACCTTATCCCTATAAACTAAATAGAACGCATGTACATGGAAGATAAGGTGAGCCGGGCTGTTTAGATTAAACTGGATAGTGGATGTTCAGCTACCCCTTCCCCCAAAAATTCCCTCTTCCCTCTGGATCATGCCCCAAAAACAGATTCTTACATTGTAGTTACGTATGTTCACATGTGTTATAGTTCATTCTAATGATTACTAATAGTATGTATTTAAATGTGTGTTAACCTAGGTTTATATCGTACAGGTGTATATTGATACAAAATAGTTTTCATGTGTTTGTCTATTGATAGTATGTACTGTGATGCATGTTAGTTGTGAGTTTCTGCTGATTGTGCAATTTCATTTTTCTGTCCGCTTGGTTATTGTTGTTAGCATACTTTCTGCTGATAGTTCATTTTTGCTGTTTGTTAAAGTTATTGTTGTTACTCTGTTTCTTCTATTAGTGCAATTACTGCTCATTCAAATTTCTAGGGTTTTATGCTACTTATAAATATCACTTAGCCCTATTTTTCTAATCACTTCATTTCTGATGATGACTACTCATAGTATGTACTGACATATTAAATTATAGAATCAAGTGAATAAAAAAAGCAACATACAAGTACATTACAAAGGATGTCATACTTAAGCAACTATGAAATTTTCAATAATATTCAGTGAAGTTCTTTCAATAATATCACCATTTTAAGGCTGATACAACATTACAAAGCAAGTACAAATGTCATGATGCATCACATATATAATATAACGTCATAGGAATGAGCAGCAATCCAGATGAAACTTTTCTCTATAACTTCCATTACTTCTAGATTTCAATCTTATAAACCTGCAAGTCCAACATTTAACTGTAAGCAATAAACATATAATTTCACACATCCACAAATAGTGCACTTTATTAACCCGTATGAACCAACACATAACTAATCACTAGAACTTGATTGTCTCAATTTAGCTTTCTTGATAATCAAGATATAAACTTGATTAATGGTTATAAACTTACAATACCTAAACACATGATAAGTTAATTTTAAGGTGATGAATGTATAGTAACAACTTAACACTCATTTTTTTATATTAAATGATAACATTCATTCTGATGAATTATAAATGTTAGTAACATTAATTCAAAGGAATATTACAATTAATATTAAGTGATAACTTTTTATTTTGATGAGCATTAAGCGATAACATACATTTAAATAAGTACTAAGTGATAACATTTATTGATATGTTGACAAAATGTTAATGTGTATGAATGTATGAACCATTATATTTAGTTTTAACTGTAATTTTATCCCATTTTAAGCACATCAAGTGATAAGATTCATTTAGATAAATATTAAGTGATAACATTCATTATATCTGATATGCATGAATCCAAATCAAATTTGAGGCCAAACACGAATCCAATTTAATTTCTAAGTCTACCATGAATCCAACTCATCAAAAAGAGAATAGCTTAAAACACACCGTACATCCCAAAACTAATACACGAGACCAAAAGATATAAACTTCAAAATCGATACCTAAGAGCAAAAGACAAAACCTGATGAATCAATTATTGTTTTACTTTGCTCTACATGGATATGTCACCCATATCTTCCAATATATTTTGACATTTACACCACAATTAAATGTTCTCATTTGAATCTCCTGATATATGTCACCTTCTTTCACTCCTTTTGCACTAAACACATAAATTTGAAGCAAAACGCACATATAAGCAGCCATCAAACACACCATATATCATCAAATTACCAAACTCAACTATTCCTTACACAATAAGAAAAGAAACAACTAGATTCAATGTATATCAATTAATATTCATCACACGTAATATTATTCTAGTATTCGTAAGTTTAATACTGTTAGTGGATGGTTGGCTCTGAGTACATTACCATCATTGAAAATTATATAAAGTAAATGAATCTGGAAGAAGGTGATTTTGGGTCTGTATACAAGGTAATCTATTACTTTCTAGACTATGAAATATGTTTTTCTACCAACTTAAAAACTAATTATTTTATACTGTTAGGAATATTGCTAGATAGCACCTTATAAGGTGTGAAACAACCTTCCTCCAAATCAAAGCAAAGAAATAGGGAGCTAGTTAGGCATAATTTTTCATTTGCATCACCCACATCTCGTGAAGCTTCATGGATGTTGTATTTTTATAGGAAATCAGTTGTTGTTAGTTATAAAACTACACAACCTCATGCAAATTTTATTAATTAACACTCATGTGGATGAGTACTAATAGTATGCACTATGAGGCATATTAATATAGGTTTTACATTGAAGTGATGTATACTGATAAGCTGCAGATTGACTTCTGGAGTCAACAATGAAGCTGCAAGAAACTTGTTGTATATGATACTAAATTAGATTCACAAAGAAAGAACAGAAATAAAAGAAATAGATTTTGAAAGCATCTTCTTGTTAAGATTGAAGAGACAGTGAAAACTTGATACTATAAGGACAGATCAAGTTTAGGCGGAGATTGTAAGGTTCAAATGATTTTAGCTATCCAAGATCTTTTCTGCTGTTTATGTTATTTCAACTACTATAAAATTTCTACTGGTCTTCTTGTTTCTGCTGCTCTCTATATTTCTGCTGTTAGTCTATTTCCTGCTGCTCTAAGTGTTTAACTGCTGGTGATAGTTTCTACTGATACAAAGTTTCTGCTGCCTTCATAGTTTTTGTTGATCTCATCATTTCTGCTGTCTTCAGTACTAATAGTATGCACTGCGATGCATGTTAACATTGGTTTACAATGTAGTGATGTATTTCGATACATGTTAACATACGAGTTGATGAGTGCTAATAGTATGTATTGTGATGCATCTTAACATAAGTTTAATTCGTATTGATGTATATTGATACATGTTAACATACAAGCTGATGAACACTGATAGTATGCACTGCGATGCATGTTAATATTGGTTCACATTGTAGTGATGTATATTGATACATGTTTACATTCGAGCTGATGAGTACTAATAGTATGCACTGCGATACATGTTAACATTGATTTGCAGCGTAGTGATGTATTTCAATACATGTTAACATACGAGTTGACGAGTACTAATAGTATGTATTGTGAGTACTAGTAGTATGCATTACGATGCATGTTAACATTGGTTTACAACGTAGTGATGTATTTAACAACCACTACAATTAGAACAAATCCCCATTATTTTCAAATAGCTATATTTGACTCGGTGTAAATTAGTTCACAAACATAAAAGTGAATATAATTCAGTATCTTTTTGAATTTTGTAACATATAAATAGATTCACCCTTCTTATTTAAATTCTAAGTAATACTCAATGTCAATCAACTAACAATAATCACAATGAATATTATTCATTAGCTTTGAAATCTGTAATATATTTACATAATTCACTCTTAAGCTTATTTTTATGAGTATTCATTGTAAATCATCTAACAAACATCACACTGATATTATTCAATTGTTTGAGAAATCGGAAAATTATAAACAGTAACACTACAATTATTTAATTCAGTAACAGTCGGTAAATATTCACTAATAATTGTCAAAGAAAAAATATAAAAAGTACCTTCATGTTCGTTAATATGTTGAAGAATAGAGATGGCTTCTAGATCCATTTATAACTTTTCCGTTTTCGTTAATGAAATGATGGTACTAGAAATTAAGATTTTGATCCTGCTAAAAATCAACCTTCACCATGTAACACTAGCATTCATCTTTATCATCCATCATCTAACAAAAATAGTTTGCTATCCAATCCTAGAAAACATTCATAAGCAATTTTTAAAGGCTCAGACTACTTAACATGCATCAAGCAACATTAGCACCTAATTATTATCAACATCTCGGCAACAATAGTTTCTTATACAATCTAACAATTCTAAATTTAATATCAAAATCTTGTTCTACAACTGTCTTGCAAGAAATTATGATTTTGGTCTTAGTATATCGATGAAATAATAATACTATATCTATAAGAAATCAATGAAACCAAGATACACAGATAAATAACCGTAAAAAACACCAAATTCATCAATTATCAAACCCAACCCATCCTTACACAATAAGAAAAAAAATTACCTGATTTAATATATATCAATTAACATTCGTCACACCTAATAATATTCAAGTGTTACAGACATCAGTTCTAAGCACTAACACATCAAAGTTTAATTCAATAAGATTTTTATATATGTGTATATAATTATTCATCAACTACAATAAATGAAACTGTTAAACTACTTCTTCAAACACTCTTTAATCAACAGGTATTCACATTTTATCAGAGAATACTTCAATTTTTTGTTGAAAATATATATAAACTGCTACAAACAAATTGAAATTACCACGAATACTTGATAAGTATGCATCTTACCGATATCTTCTTCTTCTTCTTCTTCTTCTTCTTCTTCTTCTTCTTCTTCTCCTTCTTCTTCTTCTTTTGATTTTTGATCATCGATTTGCATGATTTTTCCCCTTCATCTGATGAACCTTCCTCCATTAATGACGATAGATTTGTGGTGAAATGGTGAATTCGTAGCTTTCGAAATGAATAATTGGATGTTCGTGATCTTCAATTTTGGAATTAGAAACCCTAATCTCTCAATTGATTTCAGCATCTGTTCTTTGGATTCATCTCTGATGTACACTCTCTTTTTGTGAATATTATGTTTTAATTAAACTAATTACAAAATTACCGTATCACCCTTCCACCTTTTTTTTAAACGAATGAATCTAATGGTCCAGATTCACTTCCCCCTTCCCTCTATTTTGTTACTTCCCCCTTGATCACTACCCTATATATATATATATATATATATATATATATATATATATATATATATATATATTGTTTTTGATTTTTATTAGGTCACTCCCATCCACTTTCTCATCTATCTATCACCTCAGCGCTACATCAACTTTCCACTAACTGATTCACAACTGATTATTCCCTGCCATCAATGACTAATCACTTTATTTTCATTAGATTATTTGATACAAAACAAATAAAATAAAACACATTTCATTAAATTAAAAACATTACAATAATTAAAATAAAACATTACATATCCTAAAAAAAAAAAATATATATATATATAAAATAAAACATTACTTTTCCTAAATAAAAAAAAATCTATTCGGAACTTGAATATGGGTTAGTGGTAAGTGGTGCGTAGTGTGAAAACCCGACCGGTTGAGATGTCAATTGAAAACTTGAATGGAGGGAACATGAACCGCTTGGTGAATCCATGTCTGGGTTTGGGTTTGTGTTTGGAATGAGATTGTTTATCAAATGATTTCACATATTTTGGGCTTGAGATTGTGATGAAGATGTTTTTTTTTTTTGGACATTTTGTGTCATGTGTGGGTGTAGTAGCCTTAAGATCTTAATTGTACCATGACCGAGTCACAATTTAGATATTTGATAACATGTAGCTGATGTACATATTAGGTAAAAAAAAAAAAGACCGTGAGATGGGAAGGTAAAGAATAAGTTCAGTAGGTAAACACCGTGAGTTTTTAATGTCAAGTTAGTGATTTATAAGTGGGCATCGTGAGATTAAGAGTTCTTATAAAAGCATATAACTAGAAAGCCTTTACATAAATGGACAACATTAGAAAATTATAGAGTATAATTTTATTTATTTATTTATTTATTGACAGATTGTTTTGCAATTAATTAAGACTTTATGATAAAATTTAAATCTTATATTAGCAAAAATTGTCATATGATAGTTTATGTGAAGCAACAACTTAGAAAACTTATGAGACTCACGTCATTTTATTTTTGTAATTCGCGCGTTTATGAACAAATTTAAATTGGGTACTATTCCTACGATAGACATTAAGTTTTTATCAACAATATAATGAAACTTTTAGTATAGTGGACTTATTAATAATACTTGTCCATAATAAATCTAAGATATACTAGTTACCAATATTTAGCGTAATCTTTAACTTTAATTCCTCTAGGAATATTTTTATGTACGAGCATGAGTGTGTTCACACCTCGTTACAAACTGGATCGGATACGTTGCATCATGGGGCTTTCGAACCTGTAAGTGAAGTTTCATATTAATACTATGACCTAGTGAATGAAAATTGACTTATCCGAGTTTAGAAAATTATTGGATTGACTAATAGAGCTTAATTATTAATATTGGCTTCAATTAGTTAAACCTAGTTAACTATTATCTTAGAAAGTAACTTAGAGGCTTCCCAAAACTTATGGGTAAAATGGTGATATTGTCTGTGACACCCCCAAATTTAATGATTTGCGGAAGCTTGATTTGGGTGTCACTAATCAATATACAAAGCACATAAGATATAATGAACGACCACTATATGCGTCGTTTTAAACTTGTATAGATAAAGTAAATGTTTACATCAAAATATAGTTACATTAGCTCGATTCCTGAAATTGAGAGATTACATAGCATAATTACTTTTACAAAATATAATAATGCAGTCCAATCTCTAGTTGTATGAATGCTGACTCGAGCTAATAGTTCTTGCTTGTGCAGTCAACCTACTGCTGGGTACCTGTGATAAATACTAAAATGGGTCAGCGAAAACGCTGGTGAGCTCACAGGTTTGTATGTCAATGTATAGTTGTCAGAACCGCAAGATTTATATTGAATTTAAAATGCAATTAAGCAAAATAAAAGTTATACTGTCCATGAGCACATAGTCTGAGCTTAACTTGATTTGTCAGGCCCAATTAAGGAAACCTAACTTGGAGTGCCTCCTACGAGTGCCTAATCAACACTCGTCTTCCCAAATGCTAATACATCCGTTTGACCGGTTAGTGCGTGCTAACCCGGATGAGGATTGTCAATCCCATATGATATCATATACTAACATTCACGCTATAAATACTAGAGACTATGCTTATGGAGGACTTTAAATTGATTAGCTTGAAACTCATGTAGTATTTGAAGTTTGGCACTTGCGTTCTACTTGTAAAACAAAATCGAGTAGTAATATCACACCCCTAGTTGTAAAGCAGTGAAAATGGGGCTATGAAACTCACCTGGTTCTTGAAGTGTTTAACTTAATAACTTGAAGTAATTAGCTGTGAGTTGGTGTCCAAAGGCTTGAAAACCTGAACGTGTCCACGACACTTGAATTGTCATTAATTGTATTGGTAACTCGAAAGACTACCATTGGAATTGTTTGTCTAACTTAATGTCCAAATTACCCCGATTTGGTTGATTGTGTTGTTACAAGTTACTATGACTTGTTTGATTTTGAAGTATGTTTTGAAAACGCGTACGGACCGTTGGTGATTAGTTGAAATAAATGTGTTGTTGTTATCGTCTTGTTTTTGAAGTGTTACACTTGAAGTACAAGTCCCATTAGGTTCTAAAAGTCGTATTGAATAAGCATTTGAAGTTGAAGAATCTCGACACTTGGTGTAAAAATATTTGGAAAACCTGCTGTTTTATGCGTCACTATAGGCGTCACTTAGGCCAATCATGCGACACTAAGGAAGTGTCGTGTGAAGTGTCAGATTTGAAGGTATAGCGTCACTGGGCTAGTGTCGTGTGTAATAGTATGCGTCACTTCAGAAGTGACGGGTTCAGCATAACGGCGGCACTTATGGAGTGTCGTATAAAATAATGATTTCGGATAATTGGGCGTCACTTAAGGAGTGACGTGTATCATAGCGACACTACCGAAGTGTCGCGTAAAATAGTATGGCGTCACTTGTAGAGTGACGGTTATAGATTAAAATGGGATTATATGCGACACTTATGAAGTGTCGGTATAGATAATGGGGGCGTCACTTATATAGTGACGGTATGTTGTGTCAGATAAAAGGATATGGCGGCACTTAACAAGTGTCGCTAGGTATATATAGGCGTCACTTCAGTAGTGACGGTCAGAGGTTAACTTTCGAGCTTATGCGACACTTAAGAAGTGTCGGTATCGGAGGTATAGCGGCACTTAAGGAGTGACGCTAGTAGTGACGCATGTCTGGGTTCATCCATGCGACACTATCACCTGTTTGACGGATTTCGAGCCAAAAACGTGTTTTCGGGGTTTCCGTTTGGTCTGATTCTTTTACCCAACCCTCATAGGGACATATCAAGCTTATCCAAACAATAATATATGAAAAGTAAGTAAAAACGAGAGATGTCGGGATTTGTCGGAAACTTACAAAATGTCGAAATGAAAATCCGAAAAGGTAGAAATGTAGATCGGAATGCGGTGAGTGTTTTCTTCCAAACGAGTATGACGATCCAAGGTCGATTGAGGTGCTTATTTTTGTGATTTGTGAGTTTTTGTGAGTTTGGGTTTTTGAGAGAAAAGAAAAGGAAGAGAGAGAGAGATGAATAAGAAATGAAAGAGAAAGAATGGTGGGGAGGTGGTTAAGGGATCACCTCCCATTTTCAGTCCACGCACTGCGCTCCGTGCGGTGTTCGTTTTCCCGATTATTTAAACGTTAAATATTTATTTTATAAATTTAACTTTTCGTTTTAATTTACAAAAGTTAATTCCAATATTTTGTTGAAGTATCTTTACTAAATATTTAGGATATATGTCATAAAAGGTGTTTTGTTTCGTTTTGTTTGCGAAGTTACATTTGATTCGCGTTGATATTAATTGTGTAGTAAAACTTGGATACGAAATATTATTATAAATAATATTTTTGAATAAGTTGAGTTATTAAATAAGATAAATTTGTTCACCAACGTCCGCATTTATTGTATCGAAATTCATTCGATTTGAAACTCGTACGATTTAAACAAATCGCATAATTGTAGATATATATTCAACAATATATATAATAATTGATACATTAATTAGCCTAACACAGAACTAATTACATGTATTAAAACTTGATTAGGCACTAAACTATAGTCCTAAATTGACGGTTGTCACATTGTCGTCTACGGTTTGCTTCATCTTTAATAGCGTCGGAATATATAAAATACATATTTTACTTATTAAAAGAGCGATTGATTTTTTTAACTTATATGTTTGATAAACTTTACAACACGGATTTTCCTTGAACTACATAATGGTACAAAATGACGTCTATAACTATCACGATGCTCAAACACGCAATATGTGGTTATGTCGTTAATCTCTACCCTCTTAGTTCAATACTCAATACCAAAAAGAACCCTCAAATCAATAAAGAGAAACAGAGATAGAAGAGAGCCGTAAGCCATCGTAGTAAAAAAAAATAAAACTTGAGTTTAAAACTCATGGGTATAGTCGACAATAGCTTAGAGGAACGTTCAAATTCACACAATGAACCAATATTGCTACAAGACTACTCGACGTATTCATGCAACCACTTGCTAAATTGGAGATCCGATAACGTCACAACTGAAGCTTAGCGTTCGTATTTGCGTGGCTGTTCGTACTTGTCTTTGATATTTATCGGTGCTCATTTTACTTGGAGGTCATTCGAGAGCCGTAATAATAACCCTATGCTACGTATAAGTATAGGGTGTGTTTGTTAAAGATAAGCTGAAAAGGATTCTTGGTCTTATAATTGTTAGAGTAGTATAGGAATTGAACAATTAAACAATATGTATATACTTAACGATTGTAGTTTAAAATCATGTTGCTACGCAGCTAAAAATTATATGTGACCTGGAACCTGTAAAGGTCTACACACAAATGAAGCAAGTGACAATATTGCTCAGTTAACTGTTAAACTTACATTTGTGAAAAGCTAATGGATTATGATGCATAATGGGAGTGACATGAACGCATGTGTGATGTATATTTACAATTACGCTTGGCCACCGTAATTATAAATATAGGTTGCACATGTAGAGGTGTTATGATCATGATTGGATCATTATGAAACTATTTCTTAAGTTTAAATAGAAGAAGAAATGTAATATGAGGAATGACATCAATATGGAATTGGTGGCTAGCCTGCCAAAAATGTTGGGGAAGAATTATGCAACCTGGGTCGTGACGAATCGTCTTAGAAAAGCAACTCACTTCTTAGCTATTCCTGGACCGTATTCTACATCCGCTAATCAGTTGGCAGAAATATTTTGGAGATTCTTCGACTTCATGGTACACGTGTGTTAGTTGTGTCAGAGATTCTTGTTTTCCTTCGAAGTTTTGGAAGAGATTACTGAAAGCTTTCGGTACAAACGGAGATACTTCATTACGTGTGTTCCACATAAAGATGGTGAGTCAAGAAAGACCATTCAGACTTTTTAAGATTTGTTGAGAGCACGTGTGCTTTAAAGTGAGTGCGAAATTTAAATAATCGTCTTTGAATTGCTAAGTTTGAATATAATAACAGCTAACATAAAAAGTATATATATGGTACCATATAAAATGTTATATGCGCGAAAAATGTAAAACTCGTATTTGTTAGAATGATACCCTAAGATATTTGTCAAAAAAATTAATTATAATCTCTGTCGATTTCGCGGACGAAATCATTCTTTTAGGGGGATATATTGAAATGACCAAGAATACAAGTAAATACGGTATAAATTTTTGTTTTCTTGATTTCGGGGACGAAATCATTTTTTTTAGTGGGATAAGGTTTAATAACCATAAAGCTCGTATAACGTTTATAGATTTATAATTTCTTATTTGATTTCGGGGACGGAATCATTTTAGGGGGTTATATTATAATAACCCGTACTAAAAATATAAGTATGAATGTAATAATAATTGTATATCATTTCCGAAAACTGATTTTATTGGTACCCAAATTATAATACTATTTTGATTTGATAAAATAATAAAGACTTACCATTAAATTAGATTTACGTTAAGGTTCAACGATAAATCAAAAAGATTTGATACCAATGAGACAGTTAAGTAGGAAAGCCAAGTCAAAGAATATGCTATGAGATATATATGCAAAATCCCGTTAATTCAGTATACGTTCGGTGTAAACACGGATGATATACGTACGCCTCTAATTCCCATTTATTTACCCATCATAAAATCACAAAAATAGAGTTTAGGGAAACACAGAGAGTGCCGACGATTCATATCGGAAGAAGGAGGCTTTAACTTGCGAAAATAGTTCGGTTTCGGTCCGGTTAACGCCCAAGGTATATTTTAACCGAACTCGAATATTAATATGTTATAATCTTTGTTGATCACATCTCGTTCTTATTTTTTGATTACGACAAACCGAAACTAATCTTAGAGTCCAGGTTTTCGATTACAATAGCGGAAAGTTTCGAGTCTAGAATCGGTAACTTATCATTATGATTAGGATTTAATAAAAAGAATTTCAAGATTTCTTTTACATGATTGATGAATCTCGAGTCTTAATCAAATATTAGAGGCATGAAATTCGCTGTTAAAATTATGGTTTTTTTTCGATGACAAAATCGAGAAGTTTCGGGTCTGCTAATAAATCGTTAGCAGTTAATCGGAATCTAAAAACATACATTAATGTTGTGTCTTATGTTGCATTTAGTTGCATACGGTTAAAGTGAATTAAACGAAAGAAATTAAAAGTATTCAAAACTGAAACCATCTTGTTCTGTACATACGTAGATGAAGAAGACGAAGTCAGGAAATAGTTTTTATAATTTTTCATTCTAGTCCCCTGTTCTATGTATGATGTTAAAAAATAAATAAATAGAATGTCATAAGTACAGTTTTCCCCTTTGAGTAATAATGTCCTTGCTTTAAATAAGGAAAAAAATAAGATTTCAAAATTATACTTAACCTTTGTCACGTTAAAGCTTGTGCCAAAATAGTTCTGTGATGATTTCAATAAGTGAAATTTTAAGAAACATTATCCTTAATTAAATAACAAGAATTAATAAGATTAGTTGAGATTTACATATAAAAGGACGTGGGATTTGGGTAGACAAAAATTAGACATTTCAATTAATATTCTAAAGTTAATTAGTTAAACTATTTATGTAGACCTTGTGGAGGACTGTGAAGTATGTTTTCTATATCGAGAGCTTTAAACAAGTATTCAGGTACGGATGTCCGTACTCTTCTTTCAGCGTTATCTTGACATGCTTTGTTGATATCCTTGTGTTCTTTTGATATTCTTGTGGTTCATTTGATATCTTGATATACTTGTGTGATCGGATTCCCCTATTTGAGCTAAATTGGTTTGAGCAAAGTGTTATTTGAGATTTGATAATCGTGGAAACTTTTGAGAAAACTTTTATGAAAAATGATTTTGAGAAAACTCGGGGAATTTATTGTTGCGAGCTATTTTTGATTCATTGGATTTAGGTTCCATATGCATGGTGGACATACTCTGGTGTGTGGTTGGTTTATATGTTCACTTTGCGTCCATAGAACCTTAGAGTTGTGTAGACGGTAGGGGTGTTCAATCGGTTTAAACCGAAAACCGAATAGTTGATTTCCGTTTATATTTAACGACGAAAGATAACGATATTTAATACGTTATTTAATTCGTTATTTATTACTCAACTTTATATTCAATGTTTTTCACTTTATCTTTAATGCTCTTTAATATAATTTATTACTTAATTAGCCGTTTCGGACATGCTTTCTAGATTAAGTATTAATTCATCTATACTATATGCGGAATTGTTTTCTATTTTTTCTTCTAGTATTTTTACCTTTTTATTTAAACTTTCTAGTTCTTGTTTTAACTTATTATTTTCCTCTTCTTGATTTTTCATGTATTTTCTTTTTACTTTTTCTAAACAGTCTAAAGATGATTGGACATCTTTTATTATTCTAGATCTATAATAACTTATTGAAAATTTTTCTTTTATATGTTTTCTAAATTTTCGTAATTCTTCTATCATTTCTATTATTTCTTCATTAGTGCTTTTTCTCTCCTTTCTTTTTCTATATGGTCCTCTTTTATAATGTGCTTCCATTTATATTCTATTATTGAGGTTAGTTACTACTGAACTTAATTCTTTAACCTGTTCTTTTAATTTATCTAATTGATTTTCTTTATACAAGTTAGTTTTTCTAACTGGGCCTTCTATTTCATTTATTCTAGGTATTATTGGATTACTTGACTCTCCTATTATATTTCCTATTTTTAACTGATAAAATTTTTTACTATGACTTTTTAAGAATTCTCTTTGTATTTTATCTTCTTGTATTAAAGTACTTGTTTTATTAAATAGTTTTAATGTGTATAACCTATCTAAATTTTTATATTGAATGCTTAATGAACTGTTACTTAATGCATATGCTATTCTATAACAAACCACTAAAGGTATGTCACCATGTTCCATTAATTCCTTATTTTTAAAATTGCATGTAACTCCTATACAATTATCTATATTTCGTGTTTCTAGGGGTATAGGATATTGTAAGGCTACATTAAACTTTATTACTCCATATCCTAGATCACCTTCAATACTTCCTAACGAACTATATTGTTTTTGTTTTATCCTATTGTCTTCAATTTTTAGTTCTACTGGTGTTTTAATACCTTCTCTAAATGTTGATTTTATTATTATTTGTACTACATTTATATGTATATATCCTATCTTTTTCCTATGCTCTTCCTTTATTTTTTGTAATCTTTTAACTACTTGATTTATTTGCACAACTGGTGCTTGAAACCTATTATTAGCTTGCTCTATTTTTACATTTTGTTCTCCTTGCATTATTCCATAATATATTATATTTTCTCTATTTAATCTTTCGACTAAAGATCTACTTATTCCATCCGATTCTTTTAAATCAAGTGTTCCTTGATTTTTAACTTTTGTTACTAATTTTTTATCTAATAATATATCTGTGATATAACTTCCTGCTTCTTCTTTATTTTCTATCTCTTGATATTCTCCAGACATTATTTATATTTTCTTCTATGTCTTTATAGTATAAATTAATTCTAGGTATTTTAAAACCATTTAATATGATTTCTTTATTATTTATTTCATAATTAAATTGTTCTAAAAAATCTATTCCTAATAGGACATTTTTGCCATCTAGGGTTTTCTTATATTCAATAGGTATTTCCATTTCCACTTTTAATTCTTGACTAAATATTATTTCAATTGATGTTAACTTAGTGTTTAATTTTTTATGACTAATTTCTTCTATTGAATCATATATTTCGGATACTAAATCTGGGCTAATATGACTACTACATGCTCCTGTATCGATTAAGACTACCAATATTTGGTGATTAATACTAGCTATTATATGATACTGATTATAATTCTGTTTATCTAGTTTTATTTTAAAACCTTTCATTTTTTATATTTTTATCAATATTTCTTTTAAACCCTGTAGAAACTAGTAAAGATAAATGCAGTTTAGATTTTTGGTATACCTGACTTGATCTGGAAATTTGTTATTAATCAATGATGTCTCCAACCCAACTGCGGAATAAGCATCCTTTACGGCCACCTGCCTTTGACGGACTTCTTCAACGCAAGCTTTTCAGGGCTCCATGATTATCTTATATGATCTAACTAATTCCAAACAATAGTTGGTATATTTATTCTAAACTTGCTTCTCTCCTAGTTCCTTGTGGAACCTTTTAGTTGCACATGGATGTATATAAACATAGCTTTTATTGATAATATATTTTACAGACTCGATTATAGAATAGACACTTGAATTGGTGTAAGTGCAAGTTGCCTATTCTATGAACTGGACATGATTATTTATAGATAGAATGGATAGTACATGTCACTATCTCATCCGACTCACAGATAAGATTTCTTATCGAAAATCTTTACATTATTGCTTTCTTTAGTGCTTCAGGGGGACCTCTCTTGGTCACATTAACAAGTCTATTCTATATTATTGTTGTTGCTTCCGTCACTGCTTGCGTCTTGAATTATTTCAATTTCCTCGCCATTCTTCTCACATATTGTGCATGTGTGATCTTCTAGAAATTCTTTGTATAGACGTGTACAAAGATATTCCTTTACTTCTTGACTGTAGCTGAATTCATTCTTGATTAATTTAGACATAAAATCTGTTAGTAATTTTACATCTAACTCTGTTGGATTTTTTGCTTGATGACTCCAGATTAAGATTGAACTTGCTGCATAGTTTATTCTTCCTTGAATCTTGATGCCCTTGTGTAGCATTAAAACATAATTATTTCCAAAATGCTCTAATTCGTCGTTATGAATTCCTTGACCTATTGCTGGGTAGTTTTTATTGCTTGTACCTATCTGACATATCTGAACTGCTGGCTGCGTAACCTCTCCTTCTGCATTGAACTCTGGAATTGTTCCTAGGATTTTTAGAAATCCTTCTTTCTTATCTAAGATCTTGCTGATGTAGATATTTAATGCCGTCTTCATCTTACTTGGGAAATACTGGAATAGACTGTTTCCTTTGAAATAGATACAATTTATTAATCCTGCTTGAAACATCATGTATGTCTTTATTGCGTCTGCTTCTGGTAACACTACTGCTTTTGGACCTTGATACGTAGTATCTATTAGGTAGATACTTGTAGCTTTATCTTCTTCGGAATACTTAAGAAGGAAATTGTATTCCTTTTCAAATATTCTTTTTGTAAGCCTACAGTTGTCTTCTATCTGTTGTCTGGACTGAATACTGCTAATTGTTAAGTTCCGTTGTTGTGGAATGCTGCCAATTACTGGTATCTTTTTCTCTAGTGGTATCGAACCTTTCACTGGTTGTGCTGGGGTTGATATCTTTTGTGCATAAGTTTCTTTATTCTTGTATTCTTCGAGTGCTTTCTTTGCTTCTGCTAAACTTAGATATTTGCTGTGGATGATTCCCTTTTTCCCTGTAATGAAAATGGCTGCTTTACTCCATTCATCGAAAATACCCTGGTTTGGGCCATTAAAAATGACATAGAATTTCTTGGCTCTTTCTTCTTCATCATATATTTCCTGTTTCATTTGTTTTTTACTGGATTCTCCCCCCCCCCCCTGGAAAAAGTTGGGTTGTTACCGTTTCTAGGCGTTCTCCACCGGTCTTCTTTTCTCCTGCTGTTCCTAACAATGATATTGCTTTGTTAATTTTTTCGTATTCTTTCTGCATTGTTGCGGCTTCCTTTTGCATGATTTTTATTGTTTCTTGTTTTTCTGAAATTGCTTTTTGTAGCGCATTCTTCTTTTCTTGAAACATTTTTAAAATTTCTTCCATTCTCTCGTGAGTGTATCTGCTAGAAAATTCTGAGTGCCTGGAATATGAACTGCAATAAAATCAAACTGTTGGATGGTTAAGCTCCATCGTAACAGTCTTCCTTTATTATAAGTCTCTTTTAACTTATAATTTATAAAATCTTTTACATAGGTGTTATCTGTTTGAAAAATAAATTTTACTGGCTGTAAATCAATGTGAAATTTTTTAAGTGCGTTGATGAATGCCAAAAGTTCTTTTTCATGTACTGTATAGTTTTGTTCAGCTGGCTTAAACGTTCCTGAAATCCATTTAGATAACAAGATTTTTTTGCTTTTGGCTTTTCCCAATTCTGTTTGCATAGACTGGCTTGAAGAGCTAGTATCACTCTTTGTCACAATGTCTCCATTGTTTGGTTGTCCATTTGGACCTAATTGCTTTGCCTGGTTAGGCCTGATTGCTTCCAAACCATCATATTGTTTAAGATAATTCTTAACTTCTGATGGCTTGTTGTGCGCAATATACTCTTTAAACTCTTCATATGCTCCTGGAACTGCTTGAAGGACTGCGCCCCAAGTAGTATCACTAGCATCAGTGTTTAAAATAAGTAAATCACTAGGCTTTGCAATATACAGCCTTGGTAAGTTTTCACAAATAGTTTTTAGTTGCTTAACAGCCAAAGTGGCTAATTCTGTCCATTTCCATGGACGTTTTAATGAAATCATTTTTTGTAATAATTCTCTTTCTTTTGCTAAATGCCTTATAAATCCCTTTTCTCCAATGTAATTTAAACATCCGAGAAATCTTTGAATTTGTTGTCGATCACTTAATTGATCTGGAAATTCCTTTATTTTTTCTAATAAATGTTTTTGAGGTTCAATATATCCTCCTTTAAGAATTTTCATTCCCAAAAATTCCGTTTCTTGTAAACATACTTTTGCTTTTTCTTTATTTAAAATTACTCCCTTTTCTCCAAGCTGTATTAAAACTTTTGCTACGTGTTGGAGATGACTTTCCTTATTACCTTTTGTAAAAATAATTATGTCATCAATGTATGCAAGACATACTGACTCTAAACCCTTTAGGTTAAAATCCATAAATCGTTGAAATTGGCTTGGTGCTTGCTTTAATCCCATTGGCATGACATTATATTCTAAATGCATTTGAGGTGGACAACTAAAAGCTGTTAAAGGTTTTGATTCTTCGTCAAGCCTTAGTTGAAAATATCCTGATTTTGCATCCAGAGTTGTAAACCATTCTGAATTTCTTATTTTGTTAAAAATATAATCTTGCCTTGGTAGTTTATAAGCATCACCTTTTGTTGCTTTATTCATTTCCTTGTAATTTATTACAAGTCTTCTTTTTCCTCGTTTTAATTCATTATGGTTTTCCACGTAAAAAGTTGGTGCACTATGTGGACTTTTAGAATGTCTAAGAATTCCTAATGCAATTTGTTTATTTGTTTCTTCACGGAATTCTTCCACATCCCTTTCGGTATATGGAATCCTATTCGTAACATTTACTTCCTTTGTAGGATCAATTAATTCTATATGTACCAAAATTTCATTAGTATTTTTATCTGGATCCAAAGGATTTTGACTACTTATTTTTTCCAATAAAGTATCTATTTGTAATTCAATATTCATAAAAATTTTTGTTTGCAAGATTTCTGCTACTTTTCTTATCATTTCCCCCCTGATAAGAGAAAGTGTTGTATATATTTTTGTGGTGACTTGTTTGGATATTTGATTATCCAACTTAGGACACGTTATACTTACTGTGTCTAATCTTTGTATAAAAGGTTGATATAACTTTAAGAAATTGTTTCCAATCATTAACGGTATTCCCGCATTTTGTTTATATAGACTAGGTAACGGAAAACGTTGACCTTCAATTAATAAAACTAAATTCACTGCTTTTTCTCTAAGTGTAATAGTTTTATTATTAGCAATTTTTACTAGTAATGGTTTTTCTACCTTTCTCCAATATTTTAATGGTAAAAGGTTTTCTGTTCCTAAACATATTGTTGCACCTGTATCTATATATGCTAACACCTGTTTGTTAAACAACTTTACTCTTATAAACGTATTATTTTTAGAACTCATCCTCTTCACTGGAAGTCATATATTCACTACTTTCAGTATTTAAACTATATGTATCAAAATCTATTGATTCATTCTCACTATATTCTTCTTCTATAGGTTCGAAACCTATACTATATATCATTTTTAACTTATTATCCTTGTAATTATCCTTTTTGGGACACTCATTTGCATAATGACCAATTTCTTGGCATTTCCAACATCTACATGTTTTCTTACCTTTAGGGCATATTTTACTTTTATCTTGTTTATAAATCTTTCTGAACCTTCGTTTATACTTTGGTTTCCACTTTCTGCTGTCGTATTTTCTAGGTTTATATCTAAAATATTTTTGTTTCCTTTTATATTTCTTATATGGTTTTGTACAACCATATTCTTGGGGTACATTATCTAATTGTTTGCAACATTTTGGGTTTACTGTTTTAATATATGTTTTCTCTATTTTCCTTAAACATAATTGTTGTCTATATTCTTTGGCAAATCTTTCTATTAATCCTAAAGTTTGAACTCTTGGTGTTCTAGTAGGGTTAGCTATTTGTTTTTCTATGTATTGTACCATAGGATAAGGTATTTTACTAATGACTACTTCTAGTAAACCTGTTCTATCTTTTGCCTTATAATAGTTTTCCTTAACTTGACAAAAGAAATTTTCTATATTACATGGATCACATAATCTCATATTGCTTAATATTCTAATTATATTAGGTTTATCTTCTTGCCTAGCTTCTTCTGGACCATATCCAAGGAATTCTTTAAATATTTCTTGAGCTAATATATTTAAAAATGTTAATTTTGCTTCGCTAGTTATATCATTTCTTTGTGCATTTGTTGCTATTGGGGTATTAGTTATCCAATCTGCTAATGTTCCCGTTGTTTTATATTTAACATAGGTAATAAAATTTTCTAATGTTAAATTACTAATTGCTTCATCATCAGTTTGTATTAATAGTTTTAGTCTATTAATCCATACTAATACTAAGTCTTCTGCATTGGTTGCACAATCTATGTTTAATATGCCATCTATTATACTTCGTTCCTTTTCTATAAATTTTGATGGAATACTTCTTCTAAGTTTTCCATTTTTTTCTATATATCCATTTCCATAAGTATAATCTCTATAACTTTTTTCCATATTTCTATTTAATGTGTCATAACTCGTTTCTCCATTATTGGCTGTCCTAGGTATTTTTGGACTCCTAGGTGGTGTTGTTTCTGATTTCATATCTTCGTTTATTCTAAACGTGGGTTCTTCATTATCACTATCTATTCCATATATAATGCCTTGAGTGTCTTCGTCATCTATTTTAGCCATTTGTATATTTTCTAATTGCAATTTTTCTACTAATTTAGTTAATTTTTCTATATCGTCCATCTTAATTTCTAAATGGTGGTTCCATTTTATAACTAATTGATGGTTTTCTTTTAAAGAAACTAATTAAATCTTCTTTAGTTAAACACTGCTTTTTCCGTTGTTCAACTACTAAACTTTGTAATGTAATTAATGCCTCATCTAGTTCTAGACTTTGTGAAGATGAATTTTCTCCTTGCTGTTTTCCTTGTTGTTTTAAATAGTCGATCAATAATTGATATTTATATTTATTTTCTTTAGGTTGTTTTAAACTATTTTCTACTTTATTTAACCTATTATTTATTTCATCTGTATTTTTCTTTAACATGTCAATTACTATCTTTATTTGTTCTGAAACTCGTAATTGGTCGCTCATATTCTTTTTAACGTTTTTCTAGGCTCTGATACCTAGAAAAATGGTATCAGAGCCTAGAAAAACGTTAAAAAGAATATGAGCGACCAATTACGAGTTTCAGAACAAATAAAGATAGTAATTGACATGTTAAAGAAAAATACAGATGAAATAAATAATAGGTTAAATAAAGTAGAAAATAGTTTAAAACAACCTAAAGAAAATAAATATAAATATCAATTATTGATCGACTATTTAAAACAACAAGGAAAACAGCAAGGAGAAAATTCATCTTCACAAAGTCTAGAACTAGATGAGGCATTAATTACATTACAAAGTTTAGTAGTTGAACAACGGAAAAAGCAGTGTTTAACTAAAGAAGATTTAATTAGTTTCTTTAAAAGAAAACCATCAATTAGTTATAAAATGGAACCACCATTTAGAAATTAAGATGGACGATATAGAAAAATTAACTAAATTAGTAGAAAAATTGCAATTAGAAAATATACAAATGGCTAAAATAGATGACGAAGACACTCAAGGCATTATATATGGAATAGATAGTGATAATGAAGAACCCACGTTTAGAATAAACGAAGATATGAAATCAGAAACAACACCACCTAGGAGTCCAAAAATACCTAGGACAGCCAATAATGGAGAAACGAGTTATGACACATTAAATAGAAATATGGAAAAAAGTTATAGAGATTATACTTATGGAAATGGATATATAGAAAAAAATGGAAAACTTAGAAGAAGTATTCCATCAAAATTTATAGAAAAGGAACGAAGTATAATAGATGGCATATTAAACATAGATTGTGCAACCAATGCAGAAGACTTAGTATTAGTATGGATTAATAGACTAAAACTATTAATACAAACTGATGATGAAGCAATTAGTAATTTAACATTAGAAAATTTTATTACCTATGTTAAATATAAAACAACGGGAACATTAGCAGATTGGATAACTAATACCCCAATAGCAACAAATGCACAAAGAAATGATATAACTAGCGAAGCAAAATTAACATTTTTAAATATATTAGCTCAAGAAATATTTAAAGAATTCCTTGGATATGGTCCAGAAGAAGCTAGGCAAGAAGATAAACCTAATATAATTAGAATATTAAGCAATATGAGATTATGTGATCCATGTAATATAGAAAATTTCTTTTGTCAAGTTAAGGAAAACTATTATAAGGCAAAAGATAGAACAGGTTTACTAGAAGTAGTCATTAGTAAAATACCTTATCCTATGGTACAATACATAGAAAAACAAATAGCTAACCCTACTAGAACACCAAGAGTTCAAACTTTAGGATTAATAGAAAGATTTGCCAAAGAATATAGACAACAATTATGTTTAAGGAAAATAGAGAAAACATATATTAAAACAGTAAACCCAAAATGTTGCAAACAATTAGATAATGTACCCCAAGAATATGGTTGTACAAAACCATATAAGAAATATAAAAGGAAACAAAAATATTTTAGATATAAACCTAGAAAATACGACAGCAGAAAGTGGAAACCAAAGTATAAACGAAGGTTCAGAAAGATTTATAAACAAGATAAAAGTAAAATATGCCCTAAAGGTAAGAAAACATGTAGATGTTGGAAATGCCAAGAAATTGGTCATTATGCAAATGAGTGTCCCAAAAAGGATAATTACAAGGATAATAAGTTAAAAATGATATATAGTATAGGTTTCGAACCTATAGAAGAAGAATATAGTGAGAATGAATCAATAGATTTTGATACATATAGTTTAAATACTGAAAGTAGTGAATATATGACTTCCAGTGAAGAGGATGAGTTCTAAAAATAATACGTTTATAAGAGTAAAGTTGTTTAACAAACAGGTGTTAGCATATATAGATACAGGTGCAACAATATGTTTAGGAACAGAAAACCTTTTACCATTAAAATATTGGAGAAAGGTAGAAAAACCATTACTAGTAAAAATTGCTAATAATAAAACTATTACACTTAGAGAAAAAGCAGTGAATTTAGTTTTATTAATTGAAGGTCAACGTTTTCCGTTACCTAGTCTATATAAACAAAATGCGGGAATACCGTTAATGATTGGAAACAATTTCTTAAAGTTATATCAACCTTTTATACAAAGATTAGACACAGTAAGTATAACGTGTCCTAAGTTGGATAATCAAATATCCAAACAAGTCACCACAAAAATATATACAACACTTTCTCTTATCAGGGGGGAAATGATAAGAAAAGTAGCAGAAATCTTGCAAACAAAAATTTTTATGAATATTGAATTACAAATAGATACTTTATTGGAAAAAATAAGTAGTCAAAATCCTTTGGATCCAGATAAAAATACTAATGAAATTTTGGTACATATAGAATTAATTGATCCTACAAAGGAAGTAAATGTTACGAATAGGATTCCATATACCGAAAGGGATGTGGAAGAATTCCGTGAAGAAACAAATAAACAAATTGCATTAGGAATTCTTAGACATTCTAAAAGTCCACATAGTGCACCAACTTTTTACGTGGAAAACCATAATGAATTAAAACGAGGAAAAAGAAGACTTGTAATAAATTACAAGGAAATGAATAAAGCAACAAAAGGTGATGCTTATAAACTACCAAGGCAAGATTATATTTTTAACAAAATAAGAAATTCAGAATGGTTTACAACTCTGGATGCAAAATCAGGATATTTTCAACTAAGGCTTGACGAAGAATCAAAACCTTTAACAGCTTTTAGTTGTCCACCTCAAATGCATTTAGAATATAATGTCATGCCAATGGGATTAAAGCAAGCACCAAGCCAATTTCAACGATTTATGGATTTTAACCTAAAGGGTTTAGAGTCAGTATGTCTTGCATACATTGATGACATAATTATTTTTACAAAAGGTAATAAGGAAAGTCATCTCCAACACGTAGCAAAAGTTTTAATACAGCTTGGAGAAAAGGGAGTAATTTTAAATAAAGAAAAAGCAAAAGTATGTTTACAAGAAACGGAATTTTTGGGAATGAAAATTCTTAAAGGAGGATATATTGAACCTCAAAAACATTTATTAGAAAAAATAAAGGAATTTCCAGATCAATTAAGTGATCGACAACAAATTCAAAGATTTCTCGGATGTTTAAATTACATTGGAGAAAAGGGATTTATAAGGCATTTAGCAAAAGAAAGAGAATTATTACAAAAAATGATTTCATTAAAACGTCCATGGAAATGGACAGAATTAGCCACTTTGGCTGTTAAGCAACTAAAAACTATTTGTGAAAACTTACCAAGGCTGTATATTGCAAAGCCTAGTGATTTACTTATTTTAAACACTGATGCTAGTGACACTACTTGGGGCGCAGTATAACACCCCTCGTTTAAATATAAACAATCAATATTATAATGACGACGCGGAAGCTTATATTTCTAAACATTACAACCAATGTTACATATTACCCAAAATATCAATAAACTTTTTCAAATCAAAGTACAAGACATTTTAAACAACTGGGTGTTATTAAAACATTTCTATGATTATCAAAATTACATCAGAGTTTCAGCCTGTCAAACATTCCATCCAGTCCAACAATCTCCTGCCCAATATGTCCCCTAATATTCAACCTGCAGGAAGAACTGTGGGTGGGTTAGCACAACGCTAAGTGAATGAAACTATAACAACAGTACAACCTAGCATAACAATCTGTTTACATCAATTAACAATAAACAGAAAATCAATCAATCACTCGACATCCAATCAATGTCAAGCTACACACATCAAACACTATCAATCGTCATGAGGACCGGTGGCTCCTGAGATACCCTAATACCGGTTTGGTACTCAGTGAACCCTTATCAATCATCTGTATTGGCCTATACAGAATTACCGGTAACCAGTTGTTAATCACACACGACCTAGATCTCTAAACCAACATTTCAAGTTTCAAGATCTCCTGTCGTCTACAATAACAACCAAGTCCAACTGTCAATTCAAGTTGACCTCAGAATCTTACATACTAGCTCAAACAGCCAAGTAAGCAAACCACCTAACTAACATGGCAAGTTATCTCAACAGATGCATCATATCAAAGTAATACTATAAATTACTTATTGTAAATCAAATCATTACAACTAAATCACACTGAGGTTACAGATCCACTCACCGACTACCTCAGGCCTCCACTCAGTAGTCTAATATCACTGAGCCTTCTCCACATCTGAGAATCAACAATCAAATATAAATTAGTACTCAAGAATATCAATACTTAACTTATATCAATCTTTAACATTAGGAACTTAACATAATCAATATCAACATTACTAGTTCCTAATCATGTATTAATGATTACAACATAACCATTATCATATACTATCATACAACAAATACAAATCATATGACAATTAACAAGTTATAAGAAAGGCTGTGCTAGCCCATCAAGCCGCCGGCTAGGGTCTCGGACCCGTCGGCTTAAGGTCACCACCCGCCGGCTACATGTCCCCACCCGCCGGGTATATTACCAAATGTGGTAACAGAACAAAACCACGTTTTAAAGCCTACACAAGCCACCGGCTCAATATATTAGCAGCCGGGTTCCCATTCGGTCACACTACCCGCCGGCTTAGCTCTTCAAGCCGCCGGTTTCTAACAAATCACGACTACCCGCCGGCTAGACCATGAAGCCGCCGGGTTCTACCTTCGTTCCAGACCTGTGCGATCTGCTCAAACCCTAACATACGGGTTTAATATCCAAATCACCAAAACTCAAATTCTAACAGTTTTAAACCACCAATAACTTCACATACACATCATGTACTAGTTATAACAAGTTTCTAACATCAAATTCTTTCAATTCTTCAATTTCCCAATTTCAATCAAATTGAAATAATTAAACTTACCTCTCAATTGAAGAATCACTGAATTGAGATAGTGATTAGGATGAAACTAGAATCAATCACAGCTCCAAATTCGATTTCAATTTGGTTCCTAAGTTTTGATTTGGATTTGTAAGGTTTCTTGATGATTTCAAAGTTTCTTATGAAACTTTCCTAAAGAGGAAAGTGAAATAAATAGTCAACCTCACAAACCGCCTCCAATATACGGGTATAATTTAATACCCCATCTCAATCTATTGTCTGGAACCCGAAAACCATTTGCGAGTCTAAACATTTTATTGTACCGTCAACTATATCAATTTACAACAATTAATAATTCACTTATCACATTGGAATATTCGGCTCTTATTCCAATTATTTCAACTATTTCAAACAATATTATTTCCAAACACATTTAAATACTAATTTAAATCAAGAAATAATATAACACAACTAGGTCCATTTCGAGGATGTTACAACTCTCCCCCCCTTAAAGAGATTTCGTCCCCGAAATCTAACCTCAATCAATCTAACTAATGTGATATAATCACATATATTTTAATATACATTTGTCCTCAATAGCAACTTACAACTATACTTAGACTGTTTGAATTCTTTCCACATGCACATATCCAAATGTACATGCTTCTATCTTTTCCTATGCACACATACAGTGCATCCATCCAACATCTCATAGGAACCAATCATCTATTTAATTCCTTTATCACCAATCAGATAAAAGTTTAAAGCACCCTATCACTTTAACCAACAACAATAAGTGAAACCTAACATCACTTACTAGGTCTACACAACCAGAAATTAGCAACATGCTAAAATCTTTAACCTACTCTCACTGTTCATCACTGGTAACAATAAAACAGCAGTAACAATATCACAACGACAGTGTTTATTAAACCACAATGTACCTAGCAACACTGAAATATAATTCAGCTCACGACCAACAATCAGTCTAATATACAGATCACAATCTTAAATCTCTACCATCAAAGATTTGAAATTCAAATCTAGGTTAACTTTTCATCCAAAAGTTTCATACCTACTCTTGTGAATAACCTACCATATTCACATATCACTTTAATCATATGAAATCCTTTACTTAAAGTAATCCAGATTCATATCACCTTAATAAGCACAGCAGAGGTCAACTCAGTAGGTAAAACCACAATCAACAAGTACTTTGCTCAATCAACAAAAGTACCACAATCAATCTTACCTACAATCAACCAACCTCTACATTGACTTATTTCTGTTTGTAACTTCTTTCATTACAACCTATTAATTATTGACAACAACAAGGTCAACAACAACAATTATCCAAACAATAATCACAACACTAGTGATTATACATTCCAGTACGCCTATCCATACTTACTATTTATCTTCAAATCTAACTAACCATCAAGTTAGAATTTACATAACGCTTAAACTGGTAAGACAGCCATAATCTTATCTTAGCAACCAGTTAATTCAATTCACATTTTTTTAAATCTTAAACTACTAATCACAAGCAATTAGAAATTATATAACTTTAACCATACAATCACTTAGTACTAAATTCCATCAATCTAGCAACTAAGTCAGTCTTATTCAACATATTATGATACTACAGATCAAGCATCACAATATCACAATGTGCTACTTTCCAACACATTACTAACCAAATCTACATCAAGCTAATCATAATTAACTAACTTCTACACAACTTATGGCACATTTTAATTCATTCTATTAAAACTTATCATGCCATTTATTATCATGTATACTACACATACATATCTACACAACTTCAGGTACTCTCTTAAATGGACATATACACATCAATTCCATTTCATTCTATACACTAGGCCATTCAAACTATTAAAGTCTATACCAAGCCTTCATATTACTACTAATCATCACATATCCATACCACAGGACATGGAACAATTACCAATCAGCAATTCTATGTTTCACTTATATACATACCACTTAGTATATAACTTAAACAATTTAGTCCAAACTTACAAGAAAGTTTGGTGAATACAATCATCACCTACCAATTTCAAGGTTTCCCTTACTTCTTAACACTTACAATTATACATATAAAATTTCTTAAAACATGAACAACCTTCAATTCATATTCCTCCTTTTATCAATAAAGATCAACTAGATCTTTAATACAATCTAATCCTAGATATACTATCATATCCTTCCTTATTTGGATCTAATCCCAATTTATCACTTTATCACTTACTTCATTTGTATACCATCAACAAATAACCAAAGAATCCATTCAATTCTTTTAATACTTAGGTAATCCACCATGAGGTACTAGTCAACCTATGCAACCATTAATAATAACTTTCAATTATTTCTTATCTCACATTCTTACCCAATCAAAGCTATCATCGCAAGCTTCATACACTGATAAGATTTTCTTATCACATTCCTAATCAATGTGATTTAGCTCTTCTTAACAAATTATTACTGTCATATCATACAATGACTTCCTATCCGTATAATTCTCCAATACATATTCAGTTCACATACCAATCATTGCTTAACTGAATACTCAATTATACTTAACACTATTTCAATTACTTAACACTAGCTTTAAGTAATTAGTCAAGTTTCACAACTTAGAAAATTTGGGAATTTAACCACATTCCCCACACAATTATAATATTACAGTCAATATTAGACTTTTTCAACACAAACAGTTGACTATATATCAACTCTGGTTTCAATCAACCAATCTATAAAATTTTCAAATTGCTTTTCTCAAGTTTGACCCAAACTCAAATCAATCACAAGCAATTAATTTTATACACCATTTTCTATTCATGGTTTGACTTTCAAAGTTAACATACTATCAAGTTAACTCACAACAAACCATTTCATCTTATATGTTCACTTTCAAACATATATTTCAAATTATTACTTTCAATAATCTTATCAATCCTTCACAAAGACAAGGTCAACCTACATCAATCTTGGCTCCATACAAGCCATTTCATATAATATGTTTACTATCGAACATAAACTTCAAATTATTACATTCAATAATTACTAGTAGTTTCTCAAGCAAAACAATATCAACCTATCTCAACTTTGGCTTCATACAAGCCAAATACAAAATAGTGACTCACTCAAACACTATCAAATTCACCTATGGTCAATTTAACACAATCAGTTACAATTACATTTTCAACAAAATCATATTAGTCATCTATGTTTATCATTAAAACATCTATCAATGACAATTATCATTTACACTGGCATCTTTACAGTCCAAATATCATAGCTCTATCAACTGATTGTTTTCTTATCAAAACAATTATTAAACAACTTAACATACTATCATGCTCCATTTATTCAAAATCACATTACATTTCTTTTATACCAAGTAGCCTCAACAAGTTCATGTGACACAACATAATATAACAACGGTGATCAGGCGTTGCAAGATTATGTTCTTCACAATCCATTCTCAGGCTACTCTACATTATAATTATCAATGTGATCTACTCTTATCTCATATACATTAAATACTTTATGATTTCAAATCAATCAACATCTATTTAATAGTTTCTAACAGCTGATACATACTCAAAATCAGCTTACTACTTTACATATTCAACCTTACATATACAAGTCATCTCACATACACACAATGTTCTAATTTTCAGCAACTGAATTACTCAGTATATCACTTATCTGAAACCTCAAACATATGATAACTTATCATCATAGTTTCAACGCTTAACATTAATCAATGTCCCTATTTTCCTCAAAATTCAGGACACATCTTAATTAACTATCATCACTTTGACATATGCTATCATATCAAGCATCACTGTCACAACAAGTCTACTTAATCATGTTACTATCAAACATTTCACCTATTAATTTCACAATTGACCAGAAAGATCTATCACTTCCTAATCAATTTCACATTATCACACTCTACTTTTCTCTTAAACCTATCAGTCATGGTTTAGATCAAGTGTTTAACTATAATCAAAACATATCATATAGTCACATAAACACATATTTTCTCAAATAGCAGTCATTATCAATTCAATGACACGACCTTCCTTAGCAAGGATTTAGATCACACCTTGTGATTAATCCATTAACATAATACTATCAATTATCTCGTCTCACCAATAAAGACACTCCTTAGGTTCTAACATCAATCTTGCTAAAACCTTAATCAACTCTCTGTCTACTTAAACTTATTTCTGCATTTACAATTCAATCAGAAATAATCACAACAATGAACAACAATGAGCATCTTATTCAATACCTCTATCCTCATGTCAACCTATAGCAATCAATAGTTGACTCAACACTGGGGAATCATATCAGTCTGACTCAATTAACTTCATAACAAGGCTTACTCAACATAACAGAGTAAACAATTCAAGTTAATTTAAATTAACACAGGCTTATCGAAGATTACCTGACAATCTTAAGCCCACAAGCGTTGAGGAAACATGAAATATACTAATCAGATACTCATGTTCCTCCGTCTCTGCAATCAAACAACACTTCACAACTTGTTAAAGGTTAGTACATATTCAACTAACTACTTTCTCACACATTCACTAATCAACTAAGCCCACACCTTCTGGAATGTTTGACTCAACTCACTCAAAGTTTAGGATTGAACATTCTATCAAGTTCAATTCACCCAAACTATTGCTCTGATACCAACTTATAACACCCCTCGTTTAAATATAAACAATCAATATTATAATGACGACGCGGAAGCTTATATTTCTAAACATTACAACCAATGTTACATATTACCCAAAATATCAATAAACTTTTTCAAATCAAAGTACAAGACATTTTAAACAACTGGGTGTTATTAAAACATTTCTATGATTATCAAAATTACATCAGAGTTTCAGCCTGTCAAACATTCCATCCAGTCCAACAATCTCCTGCCCAATATGTCCCCTAATATTCAACCTGCAGGAAGAACTGTGGGTGGGTTAGCACAACGCTAAGTGAATGAAACTATAACAACAGTACAACCTAGCATAACAATCTGTTTACATCAATTAACAATAAACAGAAAATCAATCAATCACTCGACATCCAATCAATGTCAAGCTACACACATCAAACACTATCAATCGTCATGAGGACCGGTGGCTCCTGAGATACCCTAATACCGGTTTGGTACTCAGTGAACCCTTATCAATCATCTGTATTGGCCTATACAGAATTACCGGTAACCAGTTGTTAATCACACACGACCTAGATCTCTAAACCAACATTTCAAGTTTCAAGATCTCCTGTCGTCTACAATAACAACCAAGTCCAACTGTCAATTCAAGTTGACCTCAGAATCTTACATACTAGCTCAAACAGCCAAGTAAGCAAACCACCTAACTAACATGGCAAGTTATCTCAACAGATGCATCATATCAAAGTAATACTATAAATTACTTATTGTAAATCAAATCATTACAACTAAATCACACTGAGGTTACAGATCCACTCACCGACTACCTCAGGCCTCCACTCAGTAGTCTAATATCACTGAGCCTTCTCCACATCTGAGAATCAACAATCAAATATAAATTAGTACTCAAGAATATCAATACTTAACTTATATCAATCTTTAACATTAGGAACTTAACATAATCAATATCAACATTACTAGTTCCTAATCATGTATTAATGATTACAACATAACCATTATCATATACTATCATACAACAAATACAAATCATATGACAATTAACAAGTTATAAGAAAGGCTGTGCTAGCCCATCAAGCCGCCGGCTAGGGTCTCGGACCCGTCGGCTTAAGGTCACCACCCGCCGGCTACATGTCCCCACCCGCCGGGTATATTACCAAATGTGGTAACAGAACAAAACCACGTTTTAAAGCCTACACAAGCCACCGGCTCAATATATTAGCAGCCGGGTTCCCATTCGGTCACACTACCCGCCGGCTTGGCTCTTCAAGCCGCCGGTTTCTAACAAATCACGACTACCCGCCGGCTAGACCATGAAGCCGCCGGGTTCTACCTTCGTTCCAGACCTGTGCGATCTGCTCAAACCCTAACATACGGGTTTAATATCCAAATCACCAAAACTCAAATTCTAACAGTTTTAAACCACCAATAACTTCACATACACATCATGTACTAGTTATAACAAGTTTCTAACATCAAATTCTTTCAATTCTTCAATTTCCCAATTTCAATCAAATTGAAATAATTAAACTTACCTCTCAATTGAAGAATCACTGAATTGAGATAGTGATTAGGATGAAACTAGAATCAATCACAGCTCCAAATTCGATTTCAATTTGGTTCCTAAGTTTTGATTTGGATTTGTAAGGTTTCTTGATGATTTCAAAGTTTCTTATGAAACTTTCCTAAAGAGGAAAGTGAAATAAATAGTCAACCTCACAAACCGCCTCCAATATACGGGTATAATTTAATACCCCATCTCAATCTATTGTCTGGAACCCGAAAACCATTTGCGAGTCTAAACATTTTATTGTACCGTCAACTATATCAATTTACAACAATTAATAATTCACTTATCACATTGGAATATTCGGCTCTTATTCCAATTATTTCAACTATTTCAAACAATATTATTTCCAAACACATTTAAATACTAATTTAAATCAAGAAATAATATAACACAACTAGGTCCATTTCGAGGATGTTACACGCAGTCCTTCAAGCAGTTCCAGGAGCATATGAAGAGTTTAAAGAGTATATTGCGCACAACAAGCCATCAGAAGTTAAGAATTATCTTAAACAATATGATGGTTTGGAAGCAATCAGGCCTAACCAGGCAAAGCAATTAGGTCCAAATGGACAACCAAACAATGGAGACATTGTGACAAAGAGTGATACTAGCTCTTCAAGCCAGTCTATGCAAACAGAATTGGGAAAAGCCAAAAGCAAAAAAATCTTGTTATCTAAATGGATTTCAGGAACGTTTAAGCCAGCTGAACAAAACTATACAGTACATGAAAAAGAACTTTTGGCATTCATCAACGCACTTAAAAAATTTCGCATTGATTTACAGCCAGTAAAATTTATTTTTCAAACAGATAACACCTATGTAAAAGATTTTATAAATTATAAGTTAAAAGAGACTTATAATAAAGGAAGACTGTTACGATGGAGCTTAACCATCCAACAGTTTGATTTTATTGCAGTTCATATTCCAGGCACTCAGAATTTTCTAGCAGATACACTCACGAGAGAATGGAAGAAATTTTAAAAATGTTTCAAGAAAAGAAGAATGCGCTACAAAAAGCAATTTCAGAAAAACAAGAAACAATAAAAATCATGCAAAAGGAAGCCGCAACAATGCAGAAAGAATACGAAAAAATTAACGAAGCAATATCATTGTTAGGAACAGCAGGAGAAAAGAAGACCGGTGGAGAACGCCTAGAAACGGTAACAACCCAACTTTTTCCAGGGGGGGGAGAATCCAGTAAAAAACAAATGAAACAGGAAATATATGATGGAGAAGAAAGAGCCAAGAAATTCTATGTCATTTTTAATGGCCCAAACCAGGGTATTTTCGATGAATGGAGTAAAGCAGCCATTTTCATTACAGGGAAAAAGGGAATCATCCACAGCAAATATCTAAGTTTAGCAGAAGCAAAGAAAGCACTCGAAGAATACAAGAATAAAGAAACTTATGCACAAAAGATATCAACCCCAGCACAACCAGTGAAAGGTTCGATACCACTAGAGAAAAAGATACCAGTAATTGGCAGCATTCCACAACAACGGAACTTAACAATTAGCAGTATTCAGTCCAGACAACATATAGAAGACAACTGTAGGCTTACAAAAAGAATATTTGAAAAGGAATACAATTTCCTTCTTAAGTATTCCGAAGAAGATAAAGCTACAAGTATCTACCCAATAGATACTACGTATCAAGGTCCAAAAGCAGTAGTGTTACCAGAAGCAGACGCAATAAAGACATACATGATGTTTCAAGCAGGATTAATAAATTGTATCTATTTCAAAGGAAACAGTCTATTCCAGTATTTCCCAAGTAAGATGAAGACGGCATTAAATATCTACATCAGCAAGATCTTAGATAAGAAAGAAGGATTTCTAAAAATCCTAGGAACAATTCCAGAGTTCAATGCAGAAGGAGAGGTTACGCAGCCAGCAGTTCAGATATGTCAGATAGGTACAAGCAATAAAAACTACCCAGCAATAGGTCAAGGAATTCATAACGACGAATTAGAGCATTTTGGAAATAATTATGTTTTAATGCTACACAAGGGCATCAAGATTCAAGGAAGAATAAACTATGCAGCAAGTTCAATCTTAATCTGGAGTCATCAAGCAAAAAATCCAACAGAGTTAGATGTATAATTACTAACAGATTTTATGTCTAAATTAATCAAGAATGAATTCAGCTACAGTCAAGAAGTAAAGGAATATCTTTGTACACGTCTATACAAAGAATTTCTAGAAGATCACACATGCACAATATGTGAGAAGAATGGCGAGGAAATTGAAATAATTCAAGACGCAAGCAGTGACGGAAGCAACAACAATAATATAGAATAGACGTGTTAATGTGACCAAGAGGGGTCCCCCTGAAGCACTAAAGAAAGCAATAATGTAAAGATTTTCGATAAGAAATCTTATCTGTGAGTCGGATGAGATAGTGACATGTACTATCCATTCTATCTATAAATAATCATGTCCAGTTCATAGAATAGGCAACTCGCACTTACACCAATTCAAGTGTCTATTCTATAATCGAGTCTGTAAAATATATTATCAATAAAAGCTATGTTTATATACATCCATGTGCAACTAAAAGGTTCCACAAGGAACTAGGAGAGAAGCAAGTTTAGAATAAATATACCAACTATTGTTTGGAATTAGTTAGATCATATAAGATAATCCTGGAGCCCTGAAAAGCTTGCGTTGAAGAAGTCCGTCAAAGGCAGGTGGCCGTAAAGGATGCTTATTCCGCAGTTGGGTTGGAGACATCATTGATTAATAACAAATTTCCAGATCAAGTCAGGTATACCAAAAATCTAAACTGCATTTATCTTTACTAGTTTCTACAGGGTTTAAAAGAAATATTGATAAAAATATAAAAAATGAAAGGTTTTAAAATAAAACTAGATAAACAGAATTATAATCAGTATCATATAATAGCTAGTATTAATCACCAAATATTGGTAGTCTTAATCGATACAGGAGCATGTAGTAGTCATATTAGCCCAGATTTAGTATCCGAAATATATGATTCAATAGAAGAAATTAGTCATAAAAAAATTAAACACTAAGTTAACATCAATTGAAATAATATTTAGTCAAGAATTAAAAGTGGAAATGGAAATACCTATTGAATATAAGAAAACCCTAGATGGCAAAAATGTCCTATTAGGAATAGATTTTTTAGAACAATTTAATTATGAAATAAATAATAAAGAAATCATATTAAATGGTTTTAAAATACCTAGAATTAATTTATACTATAAAGACATAGAAGAAAATATAAATAATGTCTGAAGAATATCAAGAGATAGAAAATAAAGAAGAAGCAGGAAGTTATATCTCAGATATATTATTAGATAAAAAATTAGTAACAAAAGTTAAAAATCAAGGAACACTTAATTTAAAAGAATCGGATGGAATAAGTAGATCTTTAGTCGAAAGATTAAATAGAGAAAATATAATATATTATGGAATAATGTAAGGAGAACAAAATGTAAAAATAGAGCAAGCTAATAATAGGTTTCAAGCACCAGTTGTGCAAATAAATCAAGTAGTTAAAAGATTACAAAAAATAAAGGAAGAGCATAGGAAAAAGATAGGATATATACATATAAATGTAGTACACATAATAATAAAATCAACATTTAGAGAAGGTATTAAAACACCAGTAGAACTAAAAATTGAAGACAATAGGATAAAACAAAAACAATATAGTTCGTTAGGAAGTATTGAAGGTGATCTAGGATATGGAGTAATAAAGTTTAATGTAGCCTTACAATATCATATACCCCTAGAAACACGAAATATAGATAATTGTATAGGAGTTACATGCAATTTTAAAAATAAGGAATTAATGGAACATGGTGACATACCTTTAGTGGTTTGTTATAGAATAGCATATGCATTAAGTAACAGTTCATTAAGCATTCAATATAAAAATTTAGATAGGTTATACACAGAAAAACTATTTAATAAAACAAGTACTTTAATACAAGAAGATAAAATACAAAGAGAATTCTTAAAAAGTCATAGTAAAAAATTTTATAAGTTAAAAATAGGAAATATAATAGGAGAGTCAAGTAATCCAATAATACCTAGAATAAATGAAATAGAAGGCCCAGTTAGAAAAACTAACTTGTATAAAGAAAATCAATTAGATAAATTAAAAGAACATGTTAAAGAATTAAGTTCAGTAGTAACTAACCTCAATAATAGAATATAAATGGAAGCACATTATAAAAGAGGACCATATAGAAAAAGAAAGGAGAGAAAAAGCACTAATGAAGAAATAATAGAAATGATAGAAGAATTACGAAAATTTAGAAAACATATAAAAGAAAAATTTTCAATAAGTTATTATAGATCTAGAATAATAAAAGATGTCCAATCATCTTTAGACTGTTTAGAAAAAGTAAAAAGAAAATACATGAAAAATCAAGAAGAGGAAAATAATAAGTTAAAACAAGAACTAGAAAGTTTAAATAAAAAGGTAAAAATACTAGAAGAAAAAATAGAAAACAATTCCGCATATAGTATAGATGAATTAATACTTAATCTAGAAAGCATGTCCGAAACGGCTAATTAAGTAATAAATTATATTAAAGAGCATTAAAGATAAAGTGGAAAACATTGAATATAAAGTTGAGTAATAAATAACGAATTAAATAACGTATTAAATATCGTTATCTTTCGTCGTTAAATATAAACGGAAATCAACTATTCGGTTTTCGGTTTAAACCGATTGAACACCCCTAGTAGACGGGAGATAGGTATACCGAGTCAGCTTCCTGTGGAGGACCACAGGGGCGTCATTGCGGCACCAATGACGTCGCACTATCCGTGGCGGTGGGATTAGTCCACGGCGTCTCCCCTTTGTTGATATTATGTGATTGCGTGATTATGCTCGTGGAGAGCTTTTGATTTGTGCTCGCGGGAGAGCCTTTTGATTATTTGGGAGGCGTATGGATGCATCCTAGGCTATGTTATGTTATGATATGATATGATTTGTGTAGAGCGGTCGTGTAGTGTAGTGCCATACATACCTTCCGATTAGGGGATATGTACACCTGGAGTCGCGACTAGTGTGTTATTGCGAAATATGATTTGATATGATATATTGTGAGATATGATATTTGGCACCGGTGTGGTGCAGTTTGGATATTTTGATTTGTAGGGTACTCGGTATAAAATAACCCAACCCCTCGTTGCCTCAGTCTTTATTTCATTTGTTTACTCCGGTGTAAGGGTGGTGTTACTCGAAGGATGAATTTTGTAAAATAAACTTTTTTAATTCATTTCATTCTCATTCTAAAATATTAAAACTGTTACTGTTTATTTCTGTCTACATCCGCGCACTGAGCAATTAGCTCAGCCGCATTTTCTTTCCTGCGGTAGGTACTCAGGGTTATATGGGATGAGTGCGAGAGCTTCAAGATTTGGACTTGCTATAGAGACCACCATATATTTTAGTTTGACATTTATTTAGGTTATCATTTAATTGATTTGTTATTTATTATTACAAAAATTTATTAGTACGTTTATTAATTAGCAATAAATGTGACCTTCCGTTTCGTTAGCGAAACGGGGGTGTTACAAGAATATTAGGTGCGGTGGTGATGAGAAGATCGTCGGAACAAGTCTGCAAAATGTTTGGTATATGAAGAAGGGTTTTAAGGTATGCAACTCTTTTTTTATTTAATTTAATAAGTGTGCTTAATTGTTAGGGTTTATATATATATATATATATATATATATATATATATATGTATGTATATATATATATATATATATTTACAATTGATTATAGAGGTTACAAGTATGTAATTTTGGATTTTTGAGTTTGGTAGTTGTAAATTTGTAATGTTAGATTTGTGGATCTGGCATTATTCGGCCGAAATTCTCGTTATTTATGGCTGCCGGTGAGTTGAAAAAGCGGTTATTCATTGACTTTGTATCTAAACCATTGGATCATGTGAACTTTTAATCTCGACCATAGCAACTAAGAATTGTTGGTTACTTTTGTGGTGCGGTTTCTTGAGTGCGGTTTTTAAATGCCCCAAATACTATAACCGCTCACACGTTCTTTCAACTTACCTCAAAATTGCATGACGATTTGATTTTAATGCAATTACTCTCCTGTCAAAATTAACACTAAATTGGGTTCCACCCTAAATCGACAACAAAATTGAGGTACCCAGTTTTTTGCGAATATTTTTCTGTTCTAAAATTTTATTCAATTAATTCCAATTCCAATTCCAATTCCAATTCCATCAACTAAACTGCCAATCAATCGTTTTGGTTTGACTGACTGATTCGTTTGATTTTGTGGATGCAAGGGGTACCAGACGGGGATAATGAAGTTTGAAGAAATAAGTATTTAACACAAAAAGAAGAAATAATTTATGGATGAATCGGAGAGTTGATTTTTCAGTTATGAAAAAGGTAATGAATATAACCTTATCTTATAACACCCCAGAATTTACAACTGTTTTTTTTTTTTTTTTTTATACAATGCGGAAGCTCAAGTCCCAAAACATATATATACATAAAATGACATGTCGTCATCTTCCATTACCTAAGTTCTAAGTATTGATTATTACCGTTTACAAAACAATCCATTATATCCTGGGCATTATATAATCAAACATTTTAAACTGTGTTAAATAATATCAGAGTAATCCTAGTCAAACATTCTTCAGTTACTCCTTGACCCGCCCATAACAATAGATATTAACCTGCAAGGAGTAAACAACGAGGGATTAGCACGAAGCTAAGTGAGTTAACTCATCACTAACAATACAACTTAGTTTAACACCATGAGTTCACCACATTTAACACTTTGACTCAACATCACCAGAGGATCGGTGGCCCTTGTGGCGCCCTCAGCCGCGGTGGCCCACCAAGCGACACTTACACCAACTGCAGGCCAATACAGTGGTTAACCGATAACTATTTGTTACCTTTAGTCAACACAAGCCTTACTTACAACGAATGTTCACAACCCTTGTGTTGACTAACCTGTAACAACACAGTCCAACATAGTTGACCTCTATATAACACAGTTACCATATAGGTCACTTAACACTTAACACTTTAACACAATTCACTATTCAACTTAACACAGGAATAACACTTAACACTTGAAGTAACCACAATAGTGATCACTAAGTTATAGTGAGAGATCAAAGTCCACTCACCGACTACCATAGTCGCCCACTCAGTAGTCTAATATCACTGAGTCTTCTCCATATCTGGAAATACAACAAAATACACAAGTCAGTTACTTGTATCAAATCTACATAACATTACTCCAATAGATTTATATCAACAATCTCAATTCATGTGTATTATCACAATCATCACAAACATCAAGTTCATACTTCTTGAATTGCTTCTTAATCATGATTAGATATCATGTTAACCACTTTTCAACTATATATCAATTTAGTTATCACTTGTAGTAATTTCACATAATTCATTCCATTAATATGAATTATCACTATTAACTTCATTAGTTCACTATCACCTAATAAATCATGATAATTATAATCAACTTATCACCTTAGTTCACATTAATCATTGTTAACTATCATAATCACACCAATAACAAGATTAATAGCTTCCAAATTAACAATCCATCAAAATCTTCATGTAACTAAATTAACTTACTCAATTCTAATATAGGGTTTTAGCTTTTAATCATGATATAAGTATCAATTAATCCTTCTAACATGATTACAAGCTAATAATTCAATAATACTCCCAAACCCATCACTTTATTCATATGATCATGCAACATTCTTCATATCTAACTTATGATTCTACTTAAAATCAAGAATTAAACATCAACTAACCACTATATGATCACTACAAGTCTTAGTTCAAGATTAATCAAGTCAATTAAATCAACTATTCAAAGCCCCCAATTTCTAGGGTTATATTAAACACGAAATTAACACATATAACATGATTAAGATGATGCTAGAATGATTATTACATGTTATTGAAGCTTAGTTAGCATCAATTTACACTTTTTAAACCCTAATTTCGGATTTTATCTCAAGAACACCAAAAATCCCAAATTCTAGGTTGAAGAACATGAAGAACACTTGATTATACCTTGTTTGATGATTATGGAAGTTTGAATCCAAGAGTAGAAGCTTCAATTTGATGATTGTATGCATTGATTCCATATTTCTTCATGTATGTATGTATGTCGTATGTATATATGTGAAAAATAAGAACCGACTCAATTATTTGGATATATATCACCTAATTAGTTATTGTGTGTACTAGTTTTGTCCCCCGTACTTATCATTGTCTGGAACTTAAAAATATTTACGGGGAAAACTATTTTATTTTACCGTCAACTAAATAAATTTAAAACAATCAATATTTCACTAGTCACAATATTTCCTGAGGCTAATTGACCTATTAAATTTACAATCGAACACATATTACAATTTTAAATTGCATTAAAATCTTACAGGAAATACCTATTACTTCTAGGCCCAATTTGAGGTTAAAGAGATTTCGTCCTCGAAATCTAATCAACCTTGATTATTCTAAAGTACTTAATTACTTGACAAATCTCATTCCTTAAATGAGATTCCACTACCACCACAATTTCCAGTTTATTAATATTGTACTCTTCGTACTACTCTAACATCGTAATTACTCATCACTATATTCACCTAAAGTGTGTACACAACTTAAATCACCTATGCATGACATGCTTATGCATACATTTCACTACACACTCTATGTACCTACATATATATTATTTCATCGACTCACACACGACTAGTGTGTATCTCAATTAGATTCACGAAAACACATAATTTATGTCTCATACTCAATTTAACTTGCAATACTATACAACAAGTGTAATGTTTATCACTTATAATAGTTACTCCCTTGAGCAACTCTTAATTAAATGCTCAAAATTTAAATTCTATCTACATATACATATTCACATGTACATGTTTCTATTTCTTACCTTCACATATGATATGTATCTAAATCATAATTTTCATGCATACTATGATCACTTAAGGAAATTATTCCCAATTAATCACTTTAAACAGGTAATCACTTGACGTAAGTGAATAACATCATCATGCACATAACATACTCTTAACACTAGAAACTAGCGACGTGCTAGAATCTTTTAAAATAGATATATGATTTATACCCCTTTTAACAGCAAAACAATGATTATGAAAATCACAATACACCCAACAACAATGAAATTTAAATTTCAATTCATAACTAGCATTTGTGCTAGTACCACATATCATTAATGTATTTGATAATCTTTTATTTAAAAGTATCTCGAATTCATATATCACTAATCACATATTAACACTCAAAATAGAAGTCAATTCTCATGGTTAAAACAATTATCACTTAATCACCAAGTCACTTAGTACCAATTCAAATTGGATAATTACCAAGTTTTTCCATCAACGGGTACATTGCCATTCAAGCGCAAGTACCATTCCAACAAAATGTGTTGACCACACACACATTTTTCATCAACATTTCATCAATCAATTTTATCTCGTTAATCTCCACGGAAGATTATTTCATGTTTTATTCTCTTCTATATGCAACTTATCACTTCACCTTGATATTAAGCATATAATAACAATCAAATTTCACACAATTCTCAATTAATAATAATATAACTATCAATCAAAAGGCTCTCTATATATATATTTATATATAACTATCTCAATGTCAACATCGAAAACCTACAATTTTTAAAGTCTCATCGATTTCTCTGGTACTTAGTAGCCTCAATACTCCATGTGAAATGGCATAATATAAATACGTTGGCCAGACGTCGTCATATTATGTCAGTCACACTTAATTCTCAGGCCACTTCATACCATTGATTTCTAAAGTAATTAACTTTTACTCTCACATATATCACAATGCTAAAATCAATCATTATCACACATATAGTAACACTTTGTAATAGATTTATGACCAAGTATTAACTTGTTACTATTTCCCTTTATCACTTGAATGTGAAACTTCTCACATAATTAGGTAGACATAACAATTCAATCATCTAACACATTTCTCATTGTCTCCTTAACACAGGTTAAAAATTTAATACAACTAAATCAATGTAACACCCTCTCTACACGATTCAATATCAATCACTTAACACTTTAATTATCAAGTATAATACTCTATATAACATTTAGTACTAAGTACTTTGTTAAAATACCAGGTCATATTCCACATATATTCATCAATATATAATTTCTAAGTTGATTAATTAATAACCTTCCATATTTAGTTATCAAGCAAGAGTAAGCTCCTACAATACTCTTCAACTCTTACAAATACTTATTTGATCATATTAAATATTTCAAATAATGTAATTAACATAATTACATAATCAATATTTATTTACCCTAACAAGCAACAATCAACAATACTCTTACTGGTATACTATGCTGTTAGTTAAACTGCCTATAAACAACTCCTACACAAAAAAACATATAGACCTCTTAAAACAACTTTTAATATTGCATATAGTCACAGGAATGATCTCTGGGCTCAAAGAAACAAAAGCCCAATACAATTCATAAGCTAAAAGTCCGAAATAATGTCCGAAAAACAATAAAACGCGATTTTCGGGCCCCAAACGACCCCGAAGTGCCGAAAACTGACAGGGCTCATGGCAAAGCGATGAGCTTTGACCGTTGGGCCGTTTTTGAGTTGACATGTAAATTTCGTCTTAATCGGACACCGAAATTTTCTAAAACTTTTTTCTACGTCAAGTATTACGTCGAACGTCGCAAAATTTTTTTTTTTTTTTTTTACTAACGCGATCCGGGAAACAGGTCAGGATCGCGTTCCCTAGTGAAAAATATTCTGTAACTAAATTAGGCATACAAACGCGATCCGGAGAAGTGAGCGGGATCGCGTTCCCAAGAGAAAACACATCTGAACACGAAATACACACACAAACGCGATCCTGGAAAATGGCTGGGATCGCGTTCCCAAGCATAAAAATAATCTGAGACAAAATAACACGTACGGACGCGATCCAGAAAACTTGTTGGGATCGCGTTCCCAAGCAGAAATCTGAGATTCAGAAAAATCATATTTTTTGCCAATTTCAAACGCGTATAACTTTGTACTCTTTTAGAGTTAGACTCTAAAATTTTGCAGGCACCCTCATATAATCAAAATGCAACTTTCTATTTTTCCACTTTTTCAATTTACACTTTTAACGAGAAAACGACCATATAACCAATTTTAGGCCATTTTGGACCATTTTGGTTGACACGTTATATTCCAAACAGCATACATTCAGGGTTCCACCCTTTGCCAACATGTTTCTACATATATTTATGACGTGTAGGCACATTCATCATATACAAACACTCATTCTACATTATTTTAACACGTTGACCCGTTTAGGGGTCAAAATGGACAATTTCACCAATTTCATTCAAAATGACAACATTAACATTTTCAATCCACTTTTTATCTATACTTATGACTTTAAGTCACTTTAAAAGTTATCATACACATACCACATCCAATTCTATACATTTTAACACTAAGTGGCCCATTTGGACACTTAAATGACCCGTTTGGGTTTAAACCCTTGCATCCACCATTTCATTACCCCTTTCACACTTCTCTGACTATTCCAAGTCAAACTAACCCACTTCATTATTAGTTTCATATTAACACCCTAAAACACCAAGTTCACAAAATTTCATCATATATAAACCACTTTCAACATATAATTTCCAATTTGACTTTTCAAAAACTCGTCACCGCACATTTAGACTCATTGACCGCTTTAACTTTCTTACTACACTATTAGTAATACAAAGATCATAATTCACCCTAATCATGATCAATGCTAAACATTTAGACTTTTAGTTACATTCCTCACTTCATAGCATGGCATAGCATGGCAATTATCAAGTTTGACACAATTACATTCAACATTGACCTTTCCAAGTCACTAGCATATATTTCAACAACTAGACACATTCTAAGTCACACAACAATACAACTCCAAACTTATAAATGGATACACCCGCAACCCATTGATTTCATCATAGTGTGTCACATCAAATTAGATTATCATTTATCAATTATTTCCCTAGCAAGGATATATAATCACACCTTGCATATACACTTAATTCCACATAACACAACTGTTACACTTTAGTCACCAATGTATCTACACACAATTTCAACTTCTTAATTACATACTAATAGCTCTATCACCTTATTAGCAAGTAATAATCACCAACAATTCAATTTACTTTACTAATAATCATAACATAGTAAAGTAAAACAATTAAAATTTATTGAAATTCACCAAGTTTATCAGAAATTACCTGGCACATCTAGGCCCACGAGTGTTGAGGATTGAGAATACCAATCGGTTCCTCACTATCCTCCGTCTCTGCACTCAAAACAACAATCTAACACATTGTTATAGATTAGTTCACATTTAACAACAACTTGCTCATACCAACACTAATCCCACACCTCGAAATGTTTGACCACTATCACTAGGCTTGGGATTGAACAATCCAACCATTGTTCAATTCGCCCAAACCTATGCTCTGATACCAACTTATAACACCCCAGAATTTACAACTGTTTTTTTTTTTTTATATACAATGCGGAAGCTCAAGTCCCAAAACATATATATACATAAAATGACATGTCGTCATCTTCCATTACCTAAGTTCTAAGTATTGATTATTACTGTTTACAAAACAATCCATTATATCCTGGGCATTATATAATCAAACATTTTAAACTGTGTTAAATAATATCAGAGTAATCCTAGTCAAACATTCTTCAGTTACTCCTTGACCCGCCCATAACAATAGATATTAACCTGCAAGGAGTAAACAACGAGGGATTAGCACGAAGCTAAGTGAGTTAACTCATCACTAACAATACAACTTAGTTTAACACCATGAGTTCACCACATTTAACACTTTGACTCAACATCACCAGAGGATCGGTGGCCCTTGTGGCGCCCTCAGCCGCGGTGGCCCACCAAGCGACACTTACACCAACTGCAGGCCAATACAGTGGTTAACCGATAACTGTTTGTTACCTTTAGTCAACACAAGCCTTACTTACAACGAATGTTCACAACCCTTGTGTTGACTAACCTGTAACAACACAGTCCAACATAGTTGACCTCTATATAACACAGTTACCATATAGGTCACTTAACACTTAACACTTTAACACAATTCACTATTCAACTTAACACAGGAATAACACTTAACACTTGAAGTAACCACAATAGTGATCACTAAGTTATAGTGAGAGATCAAAGTCCACTCACCGACTACCATAGTCGCCCACTCAGTAGTCTAATATCACTGAGTCTTCTCCATATCTGGAAATACAACAAAATACACAAGTCAGTTACTTGTATCAAATCTACATAACATTACTCCAATAGATTTATATCAACAATCTCAATTCATGTGTATTATCACAATCATCACAAACATCAAGTTCATACTTCTTGAATTGCTTCTTAATCATGATTAGATATCATGTTAACCACTTTTCAACTATATATCAATTTAGTTATCACTTGTAGTAATTTCACATAATTCATTCCATTAATATGAATTATCACTATTAACTTCATTAGTTCACTATCACCTAATAAATCATGATAATTATAATCAACTTATCACCTTAGTTCACATTAATCATTGTTAACTATCATAATCACACCAATAACAAGATTAATAGCTTCCAAATTAACAATCCATCAAAATCTTCATGTAACTAAATTAACTTACTCAATTCTAATATAGGGTTTTAGCTTTTAATCATGATATAAGTATCAATTAATCCTTCTAACATGATTAAAAGCTAATAATTCAATAATACTCCCAAACCCATCACTTTATTCATATGATCATGCAACATTCTTCATATCTAACTTATGATTCTACTTAAAATCAAGAATTAAACATCAACTAACCACTATATGATCACTACAAGTCTTAGTTCAAGATTAATCAAGTCAATTAAATCAACTATTCAAAACCCCCAATTTCTAGGGTTATATTAAACACGAAATTAACACATATAACATGATTAAGATGATGCTAGAATGATTATTACATGTTATTGAAGCTTAGTTAGCATCAATTTACACTTTTTAAACCCTAATTTCGGATTTTATCTCAAGAACACCAAAAATCCCAAATTCTAGGTTGAAGAACATGAAGAACACTTGATTATACCTTGTTTGATGATTATGGAAGTTTGAATCCAAGAGTAGAAGCTTCAATTTGATGATTGTATGCATTGATTCCATATTTCTTCATGTATGTATGTATGTCGTATGTATATATGTGAAAAATAAGAACCGACTCAATTATTTGGATATATATCACCTAATTAGTTATTGTGTGTACTAGTTTTGTCCCCCGTACTTATCATTGTCTGGAACTTAAAAATATTTACGGGGAAAACTATTTTATTTTACCGTCAACTAAATAAATTTAAAACAATCAATATTTCACTAGTCACAATATTTCCTGAGGCTAATTGACCTATTAAATTTACAATCGAACACATATTACAATTTTAAATTGCATTAAAAATTTACAGGAAATACCTATTACTTCTAGGCCCAATTTGAGGATGTTACATATCTGTTATTGGAAAAAGCAGTATGTAGTTGATTGGAATGAGTAAATCGTTGTACATAATGATTCTTTTATTTTTAGTTCACTGGATTTCATCCTCTCAAATCCAAAATTAACATCAAATCGAAGGTTTTTTATTTTTATTTTAATGTTAATTGTTTGTCACTTTGTTGTGTATATCTGTTCTGTTTCCGATTCATGATTTTGAAATTGATTTCCACACTGGTGCTTAACAAAACTTGCTTTCCATTATTTTGTATGGTTGTAGATTTTTGAATCTGGTATCAAATAAAAGGAAGTATGATCAAAGGTAGACATGATAATGCTGAATTTACTAATTTGCCACCTCTATGATAATGTAGTAGTTGTAGAGGAATGTAGTTTAATTTTATGCGCTGTTAAAATTGCAGGTTCACTACAGGAACAAATAACTCATCAAATTGCTTTGATTTCAACAACAATACTAAAAGGGATCATTGGAGTGGTTGTTTGAACATCTGATGTGGTGCAATTGTTTAAAACTACAAGAGAATTCATGGCTAAGCAGTTTATTTATAAAGGAACCGTCATGGAATAAAGAAAATTGATTACATAAAACATGGTTGGTTCGAGTTTAAAATCAGACATGGAAAATAGCATTCTTGGCTCCAAATATCTCATGACGCCAAATGTGAGTACCATTGTAGTATCTTACCATTTATGGTGACATCCAATCCGATTATTTTTCTTTAGTTATTTATTTATAATTTTGTGTTTGGGTAATCTGGTGCTGGGATAAATAGATGAATGGGCATTATATTGAAGGGGTGGAGTTGATTGATACCGTGCTTAATGTTGTTTGTAAAGAGGGTGAGAATCGGTATCCGACAAGGTAATGGAAATTTGTATTATTATATATTTGCTGTAAATTTTCATCTGTTGTGTATGTTCAGGGTTTTAGTTTATATGTGTTGAAGATGATTGCAGTCTAGAAATGATAATTTGTCATACATTTATGGCAATGTGATGATTTTATAAGTGGTTTATTCAAATATCATAAGAGTGTTTTTGTTATTGTATGTTTTCATTTATAGTGCGTGATGGAAATATACTTTTAGGCTTCAGCTCTATAATGCTATGAAAAGTTTGTTGATTTTGTTTTTGATCATTTTTAATGTGATCGCTTTAGTGTGATTCATAATCACTTAGTTCTATAATGCAAGGTATATGAACATATGAGTTACAAACTCTTATGTTAGTGGGAATAAGTCTTTGATTTTGTTGATGTTCAGATTTATAATGCAAGATATAAAATACTACACATTTTTTGCAAATTACATAGAAAAAACGTACTTTTTTTTTTTTACTTCTGTAGACGGAAGATCTTTTTTGTGTGATGGTTTACTTTTTTATAGTTCATGATAGGTGTTTGTTATTGTTCATATTTGTAATTTGTAATGCAACATATAAAACGTGCCATGGTCACGTGCATAGATGTGTTAATCTTTTTTTTTTTTTTTTTTTTTTTTTTTGCGATGGCAGGTTTTCAGGTATGCCGCTTGCTTGTAGGAGGCACGGGTTGTGGAATGCGATCACTATTGATTTCTTAGATATAAGAAAGGAATTCCCAGAGAAAATGATGCTTACATTCTATGTTTACTAGATTAAAGATGTATGACACAGTTGTTGAGCCATATAACGCCACACTCTCGGTCCACAAGCTGGTTCAAAACGATGATGAGTGTGTGGTCCTCGACAATCAGGCCCCTATAAATAATCCATTTTTGGACATTAAAAGCTCACCAATCCAAGTCATAAGTACCCATGCCTTTTAATAACCTCAAGTTTGGTGGAAATTTACCCATTTATGAGTGATGGGCCATTTGGATAATGATCCATCTCAAATGGGTCAAATGTGTTATATCAAATAATTTAGCTTAAACTGATTCGAGGTTTTGTAGGTCAAAGAATGCACAACGGCTGTATACATTTTGCTAAGAAGATGGTCATACCTGTATTCCCATTGATAAGAATATTGTTCATTTGTACGCATTTTCTTATTCGTGTGATGCTTATTATCCACTTGTACTTCAATTATTATGTATTTGGTCATAACTAGGAAATTCTTTGATTTAGGTATTCAGGATGAGTAGTTATATCTAACGTGTTCTGATGTGTCAGATCGACCATGTACTTTATAGAGGTAGCCGAACCTCGTGTTTTGGAGCAGTTTCTCAGTGAAGTTTTATATTGGAAGCTGGTAGCCTTTGCTTTATATTTTGTGGAGTCATGGATGGGTCTCTACCATTTGTCATTGAAAATCAGGTGGTTTACATTTTGATGCATATTAAATGTTATTCTCTTTAAAATCAATCTCCATCTTGCAGAAGTTTAAGAGAGGAAGGAAGGTGATGGTATGAGGTATTGAGAAAAGGAAGGAAGATACTTAAATCTCCAACAACCATATACAGCGAGAATCCCTGTAGTATCCTATCCATACGTCACGTAAGACCATGAAATCTCCAACAACCATATAGGTTCTATTGTAGTTGTCTAGCAGGTTTGTCTACATTATTAATTTTATATGGTTCCGTTAAGTAATGTTACCTATATATTACACCCTTTTTTAGCATCGTGTCATGTGTCTTGAATCTCGATATTTTCTACATTATGTGTTATAATATTTTATAGGATGTCCTATGTGTTTTTGGTTACCTTTTTTATGCTTTTATATGTTTTTATTAGCAACAGGTTAAATGAGCAAACATTAATAACTTGGCTAAAATGAAAATGATTACAATGGGTTGGGTCAATTTGTGTAAATATAACTTGGCTATTATATTAGCAACCCATTTCATAGAGCTTCCAACCCATTTCATAGAAATGGGTCAATAATACTGTTCAAATTCATATTGACAACTTAATGTTTTAGCATGCAGTGGCTACCAAAACACCATTTCTCAAATTCAGGATTCATCTGTATGACCTTTTTGATTCAGGTGAGGAGTTTGGTGTGCCCATGGAGGGCCACAGCTCATGTTTGATGTCGCAGATAACAGATCTGTATTAAGTAACTGGTCCGGGTATAACACTACGTCTATTTAGGAGCAGGTCCAATGTCTTAACTTCAAACTTGAGGTTTTCATCTCATCCAAGTCCATTTGGGTTGTTTGTTATCACAAACTGATCAAACAAATGTGTAGCTAAAAGGGAGTGGGTCCAATGTGCTAAATTATTATTCGGGTTTTGTGTTTTCAAGGTTATGCTCTCATGCCGGTCAATTAGATTTGTGATGTCATCAAGGTCAATCTAAAGGTGTAATTATCTGTGAAATTCAACACGATTGTTATGTCTCTTCTTATCTTAATTTCCTTTTAATATTTTTAATGACATTTGCGAACAACCATTAGCATAAAGGGGTTACTTTTTTTGTTTTTTCTCAATGTTGTGGCTAATTATACCAACCATGGTGGTTGGTCCTAAACACATCCTTGAAGTCGGGTCGTATCAGATGGCTACTTTTGCTGGCTATCTATAAGTTGGTGCTCTTTTCTTTATTATTATTAATTTTAAAAATCGGTATAAATGGCTTTTGGTGCAGTATGTCTTATCAAATTTGCACTTTCATCTACATCAACACTAAAAGAGAATTTTAGTTTTGAGTTCGAGATTTATAGGGTACAAGTTGTGGATATGAGAGTTTGGATTGTGTTGCAGGGGTGCACTATTGTTCAGGCGTGGATTAGACCCATTTGCCCAAGATATTGCACTGTAGGACTATAGGAGTATGGGATTTGTAATGGGGTTGAAAAGACTTTGACTCTCAAGTAGTGTTGCAGCTGGTTGTTTGGAGCTTGGACATTTATTAAAAAGAGCTTGATCAGCATCTCATCTTCCTCCTTATTAGGAATCAGTTTGTGACCTTACACCTCACAATTCTAAAGAATATTGGGCATATACAAGTATACAACACTAGGATCGGATGATTTTAGTACTTTATAGTTTTCTTCTTTTTTCCTCTCTTTTTGTTTTGCATCAAATTTTAGAAGATAAAATAAGAGAGAGAAATCCAACATGTGTTTTAATTATGTTTGGTATTGTTATATTCTCCTTAAGTAGGTGATAAATAGAAAATGTAAATCGTAATATTATAAAATTCAAGTACCACATGTTTTTATGTGTGCTGTAAATATGAGACGTTCTATCTATTTGGAGTTGTATAAGTGAAAGAATATGCTTAACACTGAAATTTGCGAGCTTAACTGTTTTTAAAAACGGTTTATTTTATGTTTGTTATTGGGATTAATGAATTTTAAACAATGACTTTTAGGTTTTTACAAGAAATGATACTACATGCATCTCAAAATTGTTGTCACCAGACAAGAAACTATCTAAAAAAACCGCATTTATTATTGACAACTGATATAATATCATTTTTACCATTTTCAAACTTTGATTGGTTAATTTTGAAAAGGTACAATCAAAATTGATTTGTTTTCATTTTATTAAACCAATAGTAATACGCTTGCATAGTTGCATTCGTGAATAAAATTGTAAAGTGGCTAGAGGTACTACCAATACTTATACTACTAATGAATTGTAAATACACTTATTCATTGCATCATATCATATTATAATCTAAAACATATGCAATCTTGCATTCAACCAATTAAAAAAACATACCTCTAACTATTACAATCACTGCATTTGTCTCATCGTGATGATCAAACTATCTAATGTTAACCTGATATTCCTACTGCGAAATGTAAATGTATCTCCCGTAATATTTATTACATTTCGGAGATTTCGTATTGAGAAGTATCTTTTGCAATCATCTTATCTTCATATGCTTTTCTCGTATCGACTAGTGATGCTAGATGTTTTAGATCATTATTCAATTGGTGTTGCATTGCAGTGTAATAAGTTCCTACTTGCATTGCATATGTAACGTCATACTTACCTTTATATATATAGTGTATGCAACGCATTCACTTTCTTTTTACATGGTGCCCTTTTTTGATAGCTTTCCTATATACGTTATGGTCATAACAAAGCTAATGCATACCATGGAATGAAAAAAGAGAGTGCCAAAAATCCATAGTCATGTTCTAATAATACTTATGTGTTCATATCTATGATCCGTAATATTAAAAATTAGAAAACATGCAAGTATATAATAATAAAAAAACAAAATAAAACAAAAGAAAAAAATTTGTGATTAAGTAAATATTATTCAAAACAGGAAGATCGTCATTCATCCATTTTCATTTTTCTTAAAACAAGTTACACGTAAGATGCATCTCGCAAATCACGATATAAACATTTCTTTTATGGTAGCCATGTAACTGGGCAACGCCCGGGTAGAATACTAGTTGAAATTGGTGGTGATGGGTTGTGGTTTGAGTAGTGAAAGAGTAGGTGATGTGGTTTTTTAATGATTTGAATCTTCGATCTGATTAAAAATTGTCAAAGAAACATGTTTGTAGGCTTTTTTTATCATATTAAATGAACTGAAAAGGTAGCAAAACTTAATTAATAAAATAAGAGAAAAGGGTAATCTTGTCATTTTATATCGACGAGGGACCATCTATAAAACGAACGTAAACTTATTGGACTGAAAAAGCGAAAAAAATATTTTGAGGACAATTTTCATAAATCGTCGTAAAATGGGCCATCTATGCAATTTATTCTTTCTTTTATTTCTGTAGCCTAATAAAAAGACAAAAGAAAAATAGGAAAAAAGGCACCGATGACATAATTAGGGCGCGCTGCAAAAACGTATTCAAATAGTCCTCGAAAAGGGTTTTAAACTTCCGTTTATCGCGGGCTTTATATATATTATGCGCGCCAATAGTTGGTTGTTGTATGCTACTTTCCCTCTTTTTAACTTAAACTAGGGTTCGCACTCTCGTATCTTGATTGCGCTTGCTATTTCTCAAATTATACTTACTCCAGGTAACCTCATCTAATCTAAAGTCTGTTTATGTTCATTAATGTGACGATGATGCTAAGAAATTGATTTATGTCTCACCTGGTGAAACTGATAGCATCCACCAGGTGTATGTTTAAATGTCTCAAAAGAAACTTACAGCTTTGTTTAATTGATGCAAATTGAGTATGATTAATTAGTAAATTCTAACTTCTGAATGGAACTGTAAGGTAGAAGGAGTGTTGGTGAGTGTGAGAAATCATTGATTTATTCAGTATGTTTTGATCTGTATATGGTTAATTTATATTTGATAAGGGTGATTCAGATCTTTATTTTTTGTCTGAATATGAAATGTCTTGTGTAAAATTCAGTTGTGGGGTTGGTGGAGAACATGCATGCTTGCCATTTCACTCTGTCTAAGTTTTTGTAAGTTACTGTAATATATCTTTTATAGCTTATGATTTATTTATGAATCATTGTGACTAATGCTACATGTTTGTTGAACTGATATATTAAAATTTTAACTGTTAAAATCAACTTTAAGTTTACAACAGTCAATTTTAAGATAAAGTCAAATCCTTAATGTCAAATATAGATATCTCAAATTTCCACGTTGGTCATTATACTTTGATCGGTACCAATTTAGATAATGTTTCATTTGCATCCTTTTTATGAATCAGATAATAACGAATGAGGAATATTAGAGAAAGTATGTTGTTAACAATGTTGAAGCTGGAAGACTTTTATTAAGCTGGGTTGGGTCAAAAAATTATGACAAACAATATGATTTTTATCCAATTCTGATTTTAGTGATCAAATTTTGATACCATTCAAGTTTTGTGTAAGGACCTATGTAATCGTACAGATGGTTTAAACTTTTTTCTTTATTGAATAAAAAAGTGCAATTTTCTTAATGCACTTGTGTCCTGACTATAGACTAATGGGACATTTAGGTTCTGATTTTCTAGGTTATCCGATGGAAAACCTCGTCACTTGTGCAGGGAGTGTGTTTTAGTTTTCTGAGTCTTTACTTATTATCTTGAAAGTCTTGTTTTTACACCTTTCCAAGTTTATCTTCAACTTCGTCATTAAAAAATCGTGTTATATGATACTGGAATAATTCCTTATGCTTTCTTGACATAAATGGCTGTCATAATGATGCAATTTTTGTTACACAAAACCTTTTTGCTGTAGAAATTTTGGAGCTGTAGCTGCACAAGGATCAGTAAACCACCGGTTTTCATTCAAGTGCTTTTCCAGAAAAGTTCACATGGAAAATAATCAACATGGTGATGGAAGAGGTGCTCTTATTGTTTTAGAAGGTTTGGATCGAAGTGGAAAGACCTCACAGTCTGGTAGGCTCCTTTCGTACTTGAATGGTCTTGGGTATCCCGTAGAATCATGGCGGTTTCCTGATAGAGATACTGCTGTGGGGAAAATGATTTCCTCTTATCTTTCAAATCAATCTCAGTTAGATGATCACACAATTCATCTTCTCTTTAGTGCAAATCGTTGGGAGAAAAGGTTAGTCAAGACCTTGAGATTCCTTTATTGATGCATTTGATTATGCTGTATCTGAAATTATTCTTAAAGTCTACTTACTTGGTTAATGTTAGTCATGTCCTTAAAAACTTCTACTTTGAGTGCATGTGCATATATACCAGACTTTGCATGTTTATAAGGTAGCCAAGAAGCATTTAACTTACTGAAGACTTTTGCAGGTTTCATACACATGTCATCATGTTATGGTGGTAAACATGTTCAGTTTTTATTTGAATTCTGACAAATTGAATTTCTTTATAATTCAAATCGTGGAATCCCAGTAGGTGTTTAAATTTATGGTTGAGTTGCCCCCATATTGATGCCACCTCCATATCTTAGAGTGGAGCATCTTCATTAGAGGTGGCATCATGGGTATTGGGTTGGTTGCGTCAAATTGGGTGATTTTTGGAACGGATTAGGTTGACCCAAAACTCCTTTTCCAGAAAATTTGAAATTCATAGAAATAGTTGCTCTTGTAAGAATTATTTCAAAGATAATCCATTCTCCGGAATAAAAAGTTAAAAAACTTGTAGATGGTTCGTGGATTAAAAATACAGTTTAGTCGTTCGACCTGTTCAGCCTTTTTAAGTTTAAGTTGATGTTTTACCCATCTAACTCTTTTGAAAATAAATTATATCCTAAATCGACCAGTTCATCAGCAAACGGGTCGAAATAGCCACCTCCGAGTTTTATAGTTCGTTATATATTACCTTGGATTTGGTGTTCCCCGGATATGTGTATATACTTTATTTGGTGTTTTCCGGATATGAGTTTTGTTGACACGTAAGGTCCCTTTGAAATTATTATAAACTTCTACAGCCTTTCATTTCTCATCTTCGGAGAAATATGATTGTATGCATTCTTCATTATTCTCAGATCGTTGATGGAGGCTAAGCTTAAAAGTGGAACTTCCCTGATTGTTGATCGCTATTCTTATTCAGGGGTGGCTTTCTCATCTGCCAAAGGTCTAGATATTGAATGGTGTAAGGTGAGACTCATGCCTTAATCCTTTTTTTTTTGGTTCTCGATATTGCAGTTCCAAAGTGAATTTTTATTTTTTTTATTTATTTGTTAATTGATATTATTGTGCAGGCTCCAGAGGTGGGGCTGCTGGCACCTGATCTGGTGGTGTACCTCGACATACCTCCAGAGGTAATTCTTAGCTTATGGAGAAAAGAATTTATATAGTATCTTTCTCATTTCTCTCTATAAGTACTTTGTCAAATAATAATTTTGTAGAAAGCGGCTGAAAGAGGTGGCTATGGAGGTGAGAGATATGAGCAGCTGGAGTTTCAGAAAAATGTTGCCCAATACTATAAGATGCTTAGTGATGCATCATGGAAGGTAACGAGGAATATTGCCACACCCTAATCTTCTCCTCTAATTGGATATTGAGTCTTGTGATTTTGATCATTCCTAGCACCTTGGTGTGTCAAATTTGGTGGTTGGGTAACGAGTCAAAATGGGTTTTTGATATACCTATAATGGACAATTTTGTACCCTCGAAAATTTATTGTGTTAACTGTGATTGCAAAATTATTATACGATAGTAATCCGTTTTTATAAGAAAATTTTGTAGACTTGATGGATTTGAATCATTACATGTAAGGACTTTGAACCAACTCACGTTGTCTAACCTGTTTCTTTAGTTTAATCTTCTAGTCCATTTGACCTCTAATAGATAAAGCATAACATAATTGTACTATTTTACATGAATAGGCTGAACTTGCCAACTCAATTGACACCTGACCTATTCAATACATATATGGATATGCATATCGCATAGTTGGGGGTTTTTGTGGTGTGTTGGGGGCTAATAATTTAAGAAGCCTAAGAGTTTATTGCATTATGGTAAAGTTATTTAAGCTCTTAGAAGTCTTTATATGGAGATCATGTAGAGAGCTTGTTCTCATTTCTCGCGTTAGCATATAAACCCCAAGAGTATGTCTTTTTGTTGGATAGTACAATAAAATTAATAGACGACGAAGCCATTCTTTAATCCCATTGATAGTGATTCAAATATGCTTGTGATCCTGTAACAGATTATAGATGCATGCCTGCCTATGGAAGATGTTGAGAAACAGCTCAAGGAGGTTGTCTTGGATTGTGTTTCGTCTTGCCAAAAAGGGAAACCAGTTTCTCATCTCTGGTTGTCTTAAAACTTGAAGCTGTCATTGGAAGTTTCCCAAAGTGTAATTTTTAGATGGCCTGGATTATTATGTCACTTCAAATCATTTTAGCGTATTGTTAATCGTTCATTTGTACGAGTAACATGATTTTCATCCATTCGGAATTTGAATTACTGAATTATAATGTTTTAACAGGGTGAAAGAAAAATGTTTTTGAAGACTCAAAAAGCATCTCTTATGATGGAACTGCATAATTCTGCATTTTTGCTACATCAATGATCAACCTCTTCAACATACAATAGAGAAAAACTAGACACCAATAATAATCTAAGTTAATACTTAATACAGCCATATTTGACCGAGTGATATTTCATCGTAACATATTTTAGGTACGGAGTATTTACGATACCATTTGCTATATACATATTGTACATTCGTACAGAGTGATATTTGATCGTATAACTTTTTAGTAACAAGTTACTTATAACATTTGATTAAATGTTGCAACATCACAAGGTTAATAATGTTTTTTATACCACACTTTGTTTCTAAACAAATAAAATCATAATCATCATTAAATTATTTCGCTTTTGCTTTATAATATGAATAAAATGAAATTAGCGTGAAAAAAACGATAAGATTATTTGGTAAGATAAGAATACAAGAGAAATGATTGGTCAGCAAGTGTTATGTTACGTACCAGGAATAGTTATTTATAGAAAGAAATCCTTACAATACTCTGTTTCATGAACAAAATTACCCATTTTCAAATGCCTACTTTTGCATTTAATAATATTATTAAATTTAACTTTAAGGCATCTTTATCTTTATGGATATGAACACGTTTATTTTAATAGGGAATTTGGGTCCACGAAATAGTCATGGCAGTTTCGACCTCTCTAGAAACCAAACATTGTTTAATGTTTAATTCATGTTTACATTTAATCAGCCAGTGATAAAACCTAGGAATAATTGCTCGAATAAATATTCGAATTTTGAACCACAACCCCATGTTCACATTCTTTGCTATTATTATTATTACTCACTTCACATTTCACAATATGCAACTATACCGATAGCAATCCCGTCGAAAACATGGTATGAGGAGCTAAGATAGATAGTCATACATTTATACGAAGGTAGAGAAACTACTTTCGGAAACATATCATTTAGACTCGTATAACTAAAAGAATATTACAAAGGCTTAATAAAGGTAATACAAGCTAAAAAATTGTGAAGTACTATCGGAATTTGACAATGAATGATTTTAAGTTCAAATCTAATAACTTAGATTAGCTTTGTGAAAATTCTAACTCTATTTGAAAAATCGATTATAAAAACATAAAATTCACTATTTTACTTTTTGAAAATAAACTTCCAAATATCAAACCTTAAGATTAGCGTACCGTGTAGAATGGAGTACTGTAATAATATTTAAATTTTGGACCAAACTTTAAAGTACATTTGATAGGAACTAAATTTTTTTAAATATTAATATATGCATGTAATTCTCATTAATACAATATAGTATTTATTTTTCGTATACATATTATAGATACCAATTCTTATATTTAAATATTACTGATTTATTAAATATATTTTAACGTGTGACATGACACGTATGAGCAAAACGCTATAAAGTCTTTTTCAAACAATTTGAACCAAAAAGTAAAAAAAGAGTAAATAAAAGAGTGGTGCACCCAGAGATAGCGACCATGGGGGTTACGTGTTGTGTTGATGAGTAAATGCATTTGGACATGTGGCCCAATCTTTCACAGAATCCAATTCCCTCCAATCAGGTGATGTGCTTTTCTAACATGTTTTAATTGGTGCACTTGTCCTTATTTATTTAATTTATTATACGGAGTATTAATTAATATATTCCGTATATAACTATTCTATTTTATCTTACTTATACGTACTTGTTTACTAGTACTCTATATTTAAGCAAAAGGGTAAATTGAATTTGTCGGCTATGTACCCTCTCTGTTTGTCCCAAGGTCGGCAACTTACCCTCTAAAGTTCCAATGTATGCATTCAAGTGGTTATTTTTGTATCAATATAGGCAATTTGGTAACCGATTACCGGGAGAACCGGTAACATTAATTACGTGTCATTTTTTAATTATAAAAATTAGCTACATGGATTATTTAGAAGACGTGGCACATGTTATTTGAAGACGTGGCACAAGTTACTCGGTTACATCATTATCGTCATCAAACTCTTTAATATCGAAACCTTTTATCTCATCAATTCATCAGCATCGAACTTTAAACATCAAATCAAAAAAAATAATATTAAAATAAAAAATTCATAGATCGATCTGTAGAAAATTTCAACACATCCACAATTAATTGTGTTATCTCTGACATAGCATTTCCCGAAACCTACCCCAATCGTTTGATTCCTTCCATCCTTGTTAAGGAACGACACATTCACAATTAATTCCAAAATGGAACGCAACCACAATTAAGCTAAATTTATAATCATATTTCACTAAGAAAATATTCAAAAATTCCAACGATTTAGGTAGATCTAAAAAGAAAAAAAGCTTTATTTTAATGAAATCGCACTGAATCATCATCATACTTCTTTTAAAACCAAATCGCATATTTCTTGATCGGATTATTAGAAAGTGGAATACAACGAGTTTGATTTCAGTCAAAAAAAGCAACAACAACAGCTCCGGATTAGCAGATTCCGCCGGTATAGCAGCAGATTCCGACGGGAAGCAGCGATTTCCACTGGAAACGTTCAGATCTAGTAAAAAACAAGTAAAAACTCTTGGTGGTGGTTTAACGGAGGAGCAACAGAGTGGTGGTGGTGCTCTCGGTGGATTGAAGTGACCGGTGATCATGGTGATTCCTTGATAAAGATGCATATTAGTAGGATTTTCCTGATCAAATCTTTAGGATTTTGTGTTTGGATTTAAATTTATTGCATTTATGTGGTACGAATGAAGGGTTTTAGTTTCGATTTTGAGGGAAGTGGTGGTAGTAGTGTGGTGGTTGTGGCTGGGGTGGTGGTGGCGGCGGCGTATGATGTTGGATGAAGATATTGAACCCAGAAACAACCAACTTTTTGATTAAAATCAAATTTGTTTATCTGTTTTTTTGTTGGCATAATAACTAGTACCACAAGCATTAAAAGTTGTACATACTATACACACATGGCAAAAAAATCTAGTTGTACATTTAACGTGGCTGCTGAATCAGCAGTTTACAAAGTCAACAGGCAAAAATCAAGTTTGTCAAGATCTTAGCACATAATAGCAGGTTACATAGCATACATTAGTATTTTAGAGGGTAAGTTGATGACTTCGGAACAAACAAGTAGGGTACGTGACCGACAAAATCAATTTACCCTTAAGCAAAATTAATCAATTGGAATTCTATCAAGTGAACACTTTCATGGGATAAATAAATAAGGTTAGATAAGTAGATCAACCTAAAACCTGATTGATTTAAACTTCACATAATAACGCATAATACATAGAGTGCATAGAAAATTAAAGAGATGTAAACCATAACATATGACGATAATTATTTTGTTGTCTTCTATGCTTATGTATCATTACTCTTTTATCGTAACGATCAATCGGTTTGTTTATTCAATTCCGTGTCATTAAAAAAAAGAGGTCCGACACTGTCCTGTTAGCTAGCTAGAAGCCGTATTGGCTTGAGCACTTTAGAAAACGTATTTTATTTTGTTGGTGGAAATTTAGGTATTCAAAATTATATTTAGGAGACTCTAATTAATTGGCAGTGCAAGATCGTATTAACCTTTTGATATCTTATTTGGATTATTTTAACAATAATAACTATTATTAAAATAAAGTTAGGGGTCAATTTTCAATCGATGTTTGTACGCGTGTCAACATATTATATGATCTATTAGGTAAAACAAGGGACTAGTTTTAAATTACGTACCATATTATCGACACATTAATATGAACTTAAAAAATAATTAATGTATATAATATATGATTTCATAATACAGTACGTACTCAAATATTTTGTCATTTGAAAGTATAAAGTATCTACCTTGTGTGGAATTGAACTTTTAAGTTAAAGGGCGAGTTCTGGTTATCAAGCGTTGGGATTTCATATAGAACTCAAGTTACGAGTATCAACATAGTCTATAAGTGCACACTCTTAGAACTCGATAAACTTACGGCCGGTATGTATCACCATAGTATATAAGTGCACACTCTTAGAACTCAAGTCACGGGTATCAGTGATCACCATACTATATAAGCGCACACGTACTCTTAGAACTTAAGTCACGGGTATCAGTGATTGTAACATCCTCGAAATGGACCTAGTTGTTTTGTATTATTTCTTGATTTAAATTAGTATTTAAATGTGTTTGGAAATAATATTGTTTGAAATAGTTGAAATAATTGGAATAGGAGCCAAATATTTCAATGTGATAAGTGAATTATTAATTGTTGTAAATTAATATAGTTGACGGTGCAATAAAATGTTTGGACTCGCAAATGATTTTCGGGTTCCAGACAATAGATTGAGATGGGGTATTAAATTATACCCATATAATTGAAGGCGGTTTGTGAACCGACTATATATTTAGCTTTCTATTTTAGGAAATTTTCATTAGAAACTTCAAAACTCACAGAAACCTTATGAAATTCAAATCAGAAACTTGAAACCTATGAATTGGAGTTATGATTGATTCTAGTTTCATCATTATTATCTTTCAATTCAGTGTTCTTCAAGTAAGAGGTAAGTTTAAACTGAATCAAATAGTTTATAAGTTTTGAATTGATTGATTTGGATCGAAAAACATGAAATTGATGTTAGAACTTCGTTATAACTGTTGCATATTGATTATGTGAAGTTATTAGGTGTTTATAACTGTTTGAAATCGAGTTTGGGTGATTTGGGTATTAAAATCCGAGGGTTAGGGTTTTTGCAGTTCGTACAGGGCTGGGACGAAGCTTGAAGCCGGCGGCTTCATAGGGAAGCCGGCGGCTTGGTCTTGTTTGGAAGCCGGCGGCTTCGTGGAAAGCCGGGCGGCTTGATCTGGTTTGAAGCCGGCGGCTTCATAGAGAAGCCGGCGGCTTGATAGGCTGGTGTCACATTTCTTGTTTGATTTTAATAAGTAATGTGATTTATATTTGATACATGTTAATATATGTAATTATATGATAATGATTTATTGTAATCATTAATACAATAATTAGGAACTAGTTATTGTAATGTTGATTATGTTAAGTTCCTAATGTTAAAGATTGATATAAGTTTAGTATTTATGATCATGATTACTAACTTATATTTGATTTGTTGATTGTCAGATGTGGAGAAGACTCAGTGATATTAGACTACTGAGCAGAGGCCTGAGGTAGTCGGTGAGTGGATCTGTAACCTCAGTGTGATTTAGTTGTAATGATTTGATTTACAACAAGTAATTTATAGTATTACTTTGATATGATGCATCTGTTGAGATAACTTGCCATGTTAGTTAGGTGGTTTGCTTACTTGGCTGTTTGAGCTAGTATGTAAGATTCTGAGGTCAACTTGATTTGACAGTTGGACTTGGTTGTTATTGTAGACGACAGGAGATCTTGAAACTTGTAATGTTGGTACAGAGATCTAGGTCGTGTGTGATTAACAACCGGTTACCGGTAATTCTGTATAGGCCAATACAGATGATTGATAAGAGTTCCTTGAGTACCAAACCGGTATTATGGTATCTCAAGAGCCACCGGTCCTCATGACGATTAATAATGCTTGATTGGTGTAGCTTGACATTGATTGGATGTCGAGTGATTGATTAATTTTCTGTTTATTGTTATTTGATGTAAACAGATTGTTATGCTAGGTTGTACTGATGCTTATAGTTTCATTCACTTAGCTTTATGCTAACCCCACCACAGTTCTTCCTACAGGTTGAAATAGATGGGACATATTGGGCAGGGCAGGAAGTGTTTGGAATTGATGGAATGTTTGACAGGCTGTCACTCTGATTTGATTTTGATAATCAAAGAAATGTTTTGAATTATATAACACCGAATTTGTTAAAATGTCATGTATTTACTTTTGAAAAAGTTTGTTGACATTTAGAGTACATTGATAGTATGTTTTAAATATACGCTTCCGAGTCGCCATTATTATATTATTGTTTATAATGAAACGAGGGGTGTTATAAGTTGGTATCAGAGCAATAGTTTGGGTGAATTGAGCATGATAGTATGTTCAATCCTAAACTTGGATTGAGTTGAGTCAAACATTCCAGTGGGTGCGGGTTTAGTTGATCAGTGAATGTGTGAGAAAATAGTTAGTTGAATATGTACTAACCTTTAACAAGTTGTGAAGCTGGTGTTTGATTACAGAGACGGAGGGACATGAGTATCTGATTGGTATATTTCATGTTTCCTCAACATTGCTGGCTTAAGATTTGTCAGGTAATCTTCGATAAGCCTATGTTAATTTACATTAACTTGAATTGTTTACTCTGTTATGTTGAGTAAGCTTTGTTGTGAAGTTAATTGAGTCAGACTAATATGATTCCCCAGTTTTGAGTCAACTAATGATTGTTATAGGTTGACATGAGGATAGAGGTATTGAATGGGATACTCATTGTAGTGGTTATTTCTGATTGAAATGAAAATGCAGAAATGTGATTAAATGAGTAGATAAAGAGTTGATTAAGGTTTAACATTATTGATGTTAGAACCTAAGGAGTGTCTTTATTGGGAGACAAGATAATTGATAGTACTATATTAGTAGATTGATCACAGGATGTGATCTAAATTCTTGTTAAGGATTTTTGTGTCATCTGATTTGAGAATGACTGCTATTTGAGGAAATATGTGTTTATGTGGCTATATGATATGTTTTGACTATAGCTAAACCTTTGAGCTAAACCAAGACTGATAGGTTTATAAGAAATATGGTTTATGATAAAGCTAAATTGATTAAGGAAGTGGTAGATCTTTCTGGTCAATTGTAAATTAAGAAATGAAATGTTTTATAGTAACATGATTGAGTAGATTTGTGGTGACATTGATGCTTGATAGTATAGCATATGTCAAAGTGATGCTAGTTAATTATGATGTGTCCTGAATTTTGTAGTAAATAGGGACATTGAATTGTGTTTAGTATTAAAATTATGATGATAGGTTATCATATGTTTGAGGTTTCAGATAAGTGATATACTGAGTGATTCAGTTGTTGAAAATTAGAACATTGTGTGTATGTGAAATGGCTTGCATATGTAAGATTGAATATGTAAGTAGTAAGCTGATTTTGAGTGTGTATCAGCTGATAGAAACTACTAAATAGATGTTGATTGATTTGAAATCATGAAGTATTTAATATATATGAGATAAGAGTATATCACATTAATAATTATAATGTAGAGTGGCCTGAGGATGGATTGTGAAGAACATAATCTTGCAATGCCTGATCACCGTTGTTATATTATGTTGTGTCACATGAACTTGTTGAGGCTACTTGGTATAAAAGAAATGTAATGTGATTTTGGAAAAATTGAGCATGAAAGTATGCTAAGTTGTTTAATAATTGTTTTGATAAGAAAACAATCAGTTGATAGAGCTATGATATTTAGACTGTAAAGATGCCAGTGTAAATGATAATTGTCATTGATAGATGTTTTAATGATAAACATAGATGACTAATATGATTTTGTTGAAAATGTAATTGTAACTGATTGTGTTAAATTGACCATAGGTGAATTTGATAGTGTTTGAGTGAGTCACTATTTTGTATTTGGCTTGTATGAAGCCAAAGTTGAGATAGGTTGATATTGTTTTGCTTGAGAAACTACTAGTAATTATTGAATGTAATAATTTGAAGTTTATGTTCGATAGTAAACATATTATATGAAATGGCTTGTATGGAGCCAAGATTGATGTAGGTTGACCTTGTCCTAGTAAAGGATTGATGAAATTATTGAAAGTAATAATTTGAAATATATGTTTGAAAGTGAACATATAAGATGAAATGGTTTGTTCGGAGTTAACTTGATAGTATGTTAACTTTGAAAGTCAAACCATGAATAAAGAATTGTGTATAAAATTAATTGCTTGTGATTGGTTTGAGGATAGGTCAAACTTGAGAAAAGCAATTAGAGGATTTTATTGATTGGTTGATTGAAATCAAAGTTGACATGTAGTCAACTGTGTGTGTTGAAATAGTCTAACATAGATTGTAATGTTATGATTGTGAGGAATATGATTGAATTCCTTGATTAGTCAAATTATGTTGAGATGGGTCTTGTAAGATCCAAAGGAGATAGATGAATGGTCTAAGTTTGTGAGACTTGAGTTATTACTTAAAGCTAGTATTAAGTAATTGAAATAGTGTTAAGTATAATTGAGTATTCAGTTGGGTAATATTTGATATTTGAACTGAATATGTGTTGAAGAATTATACAGATATGAAGTCATTGTTTGATATGACAGTTATAATTTGCTAAGATACGTTAGAATAATTAAATCACATTGATTAGAATTGTGATAGGAAAATCTTACCAGTGTGTGAAGCTTGTGATAATAGCTTTGATTGGGTAAGAAGGTGAGATAAGAAATAATTGAAAGTTATTATTATTAGTTGCCTAGGTTGATTGGTATCTTATAGTGAATCACTTAAGTATTGAAAGAATTTAATGGATTCTTTAGTTATTTGTTGATTGTATACAAATAAAGTAAGTGATAAAGTGATAAATTGGGATTAGATCCAAATAAGAAATTATATGAAAGTATATCTGGAGTTGGACTGTGTTAAAGGTCTAGTTTGACCTTGGTTGATAAATTGAGGTATATGAATTGGAAAGTTGTTCATATTTTAAGAAATTGTATGTGTTAGGAAGTAAGGGAAACCTTGAAATTGATAGGTGATGATTGTATTCATCAAACTTTTTGGAAGTTTAGATTGAATTGTTTAAGTTATATACGAGTTGGTAAGTATATAAGTGAAATATAGAGTTGTTGATTAGTAATTGTTCCATGTCCTGTGGTATGGATATGTGATGATTAATAGTATTGGAAAGGATTGATGAAGGCTTTAATAGTCTGAATGGCCTAGTGTATAGAATGAAATGGAATTGATGTGTATATGTCCATTTAAGAGAGTACCTGAAGTTGCGTAGGTATGTATGTGTGGTATACATAATAATAAATGGCATGATAAGTTTTAATAGAATGAATTAAGATGTGCCATAAGATATGTGGAGGTCAGTTAATTTTGATTAACTTGAGGTAGAAATTGTTGGAAATGTGTTGAGAAGTAGCACATTGTGATGTTTGATGCTTGAATTGTAGTATCATAATATTGATTAAGACTGACTTAGTTGCTATATTGATGGGATGTAGTACTAAGTGATTATGTGATTAAAAGTTGTATAATTTCTAATTGCTTGTGATTAGTAGTTTAAATTTTAAGAATTTGAACTAACTGGTTGCTAAGATAAGATTCTGGATGTCTTACCAGTTTAAGTAATATATGAATTCTAACTTGATGGTTAGTTAGATTTTAAAAATAAATAGTAAGTATTGATAGGTGTACTGAAATGTATAATCATTAGTGTTGTGATTATTGATTGGACAATTGTTGTTGTTGACAATTGATAGGTTGTAATGAAAGGAATTGCAAGTAGAAATAAGTCAATGTAGAGGTTGATTAAATGTAGGTAATGTTTGATTTTGGTACTTTAGTTGATTGAGCAAAGTACTTGTTGATTGTAGTTTTACCTACTGAGTGTGACCTCTGCTTTGTTTATTAAGGTGATATGAATCTGGATTACTTCTAAGTAAAGGATTTCATATGATAGTGATAGTGATATGTGAATATGATAGGTTGTTCACGAGAGTAGGTATGAAACTTTTGGGTGAAAAGTTGACCTAGAGTTGAATTTTAAATCTTTGATAGTAGAGATTTGAAATTGTTATCTGTATATTAGACTGGTTGTTAGTCGTGAAACTGAAATTATATTTCAGTGTTGCTAGGTACATTGGGGTTTAATAAACACTGTTGTTGTAATATTGATGCTGCTGTTTTATTGTTAACAGTGATGAACAGTAAGAATAGGTTAAAGATTTTAGCATGTTGCTAATTTCGGGTTGCATAGACCTATTAAGTAATGTTAAGTCTTACTTGTTGATTAAGTGATTATAGGTTTCACTTGTTGAAATAAGTGTTTGTCTATAAGATATATCTGATTGATGATATTGATTAGATGCACTGTATGTGTGCATAGGAAAAGATAGAAGCATGTACAATTGGATATGTGCATGTGGAAAGAATTCAACTAGTCTAAGAATAGTTGTAAGTTGCTATTGAGGACTAATGTATGCTAAGATGTATGTGATATTATATCATATTAATCAGATTGATTGAGGTTAGATTTCGGGGACGAAATCTCTTTAAGGGGGGGAGAGTTGTAACATCCTCGAAATGGACCTAGTTGTTTTGTATTATTTCTTGATTTAAATTTGTATTTAAATGTGTTTGGAAATAATATTGTTTGAAATAGTTGAAATAATTAGAATAGGAGCCAAATATTCCAATGTGATAAGTGAATTATTAATTGTTGTAAATTAATATAGTTGACGGTGCAATAAAATGTTTGGACTCGCAAATGGTTTTCGGGTTCCAGACAATAGATTGAGATGGGGTATTAAATTATACCCGTATAATTGAAGGCGGTTTGTGAACCGACTATATATTTAGCTTTCTATTTTAGGAAAGTTTCATTAGAAACTTCAAAACTCACAGAAACCTTATGAAATCCAAATCAGAAACTTGAAACCTATGAATTGGAGCTATGATTGATTCTAGTTTCATCATTATTATCTTTCAATTCAGTGTTCTTCAAGTAAGAGGTAAGTTTAAACTGAATCAAATAGTTTATAAGTTTTGAATTGATTGATTTGGATCGAAAAACATGAAATTGATGTTAGAACTTCGTTATAACTGTTGCATATTGATTATGTGAAGTTATTAGGTGTTTATAACTGTTTGAAATCGAGTTTGGGTGATTTGGGTATTAAAATCCGAGGGTTAGGGTTTTTGCAGTTCGTACAGGGCTGGGACGAAGCTTGAAGCCGGCGGCTTCATAGGGAAGCCGGCGGCTTGGTCTTGTTTGGAAGCCGGCGGCTTCGTGGGAAGCCGGGCGGCTTGATCTGGTTTGAAGCCGGCGGCTTGATAGGCTGGTGTCACATTTCTTGTTTGATTTTAATAAGTAATGTGATTTATATTTGATACATGTTAATATATGTAATTATATGATAATGATTTATTGTAATCATTAATACAATAATTAGGAACTAGTTATTGTAATGTTGATTATGTTAAGTTCCTAATGTTAAAGATTGATATAAGTTTAGTATTTATGATCATGATTACTAACTTATATTTGATTTGTTGATTGTCAGATGTGGAGAAGACTCAGTGATATTAGACTACTGAGCAGAGGCCTGAGGTAGTCGGTGAGTGGATCTGTAACCTCAGTGTGATTTAGTTGTAATGATTTGATTTACAACAAGTAATTTATAGTATTACTTTGATATGATGCATCTGTTGAGATAACTTGCCATGTTAGTTAGGTGGTTTGCTTACTTGGCTGTTTGAGCTAGTATGTAAGATTCTGAGGTCAACTTGATTTGACAGTTGGACTTGGTTGTTATTGTAGACGACAGGAGATCTTGAAACTTGTAATGTTGGTACAGAGATCTAGGTCGTGTGTGATTAACAACCGGTTACCGGTAATTCTGTATAGGCCAATACAGATGATTGATAAGAGTTCCTTGAGTACCAAACCGGTATTATGGTATCTCAAGAGCCACCGGTCCTCATGACGATTAATAATGCTTGATTGGTGTAGCTTGACATTGATTGGATGTCGAGTGATTGATTAATTTTCTGTTTATTGTTATTTGATGTAAACAGATTGTTATGCTAGGTTGTACTGATGCTTATAGTTTCATTCACTTAGCTTTATGCTAACCCCATCACAGTTCTTCCTACAGGTTGAAATAGATGGGACATATTGGGCAGGGCAGGAAGTGTTTGGAATTGATGGAATGTTTGACAGGCTGTCACTCTGATTTGATTTTGATAATCAAAGAAATGTTTTGAATTATATAACACCGAATTTGTTAAAATGTCATGTATTTACTTTTGAAAAAGTTTGTTGACATTTAGAGTACATTGATAGTATGTTTTAAATATACGCTTCCGAGTCACCATTATTATATTATTGTTTGTAATGAAACGAGGGGTGTTATAGTGATCACCATACTATATAAGCGCACACTCTTAGAACTCGAGTTACAGGTATCACCATATATGGCAAACAAAATATATTACTTAATGTACCATACGAATAAGATAACAATAAAAAATAAATGTTTCTTTTGATTAATCATACACTACGAAAACGATGGAATGTTATGATAAAGGAATATAATTTATTAATACAATTAAAATTTAAATTTCATTTTTAAAAGAATCGATAAAACCAAATAGCATACCGACTCTAAAGGTACATCGAAACAAACAAAGAAATATATACTCAAAAGTTTAGAACCTATGATCATTGGATTCTATTTCTAAAGACTTTAATGGTACGCGTGTCAAGTTTTTGTGTATTATCCGACTAATATCCAAAACTAAAAATCATATTCCCACCATATATAGTATGATAACGTACTATCTGTTTACTTTAGCAAGCATTATTGTGAGGGTGTCAAACTGATAAATGTACTACTACTACAATATTTATCTGCAGCTCTTATATATACATAAGTTTTATGGTAAAAATGTGACACATAGAAAAAAAATAAATTTGCTTTGCTTTGCTTTCTTCTCTCCCTCTAAGTAAAACGACCAAAAATCGTCATCCCCGTATGTAACCAAGCTAGGTACTTATACTCGCCCCATCACTCATATTAATCGGTCAGGTACCATTATATAGTTACTTTAAATTACCTGTCGCGTGTTTCTAGCTAGCTGTTTATATCTACATGCATCATCCATCCTCTATTCTATTTCCTTCGCTCATCTAGCTAAATGCGTTCTCGAGTAGTATCTTAGCTTCGTTATTTTCTTTAACGTGATCCATTATCGATCCTAAACCTAGGAATTTTCCGTAATCTAATGTCATTATACTATGACACAAACAAAAGCTTAACTACTTGATGTCGAAAACATAAACATCAAACTTAACATATACTGGTAATATAATAAAGTCAGTAATTTCTAAAGGGCATTATATATCAGATTAATTAATCTTGCAACTAATTAAGTTCTTAATCATGGAAAACCATATCATCATCAAAGAAACAGCAAATGCATCTTGATTTTTAAGAAATATATATATATATGAAATCTCAAGTTTTGTGATTACAAATATTATACGGAGTATTAATTAAAGCTTGATTATCCAAGCTATAGCTTCACACATTTTGTTCATACGTACGTAGCTGATAATAATCAATATCCGAGTCATTATCGTACGCATAATATTGAGAAAATCTTCATCTTCTCATGTTAAATGCATCTACATACGATATACTCCGTATAGTATAATATAGTTATGTATATACTTGATTAGATATACGATATCAAGTTCTTAACTCGATCGATCAATATATCAATTTACCTGTTTCGGAAATTTGATCTATCATCGAATTATTCAATTAATCGGACCCAAGCTCAAAGCCGATTCGACATCAAGCCGCCATGCAAAACCACCAGAATCCATCATACAAACATCACAAGGCACCACCATCTGCTTCTTCTTTTCAGATAACCGATACTCGATTCTAACTCTACATGATAAAGCTGGCAAGTATCGAGCCACTATCGATTTCTCCACCTTCACCACCAAGCAAACTGCAACTTCAACCACCTCGGGTCCTTCACTCTCAGCTTTCAGATCTAACATCTTTCGATACGATTGATTCACCCATACAACCTCCTCATCGTAACCGTTGGATATAAAACCAGGACACGTGTCCCTCTCCAGATTCTTCAAAACCTCATCATCAGAATATCCTAACAGCTTCCGATCATCACACGTCCCAGTCACCGATTCCATCGTGATCCATGATTCTACCAACTTTCTTCTATGTATAGTCATCGTCAGATCCGCTCCATGCAGATCTGACGATGATCTGTCCAGCAAACCAGAATTATTTATTTTTCCAAAGAAATTTTTGGTATTTATTTCGGGTAAACTGAAACTGATCCAATTAGATACTTTCTGTAACGGATCTGCAGCAATCAGCTTGTTTCCGTTACAAACATCAATCATGCCCTCCAAATCCAACCAGTTATTTGTATCGTTTAGTGGTAAACTATTATTATTATTATTATTATTATTATTATTATTATTATTATTCTTACTATTATTATCATTTCTCTTCTTCACTCTCACGTACTTCCGTTTCACACGCTTCCTTCTAATCATTCCGTTCCGCGGTGAAACACAGCTATCGCTCCCCGCCGTTACAGGCTTGGGAGCGATGGGACGGAATTTCTGCATGATCCGATCGAGAATATTTTCGGCAGCACCTTCCATATATATATAGATATATCTAGCTAGCTAACATGTATCTATAGGTTGTTTCTCTCTCTAAAACAAACAAACCGGAACGGAGTAAAATCTTGTTCATAATGATAATAAAAGATAGAATTAAGATGAGAAACCGGTCGCAGGTGCGTGTGAGTTACACGTGTCTATGGTAACAAAGAGAAATACTAAACTCACACAATTTTACAAATAAATACAAGTAATACTACACTCACACAAATTTTACAAAGAAACTTTTACAAAATGAAGTGCTACATGAATTTCACCAATCACATAATTTTCTTTTTTCTCTCTCATGTTTCTCTCTCTTTATTTGATTGGTTCAACTTATCTTGTGAGCATAATTTTGTAAACATTTTGTTATCCAAGCATTTCTCAATAAATACCCTACAAAATGATGTGGATATGAAGATGAACCAATCAAAATTGTTTATTTTTTCTCCCTCTTACGTCTCTTTCATCAAATGATTGGTCCATGTAACTCTATTGCATAGTTGTTAAACTCTTACGATTCACGAGTCGACTCTTACGAGTCGATTCAGAAATTCAAAAAACGAGGCGACTCGGACCTCGACTCGTAAATGGCTTTGACTCTTACGAGTCATTTATTGACTCTTCCGAGTCGTGGGCGACTCTTACGAGTCTTGGGCGACTCTTACGAGTCAGAAACCGGACACACGTTTAATGTAATCTAATAAAAAATATAAAATAACAAAATATGATAAGAAATGACTAATAATCCATTGTAAATTAAACGTTTATGTTATTTAATGACTTTCATTATGTTTTACTTCAATTAAGGATAGAAATCTAAACAATAATATACATATAGATATAAATGTATGTATTTATTGTAAAATTATAACTCTTACGAGTCAAGTCACGAGTTAAAAATCAATACTCCAAATCACGAGTTGAGTCACGAGTTAACAACTATGCTCATTTTTTTTTTTAAATTTTGTGTGAGCCTAACCGGCATCGGTTAACAAATAGCGTAACAAGGCTGTGATTGGTTGATAGAGATTTTTATTGGGGTCCACTGCAGAAAAAAGCGTGCGAAGAAGGTGATTGGTTGACGATAGATGGAGTGACACGTAGCAAAAACCACTTTCACAATAATAAAAGGACACGTATGTATGTGTTTGTCTGGTGAGTGCTTATTTGTCAGAAAATTGGACGCGTGTCCCCTACTTCAATTTGTAATAATTTTTTTTTTAATTTGGTTTACGCGCGGAAGTAGGTGCGTGATTCGAGTAGGATGTGTTTAAGTATTCAAAAGGGTATCACTTTATTTTTTTATTTTTTTATTTTTTTTTTTATTTTTTTTTTTTTGAACAGCAAAACAAAGAGGAACGGGCAGGAGCTTCGGCACCGCCATCACCCCAAACCCGAACCCCCGAATATATTAATAATGAACTAGCAAGACGCTAGCGATGTACATGATGGTTATCGATTACAAATTCAAATCAAACTCAAATAACATAACTAATACAACCAAGGATGACCAAACCAATCCCCCCATTGCAAACTAAACTCTTTCTCCCTGCTTCTGTTCTTTATCCACAAATAAGATGTCCCGATTAAATGCATTGGATTATACTCAAACTCTTTAATCTCTTTTTCTCTAAATATCACTTCGTTCCTAAACCTCCATAAGATCCAAAAGTAGGTGTAGATAACCCCAAGAAATAGGTTTTCTTTCTTTCCTTTGAGACCCGACGACCTTGGCCATTCAAATAACGCATCCATGTGGTCAACGTTGTTTAGTTCTACGTTCCACCATTTGCAAATAAATCTAAGCAATTCCTTTGCAAAACTACAATCGAAAAATAAATGTTCCTCGCTCTCCACATATGTACGACATAAGGGGCAATTAGCGCTTGAAATTTGAACGCCTCTTTTAGCCAGATTGCTTCTTGTAGGGATTCTTCTTTTTAATACTCTCCAAATTAATACGTTGACCTTTCTCGGAATTCCAGTTAACCACTTGAACGATACATGTCTCAATGAAGGCAAATATAAATCTTCAAAAACCTTTTTGCATGATGCAACCGTATATATACCAGACTTTGCTAACCTCCATGACCAATCTGCTCTTCCATGATTACAAGCATCCGGATCAAATTGAAACAAGCTTGCAAAGACAATGTTAAACTTTTCTAACTCCGAGCTAACTTTCAATATGTTTCTCCAGGTCCCCGGGCATTTTCCTATCGTGATTTTTTCACCCAAACCGCCAAGGTTACCATGTATGGTGTTGATAACCTTACCCCACAGATTATCTTTTTCAAACAAAAGTCTCCACCACCATTTGCATAACAAGGAAATGTTTTGAGCTTTCAAGCTACCAATACCCAAGCCCCCGGCTTCAATGCTTGCTATGGTTTGATACCAATCAACCCAATGTATCTTCCTTTTATCCGGTTTGTTACCCCAAAAAAACTTTGCACGTATACTCTCAAGTTCTTTAATGATTTTATTAGGCGCTTTAAACATCGACAGGTAATACGTACCTAGATTGCCAAGTACGCTCTTGCATAATTGAAGGCGGCCGCCAATAGACAATGACTCCGACTTCCATGAATTAAGTTTATGTTGAAATCGGTTGATAAGAGGGGCCCAAGATTCACACCTATTCATTGAACAACCAATCGGAAGACCCAGAAATTTAAATGGAAACTTGCCCACAGCACACTTCATCAGATCGGCCATATATGAAACAGAAAGATCATCAATGCCAACACCGAATAAGCAGCTTTTACCATAGTTAATGCACAGACCCGATGACATTTGCATACACCTTAGGATTCTAAATAAATTAGAAATGTTCCTAAGAGACCAATCACCGATAAAAATCGAATCGTCAGCGTACTGTAAATGTGAAATGTCCGGACCATTAGGAGAAAGTTTAATTCCGTGGAAGGCACCAACTCTTTTAGCATTTATCATCACCCGATTAAGGCCCTCAGCTGCAATTAGAAAAAGAAATGGTGCCATTGGATCGCCTTGCCTAACGCCTCTTTTGGGATGAAACTCTTTCGAAGGTGAACCATTGATTAAAATCGAGATAGACGATGAAGATAAACATTCTTGAATCCAACCACGCCATTTATGGCCAAATGACATTTGTTTCATCACATCATCAAGAAAATCCCAGGAGATCGTGTCAAAAGCTTTCTCGAAATCTATTTTAAAGACGAAAGCTTGTTTCTTACTTTTTTTGACCCAAGATATAATTTCGCTAATTATTAGAGGGCCTTCAAGAATACTTCTTCCTTTTATAAAACCCGTTTGTTCTTCACCTATCAAATCATTTATCACCCCTTTAAGAGGATTTGCCAAAACCTTTGATAGAATCTTGTAAAGTGATCCAATTAGGCTTATGGGCCGGAATTCTGCAAAAGTTAACGGGTTCTCTGTCTTCGGAATAAGAGTCAAGAATGTGGCATTGTTCCCTTTACCAAACTGTCCATTTTGCTCGAAATGTTTAAAAGCTTTCATCAAATCCTCTTTTATGACTAGCCAAAACACTTTGTAGAATTTTAGTGTAAAACCGTCGGGCCCCGGGGATTTATCATCACTGCAATCCCATATTGCCGCCTTCACTTCTTCTTCGGTGAATATGCTTTCAATCGATTGTTGTTGGTTTAAGCTCAGCTTTTTAAAATTGTTGCATCTTAATGACGGCCGAGAACTTGAAACACCTTCGAACTTTTTTGAGAAAAATTTGAGCGCAGCTTCCTTAATGGCAATTGGGTCGTTTACCCACTGCCCATTTATCGAAATTCCATGTATGAAATTCCTCTTTGCTTTGCTCTTTATCATACCATGAAAAAAACTTGTGTTTTCATCCCCTTCTACAGCCCATTTGATTTTAGCTTTTTGCTTCAAGTTTGCAGCTTCTTTGTTAGCCCGATCCCATCTTCGAATATCGACCTCAATTCTTTCTTTTTTATCAGCTTCATTTAAAACTGAAGATTCGGCCAGCCTGTCCAATTCGTCTGCCCTTTGATCGAGGACTAGCTTTTCTTTTTCAGATTCACTTATATGCTCCAATTGCCATTTTTTGGCCGATTTTTTAATATTCCTGAGCTTGGACATGAACGTAGCTATTGGATTGCCCACTGAGTATATTGCTTGCTTATTCCACGAATCTTTTACCATACCTCTGAATGACTTATTGTCAAGCCAAGTATTGAAAACTTTAAAATATGTTGCACCAAAGTCTACTATCTCAGTATTAAAGAATAGAGGACAATGATCCGAGAAACCTCTCGGCATAATAAACACATACGGGTTAGACCACGAGTTTAAAAAAGAATTGGAAACAAAAAATCGATCAATTAAACTTAGTTTATCACCAAACTTACTGATTCGAGAGAATTTTCTGCCTCCGTTTTTGACTTCGTTTAGCCCAGCCTCATGTATGAATCTGTTGAATGCCTTTGCACCATTGTAGCAGAATATTGTTCCTTTCCTTTCGTCCGGTTTTCTCACTTCGTTAAAATCGCCAAATACAATCCACTTAGTTTCAGGGGAATTGGATAGAATCAAGGATATATCTGTCCACAAAATCTTTTTGCTAGTTAAGCTTTGGGTATCACTTTATATACCACCATTTTTTAATAAACATACCACTCATCAAGTAATCATTGATTGTGTACAAAAAAGTACAAAATGTTAAGAAAAATTAATGAAAAAAGTACAGAAAAGTACAGTAATTATTGTATTTAAAATAAAAAATAAAAAAGGGTGGATCATAGATCCCATTCAAAATTTTGGAATCTTTTGTTTTTAGACCACTCGCAGTCATAACACCAGAACGCCCATTTTTCCCCTGCTACGTCAGCACAACACCACAACACCAATTTAACCCATGCAATCATAACACCAGAAAGCCCCTTTTTCCCCCTTTTGACCCCACTAATTTCCAACTCATTCTCACTTATTTAATAATACAAATACAATTAAATTAAAAACAATATATTTCAATAAAATTAAAATACAATACAATTTAACAACTAAAATACATTACGCGCAATAATTTAAAATACAATACGGTTAATAATTTAAAATACATTACGATAACTTCCTAAAAATAATAAAATTACAATACGAGTTAATAATTAAGCCTATTCATTATTCGGGGCGTTTAGTCTGCGAAAATTTGGTGGAAGCCCCCATATGTGCTCTGTGAGATCGTTTTGTAGTTGGTCGTGCACCCGTTTGTCACGTATTTCTTTGATTCTTGAAGCTCTATCTTTTACACGTCTTCTAAAATCCCGCCGAGGCCGGTTAGCAGGGTTGTCGATCATTTCCTGCTCGATTGAAGATATTGCAAACTCGTTATCTTCTTGTATCATGTTATGCAATATCACACAAGTGTACAACTGTCGTCGCATCTTATTAACACTCATAGCTCTCCCCGCAATCTTTAAAATTGCAAACCTTCCTTGCAATACACCAAACGTCCGTTCTACATCTTTTCGTGCACTTTCTTGAAATTTCTTGAACTTGGCTCGTTTGTCATCAGTAGGGGCGTGAGGGGCTTTGACAAGAGTACACCAATCCGGATAAATACCATCGGTAAGATAATACCCTTTTGTGTAATGATTACCATTGACATCAAAGGCTGCGGGTGGACCGGTGTCATTTTTAATTGAATCGAACAACGGAGAGTGGTTTAAAACATTGATGTCATTGTTCGACCCCGCCATGCCAAAAAAAGCATGCCATATCCACATGTCGTATGAAGCAACTGCTTCAAGCATGATGGTCGGGTGTCCTTGATCACCCCTGGTGTATTGGCCTTTCCATGCATTGGGGCAATTTTTCCATTGCCAATGCATACAGTCAATGCTCCCAAGCATTCCTTTAAACCCGTGTTTTTGCTCGTGTGACGCATATAAACGAGCAATATCTGTAGCCTTGGGCTTTCTCAAATACTCAACTGAGTATAAATCAAAGACACTGTAACACCTGCCTAATTAGGATAATTAATTATGCCTGATTATTTGTAACTAGTTGTAATTAGCAGGTAATGGGACTAATTACAAACTCTATTTGTATATATAAAGTGATTTATATATATACGTGTACTTACGCGATTTGGATAAATCGTACAAATTAACCGGACCCGATTCATATTACTTGGACGTTGGTGAAACATTTTAAATTTTGAACATGGAACATTATTTAAAAACACTATGGTACTCGAAATAGTAATATATATATATACTTTCAAATTTTCCTGATCGTACAAATAAACGTCTACATGATTAAAATAGTTAACGCGCAACCAAAACAAAACAAATTGAAGTTACATTTTATAACGCAATTATTAAATAATTGGTAAGATACTTCAACAAAAACATTGTATAATAAATTCGTATTTTAAAACAAATAACTAACGCGTAAAATAAATACTTAACGATTAAATAACGGAGAAAACGAACACCACACGGAGCACGGAACGGAGACTGGGTGAGGTGAGGCTTTCACCTACACCTCACCTTCCCCCTCCATTTTCTTTCTCATTCTTTCTCTCACTCTTTTTCTTTCTTCCTCCTTTTCTCTCAAAAACCACCAAAACCACCATCCTCTAAAAACGCAAAATAACACACCAAAACGCACTCGGATTTTATAACTCCTTTGGAATAAAAGAACCACCTCGACACGATCTACACTTCTATCTTTCCGGAATTTCGTTTCGACACCGCGTAAGTTTCCGACAAAACCCAAAACTCTCCGTTTTTACTCATTTTTACGTTTTTATGGTGTATATATGCTTAAAATGCCCAATAATGGGTTGGGTAAAAGTATTAGATCGAACGGTGGCCGGAAAACTCGTTTTTGGTCCATTTTCCGGCGAACGGTTGGAAGTGTCGCTAGTGTGCCAAAAACAGTACTAGCGACACTAGCTAAGTGTCGCTATGCCTAAGTGTCGCCCCTATAACGACACTACTTAAGTGTCGCTGAACTACTTAACCAGATTTATCTTAGCGACACTCCCTTAGTGACGCCAAAATTCGTAAGTGTCGCCTATAGCGACACTAATCAAGTGTCGCCTATTTATGAAAATCGGAAATCTAGCGACACTCATCAAGTGTCGCCTAACTAGTGTCGCCTATAGCGACACTAGCCAAGTGTCGCCAAAAACAGAAAGTTGTCAATATATTTTTACACCAAGTGTCAAACTCGCACAATCTCAAACACTTATACGATACGACTCCTAAAACACTTTGGAATACATTTATAAGTATAACACTTCAAACACAATGATAATACTTTGACTATTACCAACCGTCACCAACGGGCCAAACATGTTTTCTAACAACAAACGATTACAAACATACGGACGAACATTGGGCATACTAGTTGTGTACAACTAAACGAAACGTCTTGCGAGACAACTACTTACATAACCTTATGTGTTTAGGCATTTGAAGGTTACGGGTTCGGAGAACCTACGGACTGATATCATTTACTCGTTTATTTGTATAAACGTAACTTGCAAAGACTCAGGTGAGTCTTACAGCCCCACTTCTACTGTTTTACATACGGGGTGAGATACATTGCTTACTTTTCTTAAACACAAGTACTAAAACTGTTTACTATACCAAACGGAATTGCATGAGTTGTTTACTACTTACATAAGTCTCTCCATCGTATATCGTTAGTTATGGACTTAAGCGCGAACACTAGTTAATGGATCCATTAGGGAAATGACCCTCCCCGCCCGGGGTAGTAGCGCTACCACGAACCGTTATGTATAAACGGGCGACTATTATTCGTTACTTATGCTTGCTCAGTTACGAGCATGTCACGGGAGCAACTTATTACTTACGGGTTAAGCTTCGATTATGAGCCTCATGGCAACGGTATAACTTACTTACTTTACATTTGCTGGATTTGCAAGTACTTGATTTACGCCCGCGGGCACTACTGATGAAATCTTGTGTTCAAAACTGATATTACTTACAAACCTATAAAAATTCACCAACATTCGTGTTGACCCTTTTAGCATGTATTCTCAGGTACACAAACGGAGTAGGATTACTTCAGGACATAGCTAGAGTCACATGATTTCAACTAAACTGCATTAATGGAGATTCTCAGCATTATCTTTTGTATATGTTGATTATGTAATAGAATCTCCCGCGATACGCGTGGACTCTAGGAAACTACATTTTGAATACGAAAACATTAAGTTTTCAAACATTTATTTCTATGAAATCGTTTTACAACGTCTCATTTAGAGGTCGTCTACTGTATATCTTGTGCTTTGTATATTGATTAGTAACACCCAAGTATGCTTCCGCAAATCATTAAATTTGGGGGTGTTACAGAATGGTATCAGAGTCTAAGGTTATAGTGAACTAGGTTGCATTTAGTGGGCCTAGACTATGACCATTAGGCAGTATCTCCTTACTAGGCATGATTGGTTCAGGAATTACAGCATACGACTTTAATTTAACATAGCCTGATCAACTATGTACAATTAAGGAAAGATGATGTGAGGTCTGAAATGGTTATGTTGAACAGGAATACGTTAGTTGACTCTGACCACGAGAGAACCGGACCATTACTTGATACGTGCTAGACACTAGGCTGGATATTATATACTTATATATATTAGCCTCGTCTTACTTACACTCTGCCACAGGAATGGTAAACACACCACCCAATCCGTCACACTCTCATTCACATGGATCACGAAACCCACGAGTAGCCAGGAGAAACACTGGGCCACCTCGAAGCAACCCCTATCCTGTTCATAACTCTCGGAACTCGGCACACCCCACGATGCCAGTGTTGGCTACCCAACTCCGCCGTCAGGAGCAAAGGCTCGAGAATTTCGAACGGGAACAACACCAAATGACCTACCTGCTTCGCCAAGCTCTTGACAGCATATCACAACTCCAACGAGAACAAGAAGATACCAGCCTCTCTGTAAGCATAATTCAGGATTCAATGACCGCTGAATTAGGTGCGGATGAACTCATAAGAAACCGACTAGAGGAATGTGAACAACGTTCACAGGAGACCGAGGAGTACTCTCGAGCACTGGTACAACGACTGGCCTTGGTTGAAGACAACGCCAGGCAAGCCAACAGACTTGCAGAAACCGTGGACCGCCTTGTCGCACTGATGGAGCGGATTAATCTGCATCAAGATTAGATCAGTCTGTAACTTGTAACCAGTTAACTACTTAATTAGGACCTATGTAATTCGACCGGATGTAACAATTCCCGGCACTTTTGTACTACTATTACTCTGTAATCTTTTGGAAAACCCGTACCTTGTATCCAACTTATTTATCTAAATGGAATGTGATTGTCACTTCGTACTGTTATCGTGTATCTCATCAATTACACTTGTGACATATCATAATTTCATGCAAATATCTTATTCCTCTTTCCTTGTTCTTTTCTTGTTCAGCATCATACCTCCTCGCAGACAGGTCACCCTTAGTGAAGCCGAAATTGCGGGTCTGATTGCCCGTAGTGTGGCCCAAGCCCTAGCTACCCGAACATCAACTCCTGGTAGCGAAGATACAGCTAACAATGGGCCACAAGCCAAACCCTGCTCATATAAGGACTTCCAAAACTGCAAACCTTTGAACTTCTATGGTACTGAAGGAGCGATCGGTCTGGTACGCTGGATCGAGAAAATCGAATATGTATTTCTTATCTGCAACTGTGCGGAGGGAGACAGGGTAAAGTTCTCCGCCAGTACTTTCTCAGACACCGCTCTCACCTGGTGGAACACCTATGCCCAGACTGTGGGTATTTCTGATGCTTACAAACTCCCGTGGGAGGAGTTGAAGGAGATGTTGAGGGGCGAGTACTGCCCCAGGGATGAATTGAAACAGCTGGAATTGGAATTCTGGAATCACAAAATGCAGGGTGATGACATCACCAGGTACACCAACCGTTTCCACCAACTGGCACTCATGTGCCCAACCATGGTCGATCCTGAGTACAAGAGGATCGAAAAATATGTCGATGGACTTCCTGACAGACTTCAAGACCTGGTGACTTCATCTAAACCGGGTACTGTTCAGAGCGCCATCCGATGGCCCATGAACTGACGGCAAACTCTGTCCGCCGTGGCACAACATCAACCCCATCTGCAAACAACAAACGCAAATGGGAAGGAAACCCAAACCCATCCACCCAAATCACCAACAAAAAGCCTGAGTCTGTTAAGGCTTATTCATCGGGGACTACAGAAAAGAAAGGGTACGTCGGGAACAAACCCTACTGTCCCAAATGCAATCGTCACCACGACTGTTCCTGCCCTTGCACCAACTGCAAACGGTTCGGGCACCTAGCCAAGGATTGCCGAGCCATCATCCCTACCCCCAACACCAATGCACCAAAGACCTGCTTTGGGTGCGGAAATTCTGGGCATTTCAAGAACAACTGCCCCAAGCTGAAGAACAACAACAACAACAACAAAAACAACAGCAACAGCAACAACAACGCACGAAGCAGAGCCTTCGTGATCAACTCAGGGGACGCCCGTCAAGACCCGAATGTGGTCTCGGGTATGTTCTTCCTCAACAACTTATCTGCTACTATTCTATTTGATACTGGTGCTGATAGGAGCTATATTTCTGATGAGTTTTGCCCACTACTTGACATCACCCCTGTGGCCTTAGATGTTAAGTACACCGTAGAACTTGCAAATGGTAAACTAATAGAAACCGATAGTGTGATACCTAATTGCACTTTAAACCTAGCCGACGAAATCTTCTCAATCGACCTTATGCCTGTTGAACCAGGAAGTTTCGACGTCATCGTGGGTATGGACTGGTAATCCAAAAATCGGGCCGAAATTGTTTGTCATGATAAGATCGTCCGCATCCCTCTCGCCGTCGGTAGAACCATGATCATACAAGGGGAGACCGGTGGGTCGAGACTAAACATAATCTCCTGTTTGAAAACCCGAAAACTTCTAAGGAAGGGTTACCCAGCAATTCTCGCACACATCACGGAGAAAAAGTCAGAGGAGAAGCGACTTGAAGATGTGCCAATCGTTAGAGACTTTCCCGAAGTCTTTCCAGAAGAACTACCTGGTTTACCTCCACCTAGACAGGTTGAGTTCTCGATTGATCTCGTGTCGGGTGCCGCACCGGTGGCCCGAGCACCGTACCGACTAGCCCCATCCGAACTTCAGGAGCTGTCCACCCAGTTACAGGAACTTCTGGATAGAGGATTCATCAGACCGAGTTCTTCACCTTGGGGAGCTCCGGTCTTGTTTGTCAAAAAGAAAGACGGTTCATTTCGAATGTGTATTGACTACCGAGAGTTGAACAAACTAACCGTCAAGAACCGATACCCACTTCCCCGAATCGATGATCTTTTCGATCAACTTCAAGGATCAAGCTGTTATTCAAAGATTGATCTCCGATCAGGTTATCATCAATTGCGTGTTCGCGATGCCGATATCCCAAAAACCACCTTTAGAACCCGTTATGGGCATTATGAATTCTAAGTGATGTCATTCGGTCTAACCAACGCACCGGCTGTATTCATGGACCTTATGAATCGGGTATGCAAACCTTATCTCGACAAGTTCGTCATTGTCTTCATCGATGACATCCTCATATACTCACGAAACGAACAAGAACACGCGCAACACCTCAGAATCATCCTAGAACTACTTAGACACGAGCAGCTTTACGCCAAATTCTCTAAGTGTGAGTTCTGGATAAAAACCATTCAATTTCTCGGACACGTGATTGACAGTCAGGGAATTCATGTAGACCCGTCAAAAATCAAGGCAATCAAGGACTGGCAAGCGCCAACCACTCCCACTGAGGTACGCCAATTCTTGGGATTGGCGGGGTATTATCGCCGATTTATTGAAAACTTCTCAAAAATAGCTCAACCACTCACGACACTGACTCAGAAAGAAAGGAAGTTCGATTGGACTGATAAACAAGAGTCAGCATTTCAGCTGTTGAAACTCAAGCTTTGCAGTGCACCCATCCTATCCCTACCCGAAGGCACCGATGACTTCGTGGTATACTGCGATGCTTCTCACCAAGGTCTCGGTTGCGTGTTGATGCAACGAGACAAGGTTATTGCTTACGCCTCCCGACAACTTAAAATTCACGAGAAGAACTACACAACTCACGACCTCGAGTTAGGGGCCGTGGTATTCGCACTCAAAATCTGGAGACATTACATTTATGGTACCCGAAGTACCGTATTCACCGACCACAAAAGTCTTCAACACATCTTCAACCAAAAAAATCTTAACATGAGGCAACGTAGATGGGTTGAGTTACTCACCGATTATGACTGTGAGATCAAATATCATCCGGGCAAGGCAAACGTGGTTGCCGATGCTCTCAGTCGTAAGGAACGAACAAAACCACTTCGAGTCCGAGCCCTCAGAATGACCATTCACAACGTGTAAGTCCCCTAGTTTTAGGATCGATAACTTCGTTATCTGTAGTATTAAGGTGCGGAATCCCTCAATACGGTGTTATCTTACTAACAACGAATATGTTCGTATTGCGTTTTAACTAGACTTAGCTTTAAACAACGAATCGTCAAAGCCTAGCCTTAGGTTATGTTTTTCTCTGGTTTGTTGAATTCGCAGCAATTGAAATCAGAATGCAAAAATTATGTTTTTCACTGATTGAAAAACATTATATATGTCCAGCTCGTCTCGACTCGCAAGGGCCTGCGAGTTCGGTCCAACTCGCAGCCCAAGCCCAACTCGGAACTCGGCTCGCCAGACTTCCACGAATTCAGTTCTCATCTCGGCTCGTTAATCTCGCGACCTGAGAACTCGACTCGCACAGAATGTATTTATTTCGTATTTAATAATTCGTCTAACTTAACACAATAATATGTTTAACGAATATTACTAACAAAACAAATATTTATTTACAAATCTAAACCAATATACAAACGTAATAATAATTACACTAGTCCTATATCAAGCTAGATCTGTTGTCACAATCTATGTCTCAACAGACTCCCCCTTGACAATAGCTCTAGCGTCTTTATCTTCACGCTGTCTTTGGTCTTCATTTGTAAATCTTACTTCCTGCAAAAATTTTAAGCTTGATGCATGTTTTAACCATCCTATGATAATCTCGTGCTAAATCACCCCAACCAACAGTAGATATGATCTTGTTCTTGTATAACATAATCAAATCTTCCTTTGATAAATTCATCAAATGTCTGTGATCATATACACGAAGAATTTCTTTTTCGCCATTAGGATAATCATCATCAGCTTCAATCATAAAGGCTTCTCCTGTTCCAGCATCTACCCCCCAATATTTCAATTTTCCCAAAATATTCTGAGGCATAGTCTTCATTGGTATTTGCTTAATGCATTTGACCGCTGGATAAACCTTCTTCCTTCTTCTTCTTCCAGTTCTCTGACTAAGTTCGTTTAGCTTTATCATTTTTCCTTTCCTTGGCTTAATCTTCGAAAACTTCATAGATAATCCTTCAGTCCTAATGATACGCTCAACATACTTAGCATAATCATCATCACTTGGATTTTTCATATCTAATCTAGCCAAGTCTCGAATCTCATATCGAGGCAATGAACTAAACACGGTAAGCTTCTTCTCAAAATATTGAACCCCGTCAAACCTTTTGATCGCGAAGAGCTTCAGGTCAGAGTCATAATACCATCCAATAATGCCAGTTTTAAGTACACGCTTTCCAGTAATATCAACTTCTTTCAAAATGCGTTGCTTATTTTCCTTTTTCTTTTTCAGCATTTCTTGGATAAACATAGGATTACCAACCATATGTTTGTATTTGTCCTCTATTTCTTCAACTTCAGTATCTGAATCTTCAGAAGCATTCTCAAAAGCTTCTAAATCAATAACTGATTCTCCTTGTTCATTTACAAAAACAAATTCAGTCGTTGATGGATTCACAACATGTTCATCTACATTTGCATCCAGATCAACACCTTCATCTATCACTGATTCAAATACTGCAGTCCAATCTTCAGGAAGTTTGAACTCTCCTTCTTCAATATCATAATCAATCTCTTCATCTATCTCATCCAGAATATCATCTTCCGAATCTGATAGATTAAGCATTTCCATTCCTAGAGAAAAACATAAATACAAATATATTAATAATTCAAATTCTTTATTGATTTCCCTGAACCAATCTAAGAATTTCTTTATTAATTCTTTTGTATATTTTAACCTAACATATAAACGCAATATAAATATAACTTATAAAATCTTTTATTGATTACCCTGAATCAATCTAAAATCTCTTAAGTCTACTTAACAAATATTAATTAATTTTAAATTCTAATGCATTGTGAATAATCACCAAACATTTAAATTTACTATTAATTACCTTATATAATTTCCAAGTGTTAATTGATCTCATTCATTATCAATTTAACCTTTAAATTATATATCATTTGTCTAGTTATTACGAATACATTTTTAACTTGTTAATTACTTATAAACCTTACGGTCTTAAGTCTATAATCAAATCTAAAATGCATATGTTATTATAAAATTATGACCGCCGAAATTAATCGGAACACGCCGCTCGACTACTCAATAAGTCAGAAGTCTTTCGATCACTATTTTATCTTAACATAATTTTATAAACTTAAATTACCAAACATATTTTACTTAAAATAATAATAACCCTAAGCCAAATATATTTACACAATAATTAAGTTTACACTTGTTCACTACAAACTATTACAAATATTACAGTACTAAGATAATACTAAGCTATCTTACCAGCTTCAGTATCACCCGATACAGTCTTATCTGCACTTGTACCCACTCCAGAACCACTAGCACCAGCACCAGACTCCCCCTGAATAGTAGCTTGCTCACTAGTCTTTGAAGGACCAGTCTGCTCACCACTCGGTGCATTGGGATCATCGTCCTTGTCTTGATCTCTCTTTCTCTTCAACTCATTCTCTCTGCAAGACTCCAGATATACCAATATCTCCCCCTGAGCAGGCTGTCCTGAATGCGATCTCAAGACCAGACTCTCTAAAGAAGATAACTTCAGTCTCTGTACAGTGAAGTCCGCAAGTAACGTCTCATGAGTCTTCATCAACAGATTGTACGATTCACTCTGCTTGAGTATCTGTTGTGAAAGAAGAAGATTGCTCGACACCAGCTCTGGAATCTGAGAAGTAAGCTTCTCCAAATCCTTTACCCTCGACTCTAAGGATGTAATCCTTTCAGCATCAGTCGTTGGAGTAACAGGTATCGTTCTTGGTCCAGGCGGTGTAAGAGACTCAATATGCCAGTCTCTGGTAAGCGGTGTATGAGGTTGAGACAAAGCTTGCGTAAGCAAGTTTGCCGCAAATCTAGCTCCTTTATTCGTCGGAAAATTAGCTCCACGAACTAGATCAGCAACCTCATGCTGTAAAGTTAAACACAATTAAAATCAGTTATTGTTACAGATTACTCTGTCTCAAACTCTAATTAATTGCATAACACTCATAGTTATAGAATTTATATCTCATACTTGAAGCGGTAAAGATATCGATTCAGTAACCACCGGTGCAACCATCTCTACCTGTGGTGTATCCTGAGAAACTGTATACAGAATTAACTGTCTCAGTTCAACTCCTGATAAACAACAAGTTAAGATTATTTAACTTTTATAATCAATACTAACCTTCTCGAATAGTAAGCGTTCTCGGACGCTTCATCAAAGGAATCTCAACTTCCTCAGTACCTTCCTCCAAAATACTCTTACCTTTTCTCTTCTTTTCAGAAGCAGATGGAGGAGGAGAAGGTGTATTATCAGAATCTTTATCTGAAGCCGTCTCACCATCACGACCTCTAGATGATCTAACAGGATCCTAAATTTTAAATATATTAAACATTTATGATTAGCGTAAGCTCTATCATACAAGTTCTATATATTTAAGATTAATCAGATATACTACCTCAGTTGGTACAACAACTGATCTATCAAGCTGTATCTGCTCATCCTCAAGTAATATAACTTCTGGATGTGCAGCCTCAGCTTCAGCTTCCTGTTCGTATAATGATATTTATATTTTTAAAATCAGAAATAATATCCAATTTACTAAATATCTAATATCAGAATCATTATATAATAATATTATGCATCTATGATCAATAAAAACAATCTATCAACTAAGCATCTATATTATTACATAAGTAACAGATTACCTCAGGTGGTGCCAAGTAACTCTCAATGTCTTGAAGCAAAGGATTTGTCTCATCATCATTCTGCTCCAAAACTTCTTGCACAACCTGTGCAGCAACCTCTTGATTCACCTGCTGATCCACCTGACCAGCCTGAATAAGAACATCCTCAAGGAGCCCTTGTGGATCTTCAGGTTGAGCTTCCTCAGCTACAGGTGCAGGTACAACATCAGCAACAGCAGGAGCAACAACAGCAGCAGGAGCTACGTCCAACCACCCATGATTTGGCGGTGCAACGTAGTTCGGATCAACAATATATCCAAAAAGTGGTCTAATTTCCGGTTTCACCACTCCTTCCTTCCTAATCGTCTGCATAAACATGGCATTATAACCACGTTGATCAATGGTATTCACCGATAAAAACGGCTCAGGAATAACCAAGTTCGGTAGACGCGCACGTATGATAAGCATACAAAACCTCGGGTAGATCATAAATCTAGATCTAACAGAACCCGATATCTGTCTAGCTATCTCTCCAAAAATGTAATCACAAAAACTGTATGGTTTATTGTAAACCAGTGACAGTACAGCCGATAGAATCGCAGGGCTCAACTCATCAAAGCCACCTTTCTTTGCTGCGAAGACTATATTCATCACGTGCCAAAGAAACCTCCACTGACCAATGACCAGAGGCTTCTGGAACTGACGTCCACGCCTGTCTCCTGTATATCCCATACGTCCAATAGCACCCTCAATAAAGTCCATAGGATACTCAATATCCCCGTTCTCCTGTTCTACCGTACCTAGCTGCAAAATCTCACGAAGATTACCAGCTGAAAAGGTAACAGGTTGTCCACCAACTGTAGCTCGAATCTCTGGCGGAGTGACAGATTCGTCATAAACAATATCCGTCCAGAAATCGTTCAGTATAGTCTGTGAGATAGGAGGATTGGCCGTAATGGCATATCTAATCCTTGATCGTGCTAGAAAACGTAATATATCAGCAACCCTGTCAGCCCGTTTGGCCTCAAGGTTCAGATCAACCAGGATGTTGTGACCCTTATCAAATGCTCTAGCCATATCTGTAATGAATACAAACAACAGATATAATTTAATGCACGATAAAAAATATTTAAACTATTATGTATTATGAATCAAGATTCATCAAACATCTTAGTTTAAAATTGTAATTATATATAACTTGATACAAAAATAATCTCAAGTCGTATATAAAAATTTTACTTATAACTAAAAAGTCTTAAGTCTAATTTAAATCACGTTAGGTACTTGTTATTTTAATAAAAATCTCAAGTCGTTAACGTTAAAAATTATACCGCTAATGTGAAATTAGGACACGCCACTAATTTTCTTCTTAAATTAGTAGACTTTCGATATAATCATATAAGAATTAACACAAATCCATTTCATAAAAGTTATTACTTAAAAAGTCTTAACATTTATATCACTACTTTAAAAAATAAAATTTTTCTAAGTACTGGACTCGCATAAACTGGCCTAACGAGGTGAGGTCAACTCGTTTTGCTTATGAACTCGCTAAACTTATAAAGCAGCTATTGAAGTGAACTCGCTAATCTCATGGATTCGCTAGTCAACTCGCTGCGAGTTGATTCACAATGTCAACTCGTTTCATTCAATCAGGGAGTCGAGGTAAAATCTCAACTCGTTCGATGAACAGGCGTCGATAATTTTTAATTAAAATCGATTAATCTGTTGAATTTAACATGATCTATCAATTGATTTACGTTTATTAACATCCATTTAACATAAACCACAAGGATTTATGTCCAATAACATCGTAATCGACGCAAATCGTTTAGTTTTTAACCCGAAACCCTAAGTTTTATAAAAACTTCGATTTCTTGTTATTTACACGGTGAAATCCGTTGGTTTATACCTCAAAATGTTCGCAATATGAAGGTGTATAAAGTCCTCGGATTGAATAACTCGTTCCCGTAATCTAAGAATCGAAATCAAACGAAAACAATAAATCGCCTCGTTTCGCCTTGTTGACGGATTCGCAAGCTTTACTGAACTCGCGAAGTATGTGGGTTCGGTGGGTTGGTCTGACTCGTTTGACCACCTTTATACTTTACATTCGATTCGCGAGATTTGAAGCGGACTCGCAAGTCGAAGTCAACTCGCAGAAATAATTAAAAACGCGAATTTTAATTCTAAGTATAAATAAAAACCCGATATTTTCACAAGTCTAAATTATAATTAATTTTCACTTGTATTTGTCACGTTGTTCAACTCAAAAACATTCAGTATGATTTAATTCCGAAGGGTAAGCATAATTAACACAAAAATTAAAAACTAAAACAAAATTACATAATCATAGGTATCAAGTACCATTTTATTAAACACTTGAAACAAAATAAAATACATACACAAAATGAATAAGAATTTATCTGCTTAGGGATCATATTAGTAAGAATAAGCAATTCATGATATATTTAAAAAGTTTAAGCAGATTGGTAGTATACATACCTCATGAAATTCAAATAAATTACTATAAAATTACAACTAAATATATCATTTATACATTTATATTTATAAAACTATATCTTAGGTACCTTTATCCACATAGCATAATTAATAAATGCATTACGCACATAAAGTAAATATTTTAATTATAGATAGTTCAAGACGATTACCAGTATATGATCCACATAAACAAATTATACTCAATTTTCTAAGCAAACTCTTTATTGTTAGTATGAGAATTATCAAGTGCTTCCTATTATATGACATACTGAAGAATTCAAGTAAAACACATAACACTGCATCATTAAATTTTCAAGGTAGCGGTTACTAAATGATGTATCTTTTCGAAACATATAACATACACTTGAATTTTTACGGTTAGACAAATATCAAACATACTTTGAATATGCTATGTTATCTAAGTCTGTACGTAGTACAACAGAAGATTCCTTCTAGCATAATTCAAAATATATTTGAGAATATTAATTTAATTAAAGGTTTCAGTTCTGTACATAGTACAACATAGTTACCAGTAATTAAATTAATACCCATATTGCTACTATTTGTCACTTTAATTAAAATGCATGATAACAGTGTATGGTAATACCATCATTCAACATTTAAGACTTAATGTCATACATCATAGAATAATTACACAAAATAATAAACAAGTAGTTAATTAAATTCTTAAGACTTAGAAAATTTCATATAATTTGCCTACCAGTACATCATATGATGAAGCCATCTAAAATTTTACTAAAAATAGACAAATTATAACTTGTGGATATAGGTGTATAATCAAATAAATATAAACACATACCTGATAGAACCGCTGTAGTTCTAAAGCAACTTTATTTGAACCTACTACCATATCATACTTAGGACTTAAGCTTTATTATTGTGAAGCTTATTCTCCTAATGTACTATCATTTCCCGTAGTTTTTGCAAATAAAAACTTAAATGAAGGCGATTCCCCTTAGGTAACAAGCAAATGAATGCCATACGCCTTTTTTTTTTTTTTTTTTTTTTTTTTTTTTTTATATTTTTTTTTTAATAATAAACACATAAATACTAACTATTACAAGAATACCCTTGGAAGACTAATCACTCTGGATTTCTCATTCCGTTTAGTTGAACCAACGTCTCAAATCTTGCTCTGTCGAACGCCTTTGTGTATAAGTCTGCTAAGTTATCCAATGATGGAACCTTAACTAACTTTATCAATTTCTTTTCAGCACAATCTCTAATAAAATGATGTCGAATATCAATATGCTTAGTTTTACTGTGCTTTACTGGATTATTGGTGATCGACATAGTAGATTCGTTATCAATCATCATAGGAGTATTGGTTATATTTAACCCGTAATCCCGCAGTTGCTGTTGAATCCAAAGAACTTGCGAGCAACAGCTGCCAGCTGCAACATACTCAGCTTCACATGTAGAAATGGCTACCGAGGTTTGCTTCTTGCACTGCCAGGATACTAATCTACCTCCTAGGAATTGACATCCTCCGGTCGTAGATTTCCTATTCTGATTGCATCCTCCATAATCCGAATCAGTATAAGCTACGAGATCTAAGTCTCCATCAATCGGATACCAAAGACCCAGCTTAGGTTTCCCTTTGAGGTAACGAAAGATTCGTTTAACAGCTTGCATGTGTGACTCTTTCGGATTAGCCTGATATCTTGCGCATAAACAAACAGCAAACATAATGTCAGGCCTAGAGGCTGTAAGATACATTAGTGATCCGATCATGGCTCTATAAAGAGTTGGATCCACATCGCTATCACTCGATGTATCTGGACCTAATCCATGATTGACTGGAATTGGAGTATTGTAGACCTTACTTTCATCCATCTTGAAACGTTCTAATAGCTCATATGTATATTTAGATTGATGAATAAAGAATCCATCCTTCTTTTGATCAACTTGTAATCCTAAGAAGAAATTCAACTCTCCCATTGCAGACATTTCAAACCTTTTTCTCATGACTTTCTCAAATTCTTGACACATCTTTTCATCAGACGATCCAAAGATAATGTCATCAACATACACTTGTACAAGAAGAAAGTCTTTCTTTTTCCACTTCACAAATAGTGTACTATCAATTGATCCTCTTGTAAATCCATTCTCAAGTAGATACGTTGATAGTGTTCCATACCATGCCCTAGGTGCTTGATGTAATCCATATAGAGCCTTATTCAAACGATATACTCTATCTGGATACTCAGGATTAGCAAACCCTGGCGGTTGTGAAACATACACCAATTCTTCCACTTTGCCATACAAAAAGGCACTCTTAACATCCAACTGATACACTTTTATACCATAATATGATGCGAATGCTAAGAATACTCTAATTGCTTCTAGCCTAGCAACTGGTGCAAACACTTCATTGTAATCAATACCTTCTTGTTGATTAAAACCTTGAACCACTAGACGAGCTTTATTGCGAGTAACGATACCTTTATCATCTCTCTTACACTTAAATACCCATCTAGTTCCAATTGGATATTCTCCCTTTGGTAGGTCAACCAACTCCCATACTTGTAATTTAGAGAACTGAGATAGTTCTTCTTGCATTGCTTCTACCCACGAGTTTTCTTTTAAAGCCATTTGAACATTTTTAGGCTCGACTTGTGAGATAAAGCATGAATATAGACATTGATTAGGAATCCCTGTCTCTTTCATTGCAGTATACAAGCTTTGGTATTCAGAATTCTCAGACGTATTAGTTCTGGATTGATGCCTAGTTTGAACCGGAGTATTAATATCACCGATGATGTTTTCAACTGGATGATTCTTACTCGTTCTAGTTGTAGTAACTGGTTCAACTGGTATCTCATCTTCCAAATTAGTACCAATTTCTTCCAATTCAGGTACATCTTCCGTACGTGCTGAAGATATTCTTAGATGTTTCAAAGGAGTAAGTATGTCATCAAACTTTGTATGAAGATCATCAAGATCTTCTGTTTCTAGAGACTTATCCTCTGAAGGTTTTTGTGACTCACTTGTGGAAGCTTTATCTGAGTCAACAGTAGTCTTGATTCCAGACTGCTTAACACTCGATGTTGAAGCGGGACCAATATTCTCATCTTCAAACACTAAATGTTCAGCTATCTCTGAATCACTGACATAGTCACTAATAGGAACTTTAAATGATGCAAAAAGATCAGAATAATCAAATTGCCAATCTAAGCCCTTATGAACATCCGGTGAATAGCTTGTAACCTCAATATTATAAACTACCTCCAAACGTCCTGTGACTTTATTAAAGACTCTCTTATTTGGCGAATTGGGCATATAACCTAGGAAAAATCCTTCGTCAGCCTTCTCACCAAATTTTGCTTGATGTCCAGTCTTTAATATGGTGCATGAAACTCCAAAGGGTTCAAACCCTTTTAAGTTAGGTTTCTTATTGTTCAAAAGCTCATAACAAGTCTTGTTATGTCTCTTAACCGTAAGAACTCTATTAAGAACATAACATGCTGTATTCACTGCTTCTGCCCAAAAGATGACCGGAAGCTTTGAATCAGCAAGCATTGTTCTAGCAGCTTCAATCAACGTTCTATTCTTCCTTTCAGCAACACCATTCTGTTGAGGTTCATAAGGTGCACTGAATTGATGTAATATCCCTTTGCTTAAGCAATAGATATTCAACGTTGAATTCTTAAACTCTGTTCCATTGTCACTACGAATACGCTTAACTCTCTTTTTATAGACATTCTCTACTAGATCAAAGAACTCAATTAGAATTCCAGGAGTCTCATCCTTTGATCCCAAAAAGAATACCCATGAGAATCTAGAATAGTCATCTGTGACAACCAAACAGTACCATTTGCCACCTAGACTTCTCTTGCTTATAGGGCCGAAGAGATCCATATGTAGCAATTCAAATGGCGAGGAGATAGAGTTTTCAGTCTTAGGTCTGTGTGGTTTCTTGTGCTGCTTTCCTTTCATGCAAGGAACACACTTATCCTCAGACTCGAAACGTTTTTGTGGTACACCTAGAACCAAACCATTTTTGGTTATATAATTCATCTTTCTCCAGTTTAGATGTGCCATCCTCCTATGCCATAACAATGCGTCTGTTTCCGAAGCCTTGGATAATAAACATGTAGACACCATTGAAGAGTTAGGAACACCCATGTTGATAGCATAGATGTCCTTCTTCCTTGGCGCCCTCATCAATATCCATTCATCAGGAATTTTAAAACCTGGCTTCAGGACTAAGGCCTCCTTTTCATTGAAATAAACTGGATGACCTTTATCACAGACTTGGGAAACACTCACTAGGTTGTGTGTAAGTTCTTCAACATAGTTCACATCCTCAAGAGTCAAAGTTCCATTTGAAACTTTTCCTTTTCCCGAAATTACTCCTCCTTTATCTCCTGCAAAATTTACTTTTTGCTTGAGACTATCCTTGAAGTCCTTCAGTAGACTTCTTTCACCGGTCATGTGCCTCGAGCATCCACTGTCTACATACCACCAACTGTCCTTGTTCACAGCATGCTCCTGCACATAACACAAAACACGATCAGTTATCAAGAGGGACCCAAGCCATTACGGTCTTGGTTTGTCCCTTATCATCAACAAACTTAAGCTCTTTAAAATAACCATTCTTCCCATCAGGAGCTTTGGTTACTTTCGAAGTAGCTTGAGTTTGTGGACGATCAGCCTTAAGAGGTGAATTTGAGGAGAACCTCTTAGGCACAAAAGTATGAGCTCTATTATGATAATTATAATTAAACTCATGTGATCGCGAAGTAGTGCCACTTTCATAATGACTATGGCCTCTACTTGGAGTTCTAAACCTCGACGGTGTCACATCCCTAGACTTATGGACATAATTATCACTTTGAGTATATGACCGTTTAGGTTTAGGTGGGGAGACACTATGCTTACCATCTCTTTTAAGAATGTTCACAGGTTTATTACCTAACTTAGGTTTGGTATCTAACCCGTCTACAGTCATATCAGAGTCGGTCTGTGTCTTTTCCTCAATCACAAGCTTATGTGGTGCTTCAGGCTTTTTGTTAGGACAACACGAAGCCACGTGTACTTTTTGATGACATTTGAAACATGACATCTGCTTGCGTGATTTGCTCACTTTTGCTTTCTCATCCGGAGTCTTAGGCACTAAAGGTTTAAGCTGTTCCTTATCAACTTTATCATTAATCTTAGCATCGTTAATCACTCCACCCGATACAAAATGTATTTTGGTGAACTGAGAAGCCTTGCTATTATCTAATGATACGTTCTTAATAACATCTTTCTGTGCCTCTGACTGTTCAGGTTTATCAGCTACTAAAATCTCAGGATTAACTTCAGTCATCTCAGAGTCCTCAGGAATAGGAGTGTAATTGGCATTAAAAGGCGGGGATACATCATTGTAACCTAACCCAGTCTTGTCCTTTACACTACGTTGAGCATCTAACATTTTATCCATTTGAGATGTCCTATAATTCTCAAGTTTACGGTTTTGCTCAATTAACCTTAAATTAAGGTTCACTATTTCCTGATCCTTACTAGCAATCGTCTCATTTAAGTCTTTGATATTCATATAGAGACCATCTATGACAACAGATTTTTCACTTATGGTATCTCTAAGTTTTGTTCTATCCAACGCATCAGACTTAATTTTATCTTTTAAGACCTGTTTATCATCACTTAATCTACGAACATCCATAATAGCTTGATCAAGTTCAGATCTAACAGTCTTATAAGATTCCTTATCCATATTTAATTGTGATGACAGATTACTATTTGACACAGTTAAGACACTATTCTGAGACTGTAAATCAGTAACTAAGTAACAAACATCAGCAAGATTAAGAATATCTAAACATACCTTCTTCTTGTCAGTTTGTAATTCAGCCATACGTGCCACTAATTCTTCAGGACTCATATCTGGAGTTGAATCCATATATAGCACATCATCATCACTTGCCCTTTTTTCAGACTCAGCCACCTCTACTCTCTGTTCCATGTCAGTGGGCATGTAGGACACTGATCCAGCAGTTGTTTCTTCGATGTCGGCCATCAAAGCTTCTTCAGAATGAGCTTGCCAATCATACGAGCCATCCAACTGCTTCACCACTAAGGCTTTGGAAGCAAGAGTACTTCCCGAACCTTGTTTTCCTTGTGCTTCTACTTTAGGTCTTTGGCATTCTCTAGCAAAATGACCAATACCCTGACAGTTAAAGCATCTGACCTTGGTTTTATCAAACCCTGATCTATTGCCCAACACCTTTCTACCAGTTTTCTTGAGGAAATTCTTCACCTTTCTAGATATCAACGCTAGTTGATCTTGAAGTTCCAGTTCCTCAAGATAATCAGAATCTATCTGCTCATAATCCTCATCAAATAGAATAGGATCATTGATCTTTCCTTCTATGTAGTTCTCATATGATGCCACAAAGGAAGCAAGAACAGACAGTTGCTGTTCAGCAGATTTCACACTCATCGGCATCTTCTGATGCTCTTGAGGTGACTTCTCAGAATTCTTTCCCTTTGTCTCATCACCAGAGGAGGAAATAAAGCACAGATCTTCAGTGATCATCTCTCCATTTTCATTAGTATCACCAACTAACAGTGCAGTGGTCGAACTCGATGACGCAGTCGAAAGACTTGACTTTCCATGATACAGCCCAGGGTTCTGAACCTGATCAGAATCACTATCTCTTGACTTCTTGGAGAAATCATAACCTTTCAGCTTGTCAATGACTTGCTCTAAGGTCATAGTAGAATACCTAGTTTCGTTATCCTTAATCATAACACCATACATTTCCCATTTAGAAGGCAAACCCTCAAGGAACTTGTCGGTTTTAGATACTTCTTCTTCAAAAATTTCATGGTATTCTAATTCACTTAGCAGATGGTAGAATCGTGTAACATAGGCATCAAGATCTTCTCCTTTTAAAGCTTTAAACATAGTAAACTGCTTTTTAAGAAGACTCTTCTTGCCAGCTCTCACCTGTGGACTTCCCTCACCTCTTTTCTCTAAAGCTTCCCAGAGCGCTTTAGCAGTATGAAAAGACTTGAGTTGATGAGCAAGGGATTTAGGAAGACACATCTTTATGCAAGAATGTGATTTATTCTCATTTCTGTACGCTTCCTTCTCTTGATCACTCATGTTTGCATAGGTAAGAACTACAGTAGCATTTTGAACAGTTTGAGTAGGTGGGGTGTATCCACTCTTGATACACATCCAGATAGACAGATCATGGAATCTACAGTAAGATTCAAATCTGTCCTTCCAATTGTAGTAATCCTCGATTCTTAACAACTTAGGTGGTACGTTTGACTTTCCCACCTCGTGGTCCATTTCGATCATTCTACTTAAGTCAGACATCTTAAAAACGTAAAATTAAACTGTTTCAGCGAATTCAGAAATCTCAACTCGCAAGACTCAGCTCAACTCGCAATCTCAGCTCGACTCGCAGAATTTGTCGATTCGCAAGCCTCAGTTCGGATTGCTAAAAGATGTCGATTCGCAAGTGATGTCGATTCGCGAGAGATCTCGGTTCGACTTGCAAGCCTCAGTTCGACTCGCTAGTTCAACTCGGTTCGCAGGCGACGCTGGAACCCTAATCTCGACTCGCGAAACGGCTGTTAAACCCGAAAAACGAATTTTAAGGTATTTTTACGAACGAAACTGAGAAATTCGACTGTAAACTAACCCTAAAACTTCCAGAGAATGATTTTGATCGTTAGTATTGCAATAATGCACGTAAAAACGACCCGAATAAAAAACGCAATAAACTAAAACTCACGAACACACTCGTATCTAGCCCGAAAGCTCTGATACCAGATGTAAGTCCCCTAGTTTTAGGATCGATAACTTCGTTATCTGTAGTATTAAGGTGCGGAATCCCTCAATACGGTGTTATCTTACTAACAACGAATATGTTCGTATTGCGTTTTAACTAGACTTAGCTTTAAACAACGAATCGTCAAAGCCTAGCCTTAGGTTATGTTTTTCTCTGGTTTGTTGAATTCGCAGCAATTGAAATCAGAATGCAAAAATTATGTTTTTCACTGATTGAAAAACATTATATATGTCCAGCTCGTCTCGACTCGCAAGGGCCTGCGAGTTCGGTCCAACTCGCAGCCCAAGCCCAACTCGGAACTCGGCTCGCCAGACTTCCACGAATTCAGTTCTCATCTCGGCTCGTTAATCTCGCGACCTGAGAACTCGACTCGCACAGAATGTATTTATTTCGTATTTAATAATTCGTCTAACTTAACACAATAATATGTTTAACGAATATTACTAACAAAACAAATATTTATTTACAAATCTAAACCAATATACAAACGTAATAATAATTACACTAGTCCTATATCAAGCTAGATCTGTTGTCACAATCTATGTCTCAACACAACGATTTGAATATTCAGATTCTTGCCGCTCAACTCGAAGCTCTCAAACCCGATTATGTAAAAAACGAGGCCTTACGAGGCATGGATAAACAATTCGAAATCAGACCTAATGGAGTTAGGTACTTTTCTAACCGAATCTGGTTGCCTAGTTTCGGGAACCTGCGGGACTTGGTGATGGATGAAGCTCACAAGTCCAAATATTCTATCCACCCGGGATCCGATAAAATGTATCACGGAATCAAAGAATTTTATTGGTGGCCGAACATGAAAGCTGAAATCGCCAGGTACGTCAGCAAGTGTCTTACTTGTTCAAAAGTAAAAGCCGAATATCAGAAACCTTCCGGCTTACTCCAACAACCCGGCATTCCTGAATGGAAATGGGAACAGATTGCCATGGATTTCATAACCAAACTCCCTAAGTCGTCGAGCGGTTGCGATACCATTTGGGTGATCGTCGATCGTCTCACCAAATCAGCTCATTTCTTGGCAATCAGAGAAACCGATAAAATGGAACGCCTCACACAAATATACATCAAAGAAATCGTTTGCCAACATGGTGTCCCTATCTCGATTATCTCTGACAGGGATGCTCGTTTCACATCTCGCTTCTGGCAATCACTCCAAAAATCATTGGGTACCCGTCTCGATATAAGTACCCGCGTACCATCCTCAAACTGATGGCCAAAGTGAACGAACTATTCAGACATTTGAAGACATGCTACGAGCCTGCGTAGTTTATTTCGGTACCAACTGGGAAAGACACCTACCATTGTGTGAGTTTTCCTACAATAACAGCTATCACGCCAGCATCAAAGTTGCACCTTTTGAGGCACTGTACGGTCGTAAGTGCCGATCACCGATCTGTTGGACTGAAGTGGGAGATAGTCAACTCACTGGTCCTGAACTCATACACGAAACCACCGAGAAAATTGTTGAAATCCAAAACCGACTCAAAGCCGCACGTGATCGTCAGAAAAGTTACGCTGACGTGAGACGCAAACCCCTCGAGTACATTGGGCCTTTTGAGATCCTCGAACGGATTGGCCCCTTGGCATATCGGTTGCAGCTGCCATCTGAACTCAGCAGCGTGCACCCTACCTTTCACATTTCTAACTTAAAGAAATGTCTGTCTGACGAGACACTTATCATACCACTTGACGAAATTCGCATCGATAACAAACTTCACTTCGTTGAGGAACCCGCTGAAATTATGGACCGTGAGGTCAAACAACTAAAGCAAAGTCGTATTCCCATCGTCAAAGTCAGGTGGAATTCACGGCGTGGTCCTGAATTCACTTGGGAACGGGAAGACCAAATGCGACAGAAATACCCACATCTCTTCCCAGACGACGCACCGACCGTGCACTCGAGCTAATTTCGGGACGAAATTTCTTTAACAAGGGGAGAATGTAACACCTGCCTAATTAGAATAATTAATTATGCATGATTATTAGTAACTAGTTGTAATTAGCAGGTAATGGGACTAATTACAAACTCTATTTGTATATATAAAGTGATTTATATATATACGTGTACTTACGCGATTTGGATAAATCGTACAAATTAACCGGACCCGATTCATATTACTTGGACGTTGGTGAAACATTTTAAATTTTGAACATGGAACATTATTTAAAAACACTATGGTACTCGAAATAGTAATATATATATACTTTCAAATTTTCCTGATCGTACAAATAAACGTCTACATGATTAAAATAGTTAACGCGCAACCAAAACAAAACAATTTGAAGTTACATTTTAAAACGCAATTATTAAATAATTGGTAAGATACTTCAACAAAAACATTGTATAATAAATTCGTATTTTAAAACAAATAACTAACGCGTAAAATAAATACTTAACGATTAAATAACGGAGAAAACGAACACCACACGGAGCACGGAACGGAGACTGGGTGAGGTGAGGCTTACACCTACACCCCACCTTCCCCCTCCATTTTCTTTCTCATTCTTTCTCTCACTCTCTTTCTTTCTTCCTCCTTTTCTCTCAAAAACCACCAAAACCACCATCCTCTAAAAACGCAAAATAACACACCAAAACACACTCGGATTTTATAACTCATTTGGAATAAAAGAACCACCTCGACACGATCTACACTTCTATCTTTCCGGAATTTCGTTTCGACACCGCGTAACTTTCCGACAAAACCCGAAACTCTCCGTTTTTACTCATTTTTACGTTTTTATGGTGTATATATGCTTAAAATGCCCAATAATGGGTTGGGTAAAAGTATTAGATCGAACGGTGGCCGGAAAACTCGTTTTCGGTCCATTTTCCGGTGAACAGTTGGAAGTGTCGCTAGTGTGCCAAAAACAGTACTAGCGACACTAGCTAAGTGTCGCTATGCCTAAGTGTCGCCCCTATAGCGACACTACTTAAGTGTCGCTGAACTACTTAACCAGATTTATCTTAGCGACACTCCCTTAGTGACGCCAAAATTCGTAAGTGTCGCCTATAGCGACACTAATCAAGTGTCGCCTATTTATGAAAATCGGAAATCTAGCGACACTCATCAAGTGTCGCCTAACTAGTGTCGCCTATAGCGACACTAGCCAAGTGTCGCCAAAAACAGAAAGTTGTCAATATATTTTTACACCAAGTGTCAAACTCGCACAATCTCAAACACTTATACGATACGACTCCTAAAACACTTTGGAATACATTTATAAGTATAACACTTCAAACACAATGATAATACTTTGACTATTACCAACCGTCACCAACGGGCCAAACATGTTTTCTAACAACAAACGATTACAAACATACGGACGAACATTGGGCATACTAGTTGTGTACAACTAAACGAAACATCTTGCGAGACAACTACTTACATAACCTTATGTGTTTAGGCATTTGAAGGTTACGGGTTCGGAGAACCTACGGACTGATATCATTTACTCGTTTATTTGTATAAACGTAACTTGCAAAGACTCAGGTGAGTCTTACAGCCCCACTTTTACTGTTTTACATACGGGGTGAGATACATTGCTTACTTTTCTTGAACACAAGTACTAAAACTGTTTACTATACCAAACGGAATTGCATGAGTTGTTTACTACTTACATAAGTCTCTCCATCATATATCGTTAGTTATGGACTTAAGCGCGAACACTAGTTAATGGATCCATTAGGGAAATGACCCTCCCTGCCCGGGGTAGTAGCGCTACCACGAACCGTTATGTATAAACGGGCTACTATTATTCGTTACTTATGCTTGCTCAGTTACGAGCATGTCACGGGAGCAACTTATTACTTACGGGTTAAGCTTCGATTATGAGCCTCATGGCAACGGTATAACTTACTTACTTTACATTTGCTGGATTTGCAAGTACTTGATTTACGCCCGCGGGCACTACTGATGAAATCTTGTGTTCAAAACGGATATTACTTACAAACCTGTGAGATTCACCAACATTCGTGTTGACCCTTTTAGCATGTATTCTCAGGTACACAGACGGAGTAGGATTACTTCAGGACATAGCTAGAGTCGCATGATTTCAACTAAACTGCATTAACGGAGATTCTCAGCATTATCTTTTGTATATGTTGATTATGTAATAGAATCTCCCGCCATACGAGTGGACTCTAGGAAACTACATTTTGTATACGAAAACATTAAGTTTTCAAACATTTATTTCTATGAAATCGTTTTACAACGTCTCATTTAGAGGTCGTCTACTGTATATCTTGTGCTTTGTATATTAATTAGTAACACCCAAGTATGCTTACGCAAATCATTAAATTTGGGGGTGTTACAGACACACTTACAAAAGTTGTTAAGACAGTCAATTGAAGTTCTTTCACCCATTTGTAAATATTCATCGAACATATCAGGGGATGTTCCATACACCAATTGGCGTATGGCAGATGTGCACTTTTGTAGTGCGGTAAAACCAAGTCGACCTACTGCATCTGGTTTTGGTTTAAAATATTCAAAGTGTTCAGGAATAGGTTCAACAGAGTAATCGGATATACCTTGTACGATTCGAACAAATAACTCTCGACGCATACGAAAACGCCGCTTGAACAAGTTTGGTGGATACTTTGGATTCTCCGCAAAATAGTCATCCCACAAACGTTGTTGGGCACCTTCACGATCTCTTTGAATGTATCTTCGATTACGTGGTGGTCTTGAACTTTGTCCGACCTCGCTATTTTGTTGATCGCGGTGAGCTCGGAGAAGTTCCACTATAACTTCATCTTCCGAAGATGAATCGCAAATAAGATTAACCGAATGCATTTTTGATATAAAAGTAGACTAGTGAATTGTATTGGTTTATAAAAAAGAAAATGAGATTGTAGTTTGTTTTTGGTTTGAAAAAATGGAAGATAGATGTGTGTATATATAATGTGGGATGGGGTTAAGAATTTATTTTTATTTTTTTGGTCCTTTCCATTCCTACCGTTGCCCAACGCTACAATCCCCATTTTTTTCTTTTTTTTTTATTTAACATTTGAAATTCGAAAAAAGATTTAAAAATTCGCATGGGGCCCGCAATTTTGCCGTTCTGCTGCCGTTCTCAAATGCCACGACGGCGACAACGCCAAAGCCACAACGCCCCATTGCGGGCGTTCTGGAGCAAAAAACGGGGCGTTCTGGGGCCCATTGCGAGTGGTCTTACTATACTACTAGAGTACTGGAGTAGTATTTTCCTTTTTTAAGCCAATGAAATTGACAAGTGTTTTATATATTCTACTTTCACCAAAATACTCTTTCTCTCTTTAACATTTTCAAAACACTGACTAACGAAATAAAATTCGATAGTGTAAGTTTTTTCGATGGCGTTCACTTTTTGCTTTTTGTTTAAATAAAGATCCAACCAAATGGTGACAAGTGGCAACCATCAAAAGATTTTTCTATGATGCAATAAACTGTGGCGGGTGGTGACATCTAAGCCTTCCTTTGAAATTATAAAACATTTCGATGGTGGTCCTATTTTCATTGGAACTGATTTGACCGTCGAAGGCAAGTGCACTGGGAATATGTTTTTATGGTGAGGTAGCATTCTCTCAACCATAATCTTTTTTCCAACCATCGAATGGGGTCCACGAATATATAAATAATCGCTGGTGAGTGTCACTGGTTGCCACTTGTCACGATTTAGTTGGACCTTTATATAAACAAAAAGTAAAAAATGAATGCCATCGAAAAAACTTGCACCGTCGAATTTTATTTCGCTGGTCATATGAGTGTTTTGGTAATGTAGGAGAGATAAAGAGTATTTTGGTAAAAGTGAGGAGTGGGAAAGAGTATTTTTGTGATTTTCTCTATTCTAAGCTTTATATTTGGTTTTTATTTCAATGAATAAAATATAAATAAAAAACATATTTGAGTGTTATATTTTTGAATATGATGAACTTAAGTTTAAAGTTCAAAGTTTGATAGTCTCGCTGTCAATAATTTTTTTTTTTTGTTGAAATTGTAGCGAATAATTTAATTTGTAGATACATTGTTCTAATTAACCTATTATGGTTTAAAGAGTTAAACATAGGTTAATAATGTAATATTTTTTAGGGTAAATATATTTTGTCGGCATCGTACCCCCCAGTTTGTTCCGAGTTAAGCAACCTACCATTAAAACTCCCATTGTCTGCAGTAAACTGGTTAATGTTGTATCGATATCGGCAATATGGTAACCGGTTACCGGGAGAACTGGTAAAATTACTTACGTGTCGTTTTTTAGGCCACATGATGTAACATCCTTAAATTTGGGCCTAGAAGTTTTATACTCCCTCCGTCCCAAAATAATTGTCCACCAACAAAAAACACGCAGTTTAATAAAAGTACAATCATTACTGCTTTCTCTTTCTTACTTTTTGCTCAATGACAGTTTTACCCTTAAACAATTAATTACTACTTTCTTTAAAGTTTGTAATAACAATTTCAATTGAGGGTAATATGGTAATCACGACCAAAATTTCCTTTCTATATTTGGAAGTGGACAATTAATTTGGGACGTCCGAAAAAGGAAACATGGACTATATTTTTGAGACGGAGGTAGTAGTAATTTTCTCGACATTTTATTAATTGTTGTGTGTTAGAAAATTATTATATTTGGTTATTTGATAATAATTAGAAAACAAGTTTCAGGACTTATTGTGGGTAGTTAAATATTAATTATTTTAAATTATTATAGTTGACGGTACAATTAAATGTTTGGACTCGCAAATAGTTTTCGGGTTCCAGACAATAGGTTGAGAAGGGGTATTAAATTATACCCGTATATTTGAAGGTCGGTTAAGGGAGCCGACTCACTTCTATTTACTTTCTTCTTCTCTGTTTCATTTTGTAACACAAACTAATATACATAGTATGAATTTAAAAGAGAAATCAAAATCTGAAAACCCTTTACTTGTTAACTGATTCATCATCATCATCAGATTTCCTTTTCATCATCATATTCATATCACTTCAAATTGTAAGTGTTCATATATATATATATATATATATATATATATATATATATATATATATATATATATATATATATATATATATATATATGTGAGGGATTATGTAATACATATGAAATTGATTGTTGATATATGATGATACGTGATGATACATGTTATTTGTTGGTATAATTCATGTATTAGAAGTGATTAAAACTAGAGTTTGTGAGTTTAACGAAGTTGAATTCGAAGTTGAAGCTGTACAGAACCGAACCACAGGTCTGCTGTTCAAGGTACAATCGCGACGCGATTACCTATAAAACTTTACGTGAAACACCCTAGATCGCGACGCGATCCAGGGGCCCTTGCGACGCGATTTTGTGTCTGAATGGCGACGCGATCCTAGGCTAAACATGACGCGATTTAGTTTAGTACCAGGAGTTCAGTTCCGATTTATTGTTAAACCTGGTCATTAATTATGTGTTACAAAAACTGAGACTACATAGAAATGATATTGTGGACTAGAAGTAACGGCATGTATGGAAGGTACTCGTGAACGAGTTGTTGCTATTAGATATATATATATATATTCTTATGAATTGATAAGTGATATAAGTTATGTTTGACTTGTTATAAAGATGTAACTAAAGTAATACAATGCTCATAAGTTAGATGCTAATTGCCTAGTTAGCCAGTGTAATTGAATTGATACCTGAGTATGGTTAAGTGATGTATTGTGTTATAAGTTCTTGAAATATGTTATATCACATACGAGTTTAATACCTTTGTTAGTATTCAAGTGTCTATGTAATCTGAACATACTTGTGATTAAATAATGAGATGATTGATTTTGTAAAGAGATTATTATATAATTAATATCAGTTGGAGACAAGTTATTAACTTGTGATGTTTTGTGGTGATTTCAGATAAGCAAGAGACTCAGTGACATTAGACTACTGAGTGGACGACTGAGGTAACGGTGAGTGGATCGATAACCCTCAGTTTGATTTAGTTGTAACAGGTTTGTTACAACGGGTGATTGTATTATTACTGCTGTTGATTTCCATTGATGATTATGGTTTATTAGTAATAATACTGTGGGTATATTGTTGACCTGATATGATGACCTGTTGAGTGTGTTGAAAAGTGATCACGTGATATATTGCCATAGTGCATTGATGATTAGTGACTTGATGATTTGTGATAAGTGATATGGAGGTCAGGCATGGGGCTGGGCTTGGGTTGCTATTGGTTGGATAACACAGGGTCTTAGTACAAGTTTTATTGTCGTAGCCTGTGTTATATGAGTAATAGCACCAAGTAGTCGGTTAAACCTCTGTATGGGCCTGCAGTTGGTTTGAAAGTGTTCTTTGAGGATGATACTCAAGAACCACCGGTCCTCTATGGTGATAAGTGATAGTGATGTGATAAGTGATAAACAGTTGAGTTGTGTGCATATAATTATTTGTTGTACACAAATGTGTTATGCTAAGTCAGTCTGTTGATTGTTGATTTACTCACTTAGCAGTTGTGCTAATCCCACCACTTTAAATACTTCTTGAAGGTTATGATTAGATAATTGATTGAGCAAGAAGCTGTTGATCAGGATGGAATGTTTGAAGAACAAGCGTATACTCTGATATCTGATTTGATTAAATCAGTAGTGTTTGTGATTATATAACACCTCGTTGGTAGTATTTTGATTTGAAAAATAATAAACTGTGATGTATAAAGTTTAGTTGGAAAAAGTTTTATGAAATTTTGATGTAATGTATGATAATATATTGAGACCTACGCTTCCGAATCAAAGAATATTATTATAATGTTATTGAGACGATGGGTGTTACAAGTTGGTATCAGAGCATAGGTTTGGGTGAATTGAACAGTTGTAAGTGTTCAATCCCAAATCTATGGTTGTGTTGGTCAAACATTCCAGATGTGGGATTTAGCTGTGTTGGGAATCGGTTAGTATATTAAGTACTAACGATTGACATATTTGTGAGTTGTTGTTTTGAGTACAGGTATGGTAGAAAACGAGCACCTGACCAGTACCCTCAATAGTTCCCCGAGATTGGATGTCCTTACTACAGAGACAGATACAGAGAAACATGGTCAGACAGGTACGACATTCTTAGTGGAGGAGCATACAGCTAGAGATGAGTATGTATTACATGTTGGATCCTCTCAGCAGCATTTACAGTCACAGTATCATGTTAGGAGCACTGTTTCACAGCCTATGGTGTCAACTTTAAGGCCTACTAATTATCAGGTACCAGTGTTTCTATTACCATATCAACAGAGAACGGGTTGTTCATTTAAAACATTTATGTCTTGTAAACCTTCAAATTATTATGGAACTTTTGACCCATCTGTTACACTTGAGTGGTTACGGGATACTGAGAGAAAGTTGGAGATATGCCAATGTGAGGAAGAATTTAAAGTTTCTTATGCAGAACAGCTTTTGAAAGGACAGGCAATGTTTTGATGGGATTCGATTACAGCAAATCTGACAACACAACAAAAAGCATCTATTCGATGGAGTGATTTCTATAATGAGGTATGTCGACAGTATTGTTCTGAGTTTGATGTGTCACGTATTAGACAGGAATTCATGGGATTACAGTTGACTGATGAAATGACTATAGATGAGTTGATTGCACAGTTTACAGAGAAAATGAGGTTTGTACAGCAATGGGTACCAAATGATAGAACTAAGATAGATCATTTTGTTGAAGCTTTACCACCAGAGTATCGTACTACAGTGAGATTGGCAAGTTCTCTTGCAGATGCTTTTGCTTTAGCCCGTTTGGTGGATAATGATTTACGAGCTCAGAATAAACAGAACACGGAAAGGATTTTATATTCAGTTGAAAGTGAACCTTCTAATAAAGGTAAACATAAAAGACAGAGCAGAAAGTCAAAGAGTCATAGTGTTTCGGGTTATCGATCTCTTTGGTGTAATGATTGTAAATCCCGACATACGGGAAAGTGTACTTCCCAAACTACTAGATGCATTAAGTGTGGGTTGATTGGGCATAAAGTGAGGGATTGTAATTATCCTGAGAAAGTATGTTGGAATTGTCAGAAAGAAGGTCATCATGCGGGGCAGTGTTCAGAGGAGATAAGACAGGGATCGGGGTTGGTCGGTGCGTCGTCGTCTTTTGGCCATAAGCGGAGGAATCTGCAGTCAGCAGCTGGCAGATTTTCTGATGACAGTGGATAAAGCTGTCAGGAAGGTTGACATCATTACAAGTATTTATGTATTTACCCTGTACTGGTGTGTGTTTTTATGATTTGGAACTAATTGTTCATTTATATCTGTGATTATGTGATAAATTGAAAGTGACCCTTAGTGATTTTAATTCTTTTAGAATAAAGATAGTGATAATGAAATAATTTCTGTTACTGTGTTAGTGACTGAAATTAAGTGTTTGATATAAGGTCATGATATTTGATGATCTGTGTTAGTGTAAATCCTTAGTTGATACAAACTTTGGTATAAATTGGGTAAATAATATTGAATAGTGAAAGAAAGTAATAAATATTCTTGTTAGATGAGTCTTGTGATTGACTCGAGGGATCTGAGAAAATGATTAGGTTGTTGAGTTCAGAAAAGGCTTGTGCAGATAATATGAATTTGTTGAACTGTATATGTTGACATGTTGAAAAGATTTATTATCGTTTGATGAGATTACCGGTAGGATGTGGTATGATTACAAGTATTTGAAGGTTGTGACGAGATTGTGGAATTAATTTGTTTGATTGATAAAATACTGGATTGAAATAACTCAAAGTGTATGTTGAAAAAGGGGATATACCATGACTGTTTGTTAAATCCGTTGTGATTGTTACAAGTCTGGTTATATTATTGAGATTGTTAAATGCTCATGAGGTTTTAGTGAACTACATGATTTGAGTAAGTCAATTTTGCTGGGCAAATTGAACTTGTTGAAATGCTGATATCTCGATTAATTATAAAGATTGGATTGGAACATATATGTGATTGTGACTAGTTCTTGGAACTATAAAAAGGAGACTATCTTGTGTTAGCTTATCAACTTTATAAATTTGATTTTGATAGATGAAAAGTTGAGACATGTTGATTGTAGCAATGAGTTTAAAGTGGGTTATTCAAAGTTGAGGTGTTAAATTGAGTTGAAACAAGATTTGACTTTGTGTTGTGATACAATTCACATGATTGAACTATGTTGTTATGAAATGACTTGAGATTACTCCCATTGTGTTTATTAATTCTGTTGAAATAGAATTAAGTGATGATGAGATAATTTAATTGTCGCATTGGTGACTGGGATTAGTGTTTGATAGTGGGCCATATTTTGGGATGAATTTTGTTGATGTCAATCTTTTGTTTAATAAGATTTTGACATTTGATGAATGAGATAAATTGGTGATGTTGGAGTTTGATGATGGATCGATTTTGAGATAATTTGTATAATTTGACTTGGGGAATGTGAGAATAATTATTCCTTAGATTAATTACGATTGTGAACCAGTACTTGTGCTTGGGGGGAACAGATAGAAGCTTGTACATTGAGATATGTGCATGTGGAAAGAATTCAAAACCTGTAATTACATTTATAAGTTACTCACGGAGTAACGTGTAACGTGTGTATCTATTATGATTAAGTAGTTGATGATGCTAACCTTAACTTGGAGTTATAACAGTTGTTTTGCCTGAAACTCATGGAGATACTGTTGATGGATAAATTAAATCCAAGATTTGATTGTGAGACCTGATATTGTTGAAACCTTTGCTGGATTTTGATGGGATTTATCCAAAATGTGATAAGAAATCTTTTCAGATTTAGTGGATTGATTGAAAGCTGTCAAGTTGAAATTCGGAAATTGTTATTGAACTGTGTTGGTGAATCAAAGACTGTCTAGTCTTGTATAAAATTTAGTTGATTTGAGATTATCGAGATGAAATTATAATTGAAACTTTCGAGTGATTGTTGATTGTGTAATTGAGGATTATATAAAGATTTGAAATCATTATATCGATGGATTGTCATGGAACGGATGCGATATTATTGTGGATCCTGATGATTGGGTTTCAAGTATAAATCGGTGTATTAACTGATCCTGAATTATTGAGCTGGATTAGATTTCGGGGACGAAATCTTTTTAAGGGGGAGAGATTTGTAACATCCGTAAATTTGGGCATAGAAGTTTTATAGTAATTTACTCGACATTTTATTAATTGTTGTGTGTTAGAAAATTATTATATTTGGTTATTTGATAATAATTAGAAAATAAGTTTCAGGACTTATTGTGGGTAGTGAAATATTAATTGTTTTAAATTAATATAGTTGACGGTACAATTAAATGTTTGGACTCGCAAATGGTTTTCGGGTTCCAGACAATAGGTTGAGAAGGGGTATTAAATTATACCCGTATATTTGAAGGTCGGTTAAGGGAACCGACTCACTTCTCTTTACTTTCTTCTTCTCTGTTTCATTTTGTAACACAAACTAATATACATAGTATGAATTTAAAAGAGAAATCAAAATCTGAAAACCCTTTACTTGTTAACTGATTCATCATCATCATCAGATTTCCTTTTCATCATCATATTCATATCACTTCAAATTGTAAGTGTTCATATATATATATATATATATATATATATATATATATATATATATATATATATATATGTTAATATGTGAGGGATTATGTAATACATATGAAATTGATTGTTGATATATGATGATACGTGATGATACATGTTATTTGTTGGTATAATTCATGTATTAGAAGTGATTAAAACTAGAGTTTGTGAGTTTAACGAAGTTGAATTCGGAGTTGAAGCTGTACAAAACAGAACCACAGGTCTGCTGTTCAAGGTACAATCGCGACGCGATTACCTGTAAAACGTGATGTGAAACACCCTAGATCGCAACGCGATCCAGGGGCCCTTGCGACGCGATTGTGTGTCTGAATGGCGACGCGATCCTAGGCTAAACATGACGCGATTTAGTTTAGTACCAGGAGTTCAGTTCCGATTTATTGTTAAACCTGGTCATTAATTATGTGTTTCAAAAACTGAGACTACATAGAAATGATATTGTGGACTAGAAGTAACGGCATGTATGGAAGGTACTCGTGAACGAGTTGTTGCTATTAGATATATATATATTCTTATGAATTGATAAGTGATATAAGTTATGTTTGACTTGTTATAAAGATGTAACTAAAGTAATACAATGCTCATAAGTTAGATGCTAATTGCCTAGTTAGCCAGTGTAATTGAATTGATACCTGAGTATGGTTAAGTGATGTATTGTGTTATAAGTTCTTGAAATATGTTATATCACATACGAGTTTAATACCTTTGTTAGTATTCAAGTGTCTATGTAATCTGAACATACTTGTGATTAAATAATGAGATGATTGATTTTGTAAAGAGATTATTATATAATTAATATCAGTTGGAGACAAGTTATTAACTTGTGATGTTTTGTGGTGATTTCAGATAAGCAAGAGACTCAGTGACATTAGACTACTGAGTGGACGACTGAGGTAACGGTGAGTGGATCGATAACCCTCAGTTTGATTTAGTTGTAACAGGTTTGTTACAACGGGTGATTGTATTATTACTGCTGTTGATTTCCATTGATGATTATGGTTTATTAGTAATAATACTGTGGGTATATTGTTGACCTGATATGATGACCTGTTGAGTGTGTTGAAAAGTGATCACGTGATATATTGCCATAGTGCATTGATGATTAGTGACTTGATGATTTGTGATAAGTGATATGGAGGTCAGGCATGGGGCTGGGCTTGGGTTGCTATTGGTTGGATAACACAGGGTCTTAGTACAAGTTTTATTGTCGTAGCCTGTGTTATATGAGTAATAGCACCAAGTAGTCGGTTAAACCTCTGTATGGGCCTGCAGCTGGTTTGAAAGTGTTCTTTGAGGATGATACTCAAGAACCACCGGTCCTCTATGGTGATAAGTGATAGTGATGTGATAAGTGATAAACAGTTGAGTTGTGTGCATATAATTATTTGTTGTACACAAATGTGTTATGCTAAGTCAGTCTGTTGATTGTTGATTTACTCACTTAGCAGTTGTGCTAATCCCACCACTTTAAATACTTCTTGCAGGTTATGATTAGATAATTGATTGAGCAAGAAGCTGTTGATCGGGATGGAATGTTTGAAGAACAAGCGTATACTCTGATATCTGATTTGATTAAATCAGTAGTGTTTGTGATTATATAACACCTCGTTGGTAGTATTTTGATTTGAAAAATAATAAACTGTGATGTATAAAGTTTAGTTGGAAAAAGTTTTATGAAATTTTGATGTAATGTATGATAATATATTGAGACCTACGCTTCCGAGTCAAAGAATATTATTATAATGTTATTGAGACGAGGGGTGTTATACATGATATGGTTGCCACGTCATCATGTTGTAGGTTGTAACAGATAAAAACATAGTTTGCAAAGATTGTAGCACATAAATAACCGGTTTGTTGCATACATTGGGAGTTTTAGGGGTATGTTGCTTAACTCGGAACAAACAGGGGGGTACGATGCCGACAAAATTTTTTATGTTTGTCTAAACAATGTTATAGTGATATATGTGAAATGTGGAATTATAGGGTCAGTTACATTTTGAGAGGAATGAGAGATATACGGACTAAGTTGTTGATGTCTATAATCAACTTCTCAGGTTTTTAACACTACATTTTACGTAGAATGCAATATTATTAAGATGCAGTGAATCTATGTTGTTGATCATGGAAATCCCAATGCCTGAAATCGCCTAATCACTTCCCCTAAAAATGCAGGTGACCCATGTACCTTACCCTATATATAATTAGTGTAACGTTTTTATAGCCTTGTTTCTAGAAATACAATTAAGATTATTAGTTTTTAATGCTAAAAGATTCTCTAACAAATTGTTTAGGTTCAAGTAAAAGACAACATGAAAGTATGAAAGTAAAAGTACTACTACTATATTGGTAGTTTTATATCTATTTTAGCACAAGTAAATAAGTATGTTACTAATCTAGTAATCTGTAAACTTAAATGATTTATTCATTTGCATAATAATTCACATAATGGATCTATTATTGTACTCCGTATGAATGGACAAATCTTAAAACATGCTACTAATAATTTGTATTATGTGCATCTTTCTAATTAGGTGGAGGTGGATGGAGACCTTGAAAAGAATTTTTTTTTAAATGGACAACGCAATGAAGGGGGTATTGGCGTTTTGAAGTTGGCATATACATATTGGCATATTTGTCATTTTTAATGAATCCCTTAAAAAGTGGTTAAGTTAGTCACTTTTAAAGTTTAAACATAAATTCCGACTAAAAGATGTTCACATCCTTTTATTAAGGGTGGTGATATTTCCACCAAACTTTTTGATAACTGTTTGTACAGTACAGATGTTTAATACACAAGTATGGTGGATTTATCAAAAAGTTTGGTGGAAATATCAACACCCTTTTATTAATTTTCTTACGATTTGTTGGTTCGCGAAATGTTTTCGATGGAATTAAAATTCATGTAAAAGAATTAGAATTTGAAGGAATCTCAATTCATTTGCGTGAAAGAATTACAACTCAATTCATTCTAGAACCAAATAATCTTATGAGATGAAATTTAGATTCCATCAAATTCCATAAAATTTTCTATAAATCAAAAACAACCTGGTGTTTATCGTTGATATGAACGATGCATGGGTTTTATGGAAGTCAGTTTGTCATAACTTATTAGAGTTATTTAACAATCTTTTGACTCGTTTACAATTTTCCAAGTATAAAATCTGTGCACAGATCTCCTTCTATCAAGAATGATAATTGCGGGGTCGTTGAAAGATAATTGAATTGGTAGAAGTGGCATTATGGCTTTTAAGTTTTTAGTTGCAGATGGGTCCTTTTATATTTATTTTATTTACATCATAATCGTATTATATTATATTTTGGGGACCAATTGATGTGTACTGAATTATCATCATTATGCCATTTGTTCCGATAAAAGAGGGACAGCGTTACACCTGTACTCTTTGTTTATTTGCATTAACAGGAAGATATTTATGTCTATTTTGAATCATCATAAAATAAGTCAATTCGTTTGAATTATATTACAGTACTTGCTTGTTGATCTTATGACTTCATATGCGTGCAACAATAATTATTTAATTAATATCTAATATCATGGTCATCAAATATGATTTACTTTGTAGGATTGTACCGTACAACAACGTAAAGTAGCATAATAAGTGGTGATCGAGAATAAAAAGTGGCGCACGAATCACTTCGTAACAAAAACTGGAATAAGCTCTCAACAGACCACCAATAACAAAAACACACAACATGATTCCCTTATTGCTTTGCTTCAAAATTCCAAAATGGAAAAACAGTGCTGAAAGAACCAAAAGACAGCTTGTGTACCAATTTTAGTACAAAAAATTTGCATCCAAATCTATTACAGAAATAATTATTTGTCAATTCATGTCCTTTTCTTGGAAACATTTGTTATGGAACCAGAGCAGCTCTAGTTGACAACGTCAAGAACGAGCTTACGTGACTTTAGAACCGACCACTTCAAACGCCTGTAGTAAGCAGCTTGGAGCAAGGCCAATGACAGTACAAAGATCCACTTAAATCCCATCTGCAACACCAACACAAAGTAATTAGATATGAAGATTTCGACTCATTTACTTATGAATGAGTCATATATTGCCATGGTGTTTATCTCAAACAGGTCGTATTCATATGTTTAGCTACAAGGGAAACGTGTCAAAAACATGTTGAAAGTTACCCAAAGTCTGCTTTACTGCATACAACCTCCAAAGTCGTTTTATTCAAATCTCTAGGTTATAATTCTATAGATATAGTTTTTTTAATAAACATTAACACTATCTTTGGTTTGGAAGGATTCATACCAATTTCCTTTCCTCCATTTCTGGTTCTGCAGCCCAACTCAAAAATGAGACGACATCTTTTCCCATCTACAAAAGTAACAAAGAAATATTGAAGACGGGAACACAAAACTGAGGACAAAACCATTAACATAGATAGTTTGAGGAGCAACCAACCTGGGCCTCAGTTGCAGGAGTACCATCTTCATATTCAACAGCGCCATCATTAAGCATTTTGGGCATTGCAATAGCTCCTCCCGGAAAGTAAGGATTATAGTGCAGACCTTCCCTGATCTGCAATACATTCATTGATTGAATCATTATGCATTGTTATAACACATTATTAAGCCACATCCCAGTGAAATGTGTATTGCAAATTTTATATATCTTGAAGAGCGTTAGCCACTAAATCCAAAGACAGCAGGTAAAAAACCAACTCAGCTAGCAAGTACTTTATACGATAGCAGGTATAAAACATTAACCAGAAATACTATTGGAATCAGTTGGAGCATATACAGCTCCATGAGTCAATTATGGTCTGGGTCAGAGCAGGGCTGGTTAGATTGAACTTAAACAATATTTCCCCAAAAATTTCAAACTTATATGAATAGTGTCAATTATTAATACAAAAAATATAAATTTCTTTTTTATATAATCTTTTTGATAAAGGTTTATGCAACCCCATTAATACATATTAAAAGACTTTTACCCCATTTCACCCATTTTAAGCTAATGTCTTTGTTTGACCCCTTAAAACATATATATGTATATCAATCGATCCATTCATATAATGGCCATCATAATAACAAAGAAATTCCCTTAATGCGTACGTAAAAACACAACCAACAATTATTATAGGAAATTAAAAATTGTCTTCAAGATGATAATACCACACGACACTACTCATCAAACATCTCTCTTGAATAACATAGCCTTAACAGAAACTAAAATTTTAAACTACCCCCAACCCCTCATAGTTTACTCCTCCCAAAGGCACACATCAACAAGACATAGACCTCACTCATGAGAGTGTCTACAAGCATATGTATTTGAGTTTCTTCTCTGGTAAAAAAGAATACAAATGTAAGATGATAAAGAGCTTAACAGTAAGTTAACTATAACGAAAACAGGAACATGTAGAAAAAGATTCAAAACTCACTGAAACACCAGCAGGAGGATCGCGATAGCCAGTCAGGAGCGCAAATACGTAGTTCTGGCCATTGTGACGAGCCTACAGTAACAAAATGTAAGAATCTATCGACACCAAAACAGAAAAAAAATCCTTAAAAAACTGTAACTGGATGTAAATATTACTTTGGTAATAAGACTCAAATCTGGAGGATAGGCCCCTCCATTAGCAAACCTAGCAGCTTGCTCATTTGCATAAGGTTGCGGAAATCGATCGCTAAGCTTGCCAGGGCGTGTGAACATCTCACCCTCATCATTAGGACCATCGACCACCTCAATTTCAGCAGCCATTGCCTTTGTTTCCTCTTCTGTATATGCCACACCCACCAAGTCACGATATGAAATCAAACCCATTGAATGACAAGATGCACATACTTGTGTGTACACCTGGTGACCACGTCGAATCCTGCTCATGGTAAAACGCCAAAAGAGAAGCATAAAGTCAACTGCTGAAGAATGAAATCAGTTCATAGAAGTCATTAAGCAGCAAATATTTGGCACTAAGCTCTTGAGAGATAGAATTCGTACAAAAGTCGAAGTTATTGTCATTTCACAAGACAAGTATGATCCTCAGTAGAGCCAAAAGAGAAAAAAGCAGTGCATGTGAGGAGGTGCTTGGGTGTGTGCTTTATAAGTTATTGTTATATTGAAAAAATTACAATTATATAATCAGTTGTAGTATAGTAGTTTGTAGAAAGTAGGGTTTGGAAGTGCTTCTGCTGTTTAAAGATGTGATGATTACATTATCAGGCGTATGATCATTTTAGAACGTTCTGCTATTTAAAAGATGACCTGTTGACGGACCAGAAATAACATCTTAGCAAGAAAAAAGAAGCCGACATTTGGTGATGTAAATAAATGTCGCTCAAATTAGGTTATAATAAGTGATTTTATTTTACCCAAAGATAACTGGTTTTGTTACGGACTTCAGGTACTATGCAAATGATTACCTAACACTGATTTATTTGCCCCCAAAATGATCACATAGTGAGAACTTGTTCATCCAAACATTAATAACTAATTACTGCAACCTCCAGTCGGCAGTAGCAATAAAAAAATTCCAAAACATAAATCCAAACACCCCCATACAATAATGTAGGTGTTTTTGTTGGTCAGAGACCAAGTTAAGCTTCGATTAAGTTTAAGTTGACCGAATAGTTTAAACAATGCCATGCACTACTATAGAGTAGAAGAAAATGAAATCACCGCAAGAGAAGTAATAAAAGGGACTTACGAGGCATGGTCATATGAGCTAAGAATGCCTTGGTGAGGCCAAGGATAGCTTGGAGATTCCAAACCATGCTCAGCTTCATCTGCAGCTGCGATAGTTGTAAAACTTAAAATCCCTGATAGACCTGCTCCAACGAGGGCAATTGCCCTCAGTGATTTCACACCAGCAGATCCAGTTCCATCCTGATCCTTTTTAGAAATCAGAGATGACAAAGCTGGAGAGGCCTAAATTTAAATAAATAATGGCAACAATTAGCAACTAAAATATCAGCATTAAGCAAAGACGCAACTGCTAGCCTACAGAGTTTCCAATGTAGCTAATGTTCCCTTAGAAAGCAATGATAAGCCCAACTTAAATTTCACTCTTCCATGAGTAATGCTTGGCCGCGGAAAGAAACTGCTGATCTACAAAAGCCTACAGGTCTAATATTAAAGATATGGTGTCATACAGAGTATGTGTACGTATCACATACAAATGACTGAAATGAGGAACTAGTTGTGAAGGAAGATTTATTCAATGGTGGACCTACACTCTGCTAAGAAACTAAGCTTTCCTTTATAATGCGTACGTATCACATACAAATGACTGAAATGAGGAACTAGTTGTGAATGAAGATTTATTCAATGGTGGACCTACACTCTGCTAAGAAACTAAGCTTTCCTTTATTAAAATAAAAATGTCATTTAGTGACATGTATATCAGGAATAAAGATAGATAACACTATTTTATGCATATTTCAAATAACCACTCATAAACGAAAGATTAAATAACAAGATCCCACTCATCACAGGATGCATGTCCTCAAGCAAGTGGCAAGGCAAATGAGGAAGCTTTCCTAGTAGTGACATAGATCAAAGGCTAGTGAAAAGGAATATTTGAACCGCATGCCAGTAGTAAACGTAAATAAAGAAGAGTAAAAGCACTTATGGCTTGGTTGCTACTATGAAATAGCAGGTGGGTGCAGACTCAACGTACTAGCTATTTTAGTCTATGTCCAGGTAGAAATTTCAAATGACCGTAAGTGTAAGAGATCACTTTCCAAGCTCGATCATTTGCTGATAGAAAAAGTACTCTACTATCAATAATCTTCAGAATGCCAGAAAGAGTGGCATTAAATTTTCCACTCCAGTATATTACTCTTTTTGTTTTGCATATTAAATGTGTTTTACATATTGAAATTATTTAAAGAATGTATTGATCAATGAAAAATTTTATTTATCATATTTACTTTATGCCCCAAAAAATCTTCCAAAGATAATTACGGTTCTCTTAAATTACAGAGAAAAAAAAAAGCTCAACCCTTCAACAAATTGACAGTTTTCTAATTAGCTAACCACTGAAACTGATCTTGTTGAGTACTGCATTTCCTCGTTTTGAGTTAACATGACCAAAGTGCATCAATGGAAGTGTAAAACAGCCACTTTTGTGATATTAAAGCTCTATCAAAGAGAGAATGAAAAATAAACTAATAACTAGAGTGTTATACTGTGAAACAGGTAGCTCAAACAACATTGGTCTTAGACGAGAAGAAAGTAGCTTTATAATCTGAGGTTAGTTTGGTCACTGACTCTCTGACAAACCCTCAGCTGCAATTTAGAATACTGTTGTGACTTGTGAGAAACATATATACGAGTAAATGAGTAATACATTCTATAACCATTCAGTCCACAATCTAAATATTCAGCAAGAGTAATTACCATCTCTGCTTCCAGCCAAACTCCTACACTAAAGACACATTCATAAAAAAGCATACTAATTCCTAAAGCAAGGTCCGGCAACCCCCAGAGCAGGCACTATGTTTGTAAAAGACACTAAAGCAAATGCAGACAATAGCAATAATAATGCTTACAGCTGAATGAGAATGGAGCCTTCCCCTCAGCAAGTGGTAAACTCCCCTACCACCAGCCATTGAAGCTAATTTCCTGTAAATCCATTCATCAGAAATTGATAATGGCTCATAATAATCCTTACAATAACTATATTTACCATGCTCATATCCAGTCGTATAAATGTATAATCATGTAAAACGTCAAACAATAGATATCAGCTACTACTTTATTTATTCCAGATCTCATAAATCAATATATAAGCTAGTAATCATATAAACCCCTAATTTATTAGCGTATAACAAGAGAAGAGTACTAATCATTACTTGTTAAAAAACAAACGACTTTTACATAACATAATTAAAATCACAATACGTCGATCGAGTATCGGATTTCAGTCTTTTGACAGAATATAAATAATATAATAATTAGAGTAAATCAATCAAAATGAAATCAATTAGACAACGATTATCATACATTTCGCACAGACGATCAAACCCTAGGGCATCAATACAGCGTTTAGTATGGAATTACATGGCAGAAACTTACAGAACGTCGTAGGCAGAGATTGGTCTTAAACGGCGGCGTTTAGCCGGTGCAGATGGATCCAACAATGAACGAGAGATTGAAAAATGAATCGAAGAGGAAAGAAATTTGAGGATTGAGATCTGCAGTGTCGCGTAACCCGTTCTACCATCACGAGTTTTGGGTGGGCTTGTATTAATTCAGTAGTTGGGCCAAAGCCCCTTCCAGATCAAATATTGGGCTTTTCTACAATGGTGGTGTTGTTTTACTTACCTTCTTCTTAATACTCAGCAATCAAGCATTTTTATTCTCGTCAAGAAGTTAGTTACTAATCATCATAACACTAATATTATTATTACAATTACAATTTCTATTTTATAGTTAAAGTTAATACTAAAATATTAATAAAAAATTGATGTTTACACTAAATATATGTATATAAACCGTAATATACACTTTATCTTATTATATACATCTAACATCCTTTTTGGGTGAGGCTGATGTGAATTATAAATAGTATAAAAAGTTCATCTTTTTATAAAAATATACATTTTTCTGAAAGCATTTTATGGCATGATGGTTCGCGCATAGTGATGGTTTCAAAGTGGTCACCACTCACCAGCTCGAATTTTAACGCACAATGATGGTTTTAAAGAAAAAAAATATTATGATCAACAAGATTTATATGAAAATGGAGTGACTATCAAAATTTTTTAAAAAAGCCCATGTGGGGTTTTATGGAATGATAAATATGACAATTCTAGCTCTAGAAATATATAGCAATGTTTCCCAAATGTAATATGACGATGTGTTATTGTCTAAACTCGAAATTTGAGTTCACATGTAAATAATTATAGTCACAACGTCATCGTTTTTGTTGTGAATAGTTTGGTTTTTTTAAAATGGTCAGTGAGCATTTGAAACTATTACATTTTGAATGTTGTTAGAAGTGAAGTAAATTTTCTCTTCTACGCATAGCTACACAATTAATGTGAGTTTTGGTATTGATTGTGTATTCTATGAAAATGATCTTATGTGGTAATGGTAGATTAATTTTGGTTGACAATTAAACTATAATACTTACTAAAGAAAATGAATAGCGTTGATTGCCATTTGACTCATCTTCGTGGATATTGTTTGACTTATAGGTTATTTGATGAGTATTATATGAGTTTTGTTTAATTTGGTCAGTGAAAGGTTAACTTGGTGTTTTCGCATCTTTAACGATGTAAGGTAATGAATAAGAGGATGTTCATGTTGGTTTATTTTAAAACATTTAATACTCATTTAAGCAATTCCAAACATCAAAAAATGCGAAAACTCCTTGTACTCGCTACGTGAGAATGTAGGAAGCGTTAGATTGAAGCTTTCAAAGTTTGCAAATTTAATTTCCGGACTCCTAACCAAATTACCAAATGTCACTAAAATTAAATATGATTACTTCACACTTATACAGCTCATTTAACTAACACTAGCCGGTACCCGCGCTTTGCGGCGGCTTTTTTTATACTCTAAAGATGGTACTTGAGGACATACTGACGTAGTTTATTTATCACGTAAAACTTCTTGATAGATGGGCACAATGGTATTGTTGGCAAAAATACAATTTTTTCAGCATGTTATCCAACGGCTATCTATGCATCTATGGCGGTTGGTTGAAAACTTTTGCATATCAGTCTTGTGCCATTACATAACCCATCTGATAGATCACTATTCCGTAAAAGTATAATCAGGCATCCAATCTTAAGTCGAAGGTAATGAGCGGGCAAACCAGGAACATTTTCATAGTTGATGCAAATTGAATATGTCATGTATCAAAGAAATAACATTAAGTAGTGACCGGATATTAATATGGAGTTTCACAATTTCTTGATTGGTTGGCAATCATTTGGGCCCGTTGAAATGCCAATTTTTACTATGGAATTTGATTACTTCTGATTCGATTTTCTTGTTTGATTGGCAATCATTTGTTCCCAATTTTATCCACCGTATCTCCATCATTATCCACTGTCACACTATTCCCAACTTTTTTCCGTAGGGATAGCATCATGCGTTCACAATATTTTATTAATTCTTTTATTTTTTTTTAAATTATTTTTATTTTTTTTTTGGTCTTTCAAAAGCTTCTCATCAAATGGTCCCAAAAAATTAATAATAAAAAATTTAAAACGTCTTCCTTGTACAACGTTTGAAGTACCACGTTTGAAATACCACGGCGGTCGAAAAACACCGTCAGAACGCCGTGAAAAACGCCGTTAGACGGCGTTGTGGGTGAAAAACGGTAACAAAATTGTTTACAGACCGCATGCTCTAATAAAGAAACATAGACCCAACATTGATGATTGTCCTTTGAATTTGTACCAAAAAAATACAAACTGAAAGTGGGTTTTGGGTCCATCCGATTGACCAACAACGCATACAAAGTTGCCAACTTGATAGGGTCATATCTCATTTTTAAACACTCAAAAGTTTCTTTCTTTTGATTCTCATTTCTCATCTACATATCCACGGTGCTTCTGGGGCCAACCTCAATAGCAAATTAAATATAGTACTTCGTATTGATTAAGGTGGATACATCTTCCTGTTTTGTAAGCTTTTAAAATTTGAAAAAATTAGGTGGGCGTCTCATCCAACAATGGTACCTAAAAGGGCGTCCCATTGTCCCACGCGTGATTTGTGGCTGCTTAATTAAAAACTCAATAGAAAAATAAATAAAAAGTAGTATGTAGTGGGACTATCACAGTGTCTATTATATAGTGGGACCATCACTGTATGAAATCCCCTGACACAACGTAGTGAAATAACATTTGAAAAATGGTACATACATAGTTTACTTTTCCTTTAACTTGAACTTAGGTTGCTATGATTCTTGTTTATATTATTATGAAGATTGAAATGGTAGTTGCTTTAATTATGAGTTGTTTAATTAAGTATGCACTTAAAAGGTAGTTGCTTTAAAATGATGTTAAATAAATAGATATTTTTAAATTTTTTCCGATTAATTAAATATATTATTTGTTGGATGGAAGTAATGTGTCGGAATAAACAAAATGGTAACGTTAAAAAACGATGAAAGTGGTGTGGCTAAACAAAAAGAAAATCATTATTTATTTATTGACATTTTACAGTGTGATAAACGTTTTACCCAGAACAGGAAGCGTTTTTGAAGTTGTAGTTAAGGTATTTTTAGGTGTTGTTTGTTTTTTTAGATGTTTATGTCTGAAATCTGAAAACCACATCTGAATGTTAAGATGCAGTATGGTAGTATCAAAGTGAATCATTTAAGACTGTTTGTTTTTTAATTTGAATAAACATATCAAGTTAAGTAATTATTTATTTTATCATTTAAAAAAGTAAACCTTTGATTTTTCATTTTGTAGAAAAAAGAACTTGACTTAAAATTAAATATTTCATTGTTGAACGACCTTACTTTTTATTTATTATTATTATTATTATTATTATTATTATTATTATTATTATTATTATTATTATTATTATTATTATTATTATTATGCTAAATGGTACAGACACGGAAACATCACCTCCCCCATATGATTTTTTTCTAGAGTTTTTCACCTACCACCCAACTCCCTTCCCACTTCTCCTTTCACATTTTTTCAATAGCTCCGGTAAGATAAAAAACAATCAAAAAACCCGACCGAATCATTAACAAAAAACATACAAAAATCCATGTTAAAGGTTTGTTTTCTTCTCTTCTTTTCCCATTCTTAAAATTGAATATAAGGGAGCGGCACCTAAATTCCGACGGTGGTTTGTGGCTGTGGGCGGCGATGGGTTGTTGGAGACTGAGGGTGAACTTTCTGGGCTTTGTTTTTCATTTTTGTTAGCTACGCACCGGACTAAAATGTCGCTGCCTTGGTTTTCTTTAAGTTTTCTTGTAACAAAAACATTTCGGATTCTGTAACGACCAGATTTTGAAGCTTTCGGGTTCTGAAGCTGCTAGATTATGTAAGTTTATCTTGTTCTTTTTCGTTTTTGATTTTACAATTTTTCGGTTATTTATGCTTGATTTTGAAGATATGTTTAAAGTTAGGGGTTGTATTCAAAGACAGTTTTGTTTATAGTTGGATCCAGGTTTTGATTTCGAAATTGTTTGTAAATCTTTTGCAATTTTCCAGATCCGATTGTATGTAAGCACCGGAATCTGAACCTGCATAAGCTTTATTCTTCACGACTGGTCTGAGAAGGATGAACTTACCGGAACAATAGAGCAACGTTCATGCAAAAGAATAAAAATCAGGCAGATTTAGAATCCGGTGGTTACATACAATCGGATCTGGAAAATTGCAAAAGATTTACAAACAATTTCGAAATCAAAACCTGGATCCAACTATAAACAAAACCGTCTTCTCGATTTCTCTGTAACGCATCTTATTGGATGTCATAAAATTTGAATATGGATTTTTAAAAGAAAGCATATTAGTGCCATAATTCATGGCTTTTTAAATTAAAATAAATAAAGTGGATTCAAAAGAAGTAACAATATATATGACAAGTCCCATAAAAACATTAATATATATGACAAGTCCCATAAAAACATTAATATATACATGATAGATGAACATAAAAGACTTAAGGGTCTGGACTGAAGATGGTCTTGATAAGTTCGGTGATCTTTTCTTGATGCTCCACGATTTTTTCGTTATTTTTATCTATACGTTCCATCAATTGACGTATAGATTCTTCATCTCGCCTGACAGTTTCTGTCAGTCTCTGTACCATTCTTTCATGCGTGTCTAACATGAACTTCTGCGGCCCTAATCGTTCTGCAGTACACTTTTCCCAAATATGTTTGGAAACTCTGTAGAATTCGAGGGGATTTTTTTTATGGGACTTGGGTGATGGTTGTGGTGATGTTGGTGGGCTTGATGCTCTCTTGTTGTTTTTGGTATTATCGGATGAGGAGGCCATTGAGACTTTTGTTTTGTAAGGAAAATTTGAGATTTTGTGTAAAGTTAGGAATTGATGAAATAACTGGTTGTGTAAAGACTGTATAGGTCTAGGTTGATGGGGATTAATATAATCGGTATCAGATTAATAATCATTCAACTTTCTACAATCATATTAGGTCCACTTTAATAAATCATGCGGGCCAGTAATGGAGTATCTCTGTAGACTTTAAGACCTTTGCAATAATCCGAAATCTCTTTTCCTGTGGATTCTCTGACTTTAGTATACTTTTGTAAAAAAATTCTCTGTAGACCGTAGACTTTTGTAAAAAACATTTTTTGCAGCCGTAAGTAAATAATCATGTTGGAGATAAAAATTCAGATGGGTCCCGAATCAATAATACTTGCTTTGGTTATTGAGTAAAATGATTTTTTTATTAAATACCTGTTTCCTTTAATTAATTACAACCCTATTAATTAATATAGTTATATATTGATTAACGTACTTTCTACCTCTTTTTTCAAACTCCAGGCCGAAAAGTCAGAAACAAAATCTTAAAATGTCAAATACGATTTAGAATTTAATTTAAAACATTCACGTGATCTTCGCACACTATCCTCACGATTATAAATTTAGCTTTCAATGTTTACACAGCTATCCTTACCATTATAAATTTAGTACATACACTCTTATACCATTATATCAGTTCAAGACTCCCTCTAAGATAATCATACCTCTTTAGTACGTCCATAATACAACCAAGAAAAACCACTCAATGGAAAATATAGATCTAAACGAAGTACCTAGTTCTGAAAGTCCAAGGTCTCAACCTCCGAAGGAGCAAGAAGTCCAACCAGGAACCTCAACAAGTGAAGCCCCTCCAGAACCAGTAATCCATAATCATGATGTATACGATAGTTTGATTAATGACCTCATAAAATATAAAGATGGATTCATAGAACTCCAAGCCCAAGTAGAGCGGCAGAACTATGAGTTAAGGAGGTTGAGGCAGGATATGGAAATAGCTGGACGTAGACAAAATGAAATTCTTAATCAATGGCGTGGCACAAGCTTTCTGCTGAATGAGGAACGAAGAATTAATACACGTCTACGAGCAATAATAGCAGCTAACCATCCCCAACCTAATGTCAATGAACAACCGCCCAACAATCAAAATACATCTAGTGTTAATCAACGACCCCCTATCCCTAGAAGAGGATAATATGTATTTAGATATATATTTAAATAAAGTATGGAATTACTATAGCAATAAATTATATTTTGGTTGTGTACTCTTAAACAATAAATCTCTTTTAGATCGCAATTACGATTCCTATAGCATATTATACATATCTTATCGGTTAGTATGCGGTAGCAAATGGCTTTTACACGGTTCCAAACGGATAGTATACGTAGCCAACGGCTAGTATACGGTGCTAACGGCAAGTATACCGTTGTCAACGGCTAATTTACGCCAAACCAATGCCTTTATATATACCATAATAATTCTCCTTCAACATACTCTCTTTTCATACCAATATTCCACACAATCTCTCCATATTCAATTTAATTTTCTTGTTCTGTTAGCCATACTTTTCATCCCAATCAAAAATGTTTAATACCCTTACGTGCTTGGCTCTTTTGATAATTATAGTTCTAATCATAACAATAACTACTGCCTCTACCGAAGAACTTGAAGAAATGATTCCTTGGATAATTGTGTACTTTGGATTTGGCGGTCCTTTATTATTCGTGGTTTTATGGATTAATTTGTTTGAATATCTGTTGTAATTTGTGGTTGTAATGATATATGAAATATATTCGTTCGTTTCCCTTATGCTTTTTTCCACCGGAATATATATGAAATATATGCTTTAGTGCTGACCTTTTGTGTTAAACTTTTGAGAAAATGGTGTAAGAATGCTATGCAATGTTCTTTATATAGAGTAAAAAATTTATGTAATGGAAGGTAACAAATTAATTTGAATTTGAATGTAGGCGCGCAAGCAGCCCATGGGACATGGAAGTGGGAGAGAATGACAAAAAGGTGAATGGTAACATAGGGATGAGATGCAGGATTTTCAAATATCGTTCGATACTTTTTGAGGGAAAGATTACTTTTTTTTTTCCTTTTAACTTTTGTTTCCTTTTTTCCTTTTCATGATTTGTTTTTATTATTTTGGGTATGATATGCTGTATATAAAAGGAATGTGAATGGTTTGTATGCTTTAGGAATGGAAATGGGCGCATTGATGGTTTTGAAATTCAGAAGCAAAAGAAAAGTAAAAGCATGTGGGTCCCTTACAAATTATAGAGTGGTATAACATGTATTTATCTATATCTATATCAAAAGCAAAAATCTTAACTGTTTGATTTCCAAATTGTCTCATTTTAATGGGATCTACCATGTCAATGTCTACATTTTCTATAGGGTCTACCATATGAATTTGTCACCTACTATACCAATATCAATCTGTTGACATAAAAATGGTGGTGGGGGTCTACCATATGTAAGTTCTACTTTTTTTTCATTCAAAGGATTACTGTTGACGGGTTGATTGATTATGTACTGGTAAAATATGGAGGATGCCAGTGAGTGTGAGAAATGGAGTTTCCATTATTTTTTGCTTTTGTAGTGGCAAGCCCACGTAAATGAATATGATCTTTACATTAGATACAATCATAAACATAAATATGGTGGTGGGGGACTCTTCATTGAATATGATCACACCCGAGTTTACAAATTACTCAATCCGAAAATTCAAATTTCAAATATAAGTGATGATATTTTTTTGATGGAAGTAAAGAACAGTGTCTTAAGATGTTAAAAATGGAAGGCAAAATTAAGTATACCTAAAGTTGGTAAAACACACAATACACGTAATTTGTAATGCAACTCATAGGATTCTTTTGAGTTTTGACAACTTGTATACAAATTCAAACTTCCAAAGGACTTCTCTTTTGAACTCATGTAACACCATCCATCTATACATGCGGGAAAGTAAAAGATTACATTATTAAAGTTTACATTAGCTTTTTCTTTTTCTTTTTCTTTCCACTATCTCTTGCTTCTCTTTGTCGTCTTCTAGCTTTATTCAAATCCACGACATCATGATCAATCACCAAACAAATGAAAGTATATTGATTCAAAACTGTTAGTTTTTAATCTGTTATACATGTCCACTAAATTCGAAGAAGCTAATGATAGTTGATGATCCCAGCTAGAGATCTTAGTATGTATTACTTTGATTGATTATTAATAAGCTTGCGGAATAGTTTATTAATAACTTGAAGAACAAACTTGTATATAACAGAATATCTAACCAAAAGCTTCAATATTATTAACAATAATACGAACACACAACTTGTGTTAGGGTTTACAACCTTGAAGCTAATAACTAGAATGAATTCGTATATCACTACCTCTAGGGTTTTACAGAATCTCTATTTATAACACATAGAGTCCTTTACAAAATCAAACTATTATGGAAATCCTATCTATTCCATAATTATCTCTAACCGACTAACCAACAGTGGTTGAGTATATAACTAACAGGGGTAGTACTCGTATATTATCAACAGTGGTTGAGTACTTACAAAATACAAACTATACACTAACAGTGGCCCTGTTAGACAAATGTACTAACAGCGGTTGTCTTCTTCTAACAGTGGTTGACTTCTAACAGTGGTTGAAGTCTTATACCAACAGCGGTATGATACTTGTATTCTGAGCAAATCTAACAGTGTCTCAGGTCTCAACAATCTCCCCCTAAACTTGATCATTCAGAATAATGATTCAAGTTTCAATCCTTCTTTTCTTCTTCTTTCTCCTTCATTGTTTGCCGCTTATGCAGTTGATTAAACACCATGTATAAAGCTCTGTAAACTCCTTCAGTAATGATGGTTGTAGATAACTTCAAATCAATCAATCTATTCAGCAACCCTGTTCCCAGCACATAATGTCGATCATCAAACATGTAGATCACCTGCCCATTGTTGAATACTACCATGTGTACTCCAGCTCTGGCAAAATATCTCCAGGTTATAACCCTTTGATAACAATGAAAGAATAAGTGATACAAGCTGGCTGGTTCAAACAGGCTCTGCAATAACTCCATCATTTGTCTTTCAATCACTGCTTCAGAGTTCTTTCTATTCCTGATTCTGCTCACTTGATACAATTCCAAAAGATCATCTCTTGTACAAATTCTGAGCAAATCAACCATACTCCCAACATGATCATCAAATCCTCTTTCCCTTTCAATCTTGATCTCAAGGATCATTTTTCTGAAACCATAATCAATTGCTACTCCTTCCCAATTTATAATTCTAGCCTTTCTTGGTCCTTCAGAAATCTCCTTGCTATCAGTCAGAATCTTGATTCTCTTTTTCAGCTCTGGATCAAATCTTGGAATATCAGGAATAACATTATCTTTAGAAATCTGATTTTTCCATGAATTTCTTCTAACTTCATTCTGCTTTTCCTCTAAGGCTTTCTCTGCTGCCTCAGTAGCTGCCTTTTCTCTTCTTTCTTCTTCTTCTTTCAAAAACTTTTTCATTTCCCTATCTGCCTTTTCCTTCTTCTCCTTCATCAATGCATTCAAATTCCTATTCTCTTCCATTTTCTTTGTCCACTCTTCATCTTTTCCCATATACCTATCATATGCCTGTTGCAGCTTCTGCATATTCCATCCTCTAACAATTTTAGCTGGAGCATAATTTTCAGATAATGCATTGATCATTTGTCTTCTCCTTTCAGCATATGGTAAAGGTTTACTCCTTTTCTTGGCTAATTCCTCTTGCTTTTTCTTTCTAGCCCTTTCCTCATTTGCCCTTTTCATCAACAAAAATCCAGAAGATAACTCTTCCTCTTCATTACCTTTCTTCTTCTTTAAATAATCATGAACTCTCTGAGCAGGAAGCTTTAATCCTTGTGCAGTCTTTTCTTTAACAATCTCTGCAGCTTTCTGTGTAATAGTCACTACACTCAGATCATCCAAAATCATTTTCACATCATCACCCTCTCCTTCAGCTTTAGCTTCTGCAGCTCTCCTTATCAACCTTTCTCTTTCTTCTACTTGCATCCTCAGCATATCATGAGACTCAATATGAGGCTCTTTAATTTCTTTCACCTTTGATTTTTCTTTTAACTTTCCTTTACCTTTGTCTTTTGGATCAATCACAGGCAATTTAGACTTAGGTTTGAGTGGTGAAGTTGGTTCTCTTATTGTAACAGGTACCTCTCTTGGTCTTGTTGTTGTTGTAGTTGTGGCAGGAGTTGGTATGATAGCAGTGGTGATTGGTGTATCAACAGTGGTAGGAGTTAGTGTACTAACAGGGGTAGACATAACAGTGGTTGTGTTAGTGTTGACAGGGGTTGAAATTGTGACAACAGAGGTAGAACTTTTGACAGGGGATAAAGTTTTAGTTGACTTTCTTCTGGGAATAGATTTCTTTCTTGTAAAGGTCTGCAACTTCTTCTCTTCAGCAATTGATTGCTCCCCCTTAACCTCAACTTCTCCTTCTTTTTCAACATCATCAACCACCTCATACACTGACCTATCACTGAAACTCACTCTTTTCTTATCATCCAGATTAGCACCCATCACATCCCAAACATATAATCTAAGTGCAGCTTTCTCAGGCAACCCTTTATTCAATGGAAATACCTGATAAACTGTTTCATCAGTCTGCTCTGCTCCTGCACCATCAACCACCTCATCATCTAAATTTTCATGTATCACATAATCAGATACATTTAGCTCCTCCTCAGCCTTATCCCTGCTCTGCACATAATCATCATCTTTATCATCAAACACTAACTCCACAGTGTCTTCTGATTGTGCCTCAATATTCATCTCAACTGTATTATCATCAAACTCAAGCACCTCTGTAGCTGTATTATCATCAAACACCTCTGTAGCTGCAGAATCATCATTCATCTCATCAATATTGATCATTTCTCCATCCATATCATCATGAGGTCCATATGAATCATCATCATCATCATCACCTGCTCTTGAACCATCATCTTCAGGCATAATATCATCATCTGCTTTCTTCTCCCCCTTGCCTGAAGATTCTTTTAACCTATTTGCAGGTAGAAGAATATTATTGACAGCCTCCTCAAGCACTAACAACCTATTCTTCATATCAAGTAACTCTTCCTTCTGATGATCAATGAGCTCCTTCTGTTTAGCAATGAACTCATCCTGAGCTTGAATTTTCTGTTGAGCCTCTTTTCTGTAAGCCCTTTCCCTCTCATATTTGCTCCATAGTTTATTGACATCATGTACAAGATAAGAAATCGTCAATTCATCAGTATCACTAGGCTCATCAACATTAGAGTGTGACCTCTTAGTTGAATCCTTGCCCACATCTGCCACTGCAGATGTCCCTTGGTTATTGGTACTGGGACCTACATTTGAATCATCACCCATAGGTTCATCAAACATAGTTGCCTCTGGTTGGGTCTGATTAATGTTACCACTATCCTGCCCTGCCAGTGGGCTAGAAACAGTAGTGGCAGCCCTTCCAGAATGAACATTTTCATCAAGTATGTTCACCTGTTGTGTTGGAACAGTTGACTGAGACTGTGGAGAAACAGGAATCTCCATAGCCTGTGTAGCCTTCTTGGATTTCTTGGCTTTAGATTGGGTAGGCTGTTTGTTCCCTTGTTTTCTTTTGATGCCACCTCTTGATGTGTGTTCAGAACCAACTTGTGTTGTTGGTCTGTCATCATTTGGTCCAGATGGTGTTGGTAATACACCACCAGTGGCAGAAGGAGTAACTAGCATTGTAGAAAATAATGCAGTTTCCTTCTTAGAAAAAGCATTCTGATACTTATTCATAGCCTGAATAGTCCTCAAAGATAGAGTAGAACTAACAATTACACTATCCTCTGCTGGCAGATTTGACAATTGATTATTCAACAAAAGCTGAACAAATCTAGGGTACATAACGAATGTATCACCCTTTACATTCCTAATCATATTATCTAAGATAAATCTAGACATATTAAATTTAATACCCTGTGCCAAGCAGATAATAGGATATGCAATCGTAGAACTAAATTCATTAAAACTAGTTCTCTTTTGAGACAAACATACCAGAAAAGTATGAATGTAGAACTTCCATTGAGGACAAAACCATGACTTCAAGAAAGTATAGTCTGATCTTGTCTTTCCTGAACCTTCATACCCCATATCCATAATGCCTTTAAACAAATCTTCTCTCGATAACTCCAGAATTCCACCTTCATCATCAAACTGTAAAAGTTCTCTTAGAACAATCTCAGTAACCATTACCTTCTGACCCTTGACAGTGGAATGAATGTGAGTAATGCCATTAACATTCCCTTCCTTTGCATTCTGCCAGAACTCCTGAATATGTGATCGAATCAATCGTGGAGCGACAGTAAGGGCATAAGTAACTGGACAATTACTCAAGAAATCGATGATAGGGTGAAAATACTCATCGGCAAGGTCTTTATTCAAGAAAGCCCTCATGTTGTGTTCAGAATGAACACTTAGCATAGAAGTACCAGAATCAGACGATGATGAAGATGCCATTGATGTAATCGATGAACGAACGAAGAGTGAATTACAATAAACAACTTAAAGCGAGAGCGATTATTGAAGGGTTTTGAAAATTTTGAAAGCGTAATTGAAAAAGTGAAGTATTTGAGTATTTATTTGATGATAGTGCCAAGCCCTAAAAATAGAACTAGCAGTGGCACTTCTGGTTATACCCAACAGGGGTACAATTTACAAACAAACCCAACAGGGGTACCTCACTTGTCAATTTATAGTCAACCCTTTCTAACCATCTAACAAAGCTAGCAGCGGCTGATAGTCTAGCAGGGGCATCCGACCAAGGAAACGCCAACTTAGAACTAACAGGGGCATAAACTTAGCTTAGTTAGACAACGAAATTTTTTTTTTTTTTTTTTTTTTTTTTTTTTTTTTAACCAAAACAAATAAGAAGAAACAAATAAAACATTAAATTCCAGCTCAAGTGATGTCTCTTGACAGTGGCTGAAACCTGCAATATTAAACTAAGAAAAACAACTAGCAGGGGTTAAATTACACACATATACAGCAGGGGTTTAAACTACATTGACAGTGGCACAGGTAAACTAACAGTGGCACCATCTGTTATCATAATGAAGCTAACAGTGGCAACACCTGACCCTGTCACATACAATATATTTTACCCCTGTTAGTATCAAATCCAGACCAAAACACTACGTGAGATTGATCATACCAATATTAGTTATCAAAAATGTAAATCTTCCTACATCAAATGCTTTTGTAAAAAGATCTGCAAGTTGATTATCAGTATGAATTTTAAAAATATGAATCAATCTTTTATCATAACAATCTCTTATAAAATGATATCTGATTTCAATGTGTTTGGTTTTTGAATGCTTAACTGGATTCTGAATGATACTAATAGCAGAAGTATTATCAATATAAATAGGAGTGTTCATGAAAGTCAAACCATAATCCAGCATTTGATTCTGAATCCAAAGAACCTGTGCACAGCAACTTGATGCTGCAACATATTCTGCTTCTGCTGTAGAAGTGGAAACTGTGGTTTGCTTCTTGCATTGCCATGACACTAACCTATTTCCAAGAAATTGACATCCTCCACTAGTCGATTTCCTATCCATATTCTCACCACCATAGTCACTATCTGTGAATGCCTTTAGCTCAAAATCTGATCCTTTAGCATACCAAAGGCCCAAGTCTGGTTGACCTTTCAAGTATCTAAAGATCCTCTTCACAGCATACATGTGTGACTGCTTTGGATTGGTCTGATATCTAGCACAAAGACACACTGCAAACATTATATCAGGTCTGGATGAAGTTAAATACATCAATGAACCAATCATTGACCTGTATAAGTGCACATCTACTTCCTCCCCCTCAGGATCAGAATTAAGATGTTTATGTGCCTCCATGGGAGTGCTAGCTACCTTCACGTCTTTATAACCAAATTTATTCAAAATATCTTTCACATACTTCCCTTGGTTAATAAAGATTCCATCTAACTTTTGCTTGACCTGCAATCCTAAAAAGAATGTGAGTTCACCCATTGAACTCATCTTGAACTTCTTATGCATTAAATCTTCAAACTCTTTGCACAATGAATCCCTTGTAGACCCGAAAATAATATCATCAACATACACCTGTACCAGCAATATATCTCTTTGAACCCTCTTGGTAAACAATGTCTTGTCAATAGTACCTCTCTTGAATCCATTCTTGAGCAAGTACTCAGATAGAGTATCATACCAAGCTCTTGGAGCTTGATGTAATCCATACAATGCTTTCTTCAATCTGCACACTCTATCTGGATATGTTGGATCTTCAAATCCTGGTGGTTGGCAAACATACACCTCATCATCAATTAGACCATGAAGAAAAGCACTCTTCACATCCATTTGATAGACTTTAAAATCCTGATAAGATGCATAAGCTAAAAATAATCTAATAGCTTCTATTCTAGCAACAGGGGCAAAGACATCATCATAATCTATGCCTTCTTCCTGTGTGTACCCCTGTGCTACCAACCGAGCCTTATTCTTGATCACTATTCCTCTTTCATCTCTCTTGTTCTTAAAGATCCATCTTGTGCCTATAGCTTTCTTTCCTTTTGGAAGATCAACCAAATCCCACACATCTTGCAGTTTGAATTGCAACAATTCTTCCTGCATAGATTCAATCCAGCTTGGATCTTTGAGAGCCTCCACTGCCTTCTTTGGTTCCATCTGTGAAAGAAAACATACATATAATGAAGTATGTACATCTTCTTCTCTTACCTTGGTTTGATGTCTTGTCTGAACAGGAGTCATAATATCACCAATAATCAAATCCAAGGAATGATCTTTATGAACCACATATTTAGATGTAGAAGTATCCAGTAGTTCTCTTTCCAAATTAGAACCCAAAAGATTATCTATCTCAGAGTCTGAAAAAGACTCTCTTTCCTCTCTTTCCTTTGATGGCTTTGGAGTTGCTTCAGAATCTGACAAAGAAGTCCTTTCCAAAACTTGAAATGGAGGACTTTGTTCAACAAATTTTGGAGAATCGTGCTCTCCTTCTGAATCATGCTCTGAAACTATATGAGAACTCTTTGAACCATTTTCTGTTGGAATTGAACCATCTTCATCCTTTGAACCATTTTTGCTACTTGACCCACTTGAATCATCTGAAGGTTCATCTTGCTCTAACTGGAATACTTCTGGAGGATCTGGAGACCAAATAGGAAACAAGACATACTTCAAGTCATCCTTTTTAGTTTGACTTGAGGTTGATTTCCCATCTTTACCTGCATCATTACCTGCATCTGTACCTGCATCTGTACCTGCACTAATAGACAAATCTGGATATCTAAAAGCATGGGTTAGTGCATCAATATCAAACAAAACTTCTGGACCTTTTCCTTCTACATTTGATGTATGTTCATTAAAGGTCACATCCATGGTCTCTTCTATGATCCTAGTCCTTTTGTTAAATACTCTATAAGCCTTGCTTTGAATAGAGTATCCAACAAATACACCCTCATATACCTTACTCTGAAACTTACCAAGATGATCTCTGGTATTTAAGACAGTACAAGGACATCCAAATGGTTTTAAAAAGCTAACCAAAGGTTTTCTTTTAAAGAATAACTCATAGGGTGTCTTGTTATGAGGTTTAATAATCAAAATCCTATTCAAAACATAACAAGCAGTGCTAACAGCCTCTGCCCAAAAGGACATTGGTAGTTTAGCATCTGCTAGCATGCTTCTAGCAGCCTCAATTAGTGTCCTATTCCTCCTCTCAGCTACTCCATTTTGTTGTGGAGTCCTAGGTGCACTATACTGTCTTTCTATACCTTTATCCTCACAGAACTTATTCATCTCATGATTCTTAAATTCTGTCCCATTATCACACCTGATGATCTTAACCTTTTGATTAGTTGAATTCTCAATCCTAGTTATGAATGATCTAAGTATTTCACCTGTCTCATCCTTAGTCCTAAGAAAGAACACCCAACTCATTCTAGAGTAATCATCAGTTATTACCAAACAGTAAGATTTCTTCCCTTGACTAGCTACATTGGTAGGGCCAAACAAATCCATATGTAACAGGTGTAAGGGAGTGGTATTGGTATTCACAAGCTTGGTCTTATAAGAGGTCTTGTGTTGCTTACCTTTGAGACATGCTACACAGTGGTCACTACATTCAAATAACTTTTCAGGTAAGCCTCTCACTAGCTTATTCCTAACAAGTTTATTCATGGTCTTGAAATTCAAGTGACACATCCTCCTATGCCATAGTTCAGATTCAGATACAGTAGCTTTAGAAATGAGACAGTTAACATTTTGAGATTCCATCTTGTTTAAATCACTACAGTATACATTATCCTTTCTTGGAACTCTCATTAAAATCTTATCTTCAGGTATTTTGAGTTTTTCAGAAAGTATAAGGCATTCTGTGTCAGTGAAATATACAGGATTTTGCTTATCTGTGATTTGACTCACACTAAGCAAATTGTATCTCAATTGCTCAACATAATAAACATCATTGAAAGTGAGCTTACTGCTTTTTACCTTACCTTTACCTGTGATTTTACCTCCTTTAGGATTGCTTCCAAATGCTACATCTCCTCCAGAAAACGCTTTAAAGTCCTGTAGCTTTTTCCTGTCTCCAGTCATGTGTCTTGAACAGCCAGAATCAATATGCCATAAGCTTGGTGGCTTGCCCTGCACATATATGAGAAAAACAGTTAGTTTTTCTTGGGAACCCAAACCAATTTGGCTTTGGGTTTCCCTTGAGCACCATTGACATCAACCCTTTTGACAGTGATTGATCTCAGTGCTGCATTGGTTTTGGACACTTCAGATTTACACTCATTTTTATGTCTCCAAAAACAATCAATTTTAGACCTGACAGGGGTTAATGGTTTGACAGTGGTCACCTTTAAGTTTGTATTGATTACCCTGGCAGTGGTAGCTTTACTTGGTATAAACATTCTTTTGAAATGTTTAATACCAGCAGAGGTACCATGCCTGACAGTGGTCAAACCCTCCCCTGTTCGTGTCTTGCCTCTGTTAGCCGTTGACAGGGGCACTGCTGTAGCATTAACAGGGGCTGCAGCCTTGCCTCTGTTAGGCTTATTTATCAACACATGACCTGTACCACTGTTCCTATTATTTTTAGGATTGTAGTAACAGTCCTGTTGAAGATGATTATATCTACCACAAATAAAACATGACTTTCTTTTCACACATTCAAACCCATTACCCAACCTTTGTGAAACCAATTGGTTCCAATTTCTTTGATTACCCCTGGGAATGGATTTATTCACATTACTTGCAGTATGTAACTCAGACTTCTTTGATTTACATGTACACTTATCACACTCAGATTTCAACTTGTCTTTTGATTCAGTATTGACCTTTTTGTGTACATACCCTAAACCTGAACTAGCCTTGTTGGTTTTCCTGACTTGATCTAACTGAGCCTTTGCTTTCTCAACAAACATCTTTTTACCCTCTTCTAGTTTAGTACTATTAAGTTCAGAAACTAGACCAGTAATAGACTTAACACTACCATCCACAGAATTACCACTAGATGAGCTATCACTATCACACTCATCTTCCTCAGTCCAATCAGATACCTCAACTTTATCAAAATTCACATTATCATCACAATTAACAACTGGATCTACCTTTTTAACCTCCTCAGACACACCTACCTTAAGTGTTTCTAAAACAAAATCACTTTTAGGTGGGAAATAAGTATGATTATAAGGTGGAGGAACAGCATTAAGGTTGTAACCTAATCCAAGTTTTAATTTATCATGAATTTGAGACTTGATTAAGTTTTGAACACCTTTTGAAACATTTTCCAACTCATCAACTTTCAATTTTATTGACTCCTTATCAGAAATTGCCTCAGCCAACTTAGCACTTAGCATATCAACTTTTGTTTGTAAAGCTTTCTTTTCCCAATTTAGATACTTAACATCTAAGTGAAATTGAGATTCATTCTTTTCATAAGCTTTTATCTGATTTTCTAAGTTTTCAATAGCTAAAGTGGCATGTTGACTCTTTTCCTTACAAGCTTTTAATTCATTACACACAACCATATTATGATCCCTATAAAATTTAACCATTTTCTTACATGCAGGAGAACATAATTTAGATTGTACCTCATATGGAATGTCTGAAGACTCTGGTTCTTCTGTGACAGCCATCAAAGCTTGATTCTGAACTACAAGCTCTTCTTGGTCACTCCAGTCAAATCCTCCCATTCCATCTTGAGCAACCAATGAATCTGAAGTGGTGTTCTGAACAGGTACCAATCTTCTTTGTGGAGCAGAATTATTTCTCATAATACCATTCTGAGATTCTCCAGCCTGTGTGCTCTTGCATTCTCTAGCAAAGTGTCCCATCTTGTGACAATTGAAACACTCCACCTTGCTCTTGTCAAAACCAGCTACACCATCTCTCTTGTAAGAAAAGTTTCTGTTCCCAGACCTCTGCATAAACCTCTTTGCCCTGATTGTAATCATGGCCATTTGCCATCTTAAATCCATCTCTTCCAGGTCCTCTTCACTAACCTGCTCCAAATCTTCTGTAGTTAATGAAGAATTCACATGGCTTGCAAAGAATGCTTCCAATACATTATCATTAGCACCAGATGTGCTACAACTACCAGATTCACCAACAGAAACAAAAGCAGCATTGTTAGAGCTACCATTGGACTGTTTCAATGCTAGAACTTCAGGCTCAAAATTCCTCAGATCATTATACAGGTCTTCAATCTCTTTCTCTTCAAGATCTGGACTTTGTCTAAGTCCCACAGTGTACATATTCCAATCTGTACCAAGTGATCTTAGAAACTTCCTGTTCAAGTCATCTTTATCAATCTTGACATTGTGATTTTCTAAATCACCCACAAGTTTTTGAAACCTATCAAAAGTCTGAGTCAGAGTTTCAGACTTTACACCTGCAAAGTTTTCAAACTGTTGTTTGAGAAGAGATCTCTTATTCTTCTTGGTGTTATCATTACCACCAAATCTCTTAACAATTGCTTGCATAAGAACCTGAGCATCTTCACAGTTTTCAAACTTCCTTTGATACTCATTAGGAATAGACAAAAGTAGAGTACTTAATGCCTTCCACTCTGTTGCTCTTTCTTTTCTCTCTGCATCAGACTTTGGTGGTGGTCTTTCTTCCTTTTTACCATCTGCATCCTTAGTATAGTTTGGTCCATTAGTAACCACCTCCCACATCATATAATCCGTAAGCAACATGTATTGCCTAATCCTAGTCTGCCATAACTCAAACTCATCAGGTTTGAGCATGGGAATCTTTGTAGCTTGTATTCCTTCCATTGATTCAGTAGACATCTTGTTATTTGTTGAAAAAGCTGCGAAATTCAATTACCTTCTTCAAGATCAAAGTAATATCTTGCTCTGATACCACTTGATGATCCCAGCTAGAGATCTTAGTATGTATTACTTTGATTGATTATTAATAAGCTTGCGGAATAGTTTATTAATAACTTGAAGAACAAACTTGTATATAACAGAATATCTAACCAAAAGCTTCAATATTATTAACAATAATACGAACACACAACTTGTGTTAGGGTTTACAACCTTGAAGCTAATAACTAGAATGAATTCGTATATCACTACCTCTAGGGTTTTACAGAATCTCTATTTATAACACATAGAGTCCTTTACAAAATCAAACTATTATGGAAATCCTATCTATTCCATAATTATCTCTAACCGACTAACCAACAGTGGTTGAGTATATAACTAACAGGGGTAGTACTCGTATATTATCAACAGTGGTTGAGTACTTACAAAATACAAACTATACACTAACAGTGGCCCTGTTAGACAAATGTACTAACAGCGGTTGTCTTCTTCTAACAGTGGTTGACTTCTAACAGTGGTTGAAGTCTTATACCAACAGCGGCATGATACTTGTATTCTGAGCAAATCTAACAGTGTCTCAGGTCTCAACAATAGTTTTTAAATTTATTAGTCGTTTTCAACTTACAGATGAGCTACTCTTCTCGATCAACTAATATGTAAACTGAAACGGTGGCATTTTAAAGTAGTAGATGATAAAAGTATTATAGCACTTATTGTAATGGTTGAATTTCCTTTTAGAGCAAATGACATTACAGTTAACGATTTTAGTATTACAGCGTTCCGTAATTTAGTATTTGAAATACCAAAATGAAAAAGTTAATGTAACAACTAAATTTATAAATAAACAATCACCTTTATATGTTTTGCTCACAAATTAACTTATTACAAACATGTGTACTTGAATGACATAATACATGAGTTTATCTATCACGTAACACTTCTTGATAGACCACGTTTGAGGTGTAAACTCCTGGTTGATCGAACTTTCTGACGGGTTCCACTAATACCTTTGTGTTGGAGCGTGATATCCCTCTGGAGAGTGCTACATAAAGTTGACCGTGTGAGAATACGGAATCCGGGAGATAAACACCGACATTCGGAATCGTTTGTCCCTGGGCTTTATTGATTGTCATTGAAAAACTTAGACGAACGGGGAACTGCTTTCTTTTCAGTTTGAACGGGAACATGTCATCTTCAGACGGGCATAAAGGTATTCTAGGCAAGAATACTCGCTTCCCAGCATGTTGACCAACGGCTATCTCTGCATCAATTGCGGTCGGTTGAAAACTTTTGCATATCAATCTTGTGCCATTACATAACCCATCTGATGGATCGATATTCCGTAAAAGTATAATTGGGCATCCAATCTTAAGTCGAAGGTAATGAGGGGGCAAACCAGGAACATTTAACGAATTTAAGAAATCTACTGGATAGAAGCCATTCTTATCGTCTAATGCTTCGTCAAAGCTGTAGTAAACGTGTTCCTCTCCATGAAACCTGTCAATTAACTTATCATTTATGGCATCAACATTTTCGTTCTTAGTTGATAATATCGCCCTTGAAGTTATGTAATCCGGAGATCCTTCGTTGGTTTGCAAAGACGGAAATATTGCGTCAATCAACTCGTCTTTAGATTTTACCTTATCGGTGAACGAAATAGCCATATCATCGGGTATACGGATAAAGTTTTCTTCTATCTTTTCTTCATCTCCATCACCGACTCGTAAGAGGAAATCGGAAAACCACGGGTCCGTTCGCGCTCTCATGTTTATCGTTAAACTCATCTTTTTAATCACCGTCCACAAAGGTGACATTCGTAAGCTCGCGTCAACCAACTGTGCTCTGGTGCCACGTCTCACTACCGGCAAAACCTGTCTGAAGTCACCTCCCAATACCATTATCTTCCCACCAAATGGTAGCCACACCCCTGTAATGTCTTGTAACGTTCGATCTACCGCTTCCACAGCTTGTCGTTTAGCCATCGATGCCTCATCCCATATGATTAATTTGGCGGACCTAAGTAGTTGAGCAACCCCACTTTGTTTTTTGATGTTACAAAGAGAGTTATTTTCAAGAACAATAGGAATTTTAAATCTAGAGTGAGCCGTCCGCCCTCCTGGCATGTTATTGGCGGCAGCACCCGAAGACGCGGTAGCAAGCGCTATATGACCTCGGGAACGGACCTCTGCAAGCAACGCTTTGTACAAAAATGTTTTTCCTGTTCCACCAGGACCATCAATGAAGAACACTCCCGGAGAATCATCATCAACGTGCCTAATGATATTATCGTATGCAAATTTTTGATCAGGGTTGAAGGAATCCCGAGCACGTAAGTCATCAACAGGAACATTTATGGAGTATTCGTCTTGTACCTCACGATAAGCATTAGATTCTGTGTTGATATTTGTGGTTACCTTAGGTAGATCGAAGTCATTGATACTCTTACCCATAGATCGAAGAAAACCTGTAATGTCAGTCAAAACCAAGTTTTGAACTCGCTCACCACATTCACAGTGTCGTTGGTAGTCCTCAGAAAGTGAGTCATAATGATCATCCCATAACTTTCGAACATCTCCCGGCTCACAGAAAATCAAAATGGTCGCGAATAACCTTCTCAGAGCCTTTGGAAACTGAAAAGCAGAGGCCTCCGTTAAACATTGTGATATGTTGTCATCATTCTCTATCAATCCTCTCTCCAGAGCTGCTTTCCGGAATGTGGAGTATAATACACCATCAACCGTGTAAAGATCTTCAAAGCTTGTAGGCCCTTTAACATGGGACAAAAGTACACGTAGGTAGTAACGCTCTCCTTCTGCCGGGTTTGCAGTAACCAATCGCCCCCTAATCGGCGGGCCTTTTCGACGATGCCATCGACGTTTGCTCGCATCCCATGTGAATGTCTTAGGAAAATCTTTGTACAGACACTCCCTTGCAAGGGTATCCACTCGGTTTATCTCAAAGAATGCAGTCAACATTGATCTTTTATCTGCCTCTCTATCAATGATATCTGTCATTGTATCATTATCGTTGAATCTAACTAACTGTTGATTTGGTAGATGAAGATGCAACGCCATGACATGCGGGTGGATTTGGGAAAGCGGAAATTTAAAAATTCGCCATATTGCTTCAGGTGCTGAAACATAACGTGCATCTTGAAACCTCTTTATCTCATTAACAACGACATCATCCTTGTCTGGATCGATGTGGATAGCTTGTTTGTCATGACCCTTGTATACATATTTGAAGACATACTTAACTGATTTTATACTCGAACAAACCTCGACATTCATGTGGCAATTATACATCATCAACAACTTCGGGTTATACGGGACTACCCATCTATTATCGATTGGTTTTCCACGTACATCCACTTTGATTCCATTGTCTCTCCTTCGGTACAACGGATATGAGTCATCTCCTTGTGTTGTACTTTCATTGAATTGCCTAGGGTATCTCCAACGACATTTTTTTGGGTCACCTTGCATGCAAGAACTGTTTTTATATAAATGTCCGCAAGGTCCGTGAATCATATGCTTCACAACCAGTTCATGCAGTTTGGGATACTCTAACGGATCTGGGATTTCAGCGCAAACCATCTTGTCATAGTTGTCTGGGGTAGTCATCTTGTACTCTGAGGTCATTATTAAAAGGAAATGCGCGTGTGGCAATCCACGCTTTTGAAATTCTATGACATAAACATATGCTTTGACCTTGCCAAGTACTTGTTTAGTAAATAGTTGTTCTTTGAGATCCTCCAATTTGGCACGAAAAGCTCTAGCAATTAGTTCTGGGCGATCTTGTGGTTTCTGACCAGGTTCTAAATAATCCTTGATTTCATCCCAATTTGGATTGCACGTAAAAGTAAGGAATATGTCAGGTTTTCCATCTTCTTGAACTAAAGTCATAGCATCTAAAAATCTACGCCGCATGTCACGTGGACCTCCGATGAAAGATGCAGGCAACACTATCCTTTTTCCAACTCTACTTGGCTGAACTTCACCTGCATTAACACAATCCACTATACCTTGGTACAATTCGGCTCTTATCTTTTTTTGGTTGTGTTCACAAAAAAGTAGCCGTGAAGTCTCAATCCGTATGTACGTATCTACTGCAAACTGTTGTAACAATCTTCCCCCTAGTAGAATCAAATTTCGGGTTGAACGGATTTGAAACTTGTAACAGTAGTATGCACGCATAGTTACAGTCTTTCTTCCTTGTTTTCTGTTGTTTTCTGCATAACGGGAAACTCTTGTAAGAATTCTGAAATGAGTTTAACACAATATTAAGTGTGTACAAGGGAAAAAATACATTTTTACAACTACTTGAGGTTTGCTTATATGTAAGTAACGCGTATTTAGTATTATCAATATATATATATATATATATATATATATATATATATATATATATATATATATATATATATATATATATATATATATATAACAATTTTGTTTTATTTTAATAATTTTTGTTTGTAACTATCTATGACACTGACAAAGTATTGCATAATAATCACATGTGTCAATCCAGGTGTTTGTAAACAAATAAAAATGTGTAATACCAAAAATGTGATTATGATATAGTTTAGACCTTCTAACTCTTCTTCAACATGTTCGCCATCATTATGAATTTCGTCGATGGAAACTCCATGCCTGGGTATTTTGGGATGCCATCCAGGCTCACCATATGGGAAAAACAAAGGATATGACAATGGATCGTAAGAACCATAATGAGGTTGAATAGTTTGACTGTACTCAGACCTCCCGTAAACAACAATGCTTCTCTTGTATGAAGTGATGTTGTCATTACCTTCAACCCAAATACCGGCAACCTGTAGTACATTGCAAGTAAAAATGGTGTGTTACTTGTAATAAGTACCATTAAAAGACAATCTCCAAGTATATTGATTAACGTCATGTAATTTATCATATATTCATACCTCGGATGTTGTTGGCCGGTTGTACACCCTCTGATCAAGCTCCACCGACGCATTCAAAGTCAATCTATAGTTGTCAAGGGGTCCCAACTCACCCATGGTACGTAATGTCCTTACATACGGGTTGGTTGAAAGAACACGTGTCAGCTTTTGAATGATATTTCTTTCAAGATTTGGCCATTGGAGCCTTTGTGCAAGCTCAGCTTCAGGGTCATAAAAATACAATTGTAAATACCTAGGTTGTCCATCCCTAGATACCAACTGATCGATTTTATGATATATTCCTCCAAGAGCACGAAAAGTATATACTCCGGATGTTGAGTTGGCCAACGAAGCATCCAAATTGACTCCCATGGACGTGAATGAAAAATTTGTGTTGTACGCACGTATATTGTGACGAAACATTTCCCCCATATTAGATTGTGAGGTGAATAGATCGGACAACTCTTCTGGAACCGTTGAATGTGCCAGTTTTGTCTTCCCACTCATGCAACAAAAAGTAGGGAATTCAAATTTTATTCGCACTGCTCCACAATGGACACAGGGTTTTTGTTTTTTTAAAACACGATGTTCTTTAGGGATACCGGCGTAAACAAAGGCAAATGGGTCATCAGATATGGTAGGAACTCCTACATTATACAAATTGAAAGTAAGGTATTGTATTAGTTAACATGTATGTAACTGGGTATAGATAAGCAAACTAAATTAGCACCTGTTGGTGATTCACCGGTGACCGAATTAAATACAGGTACCATTATGTTACTTTGCGTTGGTATCCCTGTGTTAAGAAGCAAATGTTAGCAATACGATACACAATAACATTGTAAACATAACAAATATAAAAGCAGTGTGTCTTACCGTTGTGAGTTTCAGTTGTTGAGTTTATAGTTTCAGGCGTCGGTCCGACTTCTTGATCAAATAATGGCAGAATATTACCAATTTGAATTTCGCCGCCTAATTAAATAACAATTTAATTATAATGCAAAGGAGAAAAGGTTGAACAACTTAATAATGATGGTACATCAGGTAGCAACATTACCGGGTTGTGTTTGGCGCGGACTAATATTTTCTTTGTTTCGAAAATCAAGGACACTTATCGGTGATGCAGTGTTTGCGCTTGACGTGAATTCGCTGACACCACGATGATTAGCATAATAATATGAATTACTTTGGCGACTTGACAGTATTCCTAAAGGTACCCTTTCTGGTGGTTTTGTAAAGCGTTGATTTATCACATCAGATGTTGTAGTTTCAGTAGGTGTATCAGACAAAATATTTCCCCCTTGACAACTTCCTTGATTAACTTCTCTTATATGTTTTTGCCGCGCACGATATTCTCTATTGTTTGCGTTTCTCATTTCTACAAGGGTTATATGAAAACAAACAGTCATTAAGTTATGATAAGTTATATAAAAATAATTTTTTTTCTTGTACATACCTCTTTGTAAAGATTGAGAAACATCTTGGTTTACATATTTGGTTAGCTTGTTACCATCCATCCGGCATGCGTAATATTGTTTGTTTGCAATTTTACGTTTTTCTGCACCACGGAAACAGAGAGTCAGCTTTCGGGTCTAACATGGATACGAAAAACGCACCGCCATACCTTTTAGGATATCCAGTTTGCTCATAGTAACACCAGCGCATAAAGTTGTATCAGTTGAGGTGTGCAGCATCGCCTATAAAATACACGGTTTCACCACGTAAATGTATATATGAAACAGTATGAAAAGTGGATAATACGTTAACACTTTACAGTTAAATATAACATACAGATACCGTTGGGACAAATTATATGTACATCAATATAATAACATAAAGTAAATTTAAAACATTCAGAAAGGAATAATACACTGGTTTGTACGTTCACATGTATAGGTATGAGTTGTTTTTTAAAACACTATGATGTAATATGTCATTGTGTATTTTTTAAAACATGTATAGGTATGAGTTGTTAGAATTCTTGATTCATTGAACATCGTAAATATGTCAGCAGGCGATGTCATCACGTTAAGTGCTAATCAGATTATATATGATCATGAGGTGTTCGCTGAAGCGTTGCAGTTTCAAAGAGTTGCGGATGTTTCTGAAATTGTTATCTATACTATAATTAATGAATATGTATATTTTAAAAAGATTCAAAGTCAGAGTAGTGTATATATTTTGAATATTGAGTACGCATATATAGTGAAATTTTAAAAGTGTTTAGCACTGAAATTTTGGAAGGTATGTAAGTCTGAAACTGATACAATACAGTGACAAAGTTACCTTACTATGTTGGTAACATATGAATAAATGCGTTGGTAATGATACAAAGTTACAGCAACGATACATATCAAATGAGTGTTGGTAACATATTAATAAATGCGATGTTTCATCAGAGGTTTGGTTTGAAGATGCTACAATTAGGAATTCAAATGTAACATGATGTTCTCTTCATTGAGAAGTTTCTGACTTTCTGTTCAAACGTAAGCTTAATGGCGTCTGCTTCCGGGATGTCCGGGTTGAACACGACTTTAGTCAACTCCGTGGTCAATAAGATGTTAACTGTAAAGGATACAGTATACTAAGGTTAGTGAGAGGTGATAAGTTACACTTCATAAGTTTACAAACACATTGTAATGTCGTTAAAAATTACTTTGAATTTGATGAATGAGTTTGACACGGCTCACATATATTATTTGCTTCTGTTCGATGACCTTTGCGAGCTCTAACGGAGGTAGCTCCGTTGCTGTAACCCATATCAGCTTCATAAGGTGACCCCTGCGCTCGATGGAAACCGTTAGTGAGGTGTTTGACATGAATGGAGTCACGTAAAGGTTATTAAAAGGTAGTTCTACATACGTTGAATCAACAATGTACAACTCCGTAGAAGCCACTGTGTATATACCATCAGAAAATTTGTAGCTGACAACACCTCCTCTGACAATTTTTCCTACGACATCTAAGACAATAACGATGGTCGTTATGTTATTAGAGTAGACGTTGGCGGAATTAGTAATTAATAATACAGTGATAAAGATATACCAGTCATCAGTTTTCGATTCGTGTTATCGAGAGCAAGCATTTTCAGCGTTGGGAACTTTGGATATATTGGCATGTTAATGTTGATTTGTTCCTCCGCCGTTAACGGAATGAATTCAGTTTTAGGCGTAATTACCATCTCAACACGTTCGCGTAGGAAACTGTAGTTTTCATATCTACGGAAATCCTCGTCCCCTATAGCCTCGAGCTGGAAATGCTTTATTTTAAACACAACACCTAACAGATTTAGCCGTTGATACGCTTCGATTAAAAATGGTGGGACGATTGCGGTGATTATATCTCTCTGTCAAACAACAAAAATTTGTTATGTTTATATTAACTTTGATGTAATTGGTTTATGGACTTAGTATCTTACATTTGGGTCGATCAGTAACATAAGTAATATTTCGGCGGAGTCGTCCTTCCATACGAAGATTACTCGGACAGCCAGAATTGTTAAAGACACCATAAAGCGTTTAAACTCCGAAAATAGTCGATGACAATTATGCGGCAAAACCTACATTATAGTTACAGAGAAAAGATTCCATACAAAAAGGTTGATTGAATTAGTGATATATATGTTTAGCTTACAATTTTATAGTATTAGCATTACAATTTTAGTTGTTAGATGTTAATGTTTTAAAGAGTTAGTATCTCACAATTGGACAGTAACATAAGTAATGGTACGCCCGCTTCGGGCTTACATACGAACATTACTCGGACAGCAAGAATCGTTAAAGAGGCATGGAAGCGTTTGAATTCGGAAAACAATCTATGACAATTAGGAAACAATACCTATGATATCGCTCATTTTATACATGTTTATCTATCGCAATATCATTGTTGTTTTCTGCAGGCAAAACTAAAGTTGATTCACGTGGATTTATCATTTATGGGTTAAATGTGTGTTGGACAGGTGGGAAAACATAAAGAAGCGTAGGTGGGTGTGTGGGGTCGGAGGTAATTTTTTTAAAAAAGTGGACCATATTTCATAAGAGAATTTGAAAGTTACACTTTTGTTTAGTGGAAGAATTCGATGGTTCCTCTGCTTTTTCCATTTCCTTTGTCCCACCACCTATTTTCCCTTTTCCTTTTTCGTTGGATTGACATACACATACACATTCTGTATAAAATTGAAAATTCGTAAAATTACTTCTTTCACTGCATTTCAAATAAAATATGCAGTACAATAACAACAATATCTTCGAGTTCTACACCTGTTCAACATCCATAGTTTAATCGAGAAAAGGCACCCACTTGTAATAAAAAGCATATATTCATTATTGTAATAAAAAGTAAATATGTGCTCATCTAAAAGAGACTAAAATTTCATAAACGGAAATGTAAATCTAGAAAATTGAAACACAACAAAAAGAGATGATGTCTCTCTCTCACCGTCGGTCTCTCTCTCTATCTCTCTGATTTTTGTTTCCCTCACCAATTTTTTTTTTGTTTTGTTAATGATGAAGATACCCAGATGAAGCATCCGATCCATCGATCACACCGAAATCTCGATTATACCATGGTTTCATCCGGTCTTTGTGGTGGCTACGAATATTAAGTTTGAAAAGGGTGGGTGACGACGGCGGTCACCATCCGATGACGGAAGTGCAGGACGAAGTCGGTGTCTCGACGACCGAACAGGAGTTGAATAAAAGCAGATGGTGGCTACGGCGGATTTAGAAAACTTGCGCAGATCGTGATCGTCGTTGGTCAGAACGTGGCTGCTCATATCGTCCGAGGTGGTTGAAAAAGATGGTGATGTTGGCTGGATTAGGGTTTCAGATCGTGTATGCGCAGATCGTCATCGTGGATGCTAAGATCGTGCCTGGTCAGATCGTCGGAGGTGGTATGAAATGGTGGTGGACGGCGATGTTCGATCAACGGCAGTTGACGGCGTATGTAATTTTTTATTCCGGTAATTATTTAATTGTTACAGAGTACCTGTTTGTTGAATAATCGAATAACCGTTTGTTGAATAATCCGGTAATTATTTCATTGTTACAGAGTAACGGACACCGGAGAAGGCATTGGTGGGCGGATGTAATTGATCGACGGCGGTGAGTTTCCTTTGATCCACGGCGGTGAGTTTTTATTCCGATTCCGGATTTAATTAAATCGACGGCGGTGCAGTAATAATCGGGTAATTCTTTCACTGTATGTTGTGTAAATCGTAATTATATACATAAATCTTAGAAAAGTAAATATACAGAAATTATTTGAACATTTTAGTAGTCTAATCTTTAATGTTTTTTGTATACAGAAACAGTAAGTACTTCATTGTATACGTAGAGTTTTTGATAAAGTACGTATCATGACCCTTTTAAATACGGAGTATATTTGTAAGTACATTTTGTTACGACAATATAATTTGTATTGGGAAAATTAATCAGACTACTACAGAGTTTTATTTGTGTATTTCTATCTACCCGATACACAGTTTTATTTGTGTAATGTTTGGTGCTAATCGTGTGAAAAATAAAAACTTATTTGGTCGTCTAATCGTTGAAACATTCTTATACTTTACTCAAAACACATGTTAATATCTTAATATCATAATAAGTAAATACAAAAAGTAGACAATAAATAAGTAAACAACTTTAGTCAATACATGAACAATAGATAAACTTTTAAGCCATAGATTTATTCAACTTGAGCAGACAGTGATTCAAATATTACAGGAGTTGATCGAGCAGCTCTTCTACAACTTTTACTTTCAAAATGATGAGCACACTTAAAAATATAGCGAACCCATGATGTAGAAACACATATCTGATAGGAAAAAAGTTAACGATGATAGTGAGTATCAGTGAGTGTACAATCATGAGTAGTATAAGGATATATCCTCCTTCCATTGTAAGTTTGAACGAAAGTGTTTAAGCACAAAAATGTTATGCGAATGTTTACGAAGTGTAGATTCATAGTCAATATATAGGAGAAAATTTAGCCGTTAACAGCCGGCGTTTATGGAACTATGTAGAAAGACGTAGAAACGTACAGAAAATTTAAATTTCAAAATACCCGTTAGAAGCCGCCATTTTTGACGGTGAGTACAATTATATGACTTGATGGGCATGTGCAAGTGAGTATTATTATTATTATTATTATTATTATTATTATTATTATTATTATTATTATTATTATTATTATTAAACAAATACCAAATACCAAGCATAACACACAAATATAGATAAAAAGTATTTTAAACCAAAGGATTCTATTTACGGAAACTCAATCACTGACAAAGGGATCTATTTACAGCGTCTCTAGTCTTTAAGATTCTATTAAAGAAATCAAGTCGATGGGAGAAGGCCACCACGACTAATTTTTCTCTATATTAATCTTTAGAACCAAATAGCAGACCTTAGTGTGGTTTATACCGACCGTTGGTTTTCCATACTTAAAAATAAATATAAATGAAAAATGAATGATATATATAAGATAAGTTAAGATCGATAAATATATATATGAATGATATATATGACTTAGTAGTTGTTTTATCAAAATTTTTAAAAGGGATTGTACATTGTATACCGTTTTAGGTAATTGAGAACTAAAATGTCAATACATTGTATAACTTGGGATTTATTTTGTTTATTCAGTATTAGACATTTTTCAGTTAACATTGTATGTATTTTGTGAGTGAAAGTTGTTAGGTTTTATGGTTTGAGCAATCTTTTCCATCCATCATACTATCCTGTAGAGTGGTTGATTGTTATAAAGAGCATGGCAAACAACAAAATGCAGAAGCTGGCAAAAAATGAATGTTACCTCATCGACAATGATGGATGGAAGTGTTGTAGCAGGAACCGCAGCTGTAGAGGCATCGATAGGAGCAGGATGTGCGGAATTCATGTTGGCGCTGGTAGTCATATATTTTGTGTATTGATTTGGCTAGTAGTTGTGTGTTGATATTGCAGAGGCAAAGTAATTATGTGGAGAGGGTTCTGTTAATTTTTTATTGATGTACTTATAATGCCTCTGCCGGTAAATTGAATGCTTTCCCTCCGTTACGTTTAGTAGGAGTAATGAATGCCAGATATAATTAAAAGCCTTTTTTTAAAAAAAAAGGAAGATACAGAAAGGTGGGTGTTAAAAAGTAGCGTGGGTTGAATGCTTTCCCTCCATTTTTATTTGTTTGTTTACATCTAGTGGGTGCAACTTTAGTGTGAATGGCAGAACTTTATTTGAAAAAAAAAGCAAGAATGTGCGTGTCGTCCTTTGCAATTAGTGGGGGTGTAGTATAGATCCTTCTAAAATTCGAAATATAGAGGTTGAGGAGCCTACCACAAAAAAGAAAAAATATAGAGGTTGAGGAGCCTACCACAAAAAAGAAAAAGGAATCGACGGGTGGCGCATTTGAATTGTGGTGATAAAGTAAAATAAAGTGATTGAAAGTATATTAGAAAAGTGGTCCAATGGGGTTTTAAATTTTCAGATTATGTTTGAGTGGGATTTGTACAGCTGTTGAGGCTATTTCGAAGTCCGGAAGATGAAGATTTGAACATTCAGGGGTGTATTAGTAATTTCTATTATCCTTTTCTTAACAGTGAAAACAGCCAAATGCATTATAAGGTAGTATAGATATTGTACTTAAAAATTAAAACAATAAAAACTCAAATTACATGTAAAGAATTAACGGATAAAATCATAAAATATTGAAATCCAAGTATCTAACGACGGCGTTTCAGGAGCTATTGTTTCCACTTTTCAGCAGTCGGGGAAGAAACCGGTGTAATAAAACACCTAACCAACACCTTTCACCGGAATCACATTTCCACTTATTTCCGTCAACGTACAATTTCAATTCCACTTCTTCATGCTCATTAAACCCTAACTTACAAATTTCACTTCAATGGACATACTCTTCGCTCAGATCCAAGCGGATCTCCGATCCAACGACGCTCTCCGTCAATCAGGTGCACTACTTCAAGCTCTTCAACAATCCGCCGCCGGCCGTGACATCTCCGTCATCGCTAAATCCGCCGTCGAAGAGATCGTTGCTTCTCCGGCCTCCGCTGTTTCCAAAAAACTTGCATTTGACCTCATCCGATCCACTCGTCTCACCACCGATCTTTGGGAGATCGTTTGCACTGGTATTCATAACGATCTGGAATTCCCGGACCCTGACGTCACTGCTGCTGCGGTCTCTATACTTGCTGCTATTCCGTCGTATCGGCTAGGCAAGTTAATTACTGATAGTAATAAGGAAATATCTAGCTGTTTTGATTCGAATAGTGAGAATTTACGGTTTTCGATTACGGAAACCCTAGGTTGTATACTTGCACGTGATGATCTGGTGACTTTGTGTGAGAATAATATTAATTTGTTGGATAAGGTGTCGAATTGGTGGAATAGGATTGGGCAGAATATGCTGGATAAAGCTGATAATGTTTCAAAAGTGGCATTTGAATCTGTTGGGAGGTTGTTTCAGGAGTTTGAGTCGAAGAGGATGAGTAGGTTGGCTGGGGATAAGCTTGTGGATAGTGAGAATTCCGTTGCGATTAGGTCGAATTGGGTGTCGTCGATGGTGGAATTTGTTTGGAAGAGGCGGAATGCTTTGATGGCTAGGTCGTTGATTCTTCCGGTGGAGAGTTTTAGAGCAAGTGTGTATCCGCTTGTTTATGCTGTGAAGTCGGTTGCTTCGGGATCACTTGAGTCTTTCCAGAAGCTTTCAAGGTCTTCAAAGAAAATAAATGGCAGTACTTTGGATTCAAATGCAGAGAGGTTTGTGGGAGTGTCGGATGTGGTCACCCATTTGGCACCCTTTTTGGCATCTTCGTTAGATCCAGCATTGATTTTTGAGGTGGGGATCAACATGCTCTATTTGGCCGATGTTCCTGGTGGCAAACCCGAGTGGGCTTCGGCATCAATTATTGCAATTCTCACACTTTGGGATAGACAAGAATATTCTTCTGCTAGAGAGAGTATTGTTCGAGCTGTTGTTACAAATCTACATCTACTCGATCTTAGTATGCAGGTTTGTGACCCCTTCCCGCACCTTGTATTACATGTGTACCAGTTTATTTGCTTTCAGAAGTAGAAATTAGTCACTGTTTGCTGCATCAAACGTACAACAACATAGGTCATATATTAATGATATGAAACCAGGTATACAACCTCTAAAGAACGGATGAAAGCCTTGATGCTTGAGTATTATTTGTGTTTAGATTTGCATTAAAAAGTTATTCAGTTTAGTTGCTTAGAATTAGTCTTTACAGCATTATACATACCACACCATAGGTCATGAGTTAATGATATGACTATATGAGAGCCAGGTATACTAACTCCAAAGAACCGATGAAAGCCTTGATGCTACAGTACTGCTTTAGAAAGTTATTTAGTTACTGATTTGAAATCTAGAACTTCCAGGGCATGATGATAAATCTTTCAGCAAGAACAATTTTTGAATTAGGATATCAACCTGCTATATCTGTCCATTGACAAGTAGGCACCTTCCTCCAATTCTTGGTGTCTCTTGTTGTAAAACATCGAGCAAATTTTCTTTCGATAGGTCCAAGGTTGTATAATGTACTCATTGTAGTCTAGCACTCTGAAAAATGCCTCCACTTTATTACAGCAGAGATACAACTTGAGCATTGTGCAAATTCCTTGTGGTGATTTGATTCAGTGAGAAGTGAACCCTTCTTCGTTGCTTTCCATTCTAGCTATTAATTCATTCTGATCTGTAATTGGTGAGGATAGTTTAGACTTTAGAGCTGTCTGATGTCTTACTAGACCTTGGTAAGCTTTTCTTACTACCAATCAGTAATCTAATAGTTCTTTTACCTACAAGTTTCTCTACTAAACCCTGAAAAGAGATCAATATGATTTGATTTAATGGAACATAAGTTGTTGGATTATTAGGTCTCTCTCACAAGCTACCATCTATGTGAGAATTGATTGCTTAATGGATCTAAAGATTGTGAATGAAACTATTTACCATGAGTAGGTATAAGCTCCAAGAAGCAGCTTTTATTGATTCCGTGTAATATTTGTCTGCAAATTGTGTTTTTTTTTCAGGTTTCATTATTTAAAAAGCTGCTTCTCATGGTGAGAAACTTGAGGGCAGAATCAGATCGCATGCATGCGTTAGCATGTATATGTCGTACAGCTCTTTGTGTTGATCTTTTCGCAAAAGAAAGTGTTCGAAGAGGCCAGAAACCTCTTTCTGGAACAGACATTGCATCACTTTTTGAGGATGCTAGAATCAGAGACGACCTCAACACTGTTACAAGCAAAAATTTATTTAGAGAAGAATTGGTGGCCACTCTGGTAGAAAGTTGCTTCCAGTTGTCACTGCCATTGCCTGAACAAAAGAACTCAGGTATGGAGAGTCGAGTGATTGGGGCATTGGCTTATGGAACTGGTTATGGTGCTTTAAATTGGACTGAGCCAGCTTTGGAAGTGGTGGAAGTGTGTCGACCATGTGTAAAATGGGATTGCGAAGGTCGAACGTATGCCGTTGATTGTTACTTAAAGTTGCTGGTCAGGCTTTGCCATATTTTTGATACCAGGGGAGGGGTCAAAAGAGTCAAGGATGGAGCATCTCAAGATCAGATTTTAAATGAAACACGCTTGCAAAATTTACAAAGAAAACTTGTGAATGATCTCCTTGAGGTGTTTGGGCGTTTAATTATTTTAAAGTGAAATTTGGCGCACTTTTATTTACTTCTATAAACATTTTACATGGAGTATGAGTTTCGTGTTATGTGTATAATTTCTAATGTCAATGTGGCAGGTGAATACTCCTAGAATTGCTGCTCGTCTTATTTGGGCAATTTCAGAACACATTGATTTGGAAGGTTTGGATCCTCTTCTAGCTGATGACCCAGATGATGCTCTGAACATCATCATATCTAAAATCCACAAAATCTTATTCAATGCTGACTCATCTGCGACTGAAACAAATAAGCTGCAAGATATTCAAGCAGTTCTTTTATGTGCTCAAAGGTTGGGATCACGTAATGCTAGGGCTGGCCAGTTGCTCACCAAAGAGCTAGAAGAGTTCAGGGCTGATCCCTTGACTGATTCTGTGAACAAACATCAAGCTCGTATGATATTGCAGAGAATTAAATATGTTTCAAGTCATGCCGATGACAAGTGAGCATCTAACTCTTGCTTACAGAGTTTGCTGACATCATACCTGTTATTGACTTATAAACCAATGTTGTATTTATTTATTTTTAAACTTATGGCATGCTTTATACAGGTGGGCCGGTGTTAGTGAAGCAAGAGGAGACTACCCATTTAGTCATCACAAACTCACTGTACAATTTTATGAAGCCTCAGCTGCCCAAGACAGAAAGTTGGAAGGATTAGTTCACAAGGCTATTCTAGAACTATGGCGACCTGATCCTAGTGAATTAACTCTACTGTTGACAAAAAGAGCCGACACTAGTTTGCTGAAGGTTCCTCCAAGTGCTCATACATTAACTGGTAGTAGTGATCCCTGCTATGTTGAAGCATATCACTTGTCAGATCCTGGTGATGGCAGAATCACGCTTCATTTGAAGGTGAACTTAACTTCTAACTAGCATGGACGCATGTATTTTTTATTTTATTTTCAGATGGTTCGATCGTGAAATGCCCCTCTCTGTAGACTCGTCAACGTTAAAAATACAACTTTGTAATATCTAGAAATTTCTACTACTTTCTAATTCATATAATAATTTATGCTTAAGCTTCAAAATATGTTGCAGGTTTTAAATTTGACTGAAATGGAACTCAATCGAGTTGATATTCGAGTTGGGTTGTCTGGTGCATCATATTTCATGGATGGGTCTCCTCAAGCAGTTCGACAATTGCGTGATATTAACTCTCAGGTTCTGCCGATCATCATTTAGTTATGTTGTCTATATTATAATGCTTATGATTCTGTTGCTACAACTCATTTTGAACCATACCAAATTTCACATTTTGACCCATTACTCAACCCGCCAATTTTCCCACCTCTACGGATATCTGAAGTACAGGTTCTAATATCAACTGACTTTATGCTATTATAACATCTTTCTGATGTGAACTATTTCATCACAGTAACATATGCATTTGATGGAAGTACCTGCCAGCTTTACATCATTTTTATTGTATTGACAAATTCGACAAATTCATCACTTGATGCTTGACTTGTCCTCATGATGTTCTATTTTTGTGATATTGTTGTATCTATTGTAAACATAGTCCATGTTCATGCATGCAGGAACCAGTATTGTGTAGTGTGACTTTGGGTGTCTCTCACTTTGAAAGATGTGCTCTTTGGGTTCAAGTCCTGTACTACCCATTTGCCGGCAATGATATTCCAGGAAATGAAGGGGATTACGCAGAGGAAGATCAACAAATCATTAGACAGAAAAGAAGCTTAAAACCAGAATTAGGAGATCCTGTAATCATGAGATGCCAGCCTTACAAGATTCCACTTACAGAGCTTCTGTTGCCTCATAAAATATCACCTGTGGAGTACTTTCGCCTGTGGCCTAGTTTACCTGCAATGGTAGAGTTCACGGGTACTTATACATATGAAGGTAGTGGGTTTAAGGCTACAGCCGCTCAGCAATATGGCTCTTCTCCCTTCTTGAGTGGACTCAGAGCTCTATCTACCAAACCTTTTCACAGAGTTTGCTCTCACATTATTCGGACCGTAGCTGGGTTCCAGGCAAGTTTTCCAATTTCTGTTTATTTCTAGTGGTGTGTAGAATAGAAGGACCGGACCTAACTGGTACTGCCTATACGTGGTCCAGTTCTCGGTTCTAGACTTATTTAAAAAAGGTAATTGTCATAGAATAGCAATATAATTTCGCTTTCAAGCGTTCTAAAATTTTGATCGTCAGTGTGATCTGGAAATCGTACAAACTGGTTGATCTCTATGACGTACTTGAATCAAATAAATTGTTTTGTAATTTAGCATCAGAGGCATTTTATAAAATTTACTCTTTTCTCATCTCTTTTGGGCATACTTGTTCTGAACAGTTATGCTACGCTGCAAAAACATGGCATGGAGGTTTCTTAGGGATGATGATATTCGGTGCCAGTGAAGTAAGCAGAAACGTAGACCTGGGAGATGAAACTACAGCCATGATATGCAAATTTGTGGTTAGAGCATCGGATGCAGCAATAATAAAAGAAGTGGGATCAGATCTACAGTCATGGTGTGATGATCTTACTGATGGTGGTGTGGAGTACATGCCTGAAGACGAAGTGAAAATGGCTGCTGCTGAGAGATTAAAATTATCTATGGAACGAATAGCCATACTCAAGGCGGCGCAAGCGCCTCCCAAAGCCCCAAAAATTGAAGAAGAGACAAAAGATGATCAAACCGATGATGACGATGAGGACGCTCGTGATGATGATGATAAGAAAAAGAAGGAAAAGGGGGAGGAGGGGAAGAAGAAACACAAGGGACCGACAACGTTATTTGAGTTGACACCAGAAGAGGTCGAACATCGTGCTCTTCAAACTGCGATTCTGCAGGAATGGCATGCCTTGTGTAAAGATAGAAACACCAAGGCTAAATAGGTTTTTTGGAGGGAAATTTTTGCATAGTTTTTTTTTTTCAATATAAAAGAAAAAAAGAACCCTTTGTGGTTACGGGGTTTGTTTGGATTTGAGGCTGCGACGTTAGAGTGCTTTCTTGTTTTCTTTTTGCTTGTCCTAATTCCATGATTTTCTTCTTGTATTCTTTTACACTTAGTCCGTTTTACGTTTCAAGCGTATAGCAAGTGGTTTATTTTTTGTAATGACTGCTCAAATGGATTTACCATGTGGTTGTTAATTTACCTCTCTTACTATATTATTTTGGTTCGTTACTAATTTCAGCGATATGGGTTTACTTATTTTATCATACATTATTTCTTAATCTTAAAAGTTACGTTGTTTCTTTCCTTACTTGAACTCCACATCTTTTGTTTTATCTTTAACCAAGTGAGGGTCGTCATCTTTACCGCCAGTAGATCTACTGAATTTTACTGTTTTACTCACTATTTAGCATTATTATAAACTAACATCTTTTGATCGATCAATACTTGGTACATAGATCAGTTGTTAGGCAAACAAAAACATTTGGAGAAATCTTATAACTGAAAACTATTCAACTACTCCTAGAACCATAAAGCAACCAATAACCATGAAATGTTGTTGTGAGACTTGTAAAACTTAGCTAGGCCCCGTTTGATATGAATTATTTTAAAGTGCTTACCAGCTCAAGAAAACATGTACCTAACAGGCTAACATGATTAGTTTTGAGTGCTCATTTACTTGTAGATTATACATTTAAAAAAATAAAATGTCATAATATGATATATGATTGACAAAACATTTAAATATGTCAAATGTAAATCAAAACAAAAATATCAAGATGATTTTTTTAAGGGCATAAATTATAAAACAATTTAAATCAAAGAGGGTTTATAACGGAAAATTTGATAAAGGGCAACTAAAGTTGTACTATTCACTAGCAACTTGGTTTGCTAAATTGAGACAATAGACACTAACATTTAGCATGTACCGTAATTCATCAACTATTAGAGGAATTGGTATCCTCTAGATAAGTGTGCCTCCGTGACAAACAAAATGCCATGAAAGTCGCCATCAAAATTAACGAGAGGTTTTGGTATCCTTATCAACTGCATATCGACCCATCTCTCACAAGTTGAACTTCGGAGGAACACCATCAAAATCATCAAAGTCAAATCGTTGTCTCTCTCTACCAACCTGAAGATATTACAAATCATCAAAGTATGGGACCAATGGTATGGACTACATTACTTTTCTTGCTATAAATAACTGATGAATCAAACACGATAAAATCTATGAAGATTTAGGGGATTTTATGTATTAAAAAGTTTAACCTTCTGAATTATTTTTTATGGTTTACACGTTTGACCAATTTAAAGCTAACCCCAGGCCCTAATCAACCATTTTCAACCATATCGAAATTGTCACCTCTAGCCATTTTGTAACACCCGACATAACGTTTGTGTTTCCGTTGGGGATCAAGAAGTTATACCTTAGACAGATAAAGTGGGTCACATGACATAGATTCATCATTTGCTGTCAGCTTCTTCGAAAGTTTCATGATTCTGAACAAATTGATATAAAAAGATCCAAAAATTAGTAAACATTTAAATGCATGAAACACCACACAGGAAAATAAGAAAGAAAACAGAAAATTATTTTAATTTAATCTATATAAAAGGTATCAATGTCAGTGATGATTATGAAAAATGTAGAGGAATACGTCTAAACAGTGGTTCCAAAACATTGCTAAAACAGCTCCTAAACTCTATTTTCATAGGCTACATAGTCATTAGGATTAATCATTCTATAGAGTTGGTCAAGTTACCATCATCACAAAAATATTGGTGTATATAGGGCTGACTCCTCTCTCAAAAAAGTATCGCAAATGTTTAGATCTTGATTCAAAACCATATTCAGGAAAGCTAGTAACTATATTAATGAATACATACTTCTATTCAGTAAAAGCCTGCAACTCGATCTTAATATAGTAATTGCAGATGTCATTATTTTCGTTTATATATAGGTTAAGTTATCATATATTGATTTCTAATTTAAAGTCAGCTCGAGTTCTCGCAATGTTGTAGTTTGCAAGTTTTAAGTGGTCAGATGATGAGGTTGCTTCTTTCAGATACGTTTTATGGCTGAAAGATCACGTAATCATGAGCACCAACAATCTACTAAGACAGTAACAAACTTCCTGTTTATGTGCGTGTGAATGGTGTTGTGTCTGTGTGATTGGAATGTCAGATAGCAAGTCTTAAGAACATACAGCAATGAACATACAAGATTATAAACCTTCACAGTCCGAATATCCTACCTTTGGATCGATAAATCAATGTGCTCAATCATCTCACACGTTTTATATTCCTCAGGATCCTCAAGGAATCTAACCATTCCATCCTTTTGGTTAATAGTTGCAAAGATCTCTCCATCCTCGATCTTTTCAATAACATGAAAGAAAAGCAAGTTCCAAACCATTAAATACAAAAGTAGAGAGCAAAATTGGACCAAAACAGATGTTCAAATTCAGGTTACCATTTCAAGTACATGCATTTCAGCTTCCTTAGGGGTATTTATTTGTGCAGTGTTAGCTATGTCTTGCAGGGATAGAGTCAAGTATGTTTGGGTCAACCTTTGAATGTTCCTCTTGTGCATAGATTGCACAACTTGCTTTACCAATCCAAGATTGTTTCCCTGCAAAAGAACAATTGTGAACGCTTTCCAATTTAAAGTGAAAAAGTGGCACGATCAAACTACGATCTGAAGCATAAGGTGTGCATTGGTCCAGACCAGCAAAACTGAAGAGCCAAGCAGGGACCAAACTGGACTGAATTAGTACCGGCGATATTTGGTCCGCTTCTCAATTCTAGAGATTTTAAACCAAGTTTTTGGTTCATGATATTTTCAAAAAACTATTTTCAGATAGAAACCCAGCTATATATAAACTTAAAACTTTCAAGCAATGATTTATATTTGTATTTGTTGAACTGTAATCTCCAGGTTTGTTTTAATTTTTTATCAAGTGTAGGACCACGCTGATCATAATCTGAAACCAAACCAGTTTAAATCAATCAGGTTCTCGACTTCTCTCTTTCATCATTCTAGTTTGTTCTGGTCTGGTCTTATCCCAATGAACACCATGTGGTCCGCCCCTACTAGAGTAGACTGAGCAACTCACATTCTCAAATTTATCCTGGTTTGCATGGACAAATGCTTCAAGTTCTGCAACATTTCCAGTGGTATAACTATTTGCAAGCTCAATGTAGGGCTGCTTGGAACAACAAGAAAATTTGTTATCGAGTGAATATTGTTTTATGTAGCTTATAAGAATGTTTGTGATGTTATTACGGCAAACAAAAAAACTACAAACATATGATCGTACACGCATATTAATAACATATCATTTGCTTATTGGCATTTCCTTTATAAAGATGCAAGACATTACCTGGGAGAAGTTCTTTAAATTCCTTTGAGCAACTGAAGACGTATACTTGGGGAAATTGGCCGAAAACTGCATTCGGTAACAAAGGTATAAGTGATTAAACAGGAGATATTTTGGGTTGTCAAAATTAAGACCCCCATTCACATAGAATCATATTAAAAACATGGTCAATGACATTCTGGATTATAACAAACATGATGAGAACTATAAAGCAGATAATATAAAGACAAGAGTTGCAGAATTAAGAGTTTCAGCTCAAGATCCAGCAGTTGCAACAATATCTAAAGGACTTCCTAAGTAGATTTAGATGCATAAATTTTACATAATACAAAAGGCACAATATTCAAGTCCCGAACACCCAATAAACATATATAGTTGCAGTATCTTATTCATTGATGCCCTGTACAATAAGTCATCTATTTTATTTATACGCTTAAGCTTGAGTAACACAAACCTGGCGAAGATGTATGAGTGAGACTAGTATGTATTTCTTGTATGCTTCTACAGCTATAGCATTCATGGTAGACATAGGAGCAGTAACCACCTGAAGAGATGATAGAGCAAGCATCATGAACAAGTCAGGCAATTATATTTACTAATCTTATGCATGTATATAATAAAACAAAATGTATAAATATAAGTTAATTGAGCACGTAAGCAATAACACACACATTGTGGAAGAGCTCCAATGCTTTGCCAAATTGTTTTTGTCCTATGCAAATCATCCCCCTATCAGATAACCATATAGAAGAAGATAGTTAGAAATTTTCTTTATTAGGAATGCATCACCGAAAATGGGGAAATCAATACATAAGAAAGATCACCATTTACAGATTAACTAATGGAAAATTTTCTTCCAAAAAGAGATAATTCACAATACAGATGCATGAAACGTGTAGTAAATATTGTCTTAATATTCCCCAAATAATAACAATACAGTCAAACTAACTCACCCGTAATAGCAGTATAGAAAAAAGTCCCTAGGTTGATCAACTTCACATATATCATCCTCCAAAATGCTATAACCAGTCTTATAACACTTAGCCAACAAACAGACTTGTAGAAAGTCCGGATGCAAGGGAGTTAAATGCTCTGAGGATGGTTGGATCTTGCGAATAGCAGTCAGCAAGGGAGCCACAGCTCTGATAGGGGCACCAAGTTTCATAACTTGCTCGTGTAATCTTTTACAAACAGATATAACTGTACCAACATGGTTTATTAATTAATATAATAAACAATTTACTTTACAAATATGAAGAGTATATACATTTAAAAAGTTCAAACATACACTTGTCAGGCACCAAACGGATATGCGAGACGCTGCACACATCAATAAATCTAACAACTGAGAGGACAAACTCATTCACTTGTGCTTCTGGAACAGGACCAGCTGTACATGCTTCCCTGTCATCAAACAGATATCATGTCGTTAAAAAACCTTCCATGATAAACATCTCATAAATAGCACCCAAAAGAAACTGTTTGATTCATTTAGCTTCTTTCCAACTCATTATACGACTTCCAATTGCTAACAACATGTAGGAGTTGACAAAGTGTTCAAACATATGTGGTTACTGGACTTGCTAGTATGCCTACTAACAAGCAAAACCAGTACATTATATTCAAAAGAATAACATTCAGAACCCTAATCGTCACAACACATGACACATTAGCTACATCTAAGGGTAGCCAAACAACACACATCAAAATTCCAGTAGATGCATACTAACAGCAACAATAAACATCACAAAACAATTAATTAAAAAACAGAAAGTCAAGGTATCACAATGAGGTAAACATCTCACTTCAAAATTTAGTATAAACAACAATAATTAACATCATATACATATAGTGTGTGTGTGTGTATAAAAACAAAAAACCTAAATCAGCACTCAGTGAATACCTAATAGCAAGCAAAATCAGAAAGCGATATTTAAACAACACGCATTCAAAACCCTAAATCTCGTGAACTCATCAAAGTCCTCACTGATTATAAAACAAGTTACTTACAAACAATAGAGATAACCAAGAGAATGAATCGCAGGATCAAGTCGTGTGAGACACGAAGCAAAAGTAGCGGCCTGAGAACGAATTACATCTTCAGATTGTTTTAAATGATTGTTCAAGTGATTTACATCTTGTAAGTTTCCTGATAACCCTTGAATTTCAGTCACCAGTGAATCCACAGAGTTTACATTCAAGTTCATGATTTCGTGTTGTTTGTTGTTTTGCAACTGCAATTGCTGTTGCTACTGATTGATTTGAATACTGCGTACGGTTTTCGATCGAGGTTTTTATGTGATTTGATGATTGGGATTTTGAAGGGAAATTTATTTTGGGGGGTTTTGTACTAGGAGGGTTTTTTAGAGTCGGGTATTCGGGTCAGGGTGTTTGATATGGTTGTTGGATTGTTACCCGGGTGTTAGTGACCCAATGGGCTTTTTCATGGGTAACAATGTGTGAGAGTCACTATGACATGTTGCGTTTGGTTGATTGGTTCGCATGAAACATTTTTGATAAAATTGTAATTTGTCATAGGAATTTGAATTTTATAGAACCAAACATGTATGTGGAATGGAATTGAGATTTTAATTCCATCAAATTTTGTTGAATTTCACGGATCAAACGCAACCTCAAGATGATTGAAATCGGGACAACTTAAAACATGCACATATATCCCGAACCTTGCGAATAGTCAATTGAATCGATCGGGATTTTTTAGAATATATTATTGAACATACAATCACCAAATCTATTCTTAGCCTTTAGTTACTCAATTTATGATCTGTAGCAACTCAATTAAGTGCATGACTACGGGTGTGTTTGGATGAGGGGATTCTAGGAGCTTTTGGGGGCTTAAGCTTCTATCTTTTAGTGGGTGTTTGGGGGGGGCTTATTTTGATTGCTTGTTAGCTTATTTGCTTAATAAGCTCCCTTGCTAGTATTTGGATAAGCCCATTTTATGTTGCTTATTTGCTTACTTGTGAGAGGCTCCAAAATAGGGAAATTAAAAAAACTACCATTTTATTTTTAAGTATATATGGATTTGCCATCCCCGAAAAAAAATTGACGATATACCACACGAAATCGCAAATCGCAAATTTGCGATTTGCGATCCAGCGTCTTGCTTTTGCGACCCGTTCACCGAGCGAGTCGTGGCTGGGATGTACTGCGGAGGTAAATCGCAAAGGGCAAGCTTGTGATTTGCGATTTGCCTATGCCCGAGTCGTGAACCAATTCCTGAGTCGTGAACGAGCCGTGCACTAGTCGTGTGCGGAGGTAAATTGCAAAGGGCAAGCTTGCGATTTGCGATTTGCCTATGCCCGAGTCGTGAACCAATTCCTGAGTCGTGAACGAGCCGTGCACTAGTCGTGTGCGGAGGTAAATCGCAAAGGGCAAGCTTGCGATTTACCTATGCCCGAGTCGTGAACCAATTCCTGAGTCGTGAACGAGCCGTGCACTAGTCGTGTGCGGAGGTAAATCGCAAAGGGCAAGCTTGCGATTTGCCTATGCCCGAGTCGTGAACGAGTCGTTCACCAAACGGCTCGCTCGGTGAACGGGTCGCAAAAGCAAGACGCGAGGAATTTGCGATTTGCGATTTCGTGTGGTATATCGTCAACTTTTTTTCCGAGATGGCAAATCCATATATACTTCAAAAAAAAAGTGGTATTTTTTTTTATTTCCCTCCAAAATAAGCTTGAAAATTCTAGCTTATTTGCTTATAAGCAATAAGCAATAAGCTCCCTCAAACACCACCTTATAAGCCCCAGCTATAAGCCTTGTTTGGCAACATAAAAAAATTGAGGCTTCTTGAAAAAGTAAGTCCCAGAAGACCTTAAACAAGAAGCTTTTTGAAGTGGCTTTTAAATAGAAGCTCAAGCCCTAGCTCCAACCCCAAACTCCAGCTCTAGCCTCAGCCTCAGCTACAAGCCACAAGCTCCAGCCTGTTTTTGCCAAACACACCCTACATGTAGCAGCTCAAAGAAAGTGTACCCTGTTTACTTTGACTACATCATCTATCATATCTAGTTATCTACCATGCCTCATACTTTTTCGTATTTCTTTATAAGACAAGTTACTCCCATACTTCTCATCCTCCATACCTCAATGTTGATATCTTTACATTTTAACACCTCCATCATATTCATTCCCAACACTTCTCATAATTCCGCATCCCTTTCTCCTCTCCTTTTCAACTTTTGGTTTTTGGTTACCAACCGAAACCTTGAATTGTTTATGTGTTTTGGTAACAAAAGAGTTTAAGTGCATGTAACTATTGGTTTACTTTTCTTAGTCAAAGGGTCCTATTTGGCTATTTTAAATTTAGCGTATTCACCGTTTAAGTTTGATAGTGTGTGGTTTGTTTTTGTTTGATTTGTTTATGTGATGTTTTTGATGAGTTAGTAATTTTTTCATGAGGTTTTCTGGTAGGTTAATGTTTAGGGGAGGTGTGTGTAAAGGTTTGTGTCATAGCCTTAGATTAAGAAAGTGATTTGCTGTTTCTGACAGGCCGTATATGGTGGTTGTTGTTGAATCTTGACGGTGTGAAGATGGAAGATAAAACATTTTTTATATACGTAAGTGTATTTATGGGTGGTGATTTGTATACCACTAAAATTATCTATACACCACTAATTATGCATTGCAGTGTTGTACAGTACAACACTGTAAAGCACAATTAGTGGTGTATGGATAATTTTAGGTAGTGTACGAATCACTCCCCATTATTTATTCATGGAATATAAAGGTATGAAAAAACAGAAAATAAAAGAACATAAAAGTCAAATAACACTTAAAAGAGGATGTTTTTTTGAAATGAATTGTTCGTTCTCTGATATTAGTGTTTTAGATATAAAGGTATTAGAAAACATAGATGGTATTATAATATTGAAAGGGTGATTATCAACATCCTATTATTGATTTTTTTTCCCTCTAATTCATTTACTGCAACTCAATGATTTACAACATTATCTATACCTATAATTGTCATAGCCTGAAACAATTGTGTGTAGAAGGTTATAATATTCACGATTTAATCATTCTCATTAGCACTTACAAATTAGATGTATGTTACGAAGATGCATATGTAAGATCAACTTTGCACCAACTTATACTTCAAAGTATATGTATATTATATTAGCATATTAATTATGTCATTAGTCTATTTTAATTTTCTTTATGAAGCTATTTACTTAGAGCATCTCTAGTGCTATGGACTTTACCATGTCCATAGTAGTGCCACATCAGATTTTTGCAGGGGCGGAGTTAGGATTTAGAAGTAGGGGGCAAAAAAAATTTTAAAATTATTTATTCATGTTTTAGGGGGGCAAAACTTATGAAATATCGCAAATACCTTTAAAAAAATTTCTTTTTTACATGTTTTGAGAATTCTTGGGGGGCAACTGCCCCCATGCCCCCCCCCCCCCCCTCTACCTCCGCCCCTGGCTTTTTGTAAACATCACATTCTATAAACTTACTCCTCTACTTCTATAAAATTCACCAAAGTTCATAACTAGGTCCCACTTCATTTTCATTATTATACTGACTAAATATCATTTAAAATATACTTTATTCTATATTTGTAATTATTTTATTTTTGAAAGGGGTTAAATTTTTACATGAGTCCACTAGTTTATTAGTAAACCATGTCCATGGAGATGGACTCAAGTTCATGGGGATGGACATCTTTTCATGGACTTTGTCAACTAATGTTATATGTTTTGGCGTTTTTGCATTGTGGATGGTCTTATATTTGATGGAAGATCGATGTTCGGATAGCTTCTACAGTTCTACTTAGATCTATATTTATTAAATTTACTCATTTAAGAAAATATTTTTTTAAACTCCGTCGCAACGTACAGGTGAAAAAAACTCATGTGAAACATTTTAGGATTTTTAAGATCTTTCGGTCCTTATTCGGATTTATGCCATATTTTCTTTTTTGTGAAAATTTTTCAAAGTATCTACAAACTTATATAGTGTTTGCGACTTTTAGGGATACTTGGGAATTATGGGATTAATTGCCCCGTAATCTGCTACATGAATCCGATGAAATTGAATTCTTCATGATTTACGCGGAATTTTGAGTGGATTGAGTACATAAATCCTTTTAAGTATGCTTTTGAAAAATCCAAAGATCAAAATTAACTAAATACAACTTCTGTTATCCAGTTTGATGATTTATTTGTCATAAGCATGAAATCTCGTCCATGTTACAACATTGATTTGTGCTAAACTTCTATAAGGAAATGTTTAAGGTTTTTTTTTTTTTTTAATTTCTCGTACGTCCCACATGATGATAAAAAGGTTTTTCTCACCTCCTCTGAGTCACAAGAACACAAGTGATTAAACTCATAGACAAGATAGACATGGGTGTTCTTTTATGTTTAATTAAGTTTCGATTCATCCCAATTACAAATTGTTGCCCTAAAACACTGTTTATGTTTCATATTTGATATCATCTCATGATAATAACTCATACGCATTGGGCCATTAGATATACAATGTCTCACGTTTTATAATCACATTTCGAGCTAACACGGTTAAATAGTTGCAACCAAAATCGTCTTTTAAGTATCTTTATCAAACACAATGCTACTTCATATATAAAATAAATATCAAGTTATATATCGACCACCTTTTGTAAATACAAAATACCACTCTTTCTAGTACTTCAAGACGAAGTATTTGTTCAAGCGACCAATCTTTATATGCACCACGACAGCAAATTAAACACACACTCATTCAATATACATATGACTGTGCCTAACTATACACGCACACATTCATGCATATATACATAGATACATACCAAAACTAATAATACTTCATCAGTGCACACACATATACATGCAAGCAAAGTCTTCTAACACCTCATATCCCTACTCTTCACAAAACGTTGATAAGCGGCAACATCAACGGTCCATACACTCCATCTCAAAGACATACGTGAAAGACAATGTTCATATTGACTCAATGGCTTGCCCTACTCTTCAATTGTCCATTTAAAGCTTCCATGGTTACAAGCCGTATCCCCCTCACCCACAACACAGCCATTTCAGACCCATCACACACAAAATGCACTTCTTTCTTCTTTAGAGTCACAACCCTAAAAACCCTTGACATGTCAGTGTCACCTTTCGCCCTACGTCGCTTCTGAAACTTTGGGCTTGGGCCAACCTTGGCATCCAAACAAACCACATTTCTCCTTTTTGAATTACCCCACCTCAAAACCCCTTCATTTCTAACCATTTTCAACACTTTCTTGTGTGGGCTTCCTTTCCCTCCCCTTGTGTGTTTCAACACATTGCCACCACCTAAAACCAGCACCCGAGCGAGCTCGTCTAGTATTACACACTCTGCAAGTTTCTCTGGGTGTTTTCTTGAAAGTGTTAACGCGGTTTCCCCTTTTGAATTCTTCATATCGCAAAAACACCCGTACGAAATTAAGAGCTTGCACATTCCCACATTTCCCTCTCTCGCTGCCAACATGAGGGGTGTGCATCCGTCCCCATCACGGGCATTTATGTCATATCCTCTGGTGGTCAATAGTTTGACTGCCTGTATATCTCCATATCTAGCTGCGTAGTGTACAGGATAAAAACCTTTTGCACTTTTACCCTTTTCGAGTGTAAACTGAAGCAATACCTTTTCGAACAATTCATAATTCTCATTCAATTTAGATAAAGAAATCGCATTCTTGCCATTTTTATTAATAAGCTTTACATCAGCTCCAGCATAAATGAGAAGTTTAAAGCCGTGAACGTTACCAAGCATGGCAGTTACCATAACAGCTGAGAAACCGTTGTTATCTTGATCGTTTAGGTTGATGTTTTCTCTGCCTAAAATAGCTTTTAAAGCTTGTAAATCACCTGAATGAGATACAAACATTAAAGGAGAAAAGATGGTAGTATTGCTGGAGATGGGGATCATTCCAGCATTGATACTATGTAGTACGGTTTGTTGAAAGGTCTTTGACCATTCATTTGATTCTGCAATTGACTGGGCAGACTGACCAGCCATGTTGACCAAACCGAAGTCAGCACCAGCTATGGTCAAGACTCGGAGACACTCTTCTCGCTTGAATTTTGCACAGATCATTAGAGCGGTTTCATTGTTGTTTGTAGATCTTGAATTAATGTCACAGCCGGAGTCTATCAGGTGTTGAAGAATAGATGGATACCCGAGCCGGGCAGCCATGTGTATTGCCCGGGATTCAGTATTTTCGGTGGTTTTGATTGGAGATTCAATGTGGGAGCCGCATTTTAATAGCATTTTGACAGCTCGTGTGTTGTTACAGAGGATGGCATGATGCAAGAGAGTTCTACCATTGTGATAAGTGTTTGGGGAAAGATGGTGCAGTAACAATTGCAATATGGTACCGGTTAATTCAAAGTACTCCACTGCGCACCAGGTGATGGCATAGGGCTCAGCTAGCCCTGCACCTACCCGAAACTCATCGCCTGAAGCTGTATCCCATGACCAAGCTCCTAGTTGGACCTTGGTGTCAACTTTCGCACCAACCTTATATTTAAAGGAAAACTGAATTTTGTTAGTTTCATGTAGAGATAGAAATATGACCAATTTACTTACACATGGGCCGGTTCAGTTTATCTTATATCTTTAACAGGTCAAAGGGGGTATGATATGAAAAACATAGCTTAAAAGAAAATAGGTATAGGTCAAATGGGTCGAAAGTCTCCCGAGGTGTCTTTTTATTGCATAAAACCTCCTAATCATTTTACTAAAAAGAAATACATTATTACAAAGAGCAATGATCTCTATAAATCATCAAGTGTTCCGGGTCAACTCAACTCGATCTGTTTCAGTGTGTACCAAATAATTATTCTAACTGACCCATTACCTAAACTGCCCAGTTTGGTACCTATGGTGTCATGTGAGTAAAATGACTCAGAAAAACATTATTGTAGAGCAACTTGATAGATAGATAGATAGATAACATATTGAATGATTTTGTGGGTCAATGGTTATTTTATTATTTACTAATAGTGTGTACATCTCATGTGCCACAGTTTGAATCCACGTGGTGTGTGTAGCACCAAACTCCTAGCATTGTTAACCTATTTACTTTTAACTAACTATTCATTCATTCCTTTATAAGGATAAGCATACAGAACATTCCAAAGATGCATGTTGGAATGTTTTGGACTTATTTGCAAATTCCTAGCTTCTTTTATTTCAAATATTAGTTGATGGCTGCATCAGGAATGACAAAATAATATTAAGATTGATGTCCAGTAGTCATAAATTATATCATTATTACAAGCAATAATCATCAAATGGATTAGAAAGATTACCTGCAATAGCAGGTGAACAATTGAGAACTGTCTGCTAACAACAGCAGCCACAAGGGCCGTGCAATCAATGTTTGTGTGAAGAGAAGGCTTAGATGACTGGAGGAGCACTCTAGAAGCTGCATTTACATCTACCCCACACTGTCATGCAAATCAAAACCATGATAATAATGAATACATTTGCAGTGGTTTCACAGAAATTCTATGATATGCTTTTAAGAGAGGACTCATGGTTATAGTGCTTATTGCATAATGCTAATCAGCAATGGTCACTTTGGGTCGTTATTCATCTCCAACGTGCCAATTGATTCAAATCAACATAAATTAAATAAAGGGGGCTAAACCTTTTTATTTGAACATTTAGTTTTTTAATTTTTAGAAAAGTTGCTTTTGTAATCATAGCTTGAGTCATGATTATCTCAAAGTATTAAACTATTATTTAAAAGTTGGGCAAAATCAAAGATTAATGGTGCAACCCTACCTGGTTCAACCCGAACCTGGCAAAGATTAATGGTGCAACCCTACCTGGTTCAACCCGAACCTGTCTGACCTGCACCTCAGATTAAGGTTTACCTTTAAGAGAGTATTCACCACATCTGTAAATCCTCTGCAGCATGCATTGACAAGAGCATGCTTGGATATGTGGGTGCGGATTAGATCAGAAGCCATAAGCAACTCAATAAATTTCCCACCTCGACCGTGACAACTGGCCTCTAAGAGAGCTTCCTCGCAAGCTGGCTGAGAGGCGCCAGCTTTGAGTAACATTTCAAGGATCTCAAGACGTTCCTCCCTAACTGCTGCTGTCACTGAAAATCCTCTAAAAAGTTTCTGATTCACATCAGCTCCGTGGCTCTGTAATAACATGATACAGTAAACCAAGTCATTTCGTGTAACAGATATAAACCCTGTTAGAGACATGATATATTAAAATAATAATAATAATAATAATAAACTTTATCGTATGTATTATATTGACCCAGGTTAATGTACATTAGTATACAACAAGATCACTGGATGGTACCAACAAACGTTCTTAAGGTTCAAGTGACATGGCCATACTCAAAGATACAAGTGCAGCTCGACTTGCAGACAGTATAGCATTAAACTAGATGTGACAAAAGGTGCAGTGGCATGTTGGGTTTTTTTTGGTAACAGGTGAGTGGTGACCCAGAACTCTTTCTTGAGTAATGCTACACGGGACTACTTACGTAGACCTAAAAAAAGACCTAATCTTTTGATTGGTTGAATACCTTCTCTCTCTGAATCTCATCCAATCAATTTTGTATAACTACCAATCACAACTTTAGGTCTAAATTTAGGTCTCCAAATTTAGGCCAACGTATCATTTTTCCACTTTTTGACCAAATTTCTATAATTTTTAACATTATTTGATAACAAAAACTATGTTAATTTTAATAATAACCTACTGCATCAATGTTATAATTTAGGAGACTCTATGCATCAAAATTAGACTTGGGACAACTTTTGACCGGTCTGACATGTTCCTTTTAAGCTAATTTTTAAGTTCCTATTCAATAAATTGGAGATTAAATGTGAACCAACTGAATCCATTCAAAATGGTTTGATATTGTCCCCTATATAATGAACTTGTTAGTCAAGTGAAAGGGAATGTATGAGCTACTGTCAGTATATCTTATGGCAGATAGACAGCACAGAGCCACAGAATGGGACTCCTGCACATAAACATTCTCTTGCCTGACATTATTGATGATAGAGATTTCAGGGAGACAAACCACATATATATCAATCAAAAACATGGACCTACCTTAGATAGGTCAAACTTTATGTTTTTTTGGACACATTATCTATGTTGTAACATTGTAACTTAAAGAATTGAGAGACCGTGGAATAGTATCGATTATTAGTATATTTTATGTAGATTTTTGTCAGGGTACACATGACTTGGTAAATATATAGATATTATTACTCAGAAGTCCAAACCATTTAATTAAACTGGCTCAAGAAGAGATTGCCATATGCCCATTACTTGCATTCATATACTAATACCAAATAACAAATAAAGATAGTATAGAAGATCAAACACAGTCTTTAATTTGGCTAGAGAAAGAGGCTACCATATGTCAATACTAAAATACGCACCTACCTTTGTTTGACTCTCTGTATTAGTATTTGGTTATTAAAGAGAAGTCTAAAATATGTTTTCTATGACAAGATACAAGAAATTTGCAACAGACCACAATAATACCATGGCGACCTTGTAGTAACAATAATGGGCAAATAAATCATTTTAGCTTGAATATTTCTCGCAGTTGATATGAGACTTAAGATGAAAACTATTCCAGTCAAATATATTTCTTCTTAAATCAAGGGCGGGGACATACTCGATCTACTCCTACAAGTTCACCATAAATCAGTAACAGAGGTCATCACATCTGTGTTGATAAAAGGAACGCCACTTAGGAAATTTTAAGTAGTTGTATAGCACTCCTCTCTTTCACGTCAACCAAAGAATGCAAAAGGTAATAATAGAACTTAAAGTTGAATCAACTGTTTAAGGGCATTATTTGTAACCCAGTAAAACCTCCTTCAATGCACCCCGTGTTATGAAATCTGACCCAAACAAACACATAAAACAATAGCAACACCTGGCACCCCACACTCAAATCAGCATGAGTTTAGGGGTTTTAACGAGCTACTAGAGCTCGAACTCGATTCAAGTTCGAATGATGCCCGATCGATAGTTTATGCTCAATTTGTTTCATGATCGAGCTGATATTTTGATATCAGGCTTGTTTAGTTTAATTATTTCAATGCAAACGAGTTGCTTGACTTTAACTAGTGGAACGAGTTTAAGTTATGTAAGTATTTTGTGTTTAAACTTTTAAGACTTAATATAAATGTAACTAATATAATTCTAACACAGAACTTCGAGGATAAATGAGCTAATGTGAGCTTGATGTCGAGCTATGAAACAAGTTTATTGAGCTTGAAAATTAGTTCAATATAAAAAATTCAAATAACTAAAAACTCATCGAGCTCGAACAATAAAGAGATTATTGCTGGAACTCGAACACAATTATTAAATTTATTCAAACTTGACCACGAGCTCGAGCAGGGTAATTACCAAACGAGCCAAGTCAAGTTTTCTGATACTCAATTCGGCTCGGATCGTAAACAACCCTAAGCTCAACTACAACCAGGTCATCCTCTCAACCATCAGAGTCCCCAACTCAAGAAGCATTTAAATACTGTTGTATATTTATAATTTGTTTCTTCTATATACCTGATAACACATAGTTATTCTTAACTAAATACTGTCTTCACATATACCACAAAGCAACCTCTGATAAATCATCATAGAAATAGAAACTTATAATAAATTTAATTAATAGGTATATAAACTGTAATTAAATATATGTTTAATATAACAGAGATCAAAAATATTATACCAGTAAGTTCCGAACGAGAGTCAAATTTCCATTATGAACGGCAACGAACAATGGAGTGACGTCAGTTTTGAACTCCTGGTATTCAAATCGAACAACATTTGGTGATTCGTCACAACAGATCACTTCCGCCATGCGCAATTTCAACGAAATAGCACCGACGAAATTAACGTCGATAAACGGATCGTTAATGCAATCTAACGCCGAATTGAGATCGTTAGATGACGAAGCTTCGAGAAGGCGTTGAGAAACATCTGCTTCGTAGTCTACCGGAAACACCTGTTGTTTACCGGCGAGGAAGCTTCCACCGCTGCCGGAGTGACTGAATATCGTCATTTCCGGTAACAAAAAAAAACAGCTAATTGGTTCGTCACTATATCGGCAGTTTTATACGAGGAGAAAATTGAATGAAGCGAGCGCCAAAGATAAGTGACTGGACAGTGTGTTTTATAGGAGTTTTCCACTTTATTGTCAATTTGTCACACTAACTAAATTAAATTGAATAATTCATTATTTAAAACTCAAATAAATAAATGCAGTGAAAGAAGGAGTTACAGCACCTCCAACAATAGCTTTTTTCACACTGTGTTCTCAAGATAGTTATATGGTGGAAAGGAAGTGAAAGGATTGAAAAACAAAATTGTGTTCTTGAGTTTTTCTAAGCAAGGAAAGGAAAAGAAGGGGAGGGAAGAAGAGGGGAAGGTCAAGTGTAATTTTCTTCCAACATATTCCTTTCACTTTTGGGATGATTAGGAGAGAATCATTTCTCTTCCATTCTTTTCCCTTCAACTCAAGAACACAAATGATACATTTATCTTCCTTTCTTATCCATTCCTTTCTTTTCTTCTTGGTTCACTTCTTTTCTTTTCCACTTAATTTTATACTCGAGAACACAAAAGCTTTTTTTTTTGTATAAAAAAGCTTTTTGAGAAGCTTTTTATCATCGGAGTAAAGACTTTATTATTGTAAAACTTGAGGAATTTCAAGTCTTTGAGTAAAAGCTTTTTTTATTTTTTTTTTGTGTAGATTTTGAAAACAAAAGCTTTGAAAGTTTTTCTTCATTGGACACAAAACTTTTTTTAAAGCTTTTCTACTAATATGTTATGAATTTTACAAAAAAAAAACTTTGTAAAACTTTTAATCAATGTGGATGCCCTTAGAGGTGGGTTTTTATTTAAAAGCTACTTTAGATAGCTTTCTTGTTTAATTATATTTGATTTTTGAATAATGCTATTAAATTAAATAAATTATTTTTATATAGGGTGATGTTCAAATGAGAATAGTAATTTGTGTGAGAATGAAGGAACCAATGATATTGTGCTATGTGAGAGAATGCTCCACAAGTACAAAACTCATTTACCCCCAAAATCAATTATCTCACAAATGACAAATCGAAAAATTATGAAAATTGCACCATTAAATTCAGCGCCTTCTTTTCTTCGATTTGACGTCCCTCAAGGCATACTTTCGACGAGTTTTTTTCTCATCGTTTTTGGTGGGTTTCACATTTACTAACACATGTGTTAAAGTGTTGCGTTTAGGGTTTAGGGGTTTGGGGATTAGGGGTTAGGGTTTAGGGTTTATGGTTGGGGGTTTAAGGTTTCGGGGGGTTTGGGGTTTCACCCCGAAACCCCAAACCCCCAACCCTAAACCCTAACCCCTAAACCCCAAACCCTAAATCGTAAATGCTTTACAAAACTCTAAACCATAAATCATACTAAACCCTAACCTTAAACCCTGCTAAACCCTAACCCTAAACCCTATCCCTAAACCCTAACCCTAACCACAAATCAAATGTACAACCAATCACTAACACATGTGTTAATAATTAGTAAAACCCACCAAAAAATGAAAAAAATTAAAGTTGTCAAAAGTATGCCTTGAGGGACGACAAATCGAAGAGGAGAAAACGCTGAATTTAATGGTGCAATTTTCATAATTTTTCGATTTGTCGTTTGTGAGATAATTGATGTTTGAGGTAAATGGGTTTTGTACATGTAGATCATTCTCTTTGTACACATGGCACAATATCATTGGTTTTCTCATTTGCACTCAAAATTGATGTACTCTTTTTATATAGGGTGGTGATTTGTACACCACCAAAAATTAGCCATACACCATTTTTATGCATTGTCGCATTGTATTGTACAACACTGTAAAGCAGCTTTAGTGGTGTATGGCTAATTTTTAGTGGTGTACAAATCAACACCCTTTTATATAATACAAAAGTTTGATGATTAATAAAACCCGATTGAAATTCACTTCATTAAGGCGTTTGATTCATACACTCTCCGTTAAAAAAAAAAGTATCAAATCTGGAAAATACGGGCATATACAAAGTGATGCAAGGACTTTTTTTTTAATATTTTTCGTTGTGTTTTATACACCAGTAATAATTCTCACAAATAAATAATTGGGATAACATCTATTCAAATGACTTCACATATATTGGATGTCATTAAAAAAAAATACTCGGTCGTATAGCACGAGTTACAATTTTTTTTTTAAACTGCAGACTACCCATAAAATAAAACAAATACAAAGTATCAGAATATAAGCATACAACCGAAGGAGTCACGAGTTACATTTTGTATCTATAGAATTTTCTCCTTATTTTGCATTTGCTAAATGCCTAATTCATACATTTAACTGTCCGAAACATTTTTTTTCGTAAACTAAATGACTCTCTAATTAACTAGTATAATTGTACACTAAAGAAGTAACTCATGTACTCAAAATGTATGAAAAAAATATGTCTAGAAAAAAATTTGTGACACATATAATAATAAAAGATAATTTGAGAACAAATAATGATGTAAAACATAAGTTAAATAACTAAACATTTTTTTAATAATCATAATCATTATATATAAATTACATTTTCGATCATCATTTACAAAAATGATTTGACGATTGGAATATATTAGTAATGATGATCGGACGGTTGTTGACCTATGTTGGGATCACTTGAATCGCTTCACAGCTACTACTCCATTTGTTGTTGTTCCATAAAAACGAAATATTATTTAATTAATATTAATCTATTTCTTGGTTTAATAAGTCTAGGTCTGCCATTTGTGTTAAGCTTACTCAATACTCAACATATAAACGACTGATTCTAAATTATCTGTTATACAAAAAATTAGTTAAAATATTATGTTAGGTTTATTTTTCTTTTCTCTCTTCAAATGATATCATTATAGTACGTGGAAGGTTCTCATAAATGATGAGTTGTATTTTGAGGGCAAGAGGGCATGATGACACACGATTACAACTATTAAGTAAGTGTGCGACTCCGTATGAGGACCTCTACTACTTTGAGAGGAGAATCGTTGGTTTGACCGATTTGATCAAATTTGAAAAAGTAACTCGGATTCGGCAAGAATCTCTTTAATTTTAATGATCTAACGGTTCAGATTTGTTTTATTTTAACAACACAAAATGTAGTGTGCACGTGAAATGAAGTGTTATAAATCTAGATCGTTGATCATAAAAATCAACCGTTGTTATCGTTTGTGCATCCTTCCCTTGAAAATGCAACTGATCTTCTGGTCATACGCCTTAAAAGTTAAAATATTATAAAACCCAAAATTCTATCAATATATGTGCAACATCAAAACATATGACAAAAAACCAACAACTAAAGTACAAGATCCTGAGAGTGAGACTATGCACCAGAATTTATTTTTTATAAGTTTTAAATGTTAATCGATGTATAAATTCAGTGAGAATTTATTAAGTTGTCTTGTGGATATATTAATTATATCCTTTTTGTACCTTCAAAATCAAAAAAAAAAAAAAAACACATGCGAAGGGTTTAGTGTGGTTGGTGAGTCCTTGATAAAAGAAGGCATTATAACAAAACCCATTGTAGTATAATTGCTTGCTTTTGAAGCTTAACCATTTTGAATCTATGATATAAGTATGCTCCATAACAAAACACATAACAATATAATCTGAATTTGCTTGATTTTGAAGCTTGAATTTTTATTTATATTATAATAACAATAAATATTATTGTTATCCTAATTTGGGACTTTATAGGTAACCCACACTTTAAGCTTTGGTTTATGTTATCCCACCACATTTTGCTATAAAGTGAGACATAAAAGAACAGTACAAATTTTCTTTCATACGTTATTTAGTTATGGCTCAAATCAATAATTATTATTATTATTATTATATTTTTTTTTCTTATGATATTAGAAAGTGCGCCTTTTGTAAGATTGGATTAGAGCACACGGAGTGCCTCTATCATCCTCGCCGTTTTCCCATCGAAAACGCCAGAGCCCGACGTTCGGCGCTCCATGCCGGCGTTCCGGCTCGGCGTTTTCGTCCAATGTTTTGTTTCAAACGCTGAAGATTCGACCGTTTTCTTTTCTTTTTTTTTTATTTTTTTTTTCCAAAAATGGGGCCAACGGTTAGATTGAAAAAAACAAAAACAAAAAAGTTTTGAAAATTTTTGGAAAATGAGCCGTTTGAGGAGCGTTTTGGTTGACTTTTTTTGACTTTTTTTTTTCAAAAATGTTTCTTTTTTACACTATAAATACACATATCACTTCCACCATTTTTTCACACCAAAACATTCATCTTCTTCATCTTTTTCTATCTATGTACAATTCTTAAACTTTCAAAATGTCTCAAAACCCAAACTCGAACGACCTAAACAACCCATACAACCTCCATTCTACTTGGAGCCCATTTACGCAAAGCTACAACCAACAAAACTACAACTCACAAACACCACAATCATCTTCATACAACCCGTATCCACCACAAAGTTACATCCCGCCACCACAAACTTACAACCCGGCACCACAAACACCATCCACCCAAACACCGCAAATCACACCCGAAGCTTATCAAGAATTTTTGTTATGGAAGCAAAGTCAAGAACAAGCACCTTTGGAGCATTCGGTTGAGGGCGAAACACCGACGCCTTCTCGTCCAAAAAAACAAAATCCAAAGCGGTGGACTCGCCAAAAAAAAAGAAAATATATCCCGTTCGCAACTTTTGGTCATCCAAAGAAGAGCTACTTTTAGCTCAATGTTGGATTGCTATTTCGGAAGACTCAAACCGGGGCATCGACATTAAAAACGACTCTTTTTGGTACTTGGTTATGGACAAGTACAACAAGCGTGCAGATATGGAAAAAGTGGTCGAACGGGGAAAAAACGCGTTGTCGTCTAAGTGGACGTATTTGAACAACCGTTGTCAAAAGTTTCAAGGTATTTGGTATAGGTTGGGTAGAGAAAATCATAGTGGTGAGAAAGACGAAGATTTTCGGTTGCGGTGTTTGGAGACTTTGGGGTATGAGGCGAAATCGACTTTTGGCCACGAGCTCGCGTGGAATTTTTTAAAAGATAAACAAAAGTGGTTGGTGCCCGACCCGGTTGTAGTCGGCCGTAGGAACAAGCGGAGGGAGACGGTTGACTTGGAGAACATAGTCGTGGATTTGGGGGATGATGAGGAAGATGAAGTAAACCCGAACGCCTCCCTTTTTGGTGATGATGTATGTCGTGCCCCCAGCAGTCACGGTCGTTGTCGCGACTGACGAGAGCACGACGGGGTTTAGTTTTAAAATTTATATTTTGCTGGGGACCTAAGTTCTACTAGAGCTGTATAGCTGAAGTATGACCTAGGGTCGTTCTAAAGAGTTAATCGTATTGGGAAACGACTTGTCGGGACAAACAGTTCAAATTAGCGATGGTTTAAAAATAGTTTTGAGTGGGGGTTTATACTTAGGTCCTAATTAAATTTAAACTAATTAAAAACAGTAATTAAAAGCGGTAGGTTGAATCAGTATAAGGGGACTTGTGTTTGTTATGACTTCGTTAGCTTTTACGTGGGGTGATGCTGTATTTGGGGTTTTATATTTGAAAACGTCTTTTAAGATTTGTGTCTTGCGTTCACGTAGATACCTTGTGGTGTAAACACTAGCACCCTACTGATCAGGTCAACCGATCAGTATGTCACTGAGTACTAGGCTGTCAGGATTCTGATCAGATCGGACTGTCTTGAAACCCTCCTCACCGTCTCTTGTGACGAGACTAGGTGACCCTCCAGATGGGGTGCAGGAATAAGGCGACAGTCCGCAATTTATCTACTGATATTTCTTAACACAGACAGAGATATCTAAGCTAGGCAAGGCATTTAAGATTTAAGACAGGTGGTGACTGATTAACATATACATTAATGGTTGTGATTGAGTTCAGAGATATTCGGCTGTGATACAGTCTTCGACCCACAGGGTTTTCCACAGTTTGTATGTAATTGTACTGCACGGGAGGTGTTTCCAATGTTATACTGTGTATTCACCCGTATTACGGTCTTTCCTGGATCACAGACTATGCCAGGATGTAATACAGTATACAGCCTTTGACCTTTCCAAGGTTTTCACATGTTTGTATTCCACCAAAGGTGTTTCCAACGTTATACCGGATACTCAGTCGTTTTAGGGCTTTAACTGGATTACATACTTTACAGCCATCTGAACTCAAATTATCTAAGTTTGTATTACAGTAAAACCATCTATGATAGCTAAACATCCCGTTCACTTTAATGATTCAGTCCCAATAAATCCCTGATTAATTCACGGTGTACTATACGATAGTTTAAACAGTATTTCCACTAGTTACAAAATCAGACCATGTTTATTTTAGAAAACATAGATAGGTAGTGACCGTCTGAACAAGGTTAGTTACTCCTTGTCATAAAGGTTCTAATAACGTTTATTGGAGGAAAGGCGATAGTTTAGTTTAAAATCATAAATGTATATTTAACAGTACACCGGTTTTCAATATTTAACAATTGGGATCATTATTCCACAACGGATTGTGCCCACGACTTTCATAGCTTCCACGTTCCGTACTACACACATTCGTGATGTTTCCAGCGCTATACAAATGAAAGCCGTATAACGTTACCTCCGTTGTTTCATAACGATGTTATCCCAATTGTATTTAAAGTAGCATCACCCCAAATATTAACAAGCTAACTACATCATAACAAACACAATAGCTAATCTACTCACTAATCATGGCAATGTATCATAAATCAAACATAATAATAGCATGTAACATTATGAAAGATAAGGATAGAATTAACCGAAAGTAATGCGTAGATTGAATAGTAGCTGAAAGATTATACGGACAGAGCTCCGAAATATCTCGAACAATATTACAAAGGAGATCCTCCAAGAATTCCAACTCTATTACAAAAGCTACCCTACTAATCCTCCTCTAACTCCTAAGAGTAGTGCTAGAGAGAGGATGCTAATTACCTACTAATTCTCATCTAACTCCTAAGAGTAGTGCTAGAGAGAGAATGCTAACCTAATTCTAGAGAGAGAAATGAGAGAAATGAGATGAGAGGTGTGTGGAAATGAGAAATGGAGGTTAGTATTTATAGGGAGAGAGTGAAAGCCTTGGTACAAGTCTTGAAGCATCAAATACAAGCATCAAAGCAGCATACGGGACAAGCGGACCAAGGGGGGTCAAACGGCACCTCACAAGGCAAAAGGCCCCGTATACGGCACCCTAGGTACCGTATACTGAACTTAAGGTGCCGTATACGGCACCCTTGGTGTAGGGGGGGGGGGGGGGGTTGGTGCTCCATTTGGCCTCCGCTGATTCCTCGGTTGCTTGGTTCGTCCGTATCTTCTTCGTTTGGGCTCCGATTTGCTTGATTCTTGAGCCGTTGGCTTCGTTTTTCCGTTACGCTTCTAATGACACTGAGTTTTCCAAATTTGGAAGTGTTTGACTTTTGCGTGTGTAACACCCGCCAACTTAGGGCTTTAATTAGTGCCTAAGCTACTTGTAATTATGTGTATTTAGTTTTGTAATACTCTAAATGTATGTAACATTTTGGTGTAATTACATACACGCATACGCGATTTGTTTAAATCGAACACTTGTAAACCGGACGAGGTCCGATGCTAATTAATATGGACGTTGGTGACAAACCTTTAAATAATGTGGAATTATCCAAACAAATATTATTTGTATTAATATATTGTGAAAATATATTACACGTATATCGTATCATTTAAAACACTCCAAAAGTAACGAAAGCACACGAAACACGCCCAACAAACGAGAATAACCCAAGTTATATTTTTATAATCCCTTATTAAGTGTTTTGATAAAACGCTCCATTTAGAAATATTTTCGATAAACTTTAACATAAAACGCGGAACAAACATTTAATCAATCGCAAAAAGTAAAGTAAATTGAGAAACAAGAACACGTTAGCCCGAGACCCAAATGGGTCGGCCAAACCCGCGGAGCCAACCCAACCCGCGACCCATGACCCAACTACCTTAAAACCCCTTTTGTTGCTCCATTTTCCCCATTTCCACCAACTTGAAACACACACTCTCCTCCTCTTTGCTCTCAAAACCGCAACTCCAAACCACCAAAAACACCACCGAAATTCGTTCATCATCATCATTAGGAACAAGCACAAGGATCACCATCACGAGCTCTACCTCTCCATCTCTTTCGTTTTCGATTTTGAGGTATGAAACGTTAAAACTCTTTTAAATTACTTGTAACACTCTTATTTACATGCTAGAACATTTCCCCAACGAGTTTATGTCCAAAAACCGACTTAAAAAGCCGAATTTTAGAGTTTTACGCGAACAGCCCGTCTCGCGAGTCGAGATCTGTTCGTCAAACGAGGCGAGTCGAGATTCGACTCGCGAAGCCATCCTGCGAATCGGAATCACCAACGAACCGAATCGACCCGCGAGTTGACTTGCGAGTCGAGTTGACCCGCGAGTCGAAATTGACTTGCGAGTCGAGTTGCCCGGTGAACCGAACTGACCCGCGAGTCGAGTTGACCTGCGAGTCGAGTTAGCCTGCGAGTCGAGTTCTCCCAGCTCGGTTCGCAGCCCACTTTGTTTTTCGAACCCGAATTCAATAATAAAAGCACTAATATGAACTAAGGTTTATCACTTGATTTTACACCGAAATTAAACTCCAGATGCGATTTTTAATAAAACAATGTAGTAGAAATAAAAATTTTCCAAGCTGACCTGGCAGCTCGACCCCAGCCAGGGGCTCTGCCCCTTGGACCCCGCCAGGGGCTGCCGCCCCTTGGACCCCGCTACCAGGGGCGCTGCCACCGGACCCCCGTCATTAGATGTTGTAAATACTTTTCACACTAAGTGTCAAACACTTACAAATAACGAAACCTGATTCAACGATACTTATAATAATAGCACTTTTGGATTATTATTACAAACCGTCACCAACGAGCCATACTTGTTTTCAAACTACAAACGAATTACTAAACGAACATTTGGACATTTCCTAGTTGAGTGGACAACTAGCATGGGTGGTCTTTTAAGACACCGACTTATTTACTTGTTTACTTACGACCTTGTGCGTTTCGGACGCCAGAAGGTTGCAGGGTTCGGAGAACCACTTACGGACTTACATCCGCATTACTTGTTTGATTTCCCAGACATACTTACTAGACTCAGGTGAGTCTTACAGCCCCACTTTTAATGTTTTTATACTTTGGGGTGAGATACTTAGCAACTGTTTTACATATGAACACAATGTACTGAACTGATTACTCTACTTTTACACACAACGCATGAGTTACTTTTATCCACTGAAAGCCTCCTATTCGTAAGTTGTTAGTTATGGACTTAAGCGCGATTACTAGTAGATGGATCCATTTGGGACTGACAATCCCTGCCTGGGGTGGTAGCGCCACCACGTACTGATTTACACGTAGAAACAGGCATATTAGTATTTGTTACATATGAATGTGCGGATAGCACTCACGGGGGTACGTGATATATTCACACTACACGGTTAAGCTTCAACTTATGAGCTCATGGCACTGTACTGATTTACTGATTTACTTACTTTGCTTGATAGCAATACGGGTACATACTTGTGGTTCATAACGCTTATTTAATACTAAACCTGTAAGATTCACCAACCTTTTTGGTTGACACTTTTTAGCTTTGTATCTCAGGTACATCGACGGAGTTGGATCACCCCTGGACACTAGCTAGAGTCGCATGATTTCTACTTTGCATTTAACGGAGATTCTTAGCATTATCTTTTGTATATTTTGATGATGTAATAGAATCTCCCGCTATACGCGTGGGCTCTAGGGAACTACATTTTTGTAACTGAAAACACTATGTTTTCAAAACATTTATTATGTGGAAATGTAACTATTTTATAAACTTCGCATATAGATGTCGTTTGCTTTACTTTGTGCTGTGATATTTGATTAGTAACATCCCAAAGCTTGCTTCCGCCAACAGTGAAATTTGGGGGTGTTACAGCGTGTTCCGGATGACGATCGGCGAGCTTCCAGACTGTGTATCTTCTCTGTCTTTCGTCCGTTTCTTCTGATTCTTTCACCTCCGGTCTTGGATTTCCCTATGGAATTATAAAATATGAATTAAGATCTAATTCCATAAGTAAATTAAGAAGGGAATATTTGAGGTGACATTATTTGTCTCGTTTTGCGTGATAAACGGATGTTTTTGGTGATTTTAACAGCAATGCCTATAATTGGAGCACTTTGGTGATTTTAAGTAAATAATAGATGTTTTAAGATGATTTCACCAAATATAAGTCCAATAAGTGCAGAATAATGTGCCTAAAAACATGACTTTTTAGGTGTCACACCCCCTATTTCGGGTTGCGGAAGCGAATCGGGTCGGGGCGTGACTAATCAATAATCAGGCACCAAAGTACAAGCAAACGACTCTAAATGAGACGTATTGAAAATAGCAATTACATTACCAAAATAAGTTTTACAAAGCTGCGTAATTTATAAAAAAATTTCCAAATACTTAATTTGAAAATACAAATGTAAATGCAAAGTGGTCCCAAATGATTGAAAGCATGCGACTCGAGCTAGATAGCTTATCCTGCGGGCCATCTACTGAACAACCCTACTGTTGCTGTGTACCTGAGAATGCAACACTAAAAAGTCAGCTATAAAGCTGGTGAATCTCACAGGTTTAACATGAACATTGATGTGATCAATATGTTTATTTGACGATAATAAGATATCATGATTGAGCAATAGATTTTTGAGACTATAGATAAACAATGATTTGAATCAACACAAGTTTTCTAAACAGTAATGAAATTTAAAAGTGGTGAAACCTATGCAAGTTTCGTATCAATATGAAATGTAACAGTGGTGAAACCTACGCGAGTTTCGTTTCAATATGAAATGCAACAGGGATGAAACCTACGCGAGTTTCGTTTCAATATGAAATGCAACAGTGGTGAAACCTACGCGAGTTTCGTTTCAATATGAAATGCAACAGTGGTGAAACCTACGCGAGTTTCGTTTCAATATGAAATGCAACAGTGGTGAAACCTACGCGAGTTTCGTTTCAATATGAAATTTAACAAACAATGGATAAGTTAATAATTAAATTAACTAACCGAATAACATATGATCACGAAAACAATTTGTGTTGCATCTCCCCCGATTATTAAAACATGTAAACATTGAAAATGGGGCCGTTAGACTCACCTGTAGGTGCTAGCGTTCCTAACGAGCATAATCTCCAATCCGTAACCTCTTAATGTCCTAAATATGCGACATTATATATTTGTAAGTGGATGTTTAAATAAACTGTCCATAAGTGTTTATCTAGTTAATTATATCCAAGAATTCGATAAGTGTTCTTCCAATTTGATTATGCCCAAAGTTTTCGGTTTGTATTTGTTTTCGAAGTTTATAAAAATGTATGGCCCGTTGGTGGCAGATCGAAACTATATTTCAAAAATACAATTTTATTTGTTTTTGTATAAAAATACTTTGTATTTTTCGTATATAAATAGTTTGTTCCATTTCGTATAAATATACATCGTATTGTTATCATATTGTATTAAAAAAAAAATTCACGAATGGTTGTTTTCGTTACTGTGGTTAAAAGTATTTATTTATTTATTTATTATTATTTTTTTTTTTTTGTAGAATCTTATTTTTTTAGCAACATTGAAATGGCGTCACTAAACAATTTAGCGACACTTAATATTGAGTACTTTCATTTTTTTTTTAGCGACACTTGATGTCGTCGCTAGACAACTTAGCGACGCTTATCAATTAGATAAGTTATGTCCTGTTCCGGGTTGGCCCCCGGGTCCGGGTCGACCCGCCGGTTCTTTTTGCGTTTCTCAGCTCCGATTCAACAATTAATTCACAAAATGATTTCTAATCCAAAATCCACGCATAATAATCGATTATAATCATTAATACATGAAGATTTCAAGTTTTATAACATATAAATCAGGGGAAATTCGGGGTGTTCTTACGGATGGGAAAGAGGTCCGATTATGATGATGGTGTTGAAGAGGTAACGATGGTGATCCACTGCTGTCGTGGGTTGTTGTTGATTCTCGCAAGATGAGGGTGGTCCGAAAGTGGTGGTGGTTCGGTTGTGGTGGTGTGCCGAGAGGGAAGATGAGACAAAGCTAGATGATGATGTAAATCGATGATGATGATATGGTGCTACTGCTCCTGCTGCCTCTCGATCTGCTGCTGTAGCTGCGCCGGTGGTGGTGGTGGTCCTCGGTGGTGGTAACCGAGAGGAAGGAGGTAGGTTTAGATGATGATCGGTGATATAGAAGAAGAAAATGATGATGTTTATTTCATGTTGCTGCTGTGGTGCCGATTTCGTTCTTGTTATTGTTATCAATTTTTGTTGTTGTTCTTGGATGGAGATTGAAGAAGAGACATAGATATGAGATAGATGATAAATGAAAATGGAGAAGAAAAAGAAATAAACAAAGGGGCGTTGGGTGGGTTTAAAGTCAACAAGACCAGATCCAAATTTTTAGGGAATAGGGAAGGCTTTTGTCTCCCATTTGCAGTACAAAAAGCCCATGTTCGGGTACCCGATCGTTAAGTAGTATAATGTTTTCAAATGATAAATTTCTAAAAATATAATCGTTTATATTTTTAATCGAAGTCTTTTATAAAAATACTTTTAATGTGATACAAAATTACGTCTGTATTTTACTTTGAACTTACGGATAGTTTTTTTTTTTTGTATTCTGTCTGTTTCGTATTTACACAATTATTAAATAATCGTTTTATGTTATATATATACATTTATATATATAATACTTGTTTACTTTGGTATTGAGCGTATGTGATACGCGAAATAAAAGTTTAAATTTGGAGTGAAATTTGGGTCATTTTTGACCGGGTGTCACATTAGGTCACATCAATGAACACCCACGGCCACCCGGAAAGTCAAGGCGGGCTAAAAGTGCCAAAACATCGTCCGACACTTCTACCAAAAGTAGCACGCCTTCGTTTGATGAGTCGATCACTCAAAAGTTTCAACAATTGACTCAAACCAAGGCGACTGTGTATCGGACCCGAGATCTCATGGAAGCAATGCGGGTTTTGAAGATGACAACGGATGGTTTGTCGGAAAGTGACGCATGGTTTTTGAACATGGAAAAAGAGAAGATTCGGGAAAGGCTCGGGTGGAAGAAAGCGGGTGAGGGTGGCTCGGGTTCGGGTGGAATGTCGGGTTCGGGTGGTGGATCGGCTTCGAAGGATGTTGATGGGTCGGACTCGGATGAAGACTAGATGGAGTTTGGTTTAGTTCCATTTTATTGTATTGGTTTTAATATTATTGCGTTTTAGGACTTTTTATTTTAATTATGTATTTCTATTATGTATTTTTAGGAAGTTTAATTATGTATTTTTAGGAAGTTTAATTAATGTAATGAAGTGTGTTTTAATTAAATGTTAATTGTTTTATTTATTGTTCTTTTATTTGTATTTAATTTGATTTTTCAAAAAAATAATAATAATAATTAAATAATTACGAGAACACTGACAATAACACTGAAACTCAATGTTAACCAATACTCCACTTTTCTGTTTCAGTGTTCTGGTTAAGTGTTCCCGAGAATACTGACCTGAACACTGAAACAGTGTTGAGCGCTCCTTGTACTCTTAGATTAGATTAAGGATGTGTTTTGGTTTGTTTGAAATAATCACTATGAGTACGGAATTAATAGTAGAGTGAAATGGGAATGGATATTATTTTTAAACCCATCACTCTATATGCCCATGTGGGATTTAAGAAAACCTATTTAAAAGGTTTCATTCTCAATTTTTAGACCCACACCTATTAACCAAACACTATATATCATTCTCATTTTCATTCGCACTCCCACATAACAAAACCTGTAACCCAAACACACCCTGAATATATTTCCATATAATTAGTTGATATTATGCCACCTCATTTTTTAATTAAACTTTTTGTAAATAATTTCAATTTTTGTATATAATAGTAATGATTAGTTTAGGGTGTGTTTGAACAACAAAGTAGTTGGAGCTGGAGCTTGTGGCTGGAACTGAAGATTGTAGCTGGGAATTTTAGTGGCTGAGAATTCTTTTAGAAGCCACTTGAAATAACTTTTATAAAAAGAGATTCTAAGGGATTATTTTCCCAACAACTCTATCCTTTTCATGTTACCAAACATGGTTTAATATTAATAAGGGCTTGAGATTCTTAAAAATAGAATCCCAATCTCCTATAATTTTCTAAAATCTATGGTGCCAAACACACCCTTAGATACGAGGTTGTTTGAAATGTTAATGATTAACTAATGATGGCAGAGATTGCTTCTTGTTAGACTTCTCCCAACGGTGATACAAACTAACGCGTTAATTTTTGTCAAATCAGTACCACGTCAGCAGTTTTTAAAATTGACACAAAAATGACATTTCAATGCCAACAGTGAAGATCACTTCTATTTTTTCTGGACCCCACATAAACACACACTACTTACTTTATTTATTTAAAACACAAACTTAAATAGAACATTTTCATTAAAATTAAAAAATTACATTTAATAAAAATAAAACATTACAATTTTTTTTAAAAAAATACAACTAATTTAAATCCCATATACCTCTAAGAAAAACTCATTCAAATAACTAAAAGGTTTTTGGTTTTTGGCCCATTTATCATAATAAACCAATTTCAAGCCCAACTATTTATTAATCCTAGTATATCTATCATCCTCATCGTCCAAGCTTCATCCTTCCCACTCCATTCCCTGCGATTGAAAAAAAGAAAAGGAAAAAAAAAACACAGAGCTAAAAACATAAAAAAAAATAAGAAAAGTTGGGCCCCGCTCACTAACGCTCTCTCTCCCGTCGCCAAAGTGACGCTCCAAACCAACGGCCTGCTACCGACGACGTCGGTTTCGTCGGTTGTAGCCGACGCCCGACTGACACAACCGTTGGGATGAGTTTTAGCAACCATATGATCAACGGCCTTGTGCTTGTGGGGTCTAGTGTTTTCATCATCAATCTTAAATTACTTTATTCTTAAAAACTAAAATCAAAATAAAATAAGAGAAAGTTACATAAATCTTGATTTTGGTTTGCTACAAATTTCACTCACTGACAGTCCTTTAACTAATTTAATTACACCGATCATTATTTCTTTTGAAACTTGCACGCTAATAGTTCTTTACACTAACGCTTGTTAACTCTCCGTTAAAAAATGCATTGTATGTAAATTTGTTTATTCTTTAAATTTTTTTAGTAAATTATAAATTATAAAATCTAACATATATATAAGTACATTATTAGCTGCACATAACATTATTTTCATTCCCTCATTATATTTATCATCAAATTTGATCATATACTCCTCTAAAACATCAAATTTTATATTCCACCACTCAAATTAACGGCCATCTTTCTTCACCTAGATATACATTTGTGGCTTAATTAGTTTCACTTTTCAACATCATTTTACTTTGAAGCTAGAGTCATCGGAATGGATGCAAAAGAGAAGAAATGGTGGCCACCAAGTCATGATAAGATAAGATGAGTGAGTGACGGTTGTGAACTATAACATTTAATATTTAAATGTAGAAGATGAACAATTTGATGATTAATTTGCTAAGTGATATGTGAAAAATAAAAATGATATTTGTGCACCTAATAATGTATTTATACATAATTTAGATTTTATAATTTATATTTACATAAAAAAAAACTACACACGTGGTCCTTTTTTAACGGATGGTTAACAACCGTTAGTCTAAAGGACTATAGACGTAACAACTTTCAAAAGAAATGATGATCGGTATAATTAAATTGATTAAAGGACTACAAGTGAAATTTGGACCAAACTATACGGACAGTTTATGTAATTTTCTCATAAAATAATGATAAGTCACTCATAAAAGGTTTGTATTAGTCGTTGGATTTAGAATTTGGGGGTCAACCGTAGTACGAGTATCTCAATTTCTATAAACTTGTAGCATGAACAAAGAATGCAGAAAAAAAATGCAATTCTTATAAAAAATGTAAACTACGTATAACGAATGACCCCGTAGCGACTCGTACCCTGTGTTCAATATGTTTGTATATGCATAAAATCAAATATATTTAAATGTAGAAAAATTAAAGAAAACTTTATTACGACATCATACAAAGCAAATCATATATACAGAAAAGAAGAAGTTGACACTGGGCCTAGAAGGAGGCCCAATTTGGTCCATATAAAGCTCATCTAGAATTCTTTCTTTTAAGAGTAAAAAAACCCAAAGCCAGCTTTAAGTTTGTTTTCAGTCATGGTCTTGAATCTTGATATCATTGCCATATTATGGATGTTTGTTAAAGTTGAGCATTATTTGAATTTAAAATAAAAAAGATATATATAAGACAATAAAAAACAAACAACTACAGTTAAAAAAAAGTAATTAATTAATGGAAGAAACATTAAGAATTAAAACCGAAAGTCGAAGAAGATGAAGACAAAACGAATACCATCTTATAAAACTTTGCAACATTTCAAAAGTCAATTGAATTGGATCACTAAATATGACACCAAACATAAAGAGCAATAACAAAAAGAACTACATAGTACATATATACATTGAATCTTAAAAGTTAAAACTATCAACTTGCTAATTGTTTATAATTATTTATATATATAAAATGAAGGGTAAGGTTCAAATGAGACTAAAAATTTGTGTGAGAATAGAGGAACCAACGATATGATGCCATGTGTACAAAGAGAATACAAAACCCATTTACCCCTTAAGTTAAATATCTCACAAACGACAAATCGAAAAATTATGAAAATTGCACCATTAGATTCAGCGTTTTATCCTCTTCGATTTGCCGTCCATTAAAGCATACTTTCGACGAGTTTTTTTTTTTTCATTATTTTTAGTGGGTTTCACATTACTAACACGTGTGTTATAGTGTTGCGTTTAGGGTTTGAGGTTTAGGGGTTAGGGTTTAGGGTTTAGGGTAGAGAGTTTGGGGTTTCGTCCCGAAACCCCGAACTCCCAACCCTAACCCCTAAACCCCAAACTCTAAACCCTAAACACTTTATAAAACTCTAAACCCTAAACCCTGCTAAACCCTAACACTAAACCCTGCTAAACCCTAACCCTAAACCATAACCCTAAACCCTAAATCAAATATATAATCAATCACTAACACATGTGTTACTAATATGTAAAACCCACCAAAAAAATGAAAAAAAAAAAATTCGTCGGAAGTATACCTTGATAGACGGCAAATCGAAGAGGATAAAACGCTGAAAAATATGGTGCAATTTTCATGATTTTTCGACTTGTCGTTTGTGAGATATTTAATTTTTAAAAACGTGGATGAGAGAGAAAAAAGTGACACATGGCATATTGTTGTTGGTTCTCCCATTCTCACACAAAATAAATGGTCTCAATTGAACTCTTCTTATAAAATGAAATATAAATTCATATGTGTAAATATACTTCTATTTTGAATAAGTCGGAGATAAATAATAAATATTTGCTTTATCTCAATTTAACCCCCTACAATCCTACATGAGGTAGTTGAAAGAGAGTTATGTCAATTATTTAATATAGTCATGATTTAATGAGAATCTACATTTTTAGGACTTAATTTATACGAGTAACATGTATTTTTTATTAGGGTTTTGCTAACGTGTGTCCCATGTCACACGTTAATGTGCATTTAATGAACCTTTAATTTTCTTAAATAACATAATCAATAATTAATATATGCATAAAAAAAGGAAATTACTAGATTGAATTAATGAGTATTAAATGTAAATATTAATTTTGTTAGAAAATTATAGGTTCATTAAATGCACATTAACGTGTGCCACGGAGGTACACGTTAGCAAAACCCTTTTTATCAAGTCAAACAACAAACACATATAATGTTATTTATACAGGGAGTATATCTTATTTGTTAAGATTGTTCTTATTTTAAGAAGGTAGAAGCATGGAACTTGAAGCATTAATATTTGCCATATATCTATAGATAATCTGATAATGAGTTGACTTAGCTTCAAAGCTCATGCACCTTCTCTTTTTAGGTACCAAATAAGCAAATATTATTACACTCCATATACAAATACAGAACTACTTGTTAAGATATATAAAGAACAGAAAGATGAAAAGTATAAGATGCGACGACCTCAACTTATAATTAACAGATCGCATAAAGTTGTAATTTATATTAAACGGTGTATGTTTGTACTTTATATCAAACGAGGTATGTTAGTACGTACGAGAAGATATTGATTGCTAGAGACTAATCAAGTGAATGAATGTTGGTTTTGTCTTCGTAGAGTGCGTTGATAGGACGCCGGGGATGGTGTCCCTTCCTCTGTAGGTACTACGGCCTAGCCCAAACTTTTAAGTTCAAAAAAGTTGAAAATTGTACTAAGTTACTACTATGTTATAACACAATCACTGCCCAATCATATGTACTAATCAATTATGAAACTTTGTTAACGACTGTACTGCTATGATTATAGATTAACAAACTTTATTAAAAGTACATCTAATTGGGATTCTTTTTTCATACCACCAAAATCCAATAGTATACCACTTTTATTATTTAAAAAATAGAAAAAATACAGAATGTTAAGAAAAAGTGATGGAAAAAGTACAGAAAAAGTACAGTAATGATTGTGTTTTAAAATAAAAAATAAAAAGAAGTGATATATATATTAGATCCCATGTAATTAATTGAGTACCCAATCAGTCAAACCCAACATATAACACCCGCTAAATACAAGGACATTTTTTTTTAAACATATCGGAAGCGCATGATTAATAGAAACCAGTGGATTGCATACATACATTTCAAATAGCAATCCACTTATATACAAACCTTTAAAACTAGATTATTCTAATCATTACACACATTAAGTTTAGGTGTTATAGAAATCCCAATGTGTTGTTAAATCATTAACGTATTATCCATTTCAGAGTGAGCCTGTCAAACATTCCATTCCATATGTACTTCTTGCCCACCCACATACAGAAGTAAACCTGCAAGAAGTAATGAGGGGTTAGCACGAAGCTAAGTGAATAGATCCCAAGCTATCAATCTAACTCAGCTTAACACATGCCTATAACCAAGCAATGCACAAGCAACATAGAAGGATCGGTGGTCCTTGAGGTACCCTCATGCCGCGGATGGTTCCCCAAGTAACACTTAAAACCAACTGACGGCCAAATCAGAGGTTAAACCGATAGTTTGGTACTATTACTACACACGACGCAATTTCAGTGTCCAACACATGTACAAGGCACTTGCGAAGTCCTAGTAATAGTATCCAAACCCAACACATTAGTTGACCCCCACCAAATCAATTAGTCCACAACTATCATAGCACAATGGACGCCAATAATAAATCAAGGTTTAGCCAACATGCCAATATAATATTAATGCAATCATTGCAATAAACCAAGTTTACCCGTTGTAACCATGTTGTTACAACTAACTTAGACTGAAAGTCCAAGATCCACTCACCGACAATCATAGTCGTCCACTCAGTAGTCTAATGTCACTGAGTCTTCTCCACATCTGAGAATACAATAACACAACACAAGTTAGTCATTTGACACTTGCCTCAATATTGATATAATATCATACAATTGTAATTACATCAAACCATTTATCATTAACTTGTATTAATCCAACATTCATCTCCATCATTGTTAACTAATATAATGAAACCATTAACAAGATTACTAACTTTCCACATCAATTATTCATCAAAACATCAATATTTGATCTAATGAATACTTAACCAACTAATTTCACACCGTCCTCTTTAATTATCAATTAAGGGTTCTTATTAGCAAATCATACTACTTTCTTCATATAAACCATCAAACTCATCATGATTATCAAAATTCTCATGAACACTTAATCAATTTCACAACTCTTAACATAACCAATGTAAATCATCATCTTTAATCAATACTTATAAATCATACATCATTATTCTAAGCATAGAATCTCAAATTCTTGAATTATCAACTAAACACATGAACTCCATTAATGATCATATATAATGTCCATCATTTCTAAGTTAGTGTTTCACTTACAATCAAGAATTACTTATCAATTAACAATAATATGATCATTACAAGCCTAGATACAAGATTAATCATGCCAATAAAATCAATTATCCAAAACCCCATTTATAGGTTAACATGAAAATCATGAATTAACAATTATAACATGTTTATAATGATAATAGAATGATTAATACTTGTTATTGAAGCTTAACTGTAACATCCCCAAATCGGGCCTAGGAGAAACAGGTATTTCTTTATATTTAATTGTGATATTTAATTGTATTTTGTGTTTGATTGTGAAAAAATTGTAGGTAAATAAGCCTCAGGAAATATTGTGACTAGTAAAATATAGTTTGTTTTAAATAAACTTAGGTGACGGTAAAATAAAATAATTTTATCGCAATTGAAACTGAGGTTCCAGACAATAGGTCAAGAAGGGGTATAATATTGCACTGTGAATTAAGTGGGTCGGTTTAAATGAAAGAAAAAGGCCGACTTATGTTTGTTCCCCAAACTTCTTGTGTGTTCTTCAGTGTGTTTCTCAACTCTCTCTCAAATCAAATCCCTAACAAAATTGCTAGTGATCAATTGCAAGACTTACACAAGATTGGAGAGTGAATCATAAGTTCATCATCATCCTTATAATCATCTTCTTGTCTACACCATGTAAGTAATTGTTGATAATCACTTAGATATAAGTTTAGTGATTTAAGTGAAGTTATATGATTTTGTATATATATGCTAGAATTCTTGATCTAATGATATGGGTGAATGTTATAAACTGATTTGGTGTTGATTTGATGATGATAACATGATCATTACATAAAGAAATTGATATATTTCTTGAATTTTAGGTTGAATATGGATGAACTAGGTTATATGATAGTTTGATTGATTTGTAATGATTTAAAGTTTGAATCTTTGTTATTTATGGTTACTAGTAGTTGTGGTGGCGAAATATTGATGAAATTGTGAGTATATAATCAAGTTTGGTCGAAATTGGGTTTTTTGGTTCGTAGTTGAGTTGTGCAGGAAATGGTAAATGTGCAGGTCTGGAAGACGTGGGAATACGGTCGGATTCCCCTGAATCCGGACGGATTCAAGGGAATACGGCGTATTCCCGGGGTGTATTCCCAACCGGATTCCTAAGATTGAGTTCTGGTTGAAATTGAAGCAAAAATGACTGGGGAATACGGGCGTATTCACTGGAATACGGCCGGATTCACCTGAATACGGCCGGATTCCAAGGAATACGGCCGGATTTCCTTGGTCTGGCAGAGATTTTAATTTAAACCTTAGAATGTGATATTTGTTTGCTTAATATGTTTATATAACTTTATACTTGTTTGATTGTTGATATTAAGTTATATATAATGTGATGTGAGGATTGACTTGGAATTCTTTTGTATTTCAGATCCGACCACGACTCAATAAAATTAGATCTTTGAGTGAAGCTTGAAAAGAGACAGGTGAGTGACTGGTTCTCACAATTTAAATTGGTGTTAACAATTTAGTTACATCAATTTTTAGTAGATTGATATTGTGAGTTATTGATAAGTTGATTGCGGTTAAGTGATTGATTGCTAGTGGCTCATTCCATGATAGGTTGGAATGATAGAGGTCAATTTCGGTTGGGTTTAGTTGCTATAGGTTAATCTTTATGGTATTGATGAACATTCGTTGTGAATTCGTCCATATTGATTAAAGATAGCATTGAACTATCGGTAAAATCTCTGTATTGGCCTGCAGTGGATTATAAGTGTTCTTGGTGGGCCATCCGCGGGCTGAGGGTACCACAAGAACCACCGATCCTCTAATTGGATTGTTACTATTAGTTGATTGTTGTGAGTTGATTGTTTATGCTAAGTTAGATTGTTGGAATCGTTATTCACTTAGCTTCGTGCTAATCCCCCACCTCACTTTTGCAGGTTAAGTTTGCTTATGCTCGGTTGAGAGGTTTTGGGTGAAATGTTTGACAAGCTAGGCACTCTTGATTACTTTGTTTTGGCGTAAACGTTTGTATAAATAACACCACTAGATTATGAGTTTGTAACAAAATAATTTAATGATAGTATGTGTAATAACTAAACTTTGATATTAGTATTATGTAAAGTTTGTTGAATGGGATAACGCTTCCAGGTAAAAAAAAAAAAATAAATAAAATTTTTTTTTTTTTTTTTTGGCTTGAAAATATGGGGTGTTATAAGTTGGTATCAGAGCGTAAGTTTAGGGGAATGAACATGCTAGATGTTTATACCTAAACTTAGTTCCGTTGGTCAAACATTTCATGTTATGGGGATTAGTTAGGAGAGGAAATTTGATTAGTTTGCTAGTACTAATGATTAACGAATTTTGAGATATGATGTGATTTCAGAAATGGCGGATAATGAGCAACCTGTCCATACTCTAAATGAAGCCTCTCAGATCAATGCACCACCAGAAAGTCAGGAGCACAATGGAATGTCTAATCCAAGAGGGGTGGAAACAGAAACTGACCAAGAGTACATTATGAGATTAGAGAATCGGGTGTTGGAATTACAGAATGAACGGGCTGGGCCTTCTCGACAGCCTATTTATACTCAGCCGCCTGTTATAACTACTGCTCCTCCTGTTGTATCTTCTGAGCGGATTCCAGTATCTATACCTTTTGTTTCTCAGCAGCAGCAACAAGGTTATAGTTATCAAGCTACTGTACCTTTTCCTTCTTCCGGATTTCCTAGTTATCAGATACATGCGATTCCTCCATTTCAGCAGTTAAAAGTGGGTTGTTCACTTAAGACTTTTATGTCCACCAATCCTTCTTCATTCTCTGGAAGTACTAATCCTACTGACACTTTGGATTGGTTACGTGATGTGGAGCGAAAATTGGAAGTTTGCCATTGTGAAGAAAAAGATAAAGTACCATATGCGGTTCAGCTGTTAAAGGGTCAAGCAATGTCATGGTGGGATGCTATAACTGCTCCATTGACATCGGAACAAATCAAAATGATTAGATGGTCAGACTTTCATGCCGAAGTTTGTAAGCAATTCTGTTCAGAGTACAACTTATCACGTATTAGACAAGAGTTTCTCGATTTACAGAAGACGGATCAAATGTCGATTGAAGAGCTTATCAAGCAATTTTCTGACAAATTACGATTTGTGAGACAGTGGGTTCCGACTGATAGAACTCAGATTGAACATTTTGTGAAGACTTTGCCTCCAGATTATCGTACTTCAGTGAGATTAGCTGGTTCTCTTTCACAAGCATATGATTATGCTCGTTCGGTAGATGGTGATATTCAAGCAAAAAGGGTCATGAATAAGGAAAGGTATTCACAGAAACAAAGAGGAGATTCATCTAGTAAACAAAAGGGGCAAGGTGGTCAGCAGAACCGAAGGTTTAATCCAATGGATAGTAATTATTGTAACAAATGTAGGGCTAGACATAATGGTCCTTGTACTCCCCAAACTTCAAGATGTGTTAAGTGTGGAACTTTTGGACATGCTGCCAAGGATTGTACGTTTCCTAATAGCGTGTGTTGGAATTGTCAAAAAGAGGGGCATCGAGCTGGAGATTGTACAGAGGCTAAGAGACAGAGTATGGGTATGGCTAAGGGTTCCTCATCCTCCGGCCAAAAGAGGAAAGTACCACCAGTAGCTGCTAGTCGAGCTTTTCAAATGACAGTGGATGAAGCTGTCACTACTGAAGACGTTATAACGGGTACATTTCTCATAAATTTTGTACCAGCTCGGGTATTATTTGATTCTGGTGCAAATTGCTCGTTTATATCTGTGAAATTTTGTGATAAACTGAAATTGATTCCCTCTTTGATTGTGAAACCTTTAGAAGTTGAAATTGCAGATGGTAAGGTAGTTCCTGTTACCACATCGGTAACTGGAGCTAGTATACTGATAGAGGGTCATGATTTTCTGATTTCATTTCTGTTAATGCCAATTCCGAGTTTCGATGCGGTTATCGGTATGGATTGGTTGAGCTTAAATAAAGCTAATATTGACTGTCATAGAAAGATTATAAAAATTCCCGTCTCTGATGAGTCTCACGTCGTGGCTCGAGGGGAACGGGAAAGAGGTAACATTCCGTTGATTTCTGTGATGAAGGCTAGAAAATCTTTAGTCAAGGGCTGTGATTCTTATTTGTGTTATGTGGTTGATAATAAATTAGAAAAGAAATCCATTTCCGATATCCGGGTGGTTTCTGAATACCCGGAGGTGTTCCCTGATGAATTGCCTGGTTTGCCCCCTGTAAGAGAAGTAGAATATCAGATTGATTTGATTCCTGGTTCGACTCCAGTAGCTAAGTCTCCTTATAGATTAGCTCCAGCTGAAATTCGGGAAATGATGGGTCAGATTCAGGAATTGTTAGATAAAGGGTTTATAAGGCCGAGTTTTTCCCCGTGGGGTGCTCCGGTATTGTTTGTGAAAAAGAAAGATGGTACTTTACGTATGTGTATCGATTATAGGGAACTTAATAAGAGAACAGTGAAGAATAAATACCCTTTGCCCAGAATTGATGAACTCTTTGACCAATTGCAAGGATCATCTTATTTTTCTAAGATTGATTTGAGATCCGGTTATCACCAGGTGCGAGTATGTGAGGAAGATGTTCCTAAAACTGCTTTTCGCACCAGGTACGAACATTATGAGTTTTTAGTCATGCCTTTTGGATTGACTAATGCCCCTGCTATTTTTATGGATTTAATGAATCGAATATGTCGACCTTTTCTAGACAAGTTTGTAATTGTATTTATCGACGATATATTGATTTATTCTAAATCTGAGTCCGAACATGAACATCATTTGAGGTTGATTCTGGAAATTCTGAAAAGAGAACACCTTTATGCTAAATTTTCTAAATGTGAATTCTGGCTTCGAGAGGTGCAATTTCTTGGTCATATCATTTGTAATGATGGAGTTAAAGTAGATCCTTCTAAGGTAGAAGCTGTTATGAATTGGAATGCTCCTAAATCCCCTTCTGAGATTAAAAGTTTCCTTGGTTTAGCTGGGTACTATCGGAAATTTATCCAAGATTTTTCTAAAATTGCTGGTCCGTTGACTCGATTGACTAGGAAAGATGTTAAGTTTCAGTGGGGTGATAACCAAGAATCTTCTTTTCAGACTCTTAAGCAGTTGTTGTGTCAAGCTCCAGTGTTAGCACTTCCTGATGGTTCCGATGGTTTTGTGGTTTATTGTGATGCTTCGCATGCTGGGTTGGGTGCAGTTTTAATGCAACGTGATCGTGTTATTGCGTATGCTTCTCGTCAGCTCAAAACTCATGAAAGAAATTATCCTACGCACGATTTAGAACTTGCAGCTGTGGTATTTGCGCTAAAAATCTGGAGACATTATTTATACGGTACCAAATGCATTGTATGTACAGATCATAAAAGCCTCCAGTACATGTTTTCTCAGAAAGAGCTTAATATGAGACAGCGCCGTTGGTTAGAATTGATTAAGGATTATGATTGTGAAATCCGATATCATCCAGGTAAAGCTAATGTAGTAGCCGATGCTTTAAGTCGAAAGGTATCTTCTAATCGAGTCTACTTTATGCGCTTGGAAATATCTTCTGATTTGATTTCTCAGTTGAGAGTGGCACAGTTAGAAGCGTTGTTAGATCAGAATTTAAAATCTGAGATTTTGTTGAAAAGAAAAGATTTATTGGTTGATGATTCTCGGGGGTTGAAAACTTTTCAGTCTCGAGTTTGGGTTCCATTGATTGGGGGACTTCGGAATTTGATTTTGTCTGAGGCACACAAATCGAGGTTGTCAGTACATCCAGGGAGTACGAAAATGTATAATGATTTGAAACCGTTATATTGGTGGCCAACGATGAAAACCGATGTTGCTAGAATGGTTGAAACTTGCCACATATGTTCCCAAGTAAAAGCAGAACATCAAAAACCTTATGGTTCGTTAAAACAGTTGGATATTCCGGAGTGGAAATGGGAGCATATCACTATGGATTTTGTTACTAAGTTGCCTCGTACACAGAAAGGGAATGATATGATTTGGGTCATTATTGACCGTTTAACTAAAAGTGCTCATTTTCTTGCCACCAACGAGACTGCTTCTTTGACGCGGTTATCTCTTTTGTATATTAATGAGATTGTGGTAAGACATGGTATTCCTTTGTCTATTGTGTCCGATAGAGATTCCCGATTTATTTCTGGTTTTTGGCAGAGTTTGCAACGTGAGTTAGGTACCAGAATTAATCGGAAGCGCATGATTAATAGAAACCAGTGGATTGCATACATACATTTCAAATAGCAATCCACTTATATACAAACCTTTAAAACTAGATTATTCTAATCATTACACACATTAAGTTTAGGTGTTATAGAAATCCCAATGTGTTGTTAAATCATTAACGTATTATCCATTTCAGAGTGAGCCTGTCAAACATTCCATTCCATATGTACTTCTTGCCCACCCACATACAGAAGTAAACCTGCAAGAAGTAATGAGGGGTTAGCACGAAGCTAAGTGAATAGATCCCAAGCTATCAATCTAACTCAGCTTAACACATGCCTATAACCAAGCAATGCACAAGCAACATAGAAGGATCGGTGGTCCTTGAGGTACCCTCATGCCGCGGATGGTTCCCCAAGTAACACTTAAAACCAACTGACGGCCAAATCAGAGGTTAAACCGATAGTTTGGTACTATTACTACACACGACGCAATTTCAGTGTCCAACACATGTACAAGGCACTTGCGAAGTCCTAGTAATAGTATCCAAACCCAACACATTAGTTGACCCCCACCAAATCAATTAGTCCACAACTATCATAGCACAATGGACGCCAATAATAAATCAAGGTTTAGCCAACATGCCAATATAATATTAATGCAATCATTGCAATAAACCAAGTTTACCCGTTGTAACCATGTTGTTACAACTAACTTAGACTGAAAGTCCAAGATCCACTCACCGACAATCATAGTCGTCCACTCAGTAGTCTAATGTCACTGAGTCTTCTCCACATCTGAGAATACAATAACACAACACAAGTTAGTCATTTGACACTTGCCTCAATATTGATATAATATCATACAATTGTAATTACATCAAACCATTTATCATTAACTTGTATTAATCCAACATTCATCTCCATCATTGTTAACTAATATAATGAAACCATTAACAAGATTACTAACTTTCCACATCAATTATTCATCAAAACATCAATATTTGATCTAATGAATACTTAACCAACTAATTTCACACCGTCCTCTTTAATTATCAATTAAGGGTTCTTATTAGCAAATCATACTACTTTCTTCATATAAACCATCAAACTCATCATGATTATCAAAATTCTCATGAACACTTAATCAATTTCACAACTCTTAACATAACCAATGTAAATCATCATCTTTAATCAATACTTATAAATCATACATCATTATTCTAAGCATAGAATCTCAAATTCTTGAATTATCAACTAAACACATGAACTCCATTAATGATCATATATAATGTCCATCATTTCTAAGTTAGTGTTTCACTTACAATCAAGAATTACTTATCAATTAACAATAATATGATCATTACAAGCCTAGATACAAGATTAATCATGCCAATAAAATCAATTATCCAAAACCCCATTTATAGGTTAACATGAAAATCATGAATTAACAATTATAACATGTTTATAATGATAATAGAATGATTAATACTTGTTATTGAAGCTTAACTAACATAAATATCACATAATCAAACCCTAAATTCGGATTTTTACTCAAGAACATCAAACCCCCAATTTCTAGGGTTTATAACTCAAAGATTAAGAACTTACAAGTTGAAAAGAAGGATTAGAAGATGATAATCTTCATGCTAGAAGCTTGAATCCGAATTTGTGACCTTCAATTTGATGATTTCTTCATAATTTTGTGGATTGGATCATATGTGTGTGTGCATTTGTTCATACGTACATATGTATGTATTTGTGGGAGATAAAACCGACCCAAACATATAATATACCATATAAGTGTTAGTTTTCGTTCCCCGTATTTATTATTGTCTGGAACTTAAAAACCACTTGCGGGGAAATACAATTTTATTTTACCGTCAACTAAATAAATTTAAAACAGGTAATATTTTAATATTCACAATAAGTCATTTAACTATTTGACCTATTATTTTTACAATCAAACACATATAACAAATTTAAATCGTATTTAAATTTACTAGAAATACCTATTACTCCTAGGCCCAATTTGAGGATGTTACAAATCTCTCCCCCTTAAAGAGATTTCGTCCTCGAAATCTAATCATCCTAAATTAATCTAGGGAATTTAATCACATCATACCTCGTGTGAAGTTTGGTTCACACTTTATTTCCGATTCCCTAACTACATAATTATTTATCACTAAATGCACATAAGGTATATGTACAATTTAAATTACTTATGCATATCATCTCTATGCGTATCTTAATCACTAATCACACATACACAAAATATGTATACATTTAATCCATTTTAAGATATATGTTTTCAGCCTAATTACACATGCACATATCCAAGGTACATGCTTCAATTTCTCATTTCAGTACATATAATGTACCTAATCTTATCTTCATATACACAATGAACATTTTAAAACAAGTTATCACTTAACATAAGTAAATCACTTAACTGAGTAAAGTAATATACTCTCATAACCAGAATCTTGCGACATGCTAGATCTTTAAAATTTGTATATGAATTCTATCTTTTTCAATAACGAAAACAGTGGTTATGGTAACCACAATACACATATCATCAATGAAGTTTAAATTTCAATTATAACTAGCATCCACGCTAATATCCACATATCATTGAGGTACATGAAACCCATTTTTATTAAAATATCTCGGAATCATATAACACTAACCACGTATTGATAAGCAAAGTAGAGGTCAAATCCTATGGTTACTACCATAATCATGTAATTACACAATCACTTAGCACCAAATCATATTGGATACATGCTAAGTCACAATCAATGGGTACCTTGCTATACTAGCACACGTACCACATTATCAAAATGTGCTAATCATCAACACATTTTTCAACAATATTCACCTATTTAATCCACTTTAACCGACCTCTACTTAACTTTTCTCATCACATAACTTTTTCAAATTACAATTTACCACCTTATCTAATCATTAGATATGCAGAAATCCGAAAGATTATATGTAATTCGCACGTAATTATAATAATATTATCAATCCAACAAGTAAAACTCTTATTTTTCCTGACTATTTTACTTTTTCCCAAGGACATAGTTTCACAAAATTTTCTAATACTAGGCTATCCGGCTATGCTAATCTTCACTAAGCCTCAAACATTGCAACAAATAATCACATACTTTTTTTTTTTTTTTTTTTCAATTCAATCTATCAAGATTTACTACTAAGCACATAATCAACTTATGCTGAACACATAGGCAAAATCAACTTACTCATAAATGAGAAATCATATCAATCTAATTCAATTTACTTCCCTAATCATAGTCCTCATAGCAAATAAACAATTCAAACTTATTTAATTTAAACAAGCTTATAGAGAATTACCTGATGCTTTTACACCAACGAACATAGAGGAATCATTGAGAATACCATTCGGTTCCTCATATTCCTCCGTCTCTGCAACCACAACAACAATCTTGCAACTTGTTATAGGTTAGTACACATTCACTAACAACTTTCTCATGCAACCACTAATTCCCATCCCTGGAATGTTTGACTTGACACAAACCTAAGTTTGGGATTGAACACCATACAATGTCCAATTCACCCAAACCTAGGCTCTGATACCAATTTATAACACCCGCTAAATACAAGGACATTTTTTATGTAACACCCTCCCCCAAAGCCCATCCGCAGATGCAAGCCCAGGAAGGAATGTTAATATAAGCCATTGGGCCAGGTATGCAGCCCAATGCACCCCAACCACATCGCATGACATCGCATTGCTTGGTTATAGGCATGTGTTAAGCTGAGTTAGATTGATAGCTTGGGATCTATTCACTTAGCTTCGTGCTAACCCCTCATTACTTCTTGCAGGTTTACTTCTGTATGTGGGTGGGCAAGAAGTACATATGGAATGGAATGTTTGACAGGCTCACTCTGAAATGGATAATACGTTAATGATTTAACAACACATTGGGATTTCTATAACACCTAAACTTAATGTGTGTAATGATTAGAATAATCTAGTTTTATAGAGAATTACCTGATGCTTTTACACCAACGAACATAGAGGAATCATTGAGAATACCATTCGGTTCCTCATATTCCTCCGTCTCTGCAACCACAACAAAAATCTTGCAACTTGTTATAGGTTAGTACACATTCACTAACAACTTTCTCATGCAACCACTAATCCCCATCCCTGGAATGTTTGACTTGACACAAACCTAAGTTTGGGATTGAACACCATACAATGTCCAATTCACCCAAACCTAGGCTCTGATACCAATTTATAACACCCGCTAAATACAAGGACATTTTTTTTTTAAAACATATCGGAAGCGCATGATTAATAGAAACCAGTGGATTGCATACATACATTTCAAATAGCAATCCACTTATATACAAACCTTTAAAACTAGATTATTCTAATCATTACACACATTAAGTTTAGGTGTTATAGAAATCCCAATGTGTTGTTAAATCATTAACGTATTATCCATTTCAGAGTGAGCCTGTCAAACATTCCATTCCATATGTACTTCTTGCCCACCCACATACAGAAGTAAACCTGCAAGAAGTAATGAGGGGTTAGCACGAAGCTAAGTGAATAGATCCCAAGCTATCAATCTAACTCAGCTTAACACATGCCTATAACCAAGCAATGCACAAGCAACATAGAAGGATCGGTGGTCCTTGAGGTACCCTCATGCCGCGGATGGTTCCCCAAGTAACACTTAAAACCAACTGACGGCCAAATCAGAGGTTAAACCGATAGTTTGGTACTATTACTACACACGACGCAATTTCAGTGTCCAACACATGTACAAGGCACTTGCGAAGTCCTAGTAATAGTATCCAAACCCAACACATTAGTTGACCCCCACCAAATCAATTAGTCCACAACTATCATAGCACAATGGACGCCACTAATAAATCAAGGTTTAGCCAACATGCCAATATAATATTAATGCAATCATTGCAATAAACCAAGTTTACCCGTTGTAACCATGTTGTTACAACTAACTTAGACTGAAAGTCCAAGATCCACTCACCGACAATCATAGTCGTCCACTCAGTAGTCTAATGTCACTGAGTCTTCTCCACATCTGAGAATACAATAACACAACACAAGTTAGTCATTTGACACTTGCCTCAATATTGATATAATATCATACAATTGTAATTACATCAAACCATTTATCATTAACTTGTATTAATCCAACATTCATCTCCATCATTGTTAACTAATATAATGAAACCATTAACAAGATTACTAACTTTCCACATCAATTATTCATCAAAACATCAATATTTGATCTAATGAATACTTAACCAACTAATTTCACACCGTCCTCTTTAATTATCAATTAAGGGTTCTTATTAGCAAATCATACTACTTTCTTCATATAAACCATCAAACTCATCATGATTATCAAAATTCTCATGAACACTTAATCAATTTCACAACTCTTAACATAACCAATGTAAATCATCATCTTTAATCAATACTTATAAATCATACATCATTATTCTAAGCATAGAATCTCAAATTCTTGAATTATCAACTAAACACATGAACTCCATTAATGATCATATATAATGTCCATCATTTCTAAGTTAGTGTTTCACTTACAATCAAGAATTACTTATCAATTAACAATAATATGATCATTACAAGCCTAGATACAAGATTAATCATGCCAATAAAATCAATTATCCAAAACCCCATTTCTAGGTTAACATGAAAATCATGAATTAACAATTATAACATGTTTATAATGATAATAGAATGATTAATACTTGTTATTGAAGCTTAACTAACATAAATATCACATAATCAAACCCTAAATTCGGATTTTTACTCAAGAACATCAAACCCCCAATTTCTAGGGTTTATAACTCAAAGATTAAGAACTTACAAGTTGAAAAGAAGGATTAGAAGATGATAATCTTCATGCTAGAAGCTTGAATCCGAATTTGTGACCTTTAATTTGATGATTTCTTCATAATTTTGTGGATTGGATCATATGTGTGTGTGCATTTGTTCATACGTACATATGTAGGTATTTGTGGGAGATAAAACCGACCCAAACATATAATATACCATATAAGTGTTAGTTTTCGTTCCCCGTATTTATTATTGTCTGGAACTTAAAAACCACTTGCGGGGAAATACAATTTTATTTTACCGTCAACTAAATAAATTTAAAACAGGTAATATTTTAATATTAACAATAAGTCATTTAACTATTTGACCTATTATTTTTACAATCAAACACATATAACAAATTTAAATCGTATTTAAATTTACTAGAAATACCTATTACTCCTAGGCCCAATTTGAGGATGTTACACAACACCTTTGTCACATCAACTAGAATGTGATGGGATCCAAAAAATTGCAAATGATCTTCTAAATGTTGTCGGATCAGCAAAAACTCACACATCTTCCTCAAATCCTAGGTTTACTTTATCTATACTAATATATAAAGCATCTTAGTGGCTTCGAACTCGGGGGTGGTTACTCGATTCCAGGGGAGTAACCGCTTGTGGAGATGATCGGGTGGGCCAAAAAGGTCCGTCAGTGATTCCACAACTGCCTTAAAAAAAAACATTTCTATATTACTCCTCCGTCCCAATTTTATTGTTCACAGACAAAAAACACGCAGTTTAAAAAAGCATAATCATCTCTCCTACTTTTTGGTAAGATGACAGTTTTACCCTCTACTTTTTATCTTCTTTTTTGTCTTATATATATACACTAGGGGTAAAAAAGAGCTTTATCTCATTATTTTTATCTATTTATGGAAGTGGACAATTAATTTGGTACAGCCCGAAAAGGAATACTAGACAATAGATTAGGGACGGAGGGAGTAGTTATCTATAACACCCCTCATTTTACTATCATTTAGTATAATATATCGGAAGCGTAAGTCCATATAAATCTTTATTGTTTACATTATTTTAACAAACCTAAAATATTCAAACTATTTCAAACCATAGTTTATCATCTCGGGGGTTATATAAAAAACATATTACACTGATTTACACAAATCATCTATCAGAGTATTGCTCAGTTGTCAAACATTCCATTCCAGTGCCACTGCCTTGCCCAGCCCTTTATCAAATCATGCCCTGCAAGGAGTATTTAATGTGGGGGATTAGCATAAAGCTAAGTGAGACAGAATTATAACCAACAGTCCAACTCAGTAATAACAAATCAGTTTACAGCAAATAATCGTAAACATAAAAAATATCACTGAGTATCTATGGTTCTTGGGGAAACCTTCAGCCAAGAACACACAACATGTTATAATATCAAATACAACTGGCGTCAAAGAGGACCGGTGGTTCTTGAGGTAACACCTTCTCATAGAACACTTTGAAACCAACTGCAGGCCAATACAGCGGTTTAACCGAATACTTGGTGCTATTAACACAAATAACACAGGCTACGACAATAATACTTGTACTAAGACCCTGTGTTATCCAACCAATAGCAAACCAAGCCCAACTCCAGGCTGGCCTCTGAATATCGTCAAAGCCCAAAGGCTGAATATCACGTGATCACATATTTATCATATCAGACTAAAAGTCTATCAACAGTATTATTACTAACAACCATAATCATCATGGAATAATAAAACAGTAATAATACGTTACCCGTTGTAACCAAACTTGTTACAACTAAATTACACTGAGGTTACAGATCCACTAACCAAATACCTTAGTTGTCCACTCAGTAGTCTAATATCACTGAGTTTTCTGTCTATCTGAAATTACAACTATTTAACACAAGTTAGTAACTTGTCTCAAATCTATACAACATCTTACAATTGTAATTACATCAAATAACTTATCACTTGGTCATGATCAATGATCATAATAATCACTTTCCAATTCAATCATATACATGATTATTAACTTACATTACTTTAACACCAATCACACCAAGGTTATGAATAACCATCTTAACCTCATAAATTCATAATTATTTATCAAATTATGATCATCATGACCATCTTATCACATTAATCCACATCAATTATCACTAATAAACATGGTTAAACCATTACTAAGGTTATTAACCTCTACAATCAACAATTCATCAAACTTCCAATATTAAGTCTAATGAATACTTAACAATTAAGTTCTAACTTTACTATTTGATTATCAATCAAGTGTTCTAAATCATAACTCATACCGAATTTCTCATATAACTTATGAATATCGGCATAATCACTATAATTCTCAAGAACACTTTAATCAATTTCACAACTCTAAGTTAGGGCTTAGGTTATAATCATGAATTTAACACTAACTATCAATAATATAATCACTACAAGCTTTACTTCATGAAAATCAACTAAACCCACAACTTTTATCTTGATCAAATTCAATTATACAATTTCTAGTATAGGATTTCACTTATAATCATGAAATTAACATTAATTAACAACTATACAAGCCTTACAAGCTTCAATTTCAAGTTAATCAAACTAATTTCATCAAATACTCAAAAACTCATTCATAGGTTTATATAAAAACCAAGAATTAACACTTACAACATGTTTAGAAGGATCAAAGGATGATTTAATCACGTTTTTGGAGCTTGAATCAAGGTTTTATAGCTTCAATTTCACCTCAAAGCTCATTTCAAATTTTACAAATCGTCCCTGTGGTGTTTTCGGTTCGGCCGTACATAACCAGGAAGAACAAATCTTTGATTCTTCATGAATTTCAATGATTTAAGTTTGAAACTAGGGTTTTGATCTTTCTTATAAGTTCCATCAAATTTCTGGAATGTTTGTGATGTTTCATACGTATTTTTACACATATATGAAAATATATGTACACTAGTTTTGTCCCCCGTACTTATCATTGTCTGGAACTTAAAAACCATTTGCGGGGAAACATTATTTTATTTTACCGTCAACTGAATTAAATTAAAACAGTTAATAATTTATTAGTCACAATAAATCATGTGACTCTTTTTCACATTTATTTTCCAATAATACAATGAAACTATACTATTTTCTGACAATTTAAATAAAAATTCTGCGTCAGAAAATTTTAAAATACTACTAGACCTGAGGAGTGGATGTTACATTATCTAATTATCATTCTCATTTTACAATATAAACCCATCAATTTCTCATATTTTTCATTTTTCACTAACTGTATCCCGAATCACAAACTTTACATACGCACAAACTAGGGTATTAACTCACAATCACGGGTAGTCCAAACACATTGAAGTACTAAACTCCGCTGCATTGCGCGGGTAATACGCTAGTATTATAAAATATAAATAGAATATAACTAAGGTAGTAAATACTCCGTATATGTTAACTACTAATAAATGAGACATATTCTTCATACCATTTATTTATTTTTTAATTTAACTTTTCTGTACTTTTTCTGTATTTTATTCCATCACCATTTCTTACGTTCTGTACTTTTTATGTACTTTTTTAATCAAAAATGGTATGGTAAGAAATAAAAGTGGTATGGAAAGCTTATGCGTTAATGAAATCTATAAATATAAAAGTACGTTACGGTCAAAATAATTATTCAGATTTAGATATTATATATGCAATGCACAATGCAATGCAATGATTTATTGGAAAAGAGACCCTTGGCGTTTGGTACATGGAGAGTCTATTTTATGCCAGCTATCTTTTGTTCTTGTCATTTAGCCATCATACATATTACGGAGTAAATAAATACAACCATTTTTCCTATTTGTCTTCTTTCAAACTCTGCAAAAATATTAAATATTACCCTACAAACTGACCCCATTAATCTTTATTTGATTTAACATATTTCTTTTTTCTTTTTTTTTTGGGTAAAGATTTAACATATTTCTCCATATTCATCTTTCTTCTTCCCTTCAACAATGGCAAAAGCTTTCCATTGATGCCTTCTTCTATACTACCAACCACCTCCATTATTACCACCTTAATTATTTACTTTTTATATATTCATTTATTTTAATGTCTTTTTCTCTGAAATAAAGTGAAATTAACACATAGAACACACGGTGCATTAATCACCAACAACCAAACCCTACATTGTACTCTTCTCTTTAACTTCCTATCTATGAAACTAGCTTCCCAAAACATTCTCTTTTTAACTACTTTATCTTTTCACTTTATCTTGTTGATAAAAACCAAGCATTCATTACAACTACATACCTAAATCTTTGGCTTATCTTTCTGTAATTTTATAATGAGTTATATCTCAGATTCATGCTTTTAATGCTCTGACCGCTTATCTTTAAAGTAATTGTGAATGTGACTGTGAAAGCTCAAAACTTTAATCTTATGTCACACATGTGCCTTGTGACCTTGTCTCTTTATCTCATTTCTTATGCTAATTTTATCACTTTTTAAGAATCTTGAAATGGGGTTCCTTTGTTTTCTTGTCAATTTTAAGAGCATTGTTATCTCATTTCTTCTCATGCTAATTTGAATATATTTTTGTAAATCTTTCATGGGGTCTCTCTGTTTTCTTGTTAATTTCAAGATTTTTGTATTAGTCTGTTAGGGTTTCATTGAAGAACCTTAGTTCAAATGGGGTGTTACTGCTTAAATTTGTTGTTTTTTATGCTCTTTCTTTCATGGGGCTTCTTTATTTCAAATACCCATCAATTATTGTCAACTCAAACTCAGCTTCTTCTTCAAGTAAGGAAGCATTTAGAGTACCCAATGCAATTAAGCAATTGGGAAAACTTTAATGGGGATTTTTGTAATATGGTATCAAACCCACAAGTGAGCATTAAATGTGAAGCTAATTCAGTTATTGAGCTCAAAATCATGGGAGATAAGCTTTCAAAGGTTAGTGATTTTCATGGGTATGCAATAAAAAACCAAACTTTATCTCAAGCTTTCTCAATTGATTCATTGGTAGTTACATTAGCAAGATTGAATACCTTAAGAGTCCTTAGTTTAGTTTCATTAGGTATTTGGGGCCCACTTACTGAAAAAATCCATAGACTTGCTTCACTTGAACTTCTGGATATGAGCTCAAATTTCATGTTTGGTTCTATTCCAGATCAGATTTCAAGACTTGTAAAGCTTCATACTTTAACATTAGATGGAAATTATTTTAACGAGTCCGTCCCAAATTGGTTCGATCCGTTATCGAACCTTACTATTCTTAGCTTGAAGAACAATAGATTTAAGGGTCAATTTCCATCATCACTTACCAGCATTGTAACACTCACTGATATTTGTCTATCTCATAATAACCTCACCGGTAAATTACCTGATATAAATACATTATCTAGTTTAAATTTATTGGATTTGAGGGAGAATCGTTTCGATTCTGAGCTTCCATTGTTGCCTAAAGGAGTTACTACAGTTCTTTTGAGTAATAACTCATTCAACGGAAAAATTCCTGAAGACTTTGGCAAACTTAATCGCCTGCAACACCTTGATTTGTCGTCAAATTCGCTAACGGGCACACCACCATTTGCCCTGTTTTCTTTGCCAAACATCAGTTATATGAATCTTGGATCCAATATGTTAACTGGGTCACTTCATAATATCATGAAATGTGGAGAAAATCTTGGGTTTGTTGATATTTCGCTCAATAAGTTCACGGGTAGTCTTCCTTCTTGTTTGGATAAGAATGCAAGCAATAAACGGGTTGTGAAGTTCAATGGGAATTGCTTGATTGGGAGTAATGAACAGCAACGGTCAGATATTAGTTGCAAAGAAGATATTGTGAAGAAAAAAAGATCTTGGGGTAGTGCTGTATGGATTGTAATTGGTGTGATTGGTTTGATGGTGATCTTTTTGGTCATAGTTGCATTTATTCGGTTAATTTTTCGTAAGAGGGAACGTCGAAGGGAGACTGTTACGTTACAGCATACGGTTCCAAAGGTTATTCAGGACGGTTTACCTACCGGGATATCTTCTGAAGTTCTTGCAAATGCTAGTAAGTTTTCTTAACAATGTCATGTTTGGTCATTTTTATGTATTAGTTAATTATAATATCATTTTTTATCACACTCGAATGCTCAATTATTGGAGAATTGCAACTTTAAACAGCATAACCACATCTGGACCTTTTTGTATAACCCTTTTATTATAGTATTTATTATATATTCTATATCATACTTTCATATTGCACATCGAAATGCTTAAATATTAATTTGAATTGTGATTGAGAGTTTATAATAAAACACTATGGCAGTAGATTGTATTGAGGATTCATGTGTATTTGTTTTCATCTCAGGGATCATATCTGAAGCATCTAAGTTAGGGACACAAGTTGCACCATCATGTCGAGTTTTTTCTACAGAAGAGTTAGCTGAAGCCACAGATAATTTCTCTGCATCGTTGTTTCTGGGTGAAGGTTCAATTGGAAAGGTATCATTAAGTTTTTCTAGTATGCTTTAAGTTGTATGTTCTTTCCATTGCAAACAAAAGATAAAGTTTTGACCTTTATGGTCAAACTAGCTAAATATTTATCTTATCATTGGTTTGCATTTTCTAACTTGTAGGAAAAAGTTCAAAATAAAACTCATCAGTGTTATAACACCATACTTCACTTAGAAGAACATATATATAAAATCCCATATGATCTTTGAAGTAGTGCGTTGACATCAAAAGTCAAAAGTTGTATATATTTGTGGCATAAAGTGAACTTCCACCTATTCACTTTGCAAGACTTCTTTCTCCCACTTGCATCATTCATGTGAATTATGAGCGCCTTATAAATCCTTAATAAAACCATACTAGAAAATTCCCGCTATTGTTATAGTTTATTCTAAGAGCATCAACTCCGTTTGCTTTTTTAAACTTGAGTCATTTTACACGTGCGTTATATACCGTTAGTTTGTAGAAGAAGCTATGATATTTCCGTATTCCATAACTAATCTAGGTAACATTAGAATTTCCATAATGAATCAACTTCTAAGCTGTTGATTTTGCAGCTCTACAAAGGAAGATTGGAAAACGGAAGCTATATCGTTATACGATCTCTCTCTTTATTTAAAAAGTACTCAATTCGAAATCTCAAAGTTCGGCTGGATCTTCTGTCAAAGCTTAGACACCCACATCTCGTTGGATTTTTGGGTTATTGTATAAATGATTCGGGTTTAGAAGATTCCACTTCGAGCAGAGTCTTCCTTGTGCATGAGTATATATCTAATGGAAATTTCCGTGCTCATCTCTCAGGTCAGTATGCTCATAGCTAAATCTACTTATGGAAAATTTAAAACTTGCAATTTGCTTTTGATTAGAGCCCTTTAATATAAGGTAAAGAACTTGTGAAAGACGTGTAACAATTTCTATTCTAGTGAACTCATTTAATAAATCAACGTTCATTGACCTGTGCTATAAGTTTATAATCAAATACCTTGCCTGATAATATGTCCTTCATTGGCAATACTTGGAAGTTTATTACATACAGTAGAACATTTTTTAGTTCGATAATGTAATAGCAAAGATGGTAAAGTTGGATAATGTCTGGTGTAATTTACCCTAAATATATAGAAAATTATAATCAGGAACATCATATCTGGGCTACATCAGATTGACCATTTTGCAACTTCTAAATATTGTTTGCAACGATGCCTGCAGAGGGTTCTCCAGAACAGATTCTCAAATGGTCAGATAGGTTAGCAGTTCTGATCGGAATAGCCAAGGCAGTACATTTTCTGCATACTGGTGTCATTCCTGCTTCTTCAAGCAATAGGCTAAGAACAAATAATATATTGCTTGATGAGCACCGTATTGCAAAGCTAAGTGACTACGGAATGTCCATCATCACAGAAGAACTAGAACAGTTTGAGGTTTTTTTTTCTCTGTCTTTTGTTCTTCATACTCAATTTTTACCAGCACTTTGTGTCATGACTTGGATTATTTTGTGATGCAGGCAAAGGGTGATGGTCCAAAATCATGGTAATGAACCCTCTTCTTGGTTAACGTATCTGAAGTTATATGGATTACATTCAAGGTTGCAAAATGGGTGGGCGGGTTGGGTTGACTTGAAATACTTATTGTCTTGTTTTTTATCTTTGTTAACAATTTAGTGTGCCAAATATGATTATATAAAGTATACGATGACTTTAATAATCTAATTATATTAATACTGTTTTTGTAGAAGGTTTTATGCGTATAGACTATAGAATACACATTAGGTGACTTTCAAACTGTTCCATCTAACCTGTTTATTTTTTTGTTATTTTTATTTTATTTCATTATATGTCTTTGACCTGTAAGAGTAAAACACTAATACATAACCCCAATCTGTACATTTATAGCTAAATGGTTCGGAATTGCCACCTCTAGTTCCTGTACTCAAATATGTTTACAGTAGTGTATGGATAATATCATTGATGTACAAAGTCAAATGTTGCAGGAACATGAAGAAGTTGGCTGATGACGTATATGATTTTGGGTTCATTTTGCTCGAAGCACTTGTGGGGCCGATTGTAACAGGAAAAGGAGAATCATTTTTGCTGAGTGAAATGGTATGGGATATCTCATTGCTAAGATTTTCTTAAATGATTCATAAAATCAAACTTTTTATTGATGAAGATTAATAAATATTAATATTTTTAAAATATATTTGTTTTGTTTATGCAACAGAAATCTTTTGGAAGCCAAGATGGTAGGCAAAAAATTGTGGATCCAATAGTGTTAACTACATGCTCACAAGAATCATTATCGATTGTGATATCAATCACCAATAAGTGCATATCTATTGAACCCGCAAATCGGCCTTCATTTGAAGATGTATTGTGGAACTTGCAATATGCAGCTCAAGTACAGGCTACAGCTGATTCCGAGCAGATATCAGATAGTGCATTTAATGACACGAGCTCGTTAACAAGTTAGTAGAAGCAATAGATATCCACTTAAAATCAAGATTCATTCATATTTTATGCACATAATTAGATGTGTAAACTACCTTAATCATAGTTTTTTCATTACTATTCTTGTACTAAATCTGTAAATTACAAAGTGTTTATGAATTCTTTAATTAGCAATGTGCATGAAGATAGTCAGGTTATATGAGATATCAAAAACATTTTGGGGTTTATAAAGCCGACGCGATGCATAAAACCTGTCGATTTGTGACACACCAAATGTTGTGTCCATACCACAATTAAAAAAAAAGGCGTCTTTTAATATCAAAATGTATTCAACTTTATATTTTTGTTATTGTATGTATTGTTGAAGTAATATAAAAGGTTATCGTTTATGTAGTTTAACATGTAAACTAACTAGTGACCGCATAAATACATACAATAACACTCATAACTTTGTGAAGTTTAATACATACAACGAAACTCTTTTATAGTGGATACGTATAAAGTTGAATACATTAGGTAATTTGTTCAAAAAAAAAATTACACATTTTTGTCAATCACAACTGAGCTTGACAACTAGAGGTTTGGAGGAACTTTCCCCAACATTGAATCGCTCGTCCTCCCCTTCATGTAACTCTGCCACCAGCTTCGATAACTTCTGCACAACTTCACCAGCATTCGGCCTCAACATAGGATCATCCTCCACACACGCTTTTGCTAGATTCGCTAATGTGACTGCTGCATCAAACGAATAATTCTCCCTTAACACGCCGTCCATCCATTCCCTTAGCTTCTCAGCAGCATTACTCGATTGCAGTATCAACTTTATTTTCTCACATAACAAAACACCCTTTTCTTCTTTCTCCATCTTGCTGATGGGTGGCTTTCCTGATAAAATTTCCAGCAAAACCACCCCAAAAGCATAAATATCTATACTTTTCGTCATTGCATCTGAGCTTTTTCCTAAAAGTTCAGGTGCAATGTACCCATTATCCCACGAAGAAGGTTCAAGTGAAGTTGAACTTTCTTTGGAGTTTTTTTTCTTTTTAGCGTATTCTTCCATGCCAAAATTCCCGATCTTGGCATTGAAGTCTTCATCAAGAAAAATATTACGACTCTTTATGTTTTGATGAACATAACTCGGGCTCATTATCAGATGCATATATTGTAACCCAGTGGCAACATCTAAACATATTTTTAGCCTTTGATTCCAAGTCAAGAAACAATGACATGAAGCAATAAATTGACTCTTCATTGCTAATCCACCATGAATCCAGTCTTTTAATGACCCATTCTTCGCATACTCAAACACCAAATACGCATTATCAGAATCACCTGTTGTACAAGTCCCCAACAGTTTGATTATATTCGGGTGAAAATGTGCCGCATCATTAAATAATTCAAACTTAATCTTGGACACTGAATGTTGGTTGGTGCACTTGATAGCCAAGTTTTTGCCTTCGTGGCGGCCGTGATAAACTCTGCCATTAATGAGATTGTTAGAGCAGAAGTTGGCTGTGGCGGCAGTCAGCTCTTCAATCGTAAAAGTTTCCACCACTATGGGTTTCTGCGTAGAGGATTCAAACGAGATTTTGTTTTCGCTGAGTGATCGTACACTTAGACTTAACTGTTGAAGCTCCAAATCAGTACTTTTGTTGGATAAAGAACCATGATGTAGATTTATAATTTTTCCCTTGTTCTTCCATAGGATCATGTACAATGTGGATGCTACAATGGCAATACATATAATGAATGCAACAATAATTACAGAAATGTAAATATGAGGTTCCCACATTTTTGGACTAAAAGATCAAGGGTATGCAAGTTTTAAAGCTCATATGAAGAAAAAGAATTTAATGACAAATGGGCAAATGGCAATTGTTCATATGGATCTCACCATTTTAAAAGACATGTTAAAAATCTAATTAACTAAACGATAATCCCAAGAAGGCCAAAAAGGGGGTCCACATATTTAATAATGTGACATGTTAAAATAGTACATCTCCTTGGTCCATTGGCTGAAAAAAAAAAAATCTGGGTCGATATTAAAAATAATCTGTTAAAACAGCTGATAAGCTGTAAATTAACGTGACTTTGAATTGTTGACAGATTAACTTGACCTGACGTAGGCTTCAATTATAATTTTATGAAGTGTACATCAAAAAATATGCAATTTAAGATGTTGCATGTTGCGCATTAAGATCATATCTTGATCTATTAGGGGGAGAAAGGGGCAGCCGCCCCAAGAATTCCAAAAGACTCGTTGATATAAATTTTGGGTATGACAAGGAGTAGCTAAGATTCTTGTAGTAGAGTTTGAAACACTCATTGATTACGTTGAGATATGCTGAACCACTTGAATAGTGGTTTATTTGATTAATTGTTTCTCATTTTATGTGTTTTTGCTAGCATAAATGTACTTACATACATAGTACTCGAGCACTATCCGATAACCGAAGACAACTCGATCGAAATGCAAAAATGTCATCATATCTACGGTGTTTCAGGTCAACAAGGGTGGGAAACATTGGATCTGTACATAAAAAGAGCAGACAGTTGATGGGCAGGTTTGTTGGGCTTATAAAAGGGCAAACTTTTTAACACTTCTAAGCAATTGCAACACCAAAAGCCAATGTTCAATGGCCAATGACCCTTGGCTAGACAAAAGAACTTATACCCTTTAGTGTATATATGTACTAAACGCATAAACAGTTGTACATTAACTATGAACGTATGAATAAAGTTTACAGATGTCAATTCAGGAAGCTTATGTCAAGTTTAAGGTTCAAAAAACTAGAACATAGTATACCATTTTGTCAACAGATATTGTATGTGCACATGTCTACACATGCTCCTCATTGGTCTGCTCAAAAGAACCAACCCCAAGAGCTAAAACAATCTGTTTTAGGATAATATATACGATGTTAATTATATATAATAATGATATTACATATTTAAAACTATATTTTTAATACATGGATTATGATAATGATAAGACAATAAAAAATGTATCAGGCGTGTGATAAACATAATTAATCTTTCATTTACCCTTTTACTGCATTAAAAATCCATATTTGTTGTTTGCTATGGTGATCATTCTTCCATACATTAAATACTATGATTTACAAAACCTCTCGTATTATTATGATTCGAGAGGTTATAAATTTTGGATAGAACTTTTAATAGTTTGAGTGTATGTATTCGATTACTTTTTTGTTAGGTATCGGGTTTTTTGTTGTCATGACAACTAGATACTTTATCAAGTATCAAAATCGGTGTCACGTCACCGGTTTACAAGTTATAGGAGGTCATATGCATACAATTAGCGATAAAGTTTGTTACACGATATAAAAATCATTTTACGTATAACATAGTCAGCAGAGTTGATGCACTTAACCTTTTATATTATGCATTCATGGTAATTTGAAAGTTCCTGTCACTTGAACTAGTTTGGCAGTTTGGCATTGGCTTATATAAAATCCACAAAGCAAGCTCGTACCATGAGCGGTGAGCCTGCAAAACTGGGCCTAATACACATGTACATCTAACTAGTCAAGCCCAAATCATATCAGCCCAATGAGTCCATTTCGTACATAGAAAGTTTAATACTGTGTGCATCATAAAATTAATACTATGAGTTTAAGGGTATACAGATAAACTCCAATTAATACACTAAAACTTTCCAATTTTAACATAAAAATCATTTTTCTAACTCTTGAATTTCCATTTTTACATGTATAATTAATTATCATTCTTATTATTTATGGAATGGAAAATGAGACTTCAATAAAGGGTTCTTAACCGGGAAATTAACAAAAATGCCACTTTTTTCGGACATATATTTCGATTTGCCACTTAAAAAAAAAAGTTGCCGATTTGCCCTACCCGGTCGCAGGTCGCATCATGCGACTTGCGACCCGTTCAATGCGACCTGCGACCCAAGCGATTTCCTAGTAAAAGACAAGCAAAAAGTGTCGAAGCCGTTCGGTCGCAAGTCGCAGCCTGCGACCGGCGACCGGCGACCTGCGACCATGCCGTCCGAGATCACGTATACATATGGAAACAATGTTATAATTTTATTATATTTTATGTTTATATTTAATTAACGCATTGTTTCGTTTTTCTTTGATAACTTTTTATATACAATATATAAAATAATTCCGAATATATATTCATGATCAGTGTAATTTTATCTACATTTCGACATAAAATTTATCGTTATATGTTATGTATTTAACGAAAGCATTTTTTAGTCTCGAAATCAACTTTTTTTATATCAGAATGTAGATAAAAATAAACTGGTCATAGAGGTATATTTAGATTTATGTAGTATAAATTCTCTTTAATACATAAATTTTCTTATGTTATATAAAGGTGGACTAATAATTTGACTTTTCAACTTTTTTTAACCTTTATGGGTTATAATACATAAATCTAAATATACCTATATGACCAGTTTATTTTTATCTACATTCGGATATAAAAAAAAGTTGATTTCGAGACTAAAAAATGCTTTCGTTAAATACATAACATATGGCGATAAAATTTATGTTGAAATGTAGATAAAATTATACTGATCATGAATATATATTCGGAATTATTTTATACATTGTATATAAAAAGTTATCAAAGAAAAACGAAACAATGCGTTAATTAAATATTAAGCATAAAATATATTAAAATTATAACATTGTTTCAATATGTATACGTGATCTCGGACGGCATGGTCGCAGGTCGCCGGTCGCCGGTCGCAGGCTGCGACTTGCGACCGAACGGCTTCGACACTTTTTGCTTGTCTTTTACTAGGAAATCGCTTGGGTCGCAGGTCGCATTGAACGGGTCGTAAGTCGCATGATGCGACCTGCGACCGGGTAGGGCAAATCGGCAACTTTTTTTTTTAAGTGGCAAATCGAAATATACTTCCGGAAAAAGTGGCATTTTTGTTAATTTCCCGTTCTTAACCTATGTCTATAATGACATGATGAATTTATGAGAGACGAAGCCACAAACATACTTCTATGTATAAATTGACTTGTTTAATTATTTTTACCACGATAATACTAATCTTACGTGATAAATGCCAAACGTAAAGTAGTAATCGTAGAACGTTTAGACATATGCCTCAGTGTAGTAAAATCATGGTGGCGTAACGAGTTAACTAATTTGTCAAAACCGATTGTTAAAATCTAAAAATCGATTAGAATTATATTATAATTTTATTTAAAGGACATGGAACTGATTTAATATATCACGATATAGAATTAATAAAGTTTAAACTACTCCATTAACTATTTAATTTAAATTTAATATTTCGACGTTGAAAACAATAAAAAGTAGCACCCATTAATCGCTCAGTTGCTGTCACGGCTTTTGTAAAGCGATTATCACAATCATTTTAGCATTACTATGGAAAAGAAAAAAAGACAAAATAGATATTTGTGACAATAATTCAATAGTGCCAAATAAACCCCAATCATACTAAAAATAAATCTCATTATGTGTTACATTTTGGATGCCTACTTTTGATTTCTTGAATCACATGTTAAAATATCTTAAATAGAACGTTAATTACTTTATCTTTTTGCTACCTTTAATTTCGCGAAAAATCTTAGCTTGCAAAATATATCTGGCGGTACATTTGATTCGCGAAATGTTTTCGATGGAATTGTAATTCATCATAGGAATTGGAATTCCAAAAAATGTGAATTCCTTTGCGTAATGAAAATTTAAGACTTAAAAATTGATTCATTCGTAAACCAAATATTTTCATTGAATGAAATTGAGATCCTAATTCCATCAAATTTTGTTAATTTTGCGAATCAAACACAACCTAAAAAATATTTTTATTTATTTATTTATTTAAAGTTAATTACTTTTTATTCAATTAAACTTATGTTGGATTATTTAGTTGTCTCTAACAAAGTATCAAGTTAGAGAATAAATAATTTAATTATTCTGGTAGCTACTTGTCTCGATTTTGGATTTACATATAATTGTGTCTGTTTGGTGGATTTAAATAGAGTTTTTATATATCATAGAATAGAATATTCATTAATTAATTAAAAATAAATGCGACGTCATGAAATGAAAAATTATAGCAGTCGATAAACTACAAGAATCGCATATCAAAATGTTCATTTTGGATAAAGAATTTTGAAGGTCAACATGTAAAAATTATATTTCAAAATTAGTAAATGTCATAATGTAGGACTAATTTATTTTTATTTTTAGAACGGCAATCACATAAGAGGTAATTTCATATATGTCTCTGGAAAAATTGAAAATTACATATATATCCAAAACACGCTTTAAAGTCATTGTACATAATGCACTAAAATGTTGTATTTTGGATATATATGTAATTTTTAAGTTTTATAGGAATATATATGTAATTCTCCCATCATATAACATATTCCGCATACTATATGCAATCACACATATATCATACACATATTTTTTTTCAAAAGGCTTGAACGCACAACCTTTTAATTGATAGACTCCTTACATATCGCTAGGTTTAATAAGACCATATGATCATATCGTATGAGTAATTAATAATAATAATAATAATAATAATAATAATAATAATAATAATATTATTATTATCATCATCATCATCATCATTATAATGATTATTATTAATGACGACATTTGTTTAGTACAAAAAAAATATACAGAAAGCTTTGTATGATTAAACTTAATTAATTTTCATAGATTTTGAAATTGAATAACATCAGCATTGTGGGCTAAAAAAAAAAAAAGTAAAGCAAATGCACGTTTGTGGTAACCTATTTATAATTATCTATTTTTTATTGTTTGATTCGTATTTTGCAATCGATAGTAATGTGTCTTTTAATTAATTGAATTTAAATTTAAATAAATAAATTAATATATTAATATATCAGTTTGAGATTATTAATAGAATCATTGATGATTTCAAACAGTTTTAAAATTGTTAGTGATCACCAACTACTTAAGAGACCAAATCACCAGTAAAATATTCATACTAAACGTCACACATATCACGAGAATTCATGATGTACGTGTTATGACAACAACTTTCACACGTTAAATTAATATTCACTCCGTCCTATTCGAAATGTCTACATTTTTATTTTTAGTTGTCCCATTTCAAGTGTCAATTTCTTATTTCAACCAATCAAAAAAGATTTTAGTGGGTAGAAAATATTTTTGATTGTGAAATTTGTGGTTAGTGGATGATCCGAAAACTTTGTACTCAGTCAAATATGACACTTTGACTGGACGGAGGGAGTACAACCGATGGCTAGACAGAAACTTGCAAAATATTACCGAGTATTAAGATAAGGTCCATGTTAAGAGTCATGAAGGTATCTATGTTTTTTTATTTGTTTGGTATTGACCTTAAGTGTGAGGTAGTTAAATATATAATATATTATATTGTGGTTCAACATTGGTTTGCAAATAATGAAATGATTAATCCGATATTAACATCATAGATAGATTCATAGTAAATGTTTTTGTATGTTATCCATCTATAATACTTAGCGAGTACTGCTTTAAAAATAGGGTGGTGATTTGTACACCATCAACTTTTAACCATACACCACTAATGTGCATCCGTTTTTTGTACAGTACAACAGTTCAAAGCATAACTAGTGGTGTATGATTAAAAGTTGATGGTGTACAAATCACTACCCTTAAAAATAAGCTCAATATATAAATTTTTAGCAAAAAACTAGTTTTGCCGAACATACTAAATATCAAACGAATAGCTTCTAACGGTGATTATTAACCTTACCCAGCTGATTTCTTTCCAAATATATATTTCATATTGAAGCAAATTAATTATTTTGTATTTGTATATATATAGAAACATAGCACCATTACATCTTTTGCTTTGTATCATAAAAGAAAAAAATATAGACATATATCTTTTAATCATGATTATCGATCTTAAACAATAATTTTATTTCCAAATACGTTTGATTTCACATTAAATATAAAATCCTGTGTTTTAAAGCACAACTAATTAGTATCTCGTTTTACTACGCTTTCCAAAATATTATCTAAAACAAATATCCATAACATTATTCAACACACACATGACATATGACATACCCACCCATGACCCAACTAACTTTTCTCCAAATAAATCAAATAAAAAAAAAACTTTCAAAATAGACAAATTTACTTTTGTTAAATACCAACAAAAAATGTGTGACTCCACATTTCGGCTGTTTGTTTGATTTGGAAAACTTTTCAGATAAAGACCGCTGAAAAGTAACGCGGCCCGATTAGCACCACCAAACCAAACACTCCCCAATCAACAACAGGCCCCTTCCATTATCTTCTTAACAGTAGCCCAAACCCCAAATTATTTACACCATTCATCCAAATTTATATTTTTATTAGTAGGTGATATTTGGTTAGAAATAATATTAAAACGTTACACTTTCAAGTTTTTGTTTTATACTCTACACAAAACATGGGTGCCTGTGTTTCTTCTTTTTCACATAAAAAAGCTTCATCATCATCATCATCTGAGTTTAATCGGAAAACAGATATGGTGATTCCACCCTCGCCTGTTAAGGAAAAACTTCCGATCATCCTTAATAATGGCAATGTTGCTGTTAAGCCTCAGTTTCCCCCTCTTCATTCATCCTCTAATTCTCCTGATTTTGGTACGTTTGGTACACACACACACACACATATATATATATATATATATATATATATATATATTTTACTATCTCTATAACCTAAATAATTATGTTTATAATTACGTGTTTGTTATGATTTATTGTTTTTGTTGCTAATTGATTTTCGGGCTTTGTAAATTTGTTATCTGATTATTGTGTTTTCAGGTATCGTATAATAATTTGGATTACTGTGGTTATGGGAATTTTTTTTTTTTTTTTAATGGCAATTTTTGATATAAATTGATTATTTGATTTGTATATATGTTAGGTTATCCAGACCGATTGTTTCGAAAGGCGTAATTATGTAAAAACACACTCTTAAACTGAGTGTTTGTTACGTTAAACAATGAACAATTAACATGTGATGTTTTGTGATTATGGTTGGTTGGTGGAATGGTGGGTCTGTTAATCTTTTCTATTAATTTAATTTAATTAATTGGTCTTCTGGGGGTTTTGTACTGCTTCTTGCCTGCTTTACTTGACTCATACCTTACCATATACCGTTGATTCTGTTTTTATTTAATAAATTATTATTTTCTGATGATGATGAGTTTTTTTTATTAAAAGGAAGTTTCTGCATTTTATGATCATGATAAGTATGTATATGTGCTCTTTTAGTGGTCTGATATGTTTGTAATTTCAATTAGTATTAAACAAACAAAAAAAAAAAATAGAGTTGTCATATTCCTTGCTTATTATTGAAAAGTGGAAAAAGTTGAGGTATGAGTTAAGAGTTTTATAGAAGATATATATGCAGCTTGTAACTTGTTGAATACCAAGTAATAGCATCGTCTCCATCCCATACGAGTTATGAGTCTCTGGTGATTGGCTATGATTAAGTGTCTGAACATGGTTTACTTAACTTGGATGTTATTCAGTTGAATCGATATATGTGTTAAATTATAAAATATGCTAAAAGGAACGGGTCAAATGGGTTGAAAGTTGTGTAATCTCTTAGGTGTATGTTTATTGCATACAGCTTGCATCATGTTAAAATTTGATATGGAAGTTATTTAGTACTACGTAATTGTGTTTTCAAAGATTGATACTAGGGTAGTCCTTGACTATTTGAAAGATACTTTGCTGGTTGCTCAGATTTTTGATATATAACTTTTTATATCACCTTGCAGGTAGTAAAGAGGAGACATTTTTCGATTCCCAAGCATGGTTAGACTCTGACTGCGAATCTGATTTCATGAGTGTCAATGGAGGTAAGATATATGTTACATAAATCATATGTATATCAATATAAACACATTCATTATTTATGTTTCAATCAATGTATACTCCGAAATTTGAAAAAACTGTGTTATAAACTTATAATTACATTGTCACTACCAAAAGTTGAAAAATCAAGTTTCAGATTAATTCTCTTCTAGATTAAGTTTTAGCTCAATTTTGAGTTTATGTTTGTATTGTTTAGTGTAGTGTTTGAACTGACTTGCTATAACATGTGCAGAGTTTACACCATCAAGAAGCAGTACACCTGTGCACCATGACTTTCTTACCGGCACCCTACAAATGAAGGATGGTGCACTAACAACTGATGACCAGAAACCTTCTATGACCCCACCTGCAAATCCAATAAAGAAGAAAAAGCGACTTTCTGAGCTCTTCAGTGAAAGCCTCAGAGAGGATCATAACCTCGATGAAGAAAGTGAGGAAAATGAGGAAAATGGTGAACAAGCCAATGAGAAGGGTGTGAGGGAAAGCCGTGATGCTACAGCAGTTCATGGTAGTGGTTTAAAGGCGAAAAGGGACAGATGGGTGGAGATTGTGCAGGTCAACGGCTGCTTACCGAGGGTGCTGTCTAGTTGTAGGCCTGTAACTCATCAACAAACACAAGTAAGAAGAAAGTAAGAGTGAGCTTGAACATCGACATTGAGCATATAAGATGCTCCTTGATGAACCAGTTATCAGATTCCAATCTTGAATGTATAGAAATGAGAAGTCAATATCAATATAATGTACTTATGTCCTTTTGAATTTCTGAATATTAATATGCATATCTGAGTTGTAGACTTGTAGTAAAGGTTGTGCACATGTGCCTCTGCATCAGGTGGTTTTGACCGGACCACACGAATTGAACATATTTAGCTTATCCAAACTTAAAATTATAGTAGTAATAATAATAATAATGATAATGATTATTATAAATATATAAAAGGATGTTGTCTCAAGCTTGAAATATTGAGGAAATATAATCACAGTTTGAATTAGGTCGATAACAGGAATTACTGTATTTAAAATCTTAGAACATGGGAGGTGAGTTTTATGTGGAACAGGTGGTCTGAAGTTATATATCGTGATTCGTGAATCACACCAACTTCCACATTTAGGGCGAGGAGTTCATCTAGCTTCCACTCAACATTAAAGTTATGAGAAAAGATCAAAATAATTCCCAAATTTTTCTTTTACACATCGTTGGTGAAGCAACATTGTCTCATCAACGCTGACGGGTAGTGGAACTTCCGACGTGACAACAGTCGTTAAGTTTCACTCCCATGCTCTTATGAAGCAAACAAAAAGGTGTGTGTGTTTTTTTTTTTATATTTCTTATGATCAATCCCGATCACCAATCATGATTGGTTCTTTGTTGTTTGGTATTTTAGGCACATAATATGTATTGCATGTTATTTATTTTCAGATGTCGATAATAGAAACCGTTAACCGGTTCTTGCGTCGTACACAAATGACAATATGTTATATACAATGTTCATAATAATCTAATCAAATGGTCATTGACCTAGCGGTATAGAGGTGTCCCTTCCAACCATAAGGTCGGCGGTTTAAGTCCTATGAATAGAACAATTGTATATATTCGAATTAACGAGGTGTGTGAAACTTGCCTTCTAAAAAAAATATATTCATACTAATTCAATAAACAATTAAATATTGGAAGACACCTTTTTCCAAAATTCTACTTTACATAACCAATTGAGATACACTTCTAACTTCTGAAGGGTTGACCCTAGAATTGCATCGTATCATAATTATACAATGAGCTTAGTATACACTAGAGAGTAGACACTACCTTTTGAGATTTGGAGTTTTGAACGCGTGTATGAGTGTGTGATGTTAAGTCATCAAAATAAGATAATGGTATCCAGATGGGGCTTTTTTATTGTATGGTGTTGTAGCCATCAATCAACTTAATTAACTAGTTGCATAATAATTAGGGGTGTTCGTTTTTTTGGATCGGATCAATTCCAATCCATATATATAAATTCATTTGAATTTTGGTTCTCAAAATGTGAATCTAATCCATCCAAACGAATATCAAATTCGAACTAAACCGAACCAAATTACTATTTGGATGGATCGGTTTTAACCGTTCGATTTTTTCGTGGATTGCATGAGTGTATCATTTTGACTCGTGAAAGGGTAATGTAATGTTGCGTTGAGGGTTTATATAAATGTGAGGTTGGTGTTTTATATCCAAACTTAAAATTAATTTATATTCAATGATATATATTAACAATACAAATCATATAGTAAAGTTTCATGTATAAAAAATAACTAAACAAATAGTACTTAACATTCCTTTCTCTAAAAATAATAATATATATTTAACATTCACTTTGATAGATAACAAAAGTATTAGATATGAGCTTTTTTATTTGGATAATTTGGTTATAATACTAGTAACCAAAACCAATCCAAAAACCGAATTACTAATTTGGTTTTTGCCCGATCCGATCCAAAAAACCAAATTGTCCAATCCGAACGGTCCAATCCAATTAGACCATTTGGATAATCCGGTTATATCCGAACTGTGAACACCCCTAATAATAATAATGACCAAACTATAGTTTTAAACTCTTATGAATCGAGTATAAGATTTTTAAAATGAGACGATTCTGATCCCAACTCTTAGATGATTTTAACCCTTACGAGTCATTCATTGACTCTTCCGAATCTTGTACAACTCTTACGAGTGAGATCAGACAAATTTTTAATGTAGTGTACGACAAAAAAGGATAAATAGAAAAAAATGACTATTAGAAGTACATTTAAAGTTAAGCTTTTGTATTGATTGCCGGTTAAAAACTTAACTATTACGGAGTAACTCTTCTCATATTTTACTTATTTCAATAACAAATATTAAACAATAATATACATATAAATATATATTTATTATTAATTCACAAGTCGAGTTAAATCGAGTTGAGTAACGAGTCACATGTAAAAATTAAATTTTCTATTAGAATCACAGGTGAACGACTACGTATTAACATCCCAGAATCTATTAGTTGCATTATAAAATACAAGTGATCAGTTTTTTATAGTCCGTAATAAAGTTAAGAATTACAACTTGACCTTATCGTCTAAAATTAACAATTAAAATCGTTAATTAATGTCACATGATAAACACCAGTTCGTTTTATAAACATTTCGATTTCGGAACGAATATTATAATGAGTTCCGAACCATGACCGATCCCGGAATATGCCATTTATTTATTGTCCAAACTAAATAACAAAGCTCCCGTAAAGCTTTAAACCAACGCGGAAACCCCAATACTCATTTTTAATTAATTTCCCGACGACTATACTGACTTACTTTTGCTCCGATTACGATGCCGGAGCAAACTACGTCGATTGATTACGTCATGGAAGCCGCTTCCGGTCCTCATTTTTCCGGCTTACATCTCGACGCCCGATTCCTTTCATCCTCCTCACTTTCCGATTCAATCAAACAGCCGTTCGTCATCGGTACGTCTTAATCGATTACTCAATTAATCAGCTACTTAAAATTGTTATTTAATAACATTAATTGTTTGCTAGGGGTTTCTGGTGGTACTGCTTCCGGTAAAACGACTGTTTGTGACATGATTATTCAACAACTTCATGATCATCGTGTTGTTCTTGTTAATCAGGTATGTATTTATTTGTTACTAATCATCAAATATAAAATTATATATCTTGTTTGATTTTGAGATATGCTATAAGCTGAAAATAGAATTAACAAGTTGATTATGGATGGAGGCAAAAATTATTTTTTTATGGATATATTAGATAAAATATGTATTTGTAGCATGTCTATTGAATACATAAATTTGTAATTGTAGATGAGTAGATGCTAGAAAGCATTCTAATTAATGACTAATTGAGCATAAATGTTCTGTTATAATAATTGTGTATGTCTTAAAAATGTTAAGAAGTTCACATCAAATTTTTGTGACAGCTGATGTTAGGCATGAGTTATTACGTTGTGGGAAACAATCAAACAAGTTGACTGAGAAGTTCGGTGTTCAACTAGTCAGCAATAAGAGTTTTTTAGTCTTTCTTAAACTTAACTATAGATGTTGCTGAACTTGATGTTAGATTTAGCTTATCGCTGATCAAAGAAACATGCTTGTATTGCTAGCAACAATTATTGTAGTGTTTTGGCATTATGAAATTTGAACAAATTACGACTTTCATAACTTTTACGTAATTTTTTCTTTTCCCTATAAATGACAAACTTCTATATTTGAATAATCCTTGAAGTTTTGAATATGATGTTTCTGTTCTCATGTAGGATTCATTTTATCGTGGTTTGAGTGCTGAAGAATCTGATCGTGTCCATGAGTATAATTTTGACCACCCAGGTAATGTCTTTCTTTATTTTAAGGCTGTGTCAGTTTTCATCTTACTTATATCTGATCATGCTAATGTTGCAAAACAAAAAAAATAAAGTAAAACATTCCTGTTGTTGTAGATGCTTTTGACACAGAGCAAATGTTAGAATGTGTTGGAGAGCTCAAACAAGGAAATTCGGTGCACCTTCCAATATATGACTTTAAAAACCACCGTAGATGTAAAGAGTCCTTTCGTCAGGTACTTGGTTATGTGAACATACTGTCTTGAATGGTTTCCTTTGACCAGAAAAGTATGATAATTCAGTGTTATCTGCTTTCTTACTGAGTACCTTTTTAAAGAGAGCAAATCCTGAATGCTATTGTATATCTTTGTGTAAATGATAGTTACCAAGATTGTATTGTTACAAATTACCTTTGTAACTTATCGTTAATGTGCTTGTCAGGTTAATGCGTCAGATGTTATTATCTTGGAGGGAATACTGGTATTTCATGACCAAAGAGTTCGTGATTTGATGAATATGAAGATATTTGTTGACACAGGTGTGCATTATTTAACTTCCACTCTATCACCATTAATTGTTACCATATTTATTTAGCACTCAGTTTAGCTAATTGCTGCGATTAATCCTTCAGCTGTCTTTCTACCTATTTCTTTTGGTTCTTGTATGCGAATGAAGTCATCCTATACTCATGGCTGCAATAAGTACTTTTTAATCAAACGTAATTGCTTTTTGACATTTTTATCATCCCTGGTTTCCCTTTTTCAAGTTTAAGGCTGATTCAAGTATCAATTTACCTCGTATAATTCATGTTTGTTTTGATTTCTCTACTGCATTTCACTCCTTGGTGTACTGTAGTGTCTGTTAAAGATGGCATCTTCATGCCCTAATTAACTTACTGATATATAATGAGCTTGTATAATTTACTGATTAATTTATCCTTCTGTCCTTATATGTTGACAATTAATTGTACTAGATGCTGATGTGAGGCTTGCTCGTAGAATACGGCGAGACACGGTTGAGAGGGGTAGAGACGTGAATTCTGTGCTTGAGCAGGTAAGTTCCTCCGCTTTCTGAAATTTATAAAGATTATTTGTTAGGAATATTGTTAAGCTTCAATATCAAAATTCAGTACAATCCCTTTACTCTATCTTCCTCGAAAAAGATATACTCTTAATTTACCTAGTCTCCAAAAGATGCAGTATTACCTTAATTTGGTAAGTTCTCAATTAAATTTAATTTGTGCCCATTTGTAATCGTGACTAGAAAAATAGAAATCAGTAACCTTTACCCTCAAGTTTTTTTTTCTTCTTCTTGTGCGTGTGTGTGCGCGTGTATCAAGGGGATCTTTATACATTATAGCAACACTTTTTTTAATTAGAACTTCACGTGTTTTAGACACTGAGGGAGTATATAGATACTGCTCCCCAGGGCAAAACGTCTTTTCAGCGATAGGATGATGTCATACCGTGTTGCTTGGGGTTCTAATACGAGTATTCAGGAGAAACAGCGCTATGAAAGTATAATGACATGAACGCATGGAAATTTGGATATGGTTTGTAATCTAGGTGATGCATGAAGGCGATTTAGAATCATGCTCAATGTTGTAATTGTAGGAGACATTTGAAAATTTTGAGCCATTATAGGCAAGGGCCACTTTTCTACATTTCCATCTTCAGCTGACTGAAATTTATATTATTGTAACTTTGTAAGGATTTAGTGAAAATAGAGGTAGAATGGATTGTTGATTATAAGTTTTAATTAATAATCAAAATCTAGCTATCGTTAACAATATGAAGCTTTATGTTGAATGAAAGTGACACTATCTTTTATATGTGCAGTATGCAAAGTTTGTTAAACCTGCTTTTGATGATTTTGTTCTACCATCAAAAAAGTATGCCGATGTTATTATACCTCGAGGAGGTGATAATCACGTGGCGATAGACTTGATTGTGCAACATATTCGCACAAAGCTTGGTCAGCATGACCTTTGCAAAATATATCCCAACATTTATGTAATTCAGTCGACATTCCAGGTAATCTCTTTGCCACATCATTGATGGTGCATGACATATTAATAAACTATAAGGTATATAATAATTTGAGATCTTTGTAACAGATTCGAGGCATGCACACATTAATTCGAGATAAAGAGATATCCAAGCATGATTTTGTATTTTATTCAGATCGGCTAATTAGATTGGTACTTTACTCTCTACCCTATATGAAACTGTAATCAACTGCAGTCGGAATCTGGAATTTTTTAGTATCAAATGGCAACAACTAAATGAAATTGGTCCCAGGTTGTGGAGCATGGACTTGGTCATCTACCATTTACGGAGATGCAAGTAGTCACTCCTACAGGTATGATCGCATCCAGTGAGGCTTTTTTAGCTCCTCATTTAACGTTTCACAATGGTGCGAGAAATTACTGAATCTATATCGAGTATTCTCATAAAGGCTTTTTTATATGTATATTTATATTTATATTGTTGTCCAGTAAAGGAAGGTTAATATGTATCATAACAAGTCTTTTATTTTTCTACTTGAAAAGTTGCCTAAATGTCACTGAGATGTTACTGTTACAGGATCGGTATATAGTGGAGTTGACTTCTGCAAAAAACTGTGCGGGGTGTCGATTGTTCGAAGGTGAGTAATACTTAAGTACTATAAGAAGTGTGTCTTTTTATTCTTTTATTTTATTGTTCGAAGTGTTTGTTACCGTAAAGGACATTCTTATTATTTCACCTAGATTTTTGCTGTGTACTTCAGAGTTTAAGACTAGCCAGTTCAATGAGACATTAATTTGACAATTCATTTGTTTTCGAGTGTAGTAGACAGTCTATGAGCTTTTATGATTTCATTGTTTATACGTGTTGAAGGAAGTTGGCTTGATTATCTCACCGATACTTGGCGTTTTACCAGGAATTTATATTAACACCAATATGACAATTATCCTGATGCATCTGATTATATCATTTTTCCTGTATCATTTTTTTGCGGATGAATGAAATCTTGCTTATAATTTGAATTAACATAAGCAGCATGTTAATCTGATTAATGATAACATATGCATGTATCTTAGGCATTTAGATGGAACCGAAAGATGATAATTTGAAGTTTTAATTGACAATGAATGGATGTTAAATCCATGAATACTAGGGACTCAGTGAGTGGGTCCGACACAGTGTCAATTTTTAGTTGGATGTTGATAAAAGGATGGCTGGAAATCAGAACTGTTAAACCTAGTATATGTTATTGTACAAGCTATTTGGATGGTCTGAAGTGTAATGTTGTTTGTGACATGATTTCCGTTTCTTAAATTCTAGTGCTGAATGTGTCTTGGATGTTGGCATGTGATTGTCAATGCAATTCAATCAAGTCTAAAATCTTATTTTTCATTTGACAGTGGTGAAAGTATGGAGAATGCATTGCGTGCGTGTTGTAAAGGCATTAAAATTGGAAAAATCTTGATCCATCGTGATGGTGACAATGGGAAGCAGGTGAGTATCGCTTTCTCATTTGTTGGTTAATGGATCCACCTTCGTTTGGGTTTCTGTTGTGCATTTTGCATGATCATATATATAAAAACCGATCTTCCATGACATGCAGCTTATCTATGAAAAGCTCCCAAATGACATTTCAGAGAGACATGTGCTTCTCCTTGACCCTGTTCTTGCTACAGGTTGGTGATATATATATATATATATATATTTTCTGTGTCTTGCTTTCTTCATGCATATAATTAGGTTAAGAAATTGAAAGAAAAAAAATTCGTGTTTACGCGTGGATGTAATGTTCGACTATTTCAAATGTTTCACCTTTATCAACCTCAACCTCTGCTAATGATAACAATGGATCCTCATTGCAACTCCGAAACTTTTGAGAAATGCTATTTTTGCAGTTTTACGAGAGTATCTCGTAACGTGAAATCACCAAATTTGGCAGCTTCCTTATAATGAGCAATTATCGTTTAGATTGCATGCTGAACCACCTGTGTGTATGATACTACTTGCAGGTAATTCAGCTAACCAGGCAATTGAACTACTGATACAGAAAGGAGTGCCAGAGTCCTACATTATATTCCTCAACCTCATCTCGGTGAGTTACGTCTCTATATATTTCTCATTTTGACCTGTTTCTTAACCTAACTGACCCACCCATTTTGCCATCAATATTCATATCCCTGTGATTTTCTTAGGCCCCAGAAGGAATTCATTGTGTTTCAAAACGGTTTCCTTCAGTGAAGATAGTAACATCAGAGATTGACGTGGCTTTGAATGAAGAGTATCGTGTCATACCTGGTCTTGGGGAGTTTGGTGACCGCTACTTTGGCACCGACGACTGATGATAATAAGATGATTTGATGATTGGGATGAGTTACATCAGGCCTTGCTTGAGGGTGTGCAAATGGTGTGATGATCACACAAGGCCTTGGGACTATATTTATTCTTAGTACGGGTATATACAATTGGGCAACAAGTTATCGTTCAATATTCGTTGTTCGGCAAAACTGTTAGCTGTCACTTTAGCTGGTAACACTTTAATCTTATTTTCTTAACATTGCACATATGTTTGTGACTCTTTTACTTTTAAGACTTAATTATCTGGTTGAAGGGCTAAATTTCAAGCGCTGACTTTTAAAATCAAATCACAAAAATGCCGAGTATAAAACATGCAACTTTAAGTAGTTCATTTCTTGTAAAACTTAGGCGCCGACTTTTAAAATCAAATCACCAAAATATCGAGTATAAAACATGCAACCTTAAGGGTATGTTTGGTGAAGTAGCTGTAGGCTGTAGCTGTAGCTTTATTTGTAAAGAATTGTTTGACAAACTAGCTGTAGCTGTAGCTTTAAAATATAAAATGACATAAAAGGACATCAAAATTATAGTAAATGATAAAACATACGTAAAAGAAAATTTAACAAACAATATTCATTATATAAATAACGTACTTATGATTGGATAACATTTGAGGCATATGAATATCTAGTACCATGTCGATGACATAATCATGGGATTAAATTAGTGTAATAATTTAAGATAAAGTATGGGGAATTTGCACAAGCAATGTTATGATTAATGATTAATTTATCGATGTTATAGGAAATTCTCGACATATCTACCATCGTATCAATCGAAGCAATTAACTCACGTAAAATAACATGGGCAAAAAAGCACTACATATATATCATAATTAATCTGAGCAAAATTGATCAATTAAATGTAGAGCAAAAGCTTCCAAATCTACATGGGTCCCCACTAACATTACAAGCCGTAAATTACTGAAAAAATTTCACGGATCGTCCCTGTGGTTTGTCTCAAATTGCACTCGTAGTCCCTCGCAGTTTTTTCTTGCACTCGTCATCCCTGTGATTGCTAAATCTTGCACCGGTAGTCCCTTATGCTAACGTTCGTTAGTTTTTCAGTTAAATATAAGGGTACAATGGTCATTTCAGTACTTTAGGGACTACGAGTGTAATAATCTAAACCACAGGGACCACTCGTGCAATTTTTATTTTTTATTTTTTTAATTCATTGAAATTTAATATTTTTTTAATATGTATATGTAGTTAATTTATTTTCTTAATAAGTTTATCACTTTAAATTTAATTATTATTTTTTATTATCTTTTTTTTTTTTGCTGTATTTACGTTCGATAACATGTTCATGAACGTTCGTTTATTTACGTTCGCTTATTTATAGTTAATTTATTTACGTTCGTTTATTTTGCGGTATTTACGTTCGTTTATTTACGTTTGTTTATTATCTTAATAAGTTTATCACTTTAATATTTTTTGTCTCGTTCTTATTTACGTTCGATAACATGTTTATGAACGTTTGATAACATCCTCATTTGTTAACTAATAGTTTGATTAAAATAATACATATTTGTATATCTTATTTAATCTCATCTAAATTCTACTTATAATAATATTAAACATTTATATAATTTTACATTTTATAGTTTGTGTCGTTGGGTCTGAACAAATGCATTAAGTTATATATTTGTTCGTGAATGTTCGTTTATGTTCCTGAACAAACAAATTTTCTTAGTGAACATAAACAAACAAACAAATTTTGCTCACTAAGAAAATTTTCTTAGTAAACGAAATATGTTTGTTTGTTTATGTTCGTTTTTGTTCATGTTCACTAAGAAAAATATTAAACATATTATTTAGTGAACATTTTTGTTTATGTTCATTGGGTCCAAACATATTTCGTTCACTTAAAAAAATTTCGTAGATACCGCAAAATAAACGAACGTAAATAAATTAACTATAAATAAACGAACGTAAATAAACGAATGTTCATGAACATGTTATCGAACGTAAATAAACGAACGAGGCAAAAAATATTAAAGTGATAAACTTATTAAGATAATAAACGAATGTAAATACCGCAAAATAAACGAACGTAAATAAATTAACTATAAATAAACGACCGTTAATAAATGAATGTAAATAAAGGAACGTTCATAAACATGTTATCGAACGTAAATAAACGAACGTAAATACCGCAAAAAATAAAATAAGATAATAAAAATTAATAATTAAATTTAAAGTGATAAACTTATTAAGAAAATAAATAAATTAACTATAAATACATATTAAAAAAATATTAAATTTCAATGGATTAAAAAAATAAAAATTACACGGGTGGTCCCTGTGGTTTAGATTATTACACTCGTAGTCCCTAAAGTACTGAAATGACCATTGTACCCTTATATTTAACTGAAAAACTAACGAACGTTAGCATAAGGGACTGCCGGTGCAAGATTTAGCAATCACAGGGATGACGAGTGCAAGAAAAAACTGCGAGGGACGACGAGTGCAATTTGAGACAAACCACAGGGACGATCCGTGAAATTTTTTCTAAATTACTTAATGAAGAATACGAATATTTACTTACGGTTTGTGGAGGCACAGATGAAATCGCTGTGAACGTACAGATGGAAACACAATTAGGGTTATGGGTATCTTTTTATATATGCAGCATATTATTAAAGGGGGTATTTAGGTAATTTGTTGTCCTAAAAGCTCCTCATTTTTTTGGAACGCTAGTTTGAGAAGCTGTAGGTGTAACATCCTCTCCGGTAGCCTGGTATTTTTCTATTTATTATTACGTATTTAATAGTTTTAAATAATTTTGCGATATAATTGTTTAATTGTGAAAGTTGGCGAAATAGGTCTTAGGACTTATTGTGGATAATGAAATGTTGCTTGTTTTAATATATAAAAGTTGACGGTACAATAAAATAAATTTCTCGCATTTAGTAATTAAGTGCCAGACAATAGATTTGTAGCGGGTATTAAAATACCCAAAGTGGTAGGTCGGTTTAAATGAGGGCCGACCTTTATTTGGGGATCACTTTCCCAATTTCTTTCTTGCTCTCTCATTCCAATTCCATTAACCACTTAAACCCTAAATATGATCCTCTAAAATTACCAATAATCATAAACAAGATTTAAAGCTTCAAGTTGTGATTCAAGTTAGTTGTTCTCATCTTTTCTAGTCTTCATCTTCTTCATTTAGTAAGGTAAGAAAACTTATAGTTTATAAGTTCATATGTTAGATAGAGATGAAATTGATGAATTGAATGATTCTTGTAAGTTATATAGTGATTGTTTGTGATATATGATGATATGTGATGATTCTTAACTAGTTATAAGCATCGAATTCATGTTTGATGAGCTTGAATAATGAAAATGGAATTAGGGTTCGTTCAGGTCTGTTCTTGAGCTGAAGAACAGATGAACGCGATCCCGGCTACGATTCCGGATCGTGTTCCCTTGTTATAAATGACTTAGTCGAGTTTTTGGCCTTAGAAACGCGATCCAGGCCTATTATCCGGATCGCGTTTGCTAGTGTTTTTCGGTGACAGAATTTTTCCTAAGGACGAACGCGATCCAGCCCTAACTAGTCAGGATCGCGTTTGCATGTTTAATCTTGATGGATTTTGCAAATTTCACCAAAATGCATGTGTTTAGAAGGTGGTGTTTATAGTGGCACTTATTGAATGCTATTGTGGCATTTTATAAAAATGCTCATTTTGATATTTACAAATTATGAGGCAAAGTACTAACTTATGTTGATTATTGATTCTCAGATCCTCCGAAAGATAAGTGATCTCTGGAATCAGAGATTTTGAAGGCAAAGGTATCGGTGAGTGGATTCAAAACTTACCGTTTGGCTTAGTTGTAATCATTTGATTACAACGGGTAAACGTAGACTTGATTATTGAGTTGATTAGTTGTTATTGTTGATTATATGCCTATATGTGCTTTGTGTGGCCTTTGTGCATTGTTGTTAATGAGGTCAACGAGTTGATGAACTGTTGGTTGGGCTAGTGTGTTGTTGTGTGAATGGTACAGGGATGTACTTCATTTGTTGTGTGTGCTGAACTGTACCTAAGTATAATAAACACTAGCTATCGGTCTCGTCCGTTATGGCCATACGGATATGTTTGGATAAGTGATCTTGGGGAGCCGCCCGGGTACTAAGGTTATCCCCGGATCCGCCGATCCTCATTAAGTTGTTGTTGACTGTTGTGTTTGCGAATATTTGTTGTAGTTAATTGGTTTAGCTAAGTTGAATGTTGAGTGTTGGATTTACTCACTTAGCTATGTGCTAACCCCTCGTTGTTACTTCCTGCAGACTTTTGTTTAGTGCATGCGGGTGGGTAGCAGGAAGCTCAAACCTTGGAAACATGGAATGTTTGATATTCAAGCTACTCTGATCATTTTTGTAACAAACCAGTTTAGTTCATATAATACCCCGTCATGCTAGTCTTTTGAACAAGTTTAAAGTTGTAGTAACTTAACCATCTAAACTGTTTGGTACTTTGGAAAAATATGTAATGAAGTACTGTGTTTTATTTACCTGCGCTTCCGTATTATCATTAATATTAATATTATGGAATGAGGGGTGTTATAAATTGGTATCAGAGCATAGTTTTGGGAAAATAGTTCATTATTGAATGATCAATCCCAAAACTCGAGCGTGATATATCAAACATTCTTGGGTATGGGATTAGTATTGGTTGAAGGTAGTTAGTATTTAGATGTTAACGATTAACAAAAGTTAAAGTGTTGTGTTGAATTTCAGAAATGGCAGATAACGAACCACCGACCACCAACCCCAACAATGCCTCCAGGATCGTCGCTCCTCAAATCGGGACTCATACAGAGCAACACGATCATAATGGTACTTCTCAACCAACCGGACAACAATCTAACCGAGATGAGTATATTCATGAGATGGAAGACGAGTTAGTATTCCTTAGGGAATTCAAGAGAAAAGCTGAGGAAGCTGCGACTAGACAGTTATTTCAGCAAGCCCCAGTCTTTGGTTCTGGTTCATCCTCTCAATCAGAAAAGAAGTGTTCATACAAGACTTTTATGGCTAGTCGACCCCCGGAATTTCAGGGAAGTAAAAATCCTACGGTAACGTTAAATTGGTTGAGGGATATGGAACGCAAATTTGATGTGACTTGCTGTGATGAGGAACTTAAAGTCAAGTATGCGGTTCAATGCATGAAGGATGATGCCATGGTTTGGTGGGATTCAATTACCGGTCATTTCACTCAACAACAGAAAGAAGCTATTAGTTGGTCTCAGTTTCATCAAGTTGTTCGTAATCAATATTGTTCGGATTTTGATATTGCTAGGATTCGAAGAGAGTTTGTGAATCTTCGATTAAAGGATGACATGACTATTGATGAATTGATTACGCAGTTTACTGATAAGCTTAGGTTCGTGCAACAATGGGTTCCGGATGAGAAAACTCAAATCGAACAATTTGTGGATGCTCTACCGGATAACTACCGTACGGTTGTGAGATTGGCTAAGGATTTATCACATGCTTTTAACCTCGCGCAGTCTGCCGATAGTGATTTGAGAGGTTTGCGATTATGGCAAGGAAAGGATACAAGTTTCTCTAAAGCAAGAATAAATCCAAATGGCAAGGGAATCGGCAAGGTGGTAAGAAATTTGTTGGAAGAAGTAGTTCTTCGGGAAGTTTTAACAGTTCCAACTGGTGTAGTTCGTGTAGGTCTCGGCATGATGGTCCGTGTACGGCTAAGACAAACAAATGTATGAAGTGTGGTGAATTAGGACATGAGATAAAAAGTTGCCGTTATCCAAATTTTGTTTGTTGGACTTGTAAGAAAGAAGGGCATAGGGTTGGTCAATGTCCGGAGGCAAGGTCGACGGGGTCGGGTTCGGTCGGGAGTTCGGGATCTTCCGGTCAGAAAAGAAAGAACCCTCCTCCAGCAACTAGTAGGGCTTTTCAGATGACGGTTGATGAGGCCGTGCGTACTGAAGATGTTATCACTGGTACATTTCTTATAAACTCTGTACCTGCACGTGTATTGTTTGATTCGGGTGCTAATTGTACTTTCATTTCTGTACAATTTTGTGATAAGTTGAAATTAGCCCCTACTGTGATAACAAAGCCTATAGAAGTAGAAATAGTTAGTGGTAAGTTAGTTCCTGTTACCACCTCGGTGACTGGAGTTAATATTACTATTGATGATCATGTTTTTCCTATTTCCTTCTTGTTGATGCCAATCCCTAGTTTCGATGTAATAATTGGTATGGATTGGTTGAGTCAGAATAAGGCTAGTATTGTTTGTCATCGGAAGTTGGTTAGGATCCCAATCACCGAAGGGTCATATGTTGTGGCTCGAGGAGAACGGGATGGTGTAGCTATTCCTTTGATTTCGTTGATGAAAGCTAGGAAGTCATTGTCAAAAGGTTGTGAGTCATACCTAGCCTATGTAGTCGATGCCAAATTAGAAAGGAAAACTGTTTCAGATGTTCCAGTTGTTAGTGAATACCCCGATGTGTTTCCCGATGAATTGCCTGGGTTACCACCAGTTAGGGAAGTAGTATAACACCCCAAGTTTTAAGACATTTTAATTTTTTTTAATTTCGGAAGCGTAAATCCCATTCATACCAATATAGATATAACATTATATATACGACATTTAGTCATACCAAAACATTACAAGTTTATAAGTATTAAGTATAATTACAACGCTAATACAATAACTGGATGTTATGTTAACAAACATGATTTATCCAAAACGATCAGAGTTCCCATTGTCAAACATTTCTTCAAAACAACACCATTGCCTAATCATATCCCAAAAGTTAACCTGCAAGAGTAGGTGGGGAATTAGCACAAAGCTAAGTGAATGAACTAAATCTAACAAATCTAACTTTGTATAACAATCAATTCACAACAATCATCTAAACAAACAATCAAACAGAGGATCGGTGGTTCTTGAGATACCCTCAGTCCGCGGTGGCACTCCAAGAACGCTTAATAATCAACTGCAGGCCAATACAGGGATTTTTACCGATAGTTTATTGCTATCTTTAACCAATATGGATTAATTCACAACGAATGTTCATCCGACCCATAAGGATTAACCTATAGCAACTAAACCCAAAATTGACCTCTATCATTCCAACCTATCATGGAATTATTCACTAGCAAACAATCAATCTATCAAACCACAAGTTTAATCAATTATCCTATCATTAACGCAACGATAAATCACTCTTTACAAGCAACTTAAAATTGATGCAACTAACTGTTAACACCAAGGTTAAATTATGAGAATCAGTCCACTCACCTGTCTTGTTTCCGTCTCCAACTCAAAGATCTTATTTTATTGAGTCTTCGGTGCCTCTGTAAACACAATCAAAACACAAGTTAATAACTTGTTTCATAATTCAAATTATATCTATATTTAAATACTTACATCAATAATCAAGAATTATCAATGGATAAATGATATAAGTATTAAATTCTAACAATTTCACAAAACATCAAATTCGTCAAAATAACAAATACAAACGCGATCCGGGTCAGGGGTTCGGGATCGCGTTCCCCATCACAAAATTTTCTGTTACCGAAAACCACTGAGGAACGCGATCCGGGTTAAGGGTCAGGATCGCGTTTACATGACCAAAACACGAAGGATCCAGTTTATAACTAAGGAACGCGATCCAGGTCAAGTTGGTGGGATCGCGTTCGCATGCCCAAAATCACCTGTACCAACCTGCACGAACCCTAACTCCATTTTTACCACAATATCATCATCAAACTCAGATTTGAGTTATTTCAAAGGTTACATAAACTTCCAATATCATCTAATAGTATCATACAACAAGCATTCAAGTATCAAATCCATCTAATTCAACTAAATTCACATATAACCTAATTCATTCATTTAGATTTAACAAGAACCCACTTTTATACTTGAAACCTAAGAATTTTGCATTTAAATCAAGAACAAGAAGATGATGATGTCAATTTCAGTAACTACAATCCATTCAAGTACAATTGATCATACATGCATAAGTTTTTTACTTAATTTCACCAATTGAGCTCAAGAACACAAAACAATTACCTACAATGGAAATGGAGAAAACTAGATGAACAAGATGAAGAAGAAGAAGATGAATTCAGTGGCTTCAACAAATTCACAGCTCCAGTTATGATCAAGTTCAGATTTTTTTTCAATTTGTTTATAAGTGTGTGTTCTTGAAGATTTTTAACCAGAATCAGGAAATGAAGGAATAAAGGTCGACCAACATTTCAACCTAACTCATATACAGTGAAATATTATACCCGTCCTAAATCTATTGTCTGGAACCTCAATTTCAAATGCGCGAAAATTATTTTATTTTACCGTCACCTAAAATTATCTAAAACAGCTAACATTTCAATAGTCACAATATTTCCTGAGGCTCATTTACCTATTAAATTTAAAAAATTTAAACACAGGTAAAAATTATAAATTGCATAAATAATTTAAAGAAAATACCTTTTTATTCTAGGCCTGATTTGGGGATGTTACAAGTAGAATTCAGAATTGATCTTGTTCCGGGATCGTCGCCGATTGCTAAAGCTCCCTATAGATTAGCTCCTTCGGAGATCCGTGAAATGATGAATCAGATTCAGGAATTGTTGGATAAAGGTTTTATCAGACCTAGTTCCTCGCTGTGGGGTGCACCAGTGTTATTCGTGAAAAAGAAAGACGGGTCGTTGCGCATGTGTATTGATTATAGAGAGTTGAACAAGAGAACGGTAAAGAATAAGTACCCTCTTCCCAGAATAGATGACTTATTTGATCAGTTACAGGGTTCTTCGGTATACTCCAAAATTGATTTGAGGTCGGGTTATCATCAAGTCCGTGTGCGTGAACAAGATATACCTAAAACTGCTTTCCGAACCAGGTATGGGCATTATGAATTTCTGGTTATGCCTTTTGGTTTAACAAATGCACCAGCGGTATTTATGGATTTGATGAATCGGGTGTGTCGACCATTCTTGGATCAATTTGTGATTGTTTTCATTGATGATATACTTATTTATTCGAAATCTGAAAATGAGCATGCTATGCATTTGAGATTGGTTCTTGAAACATTGAGACGGGAACAGTTGTATGCAAAGTTTTCCAAATGTGAATTCTGGATTCGAGAAGTTCAGTTTTTGGGTCATATAATTTGTCGAGATGGTGTGAAAGTGGATCCATCAAAGGTTACAGCTGTGATGAATTGGAATGCGCCGAAATCTGTTTCTGAGATAAGGAGTTTTCTTGGGTTAGCGGGATATTATCGAAAATTTATCAAGGATTTTTCTAAGATAGCCGGTCCGTTAACCAAACTAACCCGTAAAGATGAGAAGTATGTGTGGACTGATCAACAGGAGCAAGCTTTTCAGACATTGAAACAATTGTTGTGTCAGACACCGGTTTTAGCATTACCAGAAGGTACTGATGATTTTGTGGTTTATTGCGACGCTTCATATTCGGGTTTGGGTTGTGTCTTAATGCAAAGGGATAGAGTTATCGCGTATGCTTCTCGACAGTTGAAACCACATGAGAAGAATTATCCTACGCATGATTTAGAACTCGCAGCAGTTGTATTTGCCCTAAAACTTTGGAGACATTATTTATATGGGACTAGATGTGTTGTTTGTACTGATCACAAGAGTTTGCAATAGGTGTTTTCCCAGAAAGAATTGAATATGCGGCAGAGACGATGGTTGGAATTGATAAAAGATTATGATTGTGAAATTAGATACCATCCGGGCAAAGCTAATGTGGTCGCCGATGCGTTAAGTCGAAAGAATACTCCTGATCGAGCTTTCTATTTAAAAGTGAATGTTTCCTCGAATTTGATTGATCAAATTAAAGTTGTACAACTTGAAGCATTGAAAGATCAGAATCTGAAATCTGAAATCATGTTAAAACGCAAGGACGAATTAGTTGTTGATTCAAGGGGATTAAAGACTTATCAGTCTCGTGTTTGGATTCCTTCCATTGGTGGTATTCGAGAGTTGATTTTGAATGAAGCTCATAAGTCGCGAATGTCTATTCATCCGGGTAGTACTAAAATGTATAATGATTTAAAACCGTTGTATTGGTGGCCAACGATGAAAACCGACATTGCAAAGTTTGTGGGATCTTGCCATATTTGTGCTCAGGTCAAAGCTGAACATCAAAAACCATATGGGTCGTTAAAACAGTTGGAAATACCTGAGTGGAAGTGGGATCATATAACTATGGATTTTGTGACTAAATTACCGCGTACCGTTCGAGGCAATGATATGATTTGGGTTATAGTGGATCGATTGACAAAGAGCGCACATTTTCTTGCTACGAGTGAGACAGCATCGTTGACTAAACTTGCTCAATTGTATGTTAACGAAATTGTTTTTAGGCATGGTATTCCCTTATCGATTGTGTCAGATAGAGATACTCGTTTTGTTTCTCGTTTTTGGCAAAGTCTACAACAAGAGTTGGGTACACGTGTAAATCTTAGCACAACTTATCATCCTCAGACCGATGGTCAGTCAGAACGTACGATTCAAACTTTAAAGGATATGCTTCGTGCTTGCATTCTGGAATATGGAGGTTCATGGGATTCACATCTTCCATTGGTTGAATTTACTTATAACAATTCGTACCATTCTAGTATAGGGATGCCTCCATATGAAATGTTGTATGGTCATCGTTGTCGTACACCTACTTGTTGGTTAGAAGCAGGTGAGAAACAGTTTGCTGGACCCGATATAGTACAAATAACCGCTGATAAAGTAGCTATTGCACGTGAGAAGTTGAAAGCCGCAAGGGATAGACAGAAACAGTATGTGGATCCTAAAAGACGACTGGTTGTGTTTACCGAAGGTGAATTAGTGTATCTTAAAGTTTCTCCGTGGAAAGGGGTGATTAGATTCGGAAAACGTGGAAAGTTGGCGCCTAGGTACATTGGTCCATTCAAGATTCGACAAGTGGTGAACGATCAGTCAATGGCATTGGATCTTCCTCCAGAGCTCTCTGGTATTCACGATACGTTTAACGTATGTTACTTGAGAAAGTGTAATATAGAGGATCAGTCACAAATTCTTCCATTGCAAGATTTAAAGGTTGATCAAACCCAGAAGTTAGTAGAGGAACCAGCTGAAAATGTAGACCGAAAGATTACCAAACTTAGGAAGAAACAAATCCCTATGGTACTAGTAAAATGGAGACATAGTTTAGGTTCCGACCTAACTTGGGAGACTGAGGAGTCGATGAAATCCAGATATCCTGGATTGTTGGTTAGGGCTGAGATTTCGGGGACGAAATCTCCTTAAGGAGGGGAGATTTGTAACATCCTCTCCGGTAGCCTGGTATTTTTCTATTTATTATTGCGTATTTAATAGTTTTAAATAATTTTGCGATATAATTGTTTAATTGTGAAAGTTGGCGAAATAGGTCTTAGGACTTATTGTGGATAATGAAATGTTGCTTGTTTTAATATATAAAAGTTGACGGTACAATAAAATAAATTTCTCGCATTTAGTAATTAAGTGCCAGACAATAGATTTGTAGCGGGTATTAAAATACCCAAAGTGGTAGGTCGGTTTAAATGAGGGCCGACCTTTATTTGGGGATCACTTTCCCAATTTCTTTCTTGCTCTCTCATTCCAATTCCATTAACCACTTAAACCCTAAATATGATCCTCTAAAATTACCAATAATCATAAACAAGATTTAAAGCTTCAAGTTGTGATTCAAGTTAGTTGTTCTCATCTTTTCTAGTCTTCATCTTCTTCATTTAGTAAGGTAAGAAAACTTATAGTTTATAAGTTCATATGTTAGATAGAGATGAAATTGATGAATTGAATGATTCTTGTAAGTTATATAGTGATTGTTTGTGATATATGATGATATGTGATGATTCTTAACTAGTTATAAGCATCGAATTCATGTTTGATGAGCTTGAATAATGAAAATGGAATTAGGGTTCGTTCAGGTCTGTTCTTGAGCTGAAGAACAGATGAACGCGATCCCGGCTACGATTCCGGATCGCGTTCCCTTGTTATAAATGACTTAGTCGAGTTTTTGGCCTTAGAAACGCGATCCAGGCCTATTATCCGGATCGCGTTTGCTAGTGTTTTTCGGTGACAGAATTTTTCCTAAGGACGAACGCGATCCAGCCCTAACTAGTCAGGATCGCGTTTGCATGTTTAATCTTGATGGATTTTGCAAATTTCACCAAAATGCATGTGTTTAGAAGGTGGTGTTTATAGTGGCACTTATTGAATGCTATTGTGGCATTTTATAAAAATGCTCATTTTGATATTTACAAATTATGAGGCAAAGTACTAACTTATGTTGATTATTGATTCTCAGATCCTCCGAAAGATAAGTGATCTCTGGAATCAGAGATTTTGAAGGCAAAGGTATCGGTGAGTGGATTCAAAACTTACCGTTTGGCTTAGTTGTAATCATTTGATTACAACGGGTAAACGTAGACTTGATTATTGAGTTGATTAGTTGTTATTGTTGATTATATGCCTATATGTGCTTTGTGTGGCCTTTGTGCATTGTTGTTAATGAGGTCAACGAGTTGATGAACTGTTGGTTGGGCTAGTGTGTTGTTGTATGAATGGTACAGGGATGTACTTCATTTGTTGTGTGTGCTGAACTGTACCTAAGTATAATAAACACTAGCTATCGGTCTCGTCCGTTATGGCCATACGGATATGTTTGGATAAGTGATCTTGGGGAGCCGCCCGGGTACTAAGGTTATCCCCGGATCCGCCGATCCTCATTAAGTTGTTGTTGACTGTTGTGTTTGCGAATATTTGTTGTAGTTAATTGGTTTAGCTAAGTTGAATGTTGAGTGTTGGATTTACTCACTTAGCTATGTGCTAACCCCTCGTTGTTACTTCCTGCAGACTTTTGTTTAGTGCATGCGGGTGGGTAGCAGGAAGCTCAAACCTTGGAAACATGGAATGTTTGATATTCAAGCTACTCTGATCATTTTTGTAACAAACCAGTTTAGTTCATATAATACCCCGTCATGCTAGTCTTTTGAACAAGTTTAAAGTTGTAGTAACTTAACCATCTAAACTGTTTGGTACTTTGGAAAAATATGTAATGAAGTACTGTGTTTTATTTACCTGCGCTTCCGTATTATCATTAATATTAATATTATGGAATGAGGGGTGTTATAGTAGGTTTTTGAGCTTTTAGTTGGATTTTAAAGCTAAAGCTTGTACATGCCAAACGGAGCTTTTATATTTTGAATGAGCTTTTCATTTAAAACTAAAAGCTAAAGCTCCTAAAATCTCCTAAAAGCTCCTCGCCAAACAGGCCCTAGTAGTTCATTTCTTTTAAAACTTAGAAACCCCATGCTAGTTGAAAAAATGATAAACGATCAATAAACTTAATAGATGCTTGTTTTGACTTGTGTGTATACTTTGAATTATGCTATATTCTTCAATTTAAAAAGAAAAAATCTACTCATATGTAATTGTTGATAGTGTGTATTATTACCAACTATGCAAGTTTTATTTAGCACAAAAATATATAATGGAAAAAAGATTAGTATGATTAATATGTTTAAAATTCAAAGAAATGTCTATTACAAATTTTGAAGATTGTGACATGTTAAGTTGTTAACAAGTCAAAAGTAAGGGAAGAAGATAGAAAATCCAAAGAGAGATTGAATGGTTTAGTCATATTTATTTAGATAGAAAATCCAAAGGGATAATGAATGTCATATTTATTTACATGTATTATTACTCCTTGTACCATCTGTCTCATTTTTTTTAGTAATGCTATACATGACTAATTACAAAGACCTAAAAACAGACCTACTTTTCCTATTGGTTGGATTTTTTCTCTCTCCAAATCTTATCCAATCAATTTATTCCATCTACCAATCATATTTGTAGGTCTATATTTAGACCTACATTATTATGCCAACCAATCATTTTCCTTTTTATTATCCTCTGCTCTAATTTATTAGATTTAAGATAAGTTGGATGAAAGTCAATTTTAACCTTATACATAAGGTAATGATTGAAATTTTTTATGAAATAAATAATTGAAAAATAATTAATAGGGGTACATATGAAAGGTTAATAATTTTAGATTTCAGCTCAGAGGGGAAGTCATGTTTGGAAGAGCTAGGAGGGGCAGATCATCCCCACCATTCATTTCAAGATCGATGGTTCATATTATGCCATGTCACGGGGGTTTACTTTACAATATTTTAAGTGGAGGGACTAAAATGCAATTTATGCTATATATTTTGAAAGGGGTAAAAGATGGGGAATGTCACTTGCATCTTATTTCTCTCTCTCTCTCTCTATACACAAAACACACACAATTCTCTCTAAATTCATATATATATATATATATATATATATATATCTCTCTCTCTCTCTTCACAAACACTCACACACCACCACCACCACCAACGCCGCCATCACCACCACCGCGTTGTGACCGGAAAAAGAGACGGAGAAACGACGACGAATTTGTGGTCGGAGAGTTGAGATGCGAACCACCACCGTTAGTGAACCGGCATCCACCAAACGTAGCTAACCGTGACTGTTTCTCCATCTTCTCCCGCCGCTCCACCGCCACCACCGCCGCTCCCAACCACCGCTCCAACGCCGCTCCACCGCCGCTCCACCGTCACCACCACTTACTTTATTATCTTTACTACCATCTCCACTTTATAGATCTAGATCTGAATTTCGTATATCTAGATCTAAAAAATAGATCTACTTTTTAGATTTATATCTACTTTCTAGATCTGAAAAAAAATCGAATGCGTCATGCATTTTTCTACTGCATTTTACATTACTGCATCGTATATTCAGTTGATATATATTTGTACTAATATTTATTTACTGCATCTTGTATTTGTTAATGCATCTTCTGTTTTTTAGTATTTTGTATGTGTTTCCACAACTTGATTTTATTTTTGAAATCGAAAAATTATTGGTACCTGTTTACTGCATCTTGTATATTGTTACTTCATCTTATGTTTTTTAGCATTTTATGTGTTGTCATAAAAAACCAACTAATACTAGTTTACTGTATCTTGTATATTGTTACTGCATCTTACTTTTTTTTTTTTTTTTTTTGCATTTTATGTGTTGTCATAAAAAAACCCAACTAATACTACTTTACTGCATTTTGTATATTGTTATTGCATCTTAGTTTTTTTCTACCATTTTTACGTGTTTGTAAATCTCGGTTTTATTCCTGAATTTTAAAAATTAGTATTAATTGTTTACTACACTATAACACCCGTCTCGAAATACAAGGACATTTTTTTTTAACATATCGGAAGCGCATGATTAATAGAAATCAGTAGATTGCATACATACATTTCAAATAGCAATCCACTTACATACAAACCTTTAAAACTAGATTATTCTAATCATTACACACATTAAGTTTAGGTGTTATAGAAATCCAAATATGTGGTTAAACCATTAACGTATTATCCATTTCAGAGTGAGCTTGTCAAACATTCCATTTCATATGTACTTCTTGCCCACCCACAAACAAAAGTAAACCTGCAAGAAGTAATGAGGGGTTAGCACGAAGCTAAGTGAATAGATCCCAAGCTATCAATCTAACTCAGCTTAACACATGCCTATAACCAAGCAATGCACAAGCAACATAGAAGGATCGGTGGTCCTTGAGGTACCCTCATGCCGCGGATGGTTCCCCAAGTAACACTTAAAACCAACTGACGGCCAAATCAGAGGTTAAACCGATAGTTTGGTACTATTACTACACACGACGCAATTTCAGTGTCCAACACATGTACAAGGCACTTGCGAAGTCCTAGTAATAGTATCCAAACCCAACACATTAGTTGACCCCCACCAAATCAAATAGTCCACAACTATCATAGTATACGGACGCCAATAATCAATCAAGGTTTAGCCATCATGCCAATATAATATTAATGCAATCATTGCAATAAACCAAGTTTACCCGTTGTAACCATGTTGTTACAACTAACTTAGACTGAAAGTCCAACATCCACTCACCCTTGACGATCACCGTCTCCACTCAGTAGTCTAATGTCACTGAGTCTTCTCCATATCTATGAACATTATAAACAATGAGTTAGTACTTAATTCATATCATATAACTCATTTAACTTAGTAATGGCAAGCTAGGATAAATCAACAAGTTATAACAACTCCTTCTATGATTACACCATTACCTCAATTCTTGATGTCACTATTATCAATAATCAAGTGGTGATTAATTAACATACAATTTCACAAGTAATTAAGTTCAATACTTAAAATCATGTTAACAACAATTATCAATTATGTGTCACAACATAAGCTTAAAACTTTCATTCTTACTTTACTCAATTGTATCAAAATTTGATATATGTGATTCCATCAACTTAATCACATTTCATCATCAATAACCTACAATAACATGATCATTAACAACTAACAACAGCTATGTATTATTAACTCAAGCTTAAGAGCTTCAATTCATGAATATTCAATTAAACCCATGACTATCCATATGATTATACTTCAAATTCTTCATTTTAAACATCAACCAACTATCATGCAAGTATTTCAAGCTTCAATTCCAAGTTAATCATGCTAGTTCCATCAATTACCCAAAAACCCATTTTGATTACAACTTGTATAACATGATTACTTCATTTCTAGGTTAAATTAATATTACTAACCATCTTATAAACACTTATTAACACCACCTTAACCAATTTCATACTTTAATTTCGGATTAAAGTCATTAACCCATCAAAATCATCATAAACCCTAAGAATCACCATAAATCTATAATCTTAAGCTTGAATCTAGTTAGTAATCAACAATAACATGTTTAACTAACAACAATTTCACAAAACAAACTCTTAATTTCGGATTAAACTCACTAATTAGTAAAAACCCCAAAAACCCCAATTTTTAGGTTATGGAAAATGAAGAACATATGATCATACCTTGTTCTTGATGATTATGGAAGCTTGAATCCGAATTTACAAGCTCCAATTTGATGTTTTGAGAATGATTTGGTGATTAGGGTTTCTTGAATGTATGTATGCACGTACGTATGTGTAACACCCCTAAAATACGTAAGTTTTATAGTTTAATATACGTTTATGTTTCAGTTTTATATGTATTTAATATGTTAAATGTTTAAGTTAACGAGATTTTTAGAATAAGGTTAGTGGACTAACCAAGTAAAAGAAGTAAGTTAGAGGGACCAAAGTTGTAAATGACCAAAATTAAGGGGAGTGAAATGAAAGTAACCAAATTAAAATCCCCTGCAGTATTCTAATAAGTTCCAGATTATTTCATACGTATGTGTGCGTGTGTTTGAGAGGGAAAACAAGAACAAAAGCAAGAAATCAGAAATTGAAGAAGGAATTGAGTGAACTAGGGCTTGTAAATTTGAATTAAACATCTCCAAGGTATGTATGGTTTCTCTAGTTGCTCAATTTAAGTTAGGGTTTTAGTTTCATAAACCCTAGATGATAGAAAGATCATGTATGGTAATTAATTTGATTAATTAGTGTTCCATGTATGTCAATGAGTTATATGCTATGTTAAATTTATGTTAAATTAGTTAAACAAGTCATGTTCATATGTAATTGGGTTTTGATAGATTATGAGATTATGAGAATTTAAGAATTTAGATCAATTGATAATGATTATGAGTAGAAAAGTAATGAATACCCAATTACATGTGATTAGAAAGTTAAAACATGGAACACTATTGGTGTATGATAGGTGTTAGTGAGTAACACCTAGTTATGAGATTAAGTTAAGAAAGTAGAGAGTTATGTTAATTGATCATGCTATGTGTTTGTATATATAGGTGATCAAGCAAAAGAAGTTATTTCAAGTTGTGTAAAGTTTCAAGATAAAGGTAAGTAGATGGATATAAGTGTAGAGTCAAGTAATGGGTGAGCCATTAGCTTGATGGTTTTCCAAGTAATGGATCATGACCATTAGCTTGGTATAAATGTTAACTCTTAGTAGTTAGCATGATGATGTTTAAGGATCCTTAATGTGATGATGTTTATGTTTATGTTAAAGCTTCCATTACTTACTAAGCAATTGCTTACGTGTTATGTTTAAATGTTTCAGGTGAGCCAAGTGTCAATAGAGGGGACTTGGGTAAAGGGCATGTGTGAAGCTTTTGGTGGAGCTTGTTACTTAGTTCGGTAATAAGTCTTATCCCTCTTAATCATGCTCTTGATATATGTACACCCCGTTTTGTAAAGTTTATGATATGTAGTTTGATGTTTTGAAAATGGTATGGAGTCTCACTTGTGGTATATGTAATGTTTTGGGAAAAGTCAACTTTATGGTCAAAGTCAGAGATAGAGTTGAAGTCAAAGTTTGTGTGGTGAGACTTGTAATGTAAAGTTTAATGTATGAAAGTTATTTGAATGTTGAAAGTTGGTTATGAAAGTCCCAAACGTCATTTGGTAATGTTATGGTTAAACGTTGATGTTTTTGAGTTAGTTTGACTTAATTAAGTCAATTAAGTGAAGGTTGGTCAAAAGAGTAGGTTAGAATGGTCAAGGACCCAATCGGGTCATTTGGTGCCCAAATGGGCGACCAATAGTATAAAGAGTCAAAACGAGTTATACTCGATAAAAGTTAAATGTAATTATGCCCACAAGTCTTGAATGTGACATTGGAAAAGTGGTCAAAAGCCTAAAAGCATAAGTGGTGTCATTTGAAACTTAGCATGTCAAAATTTTGGTGAAAATATGCCGAAATTGAGTTAACGGGTCAAAACGAGATTTATCGCGAAACTTGAAAAAGTGTGAAAGTAGAAACGTTCTTATGGTCAAAGTACAGTTGCCTGCAAAATTTCAAGTTACCAGGTGTTGTCGTTTGAAAGTTATGCCCGTTTGAAAGTCGAGTTTTGGTCATAAAATGTGCAGGCTGCTGGAATTGGAGGAATCCGGTCGTATTCGTCGGAATACGGTCGTATTCAGGGGAATACGGCGTATTCCCAACCGTATTCAAAAACGTATTCCTTAAATTCCATTTTGTCACCGAGTTGAGCTTAGATTGCTCGGGAATACGGCGTATTCGTTGGAATACGGTCGTATTCAATTGAATCCGGTCGTATTCATGGGAATACGGCGGATTCATCATTGTTTCAGAAAATAATTGTTTTATTCAGTAAGTCGAATGTAATGAAAGATGATATGAATGTATAAGAATTCAGTAAGTGATGAAACGATAAGAAGGAAACAATATGTTTTTCTTAAAAAAAAAATGGTACGTTTTCGGGGTGTTTCAAGTTGGTATCAGAGAACGGTTTAAGGGATTCAGGTATCCACCATTAGTGGGTACTTGGACTTAGACCAATTTTATTATGATGTTGAGCATGATTTAGTAAGATATGTCGTGGGTTAATAAATTGTTAATGATTCTTTATTCGAAGTGTGGCGTGTAGACTATGGATGTGGTTAATGTAATACGATAATTTGAGCATCTGGCCAACGCAATGATTATCATATTACCTTATATGTATCCATGGAAATCACGAGACATTAGAGGATTGAATGTTAACAAGTTATTAACTGTTGGTAGCAAAGTTTGTGATAAGGTAGACATTAAATGTTTAAGTTATTATGTTAATGTGTTATGTGAACGTTTCAGATAAGATGAGTAAAGAAGTAGAGACTACTGATACAGGAGGCAGTCAAGATAAGCCTCAGTCTCCTGTTCAAGATATAGACCTGATAATTGAGAAGATGAAATCTTTTATCTCGCAAGAAATTGGTATTGCTCAGAAAGCATCTATTCCTCTTCTAAAGTCAACGATTATAGAGACTGTTAGAGAGGTAGTTAGTGAAGAATTTCAGAAACAAAAAGATAAAACAGTTGGAGTTAGACAAGAAGTACCTCCTCAAGCTCCAATTTCAGAAGAAAGTAGGAAGTTTAGTTACAAAGACTTTTCAACTTGTAATCCGCCAGATTTTGAAGGGGATTTAGACCCGATTAAATGTTACCGGTGGGTTATGGAGGTAGAAGGGGCTTTTACTACTTCACGTTGCCCCGCAGATTTGAAAGTAATCTTTGCTGCTAATCTCTTAAAGGCACGTGCTAAAAATTGGTGGGAAGTTCAACGCCGTACCTTAGGGGATGAGGCTATAAATAAGATGAGTTGGGATGATTTTAAGAAGATGTTTGAGAATACTTATTCTCAAGAAGCAGATTTAAAGAGAATTCGTCGTGAGTTTCTTGCAATGGAACAAACGACTGAATCAATTAACGAGTTGGTTGGTGTATTTCTGGATAGGGCTCAATTATGTCCAGATTATATGGAGAATCCAAAGCGGCTTATAGATCATTTTCATGAGGTGTTGAAGAAAGAAATAAGTCAGTTTATTCAACCTAGTCGTTGTAAGTCTTTTGAAGAAATTGTGAATGAAGCTCGTTTTCAAGAGCTAGAGTTAAAGAAAGGTGAGAAAGCTGTTGCAAAAAGAAAAGCTGAATCAAGTCCCATTCCTTCAAAGAAGTTCAAAGCTAGTGATAGTTCTCGTCGAGAAGAGAAGAAGACAGAAAAGTATGTACCTCCAGAATGTAAGAAATGTCACAAGAAGCATTTTGGAGTATGCAGATTCGGGTTAAACGTTTGCTATCAATGTGGTGAGGAAGGTCATTTCAGCAAGGACTGTCCTCATCCATTGAAGGTATGTTATGGATGTTACGAGCCTGGTCATGTGAAGTCAGAATGTCCAAAGTTAAAGTCTCAGTCAGCTTCTTCAGCATATCGTAAACCATCCGATAAGAAGTCGACTGAAGTTCCAAAAGCCAGGCCTCGTTCATTCCAAATCACAGCAGAGGAAGCCAAGGGGACCCCAGATGTAGTGTTAGGTACCTTTTTAGTAAACCTAATACCTGCATATGTTTTTTTTTATTCGGGTGCCTCTAGATCTTTTGTTACAGAAAAGTTTAGTAAAAGTGTCATGATTCCACTTTCTGACTTAGACACTCCCTTAGATGTTGAAATAGATGATGATAGAACAGTATATGTCACGAAAGTTTATAGAGGGTGTCGGTTAGAAATAAGTAATGAGCCTTTTTTCCATAAATCTAATCCTGCAAATGGGGGAATTCGATGTTGTAATTGGTATGGATTGGTTAGCGGCTCATGATGCAATGATTCAATGTGAGCAAAAGATTGTAAGAGTTAAGTTACCTCGTGGTGAATTGTTAGATATTTACGGAGAAAAGAAAGAAATTCCTATCACGGTTTGTACTTTTGCTAAAGCTAAGCGACATTTGTCACATGGTTGTCAAGCCTTTTTGGCACATGTGATAGATGCTCAGATTCAAATTCCAAAGATTGAGGAAATTCCGGTAGTAAGAGAATTTATTGATGTATTTCCCTATGAGTTACCGGGCATTCCGCCCGATAGGCAAGTTGAATTTAAGATTGAATTGATGCCTGGAGCTACACCTATTGCTAAGACACCATATAGGCTTGCTCCAACTGAAATGCAAGAATTAATGAAACAGTTGCAAGAACTGTTAGACAAAGGTTTTATACGCCCAAGTAGTTCTCCGTGGGGAGCTCCTATTTTATTTGTGAAAAAGAAAGATGGTTCAATGAGAATGTGCATAGATTACCGAGAGTTAAACAAGGTGACTATCAAGAATAGGTACCCATTACCTAGGATTGATGACTTGTTTGACCAGTTGCAAGGTGCTAGTTACTTTTCAAAGATTGATTTACGCTCTGGTTACCATCAATTGAGGGTCAGAGAGGAAGATGTTTGTAAAACTGCTTTCAGGACGAGGTATGGGCATTATGAATTTGTGGTAATGCCATTTGGTTTAACGAATGCACCTGCAGCTTTTATGGATTTGATGAATAGAGTTTGTCGCCCAATGCTTGATAAGTTTGTAATCGTGTTTATTGACGATATATTAATCTATTCTAAATCTGCTAATGATCATGATTATCATTTAAGACAAGTGCTACAGATGTTAAGAAGAGAGAAGCTTTATGCTAAGTTCTCGAAGTGTGAGTTTTGGCTTCGAGAAGTGCAGTTTCTTGGGCATGTTGTCAATAGTGAGGGTATTATGGTTGATCCAGTGAAAGTTGAAGCAGTTATGAAATGGAGTGCTCCAACAACTCCAACCGAAGTCAGAAGTTTTCTTGGATTAGCTGGCTATTACAGACGGTTTATTCAAGATTTTTCAAAGATCGCAATGCCACTTACAAAGCTTACTAGAAAGAATATCAAGTTCGAATGGAATGAACAAGCAGAACAAGCCTTTCAGATTTTAAAACAGAAACTCAGTCAAGCACCAGTCTTAGTACTTCCAGAAGGTATTGAAGACTTGGTGATATATTGTGATGCATCGTATAGTGGTTTGGGCTGTGTTCTTATGCAACGTGGCAAAGTGATAGCATATGCTTCTAGACAATTAAAAGAAAATGAGAATAATTATCCAACGCATGATTTAGAACTTGCAGCGGTGGTTTTTTCCTTAAAGATATGGAGGCATTATCTCTGTGGTGTGAGGAGTACTATATATACAGATCACAAAAGTTTAAAGTACTTCTTTGATCAGAGAGATTTGAATATGAGACAAAGAAGATGGCTAGATCTTGTTAAAGACTATGATTGTGAAATATTGTACCACCCGGGGAAAGCTAACGTTGTAGCTGATGCTTTAAGCAGAAAGGCAGCCCATCTTGCTCTAATGGTTAAATCTCTTAGAATTTCCGTTACTCCTAGCTTATTTGATCAAATTGAAGAAGCACAACAAAAAGCTTGGAGAGAAAAAGATATTCGATCAGAACGGATCAAAGGTCAAGTTGATAGTATTGTGGAAGACTCACGTGGGTTAAAGACCCGTTATAGTAGAATTTGGATTCCAAATTCTTGGGATTTGAAGACATTATTGTTAGATGAAGCCCATAAATCAAAGTATTCCATTCATCCTGGCGCAACAAAGATGTACCACGATTTAAGATCAGAATACTGGTGGCCAGGTATGAAAAGAGATATTGTTAAATATGTTGAGCTATAACACCCCTCTTTCACTCTCATAATATTCTATTATTTTACTCGGAAGCGTATGGATTTAAAACATATTTATATACTATACATTAAGATAATGTACACAAACAGTTACATGTTCAAAACACACCAAATTTAAACTGTTTAAAACTACACAAGCCGGGGTATTATGTATTACAAAACTAGGTTTATAACAAAACCATATCAGAGTTTACAAGCTGCCAAACTTTCCTTGCAAAACATCCACTTCCTGGCCACCCACATATCAAATATAATCTGCAGGAAGTTAAAACGAGGGATTAGCACGAAGCTAAGTGAATGAATTTATCACACACAATTCAACTTAGCATAACAATCTGTTTACAGCAATTATACGTAAACACATTTCTATTTCAATTTCAATGAGGATCGGTGGCTCTGGAGGAATCATAATACCCGGGGATTCTCCAAGAACACTTAACGTCAATCTGTATGGCCATTACAGAATAGACCGATAACTATTGATTATTAAACTCATACACAGGTCTCAAACACAACAGATGAATCAAAACCTGTGTAATTCACATAATAACCAAAAATCCAACTATACGTTGACCTCAATAACAGATACACATAGAATCACATATCACGTAGATTCATAATCAATAACACAGACTAAACAGTCTTATAATCAATCTACGTTTACTTGTCGCAACCAAACGGTTACAACTAAATCGAAAGGTGAGTTCTAAATCCACTCACCGATACCTTGGTCTTCACCAACTCAGATTCCAAGTATCACTTATCTTTTGAAGGATCTGAGAACAACAATCAATATAAGTTAGTAATCAGGATCATCAATACTGAACTTATATTCAACATAATTCAAGGAACTAAATTTTATTTACATAACGATAATAAGTTCCTAATCATATTCATGGTTCATAATAAAGCATATCTACATATACTTATCAACATTTTACTTTGTAATGACTTAAAATCAAAAACCTACAAAACGGGTTACTACCCGCCGGGTAGCCCAAGTACCCGCCGGGTACTGGGCTTAACCAGCCGGGTACCCGATGAAACAACCGGGTAAATTAAAATTTCATGACAACAGAACTTTTTCACGTTTTAAAGACTGGAGAAGCAGCCGGGTTCCCGGTTTACCCGCCGGGTTCCCTCATTTGGTACACTACCCGCCAGGTACGGGTTCTACCCTCCGGGTACTCACCCCTGTATCAGCATCATCGCCCAGCAAAACCCCATAACCCGAATTTTAACACCAAACTCACAAAATCAGTTTCCAACTCAAGAAATACAATCGCAGACCTCATATATCATCATATATTTATACTATAACATGTTTGGTACTTAAATTTAACACCAAATCATACTAAAGCTTTAAGTGATCATAAGCATGAATTTAAACATGATCATAACTTACCAATTTGATGATGGTGATGATGATAATATGATTATGAAGCTCTAATCACTTCCAAATCACAGCTCCACAATTGATTTCTAGGTTTCTAGTTATAAGGATTTTGAAGTTTCTTGAATATTTCTAAAAGAGGAAAGTAAAGAAAACTTTCCCAAAGAGGAAAGGTTATAAGGCGGTCAAATCTTTACACCGACCCGTAACCACTTAAAACTAGTCCCCTTTTAATCTATTGTCTGGAACCTAAAATCATTTTACGAGAAACTTATTTTATTTTACCGTGAACTATAGTAAATTAAAACAAACAATAATTCACTATACACAATAAGTCCTGGGACCTATTTATCTAAGTTTCTCAATTTAACAGATAATACCAAATAATTTCTAAAACAAATAAATACGAAATTTAAATAATAGGAATTACCAGACTGCAGGAGAGGATGTTACAAATCTCCCCCCCCCCCCCCCCCCCCCCAAGAAGATTTCGTCCCTGAAATCTCAACATGATCAAACAATCCAGGATATCTGGATTTCATGGATTCTTCGGTCTCCCAAGTCAAATTAGAATCTAAACTATGTCTCCATCTCACTAAAACCATAGGAATGTGTTTCTTCCTAAGTTTAGTAACCTTTCGATCGACAATTTCAATAGGTTCTTCAACTAATTTCTGGTTCTGGTCGACTTTCAAGTCTTTCAAAGGGAGAATCTGTGATTGATCTTCAACGTTGCACTTTCTCAAATAACAGATATTGAACGTGTTATGAATACCAGCAAGTTCAGGAGGAAGATCAAGCATAACCGACTGATCATTAACAACTTGACTGATTCTGAACGGTCCAATGTATCGTGGAGCCAATTTACCTCGTTTCCCAAATCTAATAACACCTTTCCATGGAGAAACTTTAAGATAAACTAACTCACCTACAGAGAAAGTCACTGGTCGTCTACGTGGATTTGCATACTGTTTTCGTCTGTCACGTGCAGCTTTTAACTTTTCTCGTGCAACTGCCACTTTCTCAGCCGTTATCTGAACAATGTCTGGACCCGCAAATTGTTTCTCACCAGCTTCTAACCAACAAGTAGGCGTTCTGCAACGTCTACCATATAACATTTCATAAGGAGGTATACCGATACTGGAATGATAAGAATTATTATAAGCAAATTCCACTAACGGTAAATGAGAATCCCAAGAACCTCCATATTCCAAAACACAAGCCCGTAACATATCCTCAAGCGTCTGAATCGTACGCTCTGACTGACCGTCTGTCTGAGGATGATAAGCTATACTGAGATTCACACGTGTACCCAATTCTTGTTGCAAACTCTGCCAAAAATGAGAAATAAACCGAGAATCTCTATCTGACACAATCGACAAAGGAATTCCATGTCTCGAAACAATTTCATTCATATATAACTGTGCAAGCATACTCAGAGATGCAGTCTCACTGGTAGCCAGAAAATGAGCACTTTTGGTCAACCGATCAACAATGACCCAAATCATATCATTACCTCGAGACGTACGTGGAAGTTTAGTCACAAAATCCATAGTGATATGTTCTCATTTCCATTCTGGAATTTCCAACTGTTTCAATGACCCATACGGTTTCTGGTGTTCAGCTTTAACCTGAGCACAAATATGACACGAACTAACAAACTGTGCAATATCGGTTTTCATTGTGGGTCACCAATACAAGAGTTTTAAGTCATTATACATACGGGTACTGCCAGGATGAACAGATAAACGTGACTTATGGGCTTCAGTCAAAATTATATCCCGAATACCTCCAATCAGAGGAATCCATACACGAGACTGGAAAGTCTTTAATCCTCTAGAATCATCAACTAACAAATCTTTTCTTTTCAACATGATCTCTGACTTTAGATTAGGATCTAATAAAGCTTCTAACTGTGCATCTTTAATTCTATCCACTAAGTCAGAAGAAACATCAACTTTCAAATAATAAATGCGGTCAGAAGTACCTTTTCTGCTTAACGCATCAGCAACCACGTTTGCCTTTCCTGGATGGTAACGAATTTCACAATCATAATCTTTGATTAGTTCTAACCATCGTCTCTGACGCATATTCAGTTCTTTCTGAGAAAACATATACTGAAGACTCTTGTGATCTGTACAAATAATACATCTTGTACCATATAGATAATGTCTCCAGATTTTCAGTGCAAACACAACAGCTGCCAGTTCTAAATCATGGGTAGGGTAATTTCTTTCATATTGTTTCAATTGCCGAGAAGCATAAGCAATAACTCTGTCTCTCTGCATAAGAACACCACCCAAACCAGCATAGGATGCATCACAATAAACAATAAAATCATCTGAGCCATCTGGCAAAGCTAACACAGGTGCCTGACACAATAACTGCTTTAAGGTCTGAAAAGCTGTCTCCTGTGACTCATCCCACTGAAACTTAATATCTTTTCTTGTCAATCTGGTTAACGGACCAGCAATCTTTGAAAAATCTTTAATGAATTTTCTATAATATCCAGCTAGCCCAAGAAAACTTTTGATTTCAGAAGAATTCTTTGGAACATTCCAATTCATAACAGCTTCAATTTTAGCAGGATCAACTTTGACACCATCATTACAAATAATATGACCCAGAAACTGTACTTCCCGAATCCAGAACTCACATTTAGAAAATTTGGCATACAAGTATTCTCTTTTCAATGTTTCTAACACTATTCTTAAATGCAAATCATGTTCTGATTCAGATTTAGAGTATACCAGAATATCATCGATAAACACAATAACAAATTTATCGAGAAAAGGCCGACAAACGCGGTTCATCAAATCCATAAAAACTGCTGGAGCATTAGTCAAACCAAAAGGCATAACCAGGAATTCAAAGTGACCATACCTGGTTTGAAAAGCAGTTTTAGGAATATCTTGTTCACGAACACGAACTTGATGATAACCTGATCTCAAGTCAATTTTAGAATAGAATGAAGATCCCTGCAACTGATCAAACAAATCGTCTATGCGAGGCAGTGGATATTTATTCTTTACTGTTCTTTTGTTCAGTTCCCTATAATCAATACACATTCTAAAAGACCCATCCTTCTTTTTCACAAACAAAACTGGTGCACCCCAAGGGAAAGAACTAGGTCTAATGAATCCTTTATCCAATAACTCCTGTATCTGATTCATCATTTCGCATATTTCAGAAGGAGCTAATCTATAGGGAGCTTTAGCTACAGGTGACGAGCCAGGAACAAGATCAATCTGATATTCAACTTCCCTAACCGGTGGTAAACCAGGCAGTTCATCGGGAAACACTTCCGGATATTCAGAAACAACCGGAACAACAGAAATGGATTTCTTTTCTAATTTCACATCAATCACATAAGCCAGGTAAGACTCACAGCCTTTAGACAACGACTTCCTAGCTTTCATCATAGAAATAAGAGGTATACACTCACCATCCCTTTCTCCTCGAGCCACAACATATGACTCTTCAGAAATTGGGATTCTAATCAGCTTATGGTGGCAATCTATACTAGCTTTAAACTGACTCAACCAATCCATGCCAACAATCACATCAAAACTTGGAATCGGCATTAACAGAAACGAAATTGGAAAAGTCTGGCCATCAATTACAATATTAGTTCCAGTCACCGAGGTGGTAACAGGAACTAACTTTCCACTAACAATCTCTACTTCTAAGGGCTTAGTTATCACAGTAGGAATCAGTTTCAACTTATCACAGAAACACACAGATATAAATGAGCAGTTTGCTCCAGAATCAAATAAAACACATGCTGGTACAGAGTTTATAAGAAAAGTACCAGTAATCACATCTTTTGTGTGAACAGCCTCATTGACTGTCATCTGAAACGCCCTACTAGTAGCTGGTGGAGGATTCTTCCGCTTTTGCCCGGAAGATGACGAACTCCCGACCGAAACCGAACCCTGTTTCCCCGCCTCTGGACACTGACCAACACGATGCCCTTCTTTCTTACAATGCCAGCACACATAATTAGGAAACTTGCAATTCTTAAACTCATGACCAAGCTCACCACATTTAACACATTTATTTGTCTGAGGTGTACACGGCCCAGTATGCTTAGACCTGCAAGTACTACACCAGTTAGAACTACCAGAAGAAACACTTTTACTGCCATTGCTTTTCTGGCCCTGTCAGTTACCCTGCCACCTTTGTTTCCCTTTTCCTGAAGATTCATTTCTGGATTTCTGATCGGATTTATCCTTAGATGGAAAAACTGAACCTCTCATATCACTATCAACTGAACGTGCGAGGTTGAAGGCTTGAGATAAAGTACCTGCTAATCTCACTGTGGTATGATAATTAGAAGGTAAAGCATCAACAAACTGTTCAATTTTCGTTTTCTCATCCGGGACCCACTGATGAACAAACCTTAACTTTCCAGTAAACTGGGTTATTAGCTCATCCATTGTCATCTTATCAGTCAATTGAAGATTTACAAACTCCCGTCTGATCCGAGCCATTTCAAAATCTGAACAATACTGATTTCGAACCGCTTGATGAAATTCGGACCACTGAATAGTTTCCTTTTGTTGTTGGGTCAAATGGCCGGTAATAGAATCCCACCAGACCATTGCATCATCCTTAAGACACTGTACTGCATATGGAACTTTAAACTTTTCCTCACAACAAGTCACTTCAAACTTTCTTTCAATGTTTCTCAACCAATTTAAGGTAACAGTCGGATTAGGACTACCAGAGTATTCAGGAGGTTTACTAGCCATAAAAGTCTTGAAAGAACATGTCTTATTAGTCTGAGATGAGGGAATAGTACCAAATGGATAGATAGGTTGTTGAAACCGTTGCTGAGATGACGCAGCTTCAGTTTGTCTTTTGAATTCTCTAAGGGAAATCAATTCATCTTCCATTTCGTGCATATAGTCATCTTGATTTGATTCTTCACCAACACGAGCAAAGTACCATCATGAGCCGGTGGTTCACTCTGTATATGCAAAGGAGGAGCATCGGTTCTTGAGGCATCATTAGGGTTGGCGGTCATTTGCTCGTTATCTGCCATATCTGTTTTCATCACAATAACTCAACAATTGTTAATCGTTAGCACCTAACTACTAACAATTCATAACCAATGCTAAATCCCATACCAGGAAGGTTTGACAAAACATGCTTCAGAATTGGGATTGAACACTTTACAATGCTCAATTAGCCCAAAACTATGCTCTGATACCAACTTATAACACCCCTCTTTCACTCTCATAATATTCTATTATTTTACTCGGAAGCGTATGGATTTAAAACATATTTATATATTGTACATTAAGATAATGTACACAAACAGTTACATGTTCAAAACACACCAAATTTAAACTGTTTAAAACTACACAAGCCGGGGTATTATGTATTACAAAACTAGGTTTATAACAAAACCATATCAGAGTTTACAAGCTGCCAAATTTTCATGCAAAACATCCACTTCCTGACCACCCACATATCAAATATAATCTGCAGGAAGTTAAAACGAGGGATTAGCACGAAGCTAAGTGAATGAATTTATCACACAGAATTCAACTTAGCATAACAATCTGTTTACAGCAATTAAACGTAAACACATTTCTATTTCAATTTCAATGAGGATCGGTGGCTCTGGAGGAATCATAATACCAGGGGATTCTCCAAGAACACTTAACGTCAATCTGTATGGCCATTACAGAATAGACCGATAACTATTGATTATTAAACTCATACACAGGTCTCAAACACAACAGATGAATCAAAACCTGTGTAATTCACATAATAACCAAAAATCCAACTATACGTTGACCTCAATAACAGATACACATAGAATCACATATCATGTAGATTCATAATCAATAACACAGACTAAACAGTCTTATAATCAATCTACGTTTACTTGTCGCAACTAAACGGTTACAACTAAATCGAAAGGTGAGTTCTAAATCCACTCACCGATACCTTGGTCTTCACCAACTCAGATTCCAAGTATCACTTATCTTTTGAAGGATCTGAGAACAACAATCTATATAAGTTAGTAATCAGGATCATCAATACTGAACTTATATTCAACATAATTCAAGGAACTAAATATTATTTACATAACGATAATAAGTTCCTAATCATATTCATGGTTCATAATAAAGCATATCTACATATACTTATCAACATTTTACTTTGTAATGACTTAAAATCAAAAAACTACAAAACGGGTTACTATCCGCCGGGTAGCCCAAGTACCCGCCGGGTACTGGGCTTAACCAGCCGGGTACCCGATGAAACAACCGGGTAAATTAAAATTTCATGACAACAGAACTTTTTCACGTTTTAAAGACTGGAGAAGCAACCGGGTTCCCGGTTTACCCGCCGGGTTCCCACATTTGGTACACTACCCGCCGGGTACGGGTTCTACCCGCTAGGTACTCACCCCTGTATCAGCATCATCGCCCAGCAAAACCCCATAACCTGAATTTTAACACCAAACTCACAAAATCAGTTTCAAACTCAAGAAATACAATCGCAGACCTCATATATCATCATATAGGTATACTATAACATGTTTGGTACTTAAATTTAACACCAAATCATACTAAAGCTTTAAGTGATCATAAGCATGAATTTAAACATGATCATAACTTACCAATTTGATGATGGTGATGATGATAATATGATTATGAAGCTCTAATCACTTCCAAATCACCACAATTGATTTCTAGGTTTCTAGTTATAAGGATTTTGAAGTTTCTTGAATATTTCTAAAAGAGGAAAGTAAAGAAAACTTTCCCAAAGAGGAAAGGTTATAAGGCGGTCAAATCTTTACACCGACTCGTAACCACTTAAAACTAGTCCCCTTTTAATCTATTGTCTGGAACCTAAAATCATTTTACGAGAAACTTATTTTATTTTACCGTGAACTATAGTAAATTAAAACAAACAATAATTCACTATACACAATAAGTCCTGGGACCTATTTATCTAAGTTTCTCAATTTAACAGATAATACCAAATAATTTCTAAAACAATTAAATACGAAATTTAAATAATAGGAATTACCAGACTGCAGGAGAGGATGTTACATGAGCAGTGTTTAACTTGCTTACAGGTGAAGGCTGAGCATCAGAAGCCATATGGGAAGATGCAGCCTTTAGACATACCTGTTTGGAAGTGGGAACACATAACGATGGATCTTATCACCAAGTTGCCAAAGACTCAACGTCAGCATGATGCGATTTGGGTGATAGTGGATAGATTGACGAAAAGTGCATTATTTTTGCATATTAAAGAAACGATGTCTATAGAAGCTTTAGCAGATTTATATGTTAAGGAGGTGGTTGCACGTCATGGTATGCCTGTTTCTATTGTCTCTGATAGAGATAGTAGATTTACTTCACGGTTTTGGGCCAAGTTTCAAGATGATATTGGTACACGTATTAATCTTAGCACAGCTTATCACCCGCAGACAGATGGTCAAAGTGAAAGAACGATACAGACTTTAGAAGACATGTTGCGGGCGTGTGTTGTAGATTTTGGAGGTAATTGGGATGTGCATTTACCATTAGCAGAGTTCTCCTATAATAACAGTTATCATGCAAGTATAGGTATGCCACCTTACCAGATGTTATATGGGAGAAAGTGTAGAACTCCAATATGTTGGGGTGAAGTCGGGCAAAGAGAAATGGGCAGTACAGATATAGTGCAACAGACGACAGAAAAGATTGATCAAATTAGAGAAAGGTTAAAGATTGCTCAAGATAGACAGAAGTCATATGCCGACAAAAGAAGACGCCCATTAGAGTTTAAGGTTGGAGATATGGTTATGTTAAATGTATCTCCATGGAAAGGTATTATCAGATTCAGGAAACGAGGCAAGCTAAGTCCTCAGTTCATTGGTCCTTTTAAGATTCTTGAAAGAGTTGGTAAGGTAGCTTATCGTCTTGAGCTACCAAGCGAATTAGCAAGTATCCATAGCACGTTTCATGTGTCTTACTTAAGAAAGTGTTTGGTAGATGAAGCATTTTATGTGCCATTGGAAGAGATAGAAATCAATGATCAATTGAATTATGTTGAACAACCAATAGCTATTCTAGATGAGAAAGTCAAGAAGTTAAGAAACAAAGATATTCGATTGTTTAGAATTCAATGGAAGCATAGAAAAGGTTCAGAGTTCACGTTGGAGCCGGAGGAAGAAATCATTGTTTATTATCCGGCTTTGTATCAAGAATGGATTGTGAGGACACAATCCTGAATAAGTAGGGGAGAGTTGTAACACCCCTAAAATACGTAAATTTTATAGTTTAATATACGTTTATGTTTCAGTTTTATATGTATTTAATATGTTAAATGTTTAAGTTAACGAGATTTTTAGAATATGGTTAGTGGACTAACCAAGTAAAAGAAGTAAGTTAGAGGGACCAAAGTTGTAAATGACCAAAATTAAGGGGAGTGAAATGAAAGTAACCAAATTAAAATCCCCTGCAGTATTCTAATAAGTTCCAGATTATTTCATACGTATGTGTGCGTGTGTTTGAGAGGGAAAACAAGAACAAAAGCAAGAAATCAGAAATTGAAGAAGGAATTGAGTGAACTAGGGCTTGTAAATTTGAATTAAACATCTCCAAGGTATGTATGGTTTCTCTAGTTGCTCAATTTAAGTTAGGGTTTTAGTTTCATAAACCCTAGATGATAGAAAGATCATGTATGGTAATTAATTTGATTAATTAGTGTTCCATGTATGTCAATAAGTTATATGCTATGTTAAATTTATGTTAAATTAGTTAAACAAGTCATGTTCATATGTAATTGGGTTTTGATAGATTATGAGATTATGAGAATTTAAGAATTTAGATCAATTGATAATGATTATGAGTAGAAAAGTAATGAATACCCAATTACATGTGATTAGAAAGTTAAAACATGGAACACTATTGGTGTATGATAGGTGTTAGTGAGTAACACCTAGTTATGAGATTAAGTTAAGAAAGTAGAGAGTTATGTTAATTGATCATGCTATGTGTTTGTATATATAGGTGATCAAGCAAAAGAAGTTATTTCAAGTTGTGTAAAGTTTCAAGATAAAGGTAAGTAGATGGATATAAGTGTAGAGTCAAGTAATGGGTGAGCCATTAGCTTGATGGTTTTCCAAGTAATGGATCATGACCATTAGCTTGGTATAAATGTTAACTCTTAGTAGTTAGCATGATGATGTTTAAGGATCCTTAATGTGATGATGTTTATGTTTATGTTAAAGCTTCCATTACTTACTAAGCAATTGCTTACTTGTTATGTTTAAATGTTTCAGGTGAGCCAAGTGTCAATAGAGGGGACTTGGGTAAAGGGCACGTGTGAAGCTTTTGGTGGAGCTTGTTACTTAGTTTGGTAACAAGTCTTATCCCTCTTAATCATGCTCTTGATATATGTACACCCCGTTTTGTAAAGTTTATGATATGTAGTTTGATGTTTTGAAATTGGTATGGAGTCTCACTTGTGGTATATGTAATGTTTTGGGAAAAGTCAACTTTATGGTCAAAGTCAGAGATAGAGTTGAAGTCAAAGTTTGTGTGGTGAGACTTGTAATGTAAAGTTTAATGTATGAAAGTTATTTGAATGTTGAAAGTTGGTTATGAAAGTCCCAAACGTCATTTGGTAATGTTATGGTTAAACGTTGATGTTTTTGAGTTAGTTTGACTTAATTAAGTCAATTAAGTGAAGGTTGGTCAAAAGAGTGGGTTAGAATGGTCAAGGACCCAATTGGGTCATTTGGTGCCCAAATGGGCGACCAATAGTATAAAGAGTCAAAACGAGTTATACTCGATAAAAGTTAAATGTAATTATGCCCACAAGTCTTGAATGTGATATTGGAAAAGTGGTCAAAAGCCTAAAAGCATAAGTGGTGTCATTTGAAACTTAGCATGTCAAAATTTTGGTGAAAATATGCCGAAATTGAGTTAACGGGTCAAAACGAGATTTATCGCGAAACTTGAAAAAGTGTGAAAGTAGAAACGTTCTTATGGTCAAAGTACAGTTGCCTGCAAAATTTCAAGTTACCAGGTGTTGTCGTTTGAAAGTTATGCCCGTTTGAAAGTCGAGTTTTGGTCATAAAATGTGCAGGCTGCTGGAACTGGAGGAATCCGGTCGTATTCGTCGGAATACGGTCGTATTCAGGGGAATACGGCGTATTCCCAACCGTATTCAAAAACGTATTCCTTAAATTCCATTCTGTCACCGAGTTGAGCTTAGATTGCTCGGGAATACGGCGTATTCGTTGGAATACGGTCGTATTCAATTGAATCCGGTCGTATTCATGGGAATACGGCGGATTCATCATTGTTTCAGAAAATAATTGTTTTATTCAGTAAGTCGAATGTAATGAAAGATGATACGAATGTATAAGAATTCAGTAAGTGATGAAACGATAAGAAGTAAACAATATGTTTTTTTTTTTTTTTAAATGGTACGTTTTCGGGGTGTTTTAGTATGTGTGTATGTGGAGGAAATAAAGACCGACTCAATTATTGAGTATAACATATAATTGGTTAATTTCATTCCCCGTACTTATTATTGTCTGGAACTTAAAAACCATATACGGGGAAACACTATTTTATTTTACCGTCAACTAAATTAATTTAAAACAGGTAATATTTTACTATCCACAATAAGTCATTTAGCTAATGGACCTATTAATTTCAATGCTCAAATAATATAAATAATTTATAATACAATTTAAATAATTAAATATAATAAAGAAATTACCGATTTCTACTAGGCCCAATTTGAGGATGTTACATACACCGAGTATATTTATTACTGCATCTTACGTTTTTTTAACAATTTAACTTAATCTTATATATTAACAAGTTTTCTGATTGAAATTTTTTTTTTGGAGGATTATTGAAATTTTCTCAAGTAATTTTTCAGATAAGTTCAACAAACTTTATCAAAATTGCAAAATAGTCCTTGCCCTTCATTTTCCCTTCCCCTCTAAACCATTCTCATAATTTTAATACTAGTTATTTTTTGTAAATATCTAATATTTTTGAGATAAAGAAAAATAGTAAGATGGAAAATAAAAATGGGATGGAGGAGTATTATTTTACTCTTTATAATAACCGTGAAAATGAAGATGAAGATTTAGTTTTAATTATTCTAACTTTTACTTGCATGTAATTATTTTACTCCCATTTTTATTTTCACTTATGTAATTTTTTTTATTTTTCACTTATGTAATTTATTTTCACTTATTTTCACTTATGTAATTAAGTACATTACTTTTTAAACTTTTATAGCATTCCGTTTTTGATGTTGTTAGAGCACCTCCAATGAAGGCTTTTTCTAAAGCTTTTTGGTACAAAAAAGCTTTTGAAAAAGCTTTTCTTCATTGGAGAAAAAGCTTTTATTTTCTAAAGGTTGACATATCTCAAGCTTTGCAAGTAAAGCTTTTTTCATTGTTTGTGAGTATGGTTTATATAATAAAAAATCATGAAAAGCTTTTTCTCATTGTAGCAAAAGCTTTTTCCAAAAGCTTTTCTAAAATTAACTTAGGTGGCATTGTAGAAAAGTTTTAGAAAGCTTTATACATTGGAGATGCTCTTAGAGCATCTCCAATGAGGTATTTGTAAAGCTTTTTTTATCAAAATGTGTCATAGCTTTTTTATATAAAGCTTTAGAAAAAGCTTTTAGCCCAATGATAAAAAGCTTTATAGTACATAAACTTTAATAAATCAATATTAAACAATACAAAGAAAGAGTATTTGGAGTACCAATGACTTGAGAAATCTCAAGCTTTCCAAAAAAAATTGCACTACAAAGTGAAAAGTTTTTTCAAAAGCTTTTTATAAAGCTTTTTCAAATAGTAAAAAGCTTTAGAAAAAGTTTTACAAAAAACATCATTGGAGATGCTCTTAAAGTGTTAAACGACCGTGACAGTACTTACAGACTTACAGGCATGTCATATTACAATTTTGCCCCGACGAGCAAGAAGAAATAGATACTCGTATCTTTTATACTCATTTTATCCATTCCCGCGCCACCACTACGCAACATTACGGCCATCGCCGACCAATTATGTCCGTCTTCTTCCTCTGTGCTCCGCCGTCAATCTCCATCTCCCTCTTCACCCACCGCTCCACCACCACCACCACCGTCACCTCCTGTTCTTCCGTTCAGACACTACCACCACCACCACCGCTTACGTCATCATCTCGACCGCCACCGTCAAATTCACTACTTCCAAACCCTAACACCACTCCTACATCCTCCTCTTCAGGATGCTCACTCAACTGTCCTCACTTTGAATCGTATGTCCTATTGTTATACAACTACTTATTTCTGCATTTAATTACAATACTTCTTTATATATGCATTATATATTTATATTAAAGGAAAATGTTACATGTAGGCTAGCTTTCAACACGCAAGTTTATGTGCTATTAGGCTAAAAGTAGAAAGGATTATTTATGTATTATGTAAATATTAAAAGTCACAGGATTAAAAGTATAAATGTACTTGATGACTTTTACCTCTAACATAAATGATACTATGATACATATTTAATCGTGGTTAAATCAATTTTACAGGTGTTCAGGATGTACTCACGAAGATAATCTCCAAAGTCCGGTTATTTTACAAGAGGCTACTACATTCTTTAAGAAGCTCGGTGTTTCGGATTTCACTTTTGATACTTGTAGGCTGGTATATATATCTTATTGCAAAGCAGACTACTCACATTTAGTGTTAAATTGCTTACTTCTATGATTTAGAATGTTGCTAGTATAATACGGAGTAAAATTTTGAATTAAAACATTCAACTGAATTTATTAGAAAACTGACTGTTTAAATTTAGTAATGGATTACGTGTATGAAAATGTGTCAAACTTTACCTAAAATTCTGTTGTATGTACTATGTATCCAATTTTAAAATTCATGTGGTTAACAGTTAAATTGGTGGAATATAGTTTCCATTTTCAAAGTTAATGGATGTGTATGTCTAGAAGTTAACGTGTTTGAATTACAGTGGGGATGGAGGTGCCGTGCTAAACTTGCCATACGGGGATCATCAAGTGATCCTCTGATTGGGCTCTATGAAGAGGGGACACACAACGTTGTAGATATACCTGATTGCAAAGGTCTGAATTGGCGCATAATACACCTTTTGAAGTCTTTTGAGCTAATTGTGCAGTTTTACACCTTTTGTATGTGCAGCCCATCATCCAAGTATAAATGCTGCCGTGGAGCTTTTGAGAAAAGGCTAGTTTATAATTTTTGAACTCAATCTTTTTCTTCTTTATGGAATGCATATACATGTCAGTGACAAAAGCAAAAAATATAAAAAAAAATTACTTATAATGAATGTAATCTTCGTCATTCTTTTTTGTCTACTGAACCCTGTTCAGGTATAAAGATTCTTAACATTGAGCCTTATGATGAAGATGAACGGACTGGTTATCTGAGATACGTTCAGGTACAATGTGTTTTCAGTCTAAATAAAGCTTGATTATTTGTTGGAAATAACTGGTTTGTATATATGCTAATTTAATGGTTATCTGTAGATGGCTGTCACTACATACAACACATCTCTCCCTGCTTCTGAAAGATATAAAAATGGTTAGTTATTAGGGGTACTTGGTAGTTTATACTCTATTTTGTATGTAATGCATATGTTAGACTTTTTGAAATCAAATTGGAATGTAACGGTACAATTTATATTTGTTACAGGCAGAGTACAAGTTTCTTTAGTTTGGAACTCACGTAGTGAAACTTCAGCAAGTGCCGAAAAGTTGAATGACTTAGCTACAGTAATTCCAATATAATTCACAGAAACTTTGATGCTTTTCTCTATTTCATAAACTAAACTTAAATGTAATTTCTTCATTGATTCACTAACTTCAATAAATGTGCTTCTTTGTGGTCTGTCTTATAGTTCTTGTGGAGAAATGGGGGGCCAAACAGTAAAGTTCATTTAATTCATTCTGTTTGGGCAAACTTCCAAACGTCGACCAACAATGTAAGTGATGTACTTTTGTTTATGTGTTTCTGTTAGTAAGTGGGTTTGTTTGATGTTACTCAAGTAGTGATGTTGTAAAAAAACTGCTTTGTTTTCATTTTCAAGTCCTTATAGCCGGGTAAAAGTAGGAGAAAACAGCGATTTTGATGCTAAAAGAACCTGATGAGTTATAACAGTGAATGATAAAAATGACTTTGAAGTTAGACCGTAATGTTATTTCTTTTTGAAGGTAGACCTTAATATTATGCGTGTTAGTTTATTAGTTTGGGCTTTGATGTTTGCTCCATATCTAGTGATAGCTTTGTTGCTTGAAATAAATAATATCATCAACATTTTATGCTTATATGAGAAAAGTGAATTATTCTTACCCTCCAACATCGAGGAGAACTTATTAAATAACTTCTTTTTCTGGTGATACAGGTAATTTTTGGAAATAGATGGAGGCATATGTTAGGAGAAAGAGATTTCTGGGAGCATGTTGGAGGAATTGATGTCTATTTGGCTCCGTCAAGTTTTGGCCAAGCAAATACAAGGGTATAAACCTTATCCAGCATAACGTTGTTGGTTTAATGAAACTTTATTGTATATTTCTTTTGTAATGATTGCATAGTCAGAACTGCTCTTCTATTGTGTAATGTGATATGTTTTGATTCTTCAGGCTTTTGATTCTTTGCTTCAAAAACTACATAGATATGTCCCTCTTGGTGCATCAGTTACTGACCTATATGCTGGAGCTGGAGTCATTGGATTGTCATTGGCTTCCACAAAAAAATGCAGGAAAGAAACGTTCATATGTGGTTCTGTTGATTGAAGTAGTAGTTCATTAATTTGTCGTACTTGTTTAATTTTGATGTTTTCAGATCAGTTAGATGCGTTGAGATCAATAAAGAATCTAAGTTTGCTTTTGAGAAGACAATTGAACGGTTACCAAGCTCCATCGATAGCAGCATTAGCTGGCATCATGCGGACACTTCAATTGTTAGTATCGAACTTTTCACCTCTACATTCTTATTGTTAGTTTAGTTTAGGGTCACGACTCACGACTAGCATTACTTTCTTGTAGTAATGTAGTTAATTATAAGAAAATTGCTACTTTTTGCGATGAGATAAAACTGAAGTCTTGTTTTATCTAATCAAGCAACAAACATTGTGTAAAACATTACAAGATCCAAAGTAGTCATAACATGTGGTACTTATATTCTAGTTCATTAAAACTTTTCTCAGGAACCACTTTCTTGGCTTGTGGGATCAGAAGTTCTTGTGGTTGATCCTCCTAGGAAAGGGCTTGACCCATCTTTGATTGGTGCTTTACGGGCCATTAAACAAGCAGAGCGTAAAGCTATGACACTTGAAAGGTAAGAATGGTCTTGGGGTTTGTTGAATCTCTAGCAGGCAACATTTTGACTTCGATACTGATAAGAAATGAATAATCTGAACTTTTGGACTGGTTTTGTTTTCGTCCATCACTCTAGCCCAAACATGAAGGCGAAAGATGAAAAAAGACCTTGGATTTTACGAGCTAGAGAAGATTCAATTGAGATTCCTCGAAGAACCACACAAGAAGAAAGTCGGGAACTACCTCAAACACTTATATATATAAGCTGTGGATGGGAAAGCTTCAAAGAGGTACTTCTAGGTCTCATTTTTTCAAAAGGGTTGCTAAGATCTGCAGTTACTTCTGTCTAAAGGTGGCAAAATGGATGGGTCGGGTAACTAGTCATAACAGGTAACTTTTGGTATGTGTCAAAACCGGTCAGGCAAGGTTCGCCAAAACACCTCCTGCTCAAAGTTTTTGAACAATGAATGCCATAATTAATATATAGGAGGTCCGATGCATCAAAAGTGTACTTTAGGTGACATTTGACCCGTTTGACACATTTGACCCGTTTGCTATTCAGCCAGTTTATATCTGATATGTTAGATGAATATTAACCAAATCAACCTGTTACTAAGTAAATGGGTTGAAAATTGTACCTCTAGTTCTATGTGACGACTTGACACCTTGTTTTCATAAACTTAGAAGTGGAGATTTTCATGCGAGCTTTCTAATTTGGATCCTGTTGTACAGAATTGCATGGCATTACTGTCAAGTAAAGCCTGGCATTTGAGTAAGGCCCATGGTTTCAATTTCTTTCCTGGTACTCAAAGGTATATCTTTGTGTTTTCTGATTTACTGCTACTACAATGTGTTGATATGATTTGCATCATCTGGTTGTTGTTTTGTAACTTTTCCATACTTGACCATTGTTGCTTCTGTGCTAAAATTGGTCTATGCAGCATTGAAATTTTGGCTGTATTTAAGCGAGGTCCTGGAGCAAGTGTCAAGAAAAAGAAATCCGGCAAGAAGAAGAAGAAGAAAACCAAGACTGAAATACAATAGAAAAGTCTCTAGAATGACTGATATTGTAATCGTTAGATATAAGCTATTATCTGTACCACAAGCATTAATGAAGAAAATTATCTTACCTCATCGTGCTATAGTACTTCTTATCTTTATAATATACATAAAATACAAGAATCAAAAATTGAAATTGAAGATTACAATCAATACATAGAGTCATGGACCTATTTGGTGTGTATATGTTCATCGAGATTTGGTGTTTTCTTTTACCTGCTTGGATTTTTCCAAATGAGGGAATACTCTCAAAATGTTGTGGGCCCTCAAGTCTTGCCGGGTCAGGATCCCCACCAGTGGCGGGACCTAATTGAAGAAACATAGCTTCTGGTGAGTAACATTAAACCTTACATATTTATCAGGTTAAGGTCATATAAGTGCTACATACTGTTCCAAAATAGTCATTATGCTACGCATACTTCTTTTTACAAATATAGTCGTTAAAGTTTCAAATTACCTGCTATTGTGATCATTGGGTATCATGATAACCTATCAATCAGTTTACCTGATGATGTGGCACCCACATGTTTTTTTTTACACCATGATGTCAAGCAGTCCAGGTGGCACACTACGTGGCATTTTCTTGATGATGTGACATCTAAGTGGCTTCCACTTACCAAAAGTACCATTTCGGAACATAAAGTATAATATGTGCATCAAAAGAAGTTAGCGTATCATAATGATTTTTTTTTTTCAGTACCTAGTGTTTATATGACCGAAAATAAAAAATATCTCCTAGAAACTTTGTTGTTTAATGTTTTTCGTAGTTATGTATAGGTAGCTTTTCATGACTGGGAACTTACTGCAGGCCCATGGTACTTGGGTAGGACAAGCATATGGCGGAGGCCCACCTCCCTGAATTGCACCATAGCTTTCGCGACTGACATGGTTTCAACCACTGTATAAGGTGTTGTATTCGTAAGTGGATGCAAATCCACATACATTTCTGCTTCTTCATCTGTCACCGCTACCTCATCTATCTCCCCCCATCGTTCTGCCACATCAGCACAACTAATTGTCTCTCTAATTTCCCACTCTTCTGTTCTCCTTCGCTCTTTTAGGAGCCATTTTTTCTTCAAAACCAACAAAAGGTGAGCTCTTAAAATAATCCCATGGACTTCACTCACCTGGCCCACTTGGGGAACGTCTATAGTATCCACTACAGGGAAACCGTTGTGTGTGGTCTTCTGCAAGACCTCTAATATATGACCCACTTTCTCAATTCCAGAAAGAGTGACAACTGGTGGCTTAACTGCTGCCAGGTCACCGACAGTAATATTTCTCATCCATGGTTTAGGGTGGGCTTCCAAGAAAGGCAGCCCTTTAAGATCTAGTATGATTTCATAGATGCTTGGGTTAAAGCAATCTCCAACACTTTTTGCTATTAGAAGAACAAGCATCATTATGGGCAGTAAAAGAAGATTATTGGTTAGTTCAAGAAATATGACACAAATGGAAACAGTCATTCTCATTGACCCTGCCATTAATGAAGCTGCACCTAAAACCGCATACAAACCTTGGTCAATCTTTGTGTATGGTTGCATTGCCATACCAAGCATGCGGCCATAGGCGGACCCCATTAGAAGGATAGGGAGGAAAAGACCAGTTGGAACTGCAATGCCGAATGTGATGATTCCCAGTATGCAATAAAGTCCAAAGAAAATGAGTAGGGAGGTTGTGTGGTATTCTGTGGAAGTGTTGATGGAGAAGATATTGCGTACAGCATCATCGTTGGTTGTGAGGAGGATAGTAGCTAGATCATTGTAGTGTCCTTTTGGGCAGTTGAATTGCTTGAAGTTCCCCATCCTTCCTGTATTAGGGCACTCATAATCTACAAGTGATGGATCACATGGTTTGCAGCTGACAAGAAATGGGAGTCCATATTGGCATGCAGAGGTAAATAGTGCAACAGTAAGGCTTAGTAATATCTTGGCTATTCTTCCTTTCCTGCACGATTAACAGTCGTAAGAGTTTTGGTAGAGGTGGTAATAAGTGCTGCCCACATCAGGTCAAAATGGGTAATCTTTTGTATAGTTCTGTTGATCCAAACCACTTGTTGTCCATAACTTCTAAACCTTTTATAATTTACTATTATTGTGTCAAATTGGATTACTAAATTCATATTATTATATTTATAATAATCTTATTTTTTGAATAAACTGAATAATGAGGTGTTTTATTACCCATTAGAGTATAAACATAACCTGAATCGACCTGTTCGTAAGTAAAGTAAGTTTGACTTTGTTTTGGTTTTTTCTAGGGCGGTCAGACCATATCACATAAGTTTGGTATCTTTAACCGAATCAGAAACAAAGAGCTTAGTTATTAGTGGTGGCAAGATGGTCGGATCAGGTAACGGGCCAAAACATGTTTGGGGTGTATCGGGTCGGTTCATATCCGTAAACATATTTTGTCCAGTTCCTTAAATCTTAATATATGATTAGTGCTTTAATTGTGACTACAAGAACAATATTGTTACAACATAGCATAAATCTTTGGATGAACGATCAAGGAGATTGTATGTACTAAAATTAGATTTCTGGTGACTTTCAAATCATTTTTCCTGTTACCTAATTCTTATTTTTGACCTATTTGAAATGAAATACAGCCCAAATGTTTTTATAGAAATAATTAGTTACTATATGATTACCAAATATTTCATGTTTCTGTAATCATAATAATCTAATTTGGAATATAATATTCCACAAGGTTTTAAGCATTAAAAATACATTCTGGCAACCTGTTTTCTTTTAAACTGTTTTTTGAACCTGCTTGACCAATTACAGGTGGAACATGATGGACGAACGACGGGGATTGAACCCGCAAACTAGTTTTTTAATAAAATGAGTTAAAATTGCCACTTCTGTTTTCATCAAGGACAATGAATCCATGTCATACATACATCTGGTTTTTTGAACTGAAACAAATCATGAGGTTAGGAAGACTTACTCGTTAATGAGACTGTATACTCTGAGGATTTTTTGAAGGAGGTAGTTGTAAAGGCTTCCTAAAACTCCACCAATAATTCCAATTATAATAATGGGGATGAGGTCAACAACATGATAGGTTACAGAAACCCCACTGACATCAAACATGATTAACCCCCCTTCTCCGAAAAGTCCACAATCTCCAGATTTACAGTACTCTATCGAAGCTCTAAGCACTACAACCACAACTGCAGTGCTGAAAAAAGTTCTCCAGAGAAGAGCACTTCTCCACCATGTTGCCACCTCCTCAAGTGAAAACAAGACACCGCCCACTGGTGCACGGAAGGCAGCACATACCCCTGAAGAGGCACCACAAGTGATGATATCTCTCCGATCCCTATCGTTATTGAAGTAACGCATCCAACGCCATTTTATCTGGTAATTATCTGGTCCCCCTTGGCCTATTAATGAAGCAATACAAGCACCAATGTGAATCAATGGTCCTTCTTTCCCTAGGTCCAGGCCTGCAGAGACAACTCCTATGGTTCCAATGATCTGTAATGGTAAAAAGAAAGATTGGCAAAACATTTAGCTGCTTTCAGGTATCATTATGTGTCTTGTTACTCCCTTAGAAAGGAAATAATGTTTGGATGTGCTTCTGCTGTTTGTAGTTGCTATTACTAGATCATTAGATGTTAGAGTTCTAGACAAATTCTAAGCATGTTCTTTTAAAAGAAAAGAAGTAAAATATAAAATAGAAAAGAAAAAAAAAAGAATACATTGTCTGTGAAAAAAGGTAGACGGTTTGTGAAATGGAAATAAGCCCTATGGGATTTGTTTTATGCATGTCTTAAGCGGTTTGTTTTCTTACCATTCGTCATATGTTCAGAATACTAAAACAGGGGAATCTTTACCTTAACAAACATCGTTGTAGCACCATACATTTTGGGTGTGTCTACCCCATTTAGGTAAGCTTTGATTTCAGGAGCGCCAGGCCCTGCTGCAGTAGGTGCAAAAAATGAACACAAAGTCGTTGCAACCAGTGTTAATAGTAAATTTACCCCAGCCATGAAAAAGAATCCCATCATGTATCTGCATCCATCATAATATGTTGATTTCAGAAAAATAATATTGTACCACATTAGCTATTTATAGAAAATCTCGCTTGATGTTTATTTATTATCTACTTAATAGCAGGCCACTATGAATACAAAATCAGTAGAAATCGAACCTGGGATTAACTCCTTTGGAGTGCTTTATTTTCTAGGTGTCCAACCTATCCGTGGTTAATTCTTTGATTACTTATAGGGTTAAGTGTCTATAAATGTATCAAACTTCACTTATATTTTATCGTACGTACCCAAGGACTTCTTCATAAGGTAACCGGTAGTTTTGAAAGTCAATAAAAAGAGATCATATACATACAATAGAAATTTTTTAGTTGGATACATACAACGGAATTTGAAGTAAAGTTTGATATGTTATCATACACTCAACCTCTATCGATAAAACTAAAAGGAAATGAGAAAACCTCTTTTCCTTAATGTAGTGAAAGACAGCCAGTAGTTTGTAGCCTGCAATGTTCTCAACTGCAAGATTAATCAGAGTGGCTGTGATACCAGTTAGAATCCCAACCAGGAAGGCCTGTGACCATTTCCAGAATATATACTGCAGGACTTGACCTCGTGATCTGCTTCTCCAGTCATGCTTGAAAAGATCATTCTCGTTGATCCTATCATGCATTCATGATGAAAATCTTTATTAAGCACTGAAAATTAACCAAATATCCAAGTCAAGTAGAACATAAACTTACTCATAATCCAAGCTTTCAATGTGAGAAACTTTGGCCCCAATGATGGCCTGTGAACTAACAGAAATGGTATGCTTTCTCTTGAGTAGTGGTTCGTGAACAGAATCGTTTCTTTCATGTTTTATAGCTTGTTCTTCCATATGGTAAATAGTTGTTTCTTCTAATTGGTCTGATTCTTCTTCCATTTTAACAAATGCAGTTCGGATACTTGGCGGTCACTTGCAGTCCTCTGCTTTAAACAGAGTAATCTCTTTCTCTCGTTCTCTGAGTCTGTATTTATATATGGACACATCCACACGCACGCACATGTGGATATATCTATTTATTGTGTTGTTCAAATGGAATATGCTGTAAGAAGAACCATAGTTTATTTGATGTGAAAGGTTGGTTTGAAGAGATGTACCATTCCTTATCAAAGCTTGGACAAAGGTTGATAGCTAGAGGAAATACTATTTGGGGCCCAGGTGGACAAGTTGATTCTGATGGAGGTGGAAAAATTAAGCAAACACAACTTAATTAAGGTATATTTAACTACCCTAAACTTAAATTAATCTTAAGCCGAAAGTCTAAAATTCTTTCAAAAGGATGAATATGTACGTAGAGTAAGGTTCAAATGAGTACACCAATTTTGAGTGAGAATGAGGGAACCAACAGATTTCTGCCATGTGTCACTTTATTCTCTCTCCTCCACACTTTATTCTCTCTTCTCCACATTTTTAAAAATTAAATATCTCACAAACGGTAAGTCAAAAAATCATGAAAATTGCACCATAAAATTCAGCGTTTTCTCCTCTTCGATTTGCCGTCCCTCAAGGCATACTTTTGATAACTTTTTTTTTTCCTCATTTTTTGGTGGGTTTCACAAATTAGTAACACATGTGTTAGTGATTAGTTGTACATTTAATTTGTGGTTAAGGTTAGGGTTTAGGGTTAGGTTTAGGGTTTAGTAGGGTTTATGGTTTAGGGTTTATAAGGGTTTAGGGTTTAGAAGGGGTTCAAGGTTTAGGGTTTAGAAAGATTTAGGGTTTAGCTTTTTGTAAAGGTTTTAGGGTTTAGGGTTTGGGGTTTAGGGGTTAGGGTTTAGGGTTTAGGGTTTGAGGTTTGGGGTTTCGGGGGGGAACCAATGATATCAAGCCATGTGTACAAAGAGAATGTTCCACATGTACAAAACCCATTTACCCCCAACATCAATTAACTCACAAACGACAAATTTCTATTCTCATTTGAACCCTACCCTATGTACGTAATTATTAGTATAACATTATCACTAGGAAATGATGTCTATTAGTAATTAGTAATATCAAGTATATGCATTTATGGACGATTTTTTATTTTTTTGGTCATAAGTGGATTATCATTAGGTGTGCCTTCGTGGATGCTCTTGTACCTGTCTATCTATTTATAGAAACAACAAGACTTATGTATAAGACGGGTTGTAGACGCAGGGGCGGAGCTAGAAGGGGGAAGTGGGGGCAGTCGCCCCCCTAGAAATCAAAAATTATCAAAAAAATATTTTTTTAAAGGTAATTAGTGACACTTTAGGATTTTAACCCCTAACGTGATAGGATGAAAAAAAAAAAAAAAAAATTTGCCCCCACCTCTAAAAATTCCTAGCTCCGCCCCTGTGTAGACGTGCAAAATACTTCCAGAAATTTTTTACAAACAAATATGATAACTAAATATGAAGAATGACAAATAGGAAGAGAAATAAGATTGTAATAAAATTATCGTATTTGTTGGTAAGATTCATTTTATAAAAATTAGAGGAACCAGTGAACCACTATGGTCGGTACTACCGCTAGCAACCATTTTGACATGTCATCGATATATCACCTCTTTTCCAAACCATTTTTTCACTTTTACTCGATATCAATAACTACCGATCACTTTTACCATTTTAAAATTTTCCCGCTAAAAAAGCTAGACTTCCTCATGCATCTAGCATTAAACAGAAAGAAAAGGAAAAAAAAAGAAGCTGGAATGAAGATTTGGCGATACTGATGCCAATCACGAAGTCCTTGCTGTAAACCCCTGAAAAAAACCGATCTTCGCCGACCCGTAGTGGGTGGTCTTATGGGTCTCGCAAAATGCTCTCCGGGATGGAGACAGGGGTTTTCTCTCGAAATATTCGGGTTTCCCTGAAATTGGTGATGGGTATATGAAGAGACAATGCCACTGAGACCAATACTGCCTTTCAAAAAATAAATAAATAAATAACAAATAAATGATCATAACTGGTAGTTAATCCAAGCATCGTGAAAGTCATAAATTCATGAAAAATGTTGTTCCAAACCTTTCACTCCCACCGTCCATGCCATAAAATAATTAACATGTTTCACATGTATCTTACATTACATGTGGCACTTGATCACACAACATAAATCTACTTGATTTATAGTTTTCTATTATTATTTTATTATATTAAAAAGAAGAAGATTGTGATCTTTTTTAATCCAATCGTCTTTGCTTGGTTCCTAAAGTTAATGAGCCGTTGGGATTGTGACACGTATGCTCTGTGGAGATCACCGCTCTTCCATTGGCACGAGTAGAAATTGCGTTTAATTGTCCTCTTCTGACCTTTTTGAAATCTTTCTTTTTCAACTTTGACCTTATATGTATTTGTTTGTGTCAGGGGCGGAGCCAGGAAATTTGGATGAAGGGGGCGAGATTTTTTTTATTTTTTTATTTCTTCTATAGTTTTGTATGGGCGAAAATTTTAAATGTTATTAATACCTTAAAAAATTCCATTTTTTTTTTGCGTAATTTATAATATCTTGTGGGGGCGGTTGTCTACACTGCCCTCGCCCTTGGTTTGTGTTATATAATACCTGATGAAAATTATACAAATGAAAATAAATTTATAACCCAATCCATTCATATATTTTGCATCTAAGTATTACTCCCTCCGTCCCAATTCTATTGTCCCCAGACAAAAAACACGCAATTTAAGAAAATATAATCATCTCTCTTACTTTTTGGTAAGATGACAGTTTTACCCTCTACTTTTTACCTACTTTTTTGTCTTATATATATACACTAAGGGTAAAAAAGAACTTTATCTCCTTATTCTTATCTATTTATGGAAGTGGACAATTAATTTGGTACAGCCTAAAATGGAATAGTGGACAATAGATTAGGGACGGAGGGAGTATATAACACAGACAAAATATTTAAGGTCAAAATTAAAAAAGAAAGACTTCAAAAAGTCAAAACTGGACAATTATTTTAGGACGAAGGTAATATAATACAAGAAAATGCAAGTGAACAACTGGCAATGACTTCTGTCACCCTTGAAATTAAATCACCCGACTAATATTAAATAGATGTGTTAATTTTCCACGCTTTGCTATAAATTAAAATCGCTTACCAGGACAATAATTGTTTGACTCTTTGCTCGTATATAACGTGTATTTATATAATACGGAGTGAAGAGTTGTTAAAACCAAATATCTTGTATCATAGCAGGAAGATTGGTGACAATGATAGTGATTGTGATTTTTTTAACTAAATTAATGTAAACGTCTGTTTCTTGTGCGTGAAAGAACAAATAAAATGATGTAAGCGAATCAGAAAGATCGGATCCTTACGTTTTGTCAAATAAAAATCGTTAAATCTTTGAAGCTTAAAAACTTGTTTAGGGGAGGGTTATTGCAAATTCATTCCTTACGGTAGAAATCGTAGGAACGACCTTTTTCATTTTTAATTTCTACATGTATACACTTTTTACAAAAAATAGCATGCTAAAATTATTAAAATTTTATCATCTTTAATATTAGATCGATTTAAAAAAAAATAAAAAATATTTGATATATAAAAAAAAGTTGTGTATCACAACTTTAATGTGTGATACTGTGATACACACTAAATTTTTTATGATGTATATCACATATTTTTTTAAAAAATTTATCGCACATTAAAGCGTATACAATTCTAATAATTTTGATAAAAAAAAATAATCCAAAAAATTAATCAAATTTAAATTAAAAATAAAAATATACGTTTCTACCGTAAGAAGTATTCCGATTTGAACCTTCCCCGACTTGTTTAATATGGGTTTAAATTTATGTGTCTTATCTTTGTCAGCCTTAACGATTATGATTAAAAGCATCTGTTAACGATTTTAAGTTCAAATTGTTGCGTCTTATATCAAGATGATTATTGGTTTTAACTCTTCTATATATCAACCGACTAATTGGTCTAGCAGTATCTAGATGGTCTAGTCGTCTAGAGGTCGTAGATTCGAGTTAATACATACAAGTTTATATAACAGGTGCGATGAGAGTCTTAAACTAAAAGGTTTAACTCTTCTATTCAAGACATCAAGTCGATAACTAGTTAAATTCGAAATGAGGTTTTGTATCGTATTCCTTTATATTTTAAATAGAAAAAAGAACTATATTTTGTGTCCGACTTTCTTCCAAGTACCACAAGTCACATCCTATGTTTTTGCCATTTTTAATGGATAGATTGATTGGAGTTTACAGTTATGAACACTACAACAAGAACTACCATAAGAACTTGACCAAAAAAGTCTTTCAACTATATGCTAACATAATTCACTTTGGAATTTAAAGTATAAAAAACGGAAGTAGTGGTAAAATGTTTATCATGAGCTTATATCGAATAAAACCAGTAGATAATATCATTTTGTCAACGGAAAAATCAAATCTGCCGTTACCAAGTATACAACATAATATGTACCACAAATTTGATCAGTTTCTTAAAATATACAACAAAATAGCAAGCCCGTTGTATTTTTCTCATAACTAGGAGGGACACTCCATCGAATAATACACAATCCATGGATATTGATTTCTAAACAACAAATATACGCATTACATTATATTTAGAGGGCAAAAGCGAGGATGCACCAACTCAGTTTAGAGGGCTGTCACTAGGCATGTCCCAGTTATCATCATCGTCTTCTCTCTTCTTGTTCACACCTTCCACCTTATCGTCATTTGGGTTTCTAAAAGGGGTACGTCTGTAAATTCCCATTGAAAAAAATAACAATTTTCGTTAGACATCATTTAATGACAAGTCTTTGTACATAAAATAGCAATTTGACCATTTGTTACAACACTGTATTAAGTACATAACATAGCAATTGACCAATATTAGTGAAAATAATAAGGTAGTGCAATGAGAACAAGACGTAGCAATCAACCAACAGCAAAACACATTTTACTTCTAAGGTAACAATAATTGAAGTGCAGAAGCGATTACTTATACTCAATGCTAGAACACAAAGGTAACATGGTTCCATTCATTCTAACCATAAAGATGGTAAACAATGTATCCACAAATTTACAGTAACAATCTTCCAAGTTCCAATGCGTGTTGTAAGACACATTATTCATACTTGATGTAAAGGACAGTTGTTAGAAGTCCACATCTTAAAGCTAACCGTATACTCCCCAAAACAAATAACTACAAAACAAATAATATTTTGGTCTGTTCATTCTATCTTGCATCTTCATTCATTTTACGAGTCTTGTTTACTAGATAGTTAATAAGATGATAAACAAAGAACCCAAAGGGATTAAGTTTATGAAAAGTTCAATGCAGCCGAGAGCTGAGCCACTTCTGTTCGCCAATTTTTTGGGCAGAGGAAAACACAACACAGATAGAGCCATTATACTCTAACAAAGAAAGACATTAGGCTTAAAACCATATCCAAGTCAAAGAACATATGGACTTTGTAATTTGTTGTCAAACTATTGCAAAACCTATATAGATTAATCTAAAGAATCAATGTGATAACACAGATATGAGTTTCTAAACCATCAAATGCTTAACTCCTATAATCACATATGCACTTCTCACACTCCTTTATGTTTGTTTGCTAGCTTGTTGCACACATTCCATGCTCACTCAACACACTTAGCTGCTTCGAATAACAGAGCCCAAATTACTTATTTATCCACTTTATACATATTCATTCATATATATTATTATTCATTTTGATGCTTACAGTTGATAAAATCAAACATCGAACCATCATCGTAGAATTTTCCCAGACAATATTATCAAAATTACACAGAAAAGTCTACTACCTTACCTACAGCATCTACTTCAACTGATTTCTACTACACAAATGACAAATCCAACTAATTTCCAAAATGTATAGAATACAAGCCCTAGATATATATACAACTATACCTATATCCAAAATCCATAAATCTCACAGTAAATGTAAACTTACAACAACAAATAAATCGAATAATTACAAAAATTACCTGCGTCGATTACGTTTAGCAGCTTCACGATGCTTACGTTTCTTCTCTTCTTGTTTATTTTCGAAATAACGACGTCGTTTACATTCCTGAATCACTCCAGCTTTCATTACTTCCCTTCGAAACCTTCCTAATAGCTTCTCTTCAGGTTCGTTATCTTCCACAATCACCTGCACGTTATACGCCGACCTAAAATACAACGTGTTCGCGTACGCTAGCGACGGACACACCACCGACATCAATTCGTTCGATGATGAATTTGAATTTGAAGTAGCGATCGGAGTGAAAGTTTCTTTAGGTTTTGAATCGGTAGATACAGAGATGTGTGAAGGTGGTAATTTGGAAGGTTGTTGTTGTGGTGGTGATTTGAATGGTGTGAGAAGTGATAGAAGATTGGATAGCGCTGAGGACGCCATTGTTATTGAGGTTGGATAATACGAGTGTTTTTGTGTTTTTATTTGTGAGTAAAGATGATGATGATGATGATGATGATGATAAGACTGAGGTTGGATTGGATAAAGTGAGTTGACTCGGTGTTGGAATCGGTTTGTAGGCTGGATTGGTTATTAGGGTTGGGCTTAATTTTTTATGTGGTGTATTTGTCCCATATATATGTGTACGCTATTAAGGGAATTTTTTATTATTTTTTTCTTTTTTTCTTTGTTAACATGACTTAAAATCGTTTAAGATTTTAAGGGTATAATCACAAATAAAAAAAATGAAATGAATGATTGATTTTCTTTGTTAAAATGGCGTAAAATTGTTTAAGATTTAGGGTGTAAACACCAAATAAAATAAAATGAAAAAGTTGATTTTCTTTGTTAAAAACTGAAAATGGCTTAAGATCATATAAGATTTAGGGTATAAACAGATGATATGAAAGAAGTTATTATTATATTAGGGTAAGGTTCAAATGAGACTAAAAATTTGTGTGAGACTAAGGGAATTAATGATATCATGCCACATGTACAAAGAGAATGTTTCATACTACAAAACTCATTTACCCCAAACATCAATTATCTCACAAACGACAAATCGAAAAATCATGAAACTTGCACCATAATTTTCAACTTTTTATCCTCTTCGATTTGCCGTCCCTCAAGGCATACTTCCGACGAAATTTTTTTTTTCATTTTTTTGGTGGGTTTCATATGTTACTAACACATGTGTTAGAGTGTTGCGTTTAGGGTTTAGGGTTTGGGGTTTAGGGGTTAGGGTTTAGGTTTCGGGGTTTCGGAGAAACCCAAAAACCCAAACCCTAAACCGTAACCCCTAAACCTCAAACCCTAAACCCTAAACGCTTTATAAAACTGAAACCCCAAAACCCAAACCCTAACCCCTAAACCCCAAACCCTAAACCCTAAACGCATTATAAAACTCTAAACCCTAAATCATACTAAACCCTAAACCCTAATAAACCCTAAACCTAAACCCTAAACCATGAACCCTGCTAATTCCTAACCCTAAACTCTAACCCTAAACCCTAACCATAACCGTAAATAAAATGTGCAATCAATCACTAACATATGTGTTACTAATTTATAAAACCCACCAAAAAACCAAAATTTTTTTATCGAAAGTATGCCTTGAGCAACGGCAAATCGAAGAGGATAAAACGCTGAAAATTATGGTGCAAGTTTCATGATTTTTCGATTTGTCATTTGTGAGATAATTGTAACACCCTAGGCTAATCCCACATCGCCCATGGACATGAGGGATCCAGGGATTATAAGGGTAACAAGGCGCTTAAATGACACAACGCGATTTGGGACCACAGGTAGCAGATTGTCGCAAGAGCACGGTAGTTAAGCGTGCTCGAGCGAGGGCAGATCCAGGATGGCTGACCATCCTGGGAAGTATGTGGTCGCCAAGAGCAAAGCCGTGAGCCTGCGGGCAAAGCGGACAATATTGTGTCATGGTAAGCGGGTTGTTACAGTTATGGTATCAGAGCAACTCATGTGCCGTCGGGATGATGGGGCAAACCTCATCGAGGACGATGAGTCCCTAAGGGGGGTGAGTTGTAACACCCTAGGCTGATCCCACATCGCCCATGGACATGAGGGATCCAGGGATTATAAGGGTAACAAGGCGCTTAAATGACACAACGCGATTTGGGACCACAGGTAGTAGATTGTCGCAAGAGCACGGTAGTTAAGCGTGCTCGAGCGAGGGCAGATCCAGGATGGGTGACCATCCTGGGAAGTATGTGGTCGCCAAGAGCAAAGCCGTGAGCCTGCGGGCAAAGCGGACAATATTGTGTCATGGTAAGCGGGTTGTTACAATAATTGATGTTTGGGGTAAATGGGTATTGTAGTATGGAACATTCTCTTTGTACATGTAGCATGATATCATTGGTTCCCTTAGTCTCACTCAAAAATCATGGTCTCATTTGATCCTTACTCTATTATATTGATACACAAGTGTATGTTTTATTGATTTATTCATCGCTAGCAGTGGGCCGGCCCGTACATAAGCCCAAATAGCTAACAGAATTTGTTTATAAATTTATATTTAACCCAAAGATTTAGATGTATAAAAGTCTCCTTAGAAACATTAAGTTTTTTATACAATGTGAAAAAGATAGAAGATACAATTTATAACATATATTACGTAAAAATAATTAATAAATATACACACCCACGAAAAAAGATGAATAAAAATAATGCAAAGTTTATGCAAGATTCTTGAGAATATTAAACAATATAAAAGACATAAATAAAAAATCAATTCCTTAAAAAAATTGTCAATAAATAGGAACGAAATGAGTTGTAAATTAAGCTCATTTTCATATTCATTTTTTTCATAACAAATTGAAGATGATGATGAAGATGGATTATCCTTCGATCACCACTTTAATCTTGTTCATGTTCATGGGCTCCTTGTATGAAAGAACATCGGCTTATTCTACACAAGACATGACTACCATGATCCAACTTCCTTCTTCTGTTCCCAAATGGGCTCAAACAGGTATATATCTCTATTTTGTCGATCTCCAATTAGCATATCATTTAATTTAATTGCTTTAGTTCCCAAAATGTCACGCATAAATTATAAGGAACTATGAAAAAGAAAAAGACTTGTATATAACTTTTGATTAATACTCTCCCACCGGTTTTAGACGTAATAAAAATCGGTTTAAAATGAACCTCGATTCGTCGAATCGGTTTTTAAAACATTGATGTGAGAGGACTCCCAACGGGAGTGTCAGATGAGCAAACTAACGGCCTGACGCGTCACTTTAAGTGACACCATTGGCAACAACATGTCACTTGGGGGTGTTAGTTTTTTCCTTCGGTTTGGCGACGTGCGTCAGTTTTAAGTTTTTTTTTTTTTAGTTCATAGAAATAAAGATATACTGCTAAATGTGAGGCCCGAAAAAACTAAGTGACGTACCATGGTTGATAGTTGTACTGACATACGTGACGTTCATATGACACAAACTAATGCGTCTTTGTGTCAGGGTTAGGAATGGTCTAGGGGGTAATATGTTTCACCAACAACAAATTCACTTAAACCACATTTACAAAGATTCAGTTTCGCGTGCCAAACCTTCCTTCATGTACAATGTTCTACGTACAAGGCACTCTAATATCTAATAGATAATTATCAACAATTATAAACTTTAAACCTATCTTAAATGGGCAAAACATCCGTGATGTCAACAGCACAAAAGCTTTGTGCTATTGATCAATGGAATATAAAGGAAACTAGTTTATAACCCGCAAAATTTGCGGGACTCTTTAATGTTTTGATGTAGTAAGGGTGTTTAAAAAATAGATATGTACATTTTGATTGATGTTAAGTGTGAGTAAGGGAAATTTGTAAATACACGTATAATTAAATAGGTCCAAGTTGGAAAAAACTCTTTTTTATTCTCACTTGTTTTCATCACAAACACATATCTTTGACCTTAATCACGTAAGCTCAATTATAGAAATTCAAAAAATCGAACCATCAATCTAATCTTTGGTGATTTGTTGATGAGTGACGTGTGGATGTGAGGAATGACTCCACCACCAGCTATGGTTCCTTTAATTAGAATATCAAGTTCTTCATCACCTCGAATTGCAAGTGCCTTGGTGAGATACGTTTCACTTTAAGAGCCTTGTTGGCGTATCCAGCCAACTCAAGCACCTTTGCGGTCAAGTATTCCAAGCTGGCTGGAGACTAAACGGCTGATGTGGCTCCAACTCTACCATTTGTGGTGGTCATTTGTTTCAGTAAACGATGGATATGCCCAACTAGAAATTACACAACATGATAACTTATATTATGCACATAATCATAAGAAGAAAAGTTCACCAGAACTATATCATATTGTACTTTAACATATTGCATAATAAAATACATTAATAATCTATATCCTAGAGTTAAAAATTTAAATACTCATCATGCATTAAGTAGAGTTTGAGCAACTTTCAACACTGTTGACCCATTCCCATTTTTAGCTAAACTCTTTACTTTGACCCATTTGAGACAAAAACAACCCAAAGGTAAAGGCGATACAAATAAACATGTTAGTACCTCAATAAAAGATCTACTACTGAAAACTCATAGGTGTCTGCCAGTACCCATATTATGTTCTTTAAAAAACATACCCCCAAATCGTCAACTAATGTAGCTTTCTTATATGGATCTTTATAAAAGACCAATGATGACAACAATTTCCGTGATGTAAAGAGCAGGAAGTTGCAAGCATCCATAATCACAAGCATAAGGTGAAGGTAAACACTAATAGCAGTTACACTACCTCATTGTTAATGGGTCAAAGCAAGTAGTAAGAAAGAGATAATTATGAACATAAATTATATTTTTGTTCAATGAAACATTTGTGATTGTCTCTTTCACAAGGTGCTAATTCAATGGTCAAAATATAAAAACAAAATCTTAATATCATTAAGGCACGATTCATTCTCGACCCTTGAACTAATCCAACACTCTATCAAATAGTGATAATCATAGACTTGTAACTTGCCTTGCTTTTACATCCACGATTTTGTAGGATTTCAACGTCATCCGTGTAATTTTTATCTGGCTCCCCCGACACAACCTCGAATACAGTTGGAAGATCATTTATCATTTGGAAGAACCTTTTCATGAAAATTGAAATCCAATGGATAATAAGAAAGCATCATAGAAGGTTTCCTTAAGTCTAAAACACGTAGACCTATATCTAACAAACTAATAAAATTAACAGAATTGCATGGGCAATTTTGACCCATTTACTTATGGGTTGATTCAAGTTAAAAGATTGAGCAGTCATTAACTAAAGCTATGCTGATAATTATCAAGGATTATTATGACTCAAGAAACGACTTTCAGATCACATGTTGGTAACTCTAATGGTTGCATCAAGTATATTTAATTTTAATGAATAATATGACGGATAACAAAAAAGGATGTACCTGTTGGCAAATTGTACAAATCCACATCCTTTCTAACGGGTATTTTCACTGTAATTATGTCGCCATCCAGGATAGACGCAACCTAAGAGCCTATAAACTTATAGTATTAAGTCATCCCACAAATACCTATAGCGATATGGGGTTAGTCAAAAGTAGTAGAAGAAGATAGACATACTCATAATACAGTCCACAAGTGTGCAAAATACCAGACACACCACAATATTATTAGAATCTCCATCAGAATGATATCCACCACTTGACATATAAACGCCTAACAAAAAAAACAGCAAAATCTAAACAATCCTACATTTTCATACAATAAAAGTGGTTTAGCTCAAATTCTACACCCGAAAACCTACATTCCAATACATCGTGACTTTCATTGTAGCACTTATAAAATCAAAACATAGTTTGTATTCAGCATTTAATTCATTTACCCATAATAGCATAAAGTACACAAGCTACAGTTCCATGACAGTTATGAAGGTAACAGGCTCAAACATTTCAGTGTATCAAATGGGTTGAAGGTTGCCCAAAGTGAATCTGGAATGCATTAGACATCCTAAACCGTGTTATTAAATAAGATGGCCTATTATTAAATTACCATAACTCCCGTAATAACATTTGACGCACGATTTGCATCTTTTTCACCCAATCACCCATACAAAAAAAGTTAACCATATCGTTCCGTAAGTGCCAGACCCGCATATTACCTTCTTTACATTTAGTAGATTCAGTATCTGAAGATAAACTTACCTGGAAGATGTCCATAAAATTACGCAAGTATAGTTGAAGAGATGTGTCTATGTCATTGTTTTCAATAAGCCTATAAAAAATCAAGGGAATCACAGGGAGAAGACGTGCTGAAATAGTGAAATATCATCAAAATTATTTTCGGTAGCTAGAAAAATGCTACATTTATGTAACAAATGACAGAAATGATTATATCCCCTGCTCATCTAACATTTAGCATTGCACAATAAAATTAAAAAATATCATGTTTTCACAAAATATATTCCAGGCTATTGATGTAAATAAACCAAGCAAAATTGAAACAATAAGCATTAAAAGGGAAAAGAATACCTACCAAGTGAGGAGGTGATAGAGTATAAGCACTTGTTCTACTAATCTTTTATCAACCACTGATACCTTGATAATTCAGACAATCAGACACATCTTAAAACCCAGACTAATGCGAAGAATCACTCTCAAAGCAAAATGAGTTTTCTTAAAGAATTATAGTTATTGACATACATTCACAAGTCACAACTATCACAAACCCCGTGATGCAACGGTAACTTATGTAAATGTATTCGCCTTTTTCAATTAGAGAGAATCTCATTCAATCTCTTAGTAGCTTATGCAGTAACCAAGTGATGCTCAGCTCCTAAAATGCCTTCAAAAAAATAATATAAATAAATAATAAGAGGGAGAATTTGGATCTATGAAAGGTTGTGAGTTCATACCTAAACTTGTTTTGACTCGTTACATGGACCACCCATTTTATCACCCCTTCAGGAGATGGTTATGAACCAGTAGAACCAATCCTCCTTTATCAGTGAATACGCAAGTAGCTACTCAAGCATGCTCTATGAAACATGAGTGTTTAATGAAATAATAAGTTTAAGAAAGTACAATGGGAGGCATTATGAAAAGATCACGGGCCAATTTTGAAGCACCTGAATCTAACTGTATTCAATAAACGAAATAGTTGCAGAAATAATATACATTTTGCGATTATATTCGACGCACTTAATATAATCAAATAGTTAAAAGAAGATTGATTAGAGTTTGTTGGGAGAAAGATTAAATGCAGTTCATGTCAAGTGGGTGAGATTACTCTTTCATTCAGTTTAGCAATGCAGATTCATAAGCAAACATGTAAAGTATCGTTGCAATATGAAAACACATATTAATTAAATTCATATAAAAGAAATAATAGTTCCCAAATAAAAACCAAATTAAAATAAAACACAAACATCATATGTTTGAATGGATTGAATATGTGTATATGCATACGAACTACAATCACGAGTATTTTATCAAACAAAAAAAAATAGCAGTTCACACATGGTGCCAAAACATACAGATATATTGAATATGGTGTGATCTATGAATCATAGAAAAGGATTAAACCTGAAAAAAAAACTTTTACTTGAATCGAATTCGGATTGATATGAAACTTTGAGTTGATGAAACTCATGAACATTGATATTTAATTTTTAATGGTTGACCCACCTTGTTTCAACCATATAAAACATTACTTTTTACCTAACCCGTCAGACTTGCCCACTTTGCCACTTCAAGTGAAATCACATAAACAAATCATACACGTGACTCAATAACAAACTACTTACCAAGAAGTTGGGCCACAAATCTGTTATTACCAATAGAGTCTCAATAAAAGTTGCTGAAGCTATATTTAGAGGACGTTGATTACAGCTACATTACACATGATTTCATACCTGCAATAGAGGGCCCAAGAGCAAAAGTACACCAAAGACTGTTGTTGAGCCTCCAGTTCATAAGCTTTACTAAAGTAATAAGGTTTCTTCATCAGCCTTGATGCTGTATCGACCATTGCATTTAAAAAAGATAAACATCGTACATCAAAAAGGCACAACAGCGACAACCTTTATTAAAGATATATAGAATCTCTACCTATCGAAAGTGAGTCCCTTCCCTACCAAAGTCAACTTCTTTTCGACATAAAATGGATAAATTTATGAGGATTTGTAGAAACAGCGACCAACGGCCATACAGAGATTAATATCCATCATAATCAAAGCTAAACCTTTTGCAAATTAAACTGAGCAAAAAAAAAAAACTAAACAAAAGGGAAATAAGAAAGAGCAGAAAGAAGTAAAAAACTTGAATAACAAATAGAAGTCTGCTCAAACTAATTACCTAACTGAACCAAGAATTGTTTAATCTTGATCCATGCGACTGTAAATGCTAGCAGCAAAATCGAGGTCTTCAATTATGTAGTCGAGGCTAAGTGTTGGAATTACCTACATATTCAAATAATCATATCTATCAATTGATTTACTCTATCGGTAATTCCCTTATTCAGTTTCATCTCTAAAAAGTCATTTATAATATGTCTAAAGTCTGTCAATTGTCCAACAGTCCAAACTTTGTCCGAAACGTTCAATTTCTATTTCTACAAAATATCTGATGATTAAAGAGCTGTTTACTCAAGTTTTCAAATACTATGCTTTGATTTAAATCACACTTTACAACAATCTAACATGATCTAATCTAAGTTTAACACTTTTACTAATAAAATCTCTTTCTTAATTTTACCATCAATGATATCCACATAATTATAAGATAACACTTCATTTCTATCAACTTAGAGAGCTTTATAAACGCCATTTGCATCTAACGATAACATATTACCAGACTGCATTATTTAGCCCAATATTAACAGTTCAAAAACCAACATAATGAGCCCAGAACACAGTCCAGATCTGCATCTTCAAGAGCTGATTGCAGCTGCTGTAAAACAGCAAATTGAGGCTCGATTTTGCTTGTTCCTATGCTGATTGCAGCTGCTGTGAAATAGTGTCACATGGACTCATACAAATATCTATTTCTGAACATGCACAAAATAAATATCACACATTATAGTGTTTATTATACACACACAAAAAAATGTATCACACGTAAATATTAATATATTTATTAGTAGCATGATAGCCATATACACAATGACAAAAATTCCTACATACTGCAACTTCAACCAGTAAATTAGGAATGGGTTTAGTGTGGTTAGGCTTAATATCTTTAACATGTCGGATGGGTTAATCGAAAGGTTTATAAATAAAATATAGAAAGCTACACATATAACAAAATCACAACACATTAGAAGTGGGTCAAACAAACGCTGCTAAAGCATAATTGGCTGCAAGAAGCAAATAGCAAGATCAAATAGAAAGTAGTCAGACATACATTAACAGTTAAATGGAAAGCTTGTTAAATCTCATAATTAAAGTGTGTATTGACTATTGACAGGCACAAAACCCAGATATGAGCATTTGGGTGGAAGCGGTTATAAATATGATTATTTTTAAATGTAAGGCCACACAGGCAAACATGGAAAAGCATGTACAAACTTCTTAAAAATATAATTACACATTATTACAAATTATATACCCCAACACGCATCACCGTATCATTAGAATGCACAATATGTTTGATCAGAACTTCTCAACACCAGAGTTTCACAAAACATATATCGAATCTCAAATCTTGTATTAATCTTTTATTAGTCTGTATAGATATTCTTTCATTAATCCAGTAACAAAAGCCATGCCAGTCGTGATTTGCCTTTTCTTGCGTAATGATAAGAAAAGAAAGATAGAAACGTACCTGATGATCCATAAGAATCATAAACATAAGAATAATAGCATATACGAAAATTGATTATCTACTTCAATAGTTTCTTATTATGTTATGATTGCCTATAATAGATATTCAGTCAAACAAATGAAAGATACCGTAAGATATTACGCGTTTTCAATATAATGCAAATTAAGAATGTATGTGTATATCTCGTATTTAATATATAAAATCGGAATCTTTAAATATACAGATCGGCAACCAGTTTGTGGTGTATTCCTAACACTAACACGACGATCAGCTTCCAATCCTAATTCGTAATACAATTTCAAATCTCCTAATATATTAATCTGAAATCAAACAATTAGATAAACTATTGGTTTCTTGTAGATTGAATACCTGATTAGAATTCAAACAATTGTTTGAGGAGACGAATAGCGCCGAAAAAGTTGGGTAGGCCGCCGATCATCAGACTGAGAGATGGATGTGTGCCGCCGGCTAGTTTTGGTTGGAACCAAAAAAATCGCATATGGGGTTCGGAGCTTTCATTTTTGTTACGATAACTGAGGACCCGCAATTTGGTTGATGGATGGGTTTGTGTGTGTGACCCTAATTGTAAATGGGTTAAAGATTAGGTCAAAACGACGTCATTTTGACATTATCTGTAGACTTAATTCAAATTTTAAAACATAAATAATAAGTTAATGCTTAATTATAAATTTAAAACGTAATTAATTTAATATAGCTATTTAAGACTAAAGAATGGGGTTTTATAATGGTCATTTAGGGTTCATTAGGAGTAGCTATTTAGGTAGTTAAAAAAAAAAAAAAAAGGATGATCAATGGCCGAAAAAAATTGCCCTCTAACAATGAAGGCGGTAGATTAGTTTAAATTAGTTTAATTAAGGAAGGGCTACCTAAATACTGGTTTCTTTTAAATATATAAGGAAATATTAATATGTTACATTTTTAATTATAACACCCCTCATTACGTGAACCAATTTAATAATGATTTCGACTCGGAAGCGTATATTTAAAACATACAATATCTTTAAAATGTCTATAAACTTTTTACAAATGCACTACACATGCATTTTACAACAGTTTAGTTATCATTAACTAAAATACTGTAACATAGGTGTTATATAATTTAAAACATGTCTTCAGTTATTAAACCAACATCAGAGTAATCCGCATGTCAAACATTCCATCATTTACAAGAACTTCCTGCCCAGCCCAATATGTCCCATCAATTATAACCTGCAGAAAGGACTGTGGTGGGGTTAGCATAACGCTAAGTGAGTGAATAAATAAACTGCAGCCCAACTTAGCATAACAACTCTGTTCACAGTCAAGTATCGTAAACACACAATATCATAGAGTATTTAGGGTTCTTGGGGAAACCTTCAGCCAAGAACACTCAACTAAATTCAATGAGATAACATCTCAATACACCTGTTTACAATTTTCAACATCATATACAACTGGCGTCAAAGAGGACCGGTGGTTCTTGAGGTATCACCTTGTCAAAGAACACTTTGAAACCAACTGCAGGCCAATACAGCGGTTTAACCGAATACTTGGTGCTATTAACACAAATAACACAGGCTACGACAATAATACTTGTACTAAGACCCTGTGTTATCCTACCAATAGCAACCCAAGCCCAGCTCTAGGCTGGCCTCTGAATATCGTCAAAGCCCAAAGGCTGAATATCAAGTGATCACATAATTATCATGTCAAGCTAACAGTCTATCAACAGTATTATTACTAACAACATATCATCATGTTAATAATAAGACAGTAATAATACGTTACTCGTTGTAACCAAACCTGTTACAACTAAATCACACTGAGGTTTATAGATCCACTCACCGTTACCTCAGTTGTCCACTCAGTAGTCTAATATCACTGAGTCCTCTGTGTATCTGAAAACACCACAAAATAACACAAGTTAGTAACTTGTCCTCACCGTATAATACTGATGTAAATTACAACACTACACAAGTAATCACATCACGAGTACAACTAAATTATATAATTGTTGGAAGTCTAATATGCTTCAGACATATTATAGTACAATACAACAAGTACCATTTAAGTAATTAGCTTTAAATGACAAACAATGAAACAGCCTATGACAGCCAGGGGAATCCGCCGGATTCCCCTTGAATCCGCCGGATTCTCCACCCTTTCCAGCACAATTCATGATCAGCACATTTTTAACCAATCCGGTCATGAATCCGCCGGATTACCGTGAATCCGGTTCTTTGCCATTGAATCCGCCGGATTCCCTTGAATCCGACCGGATTCCCTAAATTGCCTCAATCCGCCGGATTCAATTGAATCCGCCGGATTCATCACTTCAGACCAGCGATCTGCGACTGACCAAAACCCAGAATCTGAATTCAAAAACCCAAATTTAACATTAAACTCAAGTTCCAGTCGATTATATGTAACAAATAACAATCTCTAACAATAACCATCATCATATATCATCACTTCTAGCTTCAATTCCACTTGCAACTCACTAATCTTAAAGATTCAAATCAAGTTCTTGAATAAACATAATAATACTTACCACTTGATTGAAGAACTAGAAATCAGATGATGAAGATGAAATCAAATCAAGATCACAACATAATTTGATTCAAAGTATTATTTGGTAGTTTATAAATTATTAGGGCTTTTTGTTAGTTTGAAGGTTTTCAACAAAATGAAGAACCTTTCCATTTTTGGGAAGGTTAAAAGTAAGTCGGCTTAAACTTTAACCGACTCCGCATTCACTTAAAATTAGTCCCCTTCCTAACCCATTGTGTGGAACCCGAAAACCATTTGCGAGTCCAAACATTTTATTTTACCGACAACTTTATTAATTTAAAATAATTAATAATTTATCTGTCACAATGGAATATTTGACTTCCATTCCAATTATTTTCAACTAATTCGACAATATTATTTCCAAACACATTAAATAATAATTTAAATCAGGAAATAAGATAAAATAACTAGGTCCACTTTGAGGATGTTACAAATCTCTCCCCCTTAAAGAGATTTCGTCCTCGAAATCTAATCATACTAAAATAGCTTAGATTTTAGTATACAATGCTCCCCTTGAGCATAATAACACATAATCACTTAAACAACAACAAGTGAAACCACACGCCACTTACCAGGGTATTATTACTAGAAATTAGCAATATGCTAAAATCTTTAACACATTATAACTATTAAACAAAATAGTAACAATAACAGTGGTTATAAAACCACAATACACGTATCAATACTGAAATTTCAAATTTAGTTCATGACTAGCAACCATGCTAGTATTCACATATCACTTTAACCAGTGATATACCAGGAATCTTTACTTTTGCAACTAATTAACACGTACAATTCACATTTATAATCTCAATTAACACTTAAGTATATGAAACCCTTCTTACTCGAAGTATTTCAGAATCATATAACCTTAATCATAGATCAACAAGCAAAGTAGAGATCAAATTCTATAGGTAATTCCTAATTATTAAATCAATTAGCACCTATTTTATCAAATAAATGCTAAATATCCAACAATGGGTACTTTGCTATATCAGCACACGTACCACATTATCATATTACCTATTTTCCAACGATCTCTACATTAGCTTATTCCACATTGTAACTATCTTTAATTGCACTTTATCATTTCATCTTATTATCAAGTATATAACAATATACATAATTTTACATTTCTTTTTACTAATGGAAACATAATTCTCATTTCCATAATTTCAATTATTATTTTCATAATAATTCATCTTGTTTATCAACATTATTTCAATTCAATTTTTTTTTCCACAAATAGGCTATCCAGGCCATTAAAGCCTTCACTAAGCCCTTAGTATCATAAACCAATCAATATATATATCATATATATTTATACACTTTCAATATCACAACATATTTACATCAATGGTTATTAAAAACCATTACAAGTTCCAACTATATGTTGATATCATAGTTATCATTTCATGATATTTCAGTTCTCTCCCCCTTAGGGTTCATGTTATCAGTCTTGTTTACAAACCACATTCTTTCAACCATGGTTTTTAACAATAAAACTTGCACCAATTAATGTGTAATTCAACCTTAGCATCATTAATTATCACAGAATGTAAATCATTATACAGAATGAAATTACTATTTCGACACATATCAAAATGCTTCACGATTATCCAACATCGTGCTGCACTTATATTAAATCAAGTAGCGATCTTATACGGATCACATTGCGATTACACACTAGTACAACTGTCAATAGTTTTCAACTTTTATACACACATTTTCAATATTTCAAGGCAATTGATCAAGGTTCCATAACCTTTGACAGTTCATCTAACTCGTGTAGGTCGTGAATGACCAGTTCCAACACTCTTTAATCTGTTTGGAATTTAATTCCATTTCAACATATACTATTAAAATTTCATCCACAATTGACTCTTTTAACACTGTTGACTATTTGTCAACTTCAATTTAATCAACAAGTCAACAACTAGCTTGACTACTTTTCTCAACTTAGACACATTGCAACGAAATCAATCCTACTTCAATGATTTCATATTATACACTATCTTTATTCATGGTTGACTTTCAAAGTCAATTTACCATAATATTAACATATTAATACTATGTTTATCCTCAAACACTGATTGTTCATAACTATATTCAGCAACAGTGGCTCATTTAACCAAAATGGAACCACTACATTATAACTCTGGTTAATTACCACTCAATGACGTACTAATAACTCACTTAGCACACAATATGAATTATTTACTCATGTCATTTATCATGTATACCATCTGGTAATTATCTCAAGTTTTAGATTTAACCAAATCATAAACTTTAAATTAATATTTTTACTAATATTAATGACTCAATCACTGTATGGGGTCATTAACTCAACTTTGGCTTAATATAAGCTATACACCCACTAGTAATCCGTTAGGATACTATATGACTCACTAATAGGTAATCCATGCCCATTAGTATTACAACCACATTTCACAAATTCAAACAATTGCAAGTACCATACAAACTTGCAAGTTTCAATTACTGATTATCATATTTTTCGCTAATTAACCTTTGCCATGTAAACAACAGTTAATTAGTTTAACACAATTTCATAGTCAATTTCTTTCAATCACATTACATTTTTTTTTATACTTGGTAACCTCAACAAGTTCATGTGACTTAGCATAATGTAACAACGGTGATCAGGCGTTGCTTGATTATGCTTTTCACATTCCATTCTCAGGTTACTCTATATTATCAATAATTAAGGTGATTCCCTTTTCAATGATACACGTATCACACAATGTTCTGATTTCCAACACTACTAGAACATGTTTACAAACTTTTAACAATAGATACATACATAATATCCCGTTACTACATACATAATCAACTTTTACGTATGCAATTTATTTCACATATATACCTCACATATTTTAGTATGTATCCTTTAACACACAATCTCTTTTTAACAACTGATTTAAATCAGTATTTCAATTTGTCTGAAACCCTATACACATGATAGTTTCAGCACATAACACTTTGTCCGATCTTTATGACACAACAATACCACGTGTAATTCCAAACACGTATTTAATAACAATCAATTGATTATAATATCTACTAAATTAAATTGCTCCAAAACCCTTCGTTTTCTAGGAGTAGTTAATTTCACATAATCAATTTACCACATTTCTTAAATATTTCTCTTTACAGCTGTTCGCATATCAGCTAATTACTTTTCAATTACTATCATAGTTTTTCATCTATGATACATTATCACACACTAATGTCACAACTTTACGTGTAATACCACACACGTATATTTAATTATCAACAATCAGTACAAAGCACCATATCTTGTACTAAGTACTTTATCATATTACTTGCATTATCTCATTTCTCAAAACACATAGCAACTATTCTTATTTCAATGACATGTAATTCATGTCATTACTTACTTCAGTATTTCAACATTCTCATGTTAATTACTAGTTTTCATTTAATCAAGAAAACTTATTATTTCTTGCTTCAAATAAACACAAAATTACAGTCTACATATTTCAAGAATTTACTCATATTCTTCACTGTAATTTTCTTTATTTACTCGAATAGCTTAATAGCTAAACAATTATTAAACACATATCAGGATCTGTGTAATTCATCAACATATTCCTATATGTTTCCATTCTCTTATTTGATCGAAATCAATACGATCTTTCTAGCAACTTATTCACACATTTACTCAAAAGAGTAATCACACTTTAATCAAATATCACACACTTCTATTAGCAAGGATTTATAAATACACCTTGCATTTATCAAATCATAATCACACAATGATTTATACTTTATTTCCTTATAGTAGACACACTCAATTCAAACAGCATTACTGTTATATCTTAGTCAACAATGTGTCTACACAGTTTAACACATAATATGTAATTCAAAGTTCAGTCAGAATTACTCATATCACTAAATATTTCATTTAGTATTCTAATCATTACCCCCAACATATAACACAGTTATCAAATAACTCATAACTGGGGAATCATATCAGTCTGACTCAATCTACTTTACTACTAATCATCATCGTAAAGCAAACAATTCAAATTAAGGTAAATCCAAGTAAACTTATCGAGGATTACCTGATATAGCAGAATTGCTGAGAGTACTGGTCAGTACTCATATGTTACCGTCTCTGTATTCAAAACAACAATCTTACAAGTTGTTAAGCGTTAGCACATATCACAATAACTGATTCTCATACCACAACTGATCCCACATCCTAGAATGTTTGACTTGACACATCTATAGATTTGGGATTGAACATTACCAATGTCCAATTCACCCAAACCTATGCTCTGATACCAACTTATAACACCCCTTATTACGTGAACCAATTTAATAATGATTTCGACTCGGAAGCGTATATTTAAAACATACAATATCTTTAAAATGTCTATAAACTTTTTACAAATGCACTACACATGCATTTTACAACAGTTTAGTTATCATTAACTAAAATACTGTAACATAGGTGTTATATAATTTAAAACATGTCTTCAGTTATTAAACCAACATCATAGTAATCCGCATGTCAAACATTCCATCATTTCCAAGAACTTCCTGCCCAGCCCAATATGTCCCATCCATTATAACCTGCAGAAAGGACTGTGGTGGGGTTAGCATAACGCTTAGTGAGTGAATAAATAAACTACAGCCCAACTTAGCATAACAACTCTGTTCACAGTCAAGTATCGTAAACACACAATATCATAGAGTATTTAGGGTTCTTGGGGAAACCTTCAGCCAAGAACACTCAACTAAATTCAATGAGATAACATCTCAATACACCTGTTTACAACTTTCAACATCATATACAACTGGCGTCAAAGAGGACCGGTGGTTCTTGAGGTATCACCTTCTCAAAGAACACTTTGAAACCAACTGCAGGCCAATACAGCTGTTTAACCGAATACTTGGTGCTATTAACACAAATAACACAGGCTACGACAATAATACTTGTACTAAGACCCTGTGTTATCCTACCAATAGCAACCCAAGCCCAGCTCTAGGCTGGCCTCTGAATATCGTCAAAGCCCAAAGGCTGAATATCACGTGATCACATAATTATCATGTCAAGCTAACAGTCTAATCAACAGTATTATTACTAACAACATATCATCATGTTAATAATAAGACAGTAATAATACGTTACTCGTTGTAACCAAACCTGTTACAACTAAATCACACTGAGGTTTATAGATCCACTCACCGTTACCTCAGTTGTCCACTCAGTAGTCTAATATCACTGAGTCCTCTGTGTATCTGAAAACACCACAAAATAACACAAGTTAGTAACTTGTCCTCACCGTATAATACTGATGTAAATTACAACACTACACAAGTAATCACATCACGAGTACAACTAAATTATATAATTGTTGGAAGTCTAATATGCTTCAGACATATTATAGTACAATACAACAAGTACCATTTAAGTAATTAGCTTTAAATGACAAACATTGAAACAGCCTATGACAGCCAGGGGAATCCGCCGGATTCCCCTTGAATCCGCCGGATTCTCCACCCTTTCCAGCACAATTCATGATCAGCACATTTTTAACCAATCCGGTCATGAATCCGCCGGATTACCGTGAATCCGGTTCTTTGCCATTGAATCCGCCGGATTCCCTTGAATCCGACCGGATTCCCTAAATTGCCTCAATCCGCCGGATTCAATTGAATCCGCCGGATTCATCACTTCAGACCAGCGATCTGCGACTGACCAAAACCCAGAATCTGAATTCAAAAACCCAAATTTAACATCAAACTCAAGTTCCAGTCGATTATATGTAACAAATAACAATCTCTAACAATAACCATCATCATATATCATCACTTCTAGCTCCAATTCCACTTGCAACTCACTAATCTTAAAGATTCAAATCAAGTTCTTGAATAAACATAATAATACTTACCACTTGATTGAAGAACTAGAAATCAGATGATGAAGATGAAATCAAATCAAGATCACAACATAATTTGATTCAAAGTATTATTTGGTAGTTTATAAATTATTAGGGCTTTTTGTTAGTTTGAAGGTTTTCAACAAAATGAAGAACCTTTCCATTTTTGGGAAGGTTAAAAGTAAGTCGGCTTAAACTTTAACCGACTCCGCATTCACTTAAAATTAGTCCCCTTCCTAACCCATTATCTGGAACCCGAAAACCATTTGCGAGTCCAAACATTTTATTTTACCGACAACTTTATTAATTTACAACAATTAATAATTTATCTGTCACAATGGAATATTTGACTTCCATTCCAATTATTTTCAACTAATTCGACAATATTATTTCCAAACACATTAAATAATAATTTAAATCAGGAAATAAGATAAAATAACTAGGTCCACTTTGAGGATGTTAAATTAATCCCTTAACTTTTTCAAATTTACATATTTAACCCCTGAAATAAAACTAACTGCACAATTACAACTGTGCAGTTTTGCTGCACATTATTTTCCAATCTTAAATTCAACGAATTTTGTTAAGTGACAACAAAAATAGGACGGAAAGTTCTTTAAAAAAAACACAGTAAAAGTCATGATAAAGTGATACACTTTAATTATGAACGAGTTACATAGATTGATTTTTACACTTGCAACGTGAACAGTATAGTGTTAAATTAAATGTTGGTCAATTATCAGCTTTTGATTATTCGGTATCAAATATTTGATCATTTCATGATGTTTAGGTCGAGGGTTTGCAAGTGGAGCAATAGATTTGGGAGGATTAGCAGTGACTCATGTGACGTCATTCAAGAAAGTATGGAAGGTATGGTCAACAGGTGGACCCGATAATCTCGGGACAACATTTTATGATCCGGTTGAAATCCCATATGGTTTTTCAAGTTTAGGATCTTATGCACATCCAAACAACATCCCGCTTTTTGGACATTTTCTTGTCGCAAAAGATGTATCAAACAACCCTTATAAACCGACTCTCAAATCGCCAATTGATTACGCTCTTAAGTGGACTAGTCACTCTTTAAATATCACAAAAGACGGTGAAGGTTATGTTTGGCTTCCAATTGCACCTTACGGCTACAAGGCTATTGGGTATGTGGTCACTCGCTCGCTTAAGAAGCCGTCACTTGATAAAGTGAGTTGTGTTCATGTAGACTTTACCGATCACACAACAGAAACAACGATTCCAGATGATATTATGACGCTTGCTTTTGAAAACCCTAATGTTATTGATCTTAATGGGTTGCACGTTTACAGTTCCATGGGTGATTTTAAGATTCAAAGCGAACGTTTAGGAAAGTTGCAAGCTAATGCAATGAATTTAATGCCAAATATGGACCAAATTCAGGTATTGATTAAGGCTTACTCTCCTGTTATATATTTCCATCCTAATGAAGAATACCTCCCTTCATCGGTTGATTGGTTTTTCGAAAATGGTGCATTGCTTTACCATATTGGGGAAGAGTCTAACCCTATTCCAGTTGAGAAAAATGGTTTGAACCTTCCACAAGGTGGTTCGAATGATGATACATATTGGCTAGACCTTCCGTTTAATGATTCGATTAAAGAAAGACTCAAGAAGGGGGATCTACAAAACGCTCGTGCATATTTTCATGTTAAGCCAGCTTCTGGAGGACTATTTACTGATATTAGCATTTGGATTTTCTACCCTTTTAATGGTGCATCAAGGGCACGAGTGGCGTTTTTTACTCTATCAGTATGGCCTTTGGGTGAGCATGTAGGTGACTGGGAACATGTTACATTAAGGATTAGTAATACTAATGGTGAGTTAAACAGTGTTTATTTTGCGCAACATAGTTGGGGTAAATGGGTGAGTGCTTCGGCTCTTGAGTGGGACGCGAATAGTAAAATAGTGGTTTACTCGGCGTTACATACCCATGCGTCGTATTCACAACCAGGGTCTGTAGTGAATGGATGGAAAGGGGGACATATTGGTCTTTTAGACACAACCGCCCGGAGCAATAAGATTATGGATACCGGTGCTGTTGCATTTGTGGTGGCGGCGGAGTATTTGGGTAATGTGGTGGTTGAACCACCATGGTTAAATTATATGAGAAAATGGGGTCACCGTATTAACGATTTTGATGTTCATAAAGTATTGCAGGCAGCAAGAAAGAAGCTACCATTCTTTTTATGGAAACTATTTCAGGAATTAATTGCAAATTCACTAAGGGAATTCTTTGGTGAAGATGGACCAACAGGACCAAAAGTCAAAACATGTTGGAATGGTGGTGACATGGAGCATGATAGGACTCAAGCAAGAGCGGAAGCTATTTGATTTATTATTTTGATACAGGTTGATTTAAACTTGAAGATACGAACATGTTTTTAAGATAGTTTGTATGGTTTTTACAGTTTAAATTAATACTCCTTAGTTAGTATTAGTATTAGTATTAGCATTAGTAATAATATACGAAGTTATCTATTATCTATAATCTATAATCTATAACCATTATAAATGGTTTAGCTTTTTTATACTTAAACTTACAAAAGGAAGATGCGAAATACCAAAAGCGCCCTTGAAAATTATAGAAACAATAGACTATTTTAGTAAACTCTTTTGTTATTATAATTTTAATTTAAATTTTGATTCTTATGCACAATCATTAAGACCATTCGCAATGGGGCGTTATGAAGCATTTTTTTGAGTGAGAACGCCCCACAACGTCACAATGGGGCGTTCTGGAGGGGCGTTCTGGGGGCGTTGTGTAGAAAAAAACGGGCGTTTCATGGGCGTTTTCGCGGGACCCACTTGTATTTATTTCTTTTTCCTTTTCTTTTTCAAAGGTTTAAATGAAATTAAGTTTAGTTAGTGGGACCAATGGTGTTGTGATGTTATGCTGACGTGGCACCTGAAAAATGAACGTTCTGATGTTACGATTGCGAGTGGTCTAACAGAAAATAATTTTATGTATAACTATCATACTCCCACTATAAAATGTGAAATCATAGACCGGAGTACAATTTTTCGGTGTCTATATATTCAATAAATAATAATCAATAATCATCAATCATCATAATAATATATTGATAGATGAAAAAGTTATGCTAAACATATAAAAATATATAAAATCATTATTTAGATATTAATACAAGATTGAAGTTTGTCAACATATATGTAACTCGGTAATATAAACTTTTAGTATCATTACATCTTTTCAATTGTTCATATTCATCGTAACTCAAACCATTGTTTCAACAATCATCATTTCAAAAGAATTACAATATATTGACTTTCAAACGTGAGTTACCGCTGGATTGTGCGGGCATTCTACTAGTATAAATGAATTGGTTTGGTTTTTGTATTGTTTATCATCTTTTTATGACCTGGTGCTTTTAACCTTCTTATATTATGATGGTAGATGTAGATAGATGGACTTAACTAATATCTTTCTTTCTTTAATATATATAAGTTACAAGTTAAAGTTATGTTATGATGATAATGAGGTGTTATTCGTCCATCTCATGTGTATGTGTTGATAGTTAACAAATTTTTATTGGTGTATTTTAGATTGTTTATATCAATATGCTTGAATAGTTGTAGTACATTGTAGAAATTCTATGAAAATCTCATTAAAACCTTGATTTATCATCCTTAAATCACGATAAGTCATTTAATATATCATGATAATTTTAATAACATAGTTTGACAACTGAATATGAGGGTTAACAGTGATTATGCGAATTCACTAGACTTTATAATTTAAAGGACCTTAAGTCCAGTTAAAAACTTACAATTTATAAATTGCAACGGCCCAACCTATGCTACGTTAACGGTTAACATAACGGCCCAACCTATGTTACGTTAACGGTTAACATAATAATATCGTTGTTCAGATATTTCGCTACGTGCCGAGGCGCAGCTAAGAAATCCAACGTGCCGAATAGAGGGGACAAAAAGATTTATTTTTTACTTTTTTATTTATAATTTTGTGGGGTGGGCGACTGACTACGCTACCCGCCTACCCCTGCCATGTCTCTGGCCCTGTCTACATATATATAATTTAATTACTCCCTCCGTCCCACTTTAAATGTCCCAAATAAAAAATGTTGGGTTTTATGATAGGTCGATGAAATATATTCGAATATCAATGGACGATCGTTCATGGGATATGTACCGAAAGTTACAAAGTACCAGCTGTTATAAAGATGAAGAGAATGAAGTTATCAATGGATGAAAATATCAATGGATGAAAAGAATGAAGTTATAAAGATGATAGTTGTAAGTTATAAAGTACCAGCTGTTGAAATATAATACTAGCAGTCTAAAACATCTTATCTCTGTCTAGAAAAGATGTTTGACCTTGGTCACGAGTATATATTACTGTGAGTCATAAGTTTAGAGAATAATTAATTATGTCTAGAAAAGATGGTAAACACTATAAAATACCGATTATAAAAATTACTTTACACATGATCGACACGCAGGTCTAAGCATAAGCCAAGTGCCTTGATCTATGTGTAGTATGTTGTGTATCTCTCATCGTATACTACACTTGATCAAATATACTTGATTAAATTTTGAGCTCAGCTCGTTTAACATTTTACAGGTTTGAATTCGACTCGAGCTCGACTATTATAAAACATTATTTATTTAATTATTATTCAATTTATTTGATATTTTACAAGCTTTAGTTCGTCTCGGCCTTGAACTCGAATTCGACTATTACAAAATATTATTTTTAATTATTATTTGATATAATATTTTAATTATTATAATTATACAATCATTTTTATAATGTGTAATTATATATTATTATGTATGTATATACATACATTACATTATATTATAATTTATAATACAATATATAAGAATGTTCACGTATATACATAATAGGCTCCGCTCGCTAGTATGTTCGAATTTGATATAAGAAACTCGAGTTAAAGGTTATTATACAAATGTGTACACATAACATAGCTAATACCAATTTTTAGAAGTTTTTTCTTAGTATATCCTATGTTGATAAATGTTTACATAGAAAAAAGCATAAAGGTTGTAAGTAATTGAGTCTTTTGATGATTTTGTTATTAAAAGAAATCAGCTTCATCTCCAATAAGGATGTAGTGCCTCAAAAGCCCTCCCATAAATTACTTGAAAGTGTGATTATGGTCTAACCAAATCTGTGGTCTACCTAGCTAATTTCACGTGCCACTTGTTTAAGATTTGATTTATTAAGATGATGAAATGTACATAAACAAAGAATAATAAATGCCTTTTATATCATTTGGATTCGTTTTTGCTACTAAGATGAGACGTGTACCCATGGTTTATTATTAACCAAACAAACACAAAGGTGTTAAATTAGCCGACGATCTTCAAATGCTTTTTAGGCAATCTTTCATGTTCTGTAAATGCTTTTAGATCATTTATGATTTAAAAAACATCTTGGGGATTTTGAACACAAGCACATCTTAGTTTTAAACCTTTTAGGTAGAGCGTAACTGAATTTTAAGAAGTCTGAACGGGAAATTTTTTTTTTGTTAAAATGAGACCTTATAACGAAAAATTAAATTAAAAGTTTCATACATCTAAAAGATATAATGATAATGTCATTTAAAATGGGTCGCCCTATTAGCAGTTTTCACTGAAAACTCTACAATCAAATCGTCATACTAATTCCTCTTCAAATTCACAATTTACACACACATATTGCTACTTTGCTAGTCAATTAAGCTTTTTTCCCTGACATAGTAGAACATAAGTAAAATTCTGGTAGGTTTAGATCAAAATAAAATAAAATAAAATAAAAAACCTTTGAAGCAACGATAACGGGAATATACTAATAAGTAAACAAATACAATTTTCTTAATCAGGCCTTTACCAATCGGAGGACTTAAGCGATCATCTACCTTTAAAAACAGCTCTGCTGCTTATAAGCACATGTACCTCCGTAGGTGTTTGCCTCCTAACAACATTTTTTTAATAGACTTTTTACGTGATTATATCTCTGATATTCGAACAATATGTGTGTCCTTAAAGCATAGCATATATATTAAATAAAAGGATGACCACTTACCAAAGTTTATATTGATTTAAGAAATTAAACTAGTGTATGTGGGTGTGTATTTGTATAAATACGTTAATGACACCCATCTCAATGAAGATTAATGCTAAGCCTACACGATTATGACAGTGAAACCCGGATTATAATACAATTAGGAATAAAGTATTAGATGCAAACCACCAACCATATAATGAGTGGACACACAACCCCATTATTAATTAAGTAATTACTCCAATTTTCTATCCAAATTTGCACTTTTATTAAACGCAAAGTTTAGAATTCTAAAAACATTAGTAAATTTACGGAGTACTCTTAAAATTATAGAAACACTCCTTTTTACTGTATTAGTAAGTGACTCGCGTAATATGATGGTAATGTATGGAAAAAAGTTATAGTGATCGACAATGATAGCTGACATAACAATAGTGATTGTATTAGATAAGGTTGTTGTTAGTTTTTGAATTCTGTTTCCATCTTATTTATACATTAGTTTCAATAATGATGTGTCAGTTTGTATTACGGTTATGAATTTGTATTACGGTTATGAATGGTCGAAGCAAGTAGATACTAATTGATTAAAATAATTAACTTCTATATTCACGCGTTTAGTGAGAAGAATATAGATCTAATTTTGCATCTTCAACAGTTTAAGCACTAAATCAAATGCTTAAATGATTTGTAAGGGTTTATGTCTATTTCAGTAAGTATGTGTCATACTTTTAACATATTTAAGTCTATTTCAGTAAGTATATGTCATTTTCGCATAAAAATATCAATCAAATATGGGATAATTACGACGGCCGGAGCCAGAACTTCCACTTTTGCTAAATGACAAAATGACTCCAACTTTTCATACTATTGTAACTGCTAAAAAGCCTAATTAGCCGTTGTGGTGGTTTTTATTATATTTAAAAGATAATACACTATTATTCAATATTTAATAATTTATTTGTGTTGTACTATAATTAAATTATTAGTATTAACTACTATCTAAACTAATCTTAAGAAACTACACTGATAAAACTCATAACTAAAATTATTTTATTGGTACTAATCTTCGATGTATTAATAAAAAATGTATATATTTCATTAATTCTATATTGTTTTTTTTTTTTTTTTTAAAAAACTTTACACATTTTGGATAATAGGCGAGTTCAAATAAGAATGGTAAAAAGTAAGGAATGAGAGAACCAATAGGATTGCTCCATTTTTTTATAAAATTCACTTTCACACTTACCCGTAAAATTATATATCTTACAAACCGTGTGTCCATAAATTATAAAAATTACATATTCGAAATCAGCGTATTTTTCTCTTCGATTAGAGATCTCACAAGCTACACATTCAACTTTTTTTTGCCAGGTTTTACAATATATTCACACGTGATTTATGATAAAAGTTAAAATTTATTCACGATTATTTATTCATATATGGTATATGTTAATTAACACGTGATTACAATTTAATGTTCATATACATTAATAATTTTAGATATAATTTTAGAAATTGCATTTGTTTTCATTAAAAATCACATGTGATTGCTAGTTATACATTTAATCACATGTGATTTGTTATATAATCACATATTATTTTGTATGTAATCACATATGATTTTCATTCAAAAATTGTTATTTAATGAGCAATTTACCGATATGATAATTCATGTATAATTTTAACTTGATTTTTACTTAATTGTATAATTATAGTCAATGATTTGTAAATCCGTATTTGAAACTCTTTAATCACATGTGATTGATAATTTGATGTTCAATCGCATTTGAATATGTGATTACAACTTAGTTTTCATGTCTAAACCTTTTTAAATCATCAATGATTTGAAATTTATTTTCAATTGAAGATAATCAATGATTTGACTTTAACTTTCAATTGATAAGCGTCCGTGATTATTTTTTAGTGTTAAATCACATGTGATTTCACATTACAACTTTTAAAAACCCCAATAAAAAATGGGAAAAAAAACTTTGTCGAAAGTATAACTTGTGAGATCTATAATCGAAGAGAAAAAAATGTTGATTTCAAATATTTAATTTTTATAATTTATAGACATAGTTTTTGAAATGGAGCAATCCTAGTGGTTCCTTCATTCTTCATTATTCTCTTTTTTGATAAAATAAGATAAATAATTGCTTTTACGACAAAAGGAATATTTTCCACTTGCACATTCTAAATTACTACACTTATTGAATTTTTTTAGTTTAAGATAATTCTCCTCAAATTACTATGATACATGTGTAAATATTCTTCCTTTTTAACCATTTGTGAAGTATCACAAACATAGTAAAGGAAAAAAATTCATACATGTGTAAGCATCATTACATCACAGAGTCTCTCCGAATATAAACTTTAACTAACTATGGAGTGTTAGTTTTAGGTTCAATAAGTTATTGATAAACATACTTATGGTGCAAACAAGTTGAACCGAACTCTAGATTCGAGTTTGATATCGACTCGTATTTAGCCTATCATACAAAGTTATAGCTCGACTTGTTTGATATTTTACAAGGTCGAATTTGACACAGACTTGACTTGTTTATTGTTTATAGTTTTTTTTTAATTAAAATTTTATTTTAGTCTGGTGTAATTCTTTAACAATATATGATTTTTCTTTATCAATATATGATTATGATTATGATTATTATTTAAGTACCATATACACATACTACAATAATGTTGTTATGTATGTTATGCCATATGTATCATATTATTTATATCAAAAAATATTAATGTGTTTATATGATAGTCTCGGTTGCGAGCTAGTTTGATGTAAGAAGTTTGTGCTCATTTTTCAAACAAGTTTTAAAATTATATTCATGTTCAGCTAAATTTCGCTTAAGCACAATTCAATTCAAAATGACTTTTTACGAATCAAATTCAAATAGCCCGCGAATAACTTAGTTCATTTATATACACCAATCGATCTAAAACAGTACGTTAAATATATCACTAGATCACTAACAAAATTGTGTATTGAGAGCTTATGTACTATACATATAGAAACTTACGGTGCATATATTGCTACTTAAAATAAGCTGCCCAAAATAAAATGGAGCAGTGGGTTGCGGCTAGACGATGTAGCAAGAGCAGTAGTAGTTGCCTAGTTGGGGATGTTGTTCGAATACTTTATTAATTTAATTATTAATTATTAAATTAAATGGAAAAAAATAGGCAGAGAGCGAGTAATTTAAGCATTCCAATTCCAATTGGACACATCAAGACAAACACCTCTTCTTCTTAATTCCTTCATCACCATTAAAACCCCATTAATGCTCTCTTCCTTCTATTCTCTCTAACCTTCATTAATTAATACTAATAAAAACCCAAATATTATATATTCCCAAATTCCAAATTTTAATCAATCGTGCGTGCCGTATTCGTAGTGATCTTAATCTTTGTATCAGTCGTTGATGATAGCCACTGGTGCCCAATAGTTGGCGTGTTCAATCATAACCTTCTTTAGTCTTTATTGACTTTTCGGGTTCAATTTCTATCTCTATCTGTAAAATCTGTCTTTTTCATGTTGCCATATATTGACTTGCTTTCATCTATACTATTTAAGGTTTTCTATCCAACAGTATTTTTGTTTTCGATCATGGAAAATTAAGTTTTCGCTTTCTTTACGCTACAAGTTTCAACGATAGGTATATTTGGGTCAATTTTTATTTTGCTTATTCTTAATTTGTCTTTATTTATGTAACTCTATATACATCTTCATTAATTTGCATCCAGCATCATGGTAATAACATTTCTAATTCAGGGAAAAAAATAATAATTTTCCCCATTTACATTTTTAGGTAAATTCACAAACTTTGATAACTAGCAACACTGATTTTGTTAAATTGTATAACAGGATGTATTTGTTTGCATCCAGCATCTGATTATTCAGCTTTTGATTAATTGTTTATCATCGGTTACAAAATCCGGTTGATTTCTAGCTGTTAGTTTGATTTCTTGTACAGAATTAAGTTTCATGTACCCTGATCAACATAATTAATCATTCTTTTGTTTCTTTTTTCTTTTTCTCTAATAGATTAATTACTTACTATATTGATTTTGTTACCGGATCATATGTATTGCTATTCAATCATGGTACAATTGTTTTTTTAGGAAATAATCAAATCGAATCATGTCGAAAGGAAAGGAGAGGGTGAGTGAAGAATCAGACAAACAGGATGAAGATGGTAAAGATGTAACCAGAAATGGATGTTGGGTTGATTTTGATAGCCCACAGTCAACAAAAGTCAAACTTCAAGATGCAGATAACTCTACTAGTACTTACATTCCCTCACTCAATTATGAGTTAGAAAATTTGATCTTAGCTAGATTTCCTAGATCAGAATACTGGAAAATATCATTTGTTAATAGAAGGTTTGCAGGCTTAGTGAAATCCGGTGAGCTTTTTAAAATAAGACGAGAAATCGGGTTCAATGAGCCTTCAGTTTTAATGCTCGCAAGTGGTGAGAATTGTTGGTGGGCTTTTGATAAAGGGTTTGGGTCACTTAGACGCCTTCCGGTTCTTCCTTCTGATATATGTTTTACATCAGGAGATAAAGAATCACTTTGTGCCGGGACCCATTTACTCGTATCGGGTCGAGAAATCTTTGGTCACACTATTTGGAGATTTGAATTAGCAATGAATAAATGGTACAAAGGCCCTTCAATGCTTTACCCAAGATGCTTGTTTGCTTCCGCCACTTGTGGGAACTCCGCTTACGTAGCGGGTGGAGTTCATGTGGTTGGTGGCCCGGTAACTGGGACCCAAACCGTGCATAGTAGCGTCGAGAAATATGACCCGGAAACGCGGACGTGGACCCCACTCCCGAGAATGAATAAGCCACGTAAGCTATGTTCTGGGTGTTACATGGACAATAGGTTTTATGTAATTGGCGGAAGGAATAATGATGGCGAGTTAACGTGTGGAGAGTTTTTCGATGACGAAAAAAATCAATGGACCTTGATTCCGGAGATGCTGAAAGATGATCCTGTACTTAATTGTTACTCACCTCCATTAATCGCAGTGGTTAATAACGAGCTTTATTCGATTGAAACGTCTTCAAATCAGTTAAAAGTTTACTTAAAAAACAGCAACAGTTGGAAGCAGTTGGGTTCGGTTCCAGTGCGAGCAGACTACAATAGAGGATGGGGGGTCGCATTTAAGTCGTTTGGTGACAAGTTGTTAGCTATAGGGGCCTCGACAGAATCGTCTTCTAGAAGCTCGATGGCTATTTATACGTGTAGCCCGGATCCGGGATCTGATTGCTTGCCGGAATGGGAGTTACTTGACAATGGCAAGATTCAGTTGAGTCATTTTATTATGAATTGTTGTGTTATGGTAGCTTGAGAAGAGTTGTGTTGTTAGTTTTTAACAGTTGACTTTTTACAGTTCAAATAAGAAGTACCAGTTGACTTTTTATAGTCAAACATGATTGTACTTTTGTACTCTTTCGTTTCCCTTTGCAATGGGAGTTAACGTTTTTAGTGTACATATGTGTTCTTTTTAATCAGATACAGTTTCCCTGACCACTTAACAAACTATACTCTTCCTGTTAAGGCTTTGTTAGTACTTATTTTTGCTCCTAAGTTTTTACTGTATCATTTAATTACATTTGTGTTCTTAAATCCCTTTTAAGACACATTGTATCTTATGAGTTTTGTGACCATTAACCAGTGGTTTGTTTATCCAAAAACATCTGTTAGATTATGTTTACTCTTGCATTGAACTATATTTTTAGAGGATCATGACAGTGGCGGATACAGAAAGAACAATTTTTATAAGAAATTTACACTACATATAGCGAATGGACACGTAGCGACTGTTGCCCTTACCTTCTACATGGCTCCGCCTTTGGAACATGATCTGGTTTGTTGTTCATACGCGTCATGATGTACATTTTTTTTTAACTTGTTCCGCCAAAACGAATAAAAGTGTGAATGGGAGTTTATCAAAATTACAAGTTTCGCTAACATCAGAATCATGTTTACGTTTCATCCATAAAGTAAGTTATTTTTGATTGATCATATCAAATTGGTATTGATTTATATTGATTTTAATAGAAACAAAAAATAATAAATATAGAATATTAGATCACTTAGAAAATGGACCGGCCCTTTACAGTGACCCGGACCGGAAGTGAGAAAAATAAAACTAAAAAATCTCTGTATATCAGTTTCTAACTCGATATCAAGGGTAGTAGGGTACGGAGTACGACATGAGCTTTCGAATGGATCTGCTCTAACATTACGTAAGCCGACTTACAGATCGTTTATATCTATTTCACGCTTTTAATTTCACAAATTTACTTCAATTTTACGTAATTTATCTGATGCCACACACATTTGTTTAAATTTATACGTTTTGTAATTTACATTCCGTACACATCACATAATTTTAATCTATTAGGGCATTTGTATTGTATGATTTGATGATTCACATAATTGCATTCTGAGTATTTGTTGTTTGCATTTGATTTAGGGTTTTGTATGGAATTCGAACCAGCATTGTAATAATTAGGGTTACATTTTGTATAAATAATGTCTGTAAACAACAATAAAATGTCGAACCCTAATGACCATCACCAGTCACAGTCCCACCCTCAACAACCGATTCCGGCCCAGTTTCAGCTCTCACAGTTTGCGGCGTCTCACGCACATGCACAGGCGATTGCGCAAGCCCAATCGAAAGCTCAAGCAAAAGCTGCAGCTCATGCTCAAGCCAACCATGCTCAATTTCAAGCCCAGCTTCAGGCTCAAGGACTTGTTATTAACCAATCTCAAGGACCGTTAGTTACTGCTAATTCATCCTCTTTTTCAGGCAATGCGAGTGCCAAACGTCCGGCTCCGAAACCGGTTGGACGGCCACCTGGAGTGTTGAATTCTAATACTGTGTCTCATAAAAAGAAGCAGAAGCTTCCGGAGAAGTTGTTACAAGAACGAGTGGCTGCAATTCTGCCACCGTCTGCTTTATACACGCAACTTCTAGAGTTTGAGTCGCGTGTTGATGCTGCAATAATGAGAAAAAAGATAGATATCCAAGAAGCTATTAAAAAACCGCCTTCCGTGCAGAAAACTCTAAGAATATATGTTTTTAATACGTTTGCGAACCAACTTCAAACAATTCCAAAAAAAACTAATGCCGAGGCGCCTACTTGGACAATGAAAATAATAGGGAGGATATTGGAAGAGGGAATGGACGTTGACCAGACTGCATTGATGTCGAAACCAAACCCTATGTACCCAAAGTTTTCGTCCTTTTTTAAAAGAGTTACTATTTCGTTGGATCAAAGATTGTATCCCGATAACCATATGATTGTGTGGGATAGTTCTAGAACACCAACGGCTCATGAAGGGTTTGAGGTGAAAAGGAAAGGTGATAAGGAATTTAATGTGAATATACGGTTGGAAATGAATTATCTGCCTGAAAAGTATAAGCTCTCATCTCCTTTAATGGAAGTTCTTGGAATTGAAGTTGATACTCGTGCTAGAATTATTTCAGGCATCTGGCAATATGTAAAGGCTAGGAAATTGCAGAATGCAGATGATCCTTCCTATTTTAATTGTGATCCACAGCTTCAGAAACTATTTGGGGAAGAAAAAGTGAAATTTTCGATGGTGTCTCAGAAGATTTCCAACCATTTATCTCCACCGCAACCTATTCATTTGGAGCATAAGGTCAAGCTTTCGGGAAATAATCCAGCTGGAAGTGCTTGTTATGATGTACTGGTGGATGTGCCACTTTTAGTACAAAAGGAATTGAATGCTTTATTGGCGAATACTGAGAAAACTAAAGAGATTGAAGCATGTGATGAAGCAATATGTACAACAATAAGGAAAATTAATGAGCATCGTAAAAGACGTGCATTCTTTCTTGGATTTAGTGAGTCACCTGTTGAGTTTATTGATGCTCTGATTGAATCTCAAGGCAGAGATCTGAAGCTTCTTGCAGGGGATGTAATCCGTAATGCTGAAAAAGAGAGCAGGGCTGATTTCTATAACCGACCCTGGTAATCTAACTATCTTTGTTTTTATGGTTATAATGTGTCGCAGTTATATGTGTATTTAATATATTGCCCATGCTTTATTTGATGCCTCATATGAGTGTTAGATAGATGCTAATCTTGAGTTTCCTATTACTTGCACGCATGATTTATCCGTTAATATCTGGTTTATATTATTTCAATTAGTGAAAGGGGAACTCATCATAGCATCTTATATTTCAACTATGATTCTTGTAGTGGTATAGTAACAACCAAATAGTATTAGTGTTAAAATTAAGAAATACTAGCGAAATAGAAAATCAGTCTGCTATCAATAGGTAGTTCTCTCTGTTGTTGATGCTTGATTCAACCCTAATGTGATAATCACATCAACCATGACTACTTTATTCCCCTGATCATACTTATATTGGACATCATATTTAAGGAAATAGCATAGTTGCCTATATGGAATATCATAAGTTCCTAACTAAGGAAATAGTGCATTTGCTGGAAATATGTGTGGGCTTAACAGTAATTCTTGTATTGTCAATGGAAATGTGCCTAGTTTTTTGTTTGAACAAGAACCCCAAATTCATATTAACTGTGTCACATCTTATGTAATCATGTTTTGGTAATATGTAGGGTTGAGGATGCAGTTATCCGTTACATAAATCGCAGACCAGCTAGAAACGCGCATGCAAGCACATAATTAGTTTGGAGATATGCCTGATGGAACAAGGGTAGTTTTGTCTTTTGAAGTGTTTACAAAAGTTGTTTTTTGGTATCAACAAGAAGAAAAACCAGAAGTGCAGTTACTAATTTCCTAGTTCAGACCTCTGTAATTCACTTTATCTGGTTTTCTAGCTTAGGAATGAATTGTAGCTTTCGTTTCACCATATGAAAGTTTCTGAAGGTAAGTATCTTTGTTGCTAAGGATATTCATTTATGGCTTGGGTTAATGTTGTTAAATCATTAGAAATAGGGGATACCAAACTTCCCCATTTTATGAGTACATTTTAAGTGTTTGAAAGGCTTGAGTTAACATGGGAGTCTAAGTGGCTAAATGAGTAAGTTAGGCATCAATCGTGATGTTTTGTTTGGTTGGATGAAGGTTAAATTTTTGGAAATCATTAAAACTTGTTATCTTCTACAGAAATAAAGGTGATGACGATTAAAAAGAATATGCACTAATCGACTTAAGAACGTTAAACCTATAAAATAACACATATAAGTTGTACAACCCGTACGACTATTTACAACTCACTGAAACTTGAACCCCTAACCTTTTAGTGGATGTGTTACTCTCATACCGCTAGGACCATGGTCCCTTTGATATAATTACATATTTTCCGAATTATACTTTAACATAATTGTAACTTACGCACTAAATATATTTCAGGGATTCTGTTTGGGGAAATCCATAAATATGTAAAATAGTAATCCAAAATCTAAATTTGAGTATGTATGAAATTCCCGCACTAAATATATTTCAGGGATTCTGTTAGGGGAAATCCATAATCCATAATAAATATGTAAATAGTAATCAAATAATCTAAATTTGAGCATGTATGAAAGTCCCCGTTTTTTTGTTTTTCAAAGTCGCATTTACTCCACATTTTTAGGTAAACTAACAACGGTTCCCTTTCCAAATTTTCAAAATTTTTCCTATTTTAGTTTTCAATCTTCTCTACAATATACTCTCTCCCAAAATCATTGTCATCATACAACAAATACACAGTTTAAGAAAAGTACATTTATTAATGTTGATCACGATAGAAATTCATCTTTACCATTTTCAAACATTTTGATTGGTTGATTTTGAAAGATGATAATCATTTTGGGACATACTAAAATATGAAGGTGAACAATTAAATTGGGACGGAGAAAGTAATTTATCTTCTAATAATAGTGGACTACTGATTAAGGAATTTATTTAATTGACTTATATATGAGTATTATATTATATGACTTGTTTTATGCCGTCACTAAATATCAGATTAAAAAAAATGGTATCTTGTGAATCAACTTGTTTTACATATTAAATTTAAAATTTAAAATTCAAAATTGTTTAAAAAACTATTCGTTACTTGTGTAAAAGGCTTGTGGTTGACCCAGTATATAAATGTGTGTTATGTTACACTGTTGCCTTGCCCCTAACATTTTCGTCTTCGTCAGTCCAGCATAACTGCCTCATTTGAAATTTGAAACCCAATAATGGCGGCAGGATCAAAACCATCGTTTGCAGAGGCGATGGATTCCTGGAGGAAAAAATACAATGCGTTAATGAACAAAAAGCCACCTCCGTCAAAGAAGGCGGCTTCCAGGTTACAAAAACGCCAAGCCTTTTTAAAGAAGCATCCAAAACCACCAATATCCGATGCCATGGTTTTATGGAACGAAGAATACAATGTCTTAATGAATAGAAGATCACTGCGATTTTCCGAAGCACGAGCTTCGTGGACTGAAAAGTACAATGCCTTCTTGACAAAGCATCCGAAACCAGGGCCTTCAAAGGCTTATATATCTTGGAGTAAAAAACTCAGTGCCTTGAATAAGAAAAAACCAGCACTAATTAATCCATATCTTCAGCCCAAACCTAAACCTAAACGTCACTCGGTTTCCAAAAACAAAGTAGTGGATGTTGCTGATCAGTCATCGGTTCCTCAAAAGTCGCAGCGTACACCTCTCTCAATAGTTGATTTGAATAGAAAATCACTTGTTCCCGATACGTTGCAGCGTAAACCTCTCTCGTTAGTCGATACGAATAGAAAAACAATGGTTCCTGATACGTTTCAGCGTAAACATATCTCGGTAGTTGATGTTGCTGATCAATCATTGGTTCCTCATACGTCACAACATAAACCTCTCTCGTTATTCGATTTGAATAGTAAATCATTGGTTCCTCATATGGCGCAGCCTGAACCTATCTCTGTATTCGATTTGGATAGCCAATCACTCGTTCCTCATGTCTCTGATAGGTATTTGCTTGTCTTTATTAGTTTATTATTTATATGCAAAAGGTATTGTTCATCTTGATGAATATTTGCTACTATGGTTATTGTAAGCATTAACTTGAAAGTTAGAATTAGAAGATTTATATATGTATGTGAATTTGAATGTAGAAACTATCATTTTTTTTATTTTTATTTTTATTTTTATCAATTTTACATGATACAGTAACTTATATTGTAGGCCGAATCGATATGAGGTTTTTAGGCTAAGTTATTGTGGTTTTTTGTTTACTTATTATGTCAAACTAAGTTTAATACTGTAGTAGAGTAATATTTACTTATTTAGTTTGAATTCACTATTGTTAAAGATTTTTAGTCATTTACAGTTTGAATCCATCGCCTCCTTTTAACTCATTTACAGCTTTACGGTTTGTTAAAGATTTTTAGTTGCTGACATTGATCCATTGTTTCTGGCCATCTGACTGCAGTCAAGCAGTTGTTTTGCAAGAGCAAAGGGATACTCTAAATCAGGTATGACATAGTGGTGGATTTTTTTATTAAAATAAATCCCTCCTTTTTTGTTGTTATTCATTGCGTACATTTAGCTTTTGCGAACTTTTAATGGCTTAATGAACTCGTTTTGTAACTGCGCATAGATGAGTACGTATTATTTTTAGATTGCAATACCATAAAGCGTTGTTATAAAAATCTGATGACTCAATTCATGTTATTAGGGTGATGAAGCTGGAAAGCAGAAGTATATCAGTGGCAAGACTTCAGAAGTTCCTTTGCTTGAAAATTCAACAACCTTGTATCTCAACTCAGGAGGAATTGTTTCTGAAAACACAAATGGAGAATTGGTTGGTTAAACTTATTTTTACCTCTAATATTGAATATTTTGTTATCTTAAGTTTCCATTTGGAATAGCAAAATGAGTTACTGAAAATTTGGTCATAATATCTAATGACTGCTGTTAATGTTTAAGGGTGATGAAGCTGGAAAGCAGAAATATATCAATGGCAATACTTCAGAAGCTCTTTTGCTTGAAAGTTCAACAACCTTGAATCTCAGCTCAGGAGGAATTGTTTCTGAAAAAGGAAAGCGATCGTCACTGGGAAAACCGAAACAATTGTCGTCAAAGGAGGCGATGGATTCCTGGTACAAAGAATACGGCGCTCTATGGAACGAAATGCCAGCACCGTCACAGAGGGAAGTTTCCTGGAACAAAAAATACGATGCCTTTCTCAAGAAGCACCCAGAACCAACGATGTCTGAGGCTAGGGTTTCCTCGAATGAAGAATTGTATGCGTTAATGAACAGAAAACCACCACCAACAGAAGCGGAAATTTCCTGGAACTAAAAATACAATGCCTTTAACCAGAAGTATCCAGTAATATTAGGGCCTTCGAAAGCGGAGATATCATGGAATAAAAAATTCAGTGCCTTGTTTAAAAGAAAACCAAAACAGGATCCAATTCCACAGCCTAAACCTTTCCTAGTAGTAAATGTCGCTAAGAAATCATTGGCTTCTCATATGTCGCATCCTAAACCTCCTCTCCCAGTAGTGGAAGTTGCTGAGAAATCATTGGTTTCTCAGGTTTCGCAGCGTAAACCTCTCTCGGTGGTCGATTTGAATAGTAAATCATTGGTTCCTCATACGATGCAGCCTAAACATCTCTCAATAGTTGATTTGGATAGTAAATCATTGGTTCCTTCTACGTCTCAGCAAAAATCTGTTGCAATAGTCGATTTGGAAAGTAACTCATTGGTTCCTCATACGACGCAGCCTAAACATCTCTCAATAGTTGATTTGGACAGTAAATCATTGGTTCCTTCTATGTCTCAGCAAAAATCTGTTGCAATAGTCGATTTGGAAAGTAACTCATTGGTTCCTCATACGTCTCAGAGTAAACATGATCTCCCAATAGTTGATTTGGATAGTAACTCGCTGATTCCTCATATCCCGCAGACTGAACCTATCTCGGTTTTCGATTTGGATCGTCAATCACTCGTTCCTCACGTCTTCAACAGGTATTAACTTATGTTTAAATGTATACGTTATATATAGCTTAAACATCAATAAAGTTTGTTACTAAGATTTATGATAACAGTAACTTGAACATTTTAATTCTTATTATATGCAATTACATTCTAAGCTTATGTTATTTTGTCTTTAATTCACAATTGAGCGATGAGCAATCTTATAATTTGCAGTAGTTTATCATACTTTCTCATAGTTAGGAAATTTAGTTGTAGCTCCTGTTGAACTATTGTTTGTGGTGTACTTCTTACATAAGATATACTGAATTGTTTGAACTCAATCTGACTATTGAGATATGAAGATAAAATTATGATTATGCTAAGTGGGAGATTGGTGGCTAGTAGCGTTCCGTGAACTATGCTTTATGTGAAAGGATGTAGGTTTCTCATAGATAACCATCTTTGTATGTATGTTTGATAAATATTATATCTTTGATTTTCAGAAGCAGGATGTTCAAGGTTCAAACTGTCTAGTATTGGCAGAATGGCAGATGTAGTTTAAATTTTTTAATTAATCTAAAAAATGCCAGTTTAAGTCCTTAGTTGGGTTCATTTACAGTTTTATGGTTAATCAAACCTTTTCAGTTGTTGATGTTTATCCTTATTTTCTGCACCATTTGACTGCAGTCGAGCTGTTGCTTTCAGCAATCAAGCGGGTACTCTAAATCAGGTATGACATGATGGTCATTTTTTTTTTGCTCTTTCTGTTATTGGTTATTTCTTGCACTCCAGCTTTTGTAAACCTTTTTATGATGCAAGAAACACGTCTCTGACTTTCTGTATTGCTGTGAAGAATGTGTGATCACCAGTTTTGAAACAGGGCAGCGATGAGTATTATTGTTAGATTGAAATACTATATAAGGTGGTCTTCTAAAATCTAATGACTAATGATAACAATTTATGTTAATTAGGGTGATGAAGCTAGAAAACAGAAGTATATCAGTGGCAAGACTTCGGAAGCTCTTTTACTTGGAAATTCAACAACGTTGTATCTCAACTCAGGAGAAATTGTTTCTGAAATAACACATGGAGAATCGGTTTGTTTAACTTCTCATCACCTCTAGTATTTTCTTCTCTTACTTTTGCATTTGGAATTGCAAAATGACTTCCTTAATCTGGTCATCATAATTTTCAATTTTGATGGCATATCTATATGCAGTCGTCTTCAATCAATGTTGATGTCTTCACACTAAGCATTTGCATTTCTTGTAGAATTTATGAAAAAAATAGAATTTTTTTTTTTTTGCTAGTTCTTCATATATGAAAGTAATGTTATTTTTACATTTGTCAGTTCTCTCAACCTTTTGTAGGATTCTGAAGATGTCCAAGTCATAGATGAACCCAAATGGAGAGGTTCGGTCTCAATTGATCATTGTAGGAAAAAAACCAAGACAAGTGCATCAGGTGCATACAGTATAGTGGCTAATGCACAAACGAGCAACAACCTGGACGATGATGTTTGTGAGATCTCTCCTCCACTGGATCAGAAAGCAGCCAGAAACAGGAAAAACAAAGGCTACTGAACAAGCAAACAAAGCCAAAAATTTAAGTTTTGATTAGAATAAGTGGACTTGAAGCAGAAAATATTTATGTTGGAGGGGAAAAGATTAAAATTTGACTCACTATACCATTTTTGGTGACTAAATGCTACTTAAATTTTATATTTTTCTTTGCTTTACATATTACGGAGTAACTCACTACTCATTTTTGTACGAATGGGTTGATATTATTTCTTCTAACTTGTGATATTTCCTTGCTTCATACTCGGGATTAAACAATTCTTATTTTATCTTTTTAATTTTATTTTATATTTTTGTTGAATGAAGGTAAATAGATTGAAACCATTGATTTCTTCGATCAACGATTCGGAACCATTGCATCTTATGTCAGATTCACTACATGTTATTTTACCTTTAAAATGCAGTGAAGATGAACCGTTAGATCGAAAAAATTAATGACTGAGATGGAGGGTTCCTTCAAATATTTAACCATGCTACAAAAATACATCACCAAAAGTCACAGTACGTTCTCTGTTTTTTTTTTTTTTTATTATTAGCAAAGTGCTAATGCATCTTCTTGATTTAAATCAAACTTCTATTGAGAATTTTTTTGGAAATGTTTAGGAAAATGAAATTACTACGGATGATGGTTCCGGATTCAAGAGAGAAGTTTATGATAAATGTTTGATTTTCTATTTGTAATGTACTATTAAAATTGTAGAAGTTGCAATACAAAACCTAAAGAAGGGGGAAAAAATGATTTAACATATAAGAGATGAAATAGGATAGGAGAAAATTAAAAATTTGAGAATGTAATGTAGCATCTATCTATCTATTAATTAAAACTATATTATAACCCGCAAAATTTACGGACTTATACATGTTTTTTATATAAAAACTAAAAGCTTAAAAATGAGTTATAATGAGTTCTTGGTCATAAACTCACAACGGGATGCAATTTTCTTTAGGTACATGTCATTTTCTAATTAGTTAAAAAAATCATTTTCCCTCCTAATTTTCTACTTGACACGTGTCTCTTTCTAAATTTTCTAACTATCTATTTTAATTTTCAAAATACACCTCCTATTTTTTAAAGTTTACACTAACTCTATCATTTTACACTTTATTAGAATGTCAAATTACATATATCCTTTACTAACTTTTACTAATATCTTCTTATTTTGGTACTACAACTTACCATTTTGCACCTTAAAACTTTAAAATCAAATTTATTAATGATTATATAAATTATATACTTATTTACGAATTATATTCGAATTCATAAATTTGATATACATACATATATTTTAATCTTTGTGTCAAACAAATATTAGTTAACGAAGAATATATTCTTAAGATACACTTCTAAAAATCCATGATAAAAAGTTTCATACATCTTTTGTTTATGTTTTATATCGAGTTATAATTTGTTTGTATATATATATTTTTTATTTTTTTAGTAAAGAAATAGAAGTTCATTATTGATATTGGAGTGCCAAAATCGAACCATAAACAAATCAATCGAAACATCCAAATTATTGGAAGCAAACTAATCGAACTAAAACAAAATCCAACTTTATCTTTAAGGCTAATTGTAACTTTTCGTGTATATTGAGTTTGCCTAAACTAAATGAACCAAAAACAAACCAATATCTATAATCATTCAATAGTTAAAGGATATTTATAACTTTAGCATTACACTAACCTTTTTGTTAAAATGTCCATATTCATGAAGCGTCTTTTTAGTTATAAAAGATGGCGTAAAACTATTTTTGTGAGATCTATAAACTAGAAATATGGATATAAAATGAAGAACATTTTTTTTTGGGGAGCATGCTCATTGAATTATCTCAAACTCAGTCGAATTGTGAGACGAAATTAAAATCAAATTAATAGAAATCGAACGACTCCAAATATTATTCTCTGAACTTTTTTATTCGGGTTCGGGTTTTTTTCAAACCACGCACATCCCTAATAACTGTTGCGATTCTTTTAATGAGTTTTGTACCTTTTATTGTAATTTACTTTATTATCTGTGAGTTTTTAGTTTTTCAGTAAGTGATGTGACTCTTTATTGAAACTATCCCGTATATTACACGGGTTTATAGCCTAGTTTGAATTGAAAAAGAAAAAATTGATTAATTTAGAACACATTTACGATAAGGAAAAAACAAACTTAGCTAAAGATACACACAATCTGATCATGATCTCGAGAGTATCTTTTTAAAGAATTGAGTTAACAAATTTTTGTAATTAAGAGGTGAACTGGAATAGATGATAAAAAATAGGGTATTGTTAACGACATCAATTTGGACACGCATAAAATGATTGTACTTCGATAAAGATTAAGGTGGGGTCAACTAAAATTCAAGGGTCATGATATTTATTATGGTAATAGTACAAATGTTAACGCACATGTTAATCTTATTGATAGCCGCTTAAGGTTGTCTTTATCATTTTCCTAAAAAATAAAAAGGTAAAATTGGTATATTACAAAAAAGTTTACGTGGCATTAAATCTGCATCATTTATAAATGGCAATAAGAGGTCCATAATTAATTGTTAAAATTTGGTCACTAAAAAAAATTGGACTTGTATAAAATTCCGAATCCATCCATCTATTTAAGTACTGTATTTCAGTTATAAGAATTTCAATTTACAAATCATCGATCTGTATAATTCAAATTATATTATTTCAACATTTCAACCATTTCTAATTTTGAAGGAAGATTCTACCCAATCAAAGATGTTCAAAGAAAGAGGATTAATTTTGTATCTTCATTGACACAATTATAACTTTTCAAAATTTAAACTGATGACAATATTTTCAAATTTTGGTTAACAAACTTTTCGATATTTCCGTAAAAAAGTTGTAATTTTTAAATTTGGACCTACACACACTGTATTTAAATTGGTTGTCATCCCATTTTAATTATTTGCTTAACTCAAAGATGAAACTAAAACAGTCATACCCGGAGGCGTTGGCTGAATGGGAACAAAAATCCAAAGCATGGTGGATCGCATTCAATGAGTTCAGCAAGAAGCAGCCGAGTCCACCGCCTAGTGAAGTGCAGAAGGCCTGGCGTAAAGAATACGATGCGTTATTGAAAAGGCACTTGGAAGAAACCAAAGCCTTCCACAAGAATCATCCACAACCACCGCGTACGAAAGAACAACTTGCCCGGGATAAAGAAATGGATGCATTTAATAAGAGGCATCCACGTCCTACTAGACCCCGTCCGGAATATGGTTATTCCACAAGTGAAGCTGCATCGGATCGTAGTGTTCCAGTCTCCGCTTGCCAATCACTCGTTCCTGTCTCTGCTAGCAGATCGCTTGTTCCTGTCTCCCATCGGTACTTAAATAAACTTGATAACTAAAGTCCTTTAATGTAAATCATTGAGTAATCGCATGCATTTCATCGAGTTTATTGCTACTTACTGATTGTGTGAGAATATATACGCAATTTTTAGTTATCTGATTTATGCTTTGAATAGTTAATGCTGATAGATATAATCATGCTGCACATTATTCTAGTGCATCATACCTATTTAATTAAATGTGAATCATGTGATTACTAAGGGTTTTTTTTCTATATTTTTGTTTTTTGATCTTTTGTTGCAAGTGCTAATTATCTCTTCAAATTTCCATATTTCACTATAAGATATCTGTTTTTTTTTCCTCTATTTTTTTTATTTCATTTCTTTGATTTTTAGCCATAGATTCAAAGTTTAAACTTTGTAATAGAAGCACCAAATTCAAAAATTAACATAAAATACTAATTTAAATGTGCCAATATTAGTTAGTTTTATGGCTTATTAAAGCTTTTTAAGTAGTTGTTGATTAGTTTATATATGTACATTCTCACAGCAGTCAAGTTGGTAGAGATCTAGTGTCTGTTTTACCCAAGCAACCAACATATCTCAACACTCTAAATCAGGTATGACATGGTGGTGGATGACTTGTTTTCGGTTATTGGTAGTTGTTTTATTTCATTACTTACTTTATAGCTTTTGCAAACCGGCCTGGAAAGCAGAAATCTATCAATGGCAAAGCTTCAGAAGCTCTTTTACTTGAAGACTCAAAGGCCTTGTACAAACGCAACTCTGGAGAAATAATTGAAGTTAATGATGCTACACCAATTAGTAGTAGCTTGGGATCAAAGCGAGCTTACATGGAACTCGATAGCACACTGAGTGGAAAACTTCTGAGTCTGCCAATCAATACTGACAACAGTATTGTTGCTGTTAATAGAAATTCGGTATCCATATTTATAATATCGTAATTGTAACACATGATTATACGATTGTAGCTGTTATTTTCAAATGAGAAGTATCATACTCCTTAAACTTGCTCTTTTTGTAGGATTATGAGGTTGCTTTACAAGAGGGGAAAGATTTGATCTCAACGGATCATCGTTCAAAAAAAACAAAGACAGGTGAATCAGGGTCATGCAGTACATCACGTGATGCTCAAACGCGCAACGACCTCGATGATGACGATGTTTATGAGATCCCTCCTCCGGTGGATCAGAAAGCAGCCAAAAGTAGGAAAAACAAAGAATGCTACTGACCCAACATGTTGCAAAGTTGATGCGAAACCAACCAGGCAACAGTTAAGATTGCCAGGAATCAGAAAAATCTTGAAGCAGAAATTTTTTTAATTTTAATCATTTTTATAATATTTTAATGCTATATGTTCCTTTTTGATATATTTTAAAGAACTTTATATATTAGAATGTGACTCATTTGTTATGAATGGGTCGAATTTATCATCTTATGGTATTTCGTTGCTTATTATAGTAGGCATCATCCGCATCAACTGCAGGTCATTCGTACATGTACCCACCACTAGAAAAACGACCTTTAATGACTGAAAGAGTCATCGCAAGGTCAAAATGTCATCATGAATTGATTTTTAGCGACACCACGGACAACTTTTTGCTACCGATGTATGTTTACAAAATTTTGAACTTGGTTTTAAATGGTGAAGATTCGACCAAATAAAGTATTTAATCAATCTTGATCAAGAGATATTGATTTAACTCTATTAGGTGCTCGGTTTGTGATAATGCTCTAGAAACATAATTGCATCTTTTTGGAGAATGTAAGGTGGCAAAAGGTGTGTGGAAAAACATTTTCAAATGGTTGTCTTTGGAAGAAATCAACTTTTCAAACATACACGAAGATATCACATGCTCAGATCACATCTTAATTACGAAAAAAATCCGTGCTAAATTTGACATTATTGTTGCTTATGAAAAACTGGGTGATACTCCGTTTCTGCCTCTTGTAATTTAGGAGATTTCTCTGGAGCCCAAGCAAGATGTCCAAGTAAAAACATCCATGCCCAGACTGATAAAATATTCATACCAAAAGGATTATCCAATCAACAATTTAGGTGCTATATATAACGTTATAGAAATGAGCTCATTTTCACTCACAACAAGCCAAGAAGTGAAGTTCTAAGTGATGATGGATTGATGTCAAACCCATTTCTTTCACTTTGATCTCGAGTAGGGGAAAATGTTATTTCTTAGTTGGGTAGATTGGAATTGTAATTCAAATTGTACATAATTATCTTCATTGTACTTGTTTTTCCTTACTTGTCACACCCCGTCTAAAGCGGAAACAACGGGGTATAACGGTGATAGGATCATAACACATCATTATATAGAATACTATATGAAATAAAATATCCAATGTGTCATGATGCCAATAACATGAATAACGGTTCATGTCGTGCATACATTTCAACAATGAATTCAAAATCTTACAAACAAACGTACACTACAATGTTAAGGCAAAACATGCCTTCACAAACAACCATGATGTAACACAAGTCTTGAATAACTCTTAATGCAACCCTAAAGGTCCACTAAGTTCTCTTGTCCTCTGCTTTAAGTCCACTAGTATAACCTGAAAAGATATGCTCAAAAACGTCAACACGAATGTTGGTGAGTTTCGTAGTTTGAAACCAGACACCATAAAAATAAACATTTTGCTGTGATAATAATAAGTTAGGACAATGCATATAGAAATGTACACAAATGTGAAATAATGCAGCCAATATATCTCAATGTACGGCAATTACCTCACAAGGAAGTAAAGCACGAATGTAAGCAACAATCTCAATGTACGGCAAATACCCCAAAAGGAGGTAAAGCATGAATGTAAACAACCAATCTCAATGTACGGCAAATACCCCACAAGGAAGTACAGCACGGATGTAAGCAACAAGTCTCAATGCATATAAGTCACATAGTGTCACACATTTCAAGCATATGTCCAAAAATAGAAATGAATACGTTCACAGCATAAAACAGTTGGTAAAATATGTGAGCATATTTTTCCCTCAATGATAAAAATATGTAAAGAAAATGGGGCCACGAAAACTCACCTCAAGAAATGATGTAAGTATCGCCCTTAAGTGTAATCCACTAAGCCACTCGCAATCTACAATGTCATAATGCATATGGGTTACAACCTAGACATAACTAGGTCATTCCATTGTATCCCAAGTCCGAAACACATTCACTAAGTCTCCTCACAACTCAAACTAGTGTATCATCGCAAGAACCAACCTAAAATGAAAAACTCAGATTCTGTCCGGAAGTTTAGTTCCAATTTACAAATTTTTAAATATTACTTAATGAAATCATTTGACTCTACAAATTTTACCAATGACACTTCAATGTGTTAAGAACAACATGTAATTTTTCCAGAACTTATTTCAGTAGTTTACTATTTTTAAAAATTCACTAAAACAATCTGCTCAGAAACTAAAATGACTTATGAGTACACAAAAGTTACAATTTATTTAAAATACTTAAAGACTTACAAAGACTATGATATTTTTTACAGAAAATTTTTGACATTTTAAAATTACTCCAGTAAAAATTTCAAGACTCAATTCTTAGTTTAACATACGTTTCAGAAATTGACAACTCAACCGAAATCAGGAACCGAAAAACTTAGATTTGACACTCGATCTTGTAAAATTATTTTAACTGACTTATACTCAACATTTAGCCATGAAACTGACGCCATTTGAAAGAAGACTCAAAATACTTATGTTTAGACTACTTTTTCATCGAAAACCATTGTGATATGACCAAGTTACAAGCTTCCCAATCCGAACAAAATTCCTGATCAGATTAGGGTTTAAAATGAATCAACTCCAATCACTTGTCTAAACAACCCAAACCGCAATCATATTCATATATCTCATTTCCACTAACTTATATACTGATTTTACCAATATCCTAATGATTACATACCCTAGGAATACAATGGATCGAACCGAAAATAACCGACAATGAACGATTAATCGAAATACACGAAATCGAATGATTCGAAAAGAATTTTATACCGACTAACATGAATCCGCATGATAGACTCCTTAAGAATCTGTAAATAAACATTGTAGCATGAGAATTTATTCATCATGCATCAAGAACACATGGAAACGAAGGATTAGGACATGAATCTTACCGAAACACACAAATAAACAATCTCTCGATCAATAGAATGATGTAGAAGTAATGAGATTGAGTTCTTGAACTTTGAAGATCGAAAGTTTAATGAGAAATACGCTCCAAGTCATCAGAATACGGCTGTAGGTTTGTAGAATACGTTTTAGGGTTTTAAAATACGTTTATATACCAACAACTAAAAGTTTCAGAAAATTCGTATTACACTGCAGCAGTTTACAAAACAACTTTTATAAAATAATCTGCTTCGTTTCAGAGGCCGAAACCTCGAGGGTTTATGTAAAACATAGAGATCTAAAACTTTTTAGTTTTGGCCGAAGCCTGAAAATGATTCTAAGTAGGTCAAAACGGCCTCTGAAGTAGACTACAAAAATAAATCAGGATAAACTAAAACTTTTCGGTTTAGGTTTTTGTTTATAGTTTTAGGGTTACTTGAGTTTGAATGGGTTGGGCTGGCCACATCCTCCAAGGAGTAATTTGGGTCAATTTTCTTTGGGCTAAACAAGAATACACAAAAACTTGGGTCACACGGTCCAAAAATAATTGATATTTACGTTTAGTTTCGTATCTCCTTCCTTATACGTCCGTTTGTGATGATTCTTTTTGCGTTGTATTCGTTTTTCAAAAACGAAGACTTTGATGCGAATAAATCTCAAAAACAAGTAGTTTCACAAAAATGAGTTTATACGGTTTGAGCTACGATAATGGTTTGATGACGGTTGTCACATTACTAGTGTCTTCTAGTTTTTTAATGAAATATTGCAGTTAAATTTTTTTTTTCTCAACTTAGGTACAACTTCAGTAAATATATACTTAGTTGATGGACCCCATAAACTTTTCAAAATCCAATTTTGATCCATCACATTTCCGAATTTCACGGTAATTAATCATCACATGCCAAATTTGTTTAGCAAACTTCTCGATATTTATGTTAAATTAAGAGTTTTTTTTTAAAGCTGACCAACAATACTCTATTTAAAATTTAAAATCGTTGTGAACTTGTGATCCATTCTAGTTAATTTTAACACCCATTTCAAATCGAAGAAGAATGGTACTACCGAAACCAACACAGTCATACTTGGAGGCGTTGGCTGAATGGGAACAAAAATCCAAAGCATGGAGTAAAGCATTGGACGAGTTCTACAAGAAGCATCCGTGTCCACCGAGTACGGAAGCGCAAAATGCCTGGGATAAAGAATTTAATGTCTTAATGAAAAGGCACTTGGAAGAAACCAACGCCTTCTACAAGAATCATCCAACACCACCGCGTACGAAAGAACAAGTTGCCTGGGATAAAGAAATCGATGCATTCAATAAGAGGCATCCATGTCCTACTAAACCCCAACCGGAATACGATTATTCCACAAGTGCAGCAGCAGCAGATCATAGTGTTTCGGATGATAGTAAATCACTCGTTCCTGTTTCCACTAGTCAATCCATTCTTCCTGCCTCCAATAGGTACTAGCTTACATTAACTTTATAATTCAAGCCCTTTTAATCATTGAGTTTTGTGATTTATACTCTAAAATTGTTTATGCTGATATAATAATGCTACACGTTGTTGCTTAGACGTATCTAATTTTGTGAATCATGTGATTACCAAGGTGTTTTTCTTTTGTTTTTTGATCTTTTGTTGCAAGTGCTAATTACCTCTTCGTCAAAATCATGATGAGTTAGGTTTCTGCATTTTTACACTGCTAGATCTCTGAACTTTTTTTTTTTCCCTTTAAAAACACCACTTAAGTATTAAGTTACTGTGTGGCTAACGAAAAAAGTGCCCGGTTGATTTTTACACTGCTAGATTCTAAGTTTAAATTTTGTAATAGAAGCACCAAATTCAAAGCCTAACTTATAATCTTAATATAAATGTGCGAATTTTAGTTAGTTTTATGGTTTATTAAAGCTTTTTAAGTAGTTGTTGATTAGTTTATGTACCTTCTCACAGCAGTCAAGCTGGTAGAGATCTAGTGTCTGTTATACCCAAGCAACCCGCATATCTCAATACTCTAAATCAGGTATGACATGGTGGTGGATGACTTAAATTCTGTTATTGGTAGTTGTTTTATTTTGTTACATAGTTTATAGCTTTTGTAAACCTGGAAAGCAGAAATATATCAATGGCAGCAAAACTTCAGAAGTTCTTTTACTTGAAGACTCAAAGGCCTTGTACAAACGCAACTCAGGAGAAATAATTGAAGTTGATGAAGCTACACCAATTAAGCGAGCTCACATGGAAATCAATAGCGCATCAAATGGAAAACTTCGGTGTCTGCCAAGCAATGCTGACAACACTGTTGTTACTGTTAATAAGAATTCGGTACCCATATCTAATTGTGTAATAAAATTCTATGGTCTTGTAGCAATAATCTTTGAAAGATAACTAATTTATTCTTTAAACTTGCTCTTTTGCCCTTCTGTAAAAAGAAATTAAGTATATCTAAAAAAAGTAATGTCAAATTTGTCTTACTATTTGTAGGATGTTAAGGATACTCTACAAAAGGTGAAAGCTTTGGTCTCAATCAATCATCGTTGGAAAAAAACAAAGATAGGGTCATGCAGTAAAGCGCGTGATGTGCAAATGAGCAACGACCTCGACGATGATGTTTATGAGATTCCTCGTCCGTTGGATCAGAAAGCAGCCAAAAGTAGGAAAAACAAACGGGGCAACTGACCAAACATGTTGCAAAGTTGAGGCAAAACAATGCATGCAATAGTTAAGATTGACAAGAATCAGACAAATCTTGAAGCATAAAATTTTAAGTCTGGCTCATTTTCATACTTTTGGTAACTTTTATGCTATCTATCTATATTCTATATTCTATATAACTAAGATAGGAGACCTTGAATGATTTGACAAATATTTACCTACGCCACATCACCAAAATCCTATGTGTCATCATTATATGAAATAAGCTTGATGACGTGGATTCTCCTACACTTACATGATAAATAAGGTAATACTATATTAGAAAACTAAAACTAAATTATACTAATTTAATTTAATAATACTATATTAGAAAACTAAAACTAAATTATACTAATTTAATTTAAAGTGTCATTATTTTTTAACGGTAAATACTACAATAGATAATTAAATTATAACCAATTCAATCCAAACTAATGTGTCATTAGATAATATTTTTAGTATAATATTTTTATTAAAGTTAAATATCATGAATTCATTAATTGATAGGTAGATCAAGTTCATGATATCTTTTAAATGTTTTATTAGTTTCAATAATACAACTTAATCATTATTTTATATTCGACTGGTTAGAGGTGTAATTTTATAATTTCTTTATTACTTTTCGCGATTAGGAAGATTGGTCATAATCTCAGCGGTACCACACACCCTACCCTACCACCTATATACGTCCATCCATAATATCTCATTTAAGTATTTATATATATCTCATCACTATAGATTGATTTTGTACATGTAGATGCACATTAGTTGTTTAATAAAATGTCTGAATAGTTATATTAATCGCTACAATTTATGTTTGTTAAAACTATGTACATATGTCTTGCTCAAAAAATTATTGAAACCTTAACAACAAAAATGCTATTATTACCAAATAATTGTTTTAGCTAGAAATGACACTTTACAATATACACGTCTTTTTCAACCTTCCCAATGTATCCATATATTGTGGGAGAAAAAATTTTGTTCTTATTTCATTTTTAAATAGTCAAAACTTATAAAATATTATTAATATAGGTAAAAAAAATGTATTTGTTACACACTTTGAAAGTTTTAAGGGGTTAACTGTCTTCCATCTCTTCATACTTACTTAATTATATTATTAATTTATTTTTTAAATGTTATAAAAAATGATCATAAAAGGGAAGTGATTTGAAAATTACTTTTTTAGCCGTATACCACATATGTATTACAGTGTTGTATAATACAACACTTTAAAGCATAAGTGATGGTGTACAAATAAACGACAACAATGTACTAATCATCAGATATATATAAAATGTATACAACATAAAATTGAATATCATAATTAAAACATTTCATTTACTGTTTTAGATTATGAGAGCTATTATGAAATTATATTTTCTAACCGTGCATCGCACGGGTTTAACACTAGTATATTATAAAGAACTTTAAATACGAGAATGTGGCTCATTTGCTAGTGAATGAGTCGAATATATCTGTTCTAACTTTTGGTTATTCGTTGCTTACTAGTAGGCATCAACCGTAGATCATTTGTACACGTTGTTTAGTATGTATCATTAGATAATAATACGAATTTAAATTCGTACAAACAGGGCCACTTATAGCTTTTCCTAAGCACAGTTGATGGCTTCTCAACACGTAATCTCGCACCCATTCAGCAGTTGTTTAAATATAACATAGATGTGTGGGGCAGGCTAAAGTTATTTTCTTGATAGAAAAATAAGTCGGGTTCGGTTTCAACCCGGTTTTTTTGTTCATGCCTAGTTAAGATGTACCATCTCAAAGTCTAAAAGCATGATTTGGCCTAAGAATTCTAATTCTCAAATTAAGTTTGTGTATAGAAACTTTGTAACAAAAACAATTTTCCTTAATATATTCATTTTGTACCCTTAATTAGGTTTCTAAAATAAACACAAATTTTAGTTTCTTTTGTTATGGGTGTTAAGAATTTGCTTATTGAATTTACCTAAAAATAAATAAATTGGTGCTTATTTTTTAAGCAAACTAGCACTTAAATTGGATAGTACCACAGTATAAGTCCAAGAGCAATGCTAGAGTCACATAATGATGTGGATGATAGAGTAAGATTCAAATGAGTACAACATTTTTTTGTGAGAATGAGGAAACACGTGTCACTAAACCCTATTTCCTTGCGTTTTTAAAAATTAAATATCTCCCAAACGGTAAGTCGAAAAATCACAAAAGTTGTACCATAAAAATCAGCGTTTTATTCTCTTCGATTAGAGATGTGACAAGGTATAATTTCGATGAACTTGTTTTTTTCGTTTTTCGATGGGTTTTGAAAACAACAAACACATGTGTTACCAGCGAGTAACACATGTGCTACCAGCGAGTAACACATGTGCTATCAGCTAGTAACACATGTGTTACTAATTTTGTAAAACCAAAAAAAAATCGTCGAAAGTATACCTTGTGAGATGGCAAATCGAAGAGAAAAAAATGCTGATTTTTATGATGTAAATTTTATAATTTTTCGACTTACCGTTTATGAGATATTTGATTTTAAAAAACTTAAGAAAAAATAAGTTTTATTACACATGATACGGTTTCTCCATTTTCCATTCTCATTTAAACCTTCGTGGATAACATGGACCAATGTCAATTTAATTTTATTTCTCTGACCTGTATCTTCAATCTATTTGTCTATCTCATTTTGTGAAATAGTTTTTGCAAACTCCAAACAATCTGATTTTATAAGAAAATGGCGGGAAAATTGTAAAAGAGAGAAATGGAGGCAGAACCTAAACCGCCGTCGTCGTCGTCGTCGGAGACATCCGTTTGCTGGCGAAAGGAGCTTGATTCAAACCTCAAGAGGCTTCAATCTCTTTTATTCGGTGCGGAAATCGCAATCGAGAAGCGAGACTATGATTACGCTCAACTACTGTCGCTTCGTCTCATCGGTTTCCTGGATTCTCAGTCCGTAACCGACGTCGATGAAGCATTTATTCGTCCGATTCGCCGTGAAGCCCTAACGAAACTCGATTCCGCTACTCAATCGCTAATTACCGACTCCGACCGGTATTTATGTCTATATCTATACACTGAACATATATGTAAACCTAATTACTGATATAATTTAATTATAACTATTTGATAATCTGTAGCGTTGTGTAAGTTTATAAATGTTGATATAATTCTGTTATGCGATAGCCGAGTGACTTATTCTGCTATTTTGTAAGTATGTTTGTTTATTTTTGTGTATTTGATTTTAAGCCGCAGGTAGAACTAGGTTTAAGCTATGGAATAGAAGCAGGTTTAGCTAGGTTAAATTTTAAATTAAACTAAAATCTAGGTTTTAAATCTTCAACTTTGTTTCAGTTATAGCTGTACGGTTTATTAATACACTTTATTTTAGTTGCTGATGTTTATGTATCGTGTCACTGCAGTCAAGCTTTTGAGCAAGCTGGAAGAGATGCCGGGTTTGTTTTCCGCAAGCAAGGGGATATCAGCATTGAGAAAATAAAGCAATCAAAATATTTTAAAGCTCTTGTCCAGCATACTAAAGGAAATGCCCTAAATAAGGTACCACAGGGAAGTGGATGTTTTTTTGTCCTGTATTGGTGGTTATTTTTGTTTTAAACATAGTTTATAGCATTTGTAAACCTTTTTTAATGTTGTTGGCTGTTTTGTATTGATGTGGAGATTGTATCAACCAGTTTTGTTATAGGGTAGGGATGAATTTTCCTGTTAGCTTGCAATGCTGTAAGTTTTATTTCTATGACTAATGATGAGAATAAATTTTAGGATGGTGAAACTGGAAAGCAGGAAGATATCAGTTGCAAGACTTCAAAAACTCTTCTACATGGGAAACCTACAACCTTGTACAGAGGAATATCTGGGATAAATAGTAGTATCCATAACAATTCTGTCAACTCGGGAGGAAATAGCTCCAAGGATTGTATTCTTGTTACGGGTCGCAGTTCGTCTACGCATGTTAATGTTGATGAAGAAAGAACAAACGGAAGTAGCTTGAGATCGAAGCGAGCTCACATGGAAATCAGTAGCCCGAGGAATGAAAAACTTTTGTCTCCATCAAGCAACAGTGAAGCTGATGGTAGTGCTAGTGGCAACAGTTTTGTTACTGCTAGGACAAAATTGGTATTCATCTTTGACTTTAAAATTGCTTCTTATAACTTTGTAGCTGTTAACCTTTAGAAGAGAAAAATTTCATTCCTGAAACTTGTTTATCCACTGTAAATGATATGCATCCTAGTTAATAGTACCAATTAAAAGTGGTTCCGTGGGTAGTTAGAAGAAACTAATATTGAGAATAGTTCTCATTAACTTTGTACTACCTCTTTTTTGCATCTCCTTTTTTCCACTGGAATTACTACTGTCTTTTTATAAAGCTACTAGTCATACTCTTTCATTTTGATGACTGCTCTATATTTGTAGGCTTCTATGACCAATTTTATTGCTGTATTTATACTGCAGGAAATGGATGTTCGGCAAAAGAGAGGGTTGGCTGGATCACCAAATCCTTCAGTCTCCCCACAAAGTGATGGAGCTAACAGAGGCTATGGTGTCAAATCATATGGATCACGTCGTGGACTACGTGGTTTTGTCCCCCCTATTAGGTCTAACGGTGGTAATACTGGTAATGTAACATCACGTACAACAAAGGGTGATGATGCACTTGATGACTCAACAAAAAGATGGTAAGTTCAGTATGTGTTTATAACAACAGAAAGCAATATTGAGCTCCATTCTCAAAAATATTAAATATGTAGTTAATTTTCTAATTCTGGTAATTGATATTATCAATTTTGGCAACATTTTCTAAGCATGGTTCGATTTCAGTATGGATATGCTATGTGGCCCTGATGGTGAGCTTCCAGAGAAGTTACGGAATTTAGAGCCTCGTCTTATTGAGCACATTAGTAATGAGATAATGGACCGAGATCCCAATGTTCGCTGGGATGATATTGGTAATTAGTGATGTTTGGATGTTTTTCATGATTCATAAGCTTTTAGTTACTTGAACAAGATACTAATTTGTTGTCAGCTTACAGCTGGTTTGCATCATGCAAAAAAGTGTGTTACTGAGATGGTCATATGGCCTTTGTTACGGCCTGATATTTTTAAAGGGTGTCGTTCTCCGGGACGAGGGCTTCTTTTGTTTGGTCCCCCAGTAAGTGAAATGTATGCTATATTGGTTAGTACTAGAGGTGGCAGATTTGACTCTTTTACATACGAATAGGTCTATTCGGGTTATGCTTTATCTCTAATATGTCAAATGACCGAAAAGCCGTCCAAATTCTATTTATAATACATGAAAACCAGGGAAGCGTTCTCTTTAAAAACTATGATATCATTATTGAAATAGTTTAATTTTACAAAGTCATATTCGATACTATTTATATTAAATAAATTTTATACAAAGTTGCTTCAGGTACAACCAAATCGATTTCGATCAGTACCCAAAAATTACTTGACTTTGACCCATTACTAGACCTGTCTTTCTGGCTACCCCTAGTTAGCATATCGTGACAAATATCACTTGTTTGATCTGTTTGTATCTATTACTTGGTCTAGGGAACAGGTAAAACAATGATAGGCAAAGCTATTGCTGGAGAGGCTAAAGCAACATTTTTCTACATATCTGCGAGTTCACTAACAAGCAAATGGGTAATTATTGATTCTTTAGTCCACTGATATGTAAAACTACACATATAAATCTCCAATGTTGTTGTTCTACCTTGTTCACGATGATTTAATGGATAAGTTTCCTTAAATCATATTGGTCCAGTGACTCAAGTGAGCTCCTTAGCTTTGTGAGTGTTTGGGTGAAAAAGCTCTTGTGTGGAAAATTTATTTAGCATTTTGCATTGCTGTTACTTGAATCCATGACCTTCTTGTAAAAAAAAAAGGAAAAAAAAACCTCAACTCTCACTTTTAAGGTGGCTCACATCGAGAGGTCGCAAAATGGGCGGGCTGGGTGATGGGTCAAAACAGTTTCAGGTTGAAACATGTGATTTTTATAACGGGTCGAAACTGGCAGGTTGGGTTGAGGCACAACCGCCTTTTTATCCATTAATTAAAATGCATATAATCAATGGGTTGATGATGATTACTACAAAAACATAACTAATATAATGATAATCTAAATTTATTGGATAATAAAAATGAGGAGGTTGTATGCAATGACCTGCTGGAGTTTTGACCCATTTGACCTGTTCTCCCTTTAGCTAAATAGTGTTATTTGACCCATTTGAGATAAAACACACCTGACACCCCCACATTAAACCATTCATTGTAAATGGGTCGGAATTGCTACCGTATTTCACAACCTATTTGCCTTAGGGTCCATATGAAAGGCTGCCAACCTTTCATTTATGTAGTTCATGGTTATATTCAAGTAAGACGGTTAATTGGTTACTGTAGATTGGAGAAGGAGAAAAGCTAGTGAGGGCTCTTTTTGGAGTTGCCAGTTGTCGTCAGCCAGCAGTTATATTTGTGGATGAAATAGATTCACTGCTGTCCCAGGTATTTCAGATTCTGATTCTTGAACAAAGAAATGCTTACTTATTTTTAAAAAATTATGAGTCCTTTCAAATACTCTAAATCGTGTAGAGATTCGTGGCATGTTACTGCTTAATGACCAATTTGTTTTTATCTGTTATTCTAATTATGATTGCATAGAAGACATTTACCAAAGATGTGTAACATTGCAGCGAAAGTCGGATGGTGAGCATGAGTCAAGTAGGCGACTGAAGACGCAGTTCCTTATTGAAATGGAAGGATTTGACAGTGGAAGTGAACAAATTCTACTCATAGGTGCAGTAAAACCTAAAATCTTCCGACTTCTATACTTCTAATATTTTCCAACACTTCCAGTGCTTTTGTTTGCAACCTTCTGTGTTTTTTCTTGTTCAAGGCTCCTAATTAGTAAGTCTATATTAGAGGTGGTAATTTATAACTTGGCTACTTTAAATAGGTTGATACTCTTTAATGGGTCAAACTGGTAAAAGTTTGGTCAAATGGGTTGGAAGTCGCCCAAGTGTTATACTGATGCATGAATTTCCCTGTATCTTTCTTTAAAAAAATTAAAATATTGAAATAACATATAGCTTATGTGATCATATTTTACACTCATCTTGTACAGAAACAATTAAAATTTAGATGAATGGTGTTTTGAGTCGATCCAATCCGTTTAGGCGTGCAAAAAATTACTCATTCACCTGAACTCTATTGACCCACTATCTAGCCCTTCCAGTCTGCTACCTCTGGTCTGTACCCTGAAAACTTCGGAACTGGAAATAAAAGGTTGCATACCATAGACAAGAATTTCCAATATAAAACATCAGCCAAGTGTCCATGTGATGCTTTTATGTTGGTGAAACACCTCAGATGATCTTACACATGTTATGATTAGTCTACAAAATAAACTTTTCGTGATAAAACACCACTTTTAAAGTCTTGTGTGCTTTTACTTCATTTTCACCACCATTCACTTTTAAAGTCTTGGGTGCTTTCACTTCATTTTCACCACCATTCACTTTTTAATATATATTATATATCTGGCAGGAGCAACAAATAGACCACAAGAACTAGATGAGGCAGCTAGGAGGCGACTTACCAAACGACTTTATATTCCACTTCCTTCCTCAGGTGTAACTTTGATCTGTATAGTTCTACAGTTCTTTGAACTAATTAGAGCTTGCAATTTTAAATCATCCAACCACAGTTGGTTGGTTTGGCTTTTATCTCTAATGGGTCAAATGGTTTAAGCTAAAAGTTTTGATTAAAGAAAATTGGGTCGAAGGGTGGGAGGGATAAAATGGATGAACATCATCCAAGGTGTAATAAAATGCGGAAAAGTGGACGGAGAACCTTCAAGATCACCTTATTTAGCAAAAGTTGGTTTCTTATAATTTTATTAAGACCGTTTTTGCTGTAATATTTAACACATTATTTGAAAGTAATTAAAGAACTACTTGACCCGCAAAAATAATTACTCGTTTTGGCCCGAACCGTTTTGACTTGCACATTTTGCCATTTCTACTACTAATGTGCGGCGGATCATATCTTTTGGGGTTAAGAAGCTAGAGCCTGGATAGTACGAATTCTGTTGGAAAAGGATGGGCTTTTTAAGCTCTCAACAGAGGATATCAATAGTATATGCAAAGAAACAGAAGGTATCATTACTTATTCCTTTCATCATTTTTATATCAAACACGAATGTTCTCCATCTTCCACTGTTAATAGCATGGCTTATGTAGTTGTGTTACCTCTACTTTGACTCGTTTCAGGGTATTCAGGATCTGACATGAAGAATTTAGTCAAAGATGCTTCCATGGGTCCACTGAGGGAGGCTTTGAGACAAGGCACTGAAATCACTAAACTTCAAAAGGAGGATATGAGACCAGTTACTTTAGTGGTACGTGCATCATTAGTGTTTTGTATACTTGCCTTTCCATACATGGATAACTCAATTGCTTATTGCTCAAGTTCATTTTGAACTAGATTATCTATATGAGTTCATCAACAAGCGTTACAATTATAATTCTATTCAACTTAATTAAACTCTAATGAGCTAAAAAAACTGAATAATATAATTGATATTTTGTCACAATTCATCTCAAATATGTAATCGTATATCGAGTTTAACCTATAGAAGTAAAATCTATGTAATTAGAACAAGTGTGATACTTAAAGGGAAATAGATTGGAGAGGGGAAGAGCAATTATAAATTTTCACATGATCTTACCTTACTTTGCATTGCTGTATAAATAACTTGCATTTTCTTAAAATAGTAATATTAATGTATGTTTATCGCTTCTCTATAGGACTTTAAAAATGCACTGCAAGAGGTGAGACCTTCTGTTTCTCTTAATGAACTTGGCACGTATGAAGACTGGAACAATCAATTTGGGAGCATGGCACCATCAAGCATGTCGCTTTGAAGCAATTGATAATTCACTCGTTAAGAACTTGAAGGGCACAAGTTTAAATCACGTTTTTAATCTTTAATGTTTGTGTATAGAAACCTGTCACTCGAGTCATGTTGTATTAAAACCCATCTGTTCAAATTCCAGCAGTACAGAATGAGAATTATAAGTTCAGCTTCGTCTATGATTTAAACAGATGATATACCCTCGACAGAGGGGCAAAAGGAATGTTAAGAGGACAGGGCAATGAAATCACTTTACATCGACTACGTCAAATGTCAAAGATTTTATTAAAAGAATGAATATCACTTGACAACTTGTTACTGTGGTTTTGTTTTCTTGTAGGTTGTAATCCATATGGGATGTTTTAATGAGAGGATGAGACACATTTGTTGCATCAGAAACATGAATAATGGGTCATGAAAACTCCATCGTCCAGGCGTCCAGCCAAATTATGGTCCTTTTTTCCCACTTGGAGCAAAACTGCATGTGGACTGTTACGATTGTGGGGAATCAATGATGAGGAACTAGAGGTGGCAATTTTAGACCCATTGGTTAATTATGGGTCAATTTGGTTAATATTTAGGAGGGGATGGGTTTGTTGGGTCTCCTCCCCATTTTTTGGATGGGTCTAAATGGGTTTTTCAATATAATATCTAATTGTATAACAATTAACCAACGGGTTTAGACGGGTCTAGCGGGTAAATTTTTTTTTTTTCACCTCATTTCATTTTTTTCATTTTTCACTCAAATAAAAAAAAAAGTTTGGTGAACCCGATGACCCAACCCGACCCAAGACCCATTTGACCCGGACCCGTTTAGACCCATCCTTCTAAATGACCCATCTAGACCCGGACCCATTTAGACCCAAACCCATCTAGACCCGTGACCCAACCCGACCCAACCCATTCATTTTGCCACATTTAAGGAAAACTATAGTTATTAAATTGAAACATAATGGAAGTGGTTAGTGTGGTAGGATGGATGGGTCAAACAGGTTCAGGTTGTGTAGGGCTGTAACCACTTTTTTTTTTTTTTTTTTTTTTTTTTTTTCATATTTCCTTTCTAAAAACTATACTTCTACGATAACAATCTAGAAATTTTATTAAAAATAAGTAATTTATACTAGGTTGTATGCATTAAATATCCCGTTAAACAACTTTTGACATGTTTAACACATTTGGCTCATTTGACGGAATATTTTGATTTGCCCAACTGATATAGAATGTAACCAAAACTGATTCATTCATACTCATGTGGGTTGTCCATTCCTTACCTAAAAAGCAGGGAAATGACATAAACCAATAAAGCAGAAGTCTATGGCATGGTTACACTGCAAGCTGCTAGCACTTCCACTCTCGACAAATCTTACCACATGAGCAACACAAATGCATGCTAATACTTTTCTAAAACAGAAGAAAGTTGTATGCAAATTCACGTCTATCAATTGGGAATAAATCCATATAAGTTGATCAACAACAACAAATGACATCATGGTCCCTAAAACTAATACATACAAACTTTTAATCACAGCCAGGTCATCAGTGATATACTACCAAGGAAACCTTTAATGGTGATATATCTAAGCTTACACATGCATAATAATAAATTTATGTTACAAAAGCCAACAAGCAGAAGAAGGAAAATAGCACATGGTTGCAGAAAATGGTGCAGGGGTTATCGGATATGTTACCACCCTGATCTATTATTGCATGCTTCTGCATCATCATGTGAGTTTTATTACATGTTTGAATGCCTAGCTTGCACATGAACACGATGCCATGATGTGTTTAGAATTCCTCTCAAGTTCCAGATGTCTTCAACCTTTTCAGGTTGGACATTTGCAGCTGTGTCTATCTGCTCATCAATATTAAAAACAAAAATTATTTAAACTAAGTTACTAAGATAGAACTAAATTTCCAGAACATGCATTTCTATAGGGTGAGCTATTAGAAGAATATAGTATAACGAATATTCACATGGTGGGTCTTCTAATGAATGATTAGTATGAACATAAGTTCACCAATTTCTAAACATTCTCCAACACCAAGGCATGAATATTCCACTTTCCTAGAACTTAGCTGATATACAGTTCAAGCCAGTGCTATTTAGGGGGGATGTCTAAGTAAAACTTCCAACATCAGAAAAGTGAGCGATCGATGCTGGACTAGAGTGAATAACTCTATTCCTGCTTTTATTTGTGCACAGAAGGGGGAAAACATGGGCGGGTCGGGCAGGTTAGGCAACGGAATACTTGACATGGGTGAAAAACGGTCGGGTCAGCTTGCGACCAACAGGCTTTTGTCCATCTTTTTATCCAACAAATCTTAATGTATTAAAAACTTATTGATTCAAAAATAATTAACTTGTTTAGATAAATCGATATAAGAGCTCCAAAAACCAGAAAAACACTTTCGATGACTTTAAACCTGTTGCTTCCTGCATTTCAGTTTTAGCTAAGTTTCTAAATTTGACTCATGTGACCTGTTGAACTTCTAATATGCTCATATCAACTCGCTAGATTGAAAATGAATGAGTTGAAAATGACATCGTCAGTAGACACTAAACCAGTAGCGGAGCTAAGCTTGCTGTTTTACAGTTAGATGCAGGAAATAAATTAGAGTATAAAACTCATTATATAATCTGACTCAAAAGAAGTCAATCACACTAATAGGCAGAGATGACTTACTGCTTTGGCAACTATCTCTGCATTTGAATGTACATCAGCCTCAGCTTCAAAAAGTACCCAAGCCCATTTATCGCTTCTTTCTTCATCGGCTATGTATGGACTGCCTGGCTTTTGGTATCTAGATGCCTCCTTCCAGGTTTTACCCCCATCAGTTGATATATCAACTCGCTCAATTCCACGCCCACCTCCTGAAACTGCATATCCTTTTATAGCAATCTGCAGAAAATGGTAAAATGTCAATGCATGTATGGGTTGAAACAGGTTTTAGTATGGGATGAACCGGGTCAAGTTGGATTTCTCGAAACCCTTTTATGTCCATCTCCTGAATTTACTACCCATAATTAGCACCTCAGATATGATTACACAAACCATAATATTACAATAATAATAATCCATTATTTCTAAGATAAAGTGATTTCAGGAGTTAGTAGGCATTCCATTTTAGACCTGTTTTACCCATTTCCTTTTTAGCTACATTCTTTTTTACTTTAACCATGTGACCCATTAGATATAAAACATTGCCGGGAAATTGACCCATATGGGTCAAAACTGCCACGTCGACTCATATATAATCTTTTGCATGGAGTTATGAGAGTCTATTTGCTACTACCCAGTCTAGGGCTGAAAAGAGCGGGATAAATGCAGAAACAAGGCAACTGAAGATAGTGACTTTCTCCTGTAATGAACAGAATAGGCCCGAGCTATGAAAGGCGAGAGTTTCCCATTTCCATATTCTGGTTGACCAATTCGCGCAGTTTCCAAATATAGGTTTGCTTTTGCCCACTCCTGATAGTACATTTATGCTCCTAAATCACTGGATTCAAACTCTCTATCAGATTAAAGGGAGCGAGCGAGTGTATGTTACTCCTATAATGTTGGGTCTTAGAGCCAGTAGAGCGCAGCACAAGCGGAGTATATATGTTCAGATAGGAAGTTCCACCAAACAACCCAAAGTGATAAATATTTGGGAAGATGACAAATAGATTGAAGAAATTAAACTGTTTTATTACTTCAAACTATAAAGTTACAAAAACTATCATTTTATTTGCTTATGTGAGTTAAGAATGATTGAGATAAGATATAAATGCATTATGAAAGGTACTGAGATTCACAGAAGCACATGTCAATGTTTTTTTCCAAGGTAAGTATAAGATGCCAGACAAACTAGTGCCACTTGTAACTCTCTTCTTTACTCAGTAATACATAAGACTAATGTAAATGTGTAATTATAAAAATTTTACCTTTCCATTTATCCCAACATTCACGTCCTCCAAGGAGCAGATTGCACTCTGCCAATAAGCACACCAAAATGAGTTCAATAATATTAACTCGACTTTGAACTCCTGCTTGCTACCAATCATATAATTAGTAGTGGTAGATATCCTAGATTCTTGACATCCTCTTAACCAGAAAGACCGCAAAGTTCAAACACTGGAACCAAGATGAAATCCTATCAAAATTGCTGTAATCAAGGATGTTAGTGATACCTGGACAGGGAAATCCATTTGTGGTCTTCTGGTAGACCAATCAATGTTGTCCCAATTTACTGAAGGTGGAAACATCTTGTAGTCTTTTTGCATAAAGAATCCCTGACAAGTAGCAATACACCAGAGTCCTAAGAAAGAAGAATTGGAGCCTATAATATTCACAGTTAACAAGAAAATATCAAACTAACCTGGCAGACTTGGGAGTCAATATTGATGCTATCCAGCCATTTCACAGAACGAGCACCAATAACCCCTGGGACAACTACTCTCAATGGATACCCATGATCCCTGTTGAGAGTCTTAAACAGTTCCACAACCAATAAGTCAAAGTACAAATCTATTGGGTTTGAAATTAACATATATTTGCAATTTAAAAATTTCCAAAGGTTGCGTGCAGATTGAACTTTGTTATACCTCTCCGTTCATTTCATAAGCAAGCAAAACATCAGCTTCAGGATTTGTTGCCTGACTTAATGGAATCGATGCCTTGTAGGGACCACCATTCTCCTCCTACAATAAGAAGGAAACAGTGAATAAAGTAAGTTGTGATCAACCAACGACAACTTCAGATTGGACAAACGAATACAAACCTTACACCTGTCAACGCTCACAAATTCAACATGTTTTCCACCCGCTGGTGTGGTGCTTGTAAATTTGGGTATTCCAACTAGTTCAAGAACATCTGCAAGTTTTGCTCCACCCCAAATTGCTGACATGATCACAACAAATGGCAAACCATCAGTAGGTTATAAACATGATATATGGAATTACATTCAACAATTGCATGATAAAAATATACGTTACTCAGTGATTCTGGTTGAAATTTGATATTATGTTGCATATGCAAAAAAATTTAATAAATTGTAAAGCTGAAGAAGAAGATTGCAGAATTATTTAACTCGTGATAATCCAAGGCACTTGTTGGTGACTGTCAAACCTATACTAAAGAGTATTTTCTATTCTTCTGATAGATACCAGAAAAAAGTTTAAAAAACAAGACCTAAGCTCTTAATCACTGCATTGAGTTGTCCTTACAAAAGGTTGTTTTACTATGTATTTCTTCCCAAATAACAAGCAATTCTAAAAATTGAGTTGGTTTTAACTACAGTCGGGGATATTATAAACTCGTGGATGATGATGGTGCGAACAACTATGAATGAACAGCAAAAATAACCTTAAAATTTGTGGGACTAAAAACAAACCATTTCCTAAGGCGGCACAATCCCACCCAACTCCTCTTACAGTTCTGGTTTTGCTCATTGCAGTTCTTCTATTACCAGCACACTGCATAAGGCAATGTAGTCTGTTATATAAAATTAAAGATGGTTTGTGATACAAAAACCCAGTTACTTAACGATTGCCAGGTTAATCATATAAAACCTTGTTAAGCAGAGATGAAGGTCACACCTGTAAAGTAGCAGTTACAGTAAATTTTGGAAGACTCCTGTAGTTCAAAAAACATAAAGAGTTTTCTAAAGTATAATCTGTGACAGATATTAAAGCATATCATAAATATAAATTAAACAGAAAAGAGATTATTACTCACATAATATCTTTCAAAAAAAGCTCTTTCGGTTTCTCAATTAGCCCATTAAAAGACACACTATATCTGTTTACCGAAAATAGATGATAACAGTCACATAAAGCATATTAACTTATATCATTATAAACAATTAAGCATGCCGAGACTGAAAATAACATGCTTCAGGACCTCTCTATGTCATCAACAACAGGTATTGGTCCATGGCTTCTCTTGTAGAAAAATTCAGTAGGAGTCACATAAGAAGAAACCAAAGCTTGACGTGGTGGCTCAGCATTGAAGGGTTGCTGCATCAAATATTACCAATCCAACAAGTACTTATCAGATTAAAATATACATGAAAAAGATGAAATCCGACACAGTGTCGGTTTATGCAGCTCAAGTTAAATTCGAAAAGTAGGCAATATTTGATCGAAATAACTGTATTAGTGTACATTTCAAAAACCACATGCCACTATCCTAATATGATTTGACATATATAAAGTAGGTCACACTTGCCGGATAAACTCACATGTGCAACCATATACCTATACGGAACAACACAGTCCACGTGACATCAGACTCTTCTGTTCCAGGATGAATTAGGAATCACCTTCAGCTTTTAAGGTCAAATTCAGTATTTTTCATAACTCGAATTGATTCAGATCATCTGAAGTTACTCCAACATAATTTAAATTCTAGTATGTATAGCAAATTCAAATATAGCTATCAAAGTTCTCTCAGTACTATAACTTATATCAATTTGGAAGTCTATTATACTTAGGAACTAACATTAGCATCTATCTTAACAACAAAATAACTGAATTGTAACAATCGCGAGTGTATGTGAGAGTATAAATTATCACTATCTGTTATTCGTTTTCAGTCCAATTTTGATAATGATCATATATACAGCATAAGCATGATGAATTGTACAGAACGAGTACGCGTATCACATAATTGATACAGAACCACAGTAAAGATACACATACAGACTATTAATCATAGGGTTTTGCTTGAGAATTAAAGCAATTAACAAAATCAGATAGATAGCTTAGCTTGCCTTGGCGTTAATTTTGAGAGCAGGATGACGTGGCGGTTCTTCCGAATAGTTAGATGGTGCTCTGATTCCAGGCATTTTTTATATATTTTTTTCCTTCAATGGTTTCTGATGTGTTTAAGGATGTGAAAGATGGTGATGAACAATAAAAAGGCAAGGCACAAGCGAAGTGTTACAGTCACCGATGAATGTAGAATCTCGCAAGATTCGAATAGGTAATTGGACGGTCAGGATATGTTTTAAGAAAATGGACGGTACGATGGGTGACTGTCAGTGACAGTCACGTTACTTTAGAATTGGGATGAGGTGCTTGCACTTTGGTAGCCACGGACGGAGAATGGTATGGCAGCTTCTGCATTCTGTGGGCTCGCGTATGGGTGCGTTTGGACGCGAGTGGCCAACTGTTTTCGGTTAAGTTTTTATTATTACTCCCTTGCTTCAAAATAATTGTTCACCCATAAAAATAAAAAAGTAGGATTCTAATGAGAAGGTCGGGAATAAGGGCCCGTTTGTTTCACAGAATGTTTTGAAAGGAATTGGAATCTGTCAAAGGAATTGAAATTTGAATGAATTAGAATATGAAGGAATTGGAATTCATCAGTTTTTGAATCATGTTTGGTATGCAAAATTTATCAAAGGAATTGGAATGTAAATTATAAAGAATGACGTTATTGCCCTTTTAAGCTTTTATAAGATTTAACATCTTTAATAATATTACAGCTCTATTTTTTTAATTAAGTTTTAAATTTTCACTGTTTATTAACAATCTCATTTATTATTATCCGGAGCATTTAAAAAATCATTTCATACATATCTCAAATTTTTATGAAGTATTATTTTATTTTTTTAATTGCTTTCTTCAAGATCTTGCAGATACGAACATCTGCAACTACCAAAAATCACTTACAAACACCATTAATTACAACAGAATTGACCCACAAATGGCAAAAGCCTTGCCACTATATAGCACCATCAGTAACCACTACAAATCACTTTGAAAGAATTATTAAATGAGCAAACAAACGAAAAAAGCCCCAAATCATAAATCGAAGAAAGAAGAAAGAGTTGCATAAACTGTGTGTACGGCGGTTCGACGGTGACGGTCGTGCGACGGTGACAACGATCGTGCTACGATGACAATGGTCGTGCGACGGTAACGAGTTTGCGATGGTGGCAGCCGTCTGACATTGATGCGGGAGGATGATGTTCAACGATGAAGGTACGATGTGCGATGGTGACAGCCTCACAATGGTAACATCATAAGCAACTGGTACATGAAGTGTTTATCGTGAGAGAGGATTGTTAGATATCATTTGTTTTTGCTCAAGGGGTATTTGGTAAAAGTGGGAAATTCCATTGAAATGTTAAAGTTTCCTTCCCTAACTTGATGGAATCTTGAATTCCAGTACATAAAGGAATTTGAAGGAATGATATAAATTCCAATTCCATTGTATTACCCAACCAAACACAATTAGGATGGAATTCGAATTCCAATTCCGATGAATTCCGGGAAATTCTGTGAAACAAACACGCCCTAAGGGTTACTGCAATTTTTAATAACATTGTATTTTACATCTATAAAATTTGACGGCATTTTAACAAATACTGTATTTTACATCTACAAATTTATTCTTAGAACGTAGAAATTAGGTCGGGCTCTCTTTTCTCTCATTTGGGGTCTTCTCCTGTGATCCTTATTTTAAAAAACACATATTTTAATAAAAACTATAATTATTACTATTTTCTCTTTTCATTTTAAAAAACACATATTTTAATAAAAACTATAATTATTACTATTTTCTCCTTTTATTTTAGTTTTACCTTTAATCAATTAAATTTCTCTATTTATTTTTGTAACAGAACAATTAATTTGGTACTCGAAAGATGAAATATATTTTTAGAATAGATGAAGTATTATTTTATCTATTTAATTTATTAATAAAATTTTTAAAAAAGTTAATGGGAAAAGACTGGATATACTGTAGTAAAAACAAGGTTGTTCACTTCTCATTTTTCAAGCGGTTGCAAGTTTTTATATGTATCCAGTATCCTATATGTTCCGGCGATTGCTCATCGGAAGACGCCGACCACCGTCGTCAAAATCCACCGTCAGACATGACCACACACAACCACAGCGACCACACTTATCTCTACTCGCAGACAAATGCTCTTCCATGCGTCAACTCCAACAAATTCACGCTCAAATGCTCGTATCCGCCACCATTCACGACAATTTCGCCGCAAGCCGTTTACTATCATTCTCCGCTCTTTCCGTACACGGTGACCTCATTTATGCTTCCAAATTGCTAAACAGTATACATCAACCAAATATGTTTATGTGGAACACTCTAATTAGAGGTCTAGCAATTAGCACTAAACCACATGAAGCAGTTTTGTTGTATATAAAAATGCGTAAAATAGGCGTTACACCTGGGAAACACACATTTCCGTTTCTTTTGAAGGCGTGTTCGAACTTACATTCAGTTAAATTATGTAAACAAGTGCATACACAAGCTGTGAAAGTAGGGTTGGATATTGATTTGCATGTTGTGAATAATTTGATCAGAGTGTACTCTGTTTGTTCGGGTTTGGAAGATGCGTGCCAAGTGTTTGATGAATTTCCTGAACGAAATGTTAATGTTTGGACCACGATGGTGTGTGGGTACGAGCAAAATGATCGTGCGGAAGATGCGTTGGTGGTGTTTAACCGGATGGTTGATGAAGGGTTTGAACCAAGTGGACCGAGTCTTTCGTCTGTGTTGTCAGCTTGTGCGCAATCAGGGTGTTTAGATATGGGAGAGAAGATACATAGATACATAAAAGATAAAGGATTTGAAATTGGTGTTATTCTTGGAACTGCTTTGGTGAACATGTACGCGAAAAATGGAGCACTTTTGATGGCTAGAAGTTGCTTCGATAACATGCCTGAAAAGAACATTATAACTTGGAATGCAATGATATTAGGATTCGCAGTTCATGGTCATGCGAAAGAAGCAATTGAATTCTTCCGAGAGCTAAAGAAACATGACATGATTCCAAATGATAGTACGTTTGTTGGAGTTTTGTCTGCTTGCTGCCATGCTGGAATGCTTGATTTTGGTCGTAAAATATTTAACTCAATGAAGACTGTTTACAAAATTGAGCCCAAAATACAGCATTACGGATGTATGGTTGACCTTTTGGGTCGAGGTGGGAGGGTATTGGAAGCTGAAGAATTGATAAAAGGAATGCCATGGAAAGCTGATTTTAAAATTTTGGGAGCATTGTTGAGTGCCTGTGGTAGTCATGGTAATATTGAGGTTGCAGAAAGAGTTGTGAAGAAGATGATTGAATTGGAGCCGGATAATCATGGAGTTTATGTTGTGTTGTCGAATATGTATGCAGACGCTGGGCGATGGGAGGATGTTTCGAGGTTAAGGGAGATTATGAAAGACGGGAGTTTGAAGAAAACTCATGGATGGAGTCTTGTCGATGGTGATGATATGATTCATTGGATCACAAATGAAGATGAATCCATAACCTTAAAAGACCAGTGACGGAGCTTGAATAACTTAATTGGGGGGCCAAAATTATTCTAGTTGTGATATATAAAGTTAAGGTATAGAAGTATGCTTGCTTTATAGTTTATTTATTATCTATATTTTATTTCCATCCATTGTAGATTTGATATTCCTAATCGAAACAAGATAACCAAACTAGAATACCGAGCACCATCAATCAAATTTATGTAAATCGCTCTCCTAAATCCAAATGAAAGTTTAATGATAAAATTAAAATATTAAACAAAATAATTGAACATATCTATCTATCTATCTATTCATATATATAAAACAAAGATTTTTTTTGCTTATGTGGCAACATATTAACCTTCCTAAATGATGTGGCATTATAATAAAATTTTCACCATTTACAAATTTTTTTAGATATGCCAACTCATCTATTACTTTATTTAACCTCAATTTTCCCTTATTTAACCTTACTAAATCATATTTTGTCAAATTTATACCATTTTTTATTTTATTTTCATTTTAATGTCTATTTATTTTTTTATTTTGTGATTTCCTGTATACGTTACTAATGAGTTTCATTAATAAATTTCCAACTTTCAATGATATTAATGCAATTGAAAACATAAAAAATATATGATTAATTATATTTTTCAAACGCACGGGTTAACAAATGTATTAAAACTCATTATAATTTTCCAACTAAAGGTTGTTACTTTTGTCAATCACACGGTGATAAGATCAGTACTATCGTGAGAAATGAATAGAGACTCAAATTTCAACCACTCTTGGAGAAAGAAGGAAACTACATCATACATCATGTATCAATTGCTAAAAATAAATCAAGTTCATCCATTATAGTTTGACTTATGTTACGAATCATTTTCATTTTTATGTTCAATGGTAATTACCTATGCCACATCAACTTATTACCTAAAATAACTAATATTAACAATTTAGGGAAAAAAAATACACATGCCACATCAATTGTTACCTTAATTATCTTTATAAAATATATATTTTTAGATACTTATATAAAATTTACTCATTAAATTAATAAAAATAAAAATTGAAAAAATGTATGCTTACAAATTATACACATCGTATGTATGTATTCTTAAACTTATACGTGATGTGAATATTTAACTATAAATTAGAAATTCAAATATTTTTTTATCTTAATTATTATAACGTCTAAATTTGTTCATTTTAGTTCAAGATATTCAAATCAAATTTTAATTGTAATTGTAATGAAATTGAAGTCAGCAACTCCACAACCAATGTCTTTTACAAATAAGGTTTTTCCAACATTTGTAGTTTTCAAATTTTCATACTTTGACTTATACTATTTAATTATTACTTTGTTTAAAACTTAGAAATTCGTTGTTATTTTCCTATATAGTTTGATTTATGTTATTACTTATTTCATTTTCAATTATAATTGTACATTATAAGTTAACATTACTAATTCATTAGGCTACTTACAAATAATCATATAATTATAATTTTAAAGGATACTAATTCATTATGCTACTTACAAATAATCATATGATTGTATTTTTTTTAAAACGATCGTGCGTCGCACGGGCTTAAAGCCTGATTTATATATAAAACACGGTTGTTAAACTAAATTTTACATATGCCACATCACTTATTTCCTTAAATAACAATATGTTAACAATTGAAAAAAAATTTACACATGTCACATGGATTGATTGTTACTTTGAATAATGTTATAAAATAAATAAAAAATAATGAATTTAAATGCTTATATAAAATTAGTTCATTAATTAATAATAAATCTCAAAAGCATATGCACATACATGTAATATAGTATACAAATCGTATGTATGGATTCTTGAATTTATATGTGATGTCACTATTAAGTGCAAATTACGAATTAAAGTTTTTAATTATAATTATACTACCTAAATTTGTACGTGTTAGTTCAACGATATTAAAATCATATTTTAACTGCGATTGTAAAAATATTGTTAATTTGTTATCAAACATAAACAATAAATAAATATATAATTAGAAAGATTGTCGCATATTTTTATGTATATATCTTAGGAGATTTGACAATTAACCTTATGAAATATATATTTTGTCATTTAGCTTTAAATTTTAAATTCATACATATGTTTATTGCATCTTCATTTTAATGTCTCTTTATGTTGGTTATTGTACGTCAAAGTCCAAGTTTTTATTATTTGATCTATACTCTTTATTAGCACTTCAAAATTTGTTGCTTCTTTTATAGTTTGCTTATCTTATGAATCATATTCATTTTTAATAATAATTGCACAATTAAGTTGACAACATTATATTTACAAATTATACTATGTATTTTTAAAACGGTCGTGCATCGCACGGGTTCCATACCTAGTCTATCTATATAACTAAGAGAGGAGACCCTCCATTATTTGTCAACTATATACCCATGCCACATCACCTATATCCTATGTGTCATCATTATATTAAACACTTTGATGAGGTGGATTCTTCTACTCTTAAAAGGTAAATAAGGTAATATTTTATTAAAAAATCAAATTATAATTAATTTAATTTAATGTGTCATTATTTTTAATAATAAATAATGCAATAGATAATTAAAAATTATAGCCAATTTAATCCAAACTAATGTAAGGGATAGCTTCTGTTATATAATTTTTAGTTGTAGCCGAAAATCAAGAATTTATTTATCTATTTTTTACTCTAATTTTGAGTTATAAAATTTGTTTATTCTTCTTTATCTTAATCCTCGTCATTCTTTCTCTAATTCTAATAATTAAATCACGATAACTTACTTTTGATATCATTATAGCTTTCATCGTAATTTTTCAATTTGACAACATTTTTATCATCTTGCGAACTTAGGGATTAAATTTCATTTATTTTGTAATCTAAATACAACCTTAAATCAAGTTCATTGTCTCTCTTTTTTTTTTAAAAAAAAGGTTTATTAGTTTTAATCACAAAGTAAGTTTAATTTTCTATGCGACTGGTGAGGGATTTAATTTTATAATTTCTATATTAATTTTTAAATCTATATAATGTCTTATTTATGTATTTGTATATATTGGATTGCAATAGTAGAATGATTTTGGTTTTGTATAGGATGCACATTAGTTGTTCAATAAAATATCAAAATAGTTATATTTTCAAAAGGTTGTTTCAACGGGCAACCTTAACCCGGTATCATGTGGATCCGATGCGACCCTTCCACAAGGACTACACCTCAGGCAATATTCAGTTATTTATGTTTGCTAAAACTATAAACACACGCATTGTTATTACAACTTCAGTAATGAAAAAGGTTACTATGCTCAAACAATTATTTTTACTTAGAAAATGTTACTTTACATTTTAGCCTTTTTAATTTATTGATATATTATGGGGGGAAAATGCTTTTCTTATTTGAATTTTTAATGGGTCAAAACTTATAAAATATTAATATCAGTAAAAAAGTTATATTTTTAAAACAATTTGAAAGTGTTTAAGGGGTTAGCTGTCATCCATCTCCCGATATTTACTCAAGATTATTTAACTTATAAATGTTATAAAAATGGATTATATAAAGGGAAGTAATTTGTACACCACATTTTTAGCCATATACCACAAAATATGTTTTACAGTGTTGTAATAGAATAATGATAATGTATTTACTATCACCTTTGTATAAGGTGTATACAATACGAGATTAAATATGATCATTAAAACATTTGATATAACATTTTAGATTATGATCGATGTATATAACATTATCTTTGCTAGCCGTGCATTGCACGGGTTTAACACTAGTAGCCATATAGGTTTTGAGACAAAAAGTCCTCCATTGAAAATTAAACTGATTAATTATTATCTTGAGGAAATTAAACTTAAGTATTTGAAAACACGATAATCAAACCTAACTATATAACTTTCAACTATACGTAACTAATCTATTATCTATCTATCTATAAAAAAAATATAACAACAGCCACTCAGAAAATATAGCTCCAAATAAATAAAATAAAATACAAACAAATCGACCTTAAGGTTTTCTAAAGAGAATGGAATTATGGAGATTTATAAAAGCAACAGACCAGCAGTGACAACATAGTTCATAGGGTTTCTTTTGTCTTTAGTTTACAATTTATAGCCCCAGTTTGACTGTACAAGGATATTTTTTGTGCGATGCGACAGGATAGAAAATAATACTTTAATTTATTTATTCATTTATTTTAATTTATATCATACTTGATTTCACTATTTGTGTTTCCTCAATTACCAATAACAGGTTTTAACATTTTTTTAGTTATACCAATTAATTATAAGAAAAGGATAAGAGGAGATGCAATAGGTAGAGGAGCAGCAAAAGCATGATTGATCTCCACTGTTCATTTTAAAATTTGACGCTCCAGATGATGCCACGTCATGCCAGTGAATATTTTGCAAACTCTTTTGGACGAAGGGACTTATATGCAATTTAAATTAAATTAGTTTTTGGTGCAGGGACTTTTATGCAATTTACATAAAATGATGAGAGAGGGGTTAAATACTTGGGCAGCCATTTTTTTGACCATTCATTCTTCATTCTTTCTTCAAAAAAAAAACACATAACACAAACACTCTTTCACTATCACTACCACCTTCACCTCCAACACCACCTCCACCGCCACCACCACCTTCTCCGCCACGAACCGCGACCACCACCTTCTTCGCCACCAACCGCGACCACCAGCTTCTCCAACACCAACCGCGACCACCAGCTTCTCCGCCACTGTAACACCCCCAAATTTCACTGTTGGCGGAAGCAAGCTTTGGGGTGTTACAAATCAAATATCACAGCACAAAAGTAAAGCAAACGACATCTATATGCGACGTTTGTAAATTAGTTACATTTCCAATATATATAAATGTTTGAAAACATAGTGTTTTCAGTTACAAAAATGTAATTCCCTAGAGTCCATGCGTGTAACGGGAGATTCTATTACATAATCATAATATACAAAAGATAATGCTGAGAATCTCCGTTAAATGCAATGTAGAAAATCATGCGACTCTAGCTAGTGTCCAGTGTAATCCTACTCCATCTGTGTACCTGAGATACAAAGCTAAAAAGTGTCAACCAAAAAGGTTGGTGAATCTTACAGGTTTAGTAATAAAAGTATCAGTATGAACCATAAATATGTACCCGTATGGCTAACAAGCCAAGTAAGTAAATCAGTAAATCATCACAAGTTCCATGAGCTCACAAGTTGAAGCTTAACAGTGTAGTATGAATGGTACAGTCAAGTACAGTATCACGTACCCCCGTGAGTGCTATGCGAACACTCATATGTAACAAGAATCAAACGCCCGTTTCTACGGAACGGTTCGTGGTTGCGCTACTACCCCGGGCGGGGATTGTCAGTCCCGAATGGATCCATCCTAGTAATAGTCGCGCTTAAGTCTATAACTAACAACTTATGATAGGAGGCTTTCAGTGGATAAAAAGTAACTCATGCAGTGTGGGTAAAAAGTAGAGTAATCAGTTCAGTACATTATGTTCATATGTAAAACAGTTGCTAAGTATCTCACCCCAAAGTATAAAAACAGTAAAAGTGAGGCTGTAAGACTCACCTGAGTCTAGTAAGTAGGTATACGATATAACACCCCAGAATTTACAACTTTTTTTTTTTAAACAATTTGGAAGCGTTATCCCTTTTCAAAATTATACCACATATGTAATTGTCAAATCATACTTTTACATTACAAACTATCAATAATAAGTTTAACACTATAAACTAAGTTTTCAGATTGGGTATTATACAACAAAACGAGTTTTCACTAGCAAAAGATAATCAGAGTGCCTAGCTGTCAAACATTCTTTCAATCAAATCCTCTTGCCCAACTCCTATCCCAAACTTAACCTGCAAGAGAAATATGGGGGATTAGCACGAAGCTAAGTGAATAGACTAATTCTAACAGTCTAACTCAGCATAACAATCTGATACAACAATCAACTATCAATACACAATCAACTATCAATACACAATCAACATATAGAGGATCGGTGGTCCTTGTGACGTCCACAGACCCGGGTGACGCACCAAGAACACTTAAAACCAAATGCAGGCCAATACAGTGGTATTACCGATAGCCCATTGCTATCTTTAGTCAACATGAAATCTAATTCACAACGAATGATCACCAATCACATGTTGACTAACCTATAGCAACTAAGCCCAATCGCAACTGACCTCTATTATTCCAACCTATCATGGAATATTTCACCAACAATCAATCAATCAACAAACGATATTATTCCAGCCTATCATGAAATAAACCACTAGCAATTAATCAGTCAATAAATCGATAAACATAAAACTACTAATAATTGGTGTAACCACAATGTCATCACCAATTTATCCTGTGAGAACCAGTCCACTCACCAAATACCATCAATCGCCCACTCAGTAGTCTAATATCACCGAGTCTTCTCCATATCTGGAATTACAACAAAATAACACAAGTTAGTCACTTGTTTCAATGTGAAATATCATTACATAAATGTAATCAAAATCCAAACAACTCAATCAAGTAATTTACAATACAATATTTAGTAATTATAACAACATAATTAACTTATCCAAGTTACTAATTCAACACTCTCATGAAATTAATTACACTTGATTCAAGTATCCAACTTTTCAAATTATGACTTATAGTCATTTAACACAATTCATCCAAGATTAATAATAACTTATTTCAAGATTATTAGTTCATCATTACTAGCAATTTATGATCATAGAATCACATTATCATATTAATCCAAATCAATTATAGTTAACTAACATAAGTAAACCATCAACCTCATATATTAAGAATTCACAATTTAGCTCATCCATTAATTCATTAATAACTCATATAACAATCTCTTTTTATTATCAATTAAGGTGATTAACACCTAATCATCACACTTTTACAAATTTCACTTAATTACCATTCACTTAACTTGGTTAATTCATTATTAGGTTAGATTAAAGCTACGTACTAACCCTTTTATTAACACTTAGTAACACTACTTCAACTAATATTACACTTTAGTTTATAATAATCACTATCAACCCATCAAAATCATCAAGTTTCCTATAAACTCATGAACCCTAACTCAAACTTATAAGTTTTAGTTTGATTCAAGTTATTTAACATCATTAACAAGTATAACAACATCAATCTCATAAATATTAACCTCAATTTTCGGATTATAATCAATAACCCATCAAAAATCATCAAAAACTTAAGAACCAAGATTAATTTACAAACTTAAGCTTGAATCTTGCTAATAATCAACAAAAACAAGTTTAACTAACAACAATTTCACAAAACAAAACCTTAATTTCGGATTAAACTCACCAATTAGCAAAAACCCCAATTTCTAGGTTATGAAAATGAAGAACATATGATCCTACCTTGTTCTTGATGATTAAGGAAGCTTGAATCCAAGAGTAGAAGCCTCAATTTGATGTTAGGAAGTGAGTTTAAGGATTAAATCTAGGGTTTCATATGTATGTATGCGTACGTATGTGTGTAGGTGAAAAATAAAGACCGACTCAATTATAGAGTATAACATATAATTGGTTAATTTCATTCCCCGTACTTATTATTGTCTGGAACTTAAAAACCATTTACGGGGAAACACTATTTTATTTTACCGTCAACTATATTAATTTAAAACAATTAATATTTCATTAGTCACAATATTTCCGGAGACTTATTGATCTATTAAATTTACAATCAAACACATATAATAATTTTAAATTGCATTTAAAATTTACAGGAAATACCTATTACTTCTAGGCCTAATTTGAGGATGTTACAAATCTCTCCCCCTTAAAGAGATTTCGTCCTCGAAATCTAATCAACCTTGATTATTCAAAAGAGCTCCTTCACGTGACATCTCTCATTCCCTATATGAGATTCTAATATCACCATAATTTCCAATTTATTAATATTGTACTCTTTATACAATTCTGACAACGCAATTACTCATCACTATATTCACATAAAATATGCACACAACTTAAATCACTTATGCATACCATCCTTATGCGTATGCTTCACTACACAACACCATGCTACATATATTTATATAGGTATAAGTTATTTTATCAACTTACACACCACCAGTGTGTATCTCAATTAAATTCACGCAAACACATACATTGTGTCTTATACTCAATTTAACTTGCAAATAGTCTAATACTAATCACTATATCCAACAACAAGTGTAATATTATCACTTATAATAATTACTCCCTTGAGCAACTCTTAATTATATGTACACATTTTCAATTTCTCTCTACATGCACACATCCACATGTATATATTACTATTCCTCATCTTAACATATGAAATGTATCTAAATCATATTTTCATGCACATTATGATCACCTAAGTGAATTAATTATAATTAATCACTTTCAATATGTAATCACTTGACATAAGTGAATAACATAATCATGTACAATAACATACTCTTACCACTAGAAACTAGCGACATGCTAGAATCTTTAAAATCAATACATGACCTATATCCCTTTCAACAACAAACATCGATTTTGAAAATCACAATACACCTATCAACAATGAAATTTCAATTTCAATTCATAACTAATACCACATATCACTAATGTATATGATAATCTTTTATTTAAAAGTATCTCGAATTCATATATCACTAATCACATATTAATAATCAATAATAGAAGTCAATTCTCATGGTTAAAACCATTATCACATAGTCACAAAGTCATTTAGCACCAATTCAAATTTTATAATTACTAAGTTTCCCATCAACAGGTACATTGCCATTCAAGCGCAAGTACCACTCCATTAAAACGTGCTAATCAAACGCCCAATTTTCAACAATATCCCATCAATCAAATTTTTATCTCGATGACCTCTCATTAGATTATTTCATGTTTCAATCATTTCTATATGCAACTTATCATTTCACCTTGATATTATGCATATAATAACAATCAGAATTTCACATAATTCTCAAATAATAATATAACTATCAATTTTCTCGGTTTCAATCACTATTCTCATAATAAGCTATCCATGAATTAAAGCCCTTAACCAAGTTATTAACATCATAACTTATAAACATACATGTATACCAACAATGTCAAAGCCATTACCAATCAAAATGCTTTATATATATATATATATATTTATATATCCCTTTTATTAATATGTAGTTCATTAATACAATAACTTAATGCTTTACTACCATTTCATTTTGTCAATCATTGACTCTCTCTCTCATATGTCAACATTGAAAACCTACAAATTTTAAAGTCTCATTAATTTCTCTGGTACTTGGTAGCCTCAAAACTCCATGTGAAATGGCATAATATAAATACGTTGGCCAGACGTCGTCATATTATGTCAGTTACACTTAATTCTCAGGCCACTTCATACCATTGATCTCTCAAAATTTATTACCCTTTACCCTTACCTATATCATAACAATGGTATCAACCATTTACACGATTATAACAGCCCGTAGCAACAGATATATCATCAAGTATTAGTTTGCTACCGTTTCAACTTATCATTTTGAATGTACATTACACATATTATCAAATTTACATAAACTACACAGACATTCAACGCCTCTTTTTATTATATCATTAACTCAGGTGCGATGTCTAACACTATTATTTCAATCAACTTCTTTACTACCAGATTCAAGGTCATTTACTAATTACATCACTTAATATTAGTAGTACATTCAATACTAAACATTTTATCAATACCATGTGTAATACTCAGCATATTCTCTTCAATCTATCCTTCTTTAGTTGTATTATAAATAAACATATCATATCAAACATGCACATTATAACTCTATTGACAAATATCAAATAAGTATAAACTCATACACTTCTTTTCAAACTCTAAGAATACTTATTTTAACCATTTCCAATATTTAGATGACTCATTTACTTCATCCTATTTCACTTAGTCCATATAACTCATACTAAATAAAACCTAAGGACCTCTTAAAACACCTTTTTAATGTTGCATTTAGTCATAGGAATGGCCCATGGGTTCAAAGAAACAAAAGCCCAATTTAAATCGTAAGTCAAAACTTCAAAATAAGGGCTGAAAAACAATAAAATGCCATTTTCGAGCCCCAAACGACCCCGAAGTGCCCAAAACTGCCAGGGCTCATGGTAAAGCATGAGCTTTGACCGTTGGGCCATTTCCGAGTGACCTTGTAAATTTCGTCTTAATCGGACACCGAAATTTTCTAAAAATTTTCTACGTCAAGTATTACGTCGAACGTCGCAAAATTTTTTTTTTTTTTTTTACTTACTAACGCGATCCGGGGAAACATGTCAGGATCACGTTCCCCAGTTGAAAACATTCTGTAACCAAATTAGGCATACAAACGCGATCCGGAAAAACCAAGCGGGGTCGCGTTCCCAAGAGAAAACGCATCTGACCCCGAAATACACACACAAACGTGATCCTGGAAAAATGGTTGGGATCGCGTTACCAAGCATAAAAATAATCTGTGACAAAATAACACGTACGAACGCGATCCAGAAAAGATTGTTGGGATCGCGTTCCCAAGTAGAAATCCGAGTTTCAGCAAAATTCATATTTTTAGCCAATTTCAATCGCGTATAACTTTTTACTCGTTTAGAGTTAGACTCTAAAATTTCGCAGGCACGTCCACTATGCCAAAATGAAACTTTCCCCTTTTTACATTTTTTTTTCAATTTACACGTTTTACGAAAAAACGGACGTACGACTCATTTTTGACCATTTTCGACCATTTTGGTTGACACCTTAGATTCCAAATGACTTGGTTTCTGAGTTTCACCTTTTATCAACATGTTTCTATATACATTTGTGACGTGTGGGCATAATCGTCACCTTCAAACACTCATTCTACATTGTTTTGACACGTTGACCCGTTTAGGGGTCCAAATGGACATTTTTCCCAATTTCATTCATAATGACCACATTAACACTTTTAATCCACATTTTATCTATACTTATGACTGCAAGTCACTTTAAAAGTCATCATACACAAACCACATCAAGTTTTAACCGTTTTATCACTAAGTGACCCATTTGGGCACTTTAACGACCCATTTAGGTTTCAACCCATCTATTTACTATTCCAACACCCAATCCACACATCATTGACTATTCCAAGTCAACCACAATCATTTTTTTTTTCACTATTGGTGTTTTATTAAAACCTTAAAACACCAATTTTTTTTCACATTAAACTTACAATTTTCGTATCAAATATCTCAAATTTGCAACTTTAGTTTTTTCACAAACTATCAAGGCACAAGTAGGTCCGGTGACCACTTGACTTCCCTATTTTACCACTATCAACACATAGATCACAATTTAACCAACATCATGATCAAGGCTCAACATATAAACACGTTTATCACCTTATGGCATAACAATTACCAAATTGACACAATCACATTCATCTTTGATTTTAGCAAGTCAATTGCACATATTCCACGTAATGCAACTATAACACTTTATTCAATAATGTGTCTACATAATTTATCTCTAGTTCATTTAAAACCACACTCGATGCTAAACATCTCAATCAATATTCATAGCATCAATTTAACATATAATGATCATCAAAACTTCATAATCAGGGAATCATATTAATTTGACTCAACTTACTTCACCACTAATCATATAATAGTAAAGTAAACAATTCAAGCTTAGCGAGAAGTACCTGATTCATGTAAGCCCACATTATTGAGGAATCATTGAGAATACCAATCAATTACTCATGTTCCTCCGTCTCTGCAATCAAAACAACAATCTTGCTTCTTGATAAGGTTAGTACCTATACTAATAACCAATTTCTCACACTACCACTAATCCCACACTCTGGAATGTTTGACTTGCCACAAAATAAGTTTGGGATTGAACACCTTGAAATGTTCAATTCTCCCAAACCTATGCTCTGATACCAACTTATAACACCCCATAATTTACAACTTTTTTTTTTAAACAATTTGGAAGCGTTATCCCTTTTCAAAATTATACCACATATGTAATTGTCAAATCATACTTTTACATTACAAACTATCAATAATAAGTTTAACACTATAAACTAAGTTTTCAGATTGGGTATTATACAACAAAACGAGTTTTCACTAGCAAAAGATAATCAGAGTGCCTAGCTGTCAAACATTCTTTCAATCAAATCCTCTTGCCCAACTCCTATCCCAAACTTAACCTGCAAGAGAAATATGGGGGATTAGCACGAAGCTAAGTGAATAGACTAATTCTAACAGTCTAACTCAGCATAACAATCTGATACAACAATCAACTATCAATACACAATCAACTATCAATACACAATCAACATATAGAGGATCGGTGGTCCTTGTGACGTCCACAGACCCGGGTGACGCACCAAGAACACTTAAAACCAACTGCAGGCCAATACAGTGGTATTACCGATAGCCCATTGCTATCTTTAGTCAACATGAAATCTAATTCACAACGAATGATCACCAATCACATGTTGACTAACCTATAGCAACTAAGCCCAATCGCAACTGACCTCTATTATTCCAACCTATCATGGAATATTTCACCAACAATCAATCAATCAACAAACGATATTATTCCAGCCTATCATGAAATAAACCACTAGCAATTAATCAGTCAATAAATCGATAAACATAAAACTACTAATAATTGGTGTAACCACAATGTCATCACCAATTTATCCTGTGAGAACCAGTCCACTCACCAAATACCATCAATCGCCCACTCAGTAGTCTAATATCACCGAGTCTTCTCCATATCTGGAATTACAACAAAATAACACAAGTTAGTCACTTGTTTCAATGTGAAATATCATTACATAAATGTAATCAAAATCAAAACAACTCAATCAAGTAATTTACAATACAATATTTAGTAATTATAACAACATAATTAACTTATCCAAGTTACTAATTCAACACTCTCATGAAATTAATTACACTTGATTCAAGTATCCAACTTTTCAAATTATGACTTATAGTCATTTAACACAATTCAATCCAAGATTAATAATAACTTATTTCAAGATTATTAGTTCATCATTACTAGCAATTTATGATCATAGAATCACATTATCATATTAATCCAAATCAATTATAGTTAACTAACATAAGTAAACCATCAACCTCATATATTAAGAATTCACAATTTAGCTCATCCATTAATTCATTAATAACTCATATAACAATCTCTTTTTATTATCAATCAAGGTGATTAACACCTAATCATCACACTTTTACAAATTTCACTTAATTACCATTCACTTAACTTGGTTAATTCATTATTAGGTTAGATTAAAGCTACGTACTAACCCTTTTATTAACACTTAGTAACACTACTTCAACTAATATTACACTTTAGTTTATAATAATCACTATCAACCCATCAAAATCATCAAGTTTCCTATAAACTCATGAACCCTAACTCAAACTTATAAGTTTTAGTTTGATTCAAGTTATTTAACATCATTAACAAGTATAACAACATCAATCTCATAAATATTAACCTCAATTTTCGGATTATAATCAATAACCCATCAAAAATCATCAAAAACTTAAGAACCAAGATTAATTTACAAACTTAAGCTTGAATCTTGCTAGTAATCAACAAAAACAAGTTTAACTAACAACAATTTCACAAAACAAAACCTTAATTTCGGATTAAACTCACCAATTAGCAAAAACCCCAATTTCTAGGTTATGAAAATGAAGAACATATGATCCTACCTTGTTCTTGATGATTAAGGAAGCTTGAATCCAAGAGTAGAAGCCTCAATTTGATGTTAGGAAGTGAGTTTAAGGATTAAATCTAGGGTTTCATATGTATGTATGCGTACGTATGTGTGTAGGTGAAAAATAAAGACCGACTCAATTATAGAGTATAACATATAATTGGTTAATTTCATTCCCCGTACTTATTATTGTCTGGAACTTAAAAACCATTTACGGGGAAACACTATTTTATTTTACCGTCAACTATATTAATTTAAAACAATTAATATTTCATTAGTCACAATATTTCCGGAGACTTATTGATCTATTAAATTTACAATCAAACACATATAATAATTTTAAATTGCATTTAAAATTTACAGGAAATACCTATTACTTCTAGGCCCAATTTGAGGATGTTACATACGAAATCAACCAAGTAAAGCGGATGTAAGTCCGTAAGTTGGTTCTCCGAACCCTGCAACCTTCTGGCGTCCGAAACGCACAAGGTTGTAAGTAAACCAGTAAATAAGTTGGTGTCTTGAAAGATCACCCATGCTAGTTGTCCACTCAACTAGGAAATGTCCAAGTGTTTGTTTAGTAATCCGTTTGTAGTTTGAAAACAAGTATGGCCCGTTGGTGACGATTTTGTAATAATAATATAGAAGTGTTATTATTATATGTATCGTTATATGTGAGTATTCAACACTTAGTGTAAAAAGTATTTATAAGTTCCTGGATGACGGGGGTCCGGGGGCAGCGCCCCTGGTAGCGGGGTCCAAGGGGCGGCAGCCCCTGGCGGGGTCCAAGGGGCAGAGCCCCTGGCTGGGGTCGACTAAGGTTTATTAAAAATCGCATCTGGAATTTAAATTCGGAAAAATCGACTAAGGTTGGTCGCGGACTGAAATGGCTGTGCGAACTGAGTTAGCGATGCGAACTGAGATTGGACTCGCAAGACATAGTGGGTTCGCAAGTCTCGACTCACAGGTCTCGACTCGCAGGAATACAAGGACATTTTTTTTTTTTAAACATATCGGAAGCGCATGATTAATAGAAACCAGTGGATTGCATACATACACTTCAAATAGCAATCCACTTATATACAAACCTTTAAAACTAGATTATTCTAATCATTACACACATTAAGTTTAGGTGTTATAGAAATCCCAATGTGTTGTTAAATCATTAACGTATTATCCATTTCAGAGTGAGCCTGTCAAACATTCCATTCCATATGTACTTCTTGCCCACCCACATACAGAAGTAAACCTGCAAGAAGTAATGAGGGGTTAGCACGAAGCTAAGTGAATAGATCCCAAGCTATCAATCTAACTCAGCTTAACACATGCCTATAACCAAGCAATGCACAAGCAACATAGAAGGATCGGTGGTCCTTGAGGTACCCTCATGCCGCGGATGGTTCCCCAAGTAACACTTAAAACCAACTGACGGCCAAATCAGAGGTTAAACCGATAGTTTGGTACTATTACTACACACGACGCAATTTCAGTGTCCAACACATGTACAAGGCACTTGCGAAGTCTTAGTAATAGTATCCAAACCCAACACATTAGTTGACCCCCACCAAATCAAATAGTCCACAACTAATATAGCACAATGGACGCCAATAATCAATCAAGGTTTAGCCAACATGCCAATATAATATTAATGCAATCATTGCAATAAACCAAGTTTACCCGTTGTAACCATGTTGTTACAACTAACTTAGACAGAAAGTCCAAGATCCACTCACCGACACTCATAGTCGTCCACTCAGTAGTCTAATGTCACTGAGTCTTCTCCATATCTGAGAATTCAATTAAATAACAAGTTAGTAACTCGTCCATAACAATCAACTCATGTTAAAGTAGTACAACTTGATTCATAAACTCAATTTCAGTGAGTTATTACTCTAATCATTATGGGCCTTTGTTTCAACTCATTATCAATATGTCACACATTTAGTAACTACAACTTCATAGTTAATTACTTATGATCATCAACCTTTCATTAATCATTTCAAGCTTACGAATAATCGCATTATCCTTATAAATTCATAGTTACTTATCAATTCATGATCATTATGATCACAACATTTCTTTAATCCATTTACTTATCACTAAGTAGCATGATTAAATCATTACAAGGTCATTAACCTAAATTATCACAAATTCATCAAAACCTCAAGGCTAGGTTTTATGAATTCTTATTCCCATGAATGCCAACTTTACCCTTTGATTAATAATTAAGCATTCCTAATCACTACTAATATCAAGTTCATCACAATCATCCATTTTTCTCCAAGAACACATTATGAACACTTAATCAAATTCTTAATTTCCAAGTTAGGGCTTAGGTTATAATCACAAATTAAGCACTAACTAACCCTTCTAACATGACTACAAGGTTTATTTCAAGATTAATCCTACCAATTAAACAAATACCCAAAACCCCAATTTCTAGGATTATATCAAACATGAAATTAACACATATAACATGATTATGATGATGCTAGAATGATTATTACATGTTATTGAAGCTTAATTAACATAAATATCACATAATCAAACCCTAATTTCGAATTTAAATCAAGAACATCAAAACCCTCAATTTCTAGGGTTCATGATATGAAGAATTAAAGACTTACAAGATGAAAGGAAGGATTAGAAGATGATAATCTTCACACTAGAAACTTGAATCCGAATTATGGAGCTCCAATTTAGATGATTTCTTCATGTTTTTGTTTTAGGATCATATGTGTGTGTGTATTTGTTCATACGTACATATGTATGTATTTGTGGAAGATAAAACCGACCCAAACATATAATATACCATATAAGTGTTAGTTTTCGTTCCCCGTATTTATTATTGTCTGGAACTTAAAAACCACTTGCGGGGAAATACAATTTTATTTTACCGTCAACTAAATAAATTTAAAACAATCAATATTTCACTAGCCACAATATTTCCTGAGGCTTATCGACCTATTTATTATCCAATCAAACACAATAAAAATTTTAAATCGCATTTAAAATTTACATAAAATACCTATTACTTCTAGGCCCAATTAACCACTTATACGTTTTAACAAGTAATAGAAACAGTCCAAAATTCTTCCTTTATAATGATATCACATTAATCAATAGTTTTAGTAGTTTACTACTACCTCAATTTTAGTCAATCAATAACTATTTCATAACCGCAGGTCAACCTATATCATCTGTTATTTTAAAATCATTTAGCTTCATTGGGTACTTAATAGCCTCAACAACTCCATGTGAAATGGCATAATATAAATACGTTGGCCAGACGTCGTCATATTATGTCAGTCACACTTCATTCTCAAGCCACTTCATACCATTAATCTCTAAAGTGATTAACTTTTACTCTCTCATATATCACAATGTTGAAATCAACAATTATTACACACATATAATAACCTCATGCAACAGATAAACAACTATATATCTACCACTTTCAACTTATCACTTTGAATGTAAATTACACATACCATCAAGTTTTCATAAACAACACAGACATTCCTCACCAAATTTTTTTTTTAGTATGTCCTGCAATATTCACATATGTTCATCAATATATAATTCCTGAGTTGATTAATAAATAACCTTCACTATTTAGTTATCAAGCAAGAGTAAGCTCCTACAATACTCTTCAACTATTACAAATACTTATTCAATCATATTAAGTATTTCACATAATGTAATTAACATGATTACATAATCAATATTTATTTACCCTGACAAGCAACAATCAACAATACCCTTACTGGTATACTTTGCCGTTAAATAAACTGTCTACAAACAACTCCTACACAAAGAACCGTATAGACCTCTTAAAACAACATTTAATATTGCATATAGTCACAGGAATGATCCCTGGGCTCAAAGAAACAAAAGCCCAATAAAAATCGTAAGCTAAAAGTTCAAAATAAAGTCCGAAAAACAGTAAAATGCCATTTTCGGGCCCCAAACAATCCCGAAGTGCCCAAAACTGACAGGGCTCATGGCAAAGCCATGAGCTTTGACCGTTGGGCCGTTTCCGAGTGACCCTGTAAATTTCGTCTTAATCGGACACCGAAATTTTCAAAAAAAATTTTCTACGTCAAGTATTACGTCGAACGTCGCAAGATTTTTTTTTTTTTTTTTTTTTTTTTTTTTTTTACTAACGCGATCCGGGAAACAGGTCAGGATCGCGTTCCCTAGTGTAAAATATTCTGTAACCAAATTAGGCATACAAACGCGATCCGGAGAAGTGAGCGAGATCGCGTTCCCAAGAGAAAACGCATCTGAACACATATTACACACGCAAACGCGATCCTGGAAAATGGCTGGGATCGCGTTCCCAAGCATAAAAATAATCTGAGCCAAAATAACACGTACGAACGCGATCCAGAAAAACTTGTTGGGATCGCGTTCCCAAGCAGAAATCTGAGGTTCAGAAAAATCATATTTTTATCCAATTTCAAACGCGTATAACTTTTTACTCGTTTAGAGTTAGACTCTAAAATTTTGCATGCACATCCCCTATGCCAAAATGAAACTTTCACTTTTTACACTTTTTCAATTTACACGTTTTACGAGAAAACGGACGTACGACTCATTTTTGACCATTTCCGACCATTTTGGTTGACACGCTATATTTCAAACGACTTGGTTTCTGACTTCCACCTTTTACCAACATGTTTCTATATACATTAGTGACGTGTAGGCATATTCGTCACCTACAAACACTCATTCTACATTGTTTTGACACGTTGACCCGTTTAGGGGTCCAAATGGACATTTTTCCCAATTTCATTCATAATGACCACATTAACACTTTTAATCCACATTTTATCTATACTTATGACTGTAAGTCACTTTAAAAGTCATCATATACAAACCACATCAAGTTTTAACCGTTTTATCACTAAGTGACCCATTTGGGCACCTAAATGACCCGTTTGGGTTTATGACCATATAATCACTATTCTATCACTCATTCCACATAACTTTGACTAATTTAAGTCAAACCCAACCATTATCACTATTGGTGGCACAACATAACCTTAAAACACCAATTTCACATATTATCATCACATTTACACAAATTACATCAAGTATTCAACATTGACCTATTCTAAAACTTGTCAATACATTTAAAAACATCATTGACCACTTTGACTTTTCAGGTCAAACACACATCTTCCAATTAATGTACACTTTCTAATTTAAACCACCACGACTTTAAACATTTTACTTGAGGTATACCATCACCTCATTAATTTCCTTATGGAAATTTTTATCAATTCAATCTATCAAGATTTACTACTAAGCACATAATCAACTTATGCTAAACACATAGGCAAAATCAACTTACTCATAAATGAGAAATCATATCAATCTAATTCAATTTACATCACTAATCATAGTCCTCATAGCAAATAAACAATTCAAACTTATTTAATTTAAACAAGCTTATAGAGAATTACCTGATGCTTTTACACCAACGAACATAGAGGAATCATTGAGAATACCATTCGGTTCCTCATATTCCTCCGTCTCTGCAACCACAACAACAATCTTGCAACTTGTTATAGGTTAGTACACATTCACTAACAACTTTCTCATGCAACCACTAATCCCCATCCCTGGAATGTTTGACTTGACACAAACCTAAGTTTGGGATTGAACACCATACAATGTCCAATTCACCCAAACCTAGGCTCTGATACCAATTTATAACACCCGCTAAATACAAGGACATTTTTTTTTTAAACATATCGGAAGCGCATGATTAATAGAAACCAGTGGATTGCATACATACATTTCAAATAGCAATCCACTTATATACAAACCTTTAAAACTAGATTATTCTAATCATTACACACATTAAGTTTAGGTGTTATAGAAATCCCAATGTGTTGTTAAATCATTAACGTATTATCCAGTTCAGAGTGAGCCTGTCAAACATTCCATTCCATATGTACTTCTTGCCCACCCACATACAGAAGTAAACCTGCAAGAAGTAATGAGGGGTTAGCACGAAGCTAAGTGAATAGATCCCAAGCTATCAATCTAACTCAGCTTAACACATGCCTATAACCAAGCAATGCACAAGCAACATAGAAGGATCGGTGGTCCTTGAGGTACCCTCATGCCGCGGATGGTTCCCCAAGTAACACTTAAAACCAACTGACGGCCAAATCAGAGGTTAAACCGATAGTTTGGTACTATTACTACACACGACGCAATTTCAGTGTCCAACACATGTACAAGGCACTTGCGAAGTCTTAGTAATAGTATCCAAACCCAACACATTAGTTGACCCCCACCAAATCAAATAGTCCACAACTAATATAGCACAATGGACGCCAATAATCAATCAAGGTTTAGCCAACATGCCAATATAATATTAATGCAATCATTGCAATAAACCAAGTTTACCCGTTGTAACCATGTTGTTACAACTAACTTAGACAGAAAGTCCAAGATCCACTCACCGACACTCATAGTCGTCCACTCAGTAGTCTAATGTCACTGAGTCTTCTCCATATCTGAGAATTCAATTAAATAACAAGTTAGTAACTCGTCCATAACAATCAACTCATGTTAAAGTAGTACAACTTGATTCATAAACTCAATTTCAGTGAGTTATTACTCTAATCATTATGGGCCTTTGTTTCAACTCATTATCAATATGTCACACATTTAGTAACTACAACTTCATAGTTAATTACTTATGATCATCAACCTTTCATTAATCATTTCAAGCTTACGAATAATCGCATTATCCTTATAAATTCATAGTTACTTATCAATTCATGATCATTATGATCACAACATTTCTTTAATCCATTTACTTATCACTAAGTAGCATGATTAAATCATTACAAGGTCATTAACCTAAATTATCACAAATTCATCAAAACCTCAAGGCTAGGTTTTATGAATTCTTATTCCCATGAATGCCAACTTTACCCTTTGATTAATAATTAAGCATTCCTAATCACTACTAATATCAAGTTCATCACAATCATCCATTTTTCTCCAAGAACACATTATGAACACTTAATCAAATTCTTAATTTCCAAGTTAGGGCTTAGGTTATAATCACAAATTAAGCACTAACTAACCCTTCTAACATGACTACAAGGTTTATTTCAAGATTAATCCTACCAATTAAACAAATACCCAAAACCCCAATTTCTAGGATTATATCAAACATGAAATTAACACATATAACATGATTATGATGATGCTAGAATGATTATTACATGTTATTGAAGCTTAATTAACATAAATATCACATAATCAAACCCTAATTTCGAATTTAAATCAAGAACATCAAAACCCTCAATTTCTAGGGTTCATGATATGAAGAATTAAAGACTTACAAGATGAAAGGAAGGATTAGAAGATGATAATCTTCACACTAGAAACTTGAATCCGAATTATGGAGCTCCAATTTAGATGATTTCTTCATGTTTTTGTTTTAGGATCATATGTGTGTGTGTATTTGTTCATACGTACATATGTATGTATTTGTGGAAGATAAAACCGACCCAAACATATAATATACCATATAAGTGTTAGTTTTCGTTCCCCGTATTTATTATTGTCTGGAACTTAAAAACCACTTGCGGGGAAATACAATTTTATTTTACCGTCAACTAAATAAATTTAAAACAATCAATATTTCACTAGCCACAATATTTCCTGAGGCTTATCGACCTATTTATTATCCAATCAAACACAATAAAAATTTTAAATCGCATTTAAAATTTACATAAAATACCTATTACTTCTAGGCCCAATTTGAGGATGTTACACGAACACCACACTGAGCGCAAACGCGAGGAACAAGTTTGGGACACACCCACATGGGGTGGGCCCCACGAAAATCTGCCAAAAATGGGGGGAAACCCACCCCATTTCTTCATTTCCATCCTCTTCTTTCTCTCTCTCTTCTCCATTTTCTCTCAAACACAAACCACACAAAAAAAACCAAATCACCAAATAACACCCACAAACGAACTCAAATCGACAAAGTAATTAGAGAAAAGGAACCACCGCATCACGATCTACATTTTCGTCTTTCCGGATTTTCGTTTCGGCACTTTGTAAGTTTCCAACAAAATCCCGAAACCTCTCGTTTTAGCTTATTTTTACATGTTTACGGGTTATTTGGGTTTATATATGTCCATTACAAAGGGTAAAACACGATTTTATAGCTTAAAAATGGGTTAGATTTGAGTTTTGGGTCAAAAATCTTCGACAGTCGCTGGGTTCTGTTTTGGTGTTCATCTTTGCGACACAAGCCTTGTGTCGCAGGTTGTGTCGCATAAAACCCCTTGTGTCGTATTTTGTGTCGTAAAAACTTAGTTATGTCGGACCTTTTGCGACACAATATTGTGTCGTACCTTATGTCGCAAATACCATGCGACACAATCGCTATGTCGCTGTTGAATCAGCATTGTACGCTTATGCGACACAACCCTTGTGTCGCATAACAAATTATTATGTCGCATATTGTGTCGCATAAAACAGAATATTTACAACTTTTTACTAAGTGTCGAGACCAAAATTTTATCACTTGATTTCACCCAAATTCAAGTCCATATGCGTTTTTCCTTAAAGCAATACAGCTCGACCCCAGCCAGGGGCTCTGCACCTTGGACCCCGCCAGGGGCTGCCGCCCCTTGGACCCCGCTACCAGGGGCGCTGCCCCCGGACCCCCGTACTTAGATTCCGTAAGCACATTTTTCACCAAGTGTCAAACTTGTACAACTTCAAAACACTTATACGATACAACTTTTCAAACATAATCGAAATTGTTTTTCAAGTATAACGCTTCGAAATCAATGTGGTAACATCAAGACTATTATTACAATTAATCACCAACGGGCCGTACACGTTTTCAAACATACAATTCAATAAACCAAATCGTAGTAATTTGGACAAGTCAATCAACCAAATCGGGGTAATTTGGACAAACAACTACAAAGGTAGTCTTTCGAGATGCCTAAACAATTAATAACCATCGCGTGTCATGGACACCTTCAGGTTACAAGTCTTCGGACCACACTTCAAGGCAAATCAATCCAAGTTATTAATTCAAACTTTCAAGACTCAGGTGAGTCTCATGGCCCCTATTTTACTGCTTTTCATTAGGGGTGTGATATTATTGCTCATTTTGTTTTACAAGTTAAACGCAAGTACAAATCAAATCAAATACTACATGAGTTTCAAGCTAATCAATTTAAAGCCCTCCATAGCATAGTCTGGTAATACCTAGTAGCGTGAATGTTAGTATATGATATCATATAGGATTGACAATCCTCGTCCGGGTTAGCACGCACTAACTGGTCAAACGGACGTATTAGAATTTGGGAAGACGAGTGTGGATTAGGCACTCGTAGGAGGCATTTCAAGTTAGGTTGCCTTAAGTGGGCCTGACAACTCAAGTTAAGCTCAGACTATGTGCTCATGGCTGTATAACTTTTATTTTGCTTAATTGCATTTTAAATTCAATTGTAAATCTTGCGGTTCATACAAATTTGTGTTGACATACAAACCTGTGAGCTCACCATCGTTTCGCTGACCAATTTTAGCATATATCACAGGTGACCAGCAGTAGGTTGGACTGCTCAAGTAAGGATCAATTAGCTCGAGTCATCATGCAAACAATCCGAGATTTAGCTGCATTATTATATTTTGTATAGATTAATTATGTATTTAAATCTCTCAATTTCAACCGAGCTAATGTAAACAATATTTTTGAAGTAAACTTTTGGTTTTATCAATACAAATGTAAAACGACGCATATAGTGGTCGTTCATTATATATCTTCGTGCTGTGATTATTGATTCGTAACACCCAAATCGTGCTTCCGCTAATCAATAAATTTGGGGGTGTTACAAATTTAGTTATAATTCGCTTGTCAAGATGCGTTTCGCGCGGTTTCATCACGTAGGATATGTTTTAAACAGCATGAAGCTCGTGTAATATATTATCGTAATATATTATAGTAAACAATGTTTGTTCGGATAATTCCACATTATTTATAAATTTTGTCACCAACGTCCATATTAAATAACGTCGGACCTCGTCCGGTACATAAGTGCACGATTTAATCAAATCGCGTAAGCGTGTATGTAATTACACCAAAATGTTACATATATTTAGAATATTACAAAACTAAATACATGTAATTACAAGTAGTTTAGGCACTAATTAAAGTCCTAAATTGGCAGGTGTTACAGCCACCAACCGCGACCACCAGCTTCTCCACCACCAACCGCGACCACCACCTTCTCCGCCACCAACCCCGACCACCACCTTCTCCGCCACCAATTCCGACCACCACCTTCTCCACCACCAACCGCGACCGCAACCTTCTCCACCACCACCACGTTCATCTTCACCTTCCACCGTCCGTATTCACAACCGTCACCTTCAACGTTAGAGTCCACCGCCACCTTCACCGTCCTCCACCACCTTCATAGTCATTGTCCACCACGATCATCACCATCTAGATCTGGAATTGTAGATCTAGATCTACTTTCAGATCTAGATCTGAAAAAGTAGATCTAGATCTACTTTTTTCAGATCTAGATCTAAAAACTAGATCTGAAAACAACTGCTGCATTTTACGTTCCTACTACTGCATTTTACGTTTTGTATTCTTTTATAAATCTGAAAACATTGACTGCAACATTTTACGTTTTCTCTACTTATTAGATCTGATGAAATCCGCTTTAAGTTTTTTTACTGCATTTTATGTTTCATGTACTTGTCAGATCTAGTTTTTAGATCTGAAACAATACACTGCATTTTACATTTCTTCTACTCCATTTTACGTTTTTTTTATATCATTTTTCTATAATTGTAAAGCTTGGGTTTATACTTGAAATAAAAAAATAACTAGTAATTGTTTACTGCATTTTATATTTTTTTACTGCATTTTACTTTTTTCTACCACATTTTGTATTTGTTATACTCTATTTTTCACTACTTCATTTTAGTTGAACTTAATGTGAATCATGTGATTATATGTTTAATGCATCTTGTGTATTGTTATTGCAATTTATGGTTTTTTAGCAAATTATTTAATTGTAAAGCTTGGTTTTAATAAATTACTAGCACCTGTTTACTGCATATTGTATATTGTTACTGCATTTTGTACTTTTTAGCATTTTTTGTGTGTTTATGCAACTTGATTTTATACTTGAATTCAAAAATTAACTAGTACTTGTTTGCTGCACTTTATATATTTTTACTGCGTTTAAAGTTTTTTTTTAGCATTATTATGTTTTTATATAGCTTGCTTTCAGTTTAAGTTGCATTACATTTGTTATTCATTTTATAGGTAAAACTTTAAGAAAAGTGCAATGAAGAAATCTACCAAATCGAAAGCGGTTAAGCTTGAAGTTGATCGAAAGGAAGAAATCATCATTACAAAACATGCTGAAAATGAAGCATTTGTATCTTTTAAATTATTGAAATGATGTATTAGTGAAATTAGAATGTTTAGAAAATAATATTTGTTTTGTACGACACTGTTGGGTCACTGACCCTACCTCTATGATTTATGTATGACAGAACTCTTATTTGGACGCTGATAAGTCTTCAGCGTCCTTTACCTTTGTGGACTCGCTGAATATGTTTTGCAGCGTCCCTTATAACTTGTAAACTTTCACCAGCTTATGTATCTATGCTGATCATATCTTAAAGACTTGCAAGTTATTTATAGCTGCTGGAAGACACTAAAACCTGTATCTGAAGTCGAAGATTGAAGATAGAGAAAGAAGATTTATGATTGAAGTGGAGGATCAATAGTTATCTTAACTACTCCAACAACTATTCCCAATACAAGCGCATGGGTCTGACAAATACCTGTGTACTTGAGAAGGCGTATTCTACAAGGTGGATATTAGCCGTATAACCGGCGTACAACAATACCGGAAGTCAACTACTTTCTTTTGCAGAGAAAGTACATTGCTTTTTCTGTAAATATGTATTATTGTATTTTGAACACCTTCCCTAGGGACAACCATTAAAGATTTGATACTTCCCAACTACATTTATCAAATCTTTAAAGAATATTCAAACGGTTAAAAATATTATCTCTCGGATAATATTGAGGATTTATGGCTATAAATACTCAACCCAACAACCGTATTGAATACACCTTCAACCGCATTAAATATAACCTTTGATCTATAGCAGCCACTCCTGTTAGTCAGCGAGCATTGTGCCAACACTTAGGTAGTGTTGAGATCACTTATAGTCATCAGCGTCCCTGGCTTAGTGACTTGTTATATTTAAATTTGTCATCAAGTTACAATTACTTAGATTAGTGTGTCTTTTCTCTTCCGCAAGTAATTGTTGTAAAGTATTATTTTGATTCAATCAATAAAATTACTTTAAACTTGAAAAATTGTATTCACCCCCTACAATTAATTGTGTTAGTAGTTATTAGTTTATTTGTTTAAACGGGACCAATATAAACAATATGATGTTGGTGAAATTTTCACTGCATTTTATTATTTTGCACTGCATTTTACATATTCGGGCAGTTAGGGTAGGTCTACAACTTTATCGAAATTGCAAAATAGACCATGATGGTCTGGCAGGCGGGTACCACGACTGACACGTATCAGTTTTTTGTTGGTTAAAAGCCTTCTCTCTCTGCCCTCAAAAAAACCCCTGCTTCTCTGAACCCCACCTAACTAAACATATATACTTGTTAAAATATAATATTGAATTTGGAAATTTAATTAGACCAATCTATTAACAGAAATATAACAATGACAACAAAAACATGTTAAAAAAATAGGTGTTGATATTACCACCATTGATTTTGATAAATCCACCATAACTGTGCATTAAGTACTTGTACTATACACATAAGTGATGCACAGTTATGATGGATTAATCAAAATTCATGAAAATAGATAAACAAAAAAAGTCTAGAGTAAATTACGTTGCCAGTCCCTGTGGTTAGTCCTATATTACGGACCCAGTCCCCGGGTCGGGTATTGTGCGGAACCCATCCCTTGACCCTCTATTGTGTTTCATCGCAAGTCCTTCCTCCAGTGAGTCTAGATTAAAAGACTAAAATACCCATAAACTATATGTTTAGTTTATTTTTCTTGTTGTTTTATTTTCAATGTGCCACGTGGCCAAGTGCAATTAGTCCATTTATAATTTTAATTAAAAATTAAAATGCTGAAACTAAACCCATTTATCCCTTTATTTTGGTATCGTCTCTCCTAAAGACGTCGCCACTTTTTTTAGAAGAACGCAAATCGCCGATTTGAGATCAGAGAGGAATGGACTTTAGAGAGGGCAAGAGGGGCAAATAAATCATAACCCTCCAATTCAAGATCAATGGTCAGAAAAAATAGAGCAATTTTAAAACATTAAAAAACCCAGAAGGTTATTTTGGTAAATTGTCTCCTCTTGTTATTCATCTTTGCTCGGCCACCTCCTTCATTGGGTTACCGACGGCCACAATAGCAAGCGCTCACCAAATTCTGACCACACCGCAACTAGTTTCCAGCCACCGCGCACACTCAGTTTCCGGCTAACGGACACACAATCATCAAATTCCGGCCACCCCGAATACTGCAAGTATATTCCGACCACCAAATCGTCCTTTTGCGTGAACCTCCATCAGTCTATTTTCTATACAACATTTCCGACCACCAGAAGCATGACGTATACATTTCCGACTAACCACCATTTCTGCGACTATTTTCTGCAAAATGACGTCACTACCATCTCCAATCAATCACCGTTATCGCAATCGTATTCCGGTCATAATATCTCTTCTTAATTTTGCATCCAGAATTTATACTTTTGCCACCGTGTAACACCATCATACACACAACTAAAAATTTGAAACACAAAATTTATATTATCATCTATTTATTCGATTATTTAGATCTATGTTTTCTTCTTTCTAATGAAAATGGGAGATGGGGAGAGAGAGAGAGTTCAGTGAAATAATGAAATGTAGAAAGATGGAAATGTATGACATCTAAAAAGAGAGGAAATGAAAAAGTTTATGAAATTTATTGGGAAGTGAAAAAGTAAAACTTTGAAAAGAGTAAAGTGCAGACATTATCTTTTTCATTTAACACCTTCACTCATTGAAATTTATCAATACCAATTTATATCTATATAAACAATAAACATAAATAATACAAATTTAAAACGAGACATAAAGACAATTGTATGATACCTATTAGTTTAAGATATATACATTTAACAAAAAAGGAAAAAAGCATGTTATTTGTTTTTGTAATAATTTTTGTTATGCGATACTTTATATCAATTTTTATAATTTTAGCGACTTAAGTTTACAATATATCAAATTTAGTTTAACTTCACAATTTATGACTACTAACGAATGATGGTTCAGTGGTTTTATTGAACCGTGATGGTTTTTTATTGAAAACAATGATGCCGTGTTAGTGTAATCATGATGCAATGTCTAGAGTCATGGTACAGTTTATTTTATCTAACGATGATGCAGTGATTTTATTAAAAATTTATATAAATATTATAATGTGGTGTCTTTATTTAAAATCATGATGCAGTATTTTTGTAACCATGATGCAATTTCTAAAAGGCATGATACAATGTATATTATCGACCTATGATGCAGTGAATATTGAACAATGACATAGTATTTCTATAAATAACATAATGCAATATTTTTTATTTAACAGCATGATACAATGTTTTGTAACATGATGCAGTGTCTAAAACGCATGATAGACTATATTTTATCGATCTATGATGCAATGATTATAATGAACAGTTACGTAGTATAATTATAAATAACATAACTCATTATCTTTTTTGAAAAGCATGATGCAGTGTTTTTATAATCACAATGCAACGTTTACTAGGCATGATACAGTTTATTTTATCGATCTATGATGCCGTAATTATATTGAATGTGATGTAGTATTATTCAATGAAGACATAATGCAATGTTTTTATTTACAAGCACGATGCAGTACGTGTCTTTGTAACCATGATCTAGTGTTGTTGTAATCATAATGCAATGTCTTTATTTAAAAGAATGATGCAGCGTTTTTGTAACAATGATGCAGTGTTTTTGTAATCATAATGAAATGTCTTTATTTGCAAGAATGATGCAGCATTTTTGTAACCATGATGCATTATTTTTGTAATCATAATGAAATGTCTTTATTTGCAAGAATGATGCAGCATTTTTGTAACCATGATGCATTATTTTTGTAATCATAATGCAATGTCTTTATTAGAAAGAATGATGCAGCGTTTTTGTAACCATGATGCAATGTCTTTATTTAAAAGAATGATGCAGCGTTTTTGTAACCATGAAGTAGCGTTTTTGTAATCATAATGCAATGCCTTTATTTAAAAGAATAATGCAGCGTTTTTGTAACCATGATGCAATGTTTTTGTAATCATAATGCAATGAATTTTATTGAAGTATAATGCAACGTTTTTCATTTGACAAATTATGTTTTTTTTTCATTAAATGATGGAATTTGTTGTAATCATAATGTAGTGCTATTTTTAGGACTAAAGTGCAATATAGTAATTATTTAGGACCAAAGTGTAATAACATAGTTATTTAAGGTCTAAAGTGCATTATTGAAATTATTTATATGTACTTCACTAGTACATCACGTGTCATTTCCATCTAGTGGGCCTGGGCTACTCCTATTTGAATTTGTCTTTTCGATAGTGTGGCAGTTGCTTGCTTGATGCATCGCTGCATGATGAAGACATTTAAAACTTGTACCTGAAAATCATTTTTTCTACTATTTTTTCTACTATTTTGCCAACCGGACGTCAAAGAAAATGCATTCAATTTAAGAAACAATTTTTTATTTTTTTAGGTCCTTAATCTCCATCACCACCAATATATCCTACCACTTCCACCGTAACACGTCTCAGATTGCCGATGTCGGTCGTCGGCGTTCCGAAACGCCGTGGATAGGTTTTGACGAGGGCTTTGGCGTTGTAGAAAACGGTGTGCGTAGTGGGAATGACAGGTTTTAGACACATGTATTTTCCTTCACTATATGTAAGCTTCATTGTACGACCAGTAAATGTAGTAATTACGACAGTAGCGATTGACGAAGATTGACATGGACGGAATAAATCGACGATGGCCACTGGAGATTAACAATGGTACGCGGTCGGCATCCGGTGATGATGACATCAAGTGGAAGTGGTGGTGGCTGGTGACATTAGGATGGGATGGGAGAATGTTGAAGGTGAAGTAAAAGAACAGTAAAATGACCATGTTGCCCTTAATGAGGTGGATCTTAGACGGTGAGGTGGCAATTCATTATTGGATGCCCTTGTTCCCTCCCTAAAGTCATGCTTCTCAGAACCGTTCCCCAAATCGCCGGCCAACATCCACAGCGCCGACCACCTCCTTCCTGAAGTCCCACACCCCTGGCCACTATCGACCAAACATAAACCTCTATAGCGTCTTCCAAGATAGTTTTCTTCTCCGATTTCGGGAAAATCTCCGGCTTCATTTCGAAATAAACAAACCGATCAGAGGTGAAATAATGACAAATACCATCGCAAAATTCGATTGATTATGTTCATTGTTCAAGCGCTTCAATGGCGGTACCGGTTGCCTTGTAGTTCCGAACATTTACCATCGTCGCTGCTACCGCCAGCGACGGTGAATGTGACGTATGTGGATGAAGTTCGTAATCCACACGCTTTAACGGCGGAACCAGCGGGAGAGGAGGTTGAACAGTGACGATCTCCGGCGGCGATGACAAACACGTTAGCCGATCAGAGTCTTGCTCGGTTTGCGATCGGAGAAGATGACCGGTTGTTGCGTTAGATGGAGAAGATGACATGTGCCTTTGTTAACGATGGAAGCTATGGTTGTGGCAATGGTGGTGGTGATGGCCTTGAAGAAGATGAAAGAAAATTTAAAACTTTTAAATTGAAAAGAGAAGAAGATGTCTCCTGTTGTTGTGTAAATGTAAATTGTATTTTTTTTCCTTTTTAATTTTATCTGTCTTAGTTTAATGAAAATAAAATGTGAAATGCAGCAAAAAAATATAAAATAAGAAAAAGACTGTTTTACATAAAATAAGAAAAAGACTGTTTTACCCTTTTCTTAATTAGAGGAGGGACTTGCGGTGAAACAAAAAACCGGGTCAAAGGACGGGATCCGCACAATACTCGACCCAGGAACTGGGTTCGTAATATAGGACTAACCACAGGGACCGCCAATGTAATTTACTCAAAAGTCTATGATGAATTACCAGGCTACTCAATCAACTTGCTTTTTAGTAGTATCTGTTAAAGTATAAATATATATATTATTAATGCCCCTAATAAGACAAAACTGTAGAATCTTTGCTTTTTACTGTTCATATACGTTCACTGGTTGATTCTACAGGGGAATAATAATAGCAATTAGGCATGAACAAAAATCGGGTTTTACACAACCCGATCCGACCCGCCAACCTGAACCGGGTTGCAGTCAACAAGTGTGAAACCGGGTATTTGACCAACCCGACCTGAACCGGGTTTTTAAATAATTTGACCGGGTTTTTTTCGGGTTTTTGACCGGTTTTTCAACCTGATCCGGGTTCAACCCGATTTTGAGGGCAAAAAACCAACCCGGGTCCCTACCCGCCGGGTACTAAAAAAACCCGAACCGGGTAAAAAAAAACCGATTTTTCAAAAACCCGGTTTTGGGTTTTTTTCTGGTTGGGTTTCGGATTCGGGTTTTTTGTTCAAGCCTAATAGCAATTTAGCATACGATCAATTCTTCTACACCGTATAATCTTGGAGCCCATAAGTAAACAAAGTTCATTATAATTGGCCCAAATAGTACATATTCATACTCCACTTCTAACCCAAAATCTTGGGGGCCACGACCCCTCCTGCCCCATAAATACTCCGTCCTTGTTAAAGACTTAAATCATACTCCCTCCGTCCTTAATCCGTTGTCCATTATTTCATTTTGGGCTGTACCAAATTAATTGTCCACTTCCATAAATAGATAAGAATAAGGAGATAAAGTTCTTTTTTACCCCTGGTGTATATATATAAGACAAAAAAGTAGGTAAAAAGTAGAGGGTAAAATTGTCATCTTACCAAAAAGTAAGAGAGATGATTATATTTTCTTAAACTGCGTGTTTTTTGTCTGGAGACAATAGAATTGGGACGGAGGGAGTATAAAACTACTTCACTACCACTCTAAATATATGCGTATTACTTATATAAAACATAATAAATTAGAAAGGGTTTAGTGCAGGGGAATGCATCCAACTTGTGCACGAAGTCTATTGTATGTACCCAATTATTTTTAGTCTATTGTGTGTATCAATCTTCAACTTTGGTTAATTGTACGTATCGGGCTGACGTGACACCCGTTTTTGATGATGTGTCAACGACGTGTCAAATGACGTGGCAAATTATACGTTTGACACGTTATCAAATTAGTCATTGGATACATACAATAGACCAAAGTTGAAGATTGATACACACAATAGACCAAAAAAAAGTTGGGTACATACAATAGACTTCGTGCACAAGTTGGATGCATTCCCTTGTACTAATCCCAATTAGAAAGTGTTCACAGTTTTTCTAAAAAAGATTTTTAAGAAAAACATTTATGGTTTATAGTTGTCGATATTTCCTATCTTGAAAAACGAAAATTCAACCCTTGCATTTAAATGTGTTCTCTAAATTCTCTTTAGTTTTCAAGAGACACAAAATTCTAAAAAAATAAAAATTAGAAACATGTTTCTATAACTAAATACGCCCTATATTCCTCATAATTATTTTTCAAACTAAACTATACTTTTGAAAAAAAATCTAGTTTCGTATTAAAGGGGTTGAGGAATTGACCCGTGCTATGAAACCTAAATCATGTGCCCCTTCCTCTTATCCCGACCCTCTTCGCAACGTCTTCACCACAATCATCGATAATAGTTTATTGCCACCTTTTGAGCATCCACGATGCTCAAACCTTTTGAATTTTTTTTTTTATCAAATTCATTCTAACAAAAACCATTGTAGTCCAATGCAAAAACCCTTTATAAAGCTTTTTATCAAAAAACTATACACATCGTATATAACAGAGTGATTGAGCAAAAGCTCAATTTTGACAAACCATTTACCAATTTGAGTTATACACTCCAATGGAATTGAGTTTTTCTAAAGCTTTTTTTTTTTACAATTAAAAATCATCAAATAAACCTTTCATTGCAGATGTCCTTAATAATATATGAGCAAATCTTATCTTATAGCTGATACTTCTTAATTTATACCTATATACTAAGGGTAGGGTTCAAATGAGAATAGGAATTTGTGTGAGAATGAGGGAACCAATGATATCAAGCCATGTGTACAAAGAGAATGTTCCACATGTACAAAACCCATTTACCCCCAACATCAATTATCTCACAAACGACAAATCGAAAAATTATGAAAATTGCACCATTAAATTCGTCGTTTTCTCCTCTTCGATTTGCCGTCCTTCAAGACATACTTTCGAAAAGTTTGTTTTTTTCATTTTTTTGGTGGGTTTCACATTTACTAACACATGTGTTAAAGTGTTGCGTTTAGGGTTTAGGGTTTGGGGTTTAGGGGTTAGGGTTTAGGGTTTGAGGTTTGGGGTTTCGGGGAGAAACCCCAAACCTCAAACCCTAAACCCTAACCCCTAAACCCCAAACCCTAAACCCTAAACGCTTTACAAAACGCTAAACCCTAAATCTTTCTAAACCCTAAACCTTGAACCCCTTCTAAACCTTAAACCCTTATAAACCCTAAACCCTAAACCTAACCCTAAACCCTAACCTTAACCACAAATTAAATGTACAACTAATCACTAACACATGTGTTACTAATTTGTGAAACCCACCAAAAAATGAGAAAAAAAAAGTTGTCAAAAGTATGCCTTGGGGGACGGCAAATCGAAGAGGAGAAAACGCTGAATTTTATGGTGCAATTTTCATGATTTTTCGACTTACCGTTTGTGAGATATTTAATTTTTAAAAATGTGGAGGAGAGAGAATAAAGTGACACATGGCAGAAATCTGTTGGTTCCCTCATTCTCACTCAAAATTGGTGTACTCATTTGAACCTTACTCTATATACTAATATATAAAGCATCTTAGTAGTTTATTTATAGAAATTTCTAAAATTAAGACTCAACATTTTCATATTTGATTAGGTCCTACTAAAGATACCCCCTTGACCCACTTTTTTCCATCTCTTACCCCCCTCAACCATCTAATCAATCACATTATGCTCTCTCTTTTTTTACTTTCTGGGTATACCCCATCTTTTTCTAATTCCTACCCCATGTTTAGTCTAAAACTGAAACTGATTCTGTACTGAACTGGGACAGATCTTAAATAAAACTGGACTGAAAAATGACTGCACAGAGGCCGAAGTGGGCCAGGGGTATCCCCAGTAATTCTGGGGGTGGCTTTAGATTTTCCCATTTGATTATCATTCTCATTTTATAATATAACCCCATCATTTTCATATATTTTTCACTTTTCAATAACTGTATCCCGAATCACACACTCTACAAACGCACAAACTATGGTACCAAACACATTAAGGTACCAAATTCTGCTGCATAGCACGGGTACTATGCTAGTATGTGTAATGCATTAATGCTAAATGAAATTGATAAAGAACATATATAACTAGCTGTATAGATCATCGATCTTAAGATAACTCGAGTAAGCATAAACTTTCAATGACATTCGTTAAAAGTAACAATTATCCTTTTTTTCATCCATGGGCAACACGTTATCTAATTAGTTAGTACAATTTATAGTGGTTTGGTTATTAACGGCTCCGTTTATAGGTCTTATCCAGATTGAATCGATACATTACAGTTATTGCATTATCAAAAACTATTGGTTTTACCTTTCATTCGGTTGTTTTCGCGGTTAATTCAGTTATGGGTCAGAATTTCAGTTTTTCTACTCACAGTTGGTTGTAAGGTGATTAAAGCTTATTCAAATTGAAATTCGAAGTGTTTTACTTGGAAAAAATTTTAAACAGTGTACACGAACTTTCAGGGAAATATAAACAAACAATCATCCGATTTGCATTCATGGAGGCAACAAATACGCAAATGAAATTGTAAACACCTTACAAGTTTTATCACCCATACAGTCACCATATCCGTTCCACCTGTTTGAAACAAATTTTTTAATCATCATGTTGAGTTCAGCAAGCCACTTGTTGGGATTGATTCAACCTGTGACTTAATAGACTTAAGATCAGCAAATGATGTGATATGTTTGATGTAAATTCCAATGGCTAGCACGCGGCCGCCGAAGCCAACGCATCCATGAAATCCCCCGAAGCATGACTTGTGTCCAAATTCAAACTTGAACGAGTTAGACTCAAATTTTGTAGTACTGCCAGAATTTTTGTTTCCAAAGGGTCCATACATGCGCATGTTGGTACCAAATGTGATCGCTTCCAATCCTTTATCATTATCGACGCCACTTACTGAAGTCAAAAACTCTGATGGGTAGTCAAGTGTCACCTGTAATTTTCAGATTTCTAAGTTAAAAGTATCCTAGTGTGTTAATTTATATATAAGTTTATCAGTGATCCAAGTGTTCTCAAAACTCTGGTGTAAATCTAAACTTGATCCCACTCTATTGTGCGGGCAATGAAATACTCGTTTCACTTCAATTCACATTTTAAGAATGAACATTTCAAATATGAGTCTCATTGAATTAGAAAAAATACACCATTATAGTGACCTTCTTTCTCTTTACTTACATATCTCACATGATATAAATTTGAAAAACTATTTTTTGTCAAGTCTTGAATATTGTTGTTACGTACAAAATCACATATGAATATATATAGTTCATATATAATTTTCATGTGATCTTGATGTATACTTCGATTGTAATCAGTAAATACTCCTTATTGTTAATTTATATGTGACTACAACTTGATATTAATTCACATGTACATATTTTTATGTTACTTATTGTATAAAGAAAATTTTCAAAGTTATGACACAATTAGATGCCATTTGTCACTACTTTTAATATTAATCCTTTTAATATTATACGGTAAGGTTCAAATGAGTACATCAAATTCTTGTAAAAATGGAAGAACCAATAGGAATGCGTCACGTGTCACTAAACCCTCTTTTCCTCCACGTTTTTTAAAATTAAATATCTCCTAAACGGTAAGTCAAAAAATCACAAAAATTGTACCATAAAAATCAACGTTTTATTCTCTTCGATTAGAGATGTGACAAGGTATACTTTCGAAGAACTTTTTTTTCGTTTTTATGTGGGTTTTGAAAACGACTAACACATGTGTAACCAGCTAGTAACACATGTGATACCAGCAAGTAACACACGTGATACTAGCTAGTAACACATGTGTTACTAATTTTGTACAATTTGTAAAACCAAAAAAAAAATCATCGAAAGTATACCTTGTGAGACGGCAAAGCGAAGAGAAAATAATGCTGATTTTTATGGTGTAATTTTTATAATTTTTTGACTTACCGTTTGTGATATATTTGATTTTAAAAAACGTGGGGGAAAATGAATTTTGTGACACGTCGCACATTCTTATTGGTTCCTTCATTCTCACCAAATTTTTTATTTTCATTTGAACCTCACTCTAATATTATATTGATTAATTTACTTGATGTTATACTAATTTATGAGCATTAATATATAAGTTAATCTTAAATTAAAAGATAAATACGTCCCAATAATTTATTGTTGATCTTTTTCACATCTTAAACTTAACAATAACATTAATATTAATATGCATGTTAACCTAAAAAATTCAACATTTCAAACCTTAATAGAATATAAAAAACAATATAACTTTTACACTTTATAAAAACAACATAACCTTTAAATTTTTTAATAAATACTTAAAAAAAATTTTGTATTTGTGTAATAGTTTTTATAATATTCTATATGTAGTAATTGATACAAGTCTATAAATTTACTAGTAGTTTTTATTTACCATGGATAATGAATTTTTGATATATTCATTTATTACCTTGTTACCTTTTATAATTTACATTATATTTATATTAAAATAATTCTGTCATTTGTTTTTAAAATTTTATGAATCTAAGAATGTCAATTTAGCATTTCAATATATCGTCATATATAACTTATTTTTTGATGTTCTTGGCAACAACTTTATCTTCTAATTCTTTAGTAATTATATGTCAATAAATCACATATCAATTATGAAGATAATTTACACATAAACTGGAAAAATCAACATTAACATAGCTGAACACGGGTTGTGTATCGCACAATCCAAGTATTTACCAGTATAATTGTAAATAAGGTTTGAAATTCACATGTGATTACAAATATAATAACATGTGAAAACTACTTTGATGTTTAACCACACATATATTGGTATATAATCAAATGTTATTTAGAGCGGAGTTTGAGATTCGTATGTGATTGGTAGTTAAGTAGTTACTGGAAAAAGTATTATTACATGTGATTCAGGATGTGTTTTGGCAAGGGTCTTTTGAGTACTTCTAGAGACTTGAATTTGTTACGTTTAATAAGATCTAACTCGATAGTTTTGTTTGATAACACAACAAAATGGAACTTGTTGAAGAAAAATTCACCACAAGCCCTTAAAAAATAGCTTCTTGAAGTAGCTTTTGGAACACAAGCCGCACCTCTAGCCATCAGCTCTAGCTACAATCTCAACTTCAGCCAATTGTTGTCAAACTCACCCTAAACTCGATGTTTATTCACATGTATAGTTATAACTGAGGTTGTAAATGAGTCGAGCTATTCACGAGTTACTCAAGCTCAAATCGTTAAAAGTTTTAATCGAGTCGAGCTTAAACAAGTCCTAGCTTGAGCTTCTTATACGTAGTTCAAACAAACTCGCAACTCACAAGCCTAAACGAGCCTTTCATCTATATACATCAATTAGTCTTATATAATAATATAGTATATGAGATAACAATGACTATACATATAATACTTAAAATAACCATTTGGGCAATACTCAAGTAGTATCGCAACCACAAATGCCCAGAGTCCACATATATGACCGACAAGTCATTAGTTCGAATCCGTGTCTTAGCATATGTGGATGATTTGTGGACATGTGATTTACTCGGCGTTGATGCTTCTTGCGGGTGGAAAATATGCATACCATTTAAATATGATAAGGGGGTTAGTGGTACCTTTCAGTTACCCTTTTTGTTTTATATTTAAAGTAATAATAGTAAAGCTTATTATATGTATTTAAAATTACAAGGAAAATGATTAAATATTGTAGAAAAATAAAATACTAATAAAATAAATAAAATCATATAATAAAATAAACGAGCTTGAGCTGAGCTTGAACTTAATATATTAGACTCGATACGAACCAAACTCGATCTCTTTAAATTTTAAACTAGCAAAGCTTGAGCATAGTTGAGCTTAGACTTAGCTCGTTTACACCTGTAATATTAATAAGTTTATTAATAATAATTATTATAAAGTATACACATTGCTAATAATTAAATTTGGATTAAAAAATGATGTTTTTAATACACGTGATGGAATAGGAAAGATACATCTATCTAACAAATATTAATTATTATAATTATAATTATATTATCATTATTTCATTATATCTCTTCTCTTCTCTTCTTAAAATAAGAAGAACAACATGACTTAGAATTAGGACACATATACACTTATAATCTTGCCATGGGTCCATCACACAAAAATAAATAAAAAATTAACATTTCAATATTAAATTATATTACTTATATATAAAATGAAATTAACAATCTATAATTATCATTTTTCTTTAAAATAAAAGGCAAAACATAACTCATTTCATTCTACTAATATTTTTTTCTTTCTAAATCTATTAGTTTTACAATAATATTCATTTTGTGTACTAATCACTTGCTTATTAATTTATTAAGTATGAACCATCTCTAAGCATTTCACATCAACTATCATATGCTTAGGATATCAGTTATTACTTACAAACTAAAAATGAAACAACTATATGACAAGTCTTATATTTATTAAAAACAAAAAAAAGTGTTACCATTCCTATTTTACATATACTTAACTTCTGGATAATCAAATAACAAAGAAAACTCAATCTATAAGAAGTGTCATCTTTAAACTCTGAATTATATATTAATATTTATTTGATAAGTATAATTAATTGTCAATAGTAAATTTTTATGTAATTTAATCGACATGTATAGATAATACTCAATTTGATAGCATTCATCATTTATAATCATAATTATTTTAAATACTTTCATTATCTTGTAATTATGGTTCACTTTTACAAAATCAACCTAAAGAATACATGCTAAATAAAGAAATGGAACACTTCAATAACAAGATTTGGTCAAATTCAAATTAGTCTACTTCTCAGAATTCTCTCTTTAAATTTTGATTCCTTCGTAACAACTTCATTTCATCGATCTTTCAAATAGTCGACTTCATAGGCCGTGCGTACGCAAGGCCTACTAACTACCTAGTATCTTCAGTTATATTATAAAAAGACTACTTCTCCTAATATTTAGACACCTATGCATCTTAACTCTTGACATAAAATATAGTTATTTTTTTATCCTAATTGTTAAGAAAATAAACACATTATATTTTTATCTTTTAATCTTAGATTATGTAACATATTTTTAACCTTAATATACACATAAGAAAGATATTAACACCTTACAAAGAAACATTAGCACACTTTAATTTTAAACATAAACTCTTTTGTTAAAAAGGTTATAAAGAAATCTTAATATTCTTTGTAGTATACTAATCTTAATTCTTGTTTTTTAATTAATAATAAAAATTTTAAATCTTTAATTAATATAAAAAAAGAACATGATCATTTCAAATTTCCTAATAAGTTGACACATATGCATAAGAAATTTTAATTTAAAATTATTAATATATATATATATATATATATATATATATATATATATATATATATATATATATATATATATATTATTTTATTACTTAAGAAATCAATTTACTAACATGTTTTTCTTTAGTAACACATTAGAAATCTTGATTGATTTGTAATTTAAAAGTGTTAGAATATTTATTTTGATTATTTGAAGATGGTTACTATACTTGAATGAAGTTCATGTTTTAATAAGTATATAATACATTTTCTTATCTCTATTAGTATATATATCAAATCAAATCAAAAAGTTCATTCGCATTTCTAAGTAGGTTGAATATGTAAGAATGCTTTTTCATCATACCAATTGTAGTGGTACTTTCTCATCAAAATGTTTATAGTTAAATAATGTTTTAAATATCTTAAATGATAAACAATTTCCCAAAAGTGAAATATTATTATTCATATAATCATATCGAAAATTGTAGAATTGTTATATCAACAAATTAAATATTATAGTTAATATTATAGTTACATTGAAAGTGTTGTGCAACAAAATAGTATAAGAGATTACACTATGAATATGTTTTTCATTTCAATTAAGCTTCCAGTTTCAAAATTATATATATATATATATATATATATATATATATATATATATATATATATATATATATATCATTTTTGAGTGTTTGGATGCACGTTTTTTATTCGTATTCCTACGCAGTTAAAAGAGAAATTGTATATATATATATATATATATATATATATATATAGTGAGAGGATCCAGAGGAAACACTTTTTTTGGGGAATTGTAATATTCATCACGATGCATTTTAATTTTCGCCAATACAAATGCCAAAAAATAAAAAGTGAAAATTAATAAATGTTGACCAGAATCGATGCTATGAATGTTAAGCTTCCTTAATAAATTCTTTTTGTAGGCTATAACATCAATTGATGAATTTTATATCCAAAATCGTTAACATTCGTCGTGGTGAATGTTAACTTAACATTCATCACTATGAATGTTAAAATTAAATTAATGTTACTTTTTTAACATTAACCACGTTGAATATTAAAGTTTTATTAAATAAATATTCACAAACTAATGTTATGACTTAAATTTGAATTTCATCTGTGAATATATTCTTCATAGTATCGATTTTGATTACTATATACAAGTAAAATTAATTTTATCTTTGATATTTGTATTGGCGAAGTTAAGATGCTCCGTGATGAATATTACACTTCCCTCCTTCCCCAAAAAAAATGCTTCCCTCTTAAACCCTCCCCTATATATATATACGTATGTATATATACGTATATATATATTGTATGTATCGCAAAAATTAACACGGAACATTTTAAGCATGGACTTTGCATCGCGGAGCCCTTAAATATTTACTAGTACAACAAATAAAACTTTGAATGGCAGTACTTACGATATTAAAGTTGCAACCAACGGGTTTTCCAAAGATTTTTGAGTGACACATTTCCCCTTTCTCAGCATAGACGAATTGTAATGAATTGATCTGGTTTTGTTGATGTGAAATTAAAATTTGCACGATTTCGTTCTTTCCACCTTCATCCCAAGTCTGTCCGTTGTATGCGTTTTTACCCAACTTTAACATTTTTTCCTCTGTGACTATAACCTATCATGAAGAATGAAAAAAATAAATTATATTCTTATTTTATGACATTTGTCCTATAAAGTTATAGGAATTCAAAAGTATATCGTCTCCGATTTTCTAAAAGATTATGTTCTGTACATGAAAATTTTTACTGTTGAAGTGCATAATTTTACATTTTTCTAAATATAATCTTAAAATATCATATATATTAGTGTTAAAAATAGAAATTTCATATATATTCACATATTTAATTTAGGTTTAAGTGTTTGTAAATGTAATTAACTAAGGTCTGATATTCATAGTGTGTATCTAACTACTCGAACACATTGTATGTATAAAACTTGTAATTTATTTCCATTGTTTGTAATTCGGTCACATGTCAACTTAATTGTAAAGATGCCACGTGACAACTTATATAGATAACACATCACCAAAATACATATAATGTCAATAAATAACAAGTTTTATACATACAACGTATGCCGAATCGAGTAGTTAGATACACCTTATGAATATCACACTTTGGTTAAGTACATTTACAAACTCTTATTATCACTATTATAATAATTAAAAAATCTCAAAAATACTTAATAATTATTATCACTAATACTATTATCACACATTGGTTATTTACATTTACAAATACTTATTATCACTAACTACTCAGACGCACCGTATGTATAAAACTTGTTATTTATTGTCATAGTATGCGTTTATGATATGTATAAAAAGTAGAGGTGGCAAAATGAATGGGTCGGGTCGGATCGGGTCACGGGTCTAGATGGGTTTGGGTCTAAATGGGTCCGGGTCTAGATGGGTCATTTAGAAGGATGGGTCTAAACGGGTCCGGGTCAAATGGGTCTCGGGTCGGGTCGGGTCATCGGGTTCACCAAATTTTTTTTTTTATTTGAGTGAAAAATGAAAAAAATGAAATGAGGTGAAAAAAAAAAAAATTTTACCCGCTAGACCCGTCTAAACCCGTTGGTTAATTGTTACATAATTAGAGGTTATATTGAAAAACTCATTTAGACCCATCCAAAAAATGGGAAGGAGACCCAACAAACCCACCCCCTTCTAAAAATTAACCAAATTGACCCAAAATTAACCAATGGGTCTAAAATTGCCACCTCTAATAAAAAGAAGTAAATACAAAACTGAATTGATGAGTAAATAAATAAACTTTATAATACTTAAAAAATATTTAATTTCACTAAATATAGTTTATCGTGTTTCATAGGGCACGATACACGTTAACAAAACTCAATAATGCTATATAATATAAAAGCATATATATATATATATATATATATATATATATATATATATATATATAATATATAATATAATTAATAGAGTAAAAGTTAATGTCGTCTTCTCGTTATTGATGCTTTTTAAAAGGTGTAAGCTTTATCACTTTATAAAGTAGAATGAATGATTATGCGTATGGTTTGAAGATGCTTTTTACAAGGTATGAATTCATGCGAATATGAGACTTTATTCGAAAATCAAACATCAATCAATCGAAAATCAAACATATAAATTCGGACCAAACACACCCTATGACAAGAAGGAATGATGATGGTTATCTGAAAAATTGTTACGGTATGAAATGCAAAGTCAGAAAACATATCTTACTTACTTGAAAATCTATGAGACTATGAGAGGATGTTTGGAATTGCATTAATAAAATAGCTTTTGCGTTAATTCAAAACGCATGTCTATGCTTGCTTCCTTAAACTTCGTTTTCAAAGCATATATAATCCTTTTATTTACATATTGCAAACACAATAATCATATCATCACCTTCGAATCGTAATCCCAAACACGCGCGCGCACACACACACTCTAGACTAACAAAAAATAATCCAATTTCTCCCTTTATAACAATGAATTATGAATTATCATATATAGGCAGTCGTATATATTTCCAACAAACACGATTTATAATATTTCTTTGGTATTCAAGGGAAACAAATAGAAGCTATTTCTATAAATTAATGATATACTATATAACTATATATATATATATATATATATATATATATATATATATATATGTGTGTGTGTGTGTGTGTGGCAATCAAAGAGCATTTTGAACAAAAAAATTTATAAAATAAAAACGGCAAATATAACTTAGTAACTTAGTATCATATTTACGGAGATCTTATGAACATTTGCAAATATCGAAGATATTAAACTTTACCTGAAGAAATATGATATCCAGACGACAGACGGTTGATTGTGAATTTGTGACAGAGTGGTAGAGACAAGAGTTGCAAGTCAAAATGGATTATGTGCGAATATAGGTAGTGTAGAAATTTACAGAAATGGTCCCTGAATTAAAACAATACTTACAAGTTTCGTTTCCTTTTAGATGGCTATTCTTAGTGGGTGTGTTTGGCAATCTCATTTCAGGGGATTGTTGAGATTCTAGGAGATTGAGATTCTAATTTTAAGAAACTCAATTCCTTATAATATTACAATCCTTATTTGGCACAAAAATAAGAGTAGGTATTCTTCAAAAATTATTCTCTTCAAAAATAATCTTTTCAAACTAGCTTCTCATTAGAGTCCTCATCTCCTACTTATTGAATTACTGTATTACCCTTCTTTGAAGTATTAAAAAGTTATGGGTGGTGATTTGTACACCATCAAAATTTGGTCATACACCACTAATATGCATCACCTTATTATATACTGTACAACACCTTAAAGCAAAATTAGTGTTGTATGGCAAAATTTTGGTGGTGTACAAATCACCACCCAAAAGTTATAGTCATAAAATGTCATGTCTATTTATGTCATTATACATTTATAAGCTCTAGTCACAACTAATTTGCCAAACACTTCTAAAAACTAAAATCTCCAGCTCCATCCCTAACATAATAACTCCAGCTCCGGCTTCAAGATTCCATCTCCATTTACATCTCAAGTTCGAACTCTGTCTAGTTTTGCCAAACACACCCTTATATTGACTTATGTTTCAAAATAGTCCCTGAACTATAAGAACGCTTGCAAGGTTTGTTCCTTTTACTTGTCTATTACTATATTTTTATAGATAAAAATGTTATCCGAGCCATTGGTTCTTGTTCATGGATAACGGGATTATTATACCTTATTATCAATTCATGGACTAAAATCATGAGAAAATGGAGGGATATTTATTGAGAAAGTGAGAGTCTTTTTTAAAATTGAGATGTTCATGATAATTGGTAACAATGTAACATAGTCTTTTAATCCCACTTAGAAATAAGTAATGTTGTGGTGGATGTATGTATAGATTAAAAAATATGTGATGATTAATAATAGAGTTGATTTTAGATCAGAGGAGAACACATGTTAGGGAGGGCAAGGAGGGCAAGAAAATCTGGACCATCCATTCCCTTTATCAATGGTCCAGATCAAGTCATGTCATTTGAGGTCTATTTTGCAATTGTTATTGGGCGGAGGGACTAAAATGCAAATTTCATTAAATTAGATGAAAGGGGCAGATTTTTTGTCACCCTCTCTCTCTCACTTTTCTAAAAAAAACACACACACATATGCTCTGTAACTTCTTCTATTTTCCTCTCTACAAAACATACACACAAACAAACCACCACCTCCTTAATCGTTCCACCGCTAATCCGCCACCATCACGCTCCGTCGCTGCTCCACCGTGCTCCGCCGCGATCCGCCGCCGCTCCACCACGCTCCGCCGCCACCACCATCGTCTTCATGATCGGAGAAAATATGCGGAGAAACGATGGCGTATTTTGTGGCCGGAGAGTTTGAGATGCAAATTACCACCGTTAGTGAACCGGCCTCCACCGAACGTAACTAACCGTGATGTTTCTCCATCTACTTCGCCGCTCCACGCCACCACCGCCTCTCCACCGCCACCACCACTTTCGTCATCATCTTAACAACACCACTACTGTAACACCTGCTAAATTAGGATAATTATTTATGCCTAATTGATTGTAACTAGTTGTAATTAGTATGTAATAGGACTAATTACAGGCTCTATTTGTATATATATAAGTTGAATTATATATATATGTGTGTTTTTACGCGATTTGGATAAATCGTACTAATTAACCGGACGGAGTCCGACACAATTATTTTGACGTTGGTGACAGAAACTTACCTAAATAATGAGAACGTATTTATTATATAAAATACACAGCGAACAAACATTATTTATAATACCGCGACGACAATTTAAATAATTTAACGAATATGTATTAAACGCGAGTTAAAAATTTTAATACTTCGACAAATGTTTTTATAATTAATTTCAAGGTATTTCATTAAAATATTCCCGTCATCTTTTAAAAATATAACCGCTTGATTTAACGCCTAAACGATGGAGAAAACGAACACCGCACGGAGCGCGGCGCGTGGACTGAAAAATGGGGGCTTTCACCAAAACCCCCATTCTTCCTCCCTTTTTCCTCATTCAACACACACTCTCTCTCTCTCCTCCTCTTTTCTTTCTTTTTCTCTCAAACACCACCACCCAAAAACCTCACTAAATCGACAAATAAACATACTAAACGACGCCGGATCATACCACCTCTTTAGAGAAAAACGTTCACCACTTCGCGATCTACAATCCTATCTTTCCGGAATTTCATTTCGGCAAATCGTAAGTTCCCGACAAAACCCGAAACTCTCCGTTTTTACTCATTTTTACGTTTTTATGGTTTATATATGCTTAAAATGTCCAAATATGGGTTGGGTAAAAGAATTGGACCTAACGGAAGTTTTTCGACCGATTTTCCGGCCACCAAATTCCGATCAGACCGCTACGTCGCAGAGACGCTGGACTATCTGCGACGTAGCTCAAAACGTCGCATTACACCTCACAACGTCGCATTTAGCGACGTCGCGGCCTACGTCGCACAAAAATCCCAACGTCGCACTAGCGACGCAGCCTATTACGTCGCATTAACTTGCGGACGTCGCACATAGCGACGTAGACTTTTACGTCGCAAACCGAACCTACGTCGCATTGAATTGCGAAGGTCGCATCATGCGACGTACCTCCCTACGTCGCATCCTACGTCGCATGCTACGTCGCATGCTACGTCGCACAAACCAGACCCTTGAAAAGTCAGATTTTACTAAGTGTCGAACTTACACAACTTCAAATACTTATGTCATACGACTTAACAAACATCATAGAACATACTTTCTATCACAATTACACTAAATTGCGTTATAAATGACAACACTTTGAATCATTATTACAAACCGTCACCAACGGGCCATATTTGTTTTCAAACTACAAACGGATTACTAAACAAACACTTGGACATAATGAGTTGTGTAAACAACTAGCCTAGATGGTCTTGCGAGACATCTACTTACTTAACTTTATATGTTTAGGCATTTGAAGGTTACGGGTTCGGAGAACCTACGGTTGATATTATTTACTCGTTTATTGATATAAACGTACTTGCAAAGACTCAGGTGAGTCTTACGGCCCCACTTTTACTGTTTTAACTTATTGGGGGAGATACATGCTACTGATTTTCTTGAACACTAGTACTAAACTGTTTACTATACCAAACGGAATTGCATGAGTTACTTACTATTTACTGAAGTCTCTCCATCATATATCGTTAGTTATGTACTTAAGCGCGAACAGTAGTTAATGGATCCATTAGGGAAATGACCCTCCCCACCCGGGGCAGTAGCGCTGCCACGTACCGATTTACACGTATAAACGGGTGACAACTTATTCGTTACTGATGCTTGCTCACTTACGAGCATGTCACGGGAGCAAACATATTATTTACGGGTTAAGCTTCGATTATGAGCCTCATGGCAACGGTATAAACTTATTTATTTACATTTGCTGGATTGCAAATACGGATTTTACGATTGCTGAATTGCAATGGCTGATTTTACGCCTACGGGCACTACTAATGAAATCTCGTGTTCAAAGCCGATATTATTTACAAACCTGTGAGATTCACCAACCTTTTTGGTTGACACTTTTTAGCATGTTTTCTCAGGTACCCGGATGGAGTAGGATTACTCCAGGATTTTAGCTAGAGTCGCATGATTTCAACACAACTGCATTAACGGAGATTCTTAGCATTATCTTTTGTATATTACGATTATGTAATAGAATCTCCATCTATACGCGTGGACTCTAGGGGAAACTATATTTTGTATACGAAAACACTAAGTTTTCAAACATTATATCTATGGAATGTAACTAATTTACAAAACGTCTCATTTAGAGGTCGTTTGCTGTATATCTTGTGCTTTGTATATTGATTAGTAACACCCAAGTATGCTTCCGCAAAACAGTGAATTTCGGGGGTGTTACAGATTGGTATCAGAGCCTAAGGTTATAGTGAACTAGGTTGCATTTAGTGGGCCTAGACTATGACCATTAGGCAGTATTTCCTTATTAGACATGATTGGTTCAGGAATTACATCATACGACTTTAATTTAACATAGCTTGATCAACTATGTACAATTAAGGGAAGATGATGTGAGGTCTGAAATGGCTATGTCGAACAGGAATGCGTTAGTTGACTCTGACCACGAGGGAACCGAGACTCTTACTTGTTATGTGCTAGACATACACTAGGCTATTATGTGATATACGAGTATATACATACATAGGCCTCACTCACTGACTATACTACTAGGCTATTATATATTGAATATATATATGAATAGGCCTCGCACGTAAACACACTCGCTATAGAGATAGCCGACGTTTCTCTGGTGACACTTACGAATTTCTCTCGGCGGTTTGCACCGACCATGACAGACTTGATTACCGTCACACCACCTTGTGGCGCACTCTAATGATTTTATGAAAATCACATCTAACACCCGGAAGCAACGTACTTCCAAGGACTAAAATCCTCTCTCTGTCATTTCTATAGAACTCAAAGACGCGAATTCCCAAATGGACGACTACGTGTCTGATAGTGACCAGGTCCACGAGGAACAAATCCAGTACACGTATCTCGATGAGGACATCGTACCAGAAGAAGAAATCATGCTGGAGGGAAACGAAAATCAGAATTTCGAAATGACTGGCATCGACATAGAAGAATATGAAAGAGTGCGAGATCAGGCCGTGGGACTAGACGGCCGAAATTGGGCACTTAAGCGTAAGTGCATAGACTATGAACAAAGATTGAGAATCTCAAACCGATCTGTCCCTACACGAATCAAAGATAAGATCCGTTACTGGAAGAAAGTGGCCACCAACATAACCCGTAGGACCAAAACATGGATCAAACGTTTGAGCAGGAAATCAACGGAGGAGACTAGGTACCGCTCCACGACTCAAAGATACAGGGACATGCTCGAGGCACGCTACCACCCACACGACCTGAACCTGGAGTCGGAAGACGAATCTGAAAGCCAGGAACCGTAACTAAGAATGAACCAATCGACTAGCAAACTGTGGACCGCCTTGTCACGCTAATGGAACCAATTAATCTACATTAAGATTTGTGTAGTTTTTGTCTGTAATCTATCTCGTAATCTAGGGACTATCTAGCACTACTCTATAAACTAGTCGGATGTAACCATTCCCGACACCTTTTGTAATATCTCTGTAAGATGTAACTTTTGAACTCACTTTATCTATCAGATATCCTTTATTATCTCAACTCACATTAATTGTCATTTTCCATGTTGATGTTATGTATTACTGCTTTTATACATGTACATCTGTGACAATTACCAGCTCATACAAAATCTCATGTATCTTCATTTCTTTTATTGAAGAATCATGCCGCCAAAGACACGACCGTACACCGATGCCCAGATCACCTCCCTTATAACCCAGGCTGTTACTGAAGCCTTGGCTCGGAATACTCCACCAAACTCCTCGAGAAACAGCGATGCCGCTGAAACCACTACTGCTAAACCCTGTTCATACAAAGACTTTCAGAACTGCAAACCTCTAAACTTTGCAGGTACTGAGGGAGCTATCGGTCTAGTACGCTGGATCGAGAAAGTCGAGTCTGTATTTCTTATCTGCAACTGTGCGGAGGGAGATAAGTTTAAGTTCTCCGTTAGTATTTTTACTGACACCGCACTCACCTGGTGGAACACTTATGCCCAGACTGTGAGTGTTGCTACTGCTTACCAACTCCCGTGGGAGGAGTTGAAGAAGATGTTGAGGGGCGAGTATTGCCCCAGGGATGAATTGAAACAACTAGAAGTGGAATTCTGGAACCACAAGATGCAGGGTGATGATATCACCGGCTACACCAACCGTTTCCACCAACTGGCACTTCTGTGCCCAACCATGGTCGATCCTGAGTACAAGAGGATCGAGAAATTTGTTGATGGTCTTCCTGAGAGACTCCAAGATCTGGTAACTTCTTCCAAACCGGGTACAATTCAGAGCGCCATCCGTATGGCCCATGAACTAACGGCAAATTCTGTCCGCCGTGGTACAACTTCAACCCCATCTGCAAACAACAAACGCAAGTGGGAAGGTAACCCCAACTCATCCAACCAAACCTCCAACAAAAAGCCTGAGTACATTAAGGCTTATTCATCTGGAACTTCGGAGAAGAAAGGGTACAGCGGGAACAAGCCCTACTGTTCCAAATGCAGCCGCCATCATGACGGTTCTTGCCCTTGCTCCAACTGCAAACGGTTCGGGCATCTAGCCAAGGATTGTCGAACCAACATTCCCACCCCCAACACTAATGCACCAAAGGCCTGCTTTGGGTGCGGAAATACAGGGCATTTCAAGAAAGATTGCCCAAAACTGAAAAACAACAACAACCCTGCTCGCGGCAGATCATTCGTTATCAAGGCTGGGGAAGCCAGACAAGACCCGAACGTCGTGATGGGTACGTTCCTTCTCAACGACCTTACTGCTTCTGTGTTATTTGATACCGGTGCCGATAGAAGCTTCATTTCTGAGAAATTTAGCCCTTTACTTGATATTACTCCCACTGCCTTAGATGCTAAATACATTGTAGAATTAGCTAACGGCAAACTGATTGAAACTGATAGCATTATACATAACTGTACACTTAACCTCACGAACGAAACGTTTCCCATTGATTTAATCCCTGTCGAGATCGGCAGCTTCGATATTATTGTCGGTATGGATTGGTTATCCAAGCACCGAGCTGAAATCATCTGTCATGACAAACTCGTTCGCATACCTCTTGTCTCCGGTGGAACCTTAGTCCTACAAGGGGAGACCGGTAGACGGAATCTGAATATTGTATCCTGTCTGAAAACGAGAAAATACCTACGAAAAGGGTATCAAGCCATCCTCGCACATGTAACGGAGAAGAAGTCGGAGGAGAAGCGACTTGAGGATGTTCCGATCGTGCGGGATTTCCCGGAAGTCTTTCCTGAAGACTTGCCCGGACTTCCGCCACCTAGACAAGTTGAATTTCAAATCGAACTTGTGCCCGGAGCTGCACCCGTGGCACGAGCCCCTTATCGTTTAGCACCATCCGAAATGCAGGAGTTGTCTAACCAACTACAGGAACTCCTGGACAGAGGATTCATTCGACCAAGTTCCTCGCCTTGGGGAGCTCCGGTCTTATTCGTGAAAAAGAAAGATGGATCTTTCCGCATGTGTATCGACTACCGAGAGCTGAATAAGCTAACCATAAAGAATCGGTACCCACTTCCTAGAATCGATGACCTGTTTGACCAACTCCAGGGATCGAGTGTTTACTCAAAGATTGATCTACGGTCGGGTTGTCATCAACTCCGAGTCCGTGACAATGATATCCCAAAGACAGCTTTCCGAACTCGTTATGGGCATTACGAATTCCAAGTGATGCCATTCGGGTTGACCAACGCACCGGCCGTATTCATGGACCTTATGAATCGGGTGTGCAAACCATATCTTGACAAATTCGTCATTGTGTTCATCGATGATATTCTGATTTACTCTCGCAACGAGCAGGAACATGCTCAACATCTGAAAACCATTCTAGGACTTCTTAAACACGAAGAGTTATATGCCAAATTCTCTAAGTGTGAGTTCTGGATTCGAACCGTCCAATTCCTCGGGCACGTGATTGACAGCCAAGGAATTCATGTTGATCCCGCCAAGATTGAAGCAATCAAGGGCTGGGAGTCACCGACCACTCCAACCGAAGTGAGACAATTCTTAGGTCTTGCTGGTTACTACCGCCGATTCATCGAAAACTTTTCAAGAATAGCTGTTCCCCTAACCACACTGACTCAGAAAGATAAGAAGTTCGATTGGACTGATAAGCAAGAGTCAGCTTTCCAACTATTGAAAAACAAACTTTGCAGTGCACCAATCTTGTCCTTACCCGAAGGCACCGACGATTTCGTAGTTTACTGCGATGCCTCACACCAAGGACTTGGTTGTGTGTTGATGCAACGAGAAAAAGTCATTGCCTATGCCTCCCGACAACTAAAAATTCACGAGAAAAACTATACGACCCACGACCTCGAGTTAGGTGCTGTGGTCTTCGCATTGAAAATCTGGAGACATTATCTCTATGGTACGAAAAGCACTATCTTTACCGATCACAAAAGTCTCCAACACATATTCGATCAGAAAGATCTAAACATGAGACAACGTCGCTGGGTTGAGTTACTTAGTGACTACGACTGCGAGATCAAATACCATCCGGGCAAGGCTAACGTAGTGGCCGATGCCTTAAGCCGAAAAGAACGAGTGAAACCCCTTCGAGTCCGAGCACTTTCTATGACAATTCGTAACGAGCTTCCTGCTCAAATCCTTACCGCTCAACTTGAAGCACTCAACAATGAAAACTTGAAAAATGAAGCCTTGCGAGGCTTGGATAAACAGTTCGAAATCAAACCCGATGGAACTCGATACTTCTCTAACCGGGTGTGGTTACCCAAATTCGGAAACTTGCGAGATTTGGTGATGGCTGAAGCTCACAAATCTCGATACTCTATACATCCTGGATCTGACAAGATGTATCATGACGTCAAAGGGTTGTATTGGTGGCCTAACATGAAAGCTGACATCGCCTTGTACGTCAGTAAGTGCCTAACCTGTTCCAAAGTAAAGACCGAACACCAAAGACCCTCTGGGTTGCTTCAACAACCTGAAATTCCTCAATGGAAATGGGAACAGATTTCCATGGACTTCATTACCAAACTACCGAAAACTTCGAGTGGTTGCGATACCATTTGGGTGATCGTGGACCGTCTCACGAAATCTGCTCATTTTCTGGCCATCAAGGAAACCGACAAGATGGAGCGTCTGACTCGCATCTATGTCAAAGAAATCATCTCACGACACGGGGTACCTATCTCGATCATCTCGGATAGGGACAGCCGTTTTACTTCTAACTTTTGGCAATCGCTACAGAAATCTCTTGGTACTCGTCTGGATATGAGTACTGCTTATCACCCGCAAACCGATGGCCAAAGCGAGCGAACTATTCAAACACTGGAGGATATGCTACGAGCCTGCGTAGTCGACTTCGGTACTTCTTGGGAAAATCATTTACCGTTGTGCGAGTTCTCGTACAACAACAGTTATCATACCAGCATAAAGGCTGCACCCTTCGAGGCACTTTACGGGCGTAAGTGCCGATCACCCATCTATTGGACTGAGTTAGGAGATTCCCAACTCACGGGTCCAGAAATCATTCAAGAAACTACTGAGAAAATCGTTGGTATTCAAAACCGGCTGAAAGCCGCACGTGATCGTCAGAAAAGCTATGCTGACGTGAGACGCAAACACCTTGAGTTCCAGGTAGGAGACAAGGTACTTCTCAAAGTGGCACCGTGGAAAGGTGTTATTCGATTCGGGAAACGAGGCAAACTAAATCCTAGATATATCGGACCATTCGAAATCCTTGAAAGGATTGGTCCAGTGGCCTATCGCCTGCAACTTCCTGCTGAACTTAGCAGCGTACACAACACATTCCACATTTCTAACTTGAAGAAATGTCTGTCTGACGAGACGCTGATTATACCGCTCGACGAAATTCAAATCGATGATAAACTTCATTTTGTCGAGAAACCTATGGAAATCATGGACCGTGAGGTCAAGCAATTGAAACAGAGTCGTATTCCCATAGTAAAAGTCAGGTGGAATTCTAGGCGCGGCCCTGAGTTCACCTGGGAACGGGAAGACCAAATGCGACAGAAATATCCACATCTCTTCCCAGACAACGCACCGTCCGTGCACTCAAGATAATTTCGGGACGAAATTTCTTTAACAAGGGGAGAATGTAACACCTGCTAAATTAGGATAATTATTTATGCCTAATTGATTGTAACTAGTTGTAATTAGTATGTAATAGGACTAATTACAGGCTCTATTTGTATATATATAAGTTGAATTATATATATATGTGTGTTTTTACGCGATTTGGATAAATCGTACTAATTAACCGGACGGAGTCCGACACAATTATTTTGACGTTGGTGACAGAAACTTACCTAAATAATGAGAACGTATTTATTATATAAAATACACAGCGAACAAACATTATTTATAATACCGCGACGACAATTTAAATAATTTAACGAATATGTATTAAACGCGAGTTAAAAATTTTAATACTTCGACAAATGTTTTTATAATTAATTTCAAGGTATTTCATTAAAATATTCCCGTCATCTTTTAAAAATATAACCGCTTGATTTAACGCCTAAACGATGGAGAAAACGAACACCGCACGGAGCGCGGCGCGTGGACTGAAAAATGGGGGCTTTCACCAAAACCCCCATTCTTCCTCCCTTTTTCCTCATTCAACACACACTCTCTCTCTCTCCTCCTCTTTTCTTTCTTTTTCTCTCAAACACCACCACCCAAAAACCTCACTAAATCGACAAATAAACATACTAAACGACGCCGGATCATACCACCTCTTTAGAGAAAAACGTTCACCACTTCGCGATCTACAATCCTATCTTTCCGGAATTTCATTTCGGCAAATCGTAAGTTCCCGACAAAACCCGAAACTCTCCGTTTTTACTCATTTTTACGTTTTTATGGTTTATATATGCTTAAAATGTCCAAATATGGGTTGGGTAAAAGAATTGGACCTAACGGAAGTTTTTCGACCGATTTTCCGGCCACCAAATTCCGATCAGACCGCTACGTCGCAGAGACGCTGGACTATCTGCGACGTAGCTCAAAACGTCGCATTACACCTCACAACGTCGCATTTAGCGACGTCGCGGCCTACGTCGCACAAAAATCCCAACGTCGCACTAGCGACGCAGCCTATTACGTCGCATTAACTTGCGGACGTCGCACATAGCGACGTAGACTTTTACGTCGCAAACCGAACCTACGTCGCATTGAATTGCGAAGGTCGCATCATGCGACGTACCTCCCTACGTCGCATCCTACGTCGCATGCTACGTCGCATGCTACGTCGCACAAACCAGACCCTTGAAAAGTCAGATTTTACTAAGTGTCGAACTTACACAACTTCAAATACTTATGTCATACGACTTAACAAACATCATAGAACATACTTTCTATCACAATTACACTAAATTGCGTTATAAATGACAACACTTTGAATCATTATTACAAACCGTCACCAACGGGCCATATTTGTTTTCAAACTACAAACGGATTACTAAACAAACACTTGGACATAATGAGTTGTGTAAACAACTAGCCTAGATGGTCTTGCGAGACATCTACTTACTTAACTTTATATGTTTAGGCATTTGAAGGTTACGGGTTCGGAGAACCTACGGTTGATATTATTTACTCGTTTATTGATATAAACGTACTTGCAAAGACTCAGGTGAGTCTTACGGCCCCACTTTTACTGTTTTAACTTATTGGGGGAGATACATGCTACTGATTTTCTTGAACACTAGTACTAAACTGTTTACTATACCAAACGGAATTGCATGAGTTACTTACTATTTACTGAAGTCTCTCCATCATATATCGTTAGTTATGTACTTAAGCGCGAACAGTAGTTAATGGATCCATTAGGGAAATGACCCTCCCCACCCGGGGCAGTAGCGCTGCCACGTACCGATTTACACGTATAAACGGGTGACAACTTATTCGTTACTGATGCTTGCTCACTTACGAGCATGTCACGGGAGCAAACATATTATTTACGGGTTAAGCTTCGATTATGAGCCTCATGGCAACGGTATAAACTTATTTATTTACATTTGCTGGATTGCAAATACGGATTTTACGATTGCTGGATTGCAATGGCTGATTTTACGCCTACGGGCACTACTAATGAAATCTCGTGTTCAAAGCCGATATTATTTACAAACCTGTGAGATTCACCAACCTTTTTGGTTGACACTTTTTAGCATGTTTTCTCAGGTACCCGGATGGAGTAGGATTACTCCAGGATTTTAGCTAGAGTCGCATGATTTCAACACAACTGCATTAACGGAGATTCTTAGCATTATCTTTTGTATATTACGATTATGTAATAGAATCTCCATCTATACGCGTGGACTCTAGGGGAAACTATATTTTGTATACGAAAACACTAAGTTTTCAAACATTATATCTATGGAATGTAACTAATTTACAAAACGTCTCATTTAGAGGTCGTTTGCTGTATATCTTGTGCTTTGTATATTGATTAGTAACACCCAAGTATGCTTCCGCAAAACAGTGAATTTCGGGGGTGTTACAACTACTTTGTAAAAACTTTTCGATCTAAGATGAAATAGACCTTGAAATTCGTAGATCTAAGATGTAAAAAGTAGATCTGAAAAGTAGATCGGAAAAGTAGATCTACTTTTTAGATCTAGATCTACTTTTCAGATTTGGACAAAAAACGACTGCATCCTGCACTTTTATTGCTGCATCTTGCGAAACTACATCTTCCGTTCAATTTATGTATATTTGTAGTAGTAGTTATTTAGATCCATATCTACTTTTTAGATCTGAAAAAAAATCGATTTCATCTTTCATTTTTTCTGCTGCATCTTACGTTCAGTTAATGTATATTTGTAGTAGTACTTATTTATTGCATCTTATGAAATTGCTAATATTTTTTTACTGCATCTTGTATATTGTTACTTCATTTTATGTTGTTTTTAGATCTGAAAAAATCGATTGCATCCTCCATTTTTCTACTGCATCTTGCGTTACTGCATCTTACGTTCAATTAGTGTATATTTATAGTAGTACTTATTTAATATATATATATATATATATATATATATATATATATATATATATATATATATATATATATATATATATATATATATATATATATATATATATATATAAGTAGTTTTTTACTGCATCTTTGTATATTTTTACTGTATCTTATGTTGTTTTTTAGCTTTTTATGTGTTGAAATAAAAAAACTACTTATACTTATTTACTGCATCTTATGTAAATCTTGATTTTATTGTTGAATCTAAAAAATTAATATTACATGTTTTACTCCATCTTATATATTTTGTTACTGCATTGTTTTTAACTTTTTATGTGTTGAAATAAAAAAAGCTAGTTATATTTATTTTTACTGCATCTTGTATATTTTTACCGCATCTTATCTTTTTAAGCATTTTTGACAGAATCTTTAATATTAGAAGTTTTTTTATTGAATTTTTTTTTTGATATTTTTTGAATAATTTTTCGGGCAGTTTTTTCGGTCAGGTCCAAAACTTTGTTATAATTGCAAAATAGTCTCTGCCCTTCCTTCCCCCTCCCCCTTTTGTTCTCCTCTGAACCATTCCCAGTAGAGTTTGGTGGAATCTTTCTCTAAAAATAATTGTGGTGGATGGATGTAACGGAGTACATTATTACTCAAAAAATTAGATGATTAATAATAGAGTTTGGTGGAATCTATCTATAGACTACTAGCATAATACCCGCGCTATGCAGCGGATCACTATTTTTTTGTAAAGAGTGATTCAACGATAGTCATATATTATCTTTGTTATTCATTGTTGTTTCGTATGTAGAGCTCGAAATTCAGGATATGGTTGGTGAAAAGTGAAAAATATATGAAATTAATGAGATTATATTTCAAAATGAAAATATGATAAATTAATATAGAAATGTTGAATCTTGATTTTAAAAAGTTTCTAAAATTAAAATATTAAGATACTTTATATATTAGTATAGATAATTAAACAACTTTCTTAAATAATGCATACAAGTATAATGTATCACACAAATATGTCAAATAAATACTAAGTGTGAAATCCTAAAACCACTAGAACAAATATCGTTGAACTTTTTTTGCATAGACTTAACCAACTTGGTTATAAAGCCCATATATGAAAACCGAAAGGGAATGCATATTTTCCGATTATTGAAAATCCAGCACGTAGGTTCGCCACACAACGGAGAACTCGACACCACCACCATAAGAACTCGTCTTCTCCGGTACTAATTTCGGCAAAAAATCCAAAATCGAAAATCAGAAAACACAAAACAAAAACCAACATATAGCAATTGCAAATAAAAAATCGTTTTGTTCCCAAGCGAAATCATTTCGGTTCATTGACGAGTGGTTTTCTGCATTAGACATCGTGAACCCATTCAACCGATCTTATTATCTGGTAACGAACTCCGGCGAAGCCTCCAACAGAAAATAGAGACTCCTGCGTTTAAGCAAACAAAGTTGAACACAATCATTACGGTTCATTTTGTTTTGTTTTCAGATCCAAGGTTTTTGGATTCATTTTTCAATCACTGCTTCACGTGGCCGGACTCTACTAGTGAAACTACCAGAAAATGTAAAGTATTCGGAGCAGGGAGCGATTCATAGGCCGGAGCATGCTTTCCGTATTTTGCGATGTTATGGAAATTCATTTTTGTTGATTCATTTTTGTTGAACCGTACTTAAATTGAATTGATTATAATAATTCCATATTAACTAGTACATAACCCGCGCGATGCAGCGGTACAGTAACGAATAATCATTGTAAAATTAATTTGAAATATACGTCATATAGAAAACAAATAATAATAATATGAAGTACTATGACGAACAACAGTTAACAAAAAATTATAGAAAATTAAAAAGACTTGGAATCTCAATATTCATATTATTACGTGAAAAGAAAGCTGAGCATTCAATATATATAAATCACACTTTAAATAGAAAAATTCAAACACGCATGAAGAGATTTGTTTCACATTTTGTCAACAATGAAATTATCTGCAACAATTAAAAGATAGTTTAGTTTACGCCTTTACGGATAGTGAATATATATATATATATATATATATATATATATATATATATATATATATATATATATAATAAGAATTTTAAATTCCACATCGATAAACGTAATTTGCGAAATATCTCCATATCTAATTACAAAATGAAAGTTATGTAGATGATAATAGACAAATAATTGTACCTTATTCGTCATGCAAAACTTCTCGATATACCACGTTTGATGTGTAGACACCTTCACGATCAAACTCTTGGATGGGTTTCACTAATACTTTGGTGTTATCACGTGATACTCCTCTCGATAAAGCAACATAAAGTTGCCCATGTGAAATAAGTTTTTCATTAAGTTACATTCAGGGGCGGAGCCATGTAGAAGTTAGGGGTAGCACTTGCTACGGGTCCGTTTGTCATGCGAAGTGTAATTTTTATAGAAAATGTTGATTTTATTGCTATTGCTACGGGTCCAAACAAGATCTGCTACTGGTTTGATAAATGATTAGTCCATTTTATATGTTATTTATTCTAAAAAATACTAATTTCTAATAAAATCGTACATGTTCATGAAAAAATTATCTATTTAATACTATGAAAAAAATTGTGCTACGGGTCACTTGGATTTCTGGATCCGCCATTGGTTACATTTATCTATAACATGGTGTAAATGTTCTAATTATTTCTTCAATTTCAATGGTTGACAATATGTATTTACGGTATATGTACATTTGATAATCTGGGTGCAGATAAAGTTGGAACATATTTGTGAGATAAAGGTAGTATTTTACCTCCTCGTTGATAATCACATCAGTGTTTGCAGAAGTCGAACCAGTAAAAATAGTTGGCGTAGCAGTCGTATTAGATGAAGCATTAGCTTTAACCAATCCATTTGCATTAGCCAAACCATTAGCAAGAGGAGCAGTAGGAGCAGTTCGTTGGTTTAGTGAAGTAGCAGAGTAGTTTTTGTTTGAGGGATACATTTTTTTCTTTGTTTAATCTTATGTTGTGATTTGCTGTGGGTTCAGTTGGTTATATAGTGTTAGAGTTTGAGTTTTTTTTTTTTTTTGTATGTAGTGATTATGTTTTAAAAGAAAATTGTTTCCAAATTTTAGTGATTGGGTTGACTTCATGTATAAATGGAATGGTGATTGTATATATTTTAGGTCCGTATGTTAGCCAGACTATTAATTTTGCTTCATATATTTACCCTTTATGCCAGACTGTGAAATTAAATATATTGATTGATATATGATCGTATATTATAGATTTTAATAGAATTTAATAGCTCTTGATATGAGCAAGGGGTATTCTTGGGATTTTCCATCTTTAATATCAAATTCAGCCAATTGGTAGAAACCAATAATAAGGGAGTATAGATTATTAGTAGTTTATTGACCCGCGGGTTTGACGAAAAAAATTGTAAAATAATATACTTTAATAAGTAGAAATAAGTTTTCACTATCTATTAAATCATGAATAACTCACTATTATGTTTTTGTAGGCATTTTAGTGATGCATTTGGGTAACTTATCAACGTCAATTGGTAAACTATTTCAATATACCGATTTGTTTAAAAAGCAATGAGAAATTGATATAATCTTTAGTTTTTGTATCTTTTTATCATTATCAATCCTCTTTAAATTTTGCAATTGTTACCAAAATACAACTTTATAAGCAATTTGACATATACATGATGATTGTAATCTAATTGTTTAGATGGCTAACATTGAATAACTAGTGTAATATTCGGGCGGTGCCCCGGGAACACCATCTTTGTTGCATGAAATCGCATAGAAGCTTACTCAATTCATCTCTTACATGACACTAAAAGCTTTATAAATTCAAAGAAAAGAGGACTACACCAACATAAAATCAAATATCATCAATAACAACTACATTGAACCCTACAAAAATATGTTAACAGAAGAATCTATATTAATTAGAAATAGTCTATGCAGAACCTGCCTTAACGTTCATGACTGACCCTAACCACACCAAGAAATACATCACTTGCAGCAGACCTGCAACACTAGCATCTCACAAAATCAATTTAACATATACGAACCCAAGCAAGCAACAATATATATATATATATTACTACTTATCATTGACCCCAACCATACCCAATCATAAATTAGATTATGTGGAACTCTGCATAAGCAAGAATATCAAACTGATTTTGGATGATTGATTAAGTATTAGTTGGAAGTTGGAACACAAACATTCTTTAATGACATCTCTATATGCCCATGGAATGCATCAAAGATGCAAATATTGCTAAAGGCATTAAACCTATTCAGACCATATGAACTTATGTGTACCATAATGATAGATGGGTGATTATACGTTGGTTCTAATTTATCCCACAAATTCAGTGGTGTAGTAATTTCCAGTAAATTCTTGATACAAACTCACTATTTGATTAATTTTCCACTTATAGATGTAAACACCCATATTAGAATATCCATGCAACAATTAACAAACCGTAGCTACATGGGCAAGCCTTCACAATTGCAGGTACTCAGTGAACCAACTAACAAAGACTAACAAATTATCTATACTCAGAATTGCTATGTGAGCCACAAATTAGCAGTCAATAAGAATGAAATTTATCTTCAATCAGTAGCAAGCCTAAAATAATTGTCAAATTTGTCTCCCTATTACGTGAACTTTAGATATTTATCGATTAAAAGTTATTAAACCTCATGCACTTTTCATCAACATCCTTGATCCACATGTTAGTTAGAAGCATCTTCAAATTCTATCTATATCTATAACCCCTTATAAAGGGTTTACCCCCATTGGCTTATTGTTTAGAAAAAGGAATATCGAAAATTACTTATTTACCCTTGTTTAATAACCCTTTTATTCTTAGTAACTTTAAAATTTCAACATTTCTATGGTTAGAGTTTTTTTTAGGAAGTTGAATAAATGCTATTATTACACTATAAAACATATTGATATTTCATCTATTCGTTGAATTTAAAGATTGGTCGACATTACCTCTTACAATGCACTCAAGGTAACTATCGGATCACATCGAAAACCGCATGGAAACCTTAAGATCGTTAAATCTTAATCGACAACAATCATTCATTTTCATGTATCGCCGCCGCATTAATTGCGCGGGCACTGTACTAGTCTTAAATAAGAATTATGTTTAAAAGTAGCAAAAAACTGCAACCCGCCAACCCCTATCTGATATTGATGAAACTTACATAGGTGAAATTTATAATTATTAGCTATATTGTTGGGCTAATAGAGCCTCGTATATATAATAATAGTAACGCATAGTTAAAACACATAAGGATACAGCTACATAATATACAGACTCACTAACTGATTTTAATACAAAGATTAAAAAATCAAGAGTTTACCTGATGAATATCAAGTATTTGAAGCCTTAAAACCCCACTAAATTTGAGTTTCCATATTCTCCAATCATGCGCTATAAGGGGAAATGTCAAAGCTCATAGAAAATGAATGCCAAAAGAATCAAAACTTCCTAATACAAAATCAAATTAACCAACCTAGCTATAGTATCCTGAGTAATAGATTCCTTTAGGGGCATTTATAATGCAGATAAAAGAGGTTACAAATAGGATGCACATGTTTCAGACCAAGTTGAGGGTTGTTAAGTTGCTCTACATATATAAAGCAATTCTGCTGTCAATAAGGCAGTGTAAGCACATTCAGATTAGCATTAGAAACCCAAGGGAAACCAAGTCATTTCTTACAAAAAGAACTTGCATGTATATGAATAATAGAATCCAACCACTAACGATGAAGTATCTGAAGGTTGGTTCAGGCGGACCCGCAAACAATTTAATATTACCAGTTAAATTGTTTATTCTCGTTTATAAAAGGCATGCGCAAATTGTACGAGTGATATGCAAAGACTGAGTGATGAAAATAATAATTTTATTACCAGGAAATTCTTCAGCTGTAAAACGACGAGTTTAAGTAAACTTTCTGTCAACCAACTGCCAGCCAAAGATAAAAGATGTTATTAACTGTACAACAAAGAAGGGAACTTACCGAACCGATTTATAGACGCACAAGAAGATTACCTTTATTGTACGGCCTTGGCTCAAATCAAAAGCTTCCCATTCTCTTCACCAAAACTTAAACCGCTGCTCTATCATCCCTTATGACAGCCTATAACATAGTAAACCAAAATAAGGGAGAGAAAAAAAAAGATTGTGCAGACATAAGTTGGTACAAGTTACCAGAAACCCATGAATGACCAAAACAAACAGATAAAGACTTACAATGTAGTGTATGAGTAGGATGAATCACAAATGGGATAGGATGAAATACAAATAGGAGTCAAACACTCGATGACACTCATTGAAGCACTTATTAATCAGTCCTTTGATCCACTCATGTGTAATGTTTTTTCTAGTTTGATATGTGTTTTTATAAAATTATAGCCAAACAATGATGGTTTAGCTTACTAATATACGACAAACCCACAAATCATTATAATGACAAAAGGAAAAAAATTAGGGTAAATAATGGTTTAATCACCAAACTTTCAATTTTTTTTCGTTTTAACCCTTCAACTTTTTTTTTAATGTTTTAAGCCTTCAACTTACGGGTTGACCAATTTTTAATCCCTTCACTTTAATTGACCGTCGCTGTAGGGTTTTAGCGATGACATGTCGTCGCTGTAGGGTTTTAGCGACGCCATTTAGCGACGACATGTCGTCGCTAAATCTTTGGCTCCGGATACAAATGGCTTTTTCGTACGGTCAATTAAAGTGAAGGGATTAAAAATTGGTCAACCCGTAAGTTGAAGGCTTAAAACATTAAAAAAAAAGTTGAAGGGTTAAAACGAAAAAAAATTGAAAGTTTGGTGATTAAACCATTATTTACCCAAAAAATTATAATAAGTTTTCATTGGATGATGTTGCTGATGATAAACAGACAAGTGTATACACATATCTGTAAATTGTAACAATGTAACATGAAAATGCAATGACAGCATGAGACTTAACAACCATATGAATTCGTATACATGCATAATGATAATAACAAATCTCTTATTAAGCTATAGTCCTAGAATAACATATCCTTCCTCAAATGGAGATGTGTAATAAGGGATCTCAGATTGATAATTTGATTGCGTATTCTTTTCATATCCAGGCTATTACGAGTATTTGATAGGTAACTACTGAAATTCGATCTCAGATTGATAATCTGATTGCGTATTCTTTTCATATCCTGGCTATTACGAGTATTTGATAGGTAACTACTGAAATTCTTTTAAATTGATCATCTTATTGTATGTTAAGAATTATATAATTATACAAAATCATTAAAAAGCAAGTATTTTTGAGAGGTAGTCGGTCAATCAATTAACGAAACAACATGAAGATGAAACAAATTGATTTAATAATAATAATAATAATAATAATAATAATAATAATAATAATAATAATATGATAATGATAATGATAATGATAATGATAATAATAATAATAATAATAATAATAATAATAATAAGAAGAAGAAGAAGAAGAAGAATAAGGTTTGTTACCTCTGCTCTTCCATCAATGGATTCATCTTCTCCAATATTAGATTATGTTAGGGTTTATGTGATCTTCAAATTACGCCCTCTTCTTATCTCTGATAGAACTTATGGATCAGTAATAAGGAAAGTATGATGATTCTGTTATTATCGCCAATCGTTTGTTTGAGAACGGAAGAGAAATACATACGGTGGTTTTGCAAAAACTACTTCAAAAAACTGCTTCTATTAACTGAATGATATCCGGCTGATGATACATTAAACGGACACGATTAAAAGTCAATAAATTTTGGTGTACTTTGAACGGCCAGGATTGGAGGGTCAACATTAGCAGTTGACTTAGCTCTATCAATGTATAGGAAGAATGCGAAAACTAAACTATATGACATGAATTAAAATATTGCCGTTTCTTTTTGCACATGCTGGGCAAATTAAACCTACATACATATCCCTTTGCAGTTGTAATCTAATTTCATAAGTTATACGGAGTAGTTACATTATAAACTAATAGAAAAAACATTACAACAGTTAAAAAGCAATGATCATATACATGTTTCTTTACTTTAAAAGTGAGAATACTTGAGCATTCAATTTATGACAAAGACTATGAGATGCATACTCTTGAAAATGTATGTCAAAGGCATATCAAGTGTGAGTCGTACCTCCTCTCACATGTATACATTACTAAATTACTCTATATAAAGCACTCGGATCATGGTTAAAAGAGTTGAGAATTTGTTGATGAAACTGCAAAAATTAAGATAAGGGTAGTTTAAGAACTCGGGTGTTAGATATTATTACAGGTAACAGGCAATCATCTTTATCAAAAAGCAAATCATAATGCTAAACCAAATATTAAACTCACAAGTAGATCACAATAGTTCTATCAGTATGTTACATGAACTACAATTTTGCCAACCACGTAGATGACCCAACTGTTGCCACAACTACACCCAGCTTTTACTGAACCATTATAATAATGATTTTGACTCGGAAGCGTATATTTAAACATACAATACTTTAAAATGTCTATAAACTTTTTTCCAAATGCATTACACATGCATTATACAATAGTTTAGTTCTCATCAAACTAAAATACTGCAACACTGGTGTTATATAGCTCAAAACATGTCATTAGTTATCAAAGCCACATCAGAGTAATTAGCCTGTCAAACATTCCATCCCATTCCAAAGCTTCCTGCCCACCACAATATTCTCATACAATCATAACCTGCAGGAAGTAGAATGTGGGGATTAGCATAACGCTAAGTGAGTGAATAAATAAACGACAGCCTAACTTAGCATAACAACTCTATTTACATCAAAGCATCGTAAACACACAATATCACAGAGTATTTAGGGTTCTTGGGGAAACCTTCAGCCAAGAACACATAACTAATTTCAATGAGATAATATCTCAATACACAACATATCAATGAGGATCGATGGTTCTGGAGATACCATAATACCCGAGGATTCTCCAAGAACACTTATCATACATATCTGTATGGCCATAACGGACGAGACCGATAGTTTGGTACTAATCTCATACGACCTAATTTCCTATTAACGATAAGTACAAGAAAATTCCTGTCATCTTACAATAGTAACCAAACCCAACTAACACGTTGATATCGCTCATTTTGGTTATATAAATCTATCGCGATATCATTGTTTTGCGTATGCATTTGAGTAGATTTTGTGAACTTTCGGTACTTATTTTGTTTGGAAATCTATTTCAGGTCAAAAGTTGGAAACGCATACGATTTGGTGTGGAATTGGTGAAGTTTGGATCAAAAGTTGGCTGAGCTGGAAATCTGGTCTAGCCGATCGGCTTCATCATTAGCCGATCGGTTCCTATGCTATATCCGATCTGCTTAATTTAGCTGATCGGTTCAACTAGTTCATTTCCATCTCCGCAGCTTGCCCGTTTTGGAGCTTGAGTTCTTGAAGTGAAGAAGCCGATCGGCTGGAGCTCGCGAGCCGTTTGGCTGGTCATGAAGAGCCGATCGGCTGGACATGTTAAGCCGATCGGCTATGTTTGGATCTGAGTGAGAGGTATGGTGGTTGATGTGCTGTCCGATTCTGATTGGTTGGCATTTAATGCCAACCGTTTTTCCCATCCGTTTTTCAATAAAAAAATAATAATAAAAGATGAATTGGGGAGTGTTTGGATCGGTGGGGAGCTTCATATTCATCATCTTCATCTCATTTACTACCTTACCATTATTACACATTCTTCATTATCACTCACCCACATTTACTCTCTTCACCATCTCATTTACTCCACTTCACCCAACCAAAATCATCATTTTACTTCACATTTTCGCAAGGATCTAGTTAGGAATTTGTGAGGGAAACATCGAGCAAACATCATTTGGAACAATTGTGTAACAAATTTGGTATAATTTCGATTTAATCTAATTTCAAGTTATTTATGGATTTGTTTAGTGTTTATGATTTTTGCTTGATGATTGTGATTATGTGTGGCTAGTTACCTTTGTGTTTGCTTGGATGAAATAACTAGATGATTAGGGGTGTATATTTTGGATGTTAATTTATGCTTGAGTTTGTGAATCATCCATGGATTTGTATGTATTTATTTAGTTGTTGTTATGAACTTTCGGCATTTTAGCTAAACGATTATAGCGAATGTTCTTTGTTTAGTAAAAATACCTAAATAAGTTATTTGTCATTTGTGGATCAAAGCATTTGATGATTGTAACAACACTAGTTAAATATATACAAGTTAACGATTATAGCGAATGTTTGTCGTATGGATGATTTGCAAACTCACTAATCGTAATTTATGTTTAATCGGAGAACCTTATGTGATTGAGCTTTATCTCAAGAATTTAACCATTTGGTGATTTACTAATTGATATAGCGAACGTTTTCAACCTAGTAAATTGCTATTGATTATTTGTCTATGAATGATTGATCAAAATTGCGAATGTAATTTTGGAATGTGTCAAATGATTTAGCTAAGTTGTGTAAGTTTGTAACTATGGCAAACGTCTGTTACTTGATTAAATCATAGGTTTGTCAACTGAAATTGAACTTTAGGTCTCAGAGAACTTTGAGCTTAGGTTTGATGAATGTTACCATTTAGCATATGTCTTAACCGGTTATAATTCTACACCCCGAAATCACTAGTGAAATAGTCCAAGCAAGCATTGTTTTTAATATTTGAAAGTTTCCAATCAATCACTTTGACTCTTCAGAGTCCACCTGCCTAGATTAATTAAAGTTTGTAGTTTTAAGCAACGTGACAATTCGGTCACACAACCAACCACATTTTACTTTCTCTATTTAAATTGTTCACACTTACATTGATCATCCAATCTAGTTCCCTGTGTTCGAACCCGAACTTACCCAACTACACTACTATACGATAGGGTCCACTGCCCGGTTGTGTATTGGTCTAGCTCGGTACTTTCTTGTTCACTTTTCAACGATAAATTTTATAACTAGATTTAGCACATCAAGTTTTTAGCACATCAAGTTTTTGGCGCCGCTGAAGTTAATGTACATCCGGGTCGTGGTCATTCATCTCATTCTGGAGAGCCCGCGAATTGGAAGAGCTTTATGTCAAGATTCAACAATATGCAACTTGAGCAAGATCGAAGATGGGGAGAACAAGAAGAGTGGCAACGGGAGAATGTGGCTTTCAGGGACGAGTCTAGGTATGAGTGGGGAGTTAATCAATACCAAAATGATTGGCTAATTCACGACCATGAGCGAATGGGCCACCATGTGCCCGACCATGTGCCTATCCCGTATAATCACCCACCTCATTGGGGCGAGCCGGGGGGTGTCCTCCCTGCTCCTATTTATGATCGGGATGCTGCTTTAGTGGAGCTCCAGCGACATCAGGAGCATATGCACACATCTGATTACCACCAGCAGCAGCAGGATTGGGGTACTCCTTGGTCCTCAGCTCCATCCCAGCCTCACACTTGGACACCTCCTGAGCCCTTCAACTGGCAACAAGAGGCTCATCACCATTGGCTTTTTGGATCGCCATCACCTTATCAGCAGCAGTATCAGCAGGATGATCCCACCCAGGACCCGCCCCATGATGGGGGTTGGTAGTTGGGCATTGTTATTATTTATTCTGGGATTGTAAAACTCTAAACAATTTTTTTTATTCTGCGTTATTTTTCTTTTTGGTTCTTTGGATGATTAGCATTCACTGTATCATTTTTATTTTTATTTTATTATCATATGGGCTTGTGTTTGGTGTTTGTTTGTTTGTTGCCCATTTGTAGCATGCGGAGCTGGAGTGGATTTCTACAAGTCTATCATGAGCCAGCTCCTCCATTCTCACCTTCATGCAAAACCCCCGGGGAAGTTCTCGTTTCTTTTTACCCCAGCGCTTTTGCTTATTTATTGATTATATTTGCATTGGGGTCAATGCAAACCTTAAGTGTGGGGAGGTATTCACTTGAATTCCATTCCTAGTGAATTGTTGTTTCTTACCTTTCGTTAGGTTTGTGAAGTTTATTGGCTCTCCAATCGAACTTTACGAATCCCATTAACGGGCTATTGGTCACTTATTGGGTCTGTTATTGATCTTGGGTCCGATAGATTTTTGCAAATTCTAATGAAAGGCCGGGAAATGATAATTTGCTAGGGGTATGCTTGTCCTTAAAAGATTGATTGCTTTGAAAATCTTAAACTTTGAAAATTATTTAAAAGTGAGTTAATCTTCCCTCTTGCAACTTAACCTTTTGAGATGTGTCATAAAAAGCAACCTAATAGGGTGAATTGCATGACTAGCACGCTTGTAGCCTCCACTATGAAAAATTGTGAGAAATTTGAGCCTTATTGAGAAAAACACTTACCTTTAGTGTTTATATTGTTGATTGCTATGAGTGTGCCGGTGATTGTAGTTTGTTCTAGAACTTGCCTTAGTGATGCATTTCGAGACCGCTGTGGGATCACAGTAATGTGATATAGGTGGGGTCGAAGACGAGGAGGTATTCTTAGGAATTTTTGATCTTATTTTGCTTTAAAACCATTTATATCCAGTTAACACAGGTCGTTAGCACTCATTTTTAGTGCTAAGAAACCCCTAGAAAACTTCCACATTCAATCCACTAAATATTAGCCTTATTTTTGTGTAATCAATTCCCGAACCATCACTTTTCTTAGATGTTGCCTAGTTGGAACTTATGATGGATTTTACCAAAATGTAACTTAAATCGTTTTGAATTGGGATTCTAGTGTTAAATTCTATGATTGAGATTGGAAACAATTAAATGAGTAGAAGTTAGCTACTGAGCTTAAGGTTTATGGTTGGGTGATTGTGGTCAACTAAATGGCCTTTGGATTCCTGAATAAGTAGTTCCCGAGGGGTGTTCTACACCTAGCCACCAAAGGCCTTTATTCGGTCTAGGATGGTTGGTCCGAAAGTTCGTTACACAGGGTCCATAGAAAGTCATAGAGTGCAATTATTCCAATAAAATGTGAAAAATCAATTTGAGTTATTTGTATGCAATTGTTGAAGTATGAGTTATAAATGAGAACAAATAGTAATTCGAATTGATTTAGCACGAGAATCCTAAGTTTCATGACTGTCACGTGTTTAAACCATTAGGTAACATTTTCATACTTTTTCACGGGTCTTGACCACCACTTTTCACCAATTATTTTGTCTATCATACCCCTATTCCATAATTAGCCTACATTGTTACAACAAATGCTAGAATACCTCCTTTGAGATCTCACTTGGTGCTCACGCCAAGTCGGTGGAGATTTGATCCTTTTGCAAGCCTATGGTAACAACGCATCACGACTTGGCTTGATTGAGTGTTAAATTGCTTACTTCCTTACCTTGTAGTCTTATAGGTTGAGAGTGAGTGACTAAACACTTATCCTTATGTGAGGTGCTAGGTCGTGCATTCGGGCTTGACAAACCAAAACATCTCGAGTTTATAATGCTTATACATATGTTGCTAGCCTAATTGCTTTGGTAGTTAGTGTTAGTATTGTTTTGGTAAACTTGATCTTCGCTTATAATGTTGCAAGAGTGGTCTATGAAGTATTAAAATGATGATTTGCTTGAGGACAAGCAAAGTTCAAGTGTGGGGATATTTGATATCGCTCATTTTGGTTATATAAATCTATCGCGATATCATTGTTTTGCGTATGCATTTGAGTAGATTTTGTGAACTTTCGGTACTTATTTTGTTTGGAAATCTATTTCAGGTCAAAAGTTGGAAACGCATGCGATTTGGTGTGGAATTGGTGAAGTTTGGATCAAAAGTTGGCTGAGCTGGAAATCTGGTCTAGCTGATCGGCTTCATCATTAGCCGATCGGTTCCTATGCTATAGCCGATCTGCTTAATTTAGCTGATCGGTTCACCTAGTTCATTTTCATCTCCGCAGCTTGCCCGTTTTGGAGCTTGAGTTCTTGAAGTGAAGAAGCCGATCGGTTGGAGCTCGCGAGCCGTTTGGCTGGTCATGAAGAGCCGATCGGCTGGACATGTTAAGCCGATCGGCTATGTTTGGATCTGAGTGAGAGGTATGGTGGTTGATGTGCTGTCCGATTCTGATTGGTTGGCATTTAATGCCAACCGTTTTTCCCATCCGTTTTTCAATAAAAAAATAATAATAAAAGATGAATTGGGGAGTGTTTGGATCGGTGGGGAGCTTCATATTCATCATCTTCATCTCATTTACTACCTTACCATTATTACACCTTCTTCATTATCACTCACCCACATTTACTCTCTTCACCATCTCATTTACTCCGCTTCACCCAACCAAAATCATCATTTTACTTCACATTTTCGCAAGGATCTAGCTAGGAATTTGTGAGGGAAACATCGAGCAAACATCATTTGGAACAATTGTGTAACAAATTTGGTATAATTTCGATTTAATCTAATTTCAAGTTATTTATGGATTTGTTTAGTGTTTATGATTTTTGCTTGATGATTGTGATTATGTGTGGCTAGTTACCTTTGTGTTTGCTTGGATGAAATAACTAGATGATTAGGGGTGTATATTTTGGATGTTAATTTATGCTTGAGTTTGTGAATCATCCATGGATTTGTATGTATTTATTTAGTTGTTGTTACGAACTTTCGGCATTTTAGCTAAACGATTATAGCGAATGTTCTTTGTTTAGTAAAAATACCTAAATAAGTTATTTGTCATTTGTGGATCAAAGCATTTGATGATTGTAACAACACTAGTTAAATATATACAAGTTAACGATTATAGCGAATGTTTGTCGTATGGATGATTTGCAAACTCACTAATCGTAATTTATGTTTAATCGGAGAACCTTATGTGATTGAGCTTTATCTCAAGAATTTAACCATTTGGTGATTTACTAATTGATATAGCGAACGTTTTCAACCTAGTAAATTGCTATTGATTATTTGTCTATGAATGATTGATCAAAATTGCGAATGTAATTTTGGAATGTGTCAAATGATTTAGCTAAGTTGTGTAAGTTTTTAACTATGGCGAACGTCTGTTACTTGATTAAATCATAGGTTTGTCAACTGAAATTGAACTTTAGGTCTCAGAGAACTTTGAGCTTAGGTTTGATGAATGTTACCATTTAGCATATGTCTTAACCGGTTATAATTCTACACCCCGAAATCACTAGTGAAATAGTCCAAGCAAGCATTGTTTTTAATATTTGAAAGTTTCCAATCAATCACTTTGACTCTTCAGAGTTCACCTGCCTAGATTAATTAAAGTTTGTAGTTTTAAGCAACGTGACAATTCGGTCACACAACCAACCACATTTTACTTTCTCTATTTAAATTGTTCACACTTACATTGATCATCCAATCTAGTTCCCTGTGTTCGAACCCGAACTTACCCAACTACACTACTATACGATAGGGTCCACTGCCCGATTGTGTATTGGTCTAGCTCGGTACTTTCTTGTTCACTTTTCAACGATAAATTTTATAACTAGATTTAGCACATCAAACGTTGACCTCAATACCATGATGCCCGAAGGCCAAATATCAAGTGATCACATATTCACATCTTCCTCTAGTCAACATAACAGACTAAACAGTCTTTCAACAGTATTATCACTATTAAACCAAACTCATCATGGCAAATCAAAAGCAGTAATAATACGATTACCCGTTGTAACAAACCTGTTACAACTAAATCAAACTGAGGGTTATCGATCCACTCACCAACTACCTCAGTCGTCTACTCAGTAGTCTAATGTCACTGAGTCTTCTCCATATCTGAGAATACAACAGAACAACACAAGTCAGTTACTTGTCTCAAAATTTATACAACAACATCATTCCAATATGTTTACACCCATAACTCTCCACAATACTCAATTCATATAAGTTTACATGATCATCACAATCATCTATATTCAAACCATACTTATATGAATTCATATTGTGGTTTTCCACAACATGTTTAACAATTACCAAATGATAATACCACATGATACAACATGATATTTAACTCAATTATTCAATTCCTTAAATATCACTTAATCATGATCATAATTCAACCTTTTCAACTCTAGGTTAAGTTTTAACTACAAATCATGAATTAAACATCAACTAACAATTTTAACATAACTACAAACTTTAATTCATAAATTATCAACTAAACCCATAATTTTTTTCTTATGATCATACACCACTTCATTCATTTCTAAGTTAGGGTTTAACTAAACATCACGAATTAAGCCTTAACTAAGCTTTATATTATCACTACAAGCTTTAATTCTATACCAATCATCCTAATTTCATCAATTACTCAAAGCCCATTTTCATCACCAATCACATAATTCAAATTTCTCATTATGTAATTGAATTAGTGTTAATAACACTTTATACAACCCTAACTAACATCAATTTTACCATTTTAAAACCTTAATTTCGGATTAAAATCAATAATTAGCTAAAATCCCAAAACCCCCAAATTCTAGGTTATAGAACTTGAAGAACACATGATCATACCTTGTTTCTAATGATGATAGAAGCTTGAATTCGAGTTTAGCTACTTCAATTTGATGTTTCCTCATGTTCTGGATAATTGATTTAGGGTTTCTTGTATGTATGTGTGTATGTACAGGTACGTATGTATGTAGAGATAGGTTTTAGAATAAACCGACTCAAACAAGTGAGAGTATACTAGAAGTGTTTGAATTTCATTCCCCATACTTATCATTGTCGGGAACTTAAAAACCATTTACGGGGAAACACTATTTTATTTTACCGTCAACAATGTTAATTTAAAACAATTAACAATTTACTAATCACAATAAATTATTCGACTCTTTTCCTCATTTATTTTCAAATAACAAATGAAACTATTTTCTGACACTTTAAATAATAACTCACCGTCAGAAAATATTAAAATACTACTAGACCCACGGAGTGGGTGTTACAAATCTCTCCCCCTTAAAGAGATTTCGTCCTCGAAATCTGATCACACTTAGTTAATCTAGCGTAACATAATCACATATATTTATGTAGGTATCACTTACACACCACCAGTGTGTATTTCAACTGAATTCACATAAACATATACGTTGTGCCTTTAGCTCATTTCAGTACCAGCATAAGGTGTAGTAAAATCAACTATGTAATCACAATATACACATATCATACGTTACTCCCTTGAGCAACTTATATATATAGATATACTTTTTCGATTCTTTCCACATGCACATATCCAAATGTACATGATTCTATCTTTTCCCTCTGCACATATACTGTGCATATATCCTGTCTTTAATAATTTAACTGACCACTTACATAACCATTCATAACTAGCCATGTATACCATTTAGAACACACAATCACTTAACATAAGTGAAACACATAGTCATATGAACATTCTATTGTTACTTCAATAACACTAGTGGTAATGAATACCACTATATACACATTAGCAACACAAGTTTATCTCAACTCCTACTAGCAATTTAGCTAATCATCATGTATTTCTTTAGCTAACAATTTGCTAGAAATTTTCACTTTTGCAATTAGTTAATCACCACTTTACAACTTGCCATTATAAACATAATTGGGTTATATGAAACTCTTTACTCTGATGGAATCAAAATCATATAACCTGTCAACACATAAGAGTAAGCAGTATGTAGAGGTCAAATTCAATAGGTAAAACTGTTATCACATAATCAATTAGCATCCTACCATATCCAGTTGGATGCTAAATCAGCACCAGTTGATACCATGCTGCATTAGCATAAATCTTTCAACAACATAAGGTGCTGTCATTAGTCACATATTCAACAATATATCAACACATTGTTATTCGCATTCAACTAACCTCTACACTTGCTTAACTCATATATTAATCCGTACTAGTTGCAAGTTATCACATACACATTTCTTGCACAATAACTACCACATTACAACAATAATTAGTGGTTTACTAATCTTTCATTTCAGTCAGTCGTTGACTATTTCTCAATTATAGGTCAATATATCTAACCTGTTATTTTAAAACCACTTAACTTTATCTGGTACTTAGTAACCTCATAACTCCATATGAAATGACATAATATAAATACATTGGCCAGACGTCGTCATATTATGTCAGGTACACTTCATTTTCAAGTCACTTTATACCATCAATCTCCAAAGTGATTATCTTTTACTCTATTATATATCACAACAGAGATATCAAATTTTACACACATTTAACAACCTTTAACAGCAGGCATAGTTAAATATTAGATTACTGCACTATTTCACTTATCATTTTGAGTGTGCAACTAATCACATAATCATGTAGATATAGCTCTTTTCACTATTTCATTAGCACATATGTAATGTCCAACACAATTACATCAATCAACCTCTTTATTACCTAATTCAATGTCAATTACCAGTTACATCACTTAGTACTTATAGTACATTTAGTACTAAACACTTGTCAATACTATATGTAATATCCAACACATATTCATCAACCTATATGTCTTTAGTTGAATCACAATTGAGCATTTCATGTTCAATTATCACATAAATATAAGCTCATGTACTTGGTTTACAATTTCTTAAAATGCTCAATTCAAAATATTCTAATACTTTACATGATTCAAATACTTCATCATATTCAGCTAACACACATAATATGTTGGGTCAAAACTGTTTCAGGTCTGAGTTGAAGTTGTTGATGAAGACAGAGTATAAGTGATTAAAACTGTTTGTTTTGAAGGTTAAAACTGTCTTTACGAAGTTACAACTGATAGAAGAAAACTGACGAGAAGACAAGTGTTACAACTGATTGAAGATGGATTACAACTGATAGTTATGTGTCTGTAAGTAGTTAAAACTGCTTATGTATGTGTAACTGTTAGTTATATATGAAACAGTTAACACTGATTATATATTTGTACTTAGTCTTATATTACAATTGAAGCAGTTACCACTGAATGTGTAACAGTTAAAACTGTTTACTTCAGAATGGTAGTTACAACTGTTTATGATTTTGTGATAAGTATGAGTCGGTTATGGAAGTTATTTTATTCCATATTCGTAGGAGATTGTATAGGACTCTATATGTTATAAATAGATATCCTTTAGACCTAGATAGGTTAATGTTAATTGCACAGCTTCAAGGTTTTCTGTAACCCTAATACATCAAGTGTATTCATCTTATATCATTAATAAGATTGAAGCTTTCGGTATATTATTGTGTTCATCATATTAATTAATATTTGTTGATCTTCTTAATATTATTGAGTGTGATTCCGCAACTTCTCAATAATATATTCAAGGCTTATTACATAAGATTGTTTATTAAGTTAAACAGGGACTAACAAAGTGGTATCAGAGCTTGTGAAGCTTTGAAGATAGGAAGATCTGGGATTATTAGTATTAGTATTTGAGTTTTAGTTCAGATATTAAGTTTTGATTTCAATGGCGACTGAAGGTAATGAAGGAATTCAAGCTACAAAGATTCCAATGCTTAAACCTGATGAGTTTGACCTATGGAAGGTCAGAATCAGGCAATATATGCTTCTCACGGATTATCAGATGTGGGAAGTTGTTGTTAATGGTATTCCAGTAACGCTTGATGGTGATGGAGTAAAGCAACCAAGAGCACCACCAACATCTGAAGCAGAGAGGAAAATCAGATCTACTGAGTACAAGGCACTTAGTACTCTGTTGCTATCCATTCCGAATGAGCATCAGAGCAGATTTGATAATTGTGAAGATCCCAAGGTACTAATGGAGGCGATTGAGAAGAGGTTTTGTGGTAATGATAACACCAAAAAGAATAAAAGATCTCTGTTAAAGCAACAATTTGAAAATTTTAGCCATGTGAAAACTGAAACTCTAACTCAAACCTTTGATAGGTTTACTAAATTAGTTGGAGAATTGGAAAATCACAAGGTTAAGATTGATAAAGAAGATCTTAACAGAAAGTTCTTAAGATCATTAGGTGATGAATGGACAATCTATACTGTTGGATTGAGGCAGAGTTCAGACATTGAAGTTAAGGAACTAGAAGATATATACAATGATCTGAGGAACTTTGAGTCTGAGGTGGAAAGTAAGAAGCAAGCAACTGGATATAGTCATAATGCTGCTTTTATGTCTATGGCTGGAACAAAGGTAGAATCAAGTCAAATGGGTTCTACTTATGTTTCAGGGGGAGCAGGATCATCATCAAATAGTTCTAATGATCAGATATTAGAATCTTTCTTTGCAAGTAATGTGAATTCTTCACTTACTAATGAAGATCTGGAACAATTTGATGGTGATGATCTAGAGGAGATGGACATTAAGTGGCAAATTGCTTTGATTACTCAGAGAGCAAAAAGGTTCATGCAGAGGACTGGTAGAAACAACTTTGCATACAAGAGGAATGATGCTAATTGGTTTGATAAGAGCAAGATTGAGTGTTTCAACTGTCACAAGATGGGACACTTTGCCAGAGAATGCAGAAACCCTAGGCAAGAGCAGAATGGTAATGGTCAGAGATCTGGAAGCACTGGAACATAGACAAGAAACATTCCAATTCAGGGGGCTTCAGCAAATGCTTTGGTGTCTATGGATGGCTGTGGATGGGACTGGAGTGATCAAGAAGAGCATGTTGTGAAGAATCAATGTCTCATGGCCATTGCAGAATCTGACAAAAAGTCAGAAGTTCCTTCTGAGGTACAAAATAAATTATGTTCTGCTGTTTGTAAACAAACTGTTAAACACTACAGAGATCATAATATAAAAGTGTGTGAGGAACTAAAACAATGGGAAATCAAAAGTAAACACACCATAGCAGTCATTGAAAATCTGGAAAATCAAATAAAGGCATATGAAGTCAATGCAACACAGTTTAAATATGACATTGAATATGCTAGGTGGGAGAGAGACACTTTTAAAGATAAAGTTGAGTTGTTATCTAAGAAACTTACTGAGGTCACATGTGAAAGAGATAGTATAAGGCTTGATGTAAGTAAATTAGAACATGCCTCAAAGAGTGTAAATAAACTTATTAATTCACAGATTCATGATAAACTTAAGACTGGATTAGGGTACAATAATGTACCTCCACCTTATAATCACACCTACTTTCCTCCTAAAAGTGAAATTGATATCAATTCACTTAAAAGAGGAATGATAGATGAGGTTAAAAAGGCTGATCCAATTAAAAGTTTATCTGATGATGAACTGTTTGTAGAAGGTGAAGTTAGTGACTGGACTGAAGAAGATGATCAGAGTGATAGGACATCTGATAGTGAGAAGAGTGTGAAATCTGAATCATCTAAGTCTGAGTCAACATGTGAGAATGTGAGGAGAGTAATTACTGATCTAGTTTCTAATCTTAAAACTGATAAACTAGAAGAGGGTAAGAAAATATTTAAGGAAAAGGTTAAACTGAACTTAGAGAATGTGGGCATGAATACTAATAAATCTAAACATGGGTTAGGATATGTTAGTAATACAGTTAACTCAGTTACTAAACCTGTTGTTAAATCTGTTGTGAATAACTGTGTTAATTGTACATGTAAAGCAAGTACTTCTTCTTCACAGAATTTTCAAAATCAAAAACCCAGAGGTAATCAAAGAAATTGGAATCAAATGGTTTCACAAAAACTGGGTAATAATGTTACTGTGATTAAAGAAATGTCTTGCTTTATATGTGGAAAAAATGGGTCATCTTCAATATGACTGCTATCATAATCCTGAGAATGTTCAAAGGATTAGAAAACAGTCATGGACAAAAGCAAATATGAGTAACAAACAAAAATTTCAATCAAAAGTTAATCGTACTGCCAGAGTTCAGAAGATAAACCCAAAGGCTAACATGTTAAGCACTGCTACAGGTAAATCTACTGCTGCAGTAATAACAAATTTAGCCAAAAGTTTAAAGACTAAAACAGTGGTAACCAAATACAAAAACAGTGTTAACAAAATTAACACTGACTCTTCGATTGGTAAAACAGTTACAACTGTTAAGCCAAAGAACACTGTTAAGTCTAAAATTAGTTGGATTTGGACACCTATTAAGTCTAATAAATTAACAGATCCAAATACCAACAGTGCATCACAATCAATAATCTTCAAGAAAGTTGAATATGTGAATGCACATGGGAAACCCAAAACCAAATTGGTTTGGGTTCCCAAGAGAAATTAATTCTCTTTTTGACTGTTTGTGCAGGGCAAGCCAAAGAGCTTATGGCATATTGATAGTGGATGCTCAAGGCACATGACTGGAGACAAAGAAAAGCTGCAGGATTTCAAATCTTTTGATGGTGGATATGTAGCTTTTGGAAGCAATCCAAAAGGAGGAAGAATCACAGGGAAAGGAACAGTTCAGAGTGAAAAGCTAAGTTTTGATAATGTTTATTTTGTGGAACAACTGAGGTATAATTTACTAAGTGTGAGTCAAATCACAGATAAAAAGAACCCAGTTCATTTTACTGACACTGAATGCCTTATCTTATCCAAGGAATTCAAAATACCTGAAAACATGATTTTAATGAGAATTCCAAGGCAAGATAATGTATATAAGTGTGACTTAGTAAATATGACACCTCAACCTGATTTAAACTGTCTTATTTCGAAAGCAAGTGTGAATGAATCTGAACTGTGGCATAGGAGGATGTGTCACATGAATTTCAAAACTATTAATAAACTTGTCAAAAACAAGCTTGTTAGAGGTTTGCCTGAAAAGGTCTATTCATGTGATGATCATTGTGTTTCTTGTCAAAAGGGAAAGCAACACAAATCTTCATTTAAGTCCAAAACTGTGAACACAAATAGCACACCCTTACACTTATTGCATATGGATTTATTTGGACCAACCAGTATCAGTAGTATGGGGAAAAAGTCCTACTGTCTTGTGATTATTGATGATTACACTAGATTTACATGGGTTTTCTTTCTTAGGACAAAGGATGAGACAGGTGAAATACTTAGATCATTTATAACTAAGATGGAAAATCAATTGGATAAAAGAGTAAAGATCATCAGAAGTGATAATGGAACAGAATTTAAAAATCATGAGATGGATAAATTCTGTGAAGTTAAAGGTATTAAGAGAGAATTTAGTGCACCTAGAACTCCTCAACAAAATGGAGTAGCTGAAAGGAGGAATAGGACACTGATTGAGGCTGCTAGAACCATGCTATCTGATGCAAAGCTACCTATGTCTTTTTGGGCAGAGGCAGTTAGCACAACTTGCTATGTTCAGAATAGAGTATTAGTTGTTAAGCCTCATAACAAGACACCATATGAATTGTTATTTAAGAGAAAGCCTTTGGTTAGTTTCTTAAAATCTTTTGGGTGTCCTTGTACAATCTTAAATACCAAAGATCACTTAGGTAAGTTTCAGAGTAAGGCTGATGAGGGGATATTTGTTGGTTATTCTATTCAAAGTAAATCTTATAGGGTATTCAATCAAAGGACCAGAATCATAGAAGAATCAATGCACATCACTTTTAATGAAAACACTGTTAATGCTGAGGGAAAAGGTCCTGAATCACTGTTTGATATTGATGCACTTAATACTGCTTTTAGATATACAAATGTGGATTCTAGTGCAGGTACAAGTGCAGGTACAAATGCAGGAGCAGGTGATGAAGAAGGTAGAGCAAACTCAGGAATATCAGTTGAAAAGAAGAATGATTCATTGGAATACATATTATTTCCAATTTGGTCTCCTGATCCCCCAGAAGTGTTTGATACTGATCAACCAAAGACATCACAGAATCTTGAAATAGGAAAATCAGATGAAACATCATTTACTCATGTTGATGATTCTGATAGACCAGTCATGGAAGACAGTACAGAAGACAGTGATATGAGTCCAGTACAGAAGAATACAAAGGCAGGTGTGGATGTTGATCAAACACCAACAAAGCATCTTGACACAGAGCAGGAACAATTGAATTATCTACATTTGATGAGCTCTACTCTTGTGTCAAAGAGAATTGCAAGAGAAGTGTCAAGTAGTGAGTCTGGACAAGAAGGAAATTTTACCAACTTGGAGGTGGAGATTCAAGAAACAGCAGCATCTAAATACATTACTCATAAAGATCATCCACTTGAGAATGTAATAGGAGATATTGAATCTGCTGTTAAAACAAGAAATCAAAGTCAGGTGTATGAAGCTTCAGCAAATGAGGATGAAGTAAATCTTGATACAGAAGCTGTTAATACTTCTTTATTTGCTTGTTTTCTGTCTCAAACAGAACCAAAGAAGGTTACTAAAGCTTTGAGAGATCCTAGTTGGATTGAAGCTATGCAAGAGGAGTTGCTTCAGTTTAAGATTCAAGAAGTCTGGACATTGGTTGATTTGCCTAAAGGGAAGAGGGCAATTGGTACTAAATGGATTTTCAAAAACAAGAAGGATGAAAGAGGTATAGTGATCAAAAATAAGGCTAGATTGGTTGCACAGGGGTATTCACAAGAAGAGGGGATTGATTATGATGAGGTTTTTGCACCTGTTGCAAGAATAGAGGCAATTAGATTGTTTTTGGCTTATGCTTCATTCAAGGGATTCATTGTGTATCAAATGGATGTAAAGAGTGCTTTTCTGTATGGCACTATACAGGAAGAGGTTTATGTATGTCAACCACCAGGGTTTGAAGATTCTAAGTTTCCTGATAAAGTTTTCAAACTGGATAAAGCTCTTTATGGCTTACATCAAGCACCTAGAGCCTGGTATGATACTTTTTCAGATTATCTGTTGCAGAATGGATTCAAAAGGGGTGCAATAGATAAAACTTTGTTTACTAAAAGAATTAAGAATGATATACTACTGGTTCAAGTCTATGTAGATGATATCATTTTTGGTTCAACAAATGATAGTCTTTGCAAGGAGTTTGAATCATTGATGCATGAAAAGTTCAAGATGAGCTCCATGGGGGAATTAACATTTTTCTTGGGGCTGCAAGTAAAGCAACAGAAAGAAGGAATCTTTATTCATCAAAGTAAGTATGTTAATGATATACTGGATCGGTTTGGGTACAAAGATGCTAAAGTTGCAAGCACACCAGTGGAGACAAACAAGAAATTACATGCAGATCTTGAGGGGGAGAGTGTGGATGAACATCTTTACAGATCAATGATTGGATCTCTTATGTATCTCACCTCATCAAGGCCTGACATCATGTTTGCTGTGTGCTTATGTGCTAGATTTCAAGCTAATCCAAAGCTGTCACATCTTCTTGCAGTCAAAAGAATATTTAGATATTTAAAGGGTCAACCAAAATTGGGCCTTTGGTATCCAAAGTTTACTTCTTTTGATCTGATAGCTTACACAGATAGTGATTATGGAGGAGCTAATCTGGACAGGAAATCTACATCAGGAGGTTGTCAATTTTTGGGAGATAGATTGGTTTCATGGCAATGCAAGAAACAAACCACTGTATCTACATCTACAGCAGAGGCAGAATATGTAGCAGCTGCAAGTTGCTGTGCGCAAGTGCTATGGATTCAGAATCAGATGTTAGATTACGGTTTTATCTTTCTTAATACTCCTATTTTTATTGATAATAGCTCTGCAATCAGTATTATTAATAACCCAGTTAAACATTCTAAAACAAAGCACATTGAAATAAGATATCATTTCATTAGAGATTGTAATGAGAAAAGACTTATTCAAATTTTGAAAGTTCATACTGATAATCAGTTTGCTGATCTGTTTACAAAAGCTTTTGATGTAGGCAGATTCACATTCTTGGTTACTAGTATTGGAATGATCAATTTGTCATAAGTTATTTTTCTTATCACTGCTTTCTGTGAATAATATCTACTGTGATTTCAATTTGGGTTAATACTGATTTGTTAATTAAACACTGATTGTGTGTATTGTGTTTCGTTGTCACTGTTTCCTACTTTTAGTATAAACAGTGGTAATAATCACTTCACCACTGTTGGTGTATAGTTAACACTGTATACTTGTATTATTGTTTGGAATTACCACTGCAGGTTATATTGCTATGTCTTGGAGTCTAACTTATGCAGGTGTTTATGAAGTTTCACTGCTTGTGGAGTTTACTTTTCGAAGAAAAAAATAATAATAAAAAAATAAAAATAAAAATAAAAAATAAAATAAAAAAAATCAACCACTGCTTTGTTTATATGATTTTGCTAGAACTGAAGTACTACTTGTATTAAGTTAGCACTGCCTTGGTCGGTTGGTACTGCTTGTACAAGTGAGCACTGCTAGCTTTATTATGTAAATGATGCATTTGAGAAACCAAGTGTTGATTACCACTGATGGTTATTTTCACAATTATCACTGAACGTGTTATTTTACTTAATTAACACTGTTTTAGTTATAATTGGGGATCTGATCAAGTTAGGGCTTAAACTGATTTAATTTTAGTACTTAACTCTCAACACTTAGGGTTTCTCATTACGCTTTCAAAATTACACATACAAACCACTGCGCTAAGTCTCATCGATTCTCAATTCTGTACAATCATCTTCGATTCTTCTCGATTACTTGATTTCTTATCATGGCATCGACTTCGTCTACTGTTCAACTACCGATTGGAAAAGATCACAATATGATTGCATTCTTAATGAAACCTGCAGAGGCAAACGAGTATGTGGAAATCATTGATTTCCTTCGTGCTTCACATATTCGTCATGCTCTCACTATAGCACCCAGGATATCTCACGATCATATCAACAATTTCTGGGTGAATGCATCAATAGAAGAGGAACAAGGGATTAAAAGAATCATTTCAGAAGTTATGGATACACGTGTTGTAGTCACAGAAGCTACTGTTAGAGCTTCATTACAACTTGATGATGAGGCAGGTATAACTTCTTTAGATGATACTGTTATGTATAATACTTTACGATTGATAGGTTATGAGGGTTCTTTTGAAGTTTTTACTTTTCAGAAAACCTTATTTTCTCATCAGTGGAGGTTTTTAATACATACGATTTTACACTGCTTATCATCTAAGAGATCATCTTTTGAGCAGTTTGGAAGCAACATTGCTTATGCAATTGCTTGTCTTGCAACTGGTCAAAGGTTTAATTTTTCAAATCTGATATTTTCTGGTATGCTTAGAAACATTGAGCAGCCAAAGATTAAATTTTTGATGTATCCACGTTTTGTGCAGTTGTTCTTAAATGAACAAATTCCTAACTTAACTGCACTTGAGAAAGTTATTGGTATTGTCTCTTTTAAACCAAAAGTTTTTGTAAATATGAAGAGAGATACTAAATTTTCTGGGAAGGTTACAACATTATTTTCTACAATGCTTTCTGCATCTTCCACCACAGCATCAGTACCACCAACTGATGCTGAACCAACTACTGAGAGAATGGTTCCACCCACCACTTCTCAACCCACAGTAGCTGGGGGTAATAAAAGAAAACAAGGGACCAAAACAGCTAAATCTACTAAAGCCAAAAAGGCTAGAACACAGGCATCTGAGGCTGCTGCTGCTCAGGTGTCTCAGTCAAATGATTCATCACAGCAGATGATCAATGAGGAGGAGGATAATCATTCTGAGAGGGCTGCTTCTACTGCTTCTAGCCCACTGGCAGAGCAGGACAGAAGTAACATTAATAAGACCCCATCAGAGGCAACACATGGACATGATTCTACACCTGTAGATGATCCTAGTGGTCCCAGTACCAAGAACCAATGGGACTTTGATGATCATGCTAGTCATGAGTCAGAGTTTGATGATGTCAATGATTCACCAAAGGATTCACATTCTGAAGGTGTTGAGGCTAGCACTAACTTGGAATTGACGAAAATGGTTGATTATGTTTGGGATGAATTTGTAAAGGAGAGGAAGAAGAATAAAGCTAAGGATGAAATTATCACTCAGTTGCAGAGGAGAGTGCAGCAGTTGGAGAAGATTGTTATTAAATGTTTGAAGAAAGGGAGGACATATGTGGTTCATGATACTTCTGAACCTGAGGATGCTTACCAGTTTCCACAAAATGCTTTCAAAAAGGGGGAGAAGGTCTGGACAAATTTGGGTGATAAGATGAATAAGGAGGATAAGGTTGTATCTGATGATGACAAAGTTGATGAAGAGATTGAAATGGAGCAACCAGTGGATGATGAATTTGTGCATACACCTCCAACACCACCTACAGAGCCAGAGATTAATGAGTCAGTGTATGAGACAGTGGAAACAGAGATGAATGACCCAGTGGCAGATGACAATAATTCTGAACATACTGAGGTTATTGGGTCAGTAGAGCAGACTGTAGAGGTTAATTTGGATGAAAAGACTGAGGAGTTAAAAATTGATGGTGATGAGGTGAGTAAACTAGAGATAGCAGTGGAAAAAGAAGAAGTAAAAACTGATGCTCAACAAGTTGAAAAGACTAGGAAGAAGAGCATTCCAGTTAAAACTGCTAAGATGACTGGAACAGGAAAGAAGGTTGAAACTCCAAAGAAGAAATCTACACAACAACCATCTTTGCCTGGATTTCAGATAAATGAACCTGCTGCTGCTCCTGTTCAACAGAAAGAATTGCCAAAGATTGATTCAAAAGATAAGGGCAAGGGAAAACTGGTAGAAGAACCAAAGAAGAAAATGCAAAAACCAGTGCCACCAGAAGTAACTGCTCATGATACTGAATATGCTCAAAGGTTACAGGCTGAGCTAAATGCAGAGGACTTGATTGATGTTGAGATTGAAGAAGGAAAGTTTGTGAAAATGACAAAGGAGCAAGTAGCAGAATGGGATGAATATTTGTTGAAAGAACAGAGACAGGATGATATTGAATATCTTGTTGAACAGATTAAGAAAAAGAAAGCAGAAGAGGCAAGAAAGAAGAAGGCTGCAAAACCACCAACAAAAGCTCAAATGAAGAAGAACTTAATTGCAAAGCTAAAAGGTGGGTATATTCCTTTGAATGCATTGAAACAGATGAGTTTAGAGAGATTGCAGGAGTTATGGGATAAAGATGATATGAATCCTGATGTGATTGAAAAGAAAGAAAAAGAAAAGAAAGAAGCTGAAAAGGAAAGAAAAAATTAATATACAGTTCAATTGCGCAGCTTCAAGGTTTTCTGTAACCCTAATACATCAAGTGTAAAAAGAAAGGAAATTGAAAGAAAAGGAAGAAAAGGAAAAAAGAGAAAAGATAGAAGCTGAGAAGAGGAAGAAAGATGAACTTGAAAGAAAGAAGAGAGAGTTAGATGAAATTCCTGATAGAGAAAGGAATATTGATGAATTGAAGGAGTTTATTCTGTTACAGCCTATGGAATCTGAGGTAATTAATGATGAATTACCTGGTATCATTGATTGGTCTATTGAGCAATTTGTCAATCCTGTTAAGATTCACAAAAATTAAAATTGAAAGAGCAGATGGAAATGTATTTTGGTGGAGATCTTTTAGGGATTTGATAAAGAGGATCAGTAGGACTGATTTGGTGAGAATGTATGAGATTGGGATGGAAAAGGATTTAGATTTGAAAAGGTTTGATAATCTGGTTGAAAAAGTTACATGGCATTGGATTAAGGCTATGTTTGAGCCAGAAGAGTTTCCATTTCAGTTTGCTACTTTTAGCAAGGTCAGAAATTGGATTTATCATGCCAAACCTGGAGTACATCAGATTGTTATGGATGATGCAGTATTTATGTGGTTATTGACAGATAGATTTTATGATATAAATCTGAGATTTTTGATGGGCTTGAGAAATGCAAGGCTACAAGCTGCAGTTTTAGATGATGTAGCTCTGGAATTGGTATATATGGTGTTAAATCAGATTCATAAGAAGGAGGAGATTGATAGGAGGAAGAGAAGAAAAGACTAACAGTTTTGAAAGAATTTTGTGAAGCTTATAATGGAGGATTAGAAGAAACTTAATGCTGTGAAGGACAGATTAAGTTTAGGGGGAGATTGTTGGGTCAAAACTGTTTCAGGTCTGAGTTGAAGTTGTTGATGAAGACATAGTATAAGTGATTAAAACTGTTTGTTTTGAAGGTTAAAACCGTCTTTACGAAGTTACAACTGATAGAAGAAAACTGACGAGAAGACAAGTGTTACAACTGATTGAAGATGGATTACAACTGATAGTTATGTGTCTGTAAGTAGTTAAAACTGCTTATGTATGTGTAACTGTTAGTTATATATGAAACAGTTAACACTGATTATATATTTGTACTTAGTCTTATATTACAATTGAAGCAGTTACCACTGAATGTGTAACAGTTAAAACTGTTTACTTCAGAATGGTAGTTACAACTGTTTATGATTTTGTGATAAGTATGAGTCGGTTATGGAAGTTATTTTATTCCATATTCGTAGGAGATTGTATAGGACTCTATATGTTATAAATAGAGATCCTTTAGACCTAGATAGGTTAATGTTAATTGCGCAGCTTCAAGGTTTTCTGTAACCCTAATACATCAAGTGTATTCGTCTTATATCATTAATAAGATTGAAGCATTCGGTATATTATTGTGTTCATCATATTAATTAATATTTGTTGATCTTCTTAATATTATTGAGTGTGATTCCGCAACTTCTCAATAATATATTCAAGGCTTATTACATAAGATTGTTTATTAAGTTAAACAGGGACTAACAAAGATAGATTGTTAGGATATTTTAATTTGATGATACAAAATAATTAAAGACGAGGGACTAAAAGTGAAGATTGTTTAAATTAGTTTCCTTGTACCTTAATGATTTCTTTGTAACCCTAATATCTCTAGTATATAAAGAGATGTAGGGAGGTAGGTTTTGGTGTGCACAAAAATATGTAGACGTCTAAAGTAATTATCCCTAAGGTTCTTTGTAACCCCGATGCAAAAGTGTATCCGTCTTTATTATTGTTTAATAATAAGATTAGGGATTTGGATATTGATAACATTGATGTTGTTCTTATTATTCTGCTGCAATTATGTAACAACCCCAAATTTAGGGCCAATTTAAAATTTCCCTAATTACGTGTTTATTTCTTGTATATAATATGAAATAGGATTATATACGTTATTTACTTATTATATATATATATGGATGGAATATATATATACGCGTATACGATTCGTACATATCGTATGAAACAACAATTGTACAAACATACGGACGTTGGTAAAACGACTATTAAATAATGTGAAATTATTTAATTACTTTGACTATTACTTTATATTACGGAAAACGTACGTTTTAATTAAAACGTCACCGAACTCTCCGACAACTCGACCAACCGACAAAACAAAATAAAGTTACATTTTATAACTTAAAAACAAAGTATTTTATTAAAATGCTTCAACTAAATTATCGGATATTATTTCGTATTTTAAACGTATAATTAATCGCGTATAAAATGATTTTTACGTTTAAACGACCGGGGAAACGAACACCGCACGGAGCACAACCGCGAGGGAACGAAAAATTGGTGAGACCACACCCTGTGGCCCCACCCAAAACCGGCCAAGGTGAGGGGATCTCACACCCTCACCCTTTTGTACACTTTGACACACAAACACAACACACCACACCCTCCATTATTCTCTCTTCTCTCTCTCTCAATCGGCTCACCTCTCTCTCTCTAAAACCGCCTACAAAACACCCTAAAAACACCACTAAAACACCTCGGAAGTTAGGCTCGGTTTGGAGAAAAGTGATCACGAGAACGAGCTCTACAATCCTATCTTTTCGGTTTCTTGATTCGACAACTTTGTAAGTTTTCCGGCGACTCGCAAACTTTTCCGATTACATTTATTTTACTTCCATGTTGTTCCCCTAGCTAAATGATGTCCGAATATGTAAATAAAAACTCGTTTTTGAACTCGTTAACGAAAAGGTCGGTTTTGATCATTTTAAAGAAAACGACACCACCAACATTAAAAACGAATACCAATAGTTATTATGAACTCATTATAACATATTAAAACTAGTATAAAAGTTCTAGACCCAACGGAAACCGGAAAATACGTTTTCGGAAACTTAAATTCCGAACAGACCTCTTGTGTCGCATCGGACCAAAATTTCATGCGACACAACACTATGTCGCATGTTATGTCGCACGTTATGTCGCAATGTATGCGACACAACGCTTATGTCGCACTATATGTCGTATCATCTACGACACAAAGCTTACCTATCGCTTGATTGCGACACAACGACTATGTCGTATCGTTGTGTCGTACCCTTGTATGCGACACAACCATTATGTCGCATAAACACTAAATCCGAACCAATCCTTACGACACAGACCTTATGTCGCATACGGTCTGCGACACAAGCCTTGTGTCGCAGATAGCCCAGATCAGAAAACAAAATATATTCTAAGTGTTGGAATCACTTTTCAACTACTAAATCAAATACGATGCTACTTATACATGAAAATACTATACTTTCGAGAGTATACCACAACACTTGAATACGTACAAGACTATACTAAACTAACGTGAGATTTCACTCACACACGCGTACGAGATTACACTTGGAAATACTTAGGAGATTACACTCCAACGAACTTACACTTGTACATTACACGGGATTACATCCGATACGAACTTACGAGTTCACTCACTAGTTACGTGCTGGATTACACGTTAACTGATACGAACATACACTCGAATACTTACGAGGTTTCACTCGTACCCTTTTGGGGTTTAAGCCCATAGGAACTTACGCAAACGATACACGATGTGATACAAACAAACAGTTATACACGTACGCTTTACAAAAGTACAACTACTATGAATACATAATAATAATGGATGGAATTATTATTATACACCGATAACAAACGGACCGTATAACTTTTCTACAAACTACAAACGATTACAAACGTACAAATAAACTAATGGACATTAACTAGTTTGGGAACAACTAGCATGGATACTTTACAAGTATTCCATTTACTTACTAAACCTTATGCGTATTAGGACGCTAAGGGTTGCTAGTTCGGGATACTACTTGCTTACTTACTGCATTATCTGCCAGACTCAGGTGAGTCTTACAGCCCCTTCTTTACTGTTTTTACTCAGGGGTGAGATGCATTACTGTTTTACATGAACACACAAAACTTACTTGCTGCCATGATTTACTTACTGTATGAGATTACGAATACGCCAACTGCATGAGTTTATGACTAATCCAATGAAATCCTCCTGAACCATAGTTGTTAGTTATGTGATAAGCGCGAGTTTTAGTATATGGATCCATATGGGACTGACAATCCCCGCCCGGGGTAGCAAGCACTACCACGAACCGTTCCTGTAGAAACGGGCGTTTCTTACTCGTTCCGTATGAATGTTTTGGATTACATTCATGAGGGGGTACCTATATTTACTGTACGTTAAGCTTCAACTATGGTGGCTCATGGCAATTGTATCAAACGGTTAGCATAACCTGCAACCACCCACTTATTAAAACTTAAGTAAACGATGAGCATAACCTGTGATCGTTACTTACTGGCTGGCTATGATTTACAAATACTACTTGTGTGTTCAACTGTTTACTTACTTACAAACCTGTGAGATTCACCAACCTTTTGGTTGACCGTTTTAGTAATGCTTCTCAGGTACACAGCATCAGTAGGGATGCCCAGCAGGATAAGCTTTCTTAGCTCGAGTCGCATGCATTTACAAGCTTGGAGATTTACATACATTACTTTTGTACTTACTGTTATGTATTAGAATCTCTAGGATTTTACTTGAACTCGAGCTTGTATTTTGAAACTACTTATGTATTAATGTAATAACTTTTCGAACGTCTCATTTAGAGTCGTTCACTGTATCCTTTGTGCTTGTGATTATTGATTAGTAACACCCAAAACGTCGCTTCCGCAAACTGTTAAATTTGGGGGTGTTACAGATTGGTATCAGAGCCTAAGGTTATAGTGAACTAGGTTGCATTTAGTGGGCCTAGACTATGACCGTTAGGCAGTATTCCTCATTAGGTATAACTGGTTCAGGAATTACAGCATACAAGTTTAATTTAACATAGCCTGATCAACTATGTACAATTAAATGAAGATGATGTGAGTTCTGAAAGGGGTTATGTTGAACCGGAATGCATTAGCTGACTCTGGCCTCGAGAGAACCGGGACTTCTACTTGATTGTGTTAGACACACACTAGGCGGTTATGTGATATATATATATATATATACATAGGCCTCTTTCCCGATACGATATTCTCTCTCGACTACTACGAAATCAATATTCTTTAAAATTTCATCGAACAAACGACAACTCGATTCTCGTCATTCTGTCCTTATTTAACTTTTATGAATTCACGAATACCGACATACGTCCGAAGATCTCCACACCATTATAACCGACAACCATAGTTACTCGAACATCCTTCGATATGAAGATCGAGACCTTGTTTTCATTTGCTAATCCTACCTAAATTCTACGTTTAAAACATTCTACAATGTACACTACTGTACCGTTAGGTGTAACCTAATAAAACCATTTTCAACTCAATTTTCGTCAGACTTCAAATTATACAACCGACTTTTACTATCAGAATTTTATAACAAATGTATTTTTATCAAACATGTTACAAAATTTCTCACAAAAATGTTTTTATAAAATTCTCAAAAATTTCGAAACTGTATAAACTTATTTATAACCCACAAACTTTGAACAAATTTCAACCTTTGACGAAATTTCTTTGAACTTACTAAAATCATCACAATCAAAATTCTTGTTCAAACTTTCACATGTTCTTTATTTGTTGTTTCAAGGAACATGCCTCCTCGACGACAAATCACTCTTACTGAAGCCGAAGTAGCGGGTATTATTGCCCGTAGTGTGGCCCAAGCCCTAGCTGTCCGAGCAACCAATCCTGGTAGCGAAGATACGGCTAACAATACACCTCCACCCAAAACCTGCACCTACAAGGACTTCCAAAACTGCAAACCCTTGAGCTTTGCAGGTACTGAAGGAGCGATCGGTCTGATTCGTTGGACCGAGAAGATCGAATCAGTATTCCTCATTTGCAACTGCAAGGAAGAGGATAAAGTTAAGTTCGCCACCAGTACTTTTTCTGACACCGCCCTTACCTGGTGGAACACATATGCACAGACTGTGAGCGTTGCCGAGGCTTACAAACTACAGTGGGATGAACTAAAGAATATGCTGAGGGGCGAGTACTGCCCAAGAGATGAGCTGAAACAATTGGAAGTGGAATTTTGGAATCACAAGATGCAGGGTGATGACATCACCGGTTACACTAACCGCTTTTACCAACTGGCACTTCTCTGCCCAACCATGGTTGATCCTGAATACAAAAGGATTGAAAAGTACGTTGATGGACTTCCCGAACGACTTCAAGATTTAGTTACTTCATCCAAACCAAGAACTATTCAGAGCGCCATTCGTATGGCTCATGAGTTAACGGCCAATTCTGTCCGCCGTGGCTCGACTTCAACTCCACCTGCGAATAACAAACGTAAATGGGAAGTGAGTCCCCACTCATCCAACCCGACTTCTGACAAGAAGCTTGCAATTGTCAATGCCAATGACTCAAAGGCTTACAAGGGGAGCAAGCCTTACTGCTCCAAATGTAGTCGCCATCATAATGGCTCCTGTCCCTGCACCAAATGCAAGAAATTCGGGCACCTGGCCCAAGACTGCCGAACCAACCCCACTGGTACTGATACTCCTGCACCCAAAACCTGCTATGAGTGCAATGGTACCGGGCACTTTAGAAAGAATTGCCCAAAACTGAAACTCCGAACCAACCACACGAAGAGTAGAGCTTACGTAATTAATGCTAGGGATGATGACCCAAACCCGAGACTTTGTGATTTGCTCAACCCGGGTACGCTCATCCTTTGATTTCTTGAAACTGTTCTCCATAAATCTCTCGCTTAATGATTTATGTGTAATTGTCCCTTATTCTGTGTGTTTTCTTTGATCCTAAGTACCCAATAGGATTAGGAAACTACCGACTATACGAATCCCGACCATAAAACTTGTATTACCCTTGGATTACCAATAACAAACTCTTTTCCCAAATATCTCACACTGGTTGAGACCGGGAACTCGTATATTATTTATTACTTTAAACAAGTCATCCAATATAACTTCACTTTCTTGCAACAATTCTTAAATAGAATAATTATTTCGTAGGGAATGACAACTCACTCCGTCAACAACCCTACCTTGGATGATGAACTACTCAGTGAGGAACCAATAATGTTTCCTTACCTTCTCGAACTTGAGTGTGATACCGAACCTTTCATTGAATCAGCAACAGCACCTGCTTCTCCTGTTGCTCTAACTGCTGCAAAAGTACCAGTTGATATAACCTTGACTGCTGAATCAGTCAGTCACCTTAACCAAACTATTGATTCGCTGCGAAAACAACTGACTGAAGCACGGGAAGACATTGATGACCTACGACGAATTGCTTTCCAAAATGACATACGTATGCGTGAGTACGAGCTACGTTTGATAGCCTTAGAAAACCCTACTTCACCACTAACTTCCCAAAGTACTCCTACTGAAGAGGATAACGACACTGACTGTACCCCACCTCCAGCAAAAAGGGTGAAGGTTTACTTGGGAAATAAACCTTACTGCTCCCGATGCACTCGGCATCATGACGAACAGTGTACTACACCTACCGGTCGATGCAAATCCTACCCTAAAAGTACGAACCCTCCTAAAGTGAAACTCTGCTTCAACTGTGGGAGTGCTGGCCATCTCAAGGCCCAATGCCCACTACCTCCAGACAACAAAACTAAGGGTACGTTACTACCTGACCACTACCCTACCCTGAATACTATAGGATTTACCGTCCTACCGTAGGCTACTAGTACACATTGTAGCTACCTGACTAGTATCGGACTACCGACCACTACTTCGAACAAATTTCGGGACGAAATTTTATTAACAAGGGGAGAATGTAACAACCCCAAATTTAGGGCCAATTTAAAATTTCCCTAATTACGTGTTTATTTCTTGTATATAATATGAAATAGGATTATATACGTTATTTACTTATTATATATATATATATATATATATATATGGATGGAATATATATATATATATACGCGTATACGATTCGTACATATCGTATGAAACAACAATTGTACAAACATACGGACGTTGGTAAAACGACTATTAAATAATGTGAAATTATTTAATTACTTTGACTATTACTTTATATTACGGAAAACGTACGTTTTAATTAAAACGTCACCGAACTCTCCGACAACTCGACCAACCGACAAAACAAAATAAAGTTACATTTTATAACTTAAAAACAAAGTATTTTATTAAAATGCTTCAACTAAATTATCGGATATTATTTCGTATTTTAAACGTATAATTAATCGCGTATAAAATGATTTTTACGTTTAAACGACCGGGGAAACGAACACCGCACGGAGCACAACCGCGAGGGAACGAAAAATTGGTGAGACCACACCCTGTGGCCCCACCCAAAACCGGCCAAGGTGAGGGGATCTCACACCCTCACCCTTTTGTACACTTTGACACACAAACACAACACACCACACCCTCCATTATTCTCTCTTCTCTCTCTCTCAATCGGCTCACCTCTCTCTCTCTAAAACCGCCTACAAAACACCCTAAAAACACCACTAAAACACCTCGGAAGTTAGGCTCGGTTTGGAGAAAAGTGATCACGAGAACGAGCTCTACAATCCTATCTTTTCGGTTTCTTGATTCGACAACTTTGTAAGTTTTCCGGCGACTCGCAAACTTTTCCGATTACATTTATTTTACTTCCATGTTGTTCCCCTAGCTAAATGATGTCCGAATATGTAAATAAAAACTCGTTTTTGAACTCGTTAACGAAAAGGTCGGTTTTGGTCATTTTAAAGAAAACGACACCACCAACATTAAAAACGAATACCAATAGTTATTATGAACTCATTATAACATATTAAAACTAGTATAAAAGTTCTAGACCCAACGGAAACCGGAAAATACGTTTTCGGAAACTTAAATTCCGAACAGACCTCTTGTGTCGCATCGGACCAAAATTTCATGCGACACAACACTATGTCGCATGTTATGTCGCACGTTATGTCGCAATGTATGCGACACAACGCTTATGTCGCACTATATGTCGTATCATCTACGACACAAAGCTTACCTATCGCTTGATTGCGACACAACGACTAGGTCGTATCGTTGTGTCGTACCCTTGTATGCGACACAACCATTGTGTCGCATAAACACTAAATCCGAACCAATCCTTACGACACAGACCTTATGTCGCATACGGTCTGCGACACAAGCCTTGTGTCGCAGATAGCCCAGATCAGAAAACAAAATATATTCTAAGTGTTGGAATCACTTTTCAACTACTAAATCAAATACGATGCTACTTATACATGAAAATACTATACTTTCGAGAGTATACCACAACACTTGAATACGTACAAGACTATACTAAACTAACGTGAGATTTCACTCACACACGCGTACGAGATTACACTTGGAAATACTTAGGAGATTACACTCCAACGAACTTACACTTGTACATTACACGGGATTACATCCGATACGAACTTACGAGTTCACTCACTAGTTACGTGCTGGATTACACGTTAACTGATACGAACATACACTCGAATACTTACGAGGTTTCACTCGTACCCTTTTGGGGTTTAAGCCCATAGGAACTTACGCAAACGATACACGATGTGATACAAACAAACAGTTATACACGTACGCTTTACAAAAGTACAACTACTATGAATACATAATAATAATGGATGGAATTATTATTATACACCGATAACAAACGGACCGTATAACTTTTCTACAAACTACAAACGATTACAAACGTACAAATAAACTAATGGACATTAACTAGTTTGGGAACAACTAGCATGGATACTTTACAACTATTCCATTTACTTACTAAACCTTATGCGTATTAGGACGCTAAGGGTTGCTAGTTCGGGATACTACTTGCTTACTTACTGCATTATCTGCCAGACTCAGGTGAGTCTTACAGCCCCTACTTTACTGTTTTTACTCAGGGGTGAGATGCATTACTGTTTTACATGAACACACAAAACTTACTTGCTGCCATGATTTACTTACTGTATGAGATTACGAATACGCCAACTGCATGAGTTTACGACTAATCCAATGAAATCCTCCTGAACCATAGTTGTTAGTTATGTGATAAGCGCGAGTTTTAGTATATGGATCCATATGGGACTGACAATCCCCGCCCGGGGTAGCAAGCACTACCACGAACCGTTCCTGTAGAAACGGGCGTTTCTTACTCGTTCCGTATGAATGTTTTGGATTACATTCATGAGGGGGTACCTATATTTACTGTACGTTAAGCTTCAACTATGATGGCTCATGGCAATTGTATCAAACGGTTAGCATAACCTGCAACCACCCACTTATTAAAACTTAAGTAAACGATGAGCATAACCTGTGATCGTTACTTACTGGCTGGCTATGATTTACAAATACTACTTGTGTGTTCAACTGTTTACTTACTTACAAACCTGTGAGATTCACCAACCTTTTGGTTGACCGTTTTAGTAATGCTTCTCAGGTACACAGCATCAGTAGGGATGCCCAGCAGGATAAGCTTTCTTAGCTCGAGTCGCATGCATTTACAAGCTTGGAGATTTACATACATTACTTTTGTACTTACTGTTATGTATTAGAATCTCTAGGATTTTACTTGAACTCGAGCTTGTATTTTGAAACTACTTATGTATTAATGTAATAACTTTTCGAATGTCTCATTTAGAGTCGTTCACTGTATCCTTTGTGCTTGTGATTATTGATTAGTAACACCCAAAACGTCGCTTCCGCAAACTGTTAAATTTGGGGGTGTTACAAATTATCATCTTTGTTATCATTATTATCATTGTTTGTTAATCCTAGATCAAGACCTAAAAAGTCTCGAGCTTAAACGATATTGGGTTTTCACATAATATGATCCACATAATCCCATTATCAATGTTTACTAACCCTAGTTAGTAACAATTAACAATACCATTTACTGGTATATTTTGCAGTTAAATAAACAGCTTGAGTATAACCCATACCCAATTAAACATGTGGACCTCTTAAAACAAGTTATAGTATTATATTCAGTCATAGGAATGATCCCTGGGCTTAAAGAAACAAAAGCCCAATACAAAACATAAGTCAAAAGTCCGAAATAAGGTCTGAAAAACAGTAAAATGTTATTTTCGGGCCCCAAACGACCACAAGTGCCCAAAACTGACAGGGCTCATAGCAAAGCAATGAGCTTTAACCGTTAGGACGTTTTTGAGTGGACATGTAAATTTCGTCTTAATCGGACACCGAAATTTTCTAACGGAAATTTCTACGCTAAACATCATACGTCGAATAAAAGGGAATCCGTCGAGTTTCATTCAATTTTCTCACCAAACAGGACATACCCGATCGGCTAAGGGTCATAACCGATCGGCTATAAAGCCCTAACCGATCGGCTCAGCTCAAATAGATCGACTATCACTACTATTTCGAGACTTTTGTTCAGGCGTGAACTGCGGTATTCATTTTGTTCTAATTAAGCCGTTCGGCTAAACTTAGCCGTTTGGCTAGTAAGATATAACCGATCGGCTCAGTAACCATAGCCGATCGGCTCAGTTTCTGAGCCAGTTCTATGTGCAGATTTTCAAATTTCAAACGCGCATATCTCCCAAACCGTGAATAGTTAGGGTCTAAAAATTTGCAGCCACCTTCATATAATCAAAATACAACTTTCTATTTTTACACTTTTTTAATTTACACGTTTTATGAGAAAACGGACGTACGACTCATTTTGGACCATTTTAACCATTTTGGTTGACACGCCATATTCCAAATGGCTTAATTTCTGACTTTAATCTTTTGCCAACATGTTTCTATATACATTTGTGACGTGTGGGCATATTCATCACTTTCATACACTCATTCTACCATGTTTTTAACTCTTTGACCCGTTATGGGTCCAATTGGACACTTTTTACCAAAATCAACCAAATTGAATACCATAACACTTTCAATACACTTTGCTACTATATTTATGACTTAAAGTCACTTTAACATTCGTTATACTCGAATCACTACTCATTTTAACCATTTAACCAACAAGTGACCCATTTAGGCACTTTAACAACCCATTTGGGTTTCCGCCCACATGATCACTATTATAACACCCAATCTACACTTCTTTGACTATTCTAAGTCAAACTAAATCATTTTCACTATCGGTGTCACATTATAACCTTGAAATACCAAATTCATATAAAATCATCAAATTCACACCAATTACAACAAGTTTTCAACATTGACTTTTTCCAAACTTGTCAATACATATAAAGACTTGTTAACCACTTTAACTTTCTTACTTTACCACTTTTAACACCTAGATCATAATTTAACCGAAATCATGATCAATGCTACACACAAACATTTAGCAACATTTATCACTTTATAACATGGTCATTACACAATTTGACTCTACCAATTTCAACTTTAACTTTTTCCAAGTCAAACACACACTTTCTAATCAATGGACACTTTCTGATTTTAACCACAACATGACTCTAAAACTATTGATTGCAATATACCAATATCTCATCAATTTCATTATAAGGAGTCACGTTAATTCAGTTTATCATGTAGCAACTAATTTCCTAGCAAGGATCCATAATCACACCTTGCATTTATTAAATCATAATCACACAATGATTTATACTTTATTTTCACATTGTAGACACACTTAAATCCAATTAATATAACTGTTACACTTTATTCAACAAGGTGTCTACACAATTCAGTTCTAGTTCATTTAGAACTACTCATGATGCTAAACATCTCAATTAATATTCATAGCATCACATTAACATGTATCGATCACCAAGGACTCACAACTGGGGATTCATATCAGTCTGACTCAATTTACTTTACTACTAATCATATCATAGCAAAGTAAACAGTTCAAGCTTATTTAAATACACTAAGCTTATCGAAAAGTACCTGATATACTTAGGCCCACGAATGTTGAGGAATTACTGAGAATACCATTTGGTTCCTCATATTCCTCCGTCTCTGCAACCAAAACAACAATCTTGCAACTTGTTATAGGTTAGTACATATCACAATAACCAATTTTCTCGTACAACTACTAATCCCACACCCTGGAATGTTTGACTTGACAGATATTAGAGTTTGGGATTGAACATCTTACAATGTACAATTCACCCAAACTCATGCACTGATACCAACTTATAACACCCAGCTTTTACTGAACCATTATAATAATGATTTTGACTCGGAAGCGTATATTTAAACATACAATACTTTAAAATGTCTATAAACTTTTTTCCAAATGCATTACACATGCATTATACAACAGTTTAGTTCTCATCAAACTAAAATACTGCAACACTGGTGTTATATAACTCAAAACATGTCAATAGTTATCAAAGCCACATCAGAGTAATTAGCCTGTCAAACATTCCATCCCATTCCAAAGCATCCTGCCCACCCACAATATTCTCATACAATCATAACCTGCAGGAAGTAGAATGTGGGGGATTAGCATAACGCTAAGTGAGTGAATAAATAAACGACAGCCCAACTTAGCATAACAACTCTATTTACATCAAAGCATCGTAAACACACAATATCACAGAGTATTTAGGGTTCTTGGGGAAACCTTCAGCCAAGAAACATAACTAATTTCAATGAGATAACATCTCAATACACAACATATCAATGAGGATCTGTGGTTCTGGAGATACCATAATACCCGAGGATTCTCCAAGAACACTTATCGTACATATCCGTATGGCCATAACAGACGAGACCGATAGTTTGGTACTAATCTCATACGACCTAATTTCCTATTAACGATAAGTACAAGAAAATTCCTGTCGTCTTACAATAGTAACCAAACCCAACTAACACGTTGACCTCAATACCATGATGCCCGAAGGCCAAATATCAAGTGATCACATATTCACATCTTCCTCAGGTCAACATAACAGACTAAACAGTCTTTCAACAGTATTATCACTATTAAACCAAACTCATCATGGCAAATCAAAAGCAGTAATAATACGATTACCCGTTGTAACAAACCTGTTACAACTAAATCAAACTGAGGGTTATCGATCCACTCACCAACTACCTCAGTCGTCTACTCAGTAGTCTAATGTCACTGAGTCTTCTCCATATCTGAGAATACAACAGAACAACACAAGTCAGTTACTTGTCTCAAAATTTATACAACAACATCATTCCAATATGTTTACACCCATAACTCTCCACAATACTCAATTCATATAAGCTTACATGATCATCACAATCATCTATATTCAAACCATACTTATATGAATTCATATTGTGGTTTTCAACAACATGTTTAACAATTACCAAATGATAATACCACATGATACAACATGATATCTAACTCAATTATTCAATTCCTTAAATATCACTTAATCATGATCATAGTTCAACCTTTTCAACTCTAGGTTAAGTTTTAACTACAAATCATGAATTAAACATCAACTAACAATTTTAACATAACTACAAACTTTAATTCATAAATTATCAACTAAACCCATAATTTTTTTCTTATGATCATACACCACTTCATTCATTTCTAAGTTAGGGTTTAACTAAACATCACGAATTAAGCCTTAACTAAGCTTTATATTATCACTACAAGCTTTAATTCTATACCAATCATCCTAATTTCATCAATTACTCAAAGCCCATTTTCATCACCAATCACATAATTCAAATTTCTCATTATGTAATTGAATTAGTGTTAATAACACTTTATACAACCCTAACTAACATCAATTTTACCATTTTAAAACCTTAATTTCGGATTAAAATCAATAATTAGCTAAAATCCCAAAACCCCCAAATTCTAAGTTATAGAACTTGAAGAACACATGATCATACCTTGTTTCTAATGATGATAGAAGCTTGAATTCGAGTTTAGCTACTTCAATTTGATGTTTCCTCATGTTCTTGATAATTGATTTAGGGTTTCTTGTATGTATGTGTGTATGTACAGGTACGTATGTATGTAGAGATAGGTTTTAGAATAAACCGACTCAAACAAGTGAGAGTATACTAGAAGTGTTTGAATTTCATTCCCCGTACTTATCATTGTCGGGAACTTAAAAACCATTTACGGGGAAACACTATTTTATTTTACCGTCAACAATGTTAATTTAAAACAATTAACAATTTACTAATCATAATAAATTATTCGACTCTTTTCCTCATTTATTTTCAAATAACAAATGAAACTATTTCCTGACACTTTAAATAATAACTCACCGTCAGAAAATATTAAAATACTACTAGACCTGAGGAGTGGGTATTACAATATGCATCACAGAACTAAAACAACAACATGCTTATCCCAACTAACTAATTTCACCATTGCTCTTGATCCTACGAACATTGCTTGAAGTTTTTGTAATCAATTTCCTACAACATATTACAGGATATGATATTCACTACGGACTTAATTCGTAACTCTTGAAATAACATAGATTTACTCACGAATTTTGACCCGAAAGCCATGTTGTTCCAAAGACTGAAACTTAAGGCTTTTGACCTGCATAAAAACTTTTCTTAGTTATAGAAAGAGTAAGACAATCTTATAAAACAATAAATAGTAGACATCTTTTTTCCCATTGTAAAACAAACCTTTCACATAAATCACTGATTTCTGGAATGTCATGACGTCACAAGATACTCATTATAATGGCAATTACCTTTCCAATCCTGGATTCGTCCAGACTGAAGAATGATTATGACGTGATTTTCAACGTTGGTAGTAGCAACATAGTTATGAAATTGTTCAGCATAATCATCCCATAAAGTACACTTCGCCTTCAACCCTCTACAACACAAAAAAGTATGTATCAAAAACATAAAAAGCACCATATGGGATGATTATTTTCTGAAAAATAATGTAAAAAAACATACTTTAAATCTTCAAGATCCAAATGCATCCACAAACCTTCTGTCCCATTGTTTTTATCGTAAGTCTCAATGTCACCACAATGAACTACACACCCAATAATATCTTCAAAAATTGAGAGAAAAAAATATCTATTAGTAAGGACTGCAAAGAGTGCTATAAAGATGTAAAGTCATAAGATGTAAACTTTATTATATAAATTACCAACTGGTAGATGTGGATCGTCAAGGTGGTTTACAATATCACCAAAAGGAAAAAAACTAAAGCCGTGTATTGGACCATCAAAACTAACACATCTTTTAACTTGAGTACAACGACAGAAGTTGACCTTGTATGCATGTCTCAACAAAGGGTACATCAGCAAATCCTTTTCTTAATCTGGTGCCAAGTCAACTTAAGATTTCTTCTAAACTCCCTTTTAATATATAGAATAGATTTGTTATTTGGCCATTTTCATATTATTATTGATATCACCCAAGCAGCTAACACTCCACCTGCCCAAATTAAACTCACCGCAAAGAGAACGAACACTCAACAAAGCACATGAACATCAGCAGCTTAACCCACCCACTGCAAACGCAGCCTGCCTAACAACCTGTAATTAAGTTAGTAGCCCATTGGAACCTTGACCCATATTTCCCACTCTAGTTTGACCTTGCTAAAATAAACGCGTACACCTTGGACTGAACTTGCATCTTTAGCATTAAAACAGAAGCATTCATGAAGTCCCAAACTAGAGGTTCATCTGTACACAAACAACAAATAAAAAAGGAAAGACAGAAATAATAAAAAAAAAAGAATAAAGGCACCAAAGCAAATTAATAATCAAATGAGACAACTAATTAAAAAACATGGCAACTCATTGTATATTTTGAACAGACTCGACAACCAATGTTGTTAGTTGAGAATGTACACAACAATAATTGAGAAAGTAGTGCCACATTGGAGGTTTATAATGTTCTCTTTTCAACTTTCTTCTTACTCTGTAAAATACTAGTTTTAATCCCTTTTAAAATTGGGTTTAGTATCTAGAAATGCATCAAACTTTGATGCGATCTTAATTGTGTGTACTCAACTATTTTTTTTCTATTGTGTGTACCCAACTTTCAAAAAGTGTATTTTTGATGTATTTTGTAGTACTTTTGAAGACGAATCTCTGCGGGTGCCAAGTGGCACCGTAAACAAATGACACATCAACAAAATACATCAAAATTACACTTTTTGAAAGTTGGGTACACACAATAGATAAAAAAAATTAGTTGAGTACACACAATTAAGATCGCGTCCAAGTTTGATGCATTTCCTGATGCTAAACCCAAATAAATATATATTCTTTTGATAAGGTTGGAGCTACAGTTGCTGCTGGAAAATGGAGTCAAGCTTGAGATTGAAGCATTATATGTCCACTCACTTACATTCTTGTCAAAAGAATATCTACCATCTAAGATTCAAGGTAGATTCTTCATGTCACATTCTAACTTATACAACCATTTATCTAATTACATAAAATTTATGTTTGACTATCCAAAAAGATAAGTTATTCATAGAAACAGATCATTCTACCTGATATAGATCCATCCATAACAAGTAATATAACTTTATCCATAAATATATGACAATGGAAAAGCTATGGTAAAATAAAACCCAAGTACTCCATGTGACACCCGGTTAAAAAGTACAATGTTCGCGCCCAATTTAAACTTTAAACATTCGTACTTTGTACGCATCTAAAACCAAAATTTTATATGTAGATATATATAATGCAAATGATATTTATTTACTCGAAAAACATTTAAACACATTTCGTTTCATTTAAAAATGTGTTTTACTAAATGGAAACAGCGCGAAAACAAGTTATAAAATTTTAACACAAACATTTTATTTTTATAAAATGTTTCGACTCGAAATCATTTCGAAAGAATATTAATAAATTCTTATAATCGAAAATAATACATTTTTATACGATCGGGTAAACAAACACGGGCTTTTAGCACTGCAATTTGAGAGACAGTGTCCTCCCCACCAAACCAAAATCCGGCCTATACCCACCCCCATCCCCATTTCTTTTCTCATTTTACACACCAAACACATCTATCCATCTACCTCTCTCTCTCTCTCTCTCTCGGATACACATACCACCACCACCACCATCATCATTTTCGGAATCATCAACAACAACGAGACCATCAGCAACGAGCATCCATCACCATCATCTTCATCTTCTTCATCATCAAGTTCATCATCACCATTTTCTTGCTCGATCTCCAAATCATAAGGATTTACTCTCTTTTCCTTGTTATTTCGAGTTAGAAATACTCAAAACAACATGTTTTAACACTACATCAACTAGATTTGGCCCGAAAATAGGTTAGATCTTGATTTTGGGTGAAAAGTCATCGAACAGCTTGTTGTGTCACATTTGGACCAAAAACAGTGCTGCGACATAGCCTGTGTCGCAGGTTAATGTCGCAGGATTAATATCGCAACCTATGTCGCATTACTGCGACACAAATCCTTGTGTCGCACACCACACCATCGTCGCATACTGCGACACAACACACTATGTCGCCTTAAATTGTGGACGTCGTACAAAGCGACACAAGCTCCTATGTCGCACCTAGTGTCGCTACTTGCGTCGCAAAACACAGAACCTTGAAAACCTATATTTTTTTCACTAAGTGTCGGGACTAGATTTTACCACTTGATTTTACTCCGAATTTGGTGTTCGGAAGCGTTTTCACTACAGCAACATAGTAAAAATAAAAATTTTCCAAGCTGACCTGGCAGCTCGACCCCAGCCAAGGGCTCTGCCCCTTGCACCCCGCTACCAGGGGCGCTGCCCCCGAACCCCCGTACACGATCTTTAAAACCAAGCAACAAATAAACATTCGAACGACTTACTTGGTCAGACTATTTGATCTCGTACACATATAACCTCACGTGTTTAGGATGCTAGGAGGTTACCATTGTGACAACACACGTATCGCAGGATCGCTGACAACTCACAGGTGAGTTCATAGCCCCACTCTTTCAATTGTTTTACTATTTTTGGGGTGAGACGCATGCACAACTACTGTTTTCTAATTATACTGATAAACTTTTATAATTCACACTTAACTATATTACCGTTACGTAATACAAATCGTGTAATATTTAAAGATTACACTCATTATATTGTTGTAGAATAATATCACTGCTTAACCTGGATAGGTTACTGTTGTACACTATCATATTGTTGAAAAATAGTTATCATTACATAAGTTGATTAAGTCATCGTCATACACTGGTCATATTGTCGCGGGACAACATTATTGAATATACTTGAACCGGTTAGTTCTACCTACGATGGACAACGCCTAGACTTTTTACAGGATTAGTTTTCCTTTTAGGAACTAAGACTGCCTATACACTCCATGATTACTAGAATGGATTTGTATTTAAGTGAACATTTCCCAGAGACCTCAATATACTTGCTAGGCTGGAGGCTAGGAGTATACGATAGTAACATACGTTGGTATAGTTCCTTATACTAATACTAGACAACTAGGTGATGATTATTCATACCTAGGATTATTGTGCTAAACCTAATATCTCAGTGCTGTATGTACATACTCAGATACACTAAATCACTTTCATGTGTTACATGATACCCCGTTAGATGTGTTTGTTGGTTAGACTTATATATCTATATATATAAGTATATATATATATATACATACTCGTACTCTATTTCAAGCACTTGGTGCTACCCACAGTTTACTCATGTACATTGATATACATACACTTATGCAAACTCGGTTACTCTAGTTGTGCCAGTCGTAGTACTGCCGACTCTCATATACATACATTGCTTGCGAGCAACACTGTTCGATATCACGGTTAGAGTGATACAAAACGATATCACGGTTAAGTGATACAAAACGAGATCACGGTAAAGTGATTCAAAACGATATCGCGGTAAAGCGATACAAAACATCGATAAACACACGAGTTGATACTCGCACTCATCAACGGATCGACGAGCTTACACTCGAGATCGTTGACTCAGTAATTGACTAAATACTCAATTATAGTTATGTGCGACTACACTTACATGTTGCTTGTGGAGGCAACACACTGTGCTAGGTGGCATACTAGTATCTTACTACTGGGTAAGTAATACTATTACTTGCTATCATATGACGTGGTCATACACATACTTGATTTGTACTTAGGCACGTATTGCCTCACATTAGTAGACTTACTCGTACCTGATTGGTATCTAGGCATGGACTGCCACTTCCTCGATATGACTCGGTCATACACTTACTCGATAGTACTTAGGCACGTATTGCCTCACATTAGTAGACTTACTCATACTTGATTGGTATCTAGGCATGGACTGTGTTACCGCCGCAACGGTCATTTTTGCAGCAGCGATAACAGTGGGTTGTTTTAAATTTATAGAGCTGGGAAAATCCTAAGCTAATACTACTTTCAGCCCTAATTAGGTTACTAGGGTAGTAAGTGGTATGTTGACTCAGGTGTCGTTCTTACACTACAACGGGCATGGGATCTTAGGCGTTCTAATTATCTTTTGTAATCTAGCTAGGGTTTAACTAATTTTTGATTTGGTTTTGGTTTTATTACTAATCTATAAAAATAAATGCAGGAAAGAAAAAGATGTTTGTACGGAGGCTCAAAGAACAGTGGATACGAGAGTGTTTGCTATGATGCTGGTATATGCTTTGAAGGGGTAGTTATGAGTGTTTAAGCCACTAGTTATGATGATTAATCCTTTGAACGATTGGAAACTCTAATCAATGCGAAGTATTGTACCTACGACAGTTCCTTAGCTTTCCCACGTATTTAAACGTTATACGAAGTGTTATGCCATTTTATGGTTTTTCCGTAGCATTGACTTAAATCACCAAATCACTCATTGGATACACTGTATTCTTAATGATGTATAATTACGATCCTATCAAATATCTAACGTAAAGGTCTCTACAATCAGATAAATAATATGTCACATGGATAGCAATTATATAGTGTCAGATACACCGGAAGTTCTCCCAAATGTACTGATCAATTCAATTAACAGTTATTCTCTAATTCTATTCCCCAATCTCTGACAAATGTGTGTCGGTATCATGGCACGAATTGTTGAATAAACAATAATGTGAACAAGAGTTACCCTATGGAATAGGTTGGATTAACTTGTCTGACGGTCAATTAAATTGTTCATCGTTAATCATACAAACCATCATAACTATTACATGCACATTGCTCTACTGTATAAACATCAACTTATATCTGAAAACCCTAATCATGTAGTTACATATAATAATCAGAGGTGCAGTTCTAGCATGCAGCATTCCTAAAGCAACAATCAAACAAGAACATGCAATAGAAAGGCACAAAGTTAACTATTCCTAATTCATACCATTTCACATAACCATATGATCGGATCATAAATATCCCGAAAGGTCTCTCAAAGATATTTAACATATGAGCTTGAATCTAACCTATCTCTAATCCTTTGCTCCGCATCTCTTATGATATGGTTTCAATCTAGAGAATACAACCATGTCGAGTTCAAATGCTTCATCATACATAGAATAGGTTGTTGAGACTTGAGCCACTGCTAGATCTGCTCAGAATACAAGTGTTGTGCCTCTGTTAGAACAAAGTCAACCGCTGTTAGAAGAAGTCTACCGCTGCTTGAAGTAGACAACCACTGTCAACTAGTTTAGTCTAACAGTGCCACTGTTGGTACATGTAATTTGTATTGTGTAGTTACTCCACTGTTAATATATGAGTACTACCCCTGTTAGTAATATAGATAACCACTGTTGGTTAGATATAGTCGGTTAGAGAGAATTATGGAATAGATATGATTCCATAATAGTTTGATTCTGTAAAGGACTCTATATGTTATAAATAGAGATCCTGTAAAACCTAGATAGATACGATTCATTCTAGTTATTAGCTTCAAGGTTGTAAACCCTAACACAAATTGTGTGTTCGTATTATTAATAATATTGAACCTTTTTGATTAGATATTCTGTTATATTCAAGTTTGTTCTTCAAGTTATTAATAAACTATTCCGCAAGCTTATTAATAATCAATCAAAGTAATACATACTAAGATCTCTAGCTGGGATCATCAAGTGGTATCAGAGCTTGATATTACTTTGATCTTGAAGAAGGTTATTGAAATTTTGCAGCTTTTTCAATAAATAACAACATGTCTACTGAAACGATGGAAGGTATTCAAGCTACAAAGATCCCCATGCTCAAACCCGATGAATTTGAGCTATGGCAGACCAGGATTAGGCAATACATGTTGCTGACAGATTATATGATGTGGGAGGTAGTTACTAATGGACCAGTCTATACTAAGGACGCAGATGGTAAAAAGGAAGAAAGACCACCACCAAAGACTGATGCAGAGAGGAAAGAAAGAGCAACAGAGTGGAAGGCATTAAGTACTCTACTTTTGTCTATTCCTAATGAGTATCAAAGAAAATTTGAGAACTGTGAAGATGCTCAGGTTCTCATGGAAGCAATTGTTAAGAGATTTAGTGGTAATGATAACACCAAGAAGAATAAGAGATCTCTTCTAAAACAACAATTTGAAAACTTTGCAGGTGTAAAGTCTGAAACTTTGACTCAGACTTTTGATAGATTTCAAAAACTTGTGGGTGATCTTGAAAATCACAATGTTAAGATTGATAAGGATGATTTGAATAGGAAGTTTTTAAGATCATTAGGCACAGATTGGAATATGTACACTGTGGGACTTAGACAAAGTGCAGATCTTGAAGAAAAGGAGATTGAAGATCTATACAATGATCTGAGGAACTTTGAGCCTGAGGTGATGGCTCTGAAACAGTCCAATGGTAGTTCTAACAATGCTGCTTTTGTGTCTGTTGGTGAATCTGGTAGTTGTAGCACATTTGGTGCTAATGATAATGTCTTGGAAGCTTTCTTTGCAAGTCATGTGAATTCATCCTTAACAACAGAGGATTTGGAACAGGTTAATGAAGAGGATCTTGAAGAGATGGATTTGAGATGGCAGATGGCTATGATAACTATAAGAGCAAAAAGGTTTATGCAGAGGTCAGGGAACAGAAACTTTACTTACAAGAGAGATGGTGTAGCTGGATTTGACAAAAGCAAGGTGGAGTGTTTCAACTGTCACAAGATGGGACACTTTGCTAGAGAATGCAGGAGCACACATGCTGGAGGATCTCAGAATTCTTCTAATGGTATTGTAAGGAATATTTCTGATCCACAAAGAAGACTGGTACCTGTTCGGAACACCACTTCAGATTCATTGGTTGCACAAGATGGGATGGGAGGATTTGACTGGAGTGACCAGGAAGAGCTTGTAGTCAAAAATCAAGCTTTGATGGCTGTCACAGAAGAACCAGAGCCTTCAGACATTCCATATGAGGTACAATCTAAATTATGTTCTTCTGCATGCAAGAAAATGGTTAAATTTTATAGGGATCATAATATGGTTGTGTGTAATGAGTTAAAAGCTTGTGTAGAAAAGAGTCAACATTCAACTTTAGCTATTGAAAACTTAGAAAGACAGATAAAAGCTTTTGAAAAGAATGAATCACAATTTCACTTAGATATTAAATATCTGAATTGGGAAAAGAAAGCTTTACAAACAAAAGTTGATATGCTAAGTGCAAAGTTGGCTGAGGCAATTTCTGATAAAGACTCAATAAAGTTGAAAGTTGATGAATTGGAAAATGCTTCAAAAGGTGTTCAAAACTTAATCAAGTCTCAAATTCATGATAAATTAAAAACTGGATTAGGTTACAACCTTAATGATGTACCCCCACCTTATAATCATACTTACTTCCCATCTAAAATTGAGTTTGACTTAGAAAAACTTAAGGTAGATGTGTCTGAGGAGGTTAAAAAGGTAGATCCAGTAGTTAATTGTGCTGATAATGTGAATTTTGATAAAGTGGAAGTATCTGATTGGACTGAGGAAGATGAGAGTGATAGTGATAGCTCATCTAGTGGTAATTCTGTGGATGATTGTGTTAAGCCTATTACTGGTCTAGTTTCTGAACTAAATAGTACTAAACTAGAAGAGGGTAAAAAGATGTTTGTTGAGAAAGTAAAGGTACAGATAGATCAAGTTAGAAAAACCAATAAATCTAGATCTGGTCTAGGTTATGTGCACAAAAGAGTCAATACTGAATCAAAAGATAAGTCAAAAGATAAATCTGAGTGTGAAAAATGTGCATGTAAATCAAACAGGTCTGATTTAAATACTGCAAATAATGTAAATAAATCCATTTCCAGGGGTAATCAGAGAAATTGGAACCAATTGGTTTCACAAAGGCTGGGTAATGGGTTTGAATGTGTGAAAAGAAAATCATGTTATATTTGTGGTAGATATAATCATCTTCAACATGACTGTTACTACAATCCTAAAAATAATAGGAACAGTGGTAACAGACAAGAGTTGAAAATTAAGCCAAACAGAGGCAAGGCTGCAGCCCCTGTTAATGCTGTAGCAGTGCCACTGTCAAAGGCTAACAGAGGTAAGACAATAACAGGGGAGGGTTTGACCACTGTCAGGCATGGTACCTCTGCTGGTATTAAACATTCCAAAAGAATGTTTATACCAAGTAAAGCTACCACTGCTAGGGTAATAAATACGAATTTGAAGGTAACCACTGTCAGACCATTAACCCCTGTCAGGTCTAAAACAGATTGTTTTTGGAAACATAAGAATGCATCTACATCAAATGTATCCAAAATCAATGGAGCATTGAGATCAATCACCTTTAAGAGGGTTGATATCAAAAATGCTCATGGGAAACCCAAAGCCAAATTGGTTTGGGTTCCCAAGAGAAACTAATATGTTCTCTTTTTATATGTGCAGGGCAAGCCAAAGAGCTTATGGCATATTGATTCTGGCTGCTCAAGGCACATGACTGGAGATAGGGAAAAGCTGCAGAACTTCAAAGCATTTAATGGAGGAGATGTAGCATTTGGCAGCAACCCTAAAGGAGGTAAGATCACTGGAAAAGGTAAGGTAAAAAGCAGTAAGCTCACTTTCAAAGATGTGAATTATGTTGAGCAATTGAGATATAATTTGCTTAGTGTGAGTCAAATCACAGATAAGCAAAATCCTGTTTATTTCACTGACACAGAATGCCTTATACTTTCTGAAAAACTCAAAATACCTGAAGATAAAATTTTAATGAGAGTTCCAAGAAAGGATAATGTATACTGTAGTGATTTAAACAAGATGGAATCTCAAAATGTTAACTGTCTGATTTCTAAAGCTACTGTTTCTGAATCTGAACTATGGCATAGGAGGATGTGTCACTTGAATTACAAGACCATGAATAAACTTGTTAGGAATAAGCTAGTGAGAGGCTTACCTGAAAAGTTATTTGAATGTAGTGACCACTGTGTAGCATGTCTCAAAGGCAAGCAACACAAGACCTCTTATAAGACCAAGCTTGTGAATTCCAATACCACTCCCTTACACCTGTTACATATGGATTTGTTTGGCCCTACTAATGTAGCTAGTCAAGGGAAGAAATCTTACTGTTTGGTGATAACTGATGATTATTCTAGAATGAGTTGGGTATTCTTTCTTAGGACCAAGGATGAGACAGGTGAAATACTTAGATCATTCATAACTAGGATTGAGAATTCAACTAATCAAAAGGTTAAGATCATCAGATGTGATAATGGGACATAATTTAAGAATCATGAGATGAATAAGTTCTGTGAGGATAAAGGTATAGAAAGACAGTTTAGTGCACCTAGGACTCCACAACAAAATGGAGTAGCTGAAAGGAGGAATAGGACACTAATTGAGGCTGCTAGAAGCATGCTAGCAGATGCTAAACTTCCAACGTCCTTTTGGGCAGAGGCAGTCAGCACTGCTTGTTATGTTTTGAATAGGATTTTGATCATTAAACCTCATAACAAGACACCCTATGAGTTATTCTTTATGAGAAAACCTTTGGTTAGCTTTTTAAAACCATTTGGATGTCCTTGTACTGTCTTAAATACTAGGGATCACCTTGGTAAGTTTCAGAGTAAGGTAGATGAGGCTGTATTTGTTGGATACTCTATTCAAAGCAAGGCTTATAGAGTATTTAATAAAAGGACTAGGATCATAGATGAGACCATGGATGTGACCTTTAATGAAAATACATCAAATGTAGAAGGAAAAGGTCCAGAAGTATTGTTTGATATTGATGCACTAACCCATGCTTTTAGATATCCAGATTTGTCTACTAGTGCAGGTACAGATGCAGGTAATGATGCAGGTAATGATGGACTTTCAATCTCAAGTCAGACTACAAAGGATAACTTGCAGTATGTATTGTTTCCTATTTGGTCTCCAGATCCACCAGCAGCATTCCAATCAGAGCAAGATGATCTTTCAGATGATTCAAATGGGTCAACTGGCAAAAATGGTTCAAACAAGGATGAAGATGGTTTAATTCCAACAGATCATCAACCATTTACTTCAAAGGGTTCTCATACTGTTTCAGAGCATGATTCAGAAGGAGAGCCTGAATCTCCAAAGTATTTTGAACAGAGTCCTCCATTTCAAGTTTTGGAAAGGACTTCTTTGTCAGATTCTGAAGCAACTCCAAAGCCTTCAAAAGAAAGAGAAGAAAGAGATTCTTACTCAGAATCAGAGATAGATAATCTTTTGGGTCCTAATTTAGAAAGAGAACTGCTTGATACATCCACATCTAAGTATCTGGTTCATAAAGATCATTCCTTGGATTTGGTTATTGGTGATATCGATTCATCTATTCTGACCAGACAGCAGTCAAAGGTAAGAGAAGAAGATTTACATACTTCACTATATGTTTGTTTTCTTTCTCAGATGGAACCAAAGAAGGCAGTGGAAGCTCTCAAAGATCCAAGTTGGATAGAGTCAATGCAAGAAGAACTGTTGCAGTTCAAACTGCAAGATGTATGGGATTTGGTTGATTTACCAAAAGGGAAGAAAGCTATAGGCACAAGGTGGATCGTCAAGAACAAGAGAGATGAAAGAGGTATAGTGATAAAGAATAAAGCAAGGTTGGTAGCACAGGGGTACACACAGGAAGAAGGCATTGATTATGATGATGTCTTTGCTCCTGTTGCTAGAATAGAAGCTATTAGGTTATTTTTAGCTTATGCATCTTATCAGGATTTCAAAGTTTATCAAATGGATGTGAAAAGTGCTTTTCTTCATGGTCTAATTGATGATGAGGTGTATGTATGCCAACCACCTGGGTTTGAAGATCCTACATATCCAGATAGAGTGTGCAGATTGAAGAAAGCTTTGTATGGGTTACATCAAGCACCAAGAGCTTGGTATGATACTCTATCTGAGTATCTTCTCAAGAATGGATTCAAGAGGGGTACTATTGACAAAACTTTGTTTACCAAGAGGGTTCAGAGAGATATATTGTTGGTACAGGTTTATGTTGATGATATTATTTTTGGTTCAACTAGGGATTCATTGTGCAAAGAGTTTGAGGGTTTAATGCATAAGAAATTCAAGATGAGTTCAATGGGTGAACTCACTTTCTTTTTAGGATTGCAGGTTAAACAGAAGTCAGATGGAATCTTTATTAACCAAGGAAAGTATGTGCAGGATATTTTGAATAAGTTTGGTTATAAAGATGTAAAGATAGCTAGCACTCCTATGGAGGCACACAAACATCTTAATTCTGATCCTGATGGAGAGGAAGTAGATGTGCACTTGTACAGGTCAATGATTGGTTCTTTGATGTATTTAACTTCATCTAGGCCTGATATTATGTTTGTAGTGTGTCTTTGTGCTAGGTACCAAACCAATCCAAAGCAGTCACACATGTATGCTGTGAAAAGGATCTTTAGATACTTGAAAGGACAACCAGATTTGGGAATTTGCTATGCTAAAGGATCAGATTTTGAGCTTAAGGCTTTCACAGACAGTGACTATGGGGGTGAGAACATGGATAGAAAATCAACAAGTGGAGGATGTCAATTTCTTGGAAATAGGTTAGTGTCATGGCAATGCAAGAAGCAGACCACGGTTTCCACTTCTACAGCAGAAGCAGAATATGTTGCAGCATCAAGTTGCTGTGCACAGGTTCTTTGGATTCAGAATCAGATGTTGGATTATGGTTTGACTTTCATGAACACTCCTATTTATATTGATAATACCTCTGCTATTAGTATCATTCAGAATCCAGTTAAGCATTCAAAAACCAAACACATTGAAATCAGATATCATTTTATACGAGATTGTTATGATAAAAGATTGATTCATATTTTTAAAATTCATACTGATAATCAACTTGCAGATCTTTTTACAAAAGCATTTGATGTAGGAAGATTTACATTTTTGATAACTAATATTGGTATGATCAATCTCACTTAAGTGTTTTGGTCTGGATTTGATACTAACAGGGGTGAAGTATATTGTATGTGACAGGGTCAAGTGTTGCCACAGTTAGCTTCTTCATGATGATAGTTGGTGCCACTGTTAGTTTACTTATGCCACTGTCAATGTATTATCAACCCCTGCTGTATATTTTTGTAGATTAACCCCTGCTGCTTGTTTTTCTTAGTTTAATATTGCAGGACTCAGCCACTGTCAAGAGACATCACTTGAGTTGGAGTTTAATGTTTTATTTGTTTCTTCGTATTTTGATTAAAAAAAAAAAATTTCGTTTTTCTAATAAAGCTAAGTTTATGCCCCTGTTAGTTCTAAGTTGGAGTTTCCTTGGTCGGATGCCCCTGCTAGACTATCAGCCGCTGTTAGCTTTGTTAGATGGTTACAAAGGGTTGACTGTAATTGACCAAGTGAGGTACCCCTGTTGGACTTATTTGTAAGTTGTGCCCCTGCTGGGTATAACCAACAGTGCCACTGTTAGTTCTATTTTTAGGGCTTGGCACTGTCATCATATAAATACTCAAATACTTCACTTTTTCAATTACGCTTTCAAAATTCAAAACCCTTCAATAATCGCTCTCGTTTTATTTTGTTTATTGTCAATCGCTCTTCATTCGATCATCAATTTCTTCAATGGCATCGTCATCTTCATCTGATTCTGATCATTCTACGCTAAGTGTTCATTTTGAACACAACATGAGGGCTTTCTTGAATAAAGAACTTGCCGATGCGTATTTTCACCCTATCATTGATTTCTTGAGTAATTGTCCAGTTACTCATGCCCTTACTGTCGCTCCACGATTGATTCGATCGCATATTCAAGAATTCTGGCAGAATGCAAAGGAAGGGAATGTTAATGGCATTACTCACATTCATTCCACTGTTAAAGGAAAGAAGGTGATGGTAACTGAGATTGTTCTGAGAGAGCTTCTGCAGTTTGATGATGAAGGTGGAATTTTGGAATTATCGAGAGAAGATTTGTTTAAAGGCATATTGGATATGGGGTATGAAGGTTCAGGAAAAGCAAGATCAGAATATACGTTCTTGAAGTCATGGTTTTGTCCTCAATGGAAGTTCTACATTCATACTTTTCTGGTATGTTTGTCCCAAAAGAGAACTAGTTTTAATGAATTTAGTTCTACTATTGCATATCCTATTATCTGCTTGGCACAGGGTATTAAATATAATATGTCTAGGTTTATCTTAGATAATATGGTTAGAAATGTAAAGGGTGATACATTCATTATGTACCCTAGATTTGTTCAACTTTTATTAAATACTCAATTGCCAAATTTGCCAGCAGAGGATAGTGTGATTGTTAGTTCTACTCTATCCTTGAGAACTATTAAAGCCATGAATCAGTATCAAAATGATTTTTCAAAGAAGGAAACTGCATTATTTTCTACAATGTCAGTTGCTCCTTCTGCCACTGGTGGTGTATTACCAACATCACTTGGACCAAATGATGACAGGCCAACAACACAAGTTGGTTCTGAACACACATCAGGAGGTGGCACCAAAAGAAAACAAGGGAACCAAAAGCCTACCCAAAGTAAAGCCAAGAAATCCAAGAAGGCTAAACAGGCTGTGGAGATTCCTGTTTCTTCACAGTCTCAGTCAAATATTCCACCACAACAGGTGAACATACTTGATGAAAATGTTCATTCTGGACGGGCTGCCACTACTGTTTCTAGCCCACTAGCAGGGCAGGATAGTGGTAACATCAATCAGACCCAACCAGAGGCAACTATATTTGATGAACCTATGGGTGATGATTCAAATGTAGGTCCCAGTACCAATAATCAAGGGACATCTGCAGTGGCAGATGTAGTCAATGATTCATCTAGGAGGTCACACTCCAATGTTGATGAGGCTAGTAATGAAACTAGGGTATTGACGATTAATGATTTGGTACATGATGTCAATTTGATTTGGAGTAAATTTGAGAAGGAAAGAGCTTTGAGAAGGGAGCAGCAGATTATGTTGGCTGCTCAGGGTGAGTTGATAAAGAAGCAGAGAGAGGAAATAAATGATTTACAAACCAGGTTGTCAATTGTTGAAGATGCAGTTGATAAAGTTTTGTTGCCTGCTAGGGAATCTTCAGGCAAGGGGGAGAATAAAGATGATGATCATGAGCAGAATGATATGCCTGAAGATAAGAATGGTCATGAGCAGAATGATAATAATGATGGTGATACTGGAAGTGCAGATGATTTCAGTTTCATGGATATACCTGCTGATGTAGAGATGAGTGATAAAGTTTTTGAAGATGAATTAAATGTCTCAGATTATGTGGTCAATGAAGACATGGATGAACAGATGGTGGATGCTGAGAATGATAGGAGAATGGTAGTGTATGTGGGAGAAAATGTTCAAACAGGTGATAGTGTTGCAGGTGATAGTACACAGAGTGGTCCAGCTCTAAATGTTTTTCCATTGAACAAAGGATTACCTTTTAAGGCTGTGGCTAATCTGTATATCTGGGATATTATGGGAGCTAATCCAGATATGTGTAAAAGAGTAAGTTTTAGTGATAGGTTGGTGTATAGTGATGATAGATCTGTTGAGAAGATGGAATCTGATGATGTAGAGGGTAAGGGGGAGTTGATAGAGTCAAAAGCTGAAGCTACTGAGGAAGATAGAGTGAAGATTTATAACAGAAAGAAATCAATTCCAAAGAGAAAATCTACCTCTGCTAAGGTACAAACCTCTGCTGAAACTCAATCTTTTACCACTGCTAGTAGTATTTCTACCTCTGCTAGTAGTTTGGTATCTACCCCTGTTACTCAATCTTTTACCACTGCTAGTAGTATTTCTACCTCTGCTAGTAGTTTTGTATCTACCCCTGTTGGTGTATCTACCACTGTTGGTACTTCAACAGCGACCCCTGCTACTACAATTTCAACCTTTGTTATCACAACCCCTGTTACTACAACACCTACCCCTGTTAGCACAAATCCAACCACTGTTGTATCAACCTCTGTTAGCACTTCAAATATTTCAACAACTGTTGGTACACCTACTGTTGCTCCAGTTTACACCACTGCTACAGCAATGACCACTGTCAGGGCTCTAGAAGTGCCTGTTATCATCAGAGAGCCTACACAAACACCCAAACCTAAGTCTGATCTTCCAAAGATTGATTCAAAAGACAAAGGTAAGGGAAAATTGAAAGAAGAGAAGAAGATTAAGAAGGTTGTAGAGCCTCCAATTAATTTGGATGAGGCTAGAAGAGCTCAAGAGGAGCATGATGAAAGAATGTTGAGAATGGCAGTTGAGTCTAAGAAAAAGGAAGGTCCTGATGTTGATGTAATATTAGAAGATTCAAGTGTGGTGACCTTATCACAGAAGGCTGCAAAGATGTTGAATGATATGGCTGCAAGAGGTCAAGGGTTGTCTGCTCAACAGATTCATGATATGATCAACAGAAAGGATGATAAAGATGGTTTGGATCCAGGATTTGCAAAGCTTAAACAAGCTAATAAAGAAAAGGCTAGATTGAAAAGACAAGCTGAGCTTGAAAAGAAAAGGAACAAACCACCAACTGATGCTCAAAGAAAGAAGGATTTACTTAAAATTCTTGGTGATAGGTATGCACCAAGAAGTGTGCTGGAAGGATGGGATGTAGAGAAACTGGAAAGAGCATATGGAAAATATCAGAATGAGGAGAAGGAAGATTTTGAGAAAAGGATTCAGAAAGATAAATTCATTAAGAAAAAGTTGGCTGAAGATAGAAAGAAGATTGCTGAGCAAGTGAGAAGAGAAGAGGAAGAAAGAATAGAAAAGAAAGAGCAAGAGGAGATAGAAACCAAAGAAAGAGAGTTAAAAAGACTTTCTGATCATAATATAAAGAGCAGATGGAATAGAGTACTTGCTTCTGATAATGTAGTTAATGATTTAGAAAGAGATGCAGAAGAGTTGAAGAAATATATCAAAGAGGTGAAGGATTATAAAGAAAATATTCACATAAATCATGATAGATCTTCAAGGATAATTGAATGGGAAGGAATTAAATCAAAAGGTGCTGATGGTGATAAAGAACAGATCAAGATTGTTAGAGAGAATGGAGATAAGCACTATTTGTCATCTGTTACTGATGTGCTTAAGAATGTAAATTAATTGGACATTCTAGATTTGCTTGAGCTAAACAGTCAAGGAGATAGACAGGCTTCACAGGTGATTATGGAAAGAGAATTGGAAAGATGTCTGAATATGTTGTTTGAGCCTGAGCCATTCATCAATTTGTTCTTACACTGTATTGATGCTGTAAATACTTGGAGACATTTTGTTAGAGCTGGAGTTCATATGATTCTATTCAGAAGTGGAATGTCAATTTACATGCTTGATGAAAGAAGATATGTTCTGGAAACTCAGACTCTGAGAAATTTGCTTGCATCTCAGTTGAAAACTACAGTTATATCAGAAGGAGCTTTTAATGCTTTATATATGGTGCTTAATCAGTTCCATAAAAGAATGGAGTTGGAGAGAATGAAGGAGGAGGAGAGAAGAAGAAAACAGAATCAAACTCAGAAAGATGAAAAGAAAGATGAAGAAACTTGATACATTGCTGGGAATGATCAAGTTTAGGGGGAGATTGTTGAGACTTGAGCCACTGCTAGATCTGCTCAGAATACAAGTGTTGTGCCTCTGTTAGAACAAAGTCAACCGCTGTTAGAAGAAGTCTACCGCTGCTTGAAGTAGACAACCACTGTCAACTAGTTTAGTCTAACAGTGCCACTGTTGGTACATGTAATTTATATTGTGTAGTTACTCCACTGTTAATATATGAGTACTACCCCTGTTAGTAATATAGATAACCACTGTTGGTTAGATATAGTCGGTTAGAGAGAATTATGGAATAGATATGATTCCATAATAGTTTGATTCTGTAAAGGACTCTATATGTTATAAATAGAGATCCTGTAAAACCTAGATAGATACGATTCATTCTAGTTATTAGCTTCAAGGTTGTAAACCCTAACACAAATTGTGTGTTCGTATTATTAATAATATTGAAGCTTTTTGATTAGATATTCTGTTATATTCAAGTTTGTTCTTCAAGTTATTAATAAACTATTCCGCAAGCTTATTAATAATCAATCAAAGTAATACATACTAAGATCTCTAGCTGGGATCATCATAGGTAGAGGACGTACTACTAATAACTGGCCAGGTCTTAGCAGAAAGTTTCTAACCACATCATAAGTTGGATAGATAAACAATAGAGATTCAGCTCACAAATTCAGATACAGTTTAAATTCATACAGGCAGAGTAACGGCATGTTATAAAGATATAACTACTTAAGCATAACCATTATCATAGCAAACACATATTTGTCTAACCTAGCATGGTATCTCTAACAAGCAATACTACGCAAACATAATATAAGCAAATCATATTTACGAAATAAAGAAAAGAGATATAAATAAAACCTGAATAAGTATTACAGACAAATCTTCGTGACCCAAAGTCTCGGAGTGACTCCGTACAAATGCTACGACTACTGCTACGCTAACCTAGCTCGTCTACTAGCTTAAGTCTAGAGAAACTCTAGAGAGAGAGAGAAAGAGTGTGTGAGAGAGAAAGTGATAAATGTTGAAGGTGAGAGGTGTAAGGTGTGAGAAATAAGGTAGAGGTGCCCTCTATTTATAGGCAAGCCTTGGATCAAGAGTACAAGTCCACAAGTATGCACGTACAAGCAAATGAAGCAAAACGAGAGACTACAAGACCAAACCAGGCCATGTACGGCCCTGCAGAGGCCGTGTAAGGCCCTCTACAGGCCGTGTACGGCTATGTGGAGGCCGTGTACTAGGCCGTGTGATTTTTTCGGCTTTTCTCATTGCTTAATTCGCGCGTATCTTCTTTGTTTTGCGTCCGTTTGACTTGATTCTTTCGCCTACGGTTTCATAATTCCGTTACGCTTCCAATGATTCCAATTTGGTAGGAATTGGATGTGTATATCACGGGCGTGTCTAGAATACGTTTCGTAGTCTTCGGTTGTGCTGTTTCTTGCATATCTTGTTCATCCTTGATCCAACTTGAGCAATCCTTATATCCACGTTCTCGTAATCTCCATAGCTACAAAATAAGATAATTGTGAGGTCTTGGTATGGAGTTTACAGTAGATTTAGGGTTAGGCTCAATTTGATGCCCATTTCAACGTATTTTCGGCCCTTTTCGTGTCCATCAAGTTTTCACCTTTATAATAAAATGTGATGAATAATGATGTTTTAAGGATGTTTTTGTTATAAAAGGCCTAAATATGGGGTTAATAATGTAGTTAAAAACGTGACTTTTTGCACTACATCAGACTGCCACTTCCTCGATATGACTCGGTCATACACTTACTCAATAGTACTGTCACACCCCGTCTAAAGCGAAAACAACGGAATGCAACTATGACAGGATCATAACACATCATTATAAAGAACTCTATATGAAATATAAAGATCAATGTGTCATGATGTCATTAACACGAATAGCGGTTCGTGCCAAACATACATTCCAACAATGAATCGAAGTCTTACAAGAAATCAATAAATGTATTCAACACAGTTAAGGCAAAACACGCATTTTCAAACAACCAAAATGCCAAACCAAATGTTTCATGTATCTTGAAATGACTTAATGCAACCTAAACGGTCCACTAAGTTTTCTTGTCCTCAGCCTTAGTCCCCCTAGTGCTACCTGAAAAGATATGCTCAAAAACGTCAACAATATGTTGGTGAGTTTCGTAGGTTTGAAACAAGACACCAGAAAATAAATATTTTCCTGTGATGATAATAAGTTAGGACAATGCATATAGAAATGGCACACAAGTGAAATAATCCAACCGAACAATTCACAAACCGTCATCACCCCACGAAGGAGTATGACCCAACCAAATCCTGTGTATGCGGTAGCTACCCATAAATGACCTTCAATGTACACCTAAGCATACATTAGGTACTTACCTTCGAAAGAGTAGGGCCTTTGATAAAAACCACCAAATCATGACCTTCAATGTATACCAACAGTATACATTAGGTACTTACCCTCGAAAGAGTAAGGCCTTTGATAAAAATGAATCCAACAACCAATGCATATAAGTCACATAGTGTCACACATTTCAAGCATATGTCCAAAATGAAAATGAATACGTTTCACCGCATAAAACAATTGATAAAATATGTGAGCATACTTTTCCCCCAATTTGAAAACATGTAATGAAAATGGGGCCACGAAAACTCACCTTGAACACCAAAATAAGTATCGCCCTTAAATGAATCCACCAAACAACTTTGCCAATCTACAAATGAATATATATGTATACGGGTTACAACCTAGACATCTACGTCCTTCCATTGTATCCCAAGTCCAAATCATCTCTACTAAGTTTCCTCACAACCAAACCTCATGTGTCTTTACAAAAATCAACCCCATTGTGAAATTCAGATTCTGTCCAGAATTTTGTACCATTTCACAAATTTTTAAACATGACTTAATGAAATCATTTGACTCTACAAATTTTACTAGTGATACTTCAATGTGATAAAAACAATCTATAATTTTTACAGAACTTATTTTAATATTTTACTATTTTTAAAAATTCATTAAAGTAATCTGCTCTGTAACAACAATGATTTTTGAGTACACAAAAGTTACTAATTATTTAAAATACTTGAAAACTTAAAAAGATTATAATATTTTTACAGAAACTTTTTAACACTTTAAAATTACTTCACTAAAAATTTAAATACTTAATTATTAGTTTAACCTACGTTTCAAAAATCGACAAGTTAATCCAAATCATGAACCGAAAAACTCAGAAATGACATTCCATTTTATAAAATCATTTTTACCAACTTATACTCAACATTTGGACATGAAACCAACACCATTTGAAAGTACACTCTTAATACTTATTTATAGACTCAATATTCATCAAAAATCATCGTGAAATGGCCAAGTTACAACCTTCCCAATCCAATACTCAAATCTGTCCAGATTTAGGGTTTATGAGTTTAAACCTAAATCTTCGTATTAATCAATCCAAACACTTAATTAATCAATATATTTCAATCCTAATGATTTAAACAATGATTTCACATATATCCTAATGATTTCATTCACTAGGAATACAATGGATTGACGCACACCCAGCGGTCGGTTCAGGAATTGCTTCCTATCGTTGCAGACCTTTCCACTAGGCGCGGCGTCAGGTGGTAGTTTTAAATTTATAATAGTCGGGGGAGCCTAAACCTCCGTACTACCTACTGGTACTGGTACGAATACCTTGATACGAGTATGCGGTAAGGATGATCCAGGGTCGTTCCTCACGACGGTAGAATTGAAACAGAGCTCGTTCCGATAAACTAACTTTCAAGCTAGGGTTTGAATAAGTGGATAGGTGATTGTTTTTGGTTTTTATCTAGTTAAACTACTAAAACTTATAAAGCATAAAAGTAAAGGGAGACTAGCATATGTAATACCTAAGGATAACAAAGACGTGGTTCACCATGATTTAGGATAGTGTATGTACAGAGATGATGATTATATGGGGGCACATTCAGTTGACAAACAAATAAACTTAGGTGTAAACACTAGGACCCTACTTATTTAGTTTCGGTTCTAAATTAGTATGTCACTGAGTACCTAGGCTATGGTGATTCTGATCAGAACAGGTTGCTCAACCCCCCAACACTGCCCTTGTGACGGTACAGTGACCCTTGCTCAACTACCCTGTTACGGAATAGTGAGTCTCTGGAGATAACTCCGGGGTGCATGCATGAGGTAACAAACTGCCATTAAGGATACTCTGACCTTTCTTAACACCTAAACCTAAATGTGTCGTCTAAATGTGTACTGGTTATTTAACTATGTTATTCTAAACTATCGGTTATGAAGAGTTAAGGGGTTCAAGCATCTGGGAATACAGCCGACTCCTTGCTTTCTTTTCAAAACTCATGTTCTATTAGTTAAGCTCAAATACTTCCGTCTTGAATTAGACCCTCCTTTACAATCAGTCGTTCATCCCTAGGTATACTTACGGTGTACACTGCATTAAGTATTTCCACAGCTTGTATATATCTAAGTATACTCACGGTGTACAGTACTTTTAAGGTTTAGCATTTCCACAGCTTTATGTATCCTAGACCATGTTCTAGAAGGGTGACTTCTAGGTAATCCACGATGAGATGATCCTACGGCATTTCCTTAGCTTCCACGTATTTGTACTCCACACGAGGTGTTTCCAACGCTATACGAAGTACAATGCCATTTAACAGAGTCTCATAGCTTCATACTGTAACACAGATAACTATGATTACGTAGTATTCGGGTTTGCAAAGTCCTATCCTAAGAGCAATAGTCACGTGAAAGACTGGAAAGGGTGAACAATAAAGTCTAAATTCAGGATAAGTTTAGACTGATAACAAAGTATAACAACTCCCATTTATATAGATAAGGGTTTAATGTAACATCATCTATATACAGATAACAATTGGGAACATTATTCCACAACGGATTGTGCCCACGACTTTCATAGCTTCCACATTCCGTACTCCACACATTAGTGATGTTTCCAGCGCTATACAAATGAAAGCCGTATAACGTTACCTCCTTTGTTTCATAACGATATTATCCCAATCATATATTCACTACTATCTAAATCATGGCGAACATACAAGCAACTACTCACAATGCATAGCAATAAAAATTTCTAAAATTAATAAATCACATACATCAAACAAGAACAATATGACAAATTAATAATAGAAAGGATAGATAATACCGATACGAATTGCGAGCAGAATAACACTTGTATTTCTTTATTAATATCCAAGCATTACATAAGCTAGCCTCTACTAATTAACTACATAACTAATCTCTCTCTAGTTCTCCTCTAACTCCTAAGAGTAGTGCTAGAGAGAGAAACTAGAGAGAGGAACTAACTACAAGAATAATTCTCCTCTAACTCCTAAGAGTAGTGCTAGAGAGAGAATGTGTGAGAGAGAAAGTGAGAAATGAGAAATGAGAATGAAGTGAGGTGTGTATGAAATGGTGGAGGAGGCCATCTATTTATAGGTGAAGATCAACTTGGAGCCAAAGTAATGAGCCATGGAGCCAATCTTGGAGCCAAAGTTGAAGCCAAACTTGGAGCCAAAGGAATTGATACGTACAAGCACCGAAACGCATCGTACAAGCAAACCAAGCATGAAGGAAGCCAACCAAGCCACCCCTAGACCACCAAAAACCGTATATGGGGTATAGGGGGCCGTATATGGCTTGCCAAGGCCGTATACGGTGTGTAAAGGCCGTATACGGCTTGCCAAGGCCGTATACGTGGTGTTTCGGCTTTTCTGCATTGCTTAAAACGGCCATATCTCCTTCGTTACACGTCCGTTTGACCCGATTCTTTCGCTCACGGCTTCGTAATTCCATTACGCTTCTAATGGTACCAATTTCGCAGAAATTGGATGAGTGTAGCTCAAGCATGTTTGGAATGACTTTTAACTATCTGTAGAAGCCGTATCTCTTCCGTTCTTCACCCAATTTGCATGATTCTTGATTCTACCGTCTCGTTTTTACCTATTACAACATACCATAAGGTTAGAGTGTGCTTATCATAAGGTAAATGAGGATGTGAGAATTGGTTGTTGTTTATTCGCTCTGTTTTGCTCGTTATTTGAACGTTTTCGGTGATTTTTGTAGCAACGCCTATATTTGGAGTACTTTAGTGAATTTTAGTAAATAATGATTGTTTTGGAATGTTTTCACTAAAGATGTGTCCAAAAAGGGTGGAATATCATACTTAAAAACATGACTTTTTGCGTCACATCAAGTTATCCCACACTTAGACGTTGCTTGTCCTCAAGCAACACTCAGTTTTTGAATTTTTAAAACATTTTAGAGCGAGTCACAACATTTTTAAGAGTTACCACTTTCAGATGTAAGTAAGATAATTTCAAGAATACAGGGAAAGATAAGATGATCCTTCCTTAAACAAGAAAAGATTCTCTTAGGCATACTTCCAAATCTCATGATCTTGGAGTACACATGACTAGGCGATCTCACTAAAGGTGGTCACTCAATTCACTCAAAGTGTATCGGGTTTCCAATCAATCTAGAACAAACGAAATTGCTCAAATTGCCAGTCATGCAGCACTCATCGCCATAGGCTTGATCGAGAATCGGATCTCCACCACTTAAGTGAGGACGGTGCTAATTATCCCAAGACATTCATGAGGGTTGTAGTGTTTGGTGAGGGGTAAAGGGTATGGATAGTGGTATTTTTGGGTTGTAAGGGTTGCTTATCTTAAAACAACTGAGATCATGAACAACTTTATTTCAGAACGGAGAGAGAGGTAGCTTTTGGTCTTCTATCAGAATCTTCTTGTGAGGACGATACTTCAAAGGACTTTAAGCTTTATTCTTGCGGAACTATTTTTTCTTTCTTTTCTTCTTTTTCTTCTTTTTATTTTCTTTTTCTGCTTCAGAATTTCTTTGCCAGAGAATTTCCAAGGATATTTTTTTTTTCTTTTGATTCTTTCAGAAATCCCTTATCTTGAACGTTTCGAGTCTTTTCGCGGTGTCAATTTTACACACCAAGGATTCTTCAATCTTTTTGAGAGCACGAAAGGGGTAGGATAAGATATTCTAAAAGATGTTCTTCATAACCTCAGAAATTCTTAAGATAAGTTTGGGGTATTTTGGGAAGTAGGGTTTTATGAAACGAAAGGTTTAGGCTCAACAGGGTTTACTAGGTGGATCATCGATACTAAAAGTGAGTATCGGAAAGGGTTTTGGGCTTGAAGAGATATGTGAAAAGGGGTTTAAATCCTAGGGAATGTCAAGGTCATTTAATTGCACCTATACCGCGTACGGTACACACCAATGTGGTCTTGAAGCGTATGTCAAGAGCAAGTTCTAATTCAGAGATGCATGCATCGGCACACACAAGAAATGATTAGTGAAGCATTAAAGATGTATGCTATTAGGCTCAAGATACCTCACTGCAAATAGGGTTGTATGTGCTTCGTCATGCTTCCATCAGATTATTATTTCTTGTTTAAGCAATTTCTACCTTATTTTCCCTAGACTCCGAAATATATTACTCACATCTGAAAATAGCCCCTCTCAAAAGATATCTTGGCTCAAAATTAGCAGAGTTAATCAATAGATTTAGCTCATACTTTTAATTTTCTTGAAAAATTTTGAAAATTTGAGGAACATTTTCTGAGTTTACTATTTCGGACATTAAAGATTAAAGAAAACTAACCAAGGTATTCTATACCTGCTATCCCACACTTAGAGGAACATTGTCCCTAATGTTCTCTTGAGTTGAGATTTACTGGAAGTAAAATCCCACACTTAGAGTTTGAACATGTCAGAAAATGTTTCTCAAGTGTTTGTTTTGGGCTGGAATCCCACACTTAGTGATAAGCTTAGGATAGAGTATAGACTACTTTAACAAACTAACAAAGCAAATAATAAACAGAATCATAAACAAAAGAGAGTAAAGGTTAAGACACTCCCCAGATAGCGAGCTGCACTTAAGCTGAGAGTCTGAATTTGCTGAAAAGAGACGCTGCCAAGATCTTTTTTTCTGCATCCATGAAGATCGGCTCGGCTTCAAGCATTTTGCTATTGGTTTATTCATTCATCATTCTCTTATGAATCAATCTCGTAGGTGTGAACACGTTGGACGTAGCCTTTTTCAAACTCAATATTTATGCAAATGGAAAGAGAAATCACTGTCTCAGAATTTGAAAAGATGTTTTCTATTACAAATCAGTTTTATAAAACATGTGTTTTGTAAACGAGTTCGAGCATAATGCATAAAAGTAGTATGCAAGTACCTCAAATGCTCGAAACACATGAATTATCAGTTTTCAAAGTTATTTCCTATTTTCTGAGACAGTGATTTATTTGCAAATGAGTTGTAAATCTGCAGAAGTTTTCATAAAGTATTTCTGGTACGTCCAAGTGTGAAGGATAGTCGGAGATTTTCTTCACTTGTTGACACTTTCTCTCAACACGTCTTATTCCACGGGTTGCCTCCCGAGCAGCGCTGCTGTTATAGTCGAGAGCTCGACTTCCAAAATGATAGAAAATAATGTGAAGTGATGTCATTTTCCGGACACAAGCAGAGTCAACCTTGAAACACGAATGTTAGATAGAGATAACTGGACGAGGATCCTAATCATTAAGAGATGATGATGTAAATGACTCTCTAATGATCTGAAAGTGCTGAATCCAATGACCATAAATCTCTATCGCCCGAGATCTTTGCTGATAACTGATGCAATGAATCTGATTGTTGTTCTTATCAGTAGAGATCAATCCCATATCTAATCCTTTGATAGCCATTCCTACGTCAGCCTATATCTCTGAGATGTTTCTGTGTATACTTGTAGGCGGTGACATTACTATAGCAGATGAATGGTTCCCGATGGTGGTGGTGATAAGTCTGAATGGGTGGATGGATGGGTGAATGTGGGTGGCTATTGTGATGACGGATGATGTTTTGGGGTTCCATACAAAACTATGCTAGCAATCAAGGATGTGCTAAGGTTTAGCTCTAGGATATGGGTGCATGTTGTGAATGTTGTGAATGTTGAGATGATCTACTTAATGAACTAGTTCATAGACAACTAGAAATCATTTATGTGTCTGAAAGAGGTATCTCTTCTCCCTTCAAAGCAATGCTCCAAAGATTTCCAAATTTAATGAACTACAAGATCCCCTTGTTGCCTTTCCATTATTCTCAAAGATTCTTTACCCATAGGCGGCAATCCCTGTTTGTTTAGCATTTGAACAAGTACAACAAATAAACATGATCTTAACAAACAAGTGATTATTCTCCCAATCATAGATTCACTGGTTTGCGAATGACCTATCAAAGTGAATGCTTTGAAGATGAAACAAACCAGTGTATGATTTAGAGTCTAATCGCACACTACAAGTGTTAGTTGCCTATAATTTCACCGCAGCACAAACATCAGATATGGAAATACCAGTATTATCAGTTGAATCAGGTAGCCAAGTATAGAGATATCCAAAGAACACATTTTTAAACGAGTTCGAGCATAATACACATATTGACATACAAATCATGTTTATCAGATTAAGCATCAGTATTTCATGTTTGTTCACACAAATATATGTAGGTACCTCAAATGCTCGAAACATGTCAGTGGGTGTGTAAGATGACTAAGGCCCCTAACTCTAATAGGTTTCCATGTTTGTGAGTGAAAGGGATACTAAGAATAAAGTTCAAACAAGTAGGAGTAGGAAGTTTTAAGTTTTGACAAAAATTTCAATGAAGTAATTTCGCAAAACATCCTTTTTGTTCATAAAAATAGAGAAGACTAGAAACATTCATTTTAGGGATCATTCTCTACTTATTTGGGTTAGCTTACGACTTATCTTAAATTAACTACTATTACGACTACTAAAACTATGTTAGACACGGGTTGCCTCCCGAGAAGCGCTTGTTTTTGTTCGAGTCTCTAGCTTGACTCTAACACTATTTATCAGGCAATCCTAGCGGCTTCCTTGCATCCATTAGTAGACACAAGTGATAATATTGGTACATACCTAACAGTTTAAGGAAAGTTAAGGTCACGGGATGTCCAATATGAGGAGATGATTCAAAGTAAGGGAATTGTTCTACCGGAGGTATAACAAATCTCTCAACTTCTAATACCTCCTGGGGTCGGGTTGTCAGAATGGGTTGGTCAGAGGTGTCCATATCACTCCATGACGTATACATCATTATGTGGTGGAGAGATGGTTTGTAGGGCAACCCTGACGCAAAACCCTCCTTGCTTCCTATGGTCTTTTGGTCAATGATAATGTTGTACTCTAGGCATGGAGGTGGGACATTATCCGTTGACGTCTCCAATCTCGTAACAACATTCTCATCGACTACTTGGGTAACGGGTTCAATTAGATCACCGCTTAGAGTTGAGTGCAAGTCTATGTTGAGTGTATTAGATGTGGAGTGTGGGTTGACTTCGAATGATAAAGATTGAGATTGATGTTGAGTGGGGCTATAGGGGTTTGATTGAGAATCTAAGTGTCCTATGGCTAACATCGTATGTCCCTCACATTCTCCGTCAAAGTGGGGAACACCGCATATCATACATCCAATTTGAATTATTTGAGCAAGACTTTGCAATTGATCTATTATTGTTTCTACCCAAGTATTCAGTAAAGACGACATTTGAAGAAGGTTTAAGAATTATATTTGAGGTGAGAAGTGTTTTAAATCTAAACTAAGCTAAGCTAAGATAATCTAATCTAAATACGCTATTCTACGGGCAAAAAGTAAAGGGATAACTTAAAAACTAATTTATCTAAACAGGCTCCGAATCGTACTACTGTCCCCGTCAGCGGCGCCAAAAACTTGACGCAGCCCCAGCGGTCGGTTCAGGAATTGCTTCCTATCGTTGCAGACCTTTCCACTAGGCGCGGCGTCAGGTGGTAGTTTTAAATTTATAATAGTCGGGGGAGCCTAAACCTCCGTACTACCTACTGGTACTGGTACGAATACCTTGATACGAGTATGCGGTAAGGATGATCCAGGGTCGTTCCTCACGACGGTAGAATTGAAACAGAGCTCGTTCCGATAAACTAACTTTCAAGCTAGGGTTTGAATAAGTGGATAGGTGATTGTTTTTGGTTTTTATCTAGTTAAACTACTAAAACTTATAAAGCATAAAAGTAAAGGGAGACTAGCATATGTAATACCTAAGGATAACAAAGACGTGGTTCACCATGATTTAGGATAGTGTATGTACAGAGATGATGATTATATGGGGGCACATTCAGTTGACAAACAAATAAACTTAGGTGTAAACACTAGGACCCTACTTATTTAGTTTCGGTTCTAAATTAGTATGTCACTGAGTACCTAGGCTATGGTGATTCTGATCAGAACAGGTTGCTCAACCCCCCAACACTGCCCTTGTGACGGTACAGTGACCCTTGCTCAACTACCCTGTTACGGAATAGTGAGTCTCTGGAGATAACTCCGGGGTGCATGCATGAGGTAACAAACTGCCATTAAGGATACTCTGACCTTTCTTAACACCTAAACCTAAATGTGTCGTCTAAATGTGTACTGGTTATTTAACTATGTTATTCTAAACTATCGGTTATGAAGAGTTAAGGGGTTCAAGCATCTGGGAATACAGCCGACTCCTTGCTTTCTTTTCAAAACTCATGTTCTATTAGTTAAGCTCAAATACTTCCGTCTTGAATTAGACCCTCCTTTACAATCAGTCGTTCATCCCTAGGTATACTTACGGTGTACACTGCATTAAGTATTTCCACAGCTTGTATATATCTAAGTATACTCACGGTGTACAGTACTTTTAAGGTTTAGCATTTCCACAGCTTTATGTATCCTAGACCATGTTCTAGAAGGGTGACTTCTAGGTAATCCACGATGAGATGATCCTACGGCATTTCCTTAGCTTCCACGTATTTGTACTCCACACGAGGTGTTTCCAACGCTATACGAAGTACAATGCCATTTAACAGAGTCTCATAGCTTCATACTGTAACACAGATAACTATGATTACGTAGTATTCGGGTTTGCAAAGTCCTATCCTAAGAGCAATAGTCACGTGAAAGACTGGAAAGGGTGAACAATAAAGTCTAAATTCAGGATAAGTTTAGACTGATAACAAAGTATAACAACTCCCATTTATATAGATAAGGGTTTAATGTAACATCATCTATATACAGATAACAATTGGGAACATTATTCCACAACGGATTGTGCCCACGACTTTCATAGCTTCCACATTCCGTACTCCACACATTAGTGATGTTTCCGGCGCTATACAAATGAAAGCCGTATAACGTTACCTCCTTTGTTTCATAACGATATTATCCCAATCATATATTCACTACTATCTAAATCATGGCGAACATACAAGCAACTACTCACAATGCATAGCAATAAAAATTTCTAAAATTAATAAATCACATACATCAAACAAGAACAATATGACAAATTAATAATAGAAAGGATAGATAATACCGATACGAATTGCGAGCAGAATAACACTTGTATTTCTTTATTAATATCCAAGCATTACATAAGCTAGCCTCTACTAATTAACTACATAACTAATCTCTCTCTAGTTCTCCTCCAACTCCTAAGAGTAGTGCTAGAGAGAGAAACTAGAGAGAGGAACTAACTACAAGAATAATTCTCCTCTAACTCCTAAGAGTAGTGCTAGAGAGAGAATGTGTGAGAGAGAAAGTGAGAAATGAGAAATGAGAATGAAGTGAGGTGTGTATGAAATGGTGGAGGAGGCCATCTATTTATAGGTGAAGATCAACTTGGAGCCAAAGTAATGAGCCATGGAGCCAATCTTGGAGCCAAAGTTGAAGCCAAACTTGGAGCCAAAGGAATTGATACGTACAAGCACCGAAACGCATCGTACAAGCAAACCAAGCATGAAGGAAGCCAACCAAACCACCCCTAGACCACCAAAAACCGTATATGGGGTATAGGGGGCCGTATACGGCTTGCCAAGGCCGTATACGGTGTGTAAAGGCCGTATACGGCTTGCCAAGGCCGTATACGTGGTGTTTCGGCTTTTCTGCATTGCTTAAAACGGCCATATCTCCTTCGTTACACGTCCATTTGACCCGATTCTTTCGCTCACGGCTTTGTAATTCCGTTACGCTTCTAATGGTACCAATTTCACAGAAATTGGATGAGTGTAGCTCAAGCATGTTTGGAATGACTTTTAACGATCTGTAGAAGCCGTATCTCTTCCGTTCTTCACCCAATTTGCATGATTCTTGATTCTATCGTCTCGTTTTTACCTATTACAACATACCATAAGGTTAGAATGTGCTTATCATAAGGTAAATGAGGGTGTGAGAATTGGTTGTTGTTTATTCGCTCTGTTTTGCTCGTTATTTGGACGTTTTCGGTGATTTTTGTAGCAACGCCTATATTTGGAGTACTTTAGTGAATTTTAGTAAATAATGATTGTTTTGGAATGTTTTCACTAAATATGTGTCCAAAAAGTGTGGAATATCATACTTAAAAACATGACTTTTTGCGTCACATCATGGATCGAACCAAAAAGACAATAATAAACGAAATGATCGAGACGTACGAACGATCGAAATAGGATAGCGAATATACCGACAACGAGATCAAGAACATGATCCACTCTTAAAATCTGTAGCTAATGAAGGTATAATACCTTAGAATACATTTTTTTTAGATTAATCAAACGTATATGAGAGTTATAAGATTGAAAACTTACCAAAGTTTCTGAAAATTCGTTACCCACAGCAGTAGTTTATGAAATAATTTTTATAAAATAATCTACTGCGTTTCAGGGGCCGAAACCTTTTATTTATAAGTAAAACATCGAGATCTACAACTTTCTAGTTTTGACCGAAGCCTGAAAACGAACGTAAATGGGTCGAAACGGCCTCTGAATTCGAGTGCGAAATTTAATCCGCATAAAGCTTTTCTTTTGTGATCAAAAAGTGTTAGGGTTAGGATTATGATGGCTTTTATAGTTCTAGGGTTATGTGAATTGGGTTGGGCCAAATGATCCACCAAAAGAGAGGGGTTTGAGTCGATTGTTGGGCCAAACAAGAAAGACACACAAGAAAAACTCGGGTCACACGTTTCAAAAATAAAGGATCCCAATTAAATTATTTTCGTATTTCATGTAGTTTTAATAAATCGTATAGTTTCCAATAATTAGCGCATTTACGTTTAGCCTCGTACCTTCTTCATTACATGTCTGATTGCGATGATTCTTTTTACGTTGGATTCATTTTTCGAGAAAATATATATATATATATATATATATATATATATATATATATATTGATGTAAAGAAGTCCATGAGATGAGTCTTAACACGGAAATGAGTTTTTACGGCTTGAACTACGATTACGGGTTGGTGACGGTTGTCACAGTATCCCCCCGTTTAGGGAATTTCGTCCCGAAATTCAATCAAATATATTATTGAAAACGTTATTATGGAATAGACATGATTTTCGAGTTTCTTATGATCCTCTCGTTCCTAAGTGATTTCGAATTCTCGCCTAGCATTATATCGTATCCTTACCGGTTATATGACAAAGTGTTTTTTAAACTCTATCTCGATTTTATTCCACTACACATTACTATGTTTCGTTTTTGTGACACCATAAGAGACTCATAATTTGATTATGTTTCGCGAACTCCGTTTACTCCATCCGTTCCTTCGATTGATAGGTTATCAAACCTATTTGTTAAACGTATAATACGAATTCATTCATTCCGTTAAGAAAGAAAAAGAAATTGTTGTTTTTAAATGGTGTGTTCTCAACATCTAAAAGACTCTTTCTTGATTCCAAATCCCGTGGATACCTGATGAACGCCAAAATGTGCTATTTTATAGTACTAATTACCCCTTTATTCAATATATTTCTTATGCATTTTTATTGAATTTGATACTCATTTCGTTCATATTTGCATTTAGGAGTTATTTGGAGCTTGAATCGGAAAAGAAGCAGAAAATGAGTGAAGTTTGAAGAATGGATGTCGATAGCTAAAAAAATATGGAGAAATGCATCCATACGGCGTATGGAATCCATACGGCGTATGGATGGTGTGAGCCGGGCTGCCAAGTTACGCGGACCTGACCCATGGGCTTTTCAATCCATACGGCGTATGGATGTCCATACGACGTATGGATTGGCTCGGCAGAAACCCTAAATAATTCATTTGTTTTCATTTTGAGGGTTATCACTCACCATTTCTTCCAGCCGTTTTCTCTCAACAAAAACCTTATTTCCAGAGCACTTTTGAAGAAAGAAAGCAAGAGAAATCAAGCTTGATCGCTCGTTCAATCATTATTTCGACTTTTCGGTTCGAATACATTACTTATTTTCATTTGATTATGGTTATGACTTTGTTATCGATTCTGAGTTTCTGTTATAATATGAGAGGCTAAATCTTTTATGTGTTTGCTTAGATGATAATACTTAATTGATGGATTGATTGTTAGAATTGTGAACGTATTGGATTTTATTCAAGTTTATGTGTTTATTCGTTGATCCTTGGTTGTTTGATGATTGTTCTTGATTACCTAACGTGGTTTTATAATTAATTGAGATTGATTTCCTATTAGTTATAGAATTATTGATGATTGTTGATTTTATTTGACAATTGTTGCTGAATATATTGAGTTTGACGGGTTAGGGCTAATAATTGGTAATGGTCATTGATGAACAAGATAACTAGTATTAGTTATAGACTTTGTTGATTCAAGTCAAGAGAATAAATCACATAAACGGTGTTGGTTTAATCTAGAATACAATTTGGTGGGCAACGTTAAATTGAACTGTTAACGTGTTAAAAATAACTTTGTGTCTTTCTTAATTGTGTTTAATTCAATTTATCTTGTAAGGAAGGTTGATGCAATTGATAAAGCACGATAAAATCCATACGTGAGCAATTCAATAAAATGATTTCCAGATTTTAAGGAAAGTAATCTAAGCAAATGCATTCCTTTTATCATTCGAATTAAATCTTAAATTTAATAGAGTATTTTATCATTTCTTTATTTTTATTATTAAATTTTATTTAATAAACTATTTCTTCATAATTATTTGCCAATTGTTCGTTCGGAACTAAAACGCCACCATCATTTATTGCTTTTATTATTTGTATCAATTTCCAATTTATTTAATTAAACATCCGTTCCCTGTGTTCGATCCGGACTTATCATACTATACTATTATATGACCAGGTATTCTTGCCTGAGTTGTGTATAGTTAGTAAGGTAATTTCCATTTTAAAATAAGGCTCTGTTTACACAGCATCAAGTTTTTGGCGCCGCTACCGAGGAGCGGTTTGATTCAATTAAATAAGCTGAAAGTTGTCTTTTGTTTATTTGTGTGTGATTTTTAGTTAGTTCATCGTTTATTTGGTACTTTGATTAATTATTTTTCCTGTTTAAAGGTTAGTTTGTAAGTTAGGTATTTTAGTAGCCTGTTCTACTGAGTCGAAAAGTTCATTGCAGGAGTTTATGACCTGAACAACAGCTCCTGACCCAACCGACCCTTTTGAAGAACCCGAACGTATATTTCATCAAAGAAGACGCGCTTCTTCCACACCACCAAACTCGCCGTTAATCAACACCTTTCTTAGCGACGATTTCGAGGTTTTTACCAATAACCTTTTCACCCCGCAAACCAGAAACCACCATTCGTATCTAGAAGGCGATTTCGGAGAGTACCTAAAATTCCTTTTTAGGGATCAAGCAGAACCGGAGAGCACAATGGCAGAAGATATTGCCAACATAACTCTCGAGGAGTATTCAAGTCGAATGCATAATGACCGAGGCACTGGAGTAGTAAGACCGGCAATTGCGCAAGATGTTGAGTTTGAAATTAAAGGACAGTTCCTCAAGGAGCTTAGGGAGAATCCTTTTCGTGGAGAAGAAAGGGATGACGCTAACGATCATGTGGAGAAGATCGTGGAGATAGCCGATATGTTCAACGTTCCGAATATTACACGCGATCAAGTCATGCTCCGAGTATTCCCTATCACACTCAAGGGAGCCGCTAAAAGATGGATTCAAAACGAGCCAGCTGGATCCATCACCACATGGGAAGACCTTCGCACGAAGTTTCTTAAGATGTATTGTCCTCCTTCCAAAACTTCGAAGATGATCGATGAGATTAGAAATTTCAAGCAAGAAATTGATGAGTCGTTACACCAAGCTTGGGGAAGATATAAGGACCTGATGCATAAGTGCCCGCAGCACGACCTTAACGATCAGCAAATCGTTAGTATTTTCTACAAGGGAGTGGATCGTGCCACGAGACAGCAACTGGATGCACAAGGGCCTATTCCAAAAAAAGTTCCTTGGGATGCTTTAGCTGCTATTCGTGACCAAGCAAAGCACTCTCAGCTATGGGATGATGATACCTCTAGAAGGAAGAGGATGTGGATAATGAAGATGGGCTTGCAGCCATCACGGCTAAGCTAGACAGTATGGGTAGAGATATAAAGAAGGTCACGGAAACTGTTCATGCTATCCAAGTAGGATGTGACAACTGTGGAGGCACCCATTTAGTGAAGGATTGCCTTGAGATGGGAACTGGAGAAGTGACCGACGAAGTTAACTTTGGGGAAGCTCAAGCATCATATCGTCATGGCGGTGGAACATTCTTCAGAAGGCCATACCAAGATGGAGGTCGTCAGTTTCGCCAAAATCAACCAGGATTTTACACCAAGGAGCAACAGACTGCACCATCTCACGATAAACAAACCAACTTAGAAGAGATCATGGGAAAGTTTCTCACCATCAATGAGAAATTCATTGCCAATTCTGGACAAAGGATGGATGCCACTGATGCAGCATTAAGAAACCAAGGGGCTGCAATCAAGCAGATTGAAGGGAATATTTCCAACATTGCTAAAGTTCTTCAAGAGAGATTTCCTGGAACTCTTCCTGGATACACTGAAACCAACCCACGTGATCAAGCTAAGGCGGTAATCACCAGAAGTGGATGGATTCATGAGGATCCGGTTGTCAAGAAGAAACCTGTTTCTCCACCCTTACCCGAGAAAGAAAAGGAAGTAGAAGTTATTGAAGATCCTAAGGTGGACACTAAGGCTGATCAAATTGCTAGAGATAAGCAATATGCTAAGGATCATGCACCGCCATCACCTTATCCAGCAGCTTTAAGAAGAGGGAAGGATGATGCTCAATACCACCAGTTTCTCGAGAATCTGAAGCAACTCCACATTAACATTCCGTTTGTGGAGGCCATTGCTCAAATGCCCAAGTATGCAAAGTATTTGAAGGAATTGTTGACCAACAAGAGCAAGCTAATGGAGGCAACTACAGTAACGATGAACGAGTGATGCTCAGCGGTGATGTAAAACAAACTTCCGCCAAAGATGAAAAATCCTGGAAGCATTACTCTTCCTTGTCTTATTGGAAGTTTGGATATAACTCATGCACTGGCTGACTTAGGAGCAAGCATATCAATAATGCCTTATACTATGTATGCTAGACTTAAGTTAGGAGAGCCAAAGTCAATTAGAATGTGCATTGAGTTAGCGGATAGGTCAGTCCAATATCCTAAAGGGATGATAGAAAATGTGTTGGTCAAGGTAGATAAGTTTGTTTTCCCTTGTGATTTTGTGATTCTTGACATGGTAGAAGATTCAAAGGTACCTATCATATTGGAAGACCTTTTCTAGCCACTGCAAGGGCATTGATTGATGTTTTTGATAGAAAGATCACTCTGAGGGTAGGAGATGATGAAGTAGTGTTTGATGTTAACAAGTCAATGCAATATCCTGCTGCAGTAGATGATACTTGTTACTTTGTGAGTGCTAGAGAAATGTCTGATGATGAGGAATTCCTACAAAGTCTCATGGAAGATGAAGATCTTGATCCCATGATTCTTGAAGGATGGACAGGAAGTCTAGAAGCAATCCGTGATATCGAAGAGTTCGATAAGTTGCTTGAGGAAATGGAATTTATGAGTGATGAGGAGTTAGAGAGTGATGAAAATAAATTTATGGAGAGCGAAGAATCGGTCTTGGCTGATGGTACTTTAATTAAGAAAGAGACTCGCATCACTATGCATGGGATTCCTTGCTCAAGAGAAGATGTTTTGGCAGTTAAATCTTCGTTTGAAGAACCACCAAAGTTAGAATTGAAAGATTTACCGAGCCATTTAGAATATGCATACTTGCAAGGAGAGTCGGATCTGCCAGTTATCATTTCATCTCAGTTATCAGCTAACGAGAAAAAAAGTTTGTTGAAGGTTCTGAAGGAGCATAAGCATGCTATAGCATGGACGATTGGTGACATCGAGGGAATAAGCCCCTCTTACTGTACTCACAAGATTCTCATGGAATCTGATTTTAAGCCAGTTGTGCAACCATTGAGACGGCTAAATCCTAAGGTTACGGATGTAGTGAGGAAGGAGATCATTAAGTTGCTAAGCATTCATCAAACGAATTTCCGAACACTTTTGAAGAAAGAAAACAACGGAATGGCCAAGTTACAACCTTCCCAATCCATTCATCAAACTCATAAATGACATTCCATTTTATAAAATCATTTTGACCAACTTATACTCAACATTTGGACATGAAACCAACACCATTTGAAAGTAGACTCTTAATAATTATTTATAGACTCAAGATTTATCAAAAATCATCGTGAAATGGCCAAGTTACAACCTTCCCAATCCAATACTCAAATCTGTCCAGATTTAGGGTTTATGAGTTTAAACCTAAATCTTCGTATTAATCAATCCAAACACTTAATTAATCAATATATTTCAATCCTAATGATTTAAACAATGATTTCACACATATCCTAATGATTTCATTCACTAGGAATACAATGGATCGAACCAAAAAGACAATAATAAACGAAATAGATCGAATGACGTACGAACGATCGAAATAGGATAGCGAATATACCGACAACGAGATCGAGAACATGATCCACTCTTAAAATCTGTAGATAATGAAGGTATAATACCTTAGAATATATTTTTTTGTAGATTAATCAAACGTATATGAGAGTTATAATATTGAAAACTTACCAAAGTTTTTGAAAATTCGTTACCCACAGCAACAGTTTACGAAATAATTTTTATAAAATAATCTACTGCGTTTCAGGGGCCGAAACCATGACATTTTAAGTAAAACATCGAGATCTACAACTTTCTAGTTTTGACCGAAGCCTGAAAAAGAAACGTAAATGGGTCGAAACGGCCTCTGAATTCGAGTGCGAAATTTAATCAGCATAAAGCTTTTCTTTTGTGATCAAAAAGTGTTAGGGTTAGGATTATGATGGCTTTTATAGTTCTAGCGTTATGTGAATTGGGTTGGGCCAAATGATCCACCAAAAGAGAGGGGTTTGGGTCGATTGTTGGGCCAAACAAGAAAGACACACAAGAAAAACTCGGGTCACATGGTTTAAAAATAAAGGATCCCAATTAAATTATTTTTCGTATTTCATGTAGTTTTAATAAATCGTATAGTTTCCAATAATTAGCGCATTTACGTTTAGCCTCGTACCTTCTTCGTTACATGTCTGATTGCGATGATTCTTTTTACGTTGGATTCATTTTTCGAGAAATATATATATATATATATATATATATATATATATATATATATATATATATATATATATATTGATGTAAAGAAGTCCATGAGATGAGTCTTAACACGGAAATGAGTTTTTACGGCTTGAACTACGATTACGGGTTGGTGACGGTTGTCACAGTATCTTAGGCATGTATTGCCTCACATTTGTAGACTTACTTACACCTGATAGGTAACTAGGCATGGAATGCCATTTTCCCTCGGTGTACTTAGGTACACACCACAACTGTATAATACTGCAAATCTAAATCGTAGTTTCTAAACTTCTTTTCAAACATACACAGTTTATACTTCATGTTTTCAACTGACAAACCTACGAACTTACCAGCTTTATAGCTGACTCGTTTTAGCATGTGTTCTCAGGTGCCCAGTAGGATTAGGATTGCTACAAGATATGCTAGCTCGAGTCGTATGATTTCAAACACTTGGATTTCCTTGCATAACTTTTGTACTACAATTTATGTGTTGGAATATTTTTTGCGAACTCACAACAATGTAAACGTTTTATTTTGTGAAATGTAACAACTATTTTCAAACGTCTCATTTAGAGGTCGTTTGCTATATCTTTATGCTTTGATTATTGATTAGTCGTGCCCCGACTCGACCGCTTCCGCAACCCGAATTTTGGGATGCGACACTCCATTACTTGTAATTAGATGATAACATGAGTAACTCGACTACATATAGAAACCTATAAATAAAATACATGTCCCATAAAAATATCAATCACATCAAACTGCAGCATGTGGGAGTGTCATCACTTGATGTTGCATCTTTGAAAATAGCTGCTTATCTTTTGGATAATACTTTTAGAAGATTTACCCGTAGCCAGTGGTGTTTCTATATGATGTCCAGAATAGTCAGAAGCATCCCCTGTACATTCTAGATGGCTGAAGGGATGGTTGGTTAGATAACTTGGATAATAACCATAGTTAAAACCATACCTATTACACCATCCATAACCTGGATATAAGTAAATTTCACCTGCCCCATTTTTGTTGTCCCCACTTTTGTTATCATTCTTGGGTGATTTTGGCTTTTCAAAGAAGTTTGTTGAACATTCACCATATTGCAAATGCTCTACCTCTATACCTTTTGTTTTCTGCAGACTTTTTATGAATTGATTTGGATCTATGCAACCTGAAATATTAATTTTCCCGTTTTCCTTTCAAAAATTTCTTACCCGTTTAAATGCACATATAAACACGGACAACTAATTAATCTTAGGAAAAACAATATATCTATAGCATGAACAGAAAAACAGATCATAGAAACCATACTCTGAACACTCTTTAATATCTTGTTTGTCTTCGATGGCCAGGACTTTTAATCAACCTTGATGGTGAAGTTCTACAATAAGACAATAAACAAAACAATTAGAAGATACTTTTCCTCATAGAGGGAATTAAGTTAGGTGTTTTGTACGACTGTAAATGAAGGGTATTGACACTCATCATTCTTAGACGTTGATTCTTTAAACCTTGTGACGAATGACCAACACGACATGATTTTTTTAGTATTAATCTCGATGGTTTGATCTCAAAAGAATTTAGTAAATATGGTTTTTTCTGTTTGTGTTTATCGTTGCTAAAAATTTTATTGTGATTGTTTAGTTTCTATTTTGAAAGTTGATACACTTTCCTTGTTGGTCACTGATCTACAATCGTCTGCAATTATACCAAGGATTTACTAAAATCCATAAAAAAAAGATATAGTACGTAGAGAATAAGTATCCCAAATCAAAAGATTTCATTATTCTATTGAGTTGAGCAAAATTAATTTTTCTCTATCAACTCAAACAAGTAATAACTAAAAGAAAAAATTACATGGGTCGTCTAAACAACACGCCTCATCCATGTACTTTTTATCTGACCTAGATCATCCCTGTGGTTTCATTTTGTTGCGTAGAACGTCATTTAGTCTAACGACCGTTAAACTCCGTTAAAGGACTTCGAATGTACTAACATTAATGATAGGGACTTTTCGGTTAATTTTTTTTTTTTCAAATTTTAAATTCGCAGAGAGATGTTCATCTTCATCTTTCTCTAGCATCTATGATGATTAAAAGTAGGTTTTGTACTTCTGTTTAATTGTTTTAGCTTGTAATGTTACATAAACACTATCCTCACACACACAGTATTGTTGCTAAACTGGTAACAATCGGTTCGAAATTTTGTTGACCTCAAAATTAGCAAGGAAAGTGTATTTGAAAAAAAATAAAACGAAAAGTCCCTATCATCTCTGCGAATTTAAAATTTGAAAAAAATAAAAAATTAAACGAAAGTCCCTATCATTAATGTTAGTACATTCGAGGTCCTTTAACGGAGTTTAATGGTCGTTAGACAAAATGACGTTCTATGCAACAAACTGAAACCACGGGGATGATCTAGGTGAGAAAAAAGTACAGGGATGAGGCGTGTTGTTTAGACTTTAGACGACCCATTTAATTTTTTCTTTTAGTTATTACTTGTTTGAGTCGATAGAGAAAATTTTATTTTGCTCAACTCAATAGAATAATGAAATCTTTTGATTTGGGATACTTGTTATCTACGGACTATCTTTTTTTATGGATTTTAGTAAGTCCTTGGTATAATTGCAGAAGATTGTAGATCAGTGACCAACAAAGGAAAGTGTATCAACTTCCAAAATATAAACTAAACAATCACAATAAAAAAGTTTAATAACGATAAACACAAACAGAAAAAATCATATTTACTAAATTCTTTTTGTTAGTATCTTATATGACAATCGATTCTAGAAGGTTAACAAAGATAATCTTGCATTCTAATATATTTATATATATGTTTTGTTATTTTAGTATAAAATGCGACTAATTAGTTCTGATATATTTTGTACATGTGTTTGGATGTATAAACGTTAAAATATATATATATGGTTTAGGATTGTATCGTGGGCTAGCAAACACATTGGGTTTGCTGGCCCTAAATCCAATATATATCTGTCTTTCAGACTTGTGCAGGAAAAGGTTAAGCCCAGATTATTAGGCCAGTCAAATAATTAAGGATATTTCAAGCAGAAGCGAACTGGGCCAGAATACAATTGGGCCGAAGCCCATGTCTGTTTGCAGAATGCAGATAAAAAACAAGCAGATCCAGACTGGGCCAAAGCCCGTGTATATGTGAAAGTCTAGTCTGGGCAGCGAACATCAAATAGTTCGAAGCCCACAATTGTTCACGTGTTGACGTGTATATCGACAGACGACAGGAAGCAGAAGCATCTTCAAGCGATCCTTGGGCCAGAGAACTGGGCTTGTTCGCTGGGCCCAGGCCAAGCCCAGAAAATGTACGAAGTGTATATAAATTGAGTAGTAGGTTTGTGGGGGTGAGTTTTTGATCATTCGTTTATATTTTTATAATAGAGTCCACCGTCCAAAGTACACATATTTTTTGTGGTTTACTTGTGGTTTTGGTTTGTGCAAAGAAAAGCAAAGAAATCATTCCTGTGGCTTCTTGGTTCGCCCGAAGTAAAACAAAGGAAAACAGAAAGTTTATTAATCGTTTATTATATTCGAATAAATACATATTATCGTGGATTGATTATAATCTTGATATAACCAATAGACGATAATCATAATCGTATTGATTCGTTTGGTTTAAGTATTTGTTTTAGTGTTCATCGTTATTAGTTTATACTGAATACACGATCGGATTAATATAAGAATCCTTGGATTGATTATTCGTATATATAATCAATAAAAGGATTTATATTATACGTCTTGATTCGTGTCATTATTATTATCGTATTGATAATCATTTATTAATCGTTTTTGTCATTGATTTGTATTTGAGGATTCCGCACTCAAATACCAATATATACCTCGTTATCGATCCACGTGAGAATGGGACTTACACTTTTGAGATCAAACCATCGAGATTAATACTTAAAAAACCATGTCGTGTTGGTCATTCGTCACAGGGTTTAAAGAATCAACCTCTAAGAAAGAGGAATGCCAATACCCTTCATTTACGGTTGTACAAAACACCTAACTTAAGTCCCTCTATGAGGAAAAGTATCTTCTAATTGTTTTGTTTATTGTCTTATTGCAGAACTTCACCATCAAGGTTGATGAAAAGTCCTGGCCATCGAAGACAAACAAGATATTAAAGAGTGTTCAGAGTATGGTTTCTATGATCTGTTTTTCTGTTCATGCTATAGATATATTGTTTTTCCTAATATTGATTACTTGTCCGTGTTTGTATGTGCATTTAAAGGCGTACGAAATTTTCGAAAGGAAAACGGGAAGATAAATATTTCAGGTTACATAGATCCAAATCAATTCATAAAAAGTCTGCAGAAAGCAAAAGGTATAGAGGTAGAGCATTTGCAATATGGTGAATGTTCAACAAACTTGTTTGAAAAGCCAAAATCACCCAAGAATAATAACAAAAGTGGGGACAACAAAAATGTGTCAGGTGGAAATTACTTATATCCAGGTTATGGATGGTATAATGGGTTTGGTTTTAACTATGGTTATTATCCAAGTTCTCAAACCAACCATCCTTTCAGTCATCTAGAATGTACAGGGGATGCTTCTGACTGTTCTGGACATCATATAGTGTAACACCCCCAAATTCGTTAATTTAGATTAGCGGAAGCATTTAGTTTGAGTACGGGGGTGCCACAATAACAAAGCATGCATACGTATCAGAGCTTATGATTACAACAGAACATAATATATTGAGATGCCAAAAGTATCAATTACAAAGTTTACGATTCATCGAATCGTACAAGTTAAAAGTAATAAGTTTACAAAAGTAGATTTCTGAAATATGACTAAAACATTTCAGTTATACTAAAGAAATCCATGTGTTTCCAAAAGTTGGCATCCTAAACTTCACGGGTCGCCTAATTCTCCATGTATGTTGGCGATTCTTATATGCGCAGCTAATTCCCTGAAAAACATAGTAAAAGTCAACAACGAGGTTGAGTGAATTCACAGGTTTTATGTTTGCAATAGTTGAACCAAGTTTGTAAGCACAGTTGTTATCCAAATACGTTCACGAATAGTAATTGCCATAATAGTCACGTAATGCTTTGTGGAATGTTTTCCAAATACAAGTTTAGTGGGTTGTTCGCCCAAAATTTAGTTTACGTGGGATGTTACCCAAAACAGATACGTGGGATGTTACCCAAAACAGATACGTGGGATGTTACCCAAAATGTCAGTTTAAAAACATGTGCTGGTCGTTCTCCAGCGGTTTACAAACAGTACCGGTCGTTCCCCGGCCAAATACGCACGGGTCGTTCTCCCGTTCAACAAAAACAGTTTACCGGTCGTTCTCCGGTCTAGTTACGCACGGGTCGTTCTCCCGTCCAACAAACGCATGGGTCGTTCTCCCATCCAAGACGCACGGGTCGTTCTCCCGTCCCTTGGCCAGTCGTTCTCTGGCACTAAAATACGTAGCTGGTCGTTCTCCAGCGTTTATATAAAAGTACCGGTCGTTCTCCGGTATACCAAACAAGTTTAAAAGTTTACAGTCGTATGCAAAACAGTTTACCGGTCGTTCTCCGGTCTAGTTAAAACAGTTTGTCGAATAAGTTATTCCATTTGTTCAGTGTGTCAATATGAAAATGTTATTTCATAAACACCAGTTTGTTTAATAGTTTAATAGTTCAAGGTACTCTAATTGTTCGAGTAAACAAGTATGATAAACAATCGTATAAGTAAAAGCAGTTATGGCAATAAGTAAAACAGTTGACTATGTTTTCCACCCCTGTTCAAAAGCAGTTAAATCAGTAAAAGTAGGGGTTGTGAACTCACCTGTTGAGTTAAGTGAAAGTGCGAGTGCTAGCAAAGCGTAGTCCGGGTAAAGTCACTAACATCCTAAACGTAGGAAATAGTCATATAAGTGGTTGGATAACAATCCAAACCATGTTACTCGTTCATCCATGAAAGATCATTGTTTATTTGTAAATTCGTACGACTCGTTGGTGATGGTTTTGTAAAAATATTTCGAAGTATTGTTATAAGGTTCTAAAACTTGCGACGTCGCAGTGGGACGTAGCAGTGGGATGTAGCAGTGGGACGTAGCAGTGGGACGTAGCAGTGGGACGTAGCAGTGGGACGTCGCGTGGGACGTCGCAGTGGGACGTAGCAGTGGGACGTCGCGTGGGAAGTCGCGTGGGACGTCGTGTGAGACGTAGCAGTGGGACGTCGCAGTGGGACGTAGCAGTGGGACGTAGCAGTGGGACGTCGCGTGTAACGTCGCAGATTTGCTGGGTGATTGTCGATAGACTGACGAAATCAGCCCACTTTATTGCTTTCAAAGAGACTGACAAGCTCGAGAAACTGGCAAAGATCTATATCAAAGAGGTCGTTTCTCGGCACGGTGTGCCACTATCAATTATATCTGATAGAGATAGCAGATTCACATCTCGTTTCTGGCAAACGCTACAACAGGCTTTAGGTACTCGGCTCGACATGAGTACGGCCTATCATCCGCAAACAGATGGACAGAGTGAACGAACGATTCAGACGCTCGAAGATTTGCTACGAGCATGTGTGATTGACTTTGGAGGAAATTGGGATACTCATCTTCCATTAGATGAGTTCTCTTACAATAATAGTTATCACACCAGTATACATATGGCACCGTTTGAAGCGTTGTATGGACGCAAGTGCAGATCTCCACTCTGTTGGGCAGAGTTGGATGATAGACAACTATCCGGACCCGAATTTGTCCAAGAGACCACAGACAAGATATCTCAAGTGCTTAATCGATTGAAAGCGGCAAGAGATAGACAAAAGAGTTACGCCGATAACCGCCGCAAACCTCTTGAGTTTCAAGTAGGAGATAAAGTTATACTCAAAGTATCGCCTTGGAAAGGGATAGCACACTTTGGCAAGCGAGGAAAACTGAACCCACGATATGTTGGACCTTTTGAGATCCTTGCGAGGATTGGTCCTGTTGCTTATAAACTCAAACTACCACAAGAGCTTAGTAGTATTCACGACACTTTTCATGTGTGTAATTTGAAGAAGTGTCTTTCCGACGAAACACTTATTATACCTCCTGACGAAGTATTCATAAACTCAAAGCTTAACTTTGTGGAGGAACCAATCGAAGTAACCGATACAAAAACACAAAAACTGCGAAACAAACGAATCAAACTCGTCAAGGTTCGATGGAATTCCAAGCATGGCCCAGAGTTTACTTGGGAACGTGAGGATGAGATAAGAAAGAAGTACCCTCACCTATTTGAACAAACGACCGACACGAATAATACAATTTAAATCTCGGGACGAGATTTCGCTAACGGGGGGAGAATGTGACAATCCTCCAATTAGGGTATTTACTTAACCTAATTTCATGCATTACCTAGAGTAATTCCCTGATTTAAGTGAATTCAAACTAGTTTGTGTATAAGTTTTTGAGAAACTTACTATGTGAATACGTGACATATTTGTTTGTAGTTATATGTGTATATATAATTACGTATGAAATAAACAATTATGTTGGTGATACAAAATAATTAATAATTCAAAAATTATTAATTACAACTATTAGATAGTTATATTATTGATATAATATAACAAATTATACGTTTTATAATAAACGTATTAATCGCGAATAATAAAGTTCCAAAATGAACTTCGGAAATACTTTTGAATGATTTTTAGTTTGAAATTATTAGATAAAAGTATTACAACGAAAAGAAAACGAAATATTTAGACGATTTTTAGTACGCGTAATACGAACAGAAACAATTTTAAAATGCGCCTAGAGTTTCCAAATAATAAAAGTATTATTTCGTAAGTTACTGTTGTAATGTATAGAACATTACCTCGGAATATGATTTCCAAAGTTAACTGAAATCTGGCACGCGTTTTAACTATACAGTACTTTTACTGTAAATAATTATATTATACTTTAGACAAAGTATTTCGATTATATGATTATCAATTACTGAGTTCGAGATATCGAGAAACAAAATGCTTAATTTTATTATAAATAAAATACCACAAATTATACCCGTACACGAAATTAACGGGCTAAAAACTACCAATATAGTACATTGCAAAATATCTGGCGACAGATTGAAATACCCTCCATACTCCCGTTTGAAAATTTCATCTCCAATAATACAACCCACCTACATTTTTGATCTGTAAAATCTCACACACAACACACTTCACCTCATTTCCTTCTTCTGGTTTGTGTGTACGTACTGGAACAAGAAGCAGAAGCAAAGGCAGTAGCAGGGGGCAGAAAGAGCAACACCATAATCATCTTCATCATCTCAACACAAACATTAAAAACTTCACAAAATGGTTTCTTGATCATCATCATCATTATCATCGTTCATAATCATCATCTACAACATCAGAATCATCATCATCTTCATCCAAGTCATTGTGAGGAACACTTACCCATTTTTATTTCATTTTTATAATTTTCTTAAAGTATGATAATTGTTGATGATTTGTTGTTAAAATTGTTAAAAACATGTTATTATGAGTTTATATAACATATAATGGGGTTTGATCATATTAAAAACGAGTATAAATCAAAACCAATATGTAAAAATAAGAACAGAGGACGAACAGACCTGTCATGGCCATGATCCGGTGATGATCCGGCGGATCATGCCCATGATCCGGCCATGATCCGGCGGATCACATATATAAAATGTGTGTATTAAGCTTATTTTCAACGTTCTGACCAAGGGAAAACCATAACGATCCGGCGGATCAAGGGGTGATCCGGCGGATCCTAACCAAACACGCGCAAGCCTAGACCGTTGAACTAGCAGTGGGAACGGGTACAAATGACTAAGATCCGGCGGATCATGTCCTGATCCGGCGGATCCACCAAATTATAACCAGATCCGGCGGATCCCCTTTAGATCCGGCGGATCCTCAAGCCGAAAACCAAATGATCCGGTGGATCCTTATTAGATCCGGTGGATCCACTTATATTACACCCGATCCGGCGGATCCTTACTTGATCCGGCGGATCCCCGATAAATATTTGGTCACTGACTTGTATTTTCATAAAATGTGCAAACTAACAAACATTTTACAAAATGTATGGATTGTACGAATGATGAAATAAATTACTGCGACAAGGGACTTAGTAATTAGATGGACACGATTATGAGACGTTAATATATCCGAGACATTATTTAATTTGATACGGACAATTGGACACGACAAAACTTCAAGACAATTACAAAATATATATATACAAACGAACGGACAATATATATATCTAATGAAACGTATAAATGGAACGATTTAGTTATCTAGTACAAACTATATACGACAAACGAAAACAAGTTATATTTTGTATAACAAACAAAGTTACGTTTTTAAAAATTTAAACGATGACTAAGTTTTATTCGCGACTATTAACAAACGACATATGTAAACAATATAACAAAGTTATTTTGATAACTATTATAATTATGTTTTGAAAACATAATCGACAACAACGACAACTACATTTATATATATATATATATATATGGATATTAACAATGACAACAACTAATATATATACTAGAATATATATATTCAACTAATATGTATATAAATATATATACTTGAATTCAACGACTAATTGAAACGCAAACCTCACCAGCAACTGAAATATTATAAACTCTACAACTTAACAAATAATCCACATACTTATACAAGTATTATTATTTGCGTCTAGGTAATTGAACGACGCTTTTGGATTGTTTGCTAGCTATTTCGCTGAAGACTTGCAAATTGTGAGTTCACAGCCCCTATCTTTCATTGTTTTAAACGCTTTTAAACCCAGGGGTGGAAAACATAGAACAATGTGATATAACATGCTATATGCTTTATGTATTGCACTGCATGCTAATATGTGAAACTGATTAACATGATTTCTTTCATGCTATCAAACTTGAACTATTTCTATAAAATGTTTTCATATTGAATTAACTTGAATTAATTATATGAAACGTTTTCACAACATTTTGGGAATAAGACAGCAGATCTTGGTACGATCCTAGGTTTACGCGAGGTAGTTGTAGTGCACATAAGTCCCAGTGCTTACAACCTATAACCATTAGCTAGGTGACTCTAGCCACTGAGTATACATATAGTACTATCGATTTGACAACCCTCCCAGGATATTACTCGTTGGTCATTCCAACCACATCAACGGCAGTCGTAACGAGGAGTGTATACTTAAGGTGTTACTGAGGCAACAACAAAACAACTAGTCGTGGTTTGGTTATAGTACTAGTGTCGTTACTTTAACTATAAAGGTTCAGCTCACCTTGGAGGGATTATAGTCTATATTTCCCACTTAACTACTCAACTATTAAACTACACAACTAAACAACTAAACAACAACTTGGTTTGGGAAGGGTATTCCCTGTGATGACTAATAGGACAGGTGTTCCTCTGAGAGACTATATTATAGGAAATGTTTACCTTAATTGGTTGAACTTGGTTTCCCACAAAAACAACTATTCATAGGAAATGTTTACTTAAATGTTAAACCTGTGTTTCCTGCTATGACTATTATTGGAATGTTTACCTTATTGTTAAACTTGAGTTCCTGTTAACTATCTGTTGGAAAATGTTTACTTGACTGCTAAACCAGATTTTCCTTAACTATTGAAATGGATATGTTTACTTAAATGATAAACCTGTATATCCTGCAACTACTTATTAGGAAATGTTTATGTTTAAACTTGTGTTTCCTACACAGTTATTATTGTAGTAAGAATGACATTCTTACTAATTATAGGAAATGTTTTCTTTAATTAGAATACTTGTGTTTCCTACTTTACATATAAATATTATGTTTGTGTACATGAATGATTTATACAAAACTAAAACCTGTGAATTCACTCAACATTCAATGTTGACAGTTTACTATGTTTTTCAGGGAATTAGGACTCAGGTACATCTGCATGCATATCGGACGTAGGCTACCTGACTATTTATGATGCCACTTTTGGGACACTTGGATTTCCTTTGTATTATCAATTTCATTGGTTATACTTATGAAATCCCTCTTTATTAAACTTGTATTTTCAAATACTTAAGTTGTCTTTGATAACCCTACTTATGTACGACTTTTCGGGTCGTATCTTTTGTAATAACTGTAAACTTATGGCATCTTAAATATATTATGTTCTGTATGATCATATGCTCTGACATCGTGAATGCACTATTGAATCTGTCCGCCCCCGATGCTTAACATTTATTAAAATGCTTCCGCTAATTAACTAAAAGTTTCCGCTAAACTGTTAATAAACAAGATTACCGATTTGGGGGTGTGACAGAGATTGGTATCAGAGCCATTAGTTATAGAGAACTAGAAGTCTTTAAGTGACTGAAAACCTTAGAGACCTAGACTATAGCCTTGGCTAACACATTTCAGCATTCATACTATTGCATACGTCTGACACGTCACACACGATTCTTTGACTAGGTATGTCGAGACACGCACCTATTCACATCACTGATTCTGATACTGAGGAGGATCCCATGGAGGGATCATACGACGGGATACCTATAGCAGTGTCTGAGGAGGTTTACCCGCCTACACTTCCTAGAGATACTTCAGATGGTTCGATAGCCACTCCACCATTGCCATCCACTGATCCTGCTACCCATATGTTAGGATCTATGTCTATGTCTAGACGCCATCTTATTGGAGAGCCTGATTTTCGGTCTACACCTAGGAGGACACCGCTGTCGTGTGTCAGGGATTTCCCATAGGACCCTCATCATCTCGCGGCAAGGAACCGATGACTGAGGAGCGAGAGATCCGCTGTGATCAGCAGACACCGAGAGCTAGAGTTCCGCATCTGGACTGGATGCCACGTATTTTACGTCACTGGAGGACCATTGAGAGGATTCCTTCCACCTATGAGACAGGGGAGTCATCTCACACACCGACATCTCTACATTTGACCGAGGAGCCTCTGGAGCTTACGGTCCCTACTGTGGTCGCAGTTATTCGTACCTTACTGGGATTTCATTTTGGTATGCAGTCTGCCATCAGGGTGATGCGCAGTGACACCTCTCGTCTTGATGATGATGTGCTGGCGATATATGGACGCCTTGCGACTTCTGAGTTGCACATCGAGGTAGACAGGGAGTCTGCCGATGCTACTAGAGCACGTCTGATCCGACTAGAGCGTCGTTTGGAGACTATAGGTGCTGCAGTTGGTTTATGTGTGTTGATGGTTGCTGTTAGGATGCTTGTGGGATGGAGTCTAACGTATTTCTTTTAGACCGTATGTATGATGTATTAGGACTATAGTTATGATGTATTTGGGTTAACTTTTGACTAGATGGATGTATAGGTTAAATCCGTCACATTTTGTAGATCATGTTTGATCCGATGGGTATATTTTGTAGTAAATCCCATCTTTGTACAAAACTTATGTAACAACAATTAACCCATGATTATGATATATAACTTATGTTTAGTTTACATCGCTGTGTCCATTATGAATGATATCAATTGGTGATTGATTTCATACTATATTTATATTTATCACTTACTTTATGAGTGATGACTTGATTAGATATCTTACGAGTGTTTCTTGTGTGTGATTAGGACTGAATCATGCCGCCTAAACGTAGAATTACCAGGAACAGCCAACGAAACTCCACACCACCTCCTGCTGTTGAGGAGACTACTGAACAAATGGTTAACCGAAGGATTTCTGAAGCCCTTGCTCAGTATGATACTGACCGAAACCGAAGCGGTAGTAGAGAAACCGAACCAAACGCTTCAGGTAGTAATCCTGAGAGCACTCAAAAGGGATATTCATATAAAACATTCCTAGCTTGTAAACCGAGTCATTTCCGTGGTACTGAAGGTGCCATTGGAATCATCCATTGGATAGAGAAAATGGAGTCTGTGCTAGAGATTAGCAAGTGTGCTCGTGAAGATATGGTAATATATGCTACATGCACATTTAGTGATAAGGCTTTGACTTGGTGGAACGCCCAAAAGCAAGCAATGGGACGTCCAGCCGCTCATTCACTGTCTTGGGAAACTTTGAAAACCATGGTCATGGAAGAGTTTTGTCCCCGCAGTGAGCTGCAGAAGATTGAGTCTGAGCTCTGGAATATTACTATGGTTGGTGCTGATATCACAGGATATACCACCCGATTTCAAGAACTAGCACGCCTTGTACCGCACATGGTCACTCCTGAGTACAATCGCACTGAAAGGTATATCTGGGGTTTAGTGCCGCAAATTCGAAGTTTGGTAACATCAGCGAATCCTGCTACTTTTAAGATTGCTGTGGAGCTAGCACAGCGTTTGACTGATGAAGCAGTAAGAATGGGGAATCTTACTAAGAAAGCTGTTACTGAAAAGGTTGAATCCAGCAATGCTGATGCTGGGAAAGGAAAATGTAAGTGGAATGACCGTCAGGGTCACAAGAATAAGAAGCAAGCTAGTACCACGAAAGCCTACGTTGCCACTACTGCTGAACAAAAGACTTACATGGGGAGTAAGCCCAAGTGTGGCAAGTGTGAACGTCACCATGATGGTGACTGTACTTTCTGTGGGAATTGCAAACGCTGGGGGCATCTGGCCCAATACTGTAGAGCGAACCCTACCACTCAAGCAAATAGGGATCGACCAGCAAATGGATGTTTCGAATGTGGCGAGCAAGGTCATTTCCGAAACAAGTGCCCTAAACTGAACCGTGGTAATCAAAACAATCCCAACCGCCCTGCAAACCCGAACAACAACAACAATCGTGGAAACGTCAACAACCAACCAGCTAGGGGTCGTGCATTTGTCGTTGGAGCGCAAGAGGCACGCCAGGACCCTAACACTGTCACTGGTACGTTTCTAGTTAACGATCATTATGCATCCGTATTATTTGATTCTGGCGCCGATTTGAGTTTTGTGTCTAAGGACTTTAGACCACTATTAGACGTTAGATCTCGTAAGCTAGACAACAAGTACACCTTAGAACTAGCCGATGGTAGGTTGATTGAATCAGGAGAAATAGTACCAAGATGTACTCTAGCATTGGAGGGTCATCTTTTCAAAATAGACTTACTACCGGTTGAGTTGGGAAGTTTTGACATCGTAGTCGGTATGGACTGGTTGTCGAAAAATCGTGCAGAGATTGTTTGTTTTGATAAAATGATACGTATACCATTGTCAACTGGAGAAACTTTGGTGATACAAGGAGATAAGAGGACGAGTGCCGTCAAAACTATTAATTGCTTAAAAGCTTGTAAATATCTCCGAAAGGGATATCCAGCATTTTTGGAGCATGTTGTGGAAAAGAAACCTGTAGAGAGACGCTTAGACGATATACCTGTAGTACGAGACTATCCGGGAGTGTTTCCTGATGATCTTCCAGGATTACCACCTCCGCAAAAAGTCGAGTTTCGCATCGATCTGGTGCCGGGAGCCGCACCAATCGCTCGCTCACCTTATCGTCTAGCTCCGTCAGAAATGCAAGAACTGTCTACGCAGTTGCAAGAGCTTTTAGATTTAGGATTCATCCGACCGAGCTTTTCACCTTGGGGAGCTCCGGTTTTGTTTGTCAAGAAGAAGGATGGATCTATGCGCATGTGTATTGACTACAGAGAATTGAATAAAGTAACTATTAAGAACCGATATCAGTTACCACGCATTGACGATCTATTTGATCAGCTACAAGGATCAAGTTACTACTCGAAGATCGATCTGCGTTCTGGTTAACATCAACTGAAGGTTCGAGAAGAGGATGTGCCGAAGACAGCGTTTAGGACTCGTTATGGTCATTATGAGTTCCTAGTCATGCCGTTTGGATTGACTAACGCGCCGGCAGTATTCATGGATCTCATGAACCGAGTGTGCAAACCTTACTTAGATAAGTTTGTCATTGTATTCATTGACGATATTTTGATTTACTCAAAGACGAAAGAGGATCACGAACAGCATTTGAAACTTATCCTCCAACTACTTGAGAACGAGAAGCTGTATGCTAAGTTCTCCAAATGCGAATTTTGGATTAGAGAGGTTCATTTCCTAGGTCACGTAATAAATGATAAGGGAATTCATGTAGACCCATCCAAAATAGAGGCGATTAAGAACTGGAAAGCACCAGAAACTCCCACAGAAATTCGACAATTTCTTGGTTTGGCTGGCTATTACCGACGATTTATCGAGAACTTTTCAAAGATAGCCCAGTCACTCACCACCTTAACGCAGAAGGATAAGAAATTCGAATGGGGAGAGAAACAAGATAACGCCTTTCAACTGTTAAAACAAAAGTTGAGCACCGCACCGATTCTATCCTTACCTGAGGGAACCGAGAACTTCATTGTTTATTGTGACGCCTCACATCAAGGATTAGGTTGTGTTCTCATGCAAAACGACAAAGTTATTGCTTATGCATCTCGTCAATTGAAGATTCACGAGAAGAACTATACAACTCATGACTTAGAGTTAGGAGCAGTCGTTTTTGCATTGAAAATTTGGAGACACTACTTATATGGCACAAAGTGTACAATTTTCACTGACCACAAGAGTTTACAACACATATTCGACCAGAAAGAACTCAACATGAGACAGAGACGTTGGGTCGAATTGCTGAATGATTACGACTGTGAGATTAAATACCATCCGGGCAAGGCTAATGTAGTAGCTGATGCCTTAAGTCGTAAAGAGAACGTTAAACCTCGCAGAGTTCGAGCCTTAGTGTTAACAATCCACTCGAATCTCATTACTCAAATTCGCGACGCGCAACAATTAGCTTTCACCGCCAAACGCATGAAAGACGAATCTCTGAAAGGAATGGAGAAACAGCTTGAAACAAAAGAGAATGGAGTTTTATACTTCATGAATAGGATTTGGGTACCGAATGACGATGAACTACGTAAGCTGATATTGGACGAAGCTCACAAGTCCAACTACTCGATTCATCCTGGTGCAGATAAGATGTACCAAGATGTGAAAGGTTTCTATTGGTGGCCTAATATGAAGAGAGACATCGCTACTTCTGTCAGCAAGTGTCTAACTTGTTCAAAGGTCAAGGTTGAGTATCAAAAACCTTCAGGACTTTTGCAACAACCGGTGATGCCACAATGGAAATGGGAACACATAACGATGGATTTCATCACAAAGCTACCAAAGACATCAACTGGAGTTGATTCAATCTGGGTGATTGTCGATAGACTGACGAAATCAGCCCACTTTATTGCTTTCAAAGAGACTGACAAGCTCGAGAAACTGGCAAAGATCTATATCAAAGAGGTAGTTTCTCGGCACGGTGTGCCACTATCAATTATATCTGATAGAGATAGCAGATTCACATCTCGTTTCTGGCAAACGCTACAACAGGCTTTAGGTACTCGGCTCGACATGAGTACGGCCTATCATCCGCAAACAGATGGCCAGAGTGAACGAACGATTCAGACGCTCGAAGATTTGCTACGAGCATGTGTGATTGACTTTGGAGGAAATTGGGATACTCATCTTCCATTAGCTGAGTTCTCTTACAATAATAGTTATCACACCAGTATACATATGGCACCGTTTGAAGCGTTGTATGGACGCAAGTGCAGATCTCCACTCTGTTGGGCAGAGTTGGATGATAGACAACTATCCGGACCCGAATTTGTCCAAGAGACCACAGACAAGATATCTCAAGTGCTTAATCGATTGAAAGCGGCAAGAGATAGACAAAAGAGTTACGCCGATAACCGCCGCAAACCTCTTGAGTTTAAAGTAGGAGATAAAGTTCTACTCAAAGTATCGCCTTGGAAAGGGATAGCACGCTTTGGCAAGCGAGGAAAACTGAACCCACGATATGTTGGACCTTTTGAGATACTTGCGAGGATTGGTCCTGTTGCTTATAAACTCAAACTACCACAAGAGCTTAGTAGTATTCACGACACTTTTCATGTGTGTAATTTGAAGAAGTGTCTTTCCGACGAAACACTTATTATACCTCCTGACGAAGTCTTCATAAACTCAAAGCTTAACTTTGTGGAGGAACCAATCGAAGTAACCGATACAAAAACACAAAAACTGTGAAACAAACGAATCAAACTCGTCAAGGTTCGATGGAATTCGAAGCATGGCCCAGAGTTTACTTGGGAACGTGAGGATGAGATAAGAAAGAAGTACCCTCATCTATTTGAACAAACGACCGACACGAATAATACAATTTAAATCTCGGGACGAGATTTCGCTAACGGGGGGAGAATGTGACAATCCTCCAATTAGGGTATTTACTTAACCTAATTTCATGCATTACCTAGAGTAATTCCCTGATTTAAGTGAATTCAAACTAGTTTGTGTATAAGTTTTTGAGAAACTTACTATGTGAATACGTGACATATTTGTTTGTAGTTATATGCGTATATATAATTACGTATGAAATAAACAATTATGTTGGTGATACAAAATAATTAATAATTCGAAAATTATTAATTACAACTATTATATAATTATATTATTGATATAATATAACAAATTATACGTTTTATAATAAACGTATTAATCGCGAATAATAAAGTTCCAAAATGAACTTCGAAAATACTTTTGAATGATTTTTAGTTTGAAATTATTAGATAAAAGTATTACAACGAAAAGAAAACGAAATATTTAGACGATTTTTAGTACGCGTAATACGAACAGAAACAATTTTAAAACGCGCCTAGAGTTTCCAAATAATAAAAGTATTATTTCGTAAGTTACTGTTGTAATGTATAGAACATTACCTCAGAATATGATTTCCAAAGTTAACTGAAATCTGGCACGCGTTTTAACTATACAGTACTTTTACTGTAAATAATTATATTATACTTTAGACAAAGTATTTCGATTATATGATTATCAATTACTGAGTTCGAGATATCGAGAAACAAAATGCTTAATTTTATTATAAATAAAATACCACAAATTATACCCGTACACGAAATTAACGGGCTAAAAACTACCAATATAGTACATTGCAAAATATCTGGCGACAGATTGAAATACCCTCCATACTCCCGTTTGAAAATTTCATCTCCAATAATACAACCCACCTACATTTTTGATCTGTAAAATCTCACACACAACACACTTCACCGCATTTCCTTCTTCTGGTTTGTGTGTACGTACTGGAACAAGAAGCAGAAGCAAAGGCAGTAGCAGGAAGCAGAAAGAGCAACACCATAATCATCTTCATCATCTCAACACAAACATTAAAAACTTCACAAAATGGTTTCTTGATCATCATCATCATTATCATCGTTCATAATCATCATCTACAACATCAGAATCATCATCATCTTCATCCAAGTCATTGTGAGGAACACTTACCCATTTTTATTTCATTTTTATAATTTTCTTAAAGTATGATAATTGTTGATGATTTGTTGTTAAAATTGTTAAAAACATGTTATTATGAGTTTATATAACATATAATGGGGTTTGATCATATTAAAAACGAGTATAAATCAAAACCAATATGTAAAAATAAGAACAGAGGACGAACAGACCTGTCATGGTCATGATCCGGTGATGATCCGGCGGATCATGCCCATGATCCGGCCATGATCCGGCCATGATCCGGCGGATCACATAAATAAAATGTGTGTATTAAGCTTATTTTCAACGTTCTGACCAAGGGAAAACCATAACGATCCGGCGGATCAAGGGGTGATCCGGCGGATCCTAACCAAACACGCGCAAGCCTAGACCGTTGAACTAGCAGTGGGAACGGGTACAAATGACTAAGATCCGGCGGATCATGTCCTGATCCGGCGGATCCACCAAATTATAACCAGATCCGGCGGATCCCCTTTAGATCCGGCGGATCCTCAAGCCGAAAACCAAATGATCCGGTGGATCCTTATTAGATCCGGTGGATCCACTTATATTACACCCGATCCGGCGGATCCTTACTTGATCCGGCGGATCCCCGATAAATATTTGGTCACTGACTTGTATTTTCATAAAATGTGCAAACTAATAAACATTTTACAAAATGTATGGATTGTACGAATGATGAAATAAATTACTGCGACAAGGGACTTAGTAATTAGATGGACACGATTATGAGACGTTAATATATCCGAGACATTATTTAATTTGATACGGACAATTGGACACGACAAAACTTCAAGACAATTACAAAATATATATATACAAACGAACGGACAATATATATATCTAATGAAACGTATAAATGGAACGATTTAGTTATCTAGTACAAACTATATACGACAAACGAAAACAAGTTATATTTTGTATAACAAACAAAGTTACGTTTTTAAAAATTTAAACGATGACTAAGTTTTATTCGCGACTATTAACAAACGACATATGTAAACAATATAACAAAGTTATTTTGATAACTATTATAATTATGTTTTGAAAACATAATCGACAACAACGACAACTACATTTATATCTATATATATATGGATATTAACAATGACAACAACTAATATATATACTAGAATATATATATTCAACTAATATGTATATAAATATACATACTTGAATTCAACGACTAATTGAAACGCAAACCTCACCAGCAACTGAAATATTATAAACTCTACAACTTAACAAATAATCCACATACTTATACAAGTATTATTATTTGCGTCTAGGTAATTGAACGACGCTTTTGGATTGTTTGCTAGCTATTTCGCTGAAGACTTGCAAATTGTGAGTTCACAGCCCCTATCTTTCATTGTTTTAAACGCTTTTAAACCCAGGGGTGGAAAACATAGAACAATGTGATATAACATGCTATATGCTTTATGTATTGCAATGCATGCTAATATGTGAAACTGATTAACATGATTTCTTTCATGCTATCAAACTTGAACTATTTCTATAAAATGTTTTCATATTGAATTAACTTGAATTAATTATATGAAACGTTTTCACAACATTTTGGGAATAAGACAGCAGATCTTGGTACGATCCTAGGTTTACGCGAGGTAGTTGTAGTGCACATAAGTCCCAGTGCTTACAACCTATAACCATTAGCTAGGTGACTCTAGCCACTGAGTATACAGATAGTACTATCGATTTGACAACCCTCCCAGGATATTACTCGTTGGTCATTCCAACCACATCGACGGCAGTCGTAACGAGGAGTGTATACTTAAGGTGTTACTGAGGCAACAACAAAACAACTAGTCGTGGTTTGGTTATAGTACTAGTGTCGTTACTTTAACTCTAAAGGTTTAGCTCACCTTGGAGGGATTATAGTCTATATTTCCCACTTAACTACTCAACTATTAAACTACACAACTAAACAACTAAACAACAACTTGGTTTGGGAAGGGTATTCCCTGTGATGACTAATAGGACAGGTGTTCCTCTGAGAGACTATATTATAGGAAATGTTTACCTTAATTGGTTGAACTTGGTTTCCCACAAAAACAACTATTCATAGGAAATGTTTACTTAAATGTTAAACCTGTGTTTCCTGCTATGACTATTATTGGAATGTTTACCTTATTGTTAAACTTGAGTTCCTGTTAACTATCTGTTGGAAAATGTTTACTTGACTGCTAAACCAGATTTTCCTTAACTATTGAAATGGATATGTTTACTTAAATGATAAACCTGTATATCCTGCAACTACTTATTAGGAAATGTTTATGTTTAAACTTGTGTTTCCTACACAGTTATTATTGTAGTAAGAATGACATTCTTACTAATTATAGGAAATGTTTTCCTTAATTAGAATACTTGTGTTTCCTACTTTACATATAAATATTATGTTTGCGTACATGAATGATTTATACAAAACTAAAACCTGTGAATTCACTCAACATTCAATGTTGACAGTTTACTATGTTTTTCAGGGAATTAGGACTCAGGTACATCTGCATGCATATCGGACGTAGGCTACCTGACTATTTATGATGCCACTTTTGGGACACTTGGATTTCCTTTGTATTATCAATTTCATTGGTTATACTTATGAAATCCCTCTTTATTAAACTTGTATTTTCAAATACTTAAGTTGTCTTTGACAACCCTACTTATGTACGACTTTTCGGGTCGTATCTTTTGTAATAACTGTAAACTTATGGCATCTTAAATATATTATGTTCTGTATGATCATATGCTCTGACATCGTGAATGCACCATTGAATCTGTCCGCCCCCGATGTTTAACATTTATTAAAATGCTTCCGCTAATTAACTAAAAGTTTCCGCTAAACTGTTAATAAACAAGATTACCGATTTGGGGGTGTGACATCTGTTCATCCGAAAATCGAGATTTTTAACCCAAAAATGCTTAGATCTTTCATATAATGACTTGTAACATGATTGTAAGCTATTATAATGAAGTAAAAGTGAAAAGTTTAGTGTTTTCTTACCCAAAAAGTGTTAGATCCGAAAATTAGTTGGATGATGAAGATGATGATGAAAATGGTGATTTCGAGCTTGAATCCTTTTGTAGATGATGATGATGAGCTTTGTTGTTGTTATTAATCCGAAAATAAGTAGAAAGTGGTGGTGATTTGGTGATTTTTGATGAGATTCTAGAGAGAGAAATAGGGTTTTTAGAGAGAGGAATGAGAGAGTTGTGTGTTTTGGTGAAAATGAAAAATGAAAGGGAATGAGAGTGGGGTGGGGGTTTGGGGCTGCATTTTGGAGCCAAAAAGGGAGGGGATGTTTATCCCAAATTTGTGGTATTTAACCCGTGTTTGTTTACCCGATCGTTAACTGTTACTTTATTTTAACTAATTTATTTTTAATTACATATTTCATTATATTTTTAATTAGGATCTTTTTTTTTTTATGAAACCAAATTAATTTAGTTATAAAATTTTAACTTTGTTTCATTTTAATTATACAAGTTTACGTTTTTCGTTATAAAATGATATGTAAATATTATCGACATAATATTTAATTGTTAATATCGTTATTTAAATATTTCGTTTTATTAAATAATTTTGTTCACCAACAGTCGTATATTTTTGTCGCGTTAGTTTTCAGATTGTTCAGTACGTAATTACAACTAATTACGAACACGTAATACTACGCGTATTATCTAGTTGGGATTTGCTAGACTTACCTCTAAAATGTGTAGTGAATTCACTCAAGTAGGGAATTAGCCTAATAATGCAAGTGATTAATGTTTATAATTGCGTTTAAATTTGCGGGGTGTTACATTCTCCCCATGTTAGAGAAATCTCGTCCCGAGATTTAAAAATCAAGTCGGATCGCCCGCGGCGTATGTTCTCCGAATAAGTCACGTCGTCAATAATAATACCAATTTGCGTGGCGTTCAATTGTTGCCAGAAAATTTTTAATCAGTTTAAGTATGCTCGCGGCATAGTTCAATTAGTTGTTTGTTCGTTTCGTGGTTAAAGTTTTCCAAGCGTTATGTTTGAATCGGCATCCGAATAAAAGAAAATCGTAGCAACAGCTGTTAGGATGTACCGTGCTAGCCGAGGTCCGCAACCGTTTCCGGTGCACGGAGGATGTATGCGCGGCTTGGGGCGTAGCCTTTGTTAACGACGCGGTTGTTGTCGTTTTGATTGTTGCGGTTGTTGTTCTGATTGTTGTTCCCGGTGTTGTTCTGGTTGTTGTTCAGTTTTGGACATTGGTTTCGAAAGTGTCCGGATTCACCGCACTCGTAGCACGCATTTGATCGAGGAAGAGGGGCTGTTTTACAGTTTTGGGCCAAGTGACCCCAGTGTTTGCAGTCTTGGCAGAAGGCGCAATTGCCGGCATGATGCATCCCGCACTTGTCGCATTTTGGTTTGTTGCCAAGATAGGTTTTGGGTCCAGAGTTGGTGATTGCAGCGTAGGCTCGGGCGTTTCCCGGGTTCCTGTTTTGTTGACCCTGACGGTCGTTACCCTCGTTGTTCCATTTGCGTTTGTGGGTTCCAGAGTCGCCCGCATCAGTACGGGTAAGTTCAGCTTTCCCTGTAGTAGCTTTCAGGGTTCCAATCAAGACTGCATCGTCGGTCAAGCTTTGAGCCAGATCAACTGCGCTCCTAAAAGTGGCGGGTTTGGAGGACATAACCATGCCTCAGATTTGTGGGGCCAAACCCCTGTTGTAACGCTCAATGTGTTTGCTCTCGGGGGTTACCATGTGAGGCACAAGACGTGCAAGCTCCTGGAATCTAGTTGTGTATCCGGAAATGTCAGCGCCGATCATTTGAATGTTCCAAAACTCGGTTTCAAGTTTCTGCATCTCGTTGGGAGGGCAAAATTCCTCCATCAGCATCTGTTTCAGAGTTTCCCAAGTCATGGAGTAAGCAGCTGGACGTCCCATAATCTGGACCTGAGCGTTCCACCATGTTAACGCTTTGTCAGCTAAGGTACACGTGGCGTACTTCACGATTTTATCGGTGGCGCAGTCGTTGATATCAATCACCGATTCCATCTTCTCAATCCAGTGGACCAGGCCGATGGCCCCTTCGGTTCCGGTGAAGGAGCTGGGTTTACAAGACTGGAAGGTTTTGTAGGAACACCCCTGCTGGTTATTGGTTGGTGTTTCACTGTTGACGGGGGTGGCTCCACTGTTGTGTACCACGTGTTCACGATTTCGGCTTGCCTCGTATTGAGCGATGGCTTCAGCCACGCGGCGTTCGATTATTTGCTCGGTTGTTTCTGGAGGCGGAGGTGGAGGAGGAACATTTCGTTGACTGTTTCGAGTATTTCTTTTAGGCGGCATGATGACGTTCTGCAAGGAAAGAAATTGCAGAAGTCAATGCCAAAGAAAGTAAATGCGAAGAACAAAGTTCTAGTTATCAAGCGTTTGGAAAGATTGACAAGTTTTCCTCTTTACGTATCATACGACTATGAAACACCCATATGTACTTAGTATAATATAATCACGTTGGCCAGGCGTCATTATATGATGCTAAATACATACTTCTTTTCATCAATCGTTTAACACGATCCAGTTCATATGAGGTCAAATGAGGGTGAGCAAATCGAATGTGATAAGATTCGAAAGATAGTTTTAAGCGTGTCGAGATGTCGTATCGATAGTTAAACGTATGCAAATGTGTGTATGCATGTGCGTTCTAGCCAAGGCTATAGTCTAGGTCTCTAGGTCTCTAAGTCACCTAAAGTTTCCTAGTTCGCTATAACCAATGGCTCTGATACCAATCTGTAACACCCCCAAATTCGTTAATTTAGATTAGCGGAAGCATTTAGTTTGAGTACGGGGGTGCCACAATAACAAAGCATGCATACGTATCAGAGCTTATGATTACAACAGAACATAATATATTGAGATGCCAAAAGTATTAATTACAAAGTTTACGATTCATCGAATCGTACAAGTTAAAAGTAATTGTTGAGACCTGAGACACTGCTAGATTTGCTCAGAATACAAGTATCATGCCGCTGTTGGTATAAGACTTCAACCACTGTTAGTAGAAGTCAACCACTGTTAGAAGAAGACAACCGCTGTTAGTACATTTGTCTAACAGGGCCACTGTTAGTGTATAGTTTGTATTTTGTAAGTACTCAACCACTGTTGATAATATACGAGTACTACCCCTGTTAGTTATATACTCAACCACTGTTGGTTAGTCGGTTAGAGAATTATGGAATAGATAGGATTTCCATAATAGTTTGATTCTGTAAAGGACTCTATGTGTTATAAATAGAGATTCTGTAAAACCCTAGAGGTAACATAAGACGAATTCATTCTAGTTATTAGCTTCAAGGTTGTAAACCCTAACACAAGTTGTGTGTTCGTATTATTGTTAATAATATTGAAGCTTTTGGTTAGATATTCTGTTATATACAAGTTTGTTCTTCAAGTTATTAATAAACTATTCCGCAAGCTTATTAATAATCAATCAAAGTAATAAATACTAAGATCTCTAGCTGGGATCATCAAGTGGTATCAGAGCTTGATATTACTTTGATCTTGAAGAAGGTAATTGAATTTTGCAGCTTTTTCAACAAATAACAAGATGTCTACTGAATCAATGGAAGGTATTCAAGCTACAAAGATACCCATGCTCAAACCTGATGAGTTTGAGCTATTGCAGACTAGGATTAGGCAATACATGTTGCTTACGGATTATATGATGTGGGAGGTGGTTACTAATGGACCAAACTATACTAAGGATGCAGATGGTAAAAAGGAAGAAAGACCACCACCAAAGTCTGATGCAGAGAGAAAAGAAAGAGCAACAGAGTGGAAGGCATTAAGTACTCTACTTTTGTCTATTCCTAATGAGTATCAAAGGAAGTTTGAAAACTGTGAAGATGCTCAGGTTCTTATGCAAGCAATTGTTAAGAGATTTGGTGGTAATGATAACACCAAGAAGAATAAGAGATCTCTTCTCAAACAACAGTTTGAAAACTTTGCAGGTGTAAAGTCTGAAACTCTGACTCAGACTTTTGATAGGTTTCAAAAACTTGTGGGTGATTTAGAAAATCACAATGTCAAGATTGATAAAGATGACTTGAACAGGAAGTTTCTAAGATCACTTGGTACAGATTGGAATATGTACACTGTGGGACTTAGACAAAGTCCAGATCTTGAAGAGAAAGAGATTGAAGACCTGTACAATGATCTGAGGAATTTTGAGCCTGAAGTTCTAGCGTTGAAACAGTCCAATGGTAGCTCTAACAATGCTGCTTTTGTTTCTGTTGGTGAATCTGGTAGTTGCAGCACATCTGGTGCTAATGATAATGTATTGGAAGCATTCTTTGCAAGCCATGTTAATTCATCATTAACTACAGAAGATTTGGAGCAGGTTAGTGAAGAGGACCTGGAAGAGATGGATTTAAGATGGCAGATGGCCATGATTACAATCAGGGCAAAGAGGTTTATGCAGAGGTCTGGGAACAGAAATTTTTCTTACAAGAGAGATGGTGTAGCTGGTTTTGACAAGAGCAAGGTGGAGTGTTTCAACTGTCACAAGATGGGACACTTTGCTAGAGAATGCAAGAGCACACAGGCTGGAGGATCTCAGAATGGTATTATGAGAAATAGTTCTGCTCCACAAAGAAGATTGGTACCTGTTCAGAACACCACTTCTGATTCATTGGTTGCTCAAGATGGAATGGGAGGATTTGACTGGAGTGATCAGGAAGAGCTTGTAACCACAAATCAAGCTTTGATGGCTGTCACAGAAGAACCAGAGTCTTCAGATATTCCATATGAGGTACAATCTAAATTATGTTCTCCTGCATGTAAGAAAATGGTTAAATTTTATAGGGATCATAATATGGTTGTGTGTAATGAATTAAAAGCTTGTAAGGAAAAGAGTCAACATGCCACCTTAGCTATTGAAAACTTAGAAAATCAGATAAAAGCTTATGAAAAGAATGAATCTCAATTTCACTTAGATATTAAGTATATAAATTGGGAAAAGAAAGCTTTACAAACAAAAGTTGATATGCTAAGTGCTAAGTTGGCTGAGGCAATTTCTGATAAGGAGTCAATAAAATTGAAAGTTGATGAATTGGAAAATGTTTCAAAAGGTGTTCAAAACTTAATCAAGTCTCAAATTCATGATAAATTAAAACTTGGATTAGGTTACAACCTTAATGCTGTTCCTCCACCTTATAATCATACTTATTTCCCACCTAAAACTGATTTTGTTTTAGAAACACTTAAGGTAGGTGTGTCTGAGGAGGTTAAAAAGGTAGATCCAGTTGTTAATTGTGCTGATAATGTGAATTTTGATAAAGTTGAGGTATCTGATTGGACTGAGGAAGATGAGAGTGATAATGATAGCTCATCAGGTGGTAATTCTGTAGATGGTAGTGTTAAGTCTATTACTGGTCTAGTTTCTGAACTTAATAGTACTAAACTAGAAGAGGGTAAAAAGATGTTTGTTGAGAAAGCAAAAGCTCAGTTAGATCAAGTCAGGAAAACCAACAAGGATAGTTCAGGTTTAGGGTATGTACACAAAAAGGTCAATACTGAATCAAAAGACAAGTTGAAATCTGAGTGTGATAAGTGTACATGTAAATCAAAGAAGTCTGAGTTACATACTGCAAGTAATGTGAATAAATCCATTCCCAGGGGTAATCAAAGAAATTGGAACCAATTGGTTTCACAAAGGTTGGGTAATGGGTTTGAATGTGTGAAAAGAAAGTCATGTTTTATTTGTGGTAGATATAATCATCTTCAACAGGACTGTTACTACAATCCTAAAAATAATAGGAACAGTGGTACAGTTCATGTGTTGAGAAATAAGCCTAACAGAGGCAAGGCTGCAGCCCCTGTTAATGCTACAGCAGTGCCCCTGTCAACGGCTAACAGAGGCAAGACACGAACAGGGGAGGGTTTGACCACTGTCAGGCATGGTACCTCTGCTGGTATTAAACATTTCAAAAGAATGTATATACCAAGTAAAGCTACCACTGCCAGGGTAATCAATACAAACTTAAAGGTGACCACTGTCAGACCATTAACCCCTGTCAGGTCTAAAACAGATTGTTTGTGGAGACATAAAAATGAGTGTAAATCTGAAGTGTCCAAAACCAATGCAGCACTGAGATCAATCACTGTCAAAAGGGTTGATGTCAAAGGTGCTCATGGGAAACCCAAAGCCAAATTGGTTTGGGTTCCCAAGAAAAACTAATTGTTTTTCTCATATATGTGCAGGGCAAGCCACCAAACTTATGGCATATTGATTCTGGCTGTTCAAGACACATGACTGGAGACAGGAAAAAGCTACAGGACTTTAAAGCGTTTTCTGGAGGAGATGTAGCGTTTGGAAGCAATCCTAAAGGAGGTAAAATCACAGGTAAAGGTAAGATAAGAAGCAGTAAGCTCACTTTCAATGATGTTTATTATGTTGAGCAATTGAGATACAATTTGCTTAGTGTGAGTCAAATCACAGATAAGCAAAATCCTGTATATTTCACTGACACAGAATGCCTTATACTTTCTGAAAAACTCAAAATACCTGAAGATAAGATTTTAATGAGAGTTCCAAGAAAGGATAATGTATACTGTAGTGATTTAAACAAGATGGAATCTCAAAATGTTAACTGTCTCATTTCTAAAGCTACTGTATCTGAATCTGAACTATGGCATAGGAGGATGTGTCATTTGAATTTCAAGACCATGAATAAACTTGTTAGGAATAAGCTAGTGAGAGGCTTACCTGAAAAATTATTTGAATGTCGTGACCACTGTGTAGCATGTCTCAAAGGCAAGCAACACAAGACCTCTTATAAGACCAAGCTTGTAAATACCAATACCACTCCCTTACACCTGTTACATATGGATTTGTTTAGCCCTACCAATGTAGCTAGTCAAGGGAAGAAATCTTACTGTTTGGTAATAACTGATGATTACTCTAGAATGAGTTGGGTGTTCTTTCTTAGGACTAAGGATGAGACAGGTGAAATACTTAGATCATTCATAACTAGGATTGAGAATTCAACTAATCAAAAGGTTAAGATCATCAGGTGTGATAATGGGACAGAATTTAAGAATCATGAGATGAATAAATTCTGTGAGGATAAAGGTATAGAAAGACAGTATAGTGCACCTAGGACTCCACAACAAAATGGAGTAGCTGAGAGGAGGAATAGGACACTAATTGAGGCTGCTAGAAGCATGCTAGCAGATGCTAAACTACCAATGTCCTTTTGGGCAGAGGCTGTTAGCACTGCTTGTTATGTTTTGAATAGGATTTTGATTATTAAACCTCATAACAAGACACCCTATGAGTTATTCTTTAAGAGAAAACCTTTGGTTAGCTTTTTAAAACCATTTGGATGTCCTTGTACTGTCTTAAATACCAGAGATCATCTTGGTAAGTTTCAGAGTAAGGTAGATGAGGGTGTATTTGTTGGATACTCTATTCAAAGCAAGGCTTATAGAGTATTTAACAAAAGGACTAGGATCATAGAAGAGACCATGGATGTGACCTTTAATGAACATACATCAAATGTAGAAGGAAAAGGTCCAGAAGTTTTGTTTGATATTGATGCACTAACCCATGCTTTTAGATATCCAGATTTGTCTATTAGTGCAGGTACAGATGCAGGTAAAGATGGGCATTCAACCTCAAGTCAAACTAAAAAGGATGACTTGAAGTATGTCTTGTTTCCTATTTGGACTCCAGATCCACCAGAAGTATTTCAACAGGAACAGGATCAACCAGAGAAAGATGCTTCTTCTGATGATTCAAATGGGTCACCTGGTAAAACTGGTGCAAGCAAGGGTGCAGATAATTTAACTTCACCAGATCATCAACCATTCACTTCAAAGGGATCTCATACAGATCCAGAGCATGAGTCAGAGGAAGAGCATGATTCTCCAAAATTTGTTGAACAAAGTCCTCCATTTCAAGTTTTGGAAAGGACTTCTTTGTCAGATTCTGAAGCAACTCCAAAGCCATCAAAGGAAAGAGAGGAAAGAGAGTCTTTTTCAGACTCTGAGATAGATAATCTTTTGGGTTCTAATTTGGAAAGAGAACTACTTGATCCTTCTACCTCTAAGTATTTGGTTCATAAAGATCATTCTTTGGATTTGATTATTGGTGATATTATGACTCCTGTTCAGACAAGACATCAAACCAAGGTAAGAGAAGAAGATGTACATACTTCATTATATGTATGTTTTCTTTCTCAGATGGAACCAAAGAAGGCAGTGGAGGCTCTCAAAGATCCAAGCTGGATTGAATCTATGCAGGAAGAATTGTTGCAATTCAAACTGCAAGATGTGTGGGATTTGGTTAATCTTCCAAAAGGAAAGAAAGCTATAGGCACAAGATGGATCTTCAAGAACAAGAGAGATGAAAGAGGAATAGTGATCAAGAATAAGGCTCGGTTGGTAGCACAGGGGTACACACAGGAAGAAGGCATAGATTATGATGATGTCTTTGCCCCTGTTGCTAGAATAGAAGCTATTAGATTATTTTTAGCTTATGCATCTTATCAGGATTTCAAAGTCTATCAAATGGATGTGAAGAGTGCTTTTCTTCATGGTCTAATTGATGATGAGGTGTATGTTTGCCAACCACCAGGGTTTGAAGATCCAACATATCCAGATAGAGTGTGCAGATTGAAGAAAGCATTGTATGGATTACATCAAGCTCCAAGAGCTTGGTATGATACTCTATCTGAGTACTTGCTCAAGAATGGATTCAAGAGAGGTACTATTGACAAGACATTGTTTACCAAGAGGGTTCAAAGAAATATATTGCTGGTACAGGTGTATGTTGATGATATTATTTTCGGGTCTACAAGGGATTCATTGTGCAAAGAGTTTGAGGATTTAATGCATAAGAAGTTTAAGATGAGTTCAATGGGTGAACTCACATTCTTTTTAGGACTGCAGGTCAAGCAGAAGTTAGATGGAATCTTTATTAACCAAGGGAAGTATGTGAAAGATATTTTGAATAAATTTGGTTATAAAGATGTGAAGGTAGCTAGCACTCCCATGGAGGCACATAAACATCTTAATTCTGATCCTGAGGGGGAGGAAGTAGATGTGCACTTATACAGGTCAATGATTGGTTCATTGATGTATTTAACTTCATCTAGACCTGATATAATGTTTGCAGTGTGTCTTTGTGCTAGATATCAGACCAATCCAAAGCAATCACACATGTATGCTGTGAAGAGGATCTTTAGATACTTGAAAGGTCAACCAGACTTGGGTCTTTGGTATGCTAAAGGATCAGATTTTGAGCTAAAGGCCTTCACAGATAGTGACTATGGTGGTGAGAATATGGATAGGAAATCGACTAGTGGAGGATGTCAATTTCTTGGAAATAGGTTAGTGTCATGGCAATGCAAGAAGCAGACCACAGTTTCCACTTCTACAGCAGAAGCAGAATATGTTGCAGCATCAAGTTGCTGTGCACAGGTTCTTTGGATTCAGAATCAAATGCTGGATTATGGTTTGACTTTCATGAACACTCCTATTTATATTGATAATACTTCTGCTATTAGTATCATTCAGAATCCAGTTAAGCATTCAAAAACCAAACACATTGAGATCAGATATCATTTTATACGAGATTGTTATGATAAAAGATTGATTCATATTTTTAAAATTCATACTGATAATCAACTTGCAGATCTTTTTACAAAAGCATTTGATGTAGGAAGATTTACATTTTTGATAACTAATATTGGTATGATCAATCTCACGTAGTGTTTTGGTCTGGATTTGATACTAACAGGGGTAAATTATATTGTATGTGACAGGGTCAGGTGATGCCACTGTTAGCTTCATCATGATAACAGATGGTGCCACTGTTAGTTTACCTTTGCCACTGTCAATGTATTTTAAACCCCTGCTGTATATGTGTGTAATTTAACCCCTGCTAGTTGTTTTTCTCAGTTTAATATTGCAGGTTTCAGCCACTGTCAAGAGACATCACTTGAGCTGGAATTTAATGTTTTATTTGTTTCTTCTTATTTGCTTTTGGTTAAAAAAAAAAATAATAAAAAAAAATAAAAAATAAAAAATTTGTTGTCTAACTAAGCTAAGTTTATGCCCCTGTTAGTTCTAAGTTGGCGTTTCCTTGGTCGGATGCCCCTGCTAGACTATCAGCCGCTGCTAGCTTTGTTAGATGGTTAGAAAGGGTTGACTATAAATTGATCAAGTGAGGTACCCCTGTTGGGTTTGTTTGTAAATTGTGCCCCTGTTGGGTATAACCAGCAGTGCCACTGCTAGTTCTATTTTTAGGGCTTGGCACTGTCATCAAATAAATACTCAAATACTTCACTTTTTCAATTACGCTTTCAAAATTTTCAAAACCCTTCAATAATCGCTCTCGCTTTGAGTTGTTTATTGTAATTCATTCTTCGTTCGTTCATCAATTTCTTCAATGGCATCGTCATCTTCGTCTGATTCTGGTACTTCTATGCTAAGTGTTCATTCTGAACACAACATGAGGGCTTTCTTGAATAAAGAACTTGCCGATGAGTATTTTCACCCTATCATCGATTTCTTGAGTAATTGTCCAGTTACTTATGCCCTTACTGTCGCTCCACGATTGATTCGATCACATATTCAGGAGTTCTGGAAGAATGCAAAGGAAGGGAATGTTAATGGCATTACTCACATTCATTCCACTGTCAAGGGTCAGAAGGTAATGGTTACTGAGATTGTTCTGAGAGAACTTTTACAGTTTGATGATGAAGGTGGAATTCTGGAATTATCAAAAGAAGATTTGTTTAAAGGTATTATGGATATGGGGTATGAAGGTTCAGGTAAGACAAGATCAGAATATACATTCTTGAAGTCATGGTTTTGTCCTCAATGGAAGTTCTACATTCATACTTTTCTGATATGTTTGTCTCAAAAGAGAACTAGTTTTAATGAATTTAGTTCTACGATTGCATATCCTATTATCTGCTTGGCACAGGGTATTAAATTTAATATGTCTAGATTTATCTTAGATAATATGGTTAGGAATGTAAAGGGTGATACATTTGTTATGTACCCTAGATTTGTTCAGCTTTTGTTGAATAATCAATTGTCAAATCTGCCAGCAGATGATAGTGTGATTGTTAGTTCTACTCTATCTTTGAGGACTATTCAGGCTATGAATAAGTATCAGAATGCTTTTTCTAAGAAGGAAACTGCATTATTTTCTACAATGCTAGTTACTCCTTCTGCCACTGGTGGTGTATTACCAACACCATCTGGACCAAATGATGACAGACCAACAACACAAGTTGGTTCTGAACACACATCAAGAGGTGGCATCAAAAGAAAACAAGGGAACAAACAGCCTACCCAATCTAAAGCCAAGAAATCCAAGAAGGCTACACAGGCTATGGAGATTCCTGTTTCTCCACAGTCTCAGTCAAATGTTCCAACACAACAGGTGAACATACTTGATGAAAATGTTCATTCTGGAAGGGCTGCCACTACTGTTTCTAGCCCACTGGCAGGGCAGGATAGTGGTAACATTAATCAGACCCAACCAGAGGCAACTATGTTTGATGAACCTATGGGTGATGATTCAAATGTAGGTCCCAGTACCAATAACCAAGGGACATCTGCAGTGGCAGATGTGGGCAAGGATTCAACTAAGAGGTCACACTCTAATGTTGATGAGCCTAGTGATACTGATGAATTGACGATTTCTTATCTTGTACATGATGTCAATAAACTATGGAGCAAATATGAGAGGGAAAGGGCTTACAGAAAAGAGGCTCAACAGAAAATTCAAGCTCAGGATGAGTTAATTGCTAAGCAGAAGGAGATCATTGATCATCAGAAGGAAGAGTTGCTTGATGTGAAGAATAGGTTGTTAGTGCTTGAGGAGGCTGTCAACAATATTCTTCTACCTGCAAATAGGTTAAAGGAATCTTCAGGCAAGGGGGAGAAGAAAGCAGATGATGATATTATGCCTGAAGATGATGGTTCAAGAAAAGCAGGTGATGATGATGATGATGATTCACATGGACCTCATTATGATATGGGTGGAGAAATGATAAACATTGATGAGATGAATGATGATTCTGCAGCTACAGAGGTGTTTGATGATAATACAGCTACAGAGGTGCTTGAGCTTGATGATAATACAGTTGAGATGAATATATGTGGTAGTAATGAGGCACAATCAGAAGACACTGTGGAGTTGGTGTTTGATGATAAAGATGATGATTATGTGCAGAGCAAGGATAAGGCTGAGGAGGAGCTAAATGTATCTGATTATGTGATACATGAAAGTTTAGATGATGAGGTAGTTGATGGTGTAGGAGCAGAGCAGACTGATGAAACAGTTTATCAGGTATTTCCATTGAATAAAGGGTTGCCTGAAAAAGCTGCACTTAGATTATATGTTTGGGATGTGATGGGTGCTAACTTGGATGATAAGAAAAGAGTCAGTTTCAGTGATAGGTCAGTGTATGAGGTGGTTGATGATGTTGAAAAAGAAGGAGAAGTTGAGGTTAAGGGGGAGCAATCAATTGCTGAAGAGAAGAAGTTGCAGACCTTTACAAGAAAGAAATCTATTCCCAGAAGAAAGCCAACTAAAAATTTATCCCCTGTCAAAACTTCTACCACTGTTGTCACAATTTCAACCCCTGTCCACACTAACACAACCACTGTTACATCTACCCCTGTTAGTACACCAACACCTACCACTGTTGATACACCAATCACCACTGCTGTCATATCAACCCCTGTCACAACTACTACAACAACAAGACCAAGAGAGGTACCTGTTACAATAAGAGAACCAAGTTCACCACTTAAACCTAAGTCTAAATTGCCTATGATTGATCCAAAAGACAAAGGTAAAGGAAAGTTAAAAGAAAAATCAAAGGTGAAAGAAATTAAAGAACCTCATATTGAGTCAAATGATATGCTGAGAATGCAAGTAGAATAAAGAGAAAGGTTGATAAGGAGAGCTGCAGAAGCTAAAGCTGAAGAAGAGGGTAATGATGTGAAAATGATTTTGGATGATCTGAGTGTAGTGACTATTACACAGAAAGCTGCAGAGATTGTTAAAGAAAAGACTGCACAAGGATTAAAGCTTCCTGCTCAGAGAGTTCATGATTATTTAAAGAAGAAGAAAGGTAATGAAGAGGAAGAGTTATCTTCTGGATTTTTGTTGATGAAAAGGGCAAATGAGGAAAAGGCTAGAAAGAAAAAACAAGAGGAATTAGCCAAGAAGAGGAGTAAACCTTTACCATATGCTGAAAGGAGAAGACAAATGATCAATGCATTGTCTGAAAATTATGCTCCAGCTAAAATTGTTAGAGGATGGAATATGCAGAAGCTGCAACAGGCATATGATAGGTATATGGGAAGAGATGAAGAGTGGACAAAGAAAATGGAAGAGAATAGGCATTTGAATGCATTGATGAAGGAGAAGAAAGAAAAGGCAGATAAGGAAATGGTAAAGTTTTTGAAGGAAGAAGAAGAAAGAAGAGAAAAGGCAGCTGTTGAAGCAGCAGAGAAAGCTTTAGAGGATAAGCAGAATGAAGTTAGAAGAAATTCATGGAAAAATCAGATTTCTAAAGATAATGTTATTTCTGATATTCCAAGATTTGATCCAGAACTGAAAAAGAGAATCAAGATTCTGACCGATAGCAAGGAGATTTCTGAAGGACCAAGAAAGGCTAGAATTATAAATTGGGAAGGAGTAGCAATTGATTATGGTTTCAGAAAAATGATCCTTGAGATCAAAATTGAAAGGGAAAGAGGATTTGATGATCATGTTGGGAGTATGGTTGATTTGCTCAGAATTTGTACAAGAGATGATCTTATGGAGTTGTATCAAGTGAGCAGAATCAGGAATAGAAAGAACTCTGAAGCTGTGATTGAAAGACAAATGATGGAGTTGTTGCAAAGCCTGTTTGAACCAGCCAGCTTGTATCACTTATTCTTTCATTGTTATCAAAGGGTTATAACCTGGAGATATTTTGCCAGAGCTGGAGTACACATGGTAGTATTTAACAATGGGCAGGTGATCTACATGTTTGATGATCGACATTATGTGCTGGGAACAGGGCTGCTGAATAGATTGGTTGATTTGAAGTTATCTACAACCATCATTACTGAAGGAGCTTACAGAGCTTTATATATGGTGTTTAATCAACTGCATAAGAGGCAAATGATGAAGGAGAAAGAAGAAGAAAAGAAGGATTGAAACTTGAATCATTACTCTGAATGATCAAGTTTAGGGGGAGATTGTTGAGACCTGAGACACTGCTAGATTTGCTCAGAATACAAGTATCATGCCGCTGTTGGTATAAGACTTCAACCACTGTTAGTAGAAGTCAACCACTGTTAGAAGAAGACAACCGCTGTTAGTACATTTGTCTAACAGGGCCACTGTTAGTGTATAGTTTGTATTTTGTAAGTACTCAACCACTGTTGATAATATACGAGTACTACCCCTGTTAGTTATATACTCAACCACTGTTGGTTAGTCGGTTAGAGAATTATGGAATAGATAGGATTTCCATAATAGTTTGATTCTGTAAAGGACTCTATGTGTTATAAATAGAGATTCTGTAAAACCCTAGAGGTAACATAAGACGAATTCATTCTAGTTATTAGCTTCAAGGTTGTAAACCCTAACACAAGTTGTGTGTTCGTATTATTGTTAATAATATTGAAGCTTTTGGTTAGATATACTGTTATATACAAGTTTGTTCTTCAAGTTATTAATAAACTATTCCGCAAGCTTATTAATAATCAATCAAAGTAATACATACTAAGATCTCTAGCTGGGATCATCAGTAATAAGTTTACAAAAGTAGATTTCTGAAATATGACTAAAACATTTCAGTTATACTAAAGAAATCCATGTGTTTCCAAAAGTTGGCATCCTAAACTTCACGGGTCGCCTAATTCTCCATGTATGTTGGCGATTCTTATATGCGCAGCTAATTCCCTGAAAAACATAGTAAAAGTCAACAACGAGGTTGAGTGAATTCACAGGTTTTATGTTTGCAATAGTTGAACCAAGTTTGTAAGCACAGTTGTTATCCAAATACGTTCACGAATAGTAATTGCCATAATAGTCACGTAATGCTTTGTGGAATGTTTTCCAAATACAAGTTTAGTGGGTTGTTCGCCCAAAATTTAGTTTACGTGGGATGTTACCCAAAACAGATACGTGGGATGTTACCCAAAACAGATACGTGGGATGTTACCCAAAATGTCAGTTTAAAAACACGTGCTGGTCGTTCTCCAGCGGTTTACAAACAGTACCGGTCGTACCCCGGCCAAATACGCACGGGTCGTTCTCCCGTTCAACAAAAACAGTTTACCGGTCGTTCTCCGGTCTAGTTACGCACGGGTCGTTCTCCCGTCCAACAAACGCATGGGTCGTTCTCCCATCCAAGACGCACGGGTCGTTCTCCCGTCCCTTGGCCAGTCGTTCTCTGGCACTAAAATACGTAGCTGGTCGTTCTCCAGCGTTTATATAAAAGTACCGGTCGTTCTCCGGTATACCAAACAAGTTTAAAAGTTTACAGTCGTATGCAAAACAGTTTACCGGTCGTTCTCCGGTCTAGTTAAAACAGTTTGTCGAATAAGTTATTCCATTTGTTCAGTGTGTCAATATGAAAATGTTATTTCATAAACACCAGTTTGTTTAATAGTTTAATAGTTCAAGGTACTCTAATTGTTCGAGTAAACAAGTATGATAAACAATCGTATAAGTAAAAGCAGTTATGGCAATAAGTAAAACAGTTGACTATGTTTTCCACCCCTGTTCAAAAGCAGTTAAATCAGTAAAAGTAGGGGCTGTGAACTCACCTGTTGAGTTAAGTGAAAGTGCGAGTGCTAGCAAAGCGTAGTCCGGATAAAGTCACTAACATCCTAAACGTAGGAAATAGTCATATAAGTGGTTGGATAACAATCCAAACCATGTTACTCGTTCATCCATGAAAGATCATTGTTTATTTGTAAATTCGTACGACTCGTTGGTGATGGTTTTGTAAAAATATTTCGAAGTATTGTTATAAGGTTCTGAAACTTGCGACGTCGCAGTGGGACGTAGCAGTGGGACGTAGCAGTGGGACGTAGCAGTGGGACGTAGCAGTGGGACGTCGCGTGGGACGTCGCAGTGGGACGTCGCAGTGGGACGTCGCAGTGGGACGTAGCAGTGGGACGTAGCAGTGGGACGTAGCAGTGGGACGTCGCGTGGGACGTCGCAGTGGGACGTAGCAGTGGGACGTCGCGTGGGATGTCGCGTGGGACGTCGTGTGGGACGTCGCAGTGGGACGTCGCAGTGGGACGTAGCAGTGGGACGTAGCAGTGGGACGTCGCGTGTAACGTCGCAAATCGCCTGGGACTAATGCGACGTTACGGTCTGTTCATCCGAAAATCGAGATTTTTAACCCAAAAATGCTTAGATCTTTCATATAATGACTTGTAACATGATTGTAAGCTATTATAATGAAGTAAAAGTGAAAAGTTTAGTGTTTTCTTACCCAAAAAGTGTTAGATCCGAAAATTAGGTGGATGATGAAGATGATGATGAAAATGGTGATTTTGAGCTTGAATCCTTGTGTAGATGATGATGATGAGCTTTGTTGTTGTTATTAATCCGAAAATAAGTAGAAAGTGGTGGTGATTTGGTGATTTTTGATGAGATTCTAGAGAGAGAAATAGGGTTTTTAGAGAGAGGAATGAGAGAGTTGTGTGTTTTGGTGAAAATGAAAAATGAAAGGGAATGAGAGTGGGGTGGGGGTTTGGGGCTGCATTTTGGGGCCAAAAAGGGAGGGGATGTTTATCCCAAATTTGTGGTATTTAACCCGTGTTTGTTTACCCGATCGTTAACTGTTACTTTATTTTAACTAATTTATTTTTAATTACATATTTCATTATATTTTTAATTAGGATCTTTTTTTTTATGAAACCAAATTAATTTAGTTATAAAATTTTAACTTTGTTTCATTTTAATTATACAAGTTTACGTTTTTCGTTATAAAATGATATGTAAATATTATCGACATAATATTTAATTGTTAATATCGTTATTTAAATATTTCGTTTTATTAAATAATTTTGTTCACCAACAGTCGTATATTTTTGTCGCGTTAGTTTTCAGATTGTTCAGTACGTAATTACAACTAATTACGAATACGTAATACTACGCGTATTATCTAGTTGGGCTTTGCTAGACTTACCTCTAAAATGTGTAGTGAATTCACTCAAGTAGGGAATTAGCCTAATAATGCAATTGATTAATGTTTATAATTGCGTTTAAATTTGCGGGGTGTTACATATAGAAACACCACTGGCTACGGGAAAATCTTCTAAAAGTATTATCCAAAAGATTAGCAGCTCTTTTCAAAGAAGCAACATCAAGTGACGACACTCCCACATGCTGTAGTTTGATGTGATTGATATTTTTATGGACATGTATTTTATGTTGTAGGTTTCTATATGTAGTTGAGTTACTCATGTTAGCATCTAATTACAAGTAATTGAGTACTCGGGTTTTATTTTACCATAGCTTTTCCATTGTCATATATTTCTGGATAAAATTATATTACTTGCTATGGATGGATCTATATCAGGTACAATGATCTGTTTCTATGCATAACTTATCTTTTTGGATAGTCAATCATAAATTTTATGTAATTAGATTAATGGTTGTATAAATTGGAATGTGACATGAAGAATCTACCTTGAATCTTAGATGGTAGATACTCTTTTGACAAGAATGTAAGTGAGTGGACAGATAATAGCTCCAACCTTATCAAAAGAATATATACATATTTTTTGGTTTAGCATCAGGAAATGCATCAAACTTGGACGCGATCTTAATTGTGTGTACTCAACTAATTTTTTTTTTCTATTGTGTGTACCCAACTTTCAAAAAGTGTAATTTTGATGTATTTTGCTGATGTGTCATTTGTTTACGGTGCCACTTGGCACCCGCAGAGATTGACAAGTCTTCAAAAGTACTACAAAATACATCAAAAATACATTTTTTGAAAGTTGGGTACACACAATAGAAAAAAATTAGTTGAGTACACACAATTAAGATCGCGTCAAAGTTTGATGCATTTCTAGATACTAAACCCAATTTTAAAAGGATTAAAACTAGTATTTGTTTTCCCAAGTTCAGTTGGAGCAATCTATGACATTAATAAAGTAGCAGATCTTGTCTTCCAGAAACGAAGTCATAGACTCATAGGCACCACTTAAAGCATCGGCAGACAAAGCGAAAAAGAAGACCAAAACCATAACTTTCATTGAATCATCCTTTGAATAAGAGAGATACGGCCAGTAAAGATAACGAAAAAAGTATATTAGGTTGAAAAATAAAAGCCTAAAATTGAATGGTTGTATACTTACTTTGAATTTCTATAAATCGAATTGTTACTTTCACCGTCATCTTCACCTCCTAATGATTCACCATCATCTTAATTGATCAAAACCCACCAATTTGTTTGTACAAATAAGTGTTACATTGATACCAAAAATAAATTAAAACGTAAAAGAAAGATCAATAAAGAAAATTGTAATTAACCTTCTAGAGGTGAACATCAAAATTAGGGGAAGAGAAAAGAGCAAATAAAGAAAAACAGAGCGAAAGATTTAGGGATGATAGGAATAAGAAGATGGAAGAAGACATTCAAAATAAAAGCCGGTTTGAATGAAATTAGGGTTCCCATGAAATTAAAGCCGATCTGAAAGGCGTGCTGGAGGACCATGGAAAGGAATTCAAATTCAAATGGCCAGCATGCTCGAAGGTAATCATTAAAAGCATTGCATGTCTAGGAAATAACAAATATAGTATATCATTAATTTTTAGATGTATCAATTAATTAAAAACTTTTATACTTTGGCTGCATTAATTTGTTTGTGAGTCAATGACGTCAGCAATTGTTTTGGGTGAAACCACGTCAGCAGCAACAAAGGCTGTAGAGGGGGCCAAATCAGCATTAGTGATGTCAGCATCATAGATAAATTGTTCTCCCTCCGTCCCAATTTTATTGTCCATAGACAAAAAACACGCAGTTTAAGAAAAGTGTACTGGTTGTACTCTACAACCAATAAGATTTAATCTCTCACGACATTCAAATGTTTTGATTGGTTGAAAAATACAAGTGGACTATAAATTTGGGACGAAGGGAGTATATAAGATAGATAGATTGTCTTAACATAAATAAAAATATTACGAATTTAAAATGAAAGAAAATTAAAAAAGTAAGGTTAAAGGGTACTTTAGTCTTTTTAGGTCAAAGAGGACTATTAATGTTACAAACTTAAATTTATTGGACTATAAAAATTCAAAAAATAAAAGTTTAAGGACAAGTTTACGAATTTCGTAAATCGATATAAACGAATTTACTCGAGCCTTTTATACGAAACGAAGGTTTGATATCAAAGTTTGACACCCCTTCGTACAGCCTTTTTTTTATCAACCCTTCGTACAGCTCAAACACCCCCATTTCGCTTTCATTCTCCTATCATCCAATTATCGTACCTTCTAACCAAACACACGGAACTAATTTAGTAAATAAAAAAAAAAGGAATTTTTATCACAACAATCAAGTTTTGGCTCGATGAGGTTGGCTTCTCGTTAACGCTTTTGTTCGTCCGTACCACTCACTATGGCGTTGCAAATGAAACCGTACAGTTGTGCCACCGCAGCATCATCATCATCATCATCGCTTTCATTCCGGCGGTCTATAATTCCGTTCTCCTCCCAAATTGTGTCCGTACAATCAAAAGCTAAAACTCCCCCACGTTTATTCAAATTATCAGCTGCTGTTAAAAGAAGCCCTAAACGCCTCAAGTACGCTGCCCCTCGTCTTCCGAAGGTTAATCGTCCACTTCGTGTTCAGTTTTAGAAATTTGCTACTATTAAATAGAATATCAAAAAATCAATAGCTGCCTAATTATAAACTTTAGCGTTTGGGACTTTGGGTTATTGCATAAGCTGGAGTTGATAAGCTCATAAGCCAAAAGATAAATGAGCTTCTTGGCCTTTTCAAATTTGATCAGCCAATAAGCTTCAAAAATAAGCTAAGCCTTGCTTTGGGGGTAAAGAAATTTGGATGCAATAAATGGAGTACTTGAAATTCAAACTATTTCGTTTATTGTCGAAGGAAATATGAGGTTAAAAGTTGATGTTATACTTGAAACTGGTTATTCTACTTGATATAATTCAGAACTAATTTAAAATGGCAGGAGGATGGATTGCTCTATATCGAAGTTGATACAGAAGGAGCAGACACGTGGAAACTCGATTCGGTGGTGGAACTTCTAAAAAATGGAGCTGTTGGGGTCATTCCCACCGACACTGTGTAAGTTACTAGTTACTAGGGGGTGTCACGTATAGCACTTGTGTGTCATTTGTTGTGTTTGTGTACATAGTTATTATTTGTTAACAAGCCCTGCAATTATAGTTTTCGGTGTTTGTGTTTGTGAGCTCCTTATCGATATCGTTTTATAAAGCATTTATATTGTGGCGCTTTTTAAGACTATGGTCTTAAAATTAGGAAGATGAGATGTAGGCCTTTGGATAGTTGGATCCTTCCTTGTTTTGATCACAATCCTTGATCTACTAACTCCAAAACCAAACACTCCCTCTTACTAGATAAACTAACACAGTAACACACACTCCCCTACATCTTTGTTTTTTCATTGTGAGACTGCCTTGTGTGGGCACAAGACAAGTAATATATTACACAAAAAAATAAGGTGTAGGAGGTAACTGTGGTTGCCGTTGGTTTTTCATTTTGGCATCAATGTTTTCTTTGTGCTTTTAATAGGTATGCTATGGTTTGTGATATGACCAACCATGATGCCATTGAACGTCTTCGAAGGTATATGATTTTGCACTCCCACATATTTCTTGAAAAGGTCCCAAGTCTTTTGGTCCTTCTTGTAATAGCTGTGGTCACCCTTCTTTCCCTTTATTAATGCAGACTTAAGGAAGTGGAACCTTCAAAGGCAAGCATTTATCGTATCATCTATTTTATGGTGTGGTGCATCTTTTGTATCTATTCTTTCTAATGCCGTCTTAGTACTCCTGCAGCCCTTTAGTATTTTATGTCGTTCGCTTCACGACATAGATACATTTACAACTGGGTTCCCTCGTGGAAACAGTGATGGCTTTTCAGACTATTTTCGAGCTGTGAAGCATTGCTTGCCTGGACCCGTAAGCATATCTTAGCTATCCTGTCTTATTATACATGGAAAACGTTCAAAATATAGGCACTATATAATGATTCCAAATATGTTGTATTTATTTGTATTTTTATTTTGTTATAGTATACTTTCATCTTAACTGCAAGCAAAGCATTACCAAAACAGTGTGTTAAATATGGAACTACCACATCTAAATATGCATCAAGGAAAAATTTGGGTGTCCGCATACCTGATGATGTTGTATGTCAAGCAGTATTGGAAAAGATGGATGCACCTCTAATTTCCACAAGGTAAGCTTGTTGGATCAAAACATCCCTCTTTCATCATTTGTTAGTTACATAACTTTTTCGGCAGTATCTATGGTCATTTAGAATCACTGAAACTAATTTATACTTATGCCAATGGTTTAATATTCACATCCCTTGTTTCAGTGTAAGGACTCCTGAGCAAAATCAATGGATAATCGACCCAGTTCTGATAGCTGATATATACGGACCAGAGGTACATTGCATTTTACGAATCACAGTTTTAAGATGGAATCAGACCATGACCATCCAGTTGAAAAGTCATAAGTCGTTGCTTGTTGTGGAATCCATTATGCCTACAGGTGGCAAGAGCTAAGAGGGGCAGGTGGGGTGGGTTGGATTCTGGGTAAAATGATGTGTCAAAGTAGGTTGACCCACAAACATTTTCCCATTTCTCATAGCCTTTTCATAGTAATCAAATCTTTGAGAATAACAATTTAAAAGGTTGTATGCATTTAAGGCAACTCAATCTATTTGACCTATTCCCTTGTTTTCTAGTATTAATTTTGACTTTAACCGGTCAAGATAATAATTTCCATATTTGACCAATTTACAAGTAAATGGTTACAAATTGCCACTTCTAAATTATCATGATATGGTCGTTCTCAGAATTTATTGTAACCGACTACTTATTCAGGGTCTTAACTTTGTCATCGATGCTGGTATTAGAGTGGCTAACCCATCTACTGTAGTGGACATGACTCATGTACCCCCTACAATAATTCGTCAAGGAAAGGTACTTGTTTTAATGAGAATTCACCTGCCAATACATATAAGCAATAAATATTGAATGGACAATAGCCGCTTCTAATATCCTTTGCATTATTGGTTTTAGGGTCCTAAACAACCGTGGATGGCTGAGAAGGAAGATACTCCTGCTGAAGGAAAAGACTAGAGTCGCTATCATTGCTGCATAGTAAAAACTATAATTGTGAATTGCAAAAAGCTTAGACTTACTTCCATGCATTGACACAACCCTTTTTGTAGGCACTAGAAAATTGCCTTTTTGTTGAAGGTTAATCAGGCATTGTATATTCGGTGTTTCTAATCAGTAAACGATATTCTATATTCCAGTCGCTCAATTGCCTTAACTGACCTTACCATTGTTTCAATCTCTAATTCCCTTTGATGAAATTGATTATGCATCTCTTGTGTGGTTTGGTTTTCAAAACCCGTACCTAATATACCACGGGTGTGTTTGGTAACAATGGGCTGGAGTTGGGGCTTGAACTTCTATTCACAAGCCACTTCAAAAAACTTCTTGTTTAGGGGCTTCTAGGGGCTTATTTTTTCAAGAAGCCTTATTTTTTTTATGTTGTCAAACAAGGCTTATAGCTGGGGCTTATAAAAAATAGAAGCTCAAGTCCCTAAAAGCTCGTCATCCAAACATACCCCACTAAGGACAATATTTTATGAAAGATTCCTTTATATATATATATATATATATATATATATATATATATATATATTCATCGAAGTTGAAGATTAAACAAATGCAAGTTGAAAAAACACACTGCAAATTGTGATTGACTATCATTTTATTACAAAATTCACAATTTAGAACTAAAGAAATAAATAAAATATCACTAACCGTGTCAATTTTTCTATCCGATGTTCATATTTTAATAATTTAACTCGTCTTAAATTAAATTATTATACAGTATATAAGAAGCGGATAATGATATCATCAAAATCCCAATTAACAAATTAAATTCTTTAATTTTGTTCAATTAGCTCAAATTTAGGATGAGATGATGTCATAAATACATATTTTGTATTGAAATATTTTATATATATTGATTTATCAATATAATTATTATTATTTTAGGTTCCTAATTTCATTAGGAGACTTGCATAAGGAAGATTTTAAGTTTAAATAAGTAAGGTAATAAATAAATATAATCTTAATCTTAGTCTTAATTCTTTGTATTTTACGGAGTATTACATTATTAATTAATATACGCAATCAATTTATTATACTACTTTTGTTTAAGGACTTTTGAACTTCATTACATATATTTTTTTAACTTTTACACATAATTCGTATAATTATAAAAATCAAATTCACATTCAATAGCCTGTGTGTATACACGGGTTTGATGTCTAGTGAGTAGTAACATACCCAGTAGTAAAGTTAACGCTCCATCAATCATCTACTTATACTACGTAGGGTGTGTTTGGCGTAACTAGCTGGTAGCTGGAGCTGGAAGTTTGTAGTTGGAGCTTGTAGCTGGAGCTTATTTTTGGAGCTAGAAGCTGGAGCTTATATAAAATTTTAGAAGTGTTTGTTAAAGTAGCTGGAGCTGGAGCTTAATATGTGAATAGACATAAAAGGACAAAAAGTTTAAATCAAAGACATGTAGAGAGGGGTATTCATGTAATTTCACACCCAATAAGCTTGTAGCTTATTTTAAAAGCTAGTTGAAGTAGCTTATTATTTTAGAGCTTATTTTTTCAATAAGCTCCCAATAAGCTCCTACACTTTTGTATGCCAAACAAAACTTGTTTTAGAAAAAATAAGCTCAAGCTCCAACAAGCTCCTACAAGCTAGTTTGCCGAACATAGCCTACTATGGTCTCAAGTTTCATCTTTATGGTGTAATTGTCAAATCTAAGTATCTAACATTAATTCAATATTTATATTTTATATTTCCTATTCCATAAAATAAAATAAAATAGAACCCGTGAATCCGTGATGACCTTGACAACCCATTTCTCAACTGTCACTATAAATACACACACACTTTTTTTAAATTTAAATTTTGAATTTAAAATTAGAGCATCTCTTAAAACCGGCCTTAAATTTTGAACTCCCGCTAAAAAATTCATCCCTTTTTAGTAAAGCGTGTTTGTCTCTTCCCGCATTATTCTCCACCAAAATTTAAATTCACCCGCTTCCCATTTAAACTCGCCCCCATTATAAAACACCTTCGCACCTTCCCCAATCTTCATCAAACCCTAACCCTAAATTTCCAAGTTCACTCTCATTCCTTCAATCCTCCCAAACAATCAAACATGCCTTCGATTCCAGAAGAGCCACTTCTCGCCCCTAACCCCGATCGATTCTGTATGTTCCCAATCCAATACCCCCAAATCTGGGAAATGTACAAAAAAGCTGAAGCCTCGTTTTGGACCGCTGAAGAAGTCGATTTATCACAAGATCAGCGTCAATGGGATTCCCTAACCGACGGCGAAAGACACTTCATCACTCACGTCCTCGCGTTCTTTGCAGCCTCAGATGGAATCGTACTCGAAAACCTTGCTGGCCGATTCATGAAGGAGGTACAAGTTGCTGAAGCTCGTGCGTTTTATGGATTCCAAATTGCTATTGAAAACATTCACTCTGAAATGTACAGTCTCCTTCTCGAATCGTACATCAAAGATTCAAATGAAAAGAGTCGGCTCTTTCGCGCAATCGAAACAATTCCTTGTATTCAGAAAAAAGCTAATTGGGCGCTTAGATGGATCGATGGATCCGAGACGTTCGCAGAACGTATCATAGCGTTCGCGTGTGTTGAAGGAATCTTCTTTTCTGGAAGCTTCTGTGCAATATTCTGGCTGAAAAAGCGCGGTTTAATGCCCGGGCTTACGTTCTCCAACGAATTAATCTCACGAGATGAAGGTTTACATTGTGATTTTGCGTGTTTGTTATACAGTTTACTGAAGTCGAAAATAAGCGAGGAACGAGTGAAAGGAATTGTTTCTGATGCGGTGGAGATCGAAAGGGAATTTGTATGTGATGCTTTGCCTTGCGGATTAGTCGGAATGAATGGTGATTTGATGAGTACTTATATTGAATTTGTTGCTGATAGATTATTGAATTCGTTAGGGTATTCGAAGATGTATAATGTTCAAAATCCATTTGATTGGATGGAGTTGATTTCTTTACAGGGGAAGACGAATTTTTTCGAGAAGAGGGTTGGTGAGTATCAGAAAGCTTCTGTGATGTCGAATTTGAATGGAAATGGTGATGATCATGTGTTCAAGATGGATGATGATTTCTGAACTGGAAGATGATTACAGTGATGAATAATATTTGATTTGTTTGTGTTTTAATAGATTATAATGTTTGGTTAGGTAGAGTACTAGTGGTTATGTAATTTTGTATTGTTTTAGTTTTATAATATGAAAGTATTGATCAAGTTATTTAAGTGTGTATTGTTAATTACTTATTACTGTATGTGTTAATAATGATCTTTTTAGTCAGTTTTAAGAATGTAAATTGATTGATTGACATAAAATTTGATTGTGCGATTACTGGCAATGCAACAGTCAATTTCTCAAAAACTTCCGAGTATGGTAAAAAAAAAAAAAATTTATCCAAATAATTTTAGTAACAGTTTTTATGTAAATTTACTAATTTAGGCAGTGAAAAAAAAGTACTGTAAATGGTGAGTTGTTAAAACAGAGTATACGTTTATGTTTATTTTATTAGGAAAGTCTTGCATCAAGTCGAGATGGCCGAGTTGGTCTAAGGCGCCAGATTAAGGTTCTGGTCCGAAAGGGCATGGGTTCAAATCCCACTCTCGACATCACTTTTGTCCAAATATTCCAATACTTTTTCCCATCACATGGTTCAGAACTTCAAACCCAACATTTTTCATATACATGATTCAAATCATAGTATCATTCTTCTCTGTTCTATTGCTTTTACTTTTGAGTTTTGATTTCACGACATCAAACCAACTCAATATATTCGAAACATCACTTTATTCGAACCATACATCCTAAGCCCTAAGCCCTAACCCTAACCACAAATCAAATGTACAACCAATCACTAACACATGTGTTACAAATTTGTAAACCCACCAAAAAATGAAAAAAAAAAAAGTCTTCAAAAGTATGCCTTGGGGGACGGCAAATCGAAGAGGAGAAAACGCTGAATTTTATGGTGCAATTTTCATGATTTTTCGACTTACCGTTTGTGAGATATTTGAGTTTCAAACATGTGGGAAATGGGTATTTGATGAAAATGAGTAGTTGAGATTGATTCTCCTATTTTAACTCAAAATTGATGTACTCATTTGAACTCTACTCAAGTAAGGTAATAAATAAATATAATCTTAATCTTAATTCTTTGTATTTTACGGAGTATTACATTATTAATTAATATACGCAATGAATTTATTATAATACTTTTGTTTAAGGACTTTTGAACTTCATTACGTATCTTTTTTAACTGTTACGAAATAGAATTTTGTTATATACATAATTCGCATGATTATAAAAATCAAATTCACATTCAATAGTCTGTGTGTATACATGGGTTTGATGTCTAGTGAATGAATAGTGACATAGTAAAGTTAACGCTCCATCAATCATCTACTTATACTACGTAGTACTATGGTCTTAGGTTTCATCTTTCTGGTGTAATTGTCAAATCTAAGTATCTAACATTCATTCAATATTTTTATACTCCGTATTTCCTATTCCATAAAATAAAATAAAATAAAATAGAACCCGTGAATCACTGATGACCTTGACAACCCATTTCTCAACTGTCACTATAAATACACAAACACATTTTTTAAATTCAAATTTTGAATTTAAAATTAGAGCATCTCTTAAAACCGGCCTTAAATTTTGAACTCCCGCTAAAAAATTCATCCTTTTTTAGTAAAGCGTGTTTGTCTCTTCCCGCATTATTCTCCACCAAAATTTAAATTCACCCGCTTCCCATTTAAACTCGCCCCCATTATAAAACACCTTCGCACCTTCCCCAATCTTCATCAAACCCTAACCCTAAATTTCCAAGTTCACTCTCATTCCTTCAATCCTCCCAAACAATCAAAAATGCCTTCGATTCCTGAAGAGCCACTTCTCGCCCCTAACCCCGATCGATTCTGTATGTTCCCAATCCAATACCCCAAAATCTGGGAAATGTACAAAAAAGCTGAAGCCTCGTTTTGGACCGCTGAAGAAGTCGATTTATCACAAGATCAGCGTCAATGGGATTCCCTAACCGACGGCGAAAGACACTTCATCACTCACGTCCTCGCGTTCTTTGCAGCCTCCGATGGAATCGTACTCGAAAACCTTGCTGGCCGATTCATGAAGGAGGTACAAGTTGCTGAAGCTCGTGCGTTTTATGGATTCCAAATTGCTATTGAAAACATTCACTCTGAAATGTACAGTCTCCTTCTCGAATCGTACATCAAAGATTCGAATGAAAAGAGTCGGCTCTTTCGTGCAATCGAAACAATTCCGTGTATTCAGAAAAAAGCTAATTGGGCGCTTAGATGGATTGATGGATCTGAGACGTTCGCAGAACGTATCATAGCGTTCGCGTGTGTTGAAGGAATCTTCTTTTCTGGAAGCTTCTGTGCGATATTCTGGCTCAAAAAGCGCGGTTTAATGCCTGGACTTACGTTCTCCAACGAATTAATCTCACGAGATGAAGGTTTACATTGTGATTTTGCGTGTTTGTTATACAGTTTACTGAAGTCGAAAATAAGCGAGGAACGAGTGAAAGGAATTGTTTCTGATGCGGTGGAGATCGAAAGGGAATTTGTGTGTGATGCTTTGCCTTGCGGATTAGTCGGAATGAATGGTGATTTGATGAGTACTTATATTGAATTTGTTGCTGATAGATTATTGAATTCGTTAGGGTATTCGAAGATGTATAATGTTCAAAATCCATTTGATTGGATGGAGTTGATTTCGTTACAGGGGAAGACGAATTTTTTCGAGAAGAGGGTTGGTGAGTATCAGAAAGCTTCTGTGATGTCGAATTTGAATGGAAATGGTGATGATCATGTGTTCAAGATGGATGATGATTTCTGAAAACTGGAAGATGATTACAGTGATGAATAATATTTGCTTTGATTGTGTTTTAATAGATTTATAATGTTTGGTTAGGTAGAGTACTAGTGATTATGTATTTTTGTATTGTGTTAGTTTTATAATATGAAAGTATTGATCAAGTTATATACGGAGTAAGTGTGTATTGTTAATTACTTATTACTGTATGTGTTAATAATGTTCTTTTAGTCAGTTTTAAGAATGTAAATTGATTGATAAGAATGCAACAGTCAATTTCTCAAAAACTTCCGAGTATGGTAAAAAAAAAAAAAGTTATCCAAATAATTTTAGGAACAGTTTTTATGTAAATTTACTAATTTAGGCAGTGAAAAAAAGTACTGTAAATGGTGAGTTGTTAAAACAGAGTATACGTTTATATTTATTTTATTAGGAAAATCTTGCATCAAGTCGAGATGGCCGAGTTGGTCTAAGGCGCCAGATTAAGGTTCTGGTCCGAAAGGGCGTGGGTTCAAATCCCACTCTCGACATCACTTTTTTCCAAATATTCCAATACTTTTTTCCCATCACATGGTTCAGAACTTCAAACCCAACATTTTTCATATACATGATTCAAATCATAGTATCATTCTTCTCTGTTCTATTGCTTTTACTTTTGAGTTTTGATTTCACGACATCAAACCAACTCAATATATTCGAAACATCACTTTATTTAAGTTGAGTCTAGCAACTCGAGTTGATAATTACAGTAGTTAATTACTAGCATTAAACTCATACTGAAATAAATTTAGTAATACCTGGTAATCCACTCAAGCACTTATAAGTATTGAATAGCTCACTGACCTTGGTCTCAAGCTTAATAATTAAGGTTTGATCGAGCTCAAATCGAGTTTTAACCTTTAAGTTCTATGCTCAAGCTCATGAGAGTTTTAACTTGATTACATCCTAGATCCCTAGTCCATATTCATACCAACATTTAAAAGCCCGGAGAATCATTTTACTATTTTATAAAATTATTTGAGAACAGGGGCACACTGCACACAAGTCAAAGTGAGTTCAAGCTTCACTTGAGATAGCTAGTCAGAGTCATCATGATGAAACTCAAACTCATCTAGGGGGCGTTGGGAGCTGCAGTTGACAATTCAATTAACTGCAGAAAAACTTATTAGAAATAATGCTTGATTTGAGCTCAATTCGATAGCTCTGTAAACTTCATTTAGAACAAGTGTAATGAGGCCAGATTTTACCACCAATAACTCGATAAGCCGAATTATAAATAGTTCTATAATCGTTATAAGCTCAAGTTGAGTTCACTATACCGTAAATTTAATAGTTGAGCTCGCCTTAAACAAGCTTAAATAACTTGATAATAGTTAAAAGTCGTTTGCAACTACACCAAAGAATACCAAGAATCATAGCTCATAATTTTAGTGGTTCATCAACCATTCCAATACATATATCCATTCACATTCATCTAAAACAACCTACATAACTCAGCCTTTTTCCATCATTTTACCAAAATACCATACTTATTTCATATCTCAACCAAAAACAAGACCCCAAAATATACAAAAAAAAAAAGCTAACAAAACGTAACGCTATCTTTACCCACTCGCGGTATCTTAAAATACCAAAGCTTATTCTCCGCATTTACCAAGTAATTCCTACACAAAAACTCTTGAGCATACTCCTTCTCTACCTTCCTATCCACATCATGTACAAACACATGTGTATCTCCCGCCGTTTCTCTATTTCTCGCCATCACAGCGGCCGAAAATATCGCCCCCATTCGACCGGGGGCCTCCCCATAATACCCTTTTGGTCCATCAATTATAATAGCATCCCATTCTCTACTATACACTTCTTCAGGCAACTTACTTAATGCTAATTTACACCACGTGTTTCCTTTTAAAAACACGTGCGGTGGTAAACATTTAGGCGACGTTTTATATGAACTCAATAAGTAATCAGCTTCTGATAACTGCGTCTCATACGTCACGTGGTGCACGCGCAACGACGGCGCGTCGGTGAGGAATTTGTGAATCAACGTAACGTCGTTTTCGAGGAATAGTGTTGTGCCACGTGGATTAAGTGAGGACCACATTAACGATTCGTGACTGATCCCAAAAATTAGGAGGTTGCATGGGGTTAGGGTTTGGATGACGTCAGCGGTGAGTTTGATTTCTGAGAAGGTTAATTGGGCGGTTGAGCGTGTGGTGGTGTAGTAGATGATGACGTCAGCGGTTGAGATTTGTTTGAGTTGGGTTTGGGATTGGGTTTGGGGTTGGGAGTTGATGAATGTGCAGAGGATGGAAGTGGGGTTAGTGACGCCGGTGTGACGGAGACTGGTGATGGTGAGGGTGCCGGTGATGATAACGGCGACGATGATGGTGATGAAAAGTGGTTTTTCTGAAACGGCGATGCGATTGCGTGACATTGTTGATGGGGATGGCGAGTATTATTAGGTGGAATTAGGTTGTGATGGGAGGAAAGTGAGAAACTGAAATGTTTGGAAGAAGTAAAAGAGTGTGTGATATGCAACTATGCAAGTACCAGTTGAGTCAAATAGGGGTGTTCAATATTTGGTTTGAAACCGTTTAATCCGAAGACCGAACCGAATAAAAATCGAAAAAACACCAAACCGAATTTGAAAAACGGTTTTTGGATCGATAAAACCGAAAACCGAATTCGAATTCGGTTTTAAAAATTCTGAATTCGGTTTAACCGAAAACCGGATTCAAAACCGAATTCAAAATAATAATAATTTTATATTTTATTTTATATTATTATTGTAAATAATATAATTATATATATATATATATATATATATATATATATATATATATATATGTCATATTAAGAGTTTTTCGGTTTTTTTTTGTTCGGTTTTCGGTTTTTTTTGTTAGTTTTTCGGTTTTTTCGGTTTTAACCGAAACCAAACCGAATCCAAATTCGATTTTCGGTTCGGTTTTCAAATTGAATTCGGTTTTCGGTTCAGTTTTCGGTTTTGCTGAAAAAAATTTCAAAACCGAACAACCCGAACCGAATAAACCGAGGAAACTGAAAACCGAACCGATGAACACCCCTAGAGTCCTACAATCACGATTTTTATCAACTAGAGAAATGTTACACGCTTTTAAAATAAAAATTGCTTAAATTTGAAATTAATAATAATAATAATAATAATAATAATAATAATAATAATAAAGTTTAACAATGTTAAGGTGACATCAAAGAATGTGTATGTACATAAAGTAAAGTGAAAATGCAAAAAAAAAATTGGGGGATCAGTGCACTTCGTAAAAGGGACTGATCCGTATATCATCAAAAATTATCCGTACATCACTAAGTATGTTTTATGGTGTTGTACAGTACAACACTATAAAAACATAGTTAATGATATATAAATATTATTTTACGGTGTACGGATCATCACCCATTCAAAAAATACTCGTCACACTGATTGAACTTACATTTAAAACATTTATTAAATTAAACAAAAAAGGTTAGCTATCACTCAAAGTGGTAGCTACCATCTTGACTCAACTACTTTGAAGTTGAAATGGTCACTTTAGTTTAATCATTTACCACTTTGTTACACTTTACCCCACTTCGTTCACTATTAGGGGGGGTAATTCATTTTGAAGAAATAGGTAAAGTGTTTGTATTTTACATTGATTGAGAAGAAGAATCATATCATTTGTCAGCGACTTACTTCGTAGACTATACGGTATAAGTGAAGCTAAATTTTCTTAGAAAGACAAGCAAAACCGGAGAGTGAAGAATTAGAGGGAGCGAAAGCATTTTGGAGTGTCGTTCCGCCTATATTTCTAAGAGCACTTGTAGTCGATCTGTGGTGGATTCAAGCCCGTAGTGAGTTCGTTTGTGTCGTTGATCAACACCAGCTTACAATAGTACAAGTCGTTGTTTATATATGCTCGGTGGTGTGGTGCATGGGTCCCAATTTATCTTTCTTTTCTAAAACGTAAACATGGTCGAACATAAGCGCAGGGACAAAAACAACACACCTAGCTAGATAATGTAATGAAAAGCAAATAGAAAAAAATGATCTAGAATTTTTAGTTAACTTAGACATATTAAGTAGTGCAGGTGTGTTGTGCTCATAGCGATTAGTCACAACTAGGGATGTCAATGTTCACCCAATCCAGTGGATATCCACCCGATCCATCCACTTAATGATGGATATGGACGATCTAAATGGATGAATAGTGGATATGGATATGGATGTGGATGAATAGTGGATCGGATATGGATGACAAGTTATGACCCATGGATTTATCCATTAACCCGAAATACATATATACATATACATATACATATACACATATAAATTTACATATCCACATACATATAAACCATAAACTATTAATGTGTTATTGAATATATAAACTCTGTAAATTTTAAAAATTTAATGTATATTTGAGGGGTTTTTTTGTATTATTTTTATAAAGCAAATCGAAATGCAAAAATCTATTGCGCTGAGCCAAGTTTTACTTCCGACCATATAGTGAAGTCACAATCCACGATAGATGACAATCAAAACATGTGTGATTAACCGATAAACATAGAGATATATTTGTTAAAATATATGCTTACTTATAATTGTAACCAATTATGCTTCACTGACGACAATTGTAACACGCTCTTGTGAATAGATTTCAGTATGTTACGTTATATTTATTTTTTTGTTACAATATTTGTTGGTTTCATTTCATATTAGGAAATTTTTTAACGTTTTTTTGAATATCCAACGGACATCCATTTACCCGCTTAATCCATCGAATATGGATATGGATGGATGTATTGAAATTAAATGAATATGGATATGGACGAAAATATTTAAATGGATATGGATGTGGATATGGCATCACCCGATCCATATCCCATCCATTGCCATCCCTAGTCGCAACTCATAAGTCATAACTAGGAAATTTGTAGTAATCACTAATTGTAGATCAATCGTACTATGACACAGTGGTGTACGATGTTATTCATGTCTACTAGTGCTTTGATGATAGACAAACATCTAAGTTTTCAAATTAAAGTTGTCGTTATTCAAATTTGATGGTTTTAGATTCCAATTCCTTTGTATTTTACAGTAACATTATTACTTCATGTTTATTCACTTAATATAAATGTTTTTTTTTAAATAAGTGTTCTAAATTGATTATTAGAGTATTTCCATTGACAAAAAACTTTTAAAAGCCTTTTTATCATCCACTTCATTTTTCAAAAAAAGTTAAAAGCTTTTCAAAAGCTTTTTTCACTAGAATTAAGGGGGTTAAAATAAAAATATTTAGGTAAAAAAGCTTTAACTAAAAGCTTGAGAAATATCAAGTTTTACATTAAAAATTTTTTTCCTCTAATGAAGAAAAGCTTTTCTAAAGCTTTTTGCATAAAAAAAGCTTTGAAAAAAGCCTTCATTGGAGATGTTCTTTTAACTCTTCGAGTAGCGAAAATCATCTCGAAGCCTAAGTGTGCGTTTAGTTGTGGAAAATTTTCTACAAATTTCCATCTCCAATTTTCTAAGAAATGAAAAGAGTTTTTTGTTTTCTTAATAGTGTTGAAAATTTAGAAAATGTGTTCAAAAGTTGATGTATTTTTCATTTTGGAAAAATGATGTTAAGAGAAGGTTTTTGAAAAATTTTAGAAAAAAGGAGGAAGTGGTATAAAGGAAAATTGTGAAAAACTTGGAATAATTGTTTTCTAACTCCTAGTTCTAGTATGGAAAAAAGAGTTTTCCATTTCTATGGAAAACTTTTTTGAAAAATACCCATTTTAAACGCGTTTTCTAATTTTTCATTTTTCTTAGAAAAATTTTCTAGAAAAGTGATCCATTTTTCTTCGACTAAACACCCCTTTTTCCTTCAATTCTACATCACCTGAAACACATTTTTGTTCATAATTTCTCCAAACATCCCAACTATCACCTAATCAAGTATCTAGTGGAAGCCGGGGTTCCGAATTTACCGTAGACCAGCATACGTGGCGCGATCAGAAAATTTATCTACACAAATTTCAGGGAAATACCTTCATAAACCCACATACAAAAAGGATAAGGTACATAACCCCCTCCCTCCTACAACTATCAACAAATTCGTCTTCCACAAGTCTTATCTTCCACTGAAGGCAAACATTCTTCACTTCTCTTCGAGTAAGAACACCAACCCTAACCCTATCTATACGTAATTATACATATATCTATAATAATTTCAATTGTAACACACTATTTGTTTTGCAGAGTGATGGCTACAGCTGTTAGTTTCAATTTAATTGGAGCGTTTAAAGGACTCTCATTTGGTTCAAGTTCATCTTCTTCATTCTTCAAAGGAGATTTTGGATCTGTTCCAACAGCTCGCAAGGTTTCAATTTCATTGCCGGTGAGAACGCCGTTCACGATTCAAAATGCGCACAAAAAAGGAGCTGGAAGTACTAAAAACGGTCGTGATTCAAAAGGTCAGAGGCTTGGTGTGAAGATTTATGGTGATCAAGTTGCGAAACCTGGCTCAATCATCATTCGACAGCGTGGAACAAAGGTAAATACTCTGTAATTGTGTAAGTTGATGTAGTATTTGCTTGAATTAAACCCTAAAGCATATGTATATGTGCATATACAGACATTTATTTGGTATTTAAATTATATGGATGGAGAATAGATATGCAATGTGTTTGTGGTTGGGTTATTATATAGGCCTGAATTGCCTTAGAATTTATGCTGTGATTACTTTGTTATAATGTGTAACCACAATCTGGAATTTCATTAGAATCTATTATGTAATAAATGTGTGAGACTGGATGTGTAAATGTAGCCTTTTCTGTTCTCTTTATTTCCTCACTTGAGCTTCAAAAATGGTTTGTTAGGTCAAATGCATTGTAAAACAAACTAGTTATGTGGCTATAAACCTGTTAGTGGCTTGATCTGCTTGATTTGTATGTGTTTGCAGCATTGACAGATGGTTGTTTAGTTCTGGGCCTTATGACTTGTAAAAACTTGTTACCCTGTATTAGAGACATAGTAATGGTCAAATTGGCGAACTGTATATATCATTTTGCAGTTGTAACAAGACTTTGAGATCATTAATTGCACGTTCTACGGGAGACAGCATCTGCTTTAAGTTATAATGTATTAAAGCTGACATAAAAAAGGTGGATTACTGTAATGGGCTCACCAATTTTCTGTTCTGTTCTGGTGTCTTATATGATGATCTTAAGAGGGAGTATGCATAGCATTTCGAGCACTTGGAATTTAGTAACTAAAATGTTAAGGCCTAATGGTCAAGCATCTAGATTGGTCTGTTTGGTTTGTCATAACTAATTACAATCGGTCGAGAGCTCCTTCTGGAGTCTATGGTCTTAGTGTTGCAATCTACTGAGAGGCCTTTCCTAGGCCTCGTCATCAGTTCATTTGTGATTCAAATTAGGAGAACTTAGTGAGTTGCTTCTTTTAATAGGGTGACAAAATACCTTGGGCCCCAGATTATAGATGTATTGTTAACCTTTTGTCTCATAATGATATGGAGTAGGCCTTTGTGTGACTGCTCTTCTTCTATTAACAGCATGCTTCTTCTTCTATTAACAGCATGCTTATCTAAACTATCAAACAAGGTAATTGTCTCCCATTGCTAAATGCTAAAGAAGAATTATCTTATTCGGTTTTAAGCTGTGTGTATGATGGGTAGTGCTTTCTAATTTCTATGGTTTGAACACCACTCATAATACCATTATAGATGCATGAAAATTGAAACTTGTGTGTGTAGTGATTTGTGCAGCTTTCAAGGTTTGTTAATAAAGTATTGAAGTACTATTCTGTATGAAAGACCATAACTGCTATAATGTTGTGTACATAGGATTTAAGCTATTCCTAGGTGTATTCCAGCTTGCTCTGATATATTCTTTTATCAGCTGCTAGAAATTTTCCTGTTTTGTATCAGAAACTTAAAATGACCAGAAGTTTATCACGTAAAGCTCTTCTACACATACCAAATTCCTACTCTTAGAAATAATCTTGTCTCCTCATACATTTTCAGGTCCATCCAGGAAAGAATGTCGGGATTGGCAAAGATCACACCATTTTCTCTTTAATTGATGGATTGGTCAAGTTTGAGAAATTCGGACCTGATAGGAAGAAGGTGAAATCTAATTTCCTTAAGTTGATTGTTTCAACCACTTTCATTTAATACAATTTGTATTTGCTTTCAAACGACAGGTAAGTGTTTACCCACGTGAAGTGGTGCCTGAAAACCCAAACAGTTACAGGAATAGAAAGAGAGAGTCATTCAGGTTACAGCGTGAACGTCGAAAAGCAAGAAAGGAGCTGAGGGAAGGGGGTGTTGCTGAACCTCTGTTGGTGCTGGCTTCAGCTACTGCCACTGAAATCGCTGTTGAAAACCCTGACTGCTGATTGTAATACTTGGATAGTGTTGAACATAGGCTTCCTACACAAATGTTTCATGAAGGAGCCAGTTAGCATTTTTACAAGCATTACTCTTTTTGTATGTTTATTATTTTTTGTGAAGATGTTGCCTGTAAGTACTAAAGTTCTTTTACCTCAAAGCAATGCTGGCATATCAAGTATCTTGTATTTCTTAGTTTAAATGTACCATCTTTTTCAGCCTCGGTATAAATGAGAAAGCTTTTGGCTTGTTACAGGCATACTGTCTTCTCTACTATCCCTAATCTTATGTCTGGATATCATTGTTGAGTATCACATCTTGTGGGTGAAGCTGTATGTTGCTACTCCTATTTATTATTCGCATTTCGCTAATTCTTTAATGCTGTGCAAACACCATCAGAAGTCTAAAACAGTACGCCTCATAGTGAGGTACAAAAGAACACTATCCAGTATACAAGAGAACAGGTGTGAAGATGGTCATCCTTAACTTACGTTCTCCCCAACAATAAAGGTCACTCATGACCCAAGCTAACCTACCTCCAAATAGTTGAACAAAATGCTATACATTTTACAGGGATATGAAAGAAACCTTGCTGTTTGCAGGGTATTCATGGAGCCCCTGATTTGCTTGTTTATGAGGTTGGTTTCATACAAGAATTTCTTTAGTTGCCATCAACGGGTATCAAGTCTGAAGACATCTTAAATACATGTAGAATCCTACCAAACTCCCCATCTACCACTATGCAAACATCATCTCCATAACCAAAATTGATTTAATACCTCAAAGATGAATAAGAAAATGAAAATAAGATTGCGGTGATAAAACAACCATTATGTGATATCGCCCTCTTGCAAAAGCATCCAAGCTCTTACCATTACCAACCAACAGGACACCGAGGGCTAATAAGCAAATGGTATCGTATAGTGGTAAACGGGGTCCTAACGAATTTGTCACCTGAACTCAAATTTGATCCAACAAGAAATAGACCCAAACCCAAAAACGATATTTCATACCTAGTGGACACTTAACCATGTTATTTTCATCACTGCTCTATAAATGATCAGGCAAGTCTCCCTTCTGCCTTATCATCAGCCAAACATGACTTAAATACCAAGAAAAGAACTATCAAGGGTTATCCGTTAGAGTGATCGGAAGGCAAGAGAGAATGACAGGCACAGGAGGGTTGAATAGGAAACAAATGAGCCGCATAATGATAGTATTTAGATTTTAGACTGAAAGGGTAAGCACAGTTTCAAGAATTTGCAGGTATGAAGGATTGTAATATTTAAATTGTGAGAAAGTCAAGAGAATCAATCCCAAAAAGGATAGACAATCTCAATGGTAACAGAAATGCAACCAGTCATCAGACGATAACACATCAACTCATTGAGCATGCAACATAAACAACTATCATCAGAACTCAGAAGAAGCACATCCAGCCCAGGTTAATTCCATAAGGCTAAAAATGTTGAAGAAGATGCAAAACAGGTAAACCAAAAACACAGTAAGTTGAAAAAGCTAGTATAGGTTTTAACATAAAGGTATCAAACAACAAATGTCATTCTACTTAAACAGAACACCAAAAAGGTTTCCTACAATACATCAGTTCTCTTTCTTAAACCATTTTGCACACAACTATGCCCTCCATACAGCCCTTGCCAATTGTATGACCTGAAAGCAAAAGAAAATACACTTGTTAGCCAAATTAGTAATACAACTTCATCAACTAAACTTCTTTAGAAGCAAACGAAAAGTTGTCAACAAACCAGTTTTAGGATCACCATTCTCTAAACATAGGAGGGTCTCAAGTCTTAATATAGATTAATGTTATCAAATCAAAGTGAAGCTACAACTTTTGTTACTAGGAATTAACATTAAGTCATTAACATGCTACATTATAACATAATTATATATGGTAACTCATACAACTCATAATCCTTCTTGAGAGTCAAACACATTATAATAACTACACTAACAAATGCCAATACAACTAAAACATATATGTCTGTACAATTGCAGATTACGAACAAACTATCTTCCTAGCTGTGGGATCTAATAGATCATAAGACAGACATCATGTTCATTGATCAATACTTAAACACTGTCCACATTCTCAATTAGCTTGAGTAATTAACCCATTTTCTTCTATAACATACACACCTTTATTTGGTAAATTTTGTTACTTATACCAAATTATATAATGTAATTTATAAGAAAATGTTTAGAATTTCAATTACTAATTAAGGATGCAAACTCAATTGAAATCACAATCAAATAAATCAGAATTAACCTCTAAACAGATCCAACAATGATGTTGTTGATAGGAATGAAGATGAGCTTAACAAAAAACCCTACGAACCCCATCACCACGAATCCAATAGCTGTACGGACAGCTACCTTGGAGAATTCTGCAAATATAAACAATTGAATCAATAATCAAAACTGAAACATGAGATCGAGATCTATAATTAGAACGAGCAAAATCAAAATTGATATAGAATAATTATTACCTTTACGATCAGGTTTGTGGCATCTCTTGACTAGACGATAACTGTCTTTTGAGAACTCTCTCAATGGCTCGAAAACTGAATCTAAAGCATCCATTTGAGAGAGTAATTTTAGATCTAGAAAGTAAGAGAATTAGGGGTTTTGATTTGAGATGCGGAGGACACTATAATCCGATTATTATACGCGTTGAACACAAAAGCAAGTCGCTCGCCTTACTATTGTGTTAATTACAAATATGGCTCATAACTAGTAAGAATGTTCTGTTTTGGTCCTTGAATACTATTTTTTTTTTCCGTCAAGACAAAGTGGCATCTGCCAAACCACATATCTAACAAAACGGAAAAGTTATCTATTATACATCATTAAGATCGACATATTGATATTATCAGGGACGGAGCCAGGAAATTTGGATGGAGAGGGCGGACATTTTTTTTTTTACTATTTCGTCTATAGTTTCGTGGGGGTGAAAATTTTAAAATGTCATTAATACCTTAAAAATTTTCTTTTTTTACGTAATTTATAATATCTTGTGGGGGCGGCTGCCTACGCTGCCCCCGCCTTGTCTCCGTCCCTGGATATTATCATACTATGGAATGTTATAATAAAGAAAATTTTGATGGTGTTTAGTTATTAAGAACCGCTTGATCGGCTTGTGTGTTAAAATTATCGACAACGTAGACATTTTCGTAAGATTAGTTTATTACATCAAAAGTTAGCAAATTGTCAATTTTCTCTTTTCGTAATATATCTTTTTAATGTATTTATTCGATTCATATATCTTACTATATTTGAGAACTATAGAAAGTGTATTTGCATGTGCTGCAAAGTCAAATTTAAATATATTTTACTAATAATAATAAAAAGTGATATGAAATTATTTAGTAGTTTGTCGAATTCATTTTTTATTAAGAATCTTTTATCTTTTGAACTTTATTTAGAATATTTTAGTAAACAATAAGCACTATTAAACTACATGTCGAAACTCAAAATAGCCGTAGAAGCCTTTGCTCAATGTAATGAGTTGTACGCTTTCCACTTGAAAACAACAAAATTAAATGGTGAAGGATCAAAACTGCTAATGCTTAATAGTCAGAGACCTTTTTGTAAATTACATATATTTTGTCTTTTCGGGAACGTGGATGGGAGTTTCGTCATCCTTTCCTAGCTGGCAATGCCTCAATGGATTATATTGTCCAGTCAACACATTAAACAACTGCTGATTTTTTTTATCGAGTAATTACATTCCTCTCTCTCTCCCTACAGTATGTTATATTGTTATGTATTTCACTTTCAGTTTTTGGGTAGGATTTTTTACGAGTTCAGTCATTTGATCCAGATTTTCATTTCGCTCTCATTCCCTCACCCCTCAGAAAATGACTAAAATACCCTTAAAATTTTAAGACTTTTACTGATCGAAACGAAAATCCGATTCATGGGACTCGGACTGAATCCTCAAAAAACCCAGCCCAGGACCGAAAGTGAAATATATGAGACGGAGAATGTAATTTACTCTTCTTTCTTTTTTTCTTTTTTTTTTTCTTTTTTCCCTACCGTTTGCTAAAATATAATTTCTTAATTTTACTGTAGAAGGCTAGAAATTGGTAGTTTAAAATTATACAATAGCTATCGTGATAAAAATAATTTTTTCTCAGTATAAATTTATAAGCTCGCAGCATATTCACTTGTTAGCATAACACGGTGAGTGTAAAGTAAATTCAAGGTTTCACAAGGAAACCAAGTAACCACCTTTTTAGTACACCATATTGAACTTCAAACCAATTACAGCTCCATTGACAATTTCACTCGTTCCACAAAAACGCAACTACAACAACTAGCTTACTGTGCTATGAAACTTCATTTCTTTGTTTCACGTTGAACAGCTCGAGGGACAAATGTCACGCCACGAGTGTGGCGTCGACCAAAACTGATAGCTGAGGGAGTAGAATCTGAAGTAGTCAATTTGGAGACAGCTGAAACGAGGCCATTGAGGGTCTCTTCTTCTACTTGCATTGCACTCGATTCTTCTTCCTTTTCTGTGGTAAGTGCCACATGGTGTTGTTTTCGTTGGTTTTTCTTCACCCTATATTTTTTTGACGGTTGGGCTTTTTTAAAGAACTCGAATGAAGAAGGGAAGTTGTGCTTGTCCATGAGATGTTGATGCCTACTCTTGTAGCTTTTAAGCTTTACACCACACCCATCAACAAGGCATTCATACTGTTCCATAAAACATGCATCAAATGCTTCAATTTGCTTTATCAATTTAAACTATAGAAAGATATTGTAGCAGAAGCAGAATGGGTGGTTTGGGTAACAGGTCAAAGCGGGTAATTCTTGCCTTTTGGTGTCAGACCTGGTTGTCTTAAGTTCGGTTACTTTTTTCCATGTTTTATAACTCTGTACGAATGTTTTATTACTTTTTTCCATGCGAAAACCACTTGACCATTTTATTAAGGATTAAATTATTGATAAACTGATAGGACACTAATTAAATTTCACTAGTACATGTACAATAAGATAAAGTTCGGGCAACTTTTGACCCATTTCCTCGTTTACACAAAAACAACCAGAATCAACTCATTCGTATGACGAAATATTAGGCAAGAAAGCATAAAAAGATTTTTTTTTTACCATGTTAACAGATATATAAATCTTGAAATGCAATAAGATGAAGAATTACCATAGCATAACCTCGTGCAACTTTTGCTTGGAAGAAGGAATCATGTGCCTCAGACACATGTATGCTAAGCAGACGAGATGTAGGGTATACTCTAGAGCAGACAGAGCAAGAGGCAGTATGCCGTGCATTGTAATGATCTTCAAACTCAGCCAAGGATCTCAAGTGTGCTCCACAACCAACAATTGGACAGAACACTTCACTGCTTAAACAAAATAGTCATGTTGGTAAGAGGTAATCCGTTAAGTTGTTTACAAACTTCAATTAAGTTGAAAATTAAACGATTCCTTAGATAATAAGTTATGTATGATTAACAAAGAGGTCATTCTTGATGCTGAAATGCTGACTTAACACGTGATGATGGAGATGATAATGCAGACCTAATTTCATTTTTAAGCCAAAATCATCTTAGATACTTGATGTTCTGTCCTTTACACTTTGGAGAAGAGTAATACTACATATTATAATGGATCTTTAACAAAATATGCATGCTTAGACTCAAAGTGTGTCTCAATGACTTAAGGATCGAAAGAAGGCATGCCCAAATTAGTTGAGGCTTTCACTGGACTTGTTGGGTGGATACAGTAAAAGATTACAAACATTCTAGTTATGTATTTATACAATTTATAAAAGCTATCATTTCACATCCACTATCTTAAGCACATGTTGCTACAAGCATCCGATACTGTACTGAAGACCAATTTAGAGTAACAAGACTTATAGCAACTCAATATAACTTTCTCATATGATGCAGACAAGTTAATTTCAGCTAATACAAGAGAACGTGATAAAACTTGAGTAGAGTGATATACATCATCTGCAATCTAGCACTCGTCATCCGTCAAAGCTAATCATGTGAACAAGTGATACTTGCATACAGTCAAGACAGATGTAATCAAATAGCATTACAACCTATATGGTAGATTAGCAGCTAAACGTATCATGTTATTCATTACAATTTTATTACATTTTATCAGTGGTGACTTCTGACATAAGTCAAATACACAATCTATTTTCATCCGACTTCACAGCCATTATTCGCCCTAAACCAAGACTCAGTAGTGATCTATTGCATAAGATTCTGTTCAACAAATATGCCTCTTGAACACAAAAATAAACATTTTAACATGATAAACTTATATTAAAAATGTCCAATAGTACCTGTCCTCATCTTCCAAATTTCTAAGCTGTTGTTTTTCCTCTTCACTTATATCCAAAGCAACCTGCACATCATCAATATGATAGATTAATATCTTCACAAGCTTATTTTATCAGCAAGCAGCTCAACGAAATATAGCAGACTAAGTTAAGATGCTAGCCTTCTCACAAATACTTTCCATCTTTCTCCAACAGTGAATAATTATTGATGACGCATTAATGAATTTGTATCCAATAAATAACAAGTTTTTAAGTATTTTGCAATATACACATACTTACATACATTTAGATATGGATTAGATTATAAATTATGCATTCTATAAATTATAAATAATTATAAATCCTAAAAACGCGAAGTGAAGAAAAAGTAGGAACCTGTTTGGCAAGAAGTTCGCGTTCGATATTTCCAGAAGCGAAAAATGGATCGTCCGGGCTGATCCGACGAAGAACCGGAAACCAGGACTTGAATTGGTGCTGTGTTTGTAGATTGTCATCCACCATCATCATGTTCCTTGTGTTGTGTATTTATTGAAAGTGATCGAGTGAGTTGACGACAGAACTGCCACAACCAATTTCTTCCCGATTGGTAGAAATCGCGGATGTTTTAAACCCCCAAATCATTCGGGTACGGATCCGATTCTTACGGGCCGGGCCAAATATGCCCCGATCTGTAACGGCTCTTTTAGTGATCTACTTTTACACCTATGAAAGCATCGTATCTAATCTAACACTCTTATAAAGGGTTTAACTTGTTTCTTGGATTACTTACTACTTTAAAGATACGAATCGACTAATATACACTTTTATTCATTAAGGGTGCGTTTGGTTCGCGGAATTTATTTGATGAAATTGGAATTGAAAAAAGGAATTGGAATCTAATGGAATTGAATTTGGAACGCGTTTGGTTAGCATAAAGGAATTGGAATTCAGATTCCATTCTTTGCATATGTATGATTAAAATTGTAAATAAGAAATCGAAATACAAGGTAATTAAATTAACTGACCTCTTTTTTGTTAATTATATGTTGAATCTTTCAATGCTGAAAAACAATTGTTATACAGTACTGAATATAAATTACTAGTATAATACTCCACTACGTACGTTTCCTATTTCATGTGATTGTTTATAATTAATAATTAATAATATTTTAACTCACTATCATCAAATTAAACGTTGTCCTCTACCCACTATCTTTATCAATTGAAACGTACTACCCTCCATGACCATCATCCGTTACAAATCGAACAAAAATTCTTCAATAAAATCAAGAAGCAAAACAAAAACACAGAGAAAATTGTGGTGGTCGGAGATGGAGGATTGGCCGGAGATGAACAGTCGACCGGAAATGAAAGGTTGGTCGGAGATGACAATGGGGGAGCGGATTTGGTTATGAGAATGAAGAGATGAAGAGTAGATTTGTGAACATTCCATCGAATTATTTAGCTTTCCTCTTATTTTAGTATGGAATGTCAAATTCATCCGGGTAAAGGAATTTGACGGAATTCAGAAAGTTCCATTCCTTTTGAGTTACCAACCAAACAAGCTTAGGAATTTGAATCTAAATTCCAATTCCATCAAATTCCAAGCAATTCTGCGAACCAAACGCACCCTAAGTCACTTCAATATTTTAATGATATGTCGTTTAGTATTTATGATATAGAATTGTTAATTGAGTGTAATTTAATATGTATTTATTTTATTTTTGATATTTAGGAAATAAATAACAATATGAAATTAATATTGAGACAAATCTAGAATTGTTGATTGATTGTACTTGCTATAAAATACATAAATGATGAATATAAGTTAAGTTGGTCAATATAATCTAACGATTTAGTTTTTCTTTTTTTCAATTTAATTCTATTTTTGGCACAATTCATGTGTAATTAGAAATTGGCACATTGCGTTTTAACACTTACTATTTTAATAAAAATACGATATGTTAACTTTCAATGGTAAGGTTCAAATGAGACTATAAATTTGTGTGAGAATGGAGGAACCAATGATATGATGCCATGTATACAAAGAGAATACAAAACCCATTTATCCATTAAGTTAAATATCTCACAAACGACAAATCGAAAAATTATGAAAATTGCACCATTAGATTGAGCGTTTGATCCTCTTCGATTTGCCGTCCATTAAGGCATACTTTCGACGAGTTTTTTTTTCCATTATTTTTGATGGGTTTTACATTACTAACACGTGTGTTACAGTGTTGCGTTTAAGGTTTTAGGTTTGGGGTTTAGGGGTTAGGGTTTAGGGTTGGGAGCTTCTCCCAACCCTAAACCCTAACCCATAAACCCCAAACCCTAAACCCTAAACCCTAAATGTTTTATAAAACTCTAAACCCTAAATCATACTAAACCCTAAACCCTGCTAAACCCTAACACTAAACCCTGCTAAACCCTAACTCTAAACCCTAACCCTAAACCCTAAATCAAATGTACACTCAATCACTAACACATGTGTTACTAATATGTAAAACCCACCAAAAAATGAAAAAAAAAGGTTCGTCGGAAATATGTCTTGATGAACGGCAAATCGAAGAGGATAAAACGCTGAAATATATGGTGCAATTTTCATTATTTTTCGACTTGTCGTTTGTGAGATATTTAATTTTTAAAAACGTGGATGAGAGAGAAAAAAGTGACACGTGACATATTGTGGTTGGTTCCCCCATTCTCACACAAAATAAATGGTCCTGATTGAACTCTTCTCTAACTTTCAAAAGTAAGTTTAAAATTATTTTTTTCTATCCACCATGATAAATTAATACAATTTGTATGTATAAGCTACTGATGCATTGCGCGGGTACGCATCTAGTAACTTGGTAATTATCACGCTAATTTTTTGGGGTTTTGGAGAAATCACGGATGTTTTAAAATATTTTCAGACTTGCATTAAAACTTGTACTATAACTAACTCTATGTCTACACTTGATTTTATTTTGATCCCATGATTTTTGACAAATGTACAAATTCTTTATGCATGTCTCAATGTTTTAACAAAAGCCTTAAGGGCTTCCATTAGCAAAACCCAATTTGAGGGTGGTGATATTTCTACCATTGTATTTGATAAATCCACCAAAATTATGCATTAAGAAGTTGTACTGTACAAATCAATAATGCACAGTTTTGATGGATTTATCAAATACAATGGTTAAAATATGGTAACTTTTAGAAAATGTTATCATTATCACATCACCGAATTTATTCTTACACGTAATTATCATACTTAAACTAAAATTCGTCCGACTTACACAAATTTTTAGGAAAAAAATAAAAAAAAAATAGAAAACTAGTTTGAACAACTTGGGTATAAGATTAGAACCAACCATGAGGTCGGGGTGATCACAAAGTCATGGTAAGGTGACCACGATGACCATATACATTCAATTCCGATACTTTTATATAAATCACGGTCATACTATTCTGTAATATATACAACAATTAAGGAGTTAAAGTTAAAAATAAAAACGCAAATAGTACACATATATTCATCAAGTTAGCCTCACCACACCATGATGGACGCCATCTTAGTGTGGTGATGTTAAAATATAGAAAATAAATATACAAATTGTCACACAATTGCGGAAGCGTATAAACACGTATTTATAATTAGTTAAGATAGAAAACGTGTACCTTTTAGCTAGCTCCAATTAAACCTTTAATTAACGAATAGGTTTCACAAAAGGTAAAACCCTCTAGGGTTGCACGCACACCACCTTCACAACGCGATAACGATGCTAGTCGAATACACACTTAATAAACTTTAAATCCTCTCTTGTTTTGTCTTCTTGTTTGATTGTAAAAAACAAAACAACAAAACAATAAAACCCCTTTGGGTTGTTGTCGACGGCTAACACCAAAAAGAGAGAGGAGAGGATATTTTATTATTTAGGGTATTGTGTATTAAGAATTCCAATAACCCTAACTAAGCCATTTATAGCTTTAATTAGGTTTTGAGTTGTATATGGATACCTAAAATTCGGCCCATATAAACCCAATACAAACCCAATTCAAACCCAATACAAGTTTGTCCACTTAACATTTAAGTCCCTCAAGTTTAGTTTATATTAAATGTGTATAATAATTAATACGTTATTAATTATTAATCGTGTCTAAATGATTAAGTGCGCGCCCCCCATAGTGTAACACCCGCCAAATTAGGACTAGTAATTAGTGCCTAATCATACGTTAATACATGTAATTAGTTCTGTGTTAGGCTAATTAATGTATCGAATTATATATATTGTTGAATATATACGAAAATGCGATTTGGTTAAATCGTACGCAATTTAAATCGAATGTATTTCGATTCAATTTAATACGGATGTTGGTGACCAATTTTATTAAATAATGTTGTTATATCAAAAATATTATTATGATAATATTTCGTATTCATACGTATCGTACAAACGGAACTTACACAATTTAAAATATTAAAACGCGCAAACTAAGTAAACAAATTTGCATTTTGTAACTCAAATAGAAATTGAATTGTAAAATATTTAAATAAAATATCGCTTAATAAATTGTATTTTAAAACGTACCAATTAATATGTAAAATAATTATTTAACATTTGAACGACGGAGAAAACGAACACCGCACGGGGCGCAGTGCGCGGACTGAAAATGGTGGGGATTTAACCTCCACCACTTCCATTTCTTTTTCATTTCTTTCTTTATTTCTCTCTCTCTCCATCTTTTTCTCTCTAAATTCCATAACCACCAACCTCACAAAATCACTAAATACTACTACTAAACGAGCTCGGATTTCATCGGCTCTTTGGAATAAAAGACTCACCGCATCCCGATCTATCATCCTATCTTTTTGGATTTTTGATCCGACACTTTGTAAGTTTCCGACAAATCCCGAAATATCTCGTTTTTAAGCGTTTTTGCTTGTTAGTGGTTTGGATCAACTTATAATGTCTAAATATGGGTTGGGTAAAAGTTTTGGACCGAACGGAAACCGAAAAACTCGTTTTCGACACATTTTCCGGCCATCAGACCGTAACGTCGCTTTTGGACCCAGATTTATGCGACGTCAGCTTCAACGTCGCAAAACCCCTCGTGACGTCGCGTGGTGCGACGTCAGTCACAACGTCGCATTAAATTGCGACGTCGCATATAGCGACATCAGCCTTAACGTCGCCAATACCTCACCACGTCGCACTTAGCGACGCAAGCCCCTACGTCGCAGAAATCAACAACGTCGCATATAGCGACGCCACGTACAACGTCGCATTAAATTGCGAAACGTCGCCTTTAGCGACGTCATGCTCAACGTCGCAATCCTACCTGCGACGTCGCACCCAACGTCGCACAAATCAGAACCTCAAAAACATAGATTTTTACTAAGTGTCGAGACTCGAAATTTATCACTCGATTTTACCCAAATTCGGTTCCAGATGCGTTTTTCGTCAACGCAATATAGTAGAAATAAAAATTTTCCAAGCTGACCTGGCAGCTCGACCCCAGCCAGGGGCTCTGCCCCTTGGACCCCGCCAGGGGCTGCCGCCCCTTGGACCCCGCTACCAGGGGCGCTGCCCCCGGACCCCCGTACTTAGATTCCGTAACGGCTTTTAAAACACAATCAAAACACATTTTTCAAGTAAAACGACACGAAATCAAAATAATAATAGTTGAGATTATTATTACAAATCCGTCACCAACGGGCCGTACATATTTTCAAACATTTGAATCAATCAACCAAATGTAATTTGGACATTCTAGTTGGACGGACAACTACAAGGTAGTCTTATTAGATACCTTCGCATATTATAACCATCGCGTGTCGTGGACACCCTCAGGTTACAAGTCTTTGGACTTCGATTCTCGGCTAATCATTCTCAGTTTATTTTCATAAACTCAACGACTCAGGTGAGTCTCATAGCCCCTATTTTACTGTTTTACTCAGGGGTGTGATATATTGCTCAACTTTTACATGTGAACGCAAGTACAAACATTTCATATACTACATGAGTTTTTCGAAACTAATCATTTAAAGTCCTCCGTCAGCATAGTTGTTAATACGTTGTAGCGTGAATATTAGTATATGGTACCATATAGGATTGACCCACCTCGTTCGGGTTAGCAAGCACTAACCGGGTAAACGGACGTACTAATATTTGGGAAGACGAATGTGGATTAGGCATTCGTGGAGGCACCTCGCCCGGAATTCTCTATAGGGGACCCGGCCCTCGAGTTAAGCTCAACTATGTGCTCATGGCTGTATACACGATGACTATCATTTAATTGCTGGATGCAATTCATTATTTAATTGCTGGATGCAATTCATTATTTAAATCTTGCGGTTCATACTATATTAACTGATTTCAAACCTGTGAGCTCACCAGCTTTCTAGCTGACCTTTTAGCATATATCGCAGGTACCAAGCAGTAGGATGTTTCTGCTTCAGGATTTAGCTCGAGTCAGCATACAGACGATCGAGATTTTCTTGCATTAGTATATTTTGTTCAAGTACTTATGTACTGAAATCTCATTTTATTTAAACTCGAGCTATGTAAAGCTTTAAATGTTGTAAACATTTCAGTTATCAATATATTTTGTTAAAACGACGCATATAGAGTCGTTTACTATATATCTTTGTGCTTTGTTATTGATTAGTAACACCCAAATCAAGCTTCCGCAAATCATTAAATTTGGGGGTGTTACACATAGGCTCATTAATTTTCGGACATGCTTAAGTCGTGTACATATACCAACAGGTGAGGCATCTCTATTTTGTTTAGTACATGGGTAATCATACATAAAATGGTTTTATAGACTTGCTTGATTTGCTAAATGATAAGTAACTAAAAGTTTTTTCTTTTAAGAAAAAAGGCAGAAAAAAAAAATCTTATGTGGTGATGTGTTAAAATTCGACAAACCAACAAAATTAAAATTGGTTGTTCTCTTTTATCTTTCACACTTTTCATAATTTTATATCACGTCATTTTGTAACAAACTTTTGTAACCTTCTTACAAAACTAATCCCTTCACTCTTTATGAACCAGGTTTTGTGGCTTGAGAGTGAGCTTTTATTCTTCTATTCGAACGCTATTAATTTTGTAAATGTACAACATAAATGATGATAGCAACGTAAATTAGTGTTAAAGTGATAACTGACATTAGAGTTGTGGTGTTCACACGATTTTTGTGACAACGATGATTAGAATTTTACATAAAATGACTTCTTCTCTATATAATAGGCGAATATGATCAATTTATGAAACCTCACCCTTTATGTTAATGCTTTGTAAATGGTAAATACGGATATAGAATAACTTATAGGTTTGATGTCAAATCGATCCTACCTATGTCAAGAAGACTACATTTTTATAGGGAAGTGAAACAAAAATTATCCGTACGCCACTAAATATGCTTTATGATGTTGTACAGTACAACAATGTAAAGAACAGTTACTGATGTATAGATAATTTTTGGTGGTGTACGGATCATCACATATTTTTATATTGGAATAACTCTTGTGCAACTAGCTTCATGAAAGATAGGTACAACTAGCGGTGTCACATTTAACCGAACCCGAATAACTAACCTGAACCCAAACCCGAATAACCCGAGTCTTATTTGAATCGGGTTTCGGATAAATATTTCAAAATTCGGGTAACCCGAATAAGCACATAAGTTATATAATATACAAGTATAACTTTATATGTATAAGTTTTTATGATTTATATGTATACATCCATATATTATATGCATATAAGTTACTTATGATGGTCTATATAAACTATTAGTGTCCCTTTGTAATTTTTAAGTTTTGTTTAAGATGCGAAAATTTAGAATATCATCTTATTCGAGTTTAAATGGATAACTCGAACTCAACCCGAATCCAAATAACACGAACCCGAATAACCCGACCTTATTTGAATCGAGTTACGGGTTAGACTATAAACTTGAAAAACCGAATAACCCCACTCGAATAACCCGAAACCCGATTAACCCGACCCAATGACACCCCTAGGTACAACCATACAACCAAGAATAAATAAGGAGCAAAATGTGTACATGTAGTGAATCTGAATGATAAAATATGTAAATATTCGTATAAGTTATACAATAACGACACCTAATATATATGTAGCTAGCTACATATATGTTATCTATTCTTGTTTTTATATAACTCCAATCAAAATTCAATAAGATATACTCATTATATTTTTATAAAATAAATAAATGAAATTCCCTATCAATTCAAACAAGTGTAAATAATGAGTGTAAAGCTATACTAACACTAATGTTAATAACAACTACAAATATGGATTCGAAATACGTTTTTTGTGAGGAAAGTATTATCTTGTTGTGAAGCGCACTAAGTTTATTTATAATCTTTTGAAAAAATTCAAGATTATGAATATAGAGAAGAGTTCAATTGAGACCATTTATTTTGTGTGAGAATGGGGGAACCAACCACAATATGCCATGTGTCACATTTTTCTCTCTCATCCACGTTTTTAAAAATTAAATATCTCACAAACGACAAGTCAAAAAATCATGAAAATTGCACCATATTTTTCAGCGTTTTATCCTCTTCGATTTGCCGTCCATCAAGGCATACTTCCGACGAACTTTTTTTTCATTTTTTTATGGGTTTTACATATTAGTAACACATGTGTTAGTGATTGATTATACATTTGATTTAGGGTTTAGGGTTAGGGTTTAGAGTTAGGGTTTACAGGGTTTAGTGTTAGGGTTTAGCAGGGTTTAGTGTTAGGGTTTAGCAGGGTTTAGTGTTTGGGTTTAGCAGGGTTTAGGGTTTAGTATGATTTAGGATTTAGAGTTTTATAAAGCGTTTAGGGTTCAGGGTTTGGGGTTTAGGGGTTAGGGTTTAGGGTTGGAAGTTTGGGGTTCATAAACCCTAAACCCTAACCCATAAACCCCAAACCATAAACCCTAAACGCAACACTGAAACACACGTGTTAGTAATGTGAAACCCACTAAAAATAATGAAAAAGAAAAAACTCGTCGAAAGTATGCCTTAATGGACGGCAAATCGAAGAGGATCAAACGCTGAATCTAATGGTGCAATTTTCATAATTTTTTGATTTGTCGTTTGTGAGATATTTAACTTAAGGGGTAAATGGGTTTTGTATTCTCTTTGTACACATGGCACCATATCATTGGTTCCTCTATTCTCACACAAATTTTTAGTCTCATTTGAACCTTACCCTATGAATATATTCATCGTTTTTCCTCTTTATTTCTTTAATGCATTTACACTTTGTAATACGCGGAGCATATAAATATTGCATGTAGATTACACCCAATATGTTTACGTATGTGATCTCAACTTGTGTGAGACTACATAACTAAATTGAAAGTTTTCGATTGAATAAGAAATGACTGTTTGCGAAACTCGAAAGTAATATAAATAGTGAAGATATGCTAAATTTTAACACCACAATATTTACTTTTGCAGCCAATATCAATTTATGCCAGGCTTACATAATATATAGATAAAATAATGAATTTCTAGTTGAACAAAAAAACTACAAATCGCTTAGCAAACTTGAAAATTTGAAATTACTACATCTTGCTAAACAAAAAATCCACATTACTTTAAAAAACTATAAACTCTTTCTATTTTACTTTTTAGGTTTACAACAACAATTAATCTACTCAAAATGATATGTCTGATATGAATAACGATCATTAATTTGTAAAATTAAATTCATAAACCTCAAAAAAAAAAGAAAAAAGAATTGCCGCATCATATTTGCAATTCATAAAGATCATTATTATTATTTATCTATATAATTAAAGCAAAATACCATGAAGCAATTTAGATCGTAGATTGGATTCCATCAATATTGATCATACGGCTAAAATTATTTCCAACATTCATTTTCATATTTTAAAAAGTGTACCACACCTATTGAGATATAGCACTTTCAGTACTTCCCTAATAATTTTCGGTCCTTATAGTTTAGGTAATAAACCAAAACCCCATAGAGAAATCTGGACCCTTCAATGGGGTTTTAGAATTTGATCCAACGATGTAGAATTAAATTAAATTAAAAAGAATAATATAACACTTTACCACCTCTAAATATTTTAATAAAATTTCAAAACATAATGATAAGATTTACATCAAATTGTATAAAAATTAAAGATCCATTAAATTATTATTAATTAAATGCCATAAAAAAAACCCACGAACCTTCAATGGGTTCTCGGCTAACTTTCAATTCTATTCTCTCCTAATTAACTTATATTTATAATAATAAATTAATATTACTATTTAATTAACTAGATGATTTATAAATAAATTCTAATTATCTTTTTAAACTCTAATTAAATTCGTAACACATACAATCAAAGAAACAATCAGATCTTTTAATCTCAAAAAATAAAAAAAATTATATAATTAAAGCAAAATACCATGAAGCAATTTAGATCGTAGATTGGATTCCATCAATATTGATCATACGGCTAAAATTATTTCCAGCATTCATTTTCATATTTTAAAAAGTGTACCACACCTATTGAGATATAGCACTTTCAGTACTTCCCTAATTATTTCCGGTCCTTATAGTTTAGGTAATAAACCAAAACCCCATAGAGAAATCTGGACCCTTCAATGGGGTTTTAGAATTTGATCCAACGATGTAGAATTAAATTAAATTAAAAATAATAATATAACACTTTACCACCTCTAAATATTTTAATAAAATTTCAAAACATAATGATAAGATTTACATCAAATTGTATAAAAATTAAAGATTCATTAAATTATTATTAATTAAATGCCATAAAAAAAACCCACGAACCTTCAATGGGTTCTCGGCTAACTTTCAATTCTATTCTCTCCTAATTCACTTATATTTATAATAATAAATTAATATTACTATTTAATTAACTAGATGATTTATAAATAAATTCTAATTATCTTTTTAAACTCTAATTAAATTCGTAACACATACAATCAAAGAAACAATCAGATCTTTTAATCTCAAAAAATAAAAAAATTATATAATTAAAGCAAAATACCATGAAGCAATTTAGATCGTAGATTGGATTCCATCAATATTGATCATACGGCTAAAATTATTTCCAGCATTCATTTTCATATTTTAAAAGGTGTACCACACCTATTGAGATATAGCACTTTCAGTACTTCCCTAATTATTTTCGGTCCTTATAGTTTAGGTAATAAACCAAAACCCCATAGAGAAATCTGGACCCTTCAATGGGGTTTTAGAATTTGATCCAACGATGTAGAATTAAATTAAATTAAAAATAATAATATAACACTTTACCACCTCTGTTGAGTCACTGGTCGCAGACCATGATGAAGTCACTGGTCGCTAACCAACTCAACTGTTTACTACTTGATGAAGAAATGGATTGTATCGAAGCTGCTGTTGCTGATAATGGGTTTCGCTGATCGTCATTCTTTCTGTTCGATATTCTGAGGAAGATTTAAAGCTCAACTTGGTGTGTCGCTGATCAACAACAGCGAGAGCCTTACTTCTTCAAATCAATAAAGGCAAAAGTCACTGCCAGAATAACAGCTAGTCACTGAAGATCTTTAGTTCAATTCATTCTACAAGAGCATGTTAGCTCGCAGTGAGTGAGGAGGATTGCTGCATCTTCAGTGACTATTCAATAAAGCCTCTCAATCATCAAGTACTAAAAAAGTACTATACTTATCTATACATCAGCAAGAGTGTTCCAGTTCGAAGTATGTTCGAAAGATTACGTGGCAGCAAGTGATTGGTTTTAAGGTAACGAGATATTTGCGGTAACAGAATTGGGACCCGTAGAATGTCGGTTCATCAGAGTTCAAACCAATCAAGCAGCAACACGTGTCTTCCAAGATCCTATTTTGTAGGCGATATTTTAGGAACTCTTGTAGTATAAATAGTTCAGTGTTTTGTACTGTAGAGGCTAGTCGTGATATGCACCGTTCTTCTGTTTGTCAGAGAACTAGTTTGTCTAGGTGTGTATTAAGACTCAACGAGGTTAACTATCAGCGTGTATGTCCACTGTAGTTAATACTCTTCATTGTAATAATTTAGCTAAGTGTTTGAATTGGATTAACTTTGGTTAATCCATTCCGCATTCAACACTTCGTGAATTTAATCAATACAATTCACTTTCAGCTACTATTACTTGTCGTTCTTTGATACTGTTATATCTTTAATCTGTTATTCCAATACCGTCATACTCTGTTATAGATAATCAATTTAAAACAAGTTGAAACACTTGGTAAAATCTGAAATTGTTTTTAAATTGTATTCAACCCCCCCTTCTACAATTAAACTTTACACTTTGTGATTTCAAATCACTAACTAATAGTGATTACGGGACTTTCAATTGGTATCAGAGCAGAGTTGGTTTAACTTCAATTAACAAGGTCTGCAATGGAATCTATAAAGTACAGCTGTGTTGACTCTGACTATCAAAAGGGAAATGGTTCTACAACCAAACCTCCAGCTTTTGATCCTTCAAGGATTGAAACTTGGATGTCCCGGATGATGATGTTTTTGGACTTAATTGATGACCGTCTTTTTAATATCATAACCAATGGTCCACATATCCCAACTGCAATTGTTCCTGCTGTAATTGCAACAGCTACTACTCCAGCTATACCAGAAATGGTTTTACCTAAAAGAGAGGAACAATGGACTGATGAGGATAGACGATTGGTTAGACTTGATAAACAAGCTAAAATCTACATAGGCATGACACTTCCTGATGAAGTGTTCGAATCAGTCAGGCTTTGTAGAACTGCTAAAGATATGTGGGATACCCTTAGGAATGTATATATTGGAACTCCTGATATTATTCGCTGCAGGGAAGTCAATCTCACTCGCCAATATGAGCTATTCGCAATGGAACCAAATGAATCTCTGTCTTCCACTTACACCAGATACCAGTCACTAATGAACAAAATGGAGAAGGCTGGTATAGGCAAGGAACAGAGATTTGTTGTTGAAAAGTTTCTTGAGTTGCTGCCAAGAAAAATCTGGGGAACCATTGTAACATGTACCAGACAGAGAAATGATTATTCAAATTTGAATTTAACTCAGGTGTATGGTATTTTGCTCAATTGGGAGCAGTCTGAAAAGCAAGCTGATCAGAGTGAGCATATTCGTGCTACTCTTGGAAGTCAGAAGATATCCAATGCCCTTGTAGCAGAGCTTGATGAAATCGATCAAAGACAGAAGTCAAAGGTGTCCAAGAAAAGTTCGAAGTCACTGATAGCTAAAGAGGAAGGTGGTCAAGATGAAGAAGAATCAGAATATGAGTATGATGAAGGACTGGAGAAGCTTGAGAAGGATATGGCCATGATGGTTGCTAATTTCAGAAAGAACACCAGATCAAAAAGATTCGCTGGTGCTCCATCATCTGATAAATTTCAATCTAAATGTGAATGCTACAAGTGTGGCAAAATTGGTCATTTTGCAGCTGAATGCAGATCAAAGTCAGTAAATCAAGTCCCTGAACTCGTGCCAGATGTCAGAAATGACAAGTACAACAAGTACAAGGCAAAATACAAGAAACTGAAGGCATTGGCTAAATCTGGGAAGAAGAAAGGAAAAGGATTTGTTGCTGAAGAAAGTTCACTCAGCGACTCTGATTCATCTTCTTCATCTGATGATGAAGAAGCAATGCTTTGCCTAGACAAAGATTATTGTTTAATGGCTAATGATGCTGAATTCCATGAAAACATCAAGGAAGTAGCTCAGAAATGTTCAGCATCAGGATGAGACTCTGACAGCATCTACAAAAGCATTCTTAGAGAAACCATCTGGTATTTGGACAGCGGATGTTCCAGGCATATGACAGGATGTAAGTCGCTGCTCAGTGATTATCAGGATGAAAAAGGTCCTGATGTAGTTTTTGGTGATAACAAAGTTGGAAAAACCAAAGGGTATGGTGTCATAACCAATGGTAATGTAATGTTCAAGCGAGTAGCATATGTAGAAGGTTTGAAGCACAATTTATTAAGCATCAGTCAGTTTTGTGATTCCAAGAACAAGGTACTTTTTGATTATGAAGCTGGTGTTGTTTACAACAAAAAGGGAAGTGCTGTTCTTGCTGCAAACAGGAAAGGGAATACTTATGTGGTCAATATGGATTCAGCACAATCAGGAACATGTTTTTACTCCAGAACCGTTTCAGAAGAAAAATGGTTATGGCATAAGCGACTTTCTCATCTGAACTTCAAAGCAATTAACAAACTAAGCAAGAATGGTTTAGTCACTGGACTACCAAAGATGTCTTATGACAAAGACAAGCTTTGTTCAGCATGTGAAAAGGGAAAGCATCACAGCTCGTCCTTCAAAAGTAAACAGACTTCATCCCTAACAGAATGTTTTTACTTACTACATATGGATCTGTTTGGACCAGTGAGTACATCAAGTCTTGGAGGAAAAAGGTACTGTTTGGTAATAGTAGATGAATACTCCAGATACACTTGGGTATTTTTTCTCAAAACCAAAAGTGAAGCTGCCAACGAGATCATATCCTTTGTCAGGAAAATGGAAAATCTAAATGATGTCACGGTAAAACATCTGAGAAGTGATAATGGTACTAAATTTCGAAATTTTGACCTTGAAAATTTTTGTGATTCAAAAGGTATTTCTCAAAATTTTTCAGCACCAAGAACACCCCAACAAAATGGGGTGGCAGAAAGGAGAAATAGAACCTTGATTGAATCTGCAAGGTCAATGCTCATTGATGCTGGTCTTAAGACCTATTTCTGGGCTGAAGCAGTGAGTACTGCCTGCTACACTCAAAATAGGTCATTGATTGTTAAAAGGCACAGTGTGACACCCGTCAAATTAGGAATAGTTTTTAGCTCCTAATCATTTAGAAATACGTGTAATTAGTTCTATGTATTATGCTAATTGTATGTATCAAAATATATATTGTTGAATATATATCAATACGCGATTATATTTAATCGTTCATTTTCAAATCGGCCAAATTTCCGATTCATTTATACGGCATTGGTGAAAATCAAATATTAAGTAATACCGAATGATTAATTAATATCCACATATTTATTATATATTATTTTGATAATATATAAAGTATTCGTATCGTACTAATGTAAAACATTCGCGACAAACATATAAATAATGTATTATTATTGGAGATAGTAATTATTATTTACATTAGATAAAATAAAACATATTTCATTTTATACCTTTTTACTCAAACGCGACGAAATCAATTAAATCGTGTCCGTCTCAGAAAGATAAAGCAAAGATATATTTTTATATCTCATTAAAAGTATTTTTATTAAAATACTTCGATTAAAATACGTACGATATCAATTATAGGAATTTATCGAATTAAAACATTTTACTACTTTTCGATCGGGTACGAAAACACGGGTATTTTGTACCACAAAATATCACCAACCGACTCCAATAATTGGAGCCGGTCTCCTTCCCTCAGAAGCTAACCAAACCACACCCTTACTCTCATTTTCCATTTCATTTTCTTCAATCTCTCTCAATCTCTCTCTCGGCTCACACCTCAAACCACCATCATCATCATCTTTTCGGAATCATCATCAAAGAAGGAAGCATAAGGGATTAACCATCATCACCATAGTCATCATCTTCTTCACCATCACCACCTAGCTCCATTTCGGTTCCAATTTCAATTAGTAAGAATCATCACCTCTCTTTCGTTAAATTCATGTTTATATAGCTTAGATTATCATATAGTAACGTTAGGATTGATGATTGCTAGTTAAATTGCGGATTAGATTTGGTTTGGGTATGATTTTGAAACTACAGACTTGAATCGGCCCTCGGAATACGGCGTATTCAAGGGAATACGGCGTATTCCTGCCCAGACCACATGAATACGGCGTATTCAAGGGAATACGGCGTATTCCCGCCCAGAAATCATGAACTACCTGCGCCTCCTCGGAATACGGCGTATTCAAGGGAATACGGCGTATTCAAGGGAATACGGCGTATTCAAGGGAATACGGCATATTCCCTCTATTTTTCATGAATACGGTCGTATTCAAATGAATACGGCGTATTCCCCACAAAAGCCACCAATACGGCGTATTCAAATGAATACGGCGGATTCCCCCTATATATTTCATGATCCAACGGATCAATAAACTAGCCCTGCGAATTCTAGCTAAAACAGAACACGTAAATTTTCGAAAACGTCGACGATTTAACAACTTAAAACAGGGTAGCTTCTCGATGAAAAATTTATTATAACGGATTGAGCTCAAATTCGCAAGGTCACTCGAAAACAACCCAATGGTCAAGGCTAAGTACCTTAGCCTAGTCAGTTTTAAGCCATCCGGAGTCATCTAGGGGTCGAAAATGGCATATTTTAGTATTCGGACCCCCGTTTTTCCATAAACTTAAAACTAAAGGTTTACACTGAGTGTCAGACATCGCGACATATTTCATACTTATACGATACAACAATTAAACACTTCAAATATGCTTTTATAAGTTCACAACAAATGAAAGTAGTAATAATAATTGAAGAATTATTATTTCAAACAATCACCAATGGGCCGTAAACATTTTCACAACTCGAACGTAATCATTAAACCAAAGTATTTGGTCAAAACTAGTTAAGGGAATAACTAGCATAGATGGTCCGTAGTGTCATCAAATCAATTAAACCTTGTGCGTTTAATACGCCCGACAGGTTTCAAGAATCTAATCATTTATCAAAACCTTGCGCGTCTAAGACGCCCTGCAGGTTCAGTCGTTGTAACAACATCAAATCATTGTGAATCATTGTAATTGTTGGCTAACAATTCATTAGGCTCAGGTGAGTCTCATAGCCCCTTTTTAAATACTTTTACCTAGGGGTGTGATTTCATTGCTCTGTTTTGTTTTACAATATGAACGCAAGTACCCTCAAATCAAATACTACATGAGTTATTTTCACTAATCATTTTAAAGCCCTCCATCAGCATAGTTTGGTTATACGTAGTAGCGTGAATATTAGTATATGGTACCATATAGGTTTGACCAGCCTCATCCGGGTTAGCACGCACTAACTAGTTAAACGGATGTATTAATATTTGTGTAGACGAGTGTTGATTAGACACTCGTAGGAGGCACCTCGATCAGGATACCTTAAATGTGGACCTGACATCTCGAGTTAAGCTCAGACTATGTGCTCATGGCTGTATAACTTTTATTTTGCTTAATTGCATTTTAAATTCAATTATCATTAAATCTTGCGGTTCATACAAATATGTGTTGACATACAAACCTGTGAGCTCACCAGCGTTTTCGCTGACCCATTTTAGCATGTATCATAGGTGATCAGCAGCAGTAGGTCTGCCACTCAAGATGCCCATTAGCTCGAGTCACATTCAGACATCAAGAGATTGTCATGCATTACTATATTTTGTATAATTTAGTTATGCCATAGAATCTCTATCAATCGAACTCAGGAGCTTTTGTAAACTATGTTATAACAGTGTAAAACTTTTATAATATCAATGTATTTGTAAACGACGCATGTAGTGGTTGTTCATTATGTAATCTTGTGTGCTTTGTATATTGATTAGTCGCGCCCCGAACCGACCCACTTCCGCATCATAATTTGGGGGTGCGACACACAGCAAGACAGCATATGAGCTATTAAGGGGGAGAAAACCTGATATAAGTTTTCTTCATGTTTTTGGTAGTACCTGCTACATTTTAAACAAAAGAGATCACTTAGGAAAGTTTGATCCCAAAGCTGATGAAGGAATATTTGTTGGTTACTCAATCATCTCTAAATCTTTCAGAATTTATAATAAACGAAGAGAATGTATTGAGGAATCAATGGATGTTACTTTTGATGAATCATATGATGAGTCACTCACTGATCCAAAAGAATATGAAAATCTTGTTTTCAACAAAATGGATGGTAACTTATCAAATGAAATCAAATCAAATGATAAGAAATATAAAAATTTCTCATCTGATTCTGAAGATGAAGATAATATTCCTGAAATCAATTCCAGTTCTACTTCAGCTGAGAATAATTCAGGAACATCATCTTTACCTACAGATGTACCATCATCATCAACTCAATGTCCAAACCAAAACTCGCATAACAACAATACTCATGCTACAAATGTTGATTTGTCCTATGAACCCTCACAAAGTAATCAAGTCACTGCTGAACCTCAGCGAATGACAAAGTGGACAAAACATATTGATAATCAATTGATTATTGGTAATCCACAATCCAGGGTTCAGACAAGATCAGCAACTGCTAACTTTTGTTTGTTTGTAAGTTTTGTGTCTCTAAGAACCAAAGAAGGTTGATGAAGCACTTACTGATCATCACTGGATAGCTGCCATGCAAGAAGAGCTATCTCAGTTTGAAAGAAATAAAGTTTGGAAGCTTGTACCACATCCCACTGGTAAATCAGTGATTGGAACACGATGGGTGTTCAGAAATAAAATGGATGCTGATGGTGTGGTTACAAGAAACAAAACTAGACTAGTTGCACAAGGTTACTGTCAGCAAGAAGGCATCGATTATGACGAAACCTTTGCACCAGTAGCTAGGCTTGAAGCAATCAGGCTATTTCTTGCTTATGCAGCTCACAAAAAATTTAAAGTATATCAAATGGATGTGAAAAGTGCCTTTCTGAATGGCAAGCTGCAGGAAGAAGTATATGTCAAGCAACCACCTGGATTCATTGATCCAAAACATCCGGGTTATGTTTACAAACTTGATAAAGCCCTGTATGGACTAAAACAAGCTCCCAGAGCGTGGTATGATACTCTCTCTGTCTACCTGATAAAATGTGGCTACGTCAGAGGCAAAATTGACAGCACATTATTTATCAAAAGAGATAAGAGAGATGTCATATTAGTCCAGATCTATGTTGATGATATCATTTTCGGGTCTACTAACAGTGACATGTGCAAGGAATTTTCTGATCTCATGACCAAAAGTTATGAGATGAGCATGATGGGTGAATTAACATTTTTCCTTGGTTTGCAAATAATACAAACCAAAACTGGAATTTTCATTAGTCAAGGAAAATATGTTAAAGATCTGTTAAAGAAATTTGAATTTGCTAATTGCTCAACCCTTACTACACCCATGTCACCTGCAGTAAAGTTACATGCTGATCCTGATGGTAAATCTGTAAACATTACTGCTTACAGAGGAATAATCGGGTCACTGCTGTTAGGGGTGTTCAAAATATCCGTATCCGAATCCGATACCCGATTAACCGAAATACCCAATCTGAAAATATCCGAAATTTCGGATACCCGAAATTTCGGATACCCGAAATCCGGATACCCGATAATTCGGATTCGGATATTGGGTAGTAGTATTAAAAAAAGTCGGATATATGGATACCCGAATTATCCGAACTTTTCCAACCTTTTGTTTTTAATATTTTTATTATATACATATTTAATACATATAAAAAGAAATCTAACCCTAAATCTCATTTTCACAGCCGACATTCACAATTCTACCCACAGAACACTATCATCGGTCCAACCTAAACTTGCTCTAGTGATCTCCAGTTCTCCACCGGCCACCAACGGACCAGCCCACCATCATCTCTATTCTCTACGACTTGGTAACAAACTAACTATAAATCCCTTTCTTCATTTATTGTTTTTAGATTAGTTATTGCTTTATATATTGTGGATTTAAACTAGATCTGCTATATTATTAAATTTTTTAGTTGTTTAAATGTATATCTACAATTCTACATAGTTATATTTTCTTATTTTCCTCTTTGTACATTAAAGCAAGTATTACGATTTTGCATACCTTGAAACTTGTTTCATATTAGTGACTTAGTGTGTATTAGTGTGTATTACGATTTTCCTCTTTGTACATTAAAGCAAGTATTACAATTTTGCCTACCTTGAAACTTGTTTAAATGAAGAACTTGAAACTTGTTTCATATTAGTGTGTTAGTGTGTATATATTCTGCCTTTGCTGCTATATAATACGTTTTTATACACTTGGAAATTTGGAATCAGAATTACAGTAATTGTTTGTTAATTTTTTTTAATTTTTACATGTTATTTACTGGTTAAATGCACAATTGTAGGCTCCATATGGACACTAAGAATCTGGTTGATGAAAGTGACAACAGGAATGATGAAGATAGCAGCTCAGATTGTGAGTTTGTTTCTGAAAATAACATGATGGATGATGAGGTGAAGGGTGATGAAGTTATGGCTGATGAGGTGATGAAAGGGAAGAGGAAAACTAGTTCAAGGAAGAAAAAGGAAGGAAAACCGCCACGTGCACCCAATGTAAGTGGATCTACTTCAGGCGTGAATGGTGGGAACATTTTCAAGTAAACCAAGAACGAGATGTTGCCGAGTGCTTATATTGTCATCGACGTATCGGTTGTTCAAGTAAGATAGGGACCACTCCTCTGAAAAATCACATTGCTTCTTGCAAACAATATCCAGCTAACTTGGATAAGAAGCAAAAACTTATTGACCTCGAGTCACAAACACGTGTAAGTGATGATGGTTCTGTTGAAACTATGGCTGTTCCTAAGTTATGGGAGTTTAGTCAAGAAGTTATTAGGAAAGCTCTTGCAAAGATGTTGATTATTGATGAGCTAGCTTTTTCTTTTGTGGAGTGATGTCGTGTAAACGGGGTTTTATTATAAAATGGAAAATACCTAACTTACTATACACAACACAGGCAAGAATACCTGATCATATATAGTATAGCTCAGTAAGTCCGAGTCGAACACAGGGAACGGATGTCAATATTAACAAATTGGAATTCAATACGAATAATTAAAGCAGTAAAAAGTGGGGACGTTTTAGTTCCGATCGAACAATTGATAAACAATTATTAAAGAAATGATCTATTAACTAAAACTTAATTAGAAAATAAAGAAATAATAAAATAACTTAATTAAATAAAAGAGTGAATTCAAATGATAAAAGAAATGCATTTGCTTAGACGAGTTTCCTTAAAATCTAGATATCATTTCATTCAATTGCTCACGTATGGATTCTATCGTGCCCATTCAAATATATCAATTCTCCTTACAAGATAAACTGAATTCAATACAGTTAAGAAAGACACAAGGTTGTTTTCAACACATTAACAGTTCAATTTAACGTTGTCCACAAAACTGTATTCTAAATTAACTCAACACCGTTTATGTGATTTATTCTTTTGACTTGAATCAACAAAGTCTATAACCGATTAAGGTTATCTCGTCCATTAATAATCATTACTAACTATTATCCCTAGCCCGTCAAACTCAATATATTCGGCAATAATTATCAACCAAAATCAACAACTATCAATAAATCCACAACCAATAGGAAATCAATCTCAACTGATTATGAACTCACGCTAGGTAATCAGCAACAATCATTAAATACCCGAGGATTAACGAATAAACACATAAACATTGAATAAAATCCGATACGTTCGCAATTATAACAATCAATCCATCAAATAAGTATTATCATCTAAGCAAATACAATAAAAACTTAGCCAATCATATTATAACAGAAAATCAGATTCAAACTCAACATCATAGTCATAATCGAATGAAAGAAATGAATGAATTCGAACCGAAATAGTGAAACAATGAATGAACGAACGAAAAACCCTTCAATCTTCTTGCAATTCCTCCTTCTAAAACTCTGGAATTAGGGTTTGGAATGGCAGAAAATCGTCTGGAACAAAGTGGTAAAGTGTGTGTTAAAAATGAGGCAAAATGAGGTTTTTAGGTTTTCTGCCGAAACGATCCATACGCCGTATGGATTTCCATACGCCGTATGGATTGCAAAGCCCATGGATCTGACCCGCGACTTCTGGCGGCCCGGCTCACTCAATCCATACGCCGTATGGATTCCATACGCCGTATGGATTAGAAAATGCAACTTTTCAGCTCCACGACCTCCAATCTTCAAACTTTACACTTTTCACCACTTTTCTTCGATATTTACTCGATTTCCGCTTCTTTTATAATTCAAGCTCCAATTAAATCCTAAATGCAAATATGAACGAAATGAGTATCGAATTCAAATAAAATGCATAAGAAATTAATCAAACTAAGGGGTAATTAGTACTATAAAATAGCACATTTTGGCATTCATCAAACATCCCCCACTTGAATCCTACTTGTCCTCAAGTAGACTAGAGATTCAAAAATTCAAAACTTTAAATATGAACGGCAAACAATGGATAAAAGGACTTACAAACTACATAGCATTCGACAAACCAAATTTTCATCTTAAAATCGAATCTTCCTTAAAACCCAACAATCAATAAACTCTGCATGGGAAGCCATCTTAACAGATTATTATTACCCATAAAAGATAATTCACTCAGATTACCGATATTGTTGTCCACTTAAACAATCTAAATTTCAGAAATTGAGCTTAACTTATTATTATTCTAGCAGGGCTTACCCTAGATTCACAGATAGCAAAATACTCTTATATAGATAATGTGTCACAATTCTCCAAATAAAGAACATCCAAATAAATCAATCATTTTTCAAACCAAGACATTGGTGACAGGTCTGTACCTTAGTACAACAGAGCGACATAACTTGGCTTTGGTTTTTTCAATTTATGAGTCCTTTGTACTCTTCTTTATTTTCTTTAATTTTCAAATATACTGACGGAAACCAGGTCTGTACTTTCGTACAACAGAGGAGACAACACCCAGTATATTCCCAAATGATGATAATTAGGATCCCAAAATTATGGATTATAACACGCTATCATATGAGAATTAAGATTATCATACCTTGCTAAAAGATCCTCATAGGATAAATCCTACTTTATTCATTAAATTTCTTATTAGCTCAAAAACTTCCACATAGATTGCCTATCGATACATCATAAGATGAACTATCTAATAATTAAAATTAATTTTATTTCATTCTTTGCATTCCCACAGCATGTTACAAGATTGCTAAACTTTACAAAGAAAACAATTTTAAAACAAAAATTCGGCTGAAAAATGACTAACACATAGAATGCCTCTTAACCTCAATATTTCAATAGCTACCATTCATAAGTTAAGGAAAACTAGACTTCTTTTCCCCCATCCCCCACTTAGAAATATGCAATGTCCTCATTGCAAAAGTAAACAAAAATTAAAGGGAATAGAAAAGAAGTGAAACAGAAAACTCCCCTGATTAGAAGGCAATATTCTTGAAGGACTTCATTCAGAAATAAAATACAAAGCACACTTCCGTAGGCAACACGATTGCATTTAGCACATGCAATAAGCCTTTAAACCCCTCGGTATCCCGAGTGGACGAGTTGTAGTCTCGCGAGGGTTTCCAGAGAACACACCCACAAAGTTCAAACCTGAAAACAAAAACAATAAAACAAAATACAAATTATCAAAATAACGGGTTGTCTCCCGAAAGCGCTTTTGTTTATCACGTCGATAAGCTCGACATCTTGCTTTGCCACTTAATTCAAATCCATCTCCAAATCACGCTTGGAGTCCCTTATATCACCATAGTACTTCTTCATTCTACTTCCATTGACCTTGAAAGTTTTTCCAGAATATCCTTGTAAATCAACAGCTCCAAACGGATAAACCTTTTCAACAACAAATGGGCCAGTCCAGCGTGTCTTTAACTTTCCTGGAAACAGATGCAATCTAGAACTATACAATAAAACTTTATCACCTTTCTCGAATGTATGGTTCGACTTAAGACGAGCATCATGCCACTTCTTAGTTCGCTCCTTGAACAATCTCGAATTGTCATAAGCATTTATTCTTAATTTATCCAACTCATTTAGCTGTTCCATTCTTTCCTTTCCAGCTAATTTCTCATCAAGATTGCACTTCTGTAAAGCCCAATATGCTTTATGCTCTAACTCAAAAGGTAAATGACAAGCCTTTCCATAAACAAGGCGGTAAGGAGTCATTCCAATTGACGATTTAAATGCTGTTCGTGCCGCCCATAATGCATCATCTAACTTATATGACCAATTCTTAGGGTTTCCTTCAACTGAACGTTCTAAAATACGCTTCAACCCTCTATTAGTCACTTCCACTTGACCACTTGTCTGCGGATGATAAGCAGTAGAAAACTTATGTCTAACTCCGTACTTTCGCAGCACTTTTTCCAATTGCAGATTTGTGAAATGCGTCCCTCGATCACTAATCAAAGCTTTTGGTGCTCCAAAGCGCGAAAATAACTGTTTAAGAAAATTTACCACAACGCGAGCATCATTCGTGGGTAATGCCTTCGCTTCGGCCCACTTAGAAACATAATCCACAGCCACAATGATGTATTTGTTTCCATTGCTAGGTGGAAATGGACCCATAATGTCTATACCCCATACATCAAAAATCTCGCTTACCAAAATTGGGTTTTGCAACATTTCATCCTTCTTTGAAATTCTCCGAGTACGTTGACAGGCATCGCATTCCTTCACATACTTGAATGCATCCTTATATACTGTTGGCCAATAAAAACCTACCTCGAATACTTTTCTTGCAGTGTAATTTGGACCATGATGTCCTCCAACCGGACCATCATGACAGTGCTCTAAGATAATATCACATTCCTCCCCAGCTACACATCGTCGGACAATTCCATCAGCACACTGTCTGAACAGATATGGATCTTCCCAAAAGTAATACCGTAAAGATGAGAAAAACCTCTTTCTTTGGTTGAAGTCCAATCCTGGTGGCAGAGTCTTTGTAACTAGAAAGTTTGCAATATCCGCGAACCATTGAAATTCATTCAGAATTGCTTTCAACAAGCTTTCATCAGGAAACTTATCTCGAATTTCCGTTTCATCTAACTTATCCAATTCCGGATTTTCTAGTCTTGACAGATGATCTGCGGCTAGATTTTCCGCTCCCTTCTTATCACGAATCTCAATGTCAAACTCCTGCAATAACAAAATCCATCGCAACAACCTTGGTTTTGCATCTTGTTTCCCAAACAAGTATCTTAAAGCAGAGTGATCGGTAAAAACAACCGTCTTTGACAGAACCAGGTAAGAGCGAAACTTATCAAATGCAAAAACAACAGCAAGCAATTCCTTCTCAGTCGTAGTGTAATTCTCTTGTGCACTTGTCAACGTCTTGCTTGCGTAGTAAATAGGTTGAAACTTCTTATCAACCCTCTGACCTAAAACTGCTCCCACAGCGTAATCACTGGCGTCACACATCAATTCAAATGGAAGATCCCAATTCGGACTTATCATAATTGGTGCAGAAACCAATTTCTCCTTTAAAATCTTGAACGCATCTTGGCATTCCTTCGAAAACTCAAACTTAGCTTCCTTCTCCAACAACTTGTTCATTGGACGTGCTATCTTTGAAAAATCCTTGATGAATCTCCTATAGAATCCAGCATGTCCTAAGAAACTTCGTATTCCTTTAACATTCGTCGGATGAGGTAGCTTTGCTATCGCCTCAATCTTTGCTTGATCAACTTCAATACCAGCTCTCGAAATTTTATGCCCCAACACAACTCTTTCTCGTACCATGAAATGACATTTTTCCCAATTTAAAACGAGATTTGAACTCTCACACCTTTGCAACATTCTCTTCAGATTCATCAGACACGTATCAAAAGAATCTCCAAACACAGAGAAGTCATCCATGAATATTTCCATGCTGTCTTCTACCATATCATGGAATATTGCCATCATACACCGTTGAAATGTGGCGGGTGCATTACATAGACCGAAAGGCATTCTCCGATAAGCGAAAGTTCCGAATGGGCAGGTGAAAGTAGTCTTATCTTGATCATTTGCATCAATTGGGATTTGAAAGTACCCGGAGAATCCGTCTAGAAAGCAATAATACTCTTTTCCAGCTAGACGTTCTAGCATCTGATCGATGAACGGCAAAGGAAAGTGATCCTTGCGTGTCGCATCATTCAGCTTTCTATAATCTATACAGACCCTCCATCCGGTAACAGTTCTTGTGGGGATTAACTCATTCTTCTCATTTGCAATCACTGTCATACCTCCTTTCTTAGGCACAACATGAATTGGGCTGACCCATGGACTATCAGAAATCGGGTATATCAGTCCAGAGTCAAGCAATTTTATGATTTCCTTCCTCACAACATCCGTAACCTTAGGATTTAATCGTCTTAATGGTTGCACAACCGGTTTGAAATCAGACTCCATAAGGATCTTGTGCGTACAATACGATGGACTAATTCCCTTGATGTCACTGATCGTCCATGCTATAGCATGCTTATGTTCCTTAAGAACTTTTAGCAGACTTTCTTTCTCATTTGCTGATAGCTTGGATGAAATGATAACTGGCAAATCCGAATCTCCTTGTAGATATGCATATTCCAAATGGGTCGGTAAATCTTTCAGTTCTAACCTTGGTGGTTCTTCAAAAGAAGATTTACATGCCAACACCTCTTCTCGTGAGCAGGGAATCCCATGCATAGAGATGCGGTTCTCTCTCTTGACTAAAATACCATTAGTTTCAATCGATTCTTCAGTCTCAGCCGGCTGATCACCTTCTACTTCCTCATCACTTTCGAATTCTAACTCCTCAAGCATTTTATCGAATTCTTCGATATCTCTAATTGCTTCTATGCTTCCCGTCCATCCTTCCAAGATCATGGGATCAAGATCTTCATCTTCCATGAGACTTTGAAGGAATTCTTCATCATCGGTCATTTCTCTTGCACTCACAAAGTAGCACGTATCATCAACTGCAGCAGGATATCTCATTGATTTGTTGACATCAAATACTACTTCATCCTCTCCTAATCTCAGAGTGATTTTTCTGTCATGAACATCAATCAATGCCCTTGCAGTGGCTAGAAAAGGTCTTCCCAAAATGATAGGTACCTTTTTATCTTCGACCATGTCCAGAATGATGAAATCACACGGAAAAACAAACCTATCCACCTTAACTAGCACATTCTCTACCATCCCTCTAGGATATTGAACCGAACGATCTGCTAACTCAATGCACATTCTAATTGGCTTTGGTTCCCCTAACTTGAGTCTGGCATACATAGTGTAAGGCATTATTGATATGCTTGCCCCCAAGTCAGCCAATGCATGAGTAAGGTCTAAACTTCCAATCAGACAAGGAAGGGTAATACTCCCAGGGTCTTTCATTTTCGGTGGAAGTTTATTTTGCATAACTGCTGAACATCTTTCGTTCATTGTCACCGTGGTCGCCTCCGCCAACTTACTCTTATTAGTTAAAAGTTCCTTCAGATACTTTGCATACTTTGGCATTTGAGCAATGGCTTCCACAAATGGGATGTTGATGTGCAGTTGCTTCAGATTCTCTAGGAATTGGTGGTATTGAGCATCATCTTTCCCTCTTCTCAAAGCTGCTGGATAAGGTGGTGGTGGTGCATGCTCCTTAGCATATTGCTTATCTCTTGCAATTTGTTCAGCCTCAGTGTCCACCTTGGGACTTTCCACAACTTCTACTTCCTTCTCTTTCTACGGTAGGGGTTGAGAAACAGGTTTCTTCTTTGGAATGGGGTCTTTAAAACCCTTTCCACTTCGGGTGATCACTGCTTTCGCCTGATCTCGTGGATTGGTTTCAGTGTATCCAGGTAGGGTCCCAGGGAATCTTTCTTGAAGAACTTTTGCTATGTTGGACACATTCCCTTCAATTTGCTTAATCGCAGCTCCTTGGTTTCTCAATGCAGCATCGGTGGCATCCATCCTTTGTCCAGAGCTCGTAATGAATTTCTCATTGGACGTGAGAAACTTACCCATCATTTCTTCTAAATTAGCTTGCTTGTCTGACGATGAGGCACCTGGCTGCTCCTTGGTGAAAAATCCAGGTTGAGTTTGGCGAAACGGTCGCCCTCCATCTTGGTATGATCTTCTGAAAAAGTTTCCACCGCCCTGACGATATGGTGCTTGAGCTTCTCCATACTTGACTTCCTCAGTATGTTCTCCCGTTCGCGTCTCGGGGCAATCCTTTACTAAATGACTTCCTCCACAGTTGTCGCATCCCACTTGTATAGCATGGACAGTTTCAGTAACCTTCTTGATATCTCTGCCCATGTTATCTAGCTTAGCGGTGATAGCTGCAAATCCATCTTCATCATTCACAGACCTCCTCCGTCTAGAAGTTCCATCATCCCATAACTGAGAGTGTTTCGCTTGATCGCGAATGGCAGTCAAAGCATCACGAGGGATTTTCTTGGGAATAGGCCCTTGGGAATCCAGTTGCTGTCTCGTAGCACGATCCACTCCTTTATAGAAAATACTCACGATTTGCTGATCGTTCAGGTCATGCTGCGGGCACTTATGCATCAGGTCCTTATATCTCTCCCAAGCTTGGTGTAATGATTCATCCATTTCCTGCTTGAAATTTCTGATCTCATCAATCATCTTTGAAGTTTTGGAAGGAGGACAATACATCTTCAGAAACTTCGTGCGAAGGTCTTCCCATGTGGTTATGGATCCAGCTGGCTCGTTTTGAATCCATCTTTTAGCAGTTCCCTTGAGTGTGATTGGGAATACCCTGAGCATAACTTGATCACGTGTGATGTTGGGAACGTTGAACATATCGGCTATCTCGACGATTTTCTCCACATGATCATTAGCATCTTCCTTTTCTTCTCCTCGGAAAGGGTTCTCCCTAAGCTCCTTGAGGAACTGTCCCTTGATTTCGAACTCCACATCTTGTGCAATCGCTGGCCTTACTACTCCGGTGCCACGGTCATTACGCATCCTACTCGAATATTCTTCAAGCGTTATGTTGGCAATATCTTCTGCCATTGCGCCTCTTGGATCTGCTTGATTGATCAGAGGTTCGAATAAGGATCGAAGATATTCTCCAAAATCTCCTTCCAAATACGACGGAAGGTTGTGGTGTAAACTTGAGTTGGGGGGTACAGAAGCAAACCGTCTTCTCTGGCGAAAAACTCTTTCAGGTTCTTCAAAAGGATCAGTGATATGAGGATTCCTTGATCGGGTCATAAACTGCTTGTGATATAATTCCCTAATCAGTAGAACAAGATCCTAATTGAATTACCTACTAAACAATCCTAAACACAAAAATATAATTTAGAAGATAAATAAAGCAAAACTGAACTTAAATAACAATATACAAAGATTAAGTTCCAATTTGTCAAATTAAAACAAACCGCTCCCCGGCAGCGGCGCCAAAAACTTGATGTCGTGTAAACGGGGTTTTATTTTAAAATGGAAAATACCTAACTTACTATACACAACACAGGCAAGAATACCTGATCATATATAGTATAGCTCAGTAAGTCCGAGTCGAACACAGGGAACGGATGTCAATATTAACAAATTGGAATTCAATACGAATAATTAAAGCAGTAAAAAGTGGGGACGTTTTAGTTCCGATCGAACAATTGATAAACAATTATTAAAGAAATGATTTATTAACTAAAACTTAATTAGAAAATAAAGAAATAATAAAATAACTTAATTAAATAAAAGAGTGAATTCAAATGATAAAAGAAATGCATTTGCTTAGACGAGTTTCCTTAAAATCTAGATATCATTTCATTCAATTGCTCACGTATGGATTCTATCGTGCCCATTCAAATATATCAATTCTCCTTACAAGATAAACTGAATTCAATACAGTTAAGAAAGACACAAGGTTGTTTTCAACACATTAACAGTTCAATTTAACGTTGTCCACAAAACTGTATTCTAAATTAACTCAACACCGTTTATGTGATTTATTCTTTTGACTTGAATCAACAAAGTCTATAACCGATTAAGGTTATCTCGTCCATTAATAATCATTACTAACTATTATCCCTAGCCCGTCAAACTCAATATATTCGGCAATAATTATCAACCAAAATCAACAACTATCAATAAATCCACAACCAATAGGAAATCAATCTCAACTGATTATGAACTCACGCTAGGTAATCAGCAACAATCATTAAATACCCGAGGATTAACGAATAAACACATAAACATTGAATAAAATCCGATACGTTCGCAATTATAACAATCAATCCATCAAATAAGTATTATCATCTAAGCAAATACAATAAAAACTTAGCCAATCATATTATAACAGAAAATCAGATTCAAACTCAACATCATAGTCATAATCGAATGAAAGAAATGAATGAATTCGAACCGAAATAGTGAAACAATGAATGAACGAACGAAAAACCCTTCAATCTTCTTGCAATTCCTCCTTCTAAAACTCTGGAATTAGGGTTTGGAATGGCAGAAAATCGTCTGGAACAAAGTGGTAAAGTGTGTGTTAAAAATGAGGCAAAATGAGGTTTTTAGGTTTTCTGCCGAAACGATCCATACGCCGTATGGATTTCCATACGCCGTATGGATTGCAAAGCCCATGGATCTGACCCGCGACTTCTGGCGGCCCGGCTCACTCAATCCATACGCCGTATGGATTCCATACGCCGTATGGATTAGAAAATGCAACTTTTCAGCTCCACGACCTCCAATCTTCAAACTTTACACTTTTCACCACTTTTCTTCGATATTTACTCGATTTCCGCTTCTTTTATAATTCAAGCTCCAATTAAATCCTAAATGCAAATATGAACGAAATGAGTATCGAATTCAAATAAAATGCATAAAAAATTAATCAAACTAAGGGGTAATTAGTACTATAAAATAGCACATTTTGGCGTTCATCATGGAGCGTGAGGGTTTTCGTGAGTTTTGCAAGGTCATTAATCCACACTTTGCTGTTCCTTCACGTTCTACTGGAACCATAGATTGTTATGCTATATTCATTAATGAACGAAAAAAGTTATGTGATGTTTTCAAAAATCTTTCTTCTAGAGTATGTCTTATCACAGATACATGGACTTCACTTCAGAATATGAGTTACATGGCCTTGACTGCTCACTTTATCGATGATAATTGGTGTTTGCATAAGAGGATCATAAATTTTTGTCCTATATCAGGTCATTCTGGTTTGCTGATTGGTAGGGCGGTAGAGAAGTGTTTGATTGAATGGGGGTTAAAGAATATTCTGACTGTGACAGTGGATAATGCTAGTGCAAATGATGTTGCGGTTAAGCACTTGAAAAAGGTTTTTAACCATTGGGAAAGTGGTGTGTTGAAAGGAGATTTTTTGCACATGCGATGTGCTGCTCACATTCTAAATTTGGTGGTTAAAGATGGTCTAAATGATATTACTTCTTCTGTTAAGAAAGTCCGTGCACTAGTGAAATATGTAAGGTCGTCTCCAGCAAGGCTTGTTAATTTCAAGTCTAGTGTTGCAGAAGAGAAAATAGAAAGTAAAAGTCTTGTATGTATGGATGTTGATACAAGATGGAACTCAACTTTCTTGATGCTTGAAAGTGCGGTGAAGTTTAGGAAAGCATTCTCTAATTTGTTGTTGAAAGATTCTAATTGTGAGAAGGAGCTTAAAAGAGGTGAAGGTGGTTTGATTAATGATGAGGATTGGGTGAATGTAGCTAGTTTGCTGCCGTTTTTAAAGATCTTTTATGATGCAACATTGAGGTTTTCGGGTTCTCGTTATGTGACTTGTAATGCATATATGCATGAGATAATTGGAATTGGAAACGTGATTGAAGCCTTTACTATGCATTCTGATGAATCCATCAAGTCAGTGGCATATAAAATGCAAGCCAAATATAAGAAGTATTGGGGGAAAGTTGATAAGCTCAATCATTTTTTGTTCATTGCTGTAGTTCTAGACCCAAGGCGTAAGTGGCAATATATCGAGTGGGTCGTGAAAGACAACTTTGATGAAGAAAGTGCAACAAAGTTCCTGGAAGCAATAGAAGCAAATATGCGTGCTTTGTTTAAGTTGTATTGTTCTCCGGTGCCAAGGAGTAAAAAAGAATATGAAGTGTCATCTAAATCCTCTACTTCTTCTGATACTTCTATGTGGGGACTTGGTGTGGAAATGGATATCGAAAAGATTATGACTAAACGATTTGAAATGGCCATGGGTAGTTCGGAAACCCCCGTGAGGAAATCAGACCTTGATAAATATTTAGGGGAAGAGCGTGAACCAATGGAGTCAAATTTTGACATACTGAAATGGTGGAAGATTCAAGAGTGTAGATATCCCAATCTTGCAAAAATGGCCCAAGATATCCTTGTTATTCCTATTTCTTCGGTTGCCTCAGAGTCTGCCTTTAGCACGGGAGGACGTGTGCTTGATTCTTTCCGAACCTCTTTGACTCCAAGAATGGTGGAAGCTCTAGTTTGTACACAAGACTGGACACGTGGTTCTTATTCTGAAATTTCACTTGATGACGCCTTTCTTGAAATAGAGAGCTTGGAAGAAGAGTGTGAGTCTTAATTATTCAAGATGTTATTCCATTTTCACTTTTATAGTTTGACATATATACATCTTATAATATATTTTTTTTCTTGTTCATTTTGATATTTAACAGTAAAGGATTTAACTATAGAGCAGCCTCTCATAATCATTGATGAAACAAATGATGAAACAATGATGTACGAAGATAGTGGGATGTTTGGGGGCATAAACTGATCGATTCAAGGTAACTGCATATTTAGCTACTGTCTCAACTAGTTTTGTTGCTGTCTTGGAATAATTGTGTTGTTCTTTCATATTTATTTTGTTCCTGTGTTTTTATTCAATTTAACGTTGTACTTTCATGTTTATCTTGCTGCTGCCTTGTCGTAAATGTGCTGCTGTTTGCTACTCTTTTGAAGTGTATTTGATATTACCATTGTATTAAATTTGATAGCTTTTAACTTAGTTCATTTGGTGCAGTTTTTCAGCCATGTGGTGGCTGTTTTTTAGCCATTTTATTGTTGTTTTTAGCCTATTTAATGTAGTGTTATGTTTATTAAGTTCTTGTCTTCCTTGCTAACTTGATACTCATTCGTAAATCACTCACTCTGTTATATTTATGTACTAGGGATTACGAGAGTGAGAGGAGCATGGATCATGGATGAAGGAACTTTTTGTAACAACCGGCAAATTAGGCCTAGAATTAGTGCTTAATTCTTTGTTAATACATGTAATTAGTTCTGTGTTAGGCTAATTTATGTATCGAATTATATATATTATTGAATATATACGAAATGCGATTTGGTTAAATCGTACGCAATCTAAATCGACTGTATTTCGATTCAATTTAATACGGACGTTGGTGACCAATTTTAGTAAATAACATTGTCATGTCAAAAGTATTATTATAATAATATTTCGTATTTATTCGTATTGCACAATCAGAAAGTTACACAATTTAAAATGTTAAAACGCGCAACTAAATAAAATAGCATACCTTTTATAACTCAAATATAAATCGATTAGTAGAACATTTAAATAAATTCTCGCGTAATAATTTGTATTTTTAAAACGTACATTAATATTTAAAATAATTATTTACGATTAAACGACGGAGCAAACGAACACCGCACGGGGAGCGGGGACCGGAAAATGGGAGGATAACCTCCCATTCCCCACCTTTTCTTTCATTCATTTCTTCTTTCTCTCTCTCTCTTTCACTTTTTCTCTCAACTTTTCATCACCAAAATTCATCAAAAATCGACAAATACTACCACTAAACGCACGCGAAACATACTACTCTTTTGGAAGAAAACGTTCACCACATCACGATCTACAACGCTATCTTTCCGGAATTTCATTTCGGCGTTTTGTAAGTTTCCGACAAATCCCGACATCTTTCGTTTTTGATCATTTTTACTAGTTTATGGTTTCTATAGGCTTATTATGTTCATATAAGGGTTGGGTAAAAGAATCGGACCAAACGGAAACCCGAAAACATGTTTTTGGCTCAAAATCCGTCGATCAGACGTAAGTGACGCACTGATGAACCCAGATATGCGTCACTTCGTGCGACACTGACTAAGTGTCGCATAAGCCCTCTTTTCCCGTCACTACCTAAGTGACGCATTTTCAATATCCGTCACTACTAGCGTCACTTGCCTTAGTGACGCCTCTGATCGAAATCTAATTTTATACGACTCTCTTGCCCGACACTACTTTAGTGACGCCTAGAACCTTAACCCGACACTTGTTACCGTCACTCCCTTAGTGCCGCCATATTTCTTTTACACGACACTTCTTGAGTGTCGCTATACTATACGTCACTCCATAAGTGACGCCTAAATCTCAGAATCTTCTATGTTACACGACACTCCTTGAGTGCCGCTATGTTACGGAACCCGTCACTTCATAAGTGACGCATAAGCTGATACACGACACTATCTCAGTGACGCATACTCTCAAACTGACACCGATACCCGACACTCCATAAGTGACGCATAGAACACATAAGTGACGCATAGAACACATAAGTGACGCATATAGTGTCGCATAAAACAGCAGGTTGTCTAACTAAAATTTCACTAAGTGTCCAACTTTTACAACTTCAAATCCTTATACGATACGACTTACGAAACACTTTGGGACACTTTTGTAAGTGCAAAACATCGATAATTTGATAATAATACTTAAAGTTTACTATTTCAAACTCGTCACCAACGGGTCGTACACTTTTATACAAACGATAACGAACCAACATTCGGACACATTGGGTTGTATGAGCAACTAGCCTAGATGATCGTGCGAGACATCTACTTACTTGACATTACGTGTTTAGGCATTTGGAGGTTACGGGTTCGGAGAACCAACTGTTGATATTACTTACTCGTTTATTGATATAAACGCACTTGCAAAGACTCAGTTGAGTCTTACGGCCCCACTTTTACTGTTTTAACTTATTGGGGGAGATACATGCTACTGATTTTTCTTGAACACAAGTGCTAAACTGTTTACTATACCAAACGGAATTGCATGAGTTACTTACTATTTACTGAAGTCTCTCCATCATATATCGTTAGTTATGTACTTAAGCGCGAACAGTAGTTAATGGATCCATTAGGGAAATGACCCTCCCCGCCCGGGGTAGTAGCGCTACCACGAACCGTTATGTATAAACGGGCGACTATTATTTCGTTTACTTATGCTTGCTCATTTATGAGCATGTCACGGGAGCAACTGATTATTTACGGGTTAAGCTTCGATTATGAGCCTCATGGCAACGGTATAACTTGATTACTTTACTTTTGCGAGATTTGCAAATACTTGATATACGCCTACGGGCACTACTGATGAAATCTTGTGTTCAAACTGATTATTTACTGATAAACCTGTGAGATTCACCAACCTTTTGGTTGACCCTTTTTAGCATGTATTCTCAGGTACACTTACGGAGTAGGATCACTCCAGGATTACTAGCTAGAGTCGCATGATTTCCAAACTGCATTTAACGGAGATTCTTTGGCATTATCTTTTGTATCCGTGGTTATGTAATAGAATCTCCTGCCACCTACGCGGACTCTAGGCTTATATATTTTTGTAAAGAAAACTATATGTTTTCAAACGAATTAAATTATGAAATGTAATTATTTTACAAAACGTCTCATTTAGAGGTCGTTTGCTGTATATCTTGTGCTTTGTATATTGATTAGTAACACCCAAAGTATGCTTCCGCAACTCGTTAAATTTGGGGGTGTTACACTTTTGCTTGGTTGGTGACTGATAGAGTTCATGCGAACAATTTCACGGACACGATGAATGGACGTTATTTTCATATTTTGTATCACCTTTGAAACTCGATAATTTAGTACCAAACCATGAATTATGTTTTATTTGTATCTTTTCGAATTTGGATGACTGTATTATGGATGGCTTGATGTTATGTAGTAGCTAGTAAGTATTATGTTTGCCTTGTTTTCCAGATCTGCAATTATATACTTTGGGTATCGGATAACCCGATATCCGTATCCGAAATTTCGGATATCCGAAGTTCGGATATCCGAAATTTCGAATACGGGTATTGGGTAGTGAAAATCACTATTTTAAAGTTCGGATATCCGAACTTCGGGTATCCGAAATCCCGGATATCCGAAATCCCGGATATCCGAAAATGAACAGCCCTAACTGCTGTATCTAACTGCTAGTAGACCAGACATTATGTTTGCTACATGTCTCTGTGCTAGGTATCAAGTTGATCCTAAAGAATCACATTTGCTCGCTGTCAAAAGGATATTCAGATATCTGAAGGGTACTCCTAATCTTGGTCTCTGGTACCCATCTGGTTCAGACTTCTCCCTGAAAGGATACTCTGATTCTGATCATGCTGGATGCAAACTGGATTGAAAAAGTACATATGGTAGCTGTCAATTTCTTGGAGAAAAGCTAGTAAGCTGGTCTAGCAAGAAACAAAACTCAGTCTCAACGTCAACTGCTGAAGCTGAATATGTTGCTGCAAGTGCCTGTACTGCTCAAATTCTCTGGATGAGAAATCAGCTTGCTGACTATGGCTTTGACTTCAATGAAATACCAATCTACTGTGACAGTCACAGCGCTATTGCCATTGCCAACAATCCAGTAATGCACTCAAGGACAAAACACATTGATGTCCGATATCATTTCATTAGGGACCATGTAATGAAAGGTGATATTGAATTGCATTTTATTCCAACTGATTACCAACTCGCTGATTTATTTACAAAACCTTTAGATGAGAAAAGATTTAATTTTCTTATCAGCGAGCTTGGCATGTTAAACTTAAATGACTAACTCAGCTATCAAGCTCAGTTAGTTATTTTCGTTTAAAATTTTTTTATCTGTTATGTCTCTATATGACCTATATTGTTATTATCCTATATTTTGTTTTACTGATCATGTTAGTATTATAAGTTGTAACTAGATCAGTGAAAGATAAATATAGTAAAATATTACATAGTTCATATCAGACATAATCTATACACATTTAAAAAAAAAATAAAAAATTATTATGATTTATATTTACCAGTAATCAAATCTCTCTGACTTAGTTAGTATTCTAAGTTGTGACCAAATCAGTGAGATAACATCTCAGGCAAATTGAAAATTATGATAAATTTTTTTTTATTCAGGGTCTCCCTGATTCTTTCATAATTATTTGAAGGGATGTGTCACAAAATTGCACATCTGACACTATTTCTTCCTTACGTCACATATACTTTTCCGGCGCACCTCTCAAATCACCATTAATACCACCAAGCTCTACAATCATCACCTCTATGCCACCCCTACTTACCACCACCATCAACCACGTTTTTCCAATCTTAACCACATGATTAATCAAGAGTCTCTATAAATCAAACAAAATGATTTCATTTTTCAAATCAAAACAAACTCTTGATTTTCATGATCCTTTCCAAATACCCAAACCAATAAAAGTCTTTTCGATTTCTGTAACGACAAATTCAAACGTTTTAAAATCTTCATACATCACTGGAAATCTTCTACTTCTTTCAAGTTGATAAGGAATTTTGTCATTACAGCATTCAAATCACTTTCATCACCATAAAATCTCTTTTTCATAAAAACAGAGTATGAAATTAATCTCATCACTTGTTAGATCAGGGTAAATTTCTTTTTTAAAACCAACCTGGTCTATAATCGCCTTGTTTTTACTTGGTTTAGTGATGCTATTTTTATCTACTCTGCTGGGATTACAAGGTTTTCTTGTAATCCAGTATGAAACTGCTGTACACCCGTCTGATTCTGCCCCCCATCGATCACGTCACTGCTCACACCCCCAGTGACCAAAGCTGATCATCCTCCATCCAAGAAAAACTCAAACTCTTCTACCGAAAGTTTGAAAATAAAGGCCCTGTTTCTAACAAATCAAGGGATCAAGAGTGAAATAGTCACTGAACGTTCAGTCTCTATGGGCACTCTTGCTAAAACCAAAACTTACTTATCGAGTCAACCCATGAGCCACTCATCATCCTCACAAAAGGATGCTGATTCATTCAAAGGGCAAGTGACATCAGTGGGTGATAACACACTCATATCTGGTGTCACATCACTGGCTACAGACCCGGGCAAACTCTCTTCTATCACCACACCAGCTGTCAAAGTCGCTCTCCAGTCACAGAGAGTGATACAGGCTGCACTTTCTGTTTTTAAAGATCAATCAGTTAAAACACAAGCTGATGATGAGAAAACCAAAACTGATTCACAACATGATCACATAGTTACTATCGCATTTTCTGATATCATCAAGGGGGAGAGATATCTACATGAAGAAATTGCTGATGCTTACAGAAAAATGTTAATCTACTTTCTGATATCATCAAGGAGGAGAAAACGTGCAAATGAATGCAAAAACCAATGGTGCTCATATGAAGAATTGTTGCTGATTGGAAATCATCTATTTGGATCCTATCGCAGGGACAACATATCTACAACTCATGTGGAAAAGTTGTTGACGCTATTAGAACCATATAGAAAAGTTGCTGACGCTATATGGAAAAATTGCTGACGCTATGAAAATTGCTGATACATGGGAATCATCTTTGCGGCTTCTATCTCAAAAATTACATATTCCCTGTATTGGAGTTGCAATTTTCTTGGCAATTTTTATTTCATATCAGCTTAGCAATGATTCCTTCTCCATCAACTGCTGCTCAGATGTGTCTCATTGATTTTCAGTCGGTTAAAGCTGCATGAGAAGGATATTTGCATATAAAATTTCCTTCACAGGTGTCTTCTCTCTGATGACAAGTGCACTGTGATGATATATATTCACACTGATGAGATTGTGTTCACTGACGCTATCTCTATATCTTTCCCTGATAAAACTTTGAATCATATGCCAACCCGTTCACAAAATGACTTCTATCAAAGGAATATGAGTCAAAGCTGAAAATATCAAAAGTTGCTGAATCTCTCGATCGCTGAAGAAGATTGACTTATCTAAATCAGATTAGAGTATTGTGACTAAAAATGATCATGTATTATATTTGAACTGTTGTGCAAAAACTCAGAACATATCAAAAGAATCCAAAAAGAAAAATGAATGGATCACAAGTATAAAGTCACTGAATGTTTAAAATCTTAAACACTGACTATAAACTTTCACAGCAACAAGTTTGTCTAGGGAGCTTCAATCACAATCATTTAGGGGGAGATTGTTGAGTCACTGGTCGCTGACCATGATGAAGTCACTGGTCGCTAATCAACTCAACTGTTTACTACTTGATGAAGAAATGGATTGTATCGAAGCTGCTGTTGCTGATAATGGGTTTCGCTGATCGTCATTCTTTCTGTTCGATATTCTGAGGAAGATTTAAAGCTCAACTTGGTGTGTCGCTGATCAACAACAGCGAGAGCCTTACTTCTTCAAATCAATAAAGGCAAAAGTCACTGCCAGAATAACAGCTAGTCACTGAAGATCTTTAGTTCAATTCATTCTACAAGAGCATGTTAGCTCGCAGTGAGTGAGGAGGATTGCTGCATCTTCAGTGACTATTCAATAAAGCCTCTCAATCATCAAGTACTAAAAAAGTACTGTACTTATCTATACATCAGCAATAGTGTTCCAGTTCGAAGTATGTCCGAAAGATTACGTGGCAGCAAGTGATTGGTTTTAAGGTAACGAGATATTTGCGGTAACAGAATTGGGACCCGCAGAATGTCGGTTCATCAGAGTTCAAACCAATCAAGCAGCAACACGTGTCTTCCAAGATCCTATTTTGTAGGCGATATTTTAGGAACTCTTGTAGTATAAATAGTTCAGTGTTTTGTGCTGTAGAGGCTAGTCGTGATATGCACCGTTCTTCTGTTTGTCAGAGAACTAGTTTGTCTAGGTGTGTATTAAGACTCAACGAGGTTAACTATCAGCGTGTATGTCCACTATAGTTAATACTCTTCATTGTAATAATTTAGCTAAGTGTTTGAATTGGATTAACTTTGGTTAATCCATTCCGCATTCAACACTTCGTGAATTTAATCAATACAATTCACTTTCAGCTACTATTACTTGTCGTTCTTTGATACTGTTATATCTTTAATCTGTTATTCCAATACCGTCATACTCTGTTATAGATAATCAATTTAAAACAAGTTGAAACACTTGGTAAAATCTGAAATTGTTTTTAAATTGTATTCAACCCCCCTTCTACAATTAAACTTTACACTTTGTGATTCCAAATCACTAACTAATAGTGATTACGGGACTTTCAACCTCTAAATATTTTAATAAAATTTCAAAATATAATGATAAGATTTACATCAAATTGTATAAAAATTAAAGATTCATTAAATTATTATTAATTAAATGCCATAAAAAAACCCACGAACCTTCAATGGGTTCTCGGCTAACTTTCAATTCTATTCTCTCCTAATTCACTTATATTTATAATAATAAATTAATATTACTATTTAATTAATTAGATGATTTATAAATAAATTCTAATTATCTTTTTAAACTCTAATTAAATTTGTAACACATACAATCAAAGAAACAATCAGATCTTTTAATCTCAAAAAATAAAAAAATTATAAAATAAAATGTTATCGTCCGCGTTGTCGCGGATCTTCACCTAGTTATATTCAATAAAAAAAAAGTATATTAAAAATTAAAAATAAAACTATACCAATCCGTGTAGCGTTTTATATCAGCTAACTATCAAATAAATACTCCAGCTAGCTAGCGAGCGGGCGAGCGTCTCTCTAGATAGAACAAAGGGTTCGCGAAAAAACAGATCAACAAAGAAGAAGATATGGATCCAGACGCTCTCTCAAAGGCATTCGTGGAGCACTACTACTCCACCTTCGATACCAATCGGGCCGGGTTATCCAGTCTGTACCAGGATTCCTCTATGTTGACTTTTGAAGGTCAAAAAATTCAAGGCTCGCAGCAGATCGTCAACAAGCTCACATCTCTTCCGTTCCAGCAGTGCAAACATAGCATCACCACCGTCGATTGCCAGCCTTCCGGTCCCGCCGGTGGTATGATCGTTTTTGTTAGCGGTAATCTTCAACTCGCTGGTGAACAACACGCTCTTAAGTTCAGTCAGGTAGTATTTCTTCAATCACTTTTACTGCTGTATATATATGTTTATGTTTATATATATAGATACTTTGTTGGATCTTATTAGATGATTTTGAATGATTTAATTGCTGTATTTGATGAAAATCTGGATTGTAAACCCTAATTTCTAGATTTGATGCTGTGGATGAGAGAACGTTGATGTATTTATGATAAGTTGATAACTGCTACTAGGGTTTTTTTGTTGTAAAACGCGTCTGTTTGTATATCTGGTAGAGTTCTATTATACATAAACCTTTGAAGTTTTATCATGATTATCTATAAATGAAAGTTTATAACTCGTAGTTGATTGTAAAAAGGTAAATTCATAATGAATTTAAGTACCATATAGTACCTTTTTGGACACTTGTAGGTTTAGTTTCTGATCCAAAAATCTTTGGTGATCATCATTTTTTATAAATTGCTTACTGGCTTGTCATGAATGAGGTTATCTATGTATCCAAGTTTTCACTGTTGTAGTTACGAGTTGCAATAGTTACAAAATTAAGAACACTTTGATTGGAACATTGAAACATTTGCTCTAGCTTGTTTGCAGCAGAATTATTATTTCTAGTAATTTAAAGCCAAGGGCGACAATTCATATTGTTAAAAGTTTTTCTTAGTACGATTTTGATTTTTGGAACTTCTACTGCTATGATGGTTTTCTCGAAGGCTTACAATATACAAACGTTGATACTCTTTTGAATGAGGTTGTGATCGACTTCTTAGAAACCTTCAAATGAGTGCTAATGAACTTGTCCACTTGACATAAAAGACCATTGTTTTATATACCAAATTCATCTATAAAACCTTACCATGTCTTTTCTTATCTTGAAAAGTGATTCAAGTTTATTTACATTTTTGAAATTTTGTTCGAGGGAATGATGATTCTGTAAATAGCTTAATCCACTCCTACTCATCGAGTTTGATATCTAATCTGTTTCACATGTGTGCTTGCTCTCACCATTTTCTGCATTTTATCAGATCTACTTTTGAGATGCTTTATGGTCTGACTCTGATCGACTAATGCACTGGTTTTGGTTTATTAGACGACATTACAGTTAATGCACTAGTAATTTGCCACATTTGACGGTTCCTCCTGCTTAAAATTTTTATGCGATACATAGGCAGTTGCTTAATAAATATTTACATTTCTGTGCAGTGTCTTCTTTTATTGGATTTTAGTACCACCACTTGGTTTCATACCTTTGTATTCAGTTGTATCTTTATCTTTGACACGTGTATGAATGGACTTATGTCATGAGCATCTATATACAATGATGTTCTGCATATGTGATACGTGAAATGCAACAGAAGGTTTGCAATAGATTAAAAAATGTTTTAGGGTCCCAGTAGACAGTAGTTATGGAAGAGCTTACTTATGACCCACAAGTTGACTTTGTTGTATAAGTGCGTTCGATCTATATCTGAAATCTCTGAATGGTCTCAAGTAAAAGTGAAAAAAAAAGTGATACGTGCTTTACCTTTGCTTTGATTTACATAATAATGGTGAGTGTGTTGTTGAGAACAGTGTGATGAAATGAATTGTGAGTTGTGACTAGTTGAGGTGGACATGAAGAGGAAAAAAATTAGTTGCATGATCACACTAAAGTTTTTATATGGGCATTTAACTGAATATGATTCCCTTGTATTGTTGCCTTGTTGGTATTACCTGGTTAATGATTCGGTGAGTACTGAATAGTAGTTAATTAATAGTATCATGTGGCTTATAGTTTGGTTGCGTAGTAAAGTAGGTTGTGGTGGTTTTGACTCTTTGACCCAAGACATTTTTGTGCTAAATTTTCTGTCTTAATTCTTTTTATAACTATCTACAAACATAGTTGTTAGACTTGTACGAGTCACGAGTCGACTCGTACGAGTCGAGTCAAAAACCTCAAAAAAGAGTCAGACTCGTCATTTGACTCGTTTTTGCTTATGACTCGCATCCTGAATAGGAGTTTTGTACTGACTCGGTCCGAGTCAACTCGACTCGTAAATCTAACGAGTCAGGAAAACACAGCAAATCAACCCATAACTTATGAAAACGAGACTTCCTTGAACATTAGATAATATAAACAGCTACGTTTAGTCGCTAGTCTTATGATTAAACATATAATTCCCGTCACCTTCCCTGCCATTGTCAACTGCATATGTGTTTTTCTTACAAACGAAAAAGGATGAACCTTGAAAAAGATGAAGTGTTGCAAAGAGGAGAGAGTAAGGTGAAGATGGAGGCGTATAAGTTAGTGGGGCGCACATATGAAACAAAACCCTACTACTTTAATTCAGTAATATATGTAAATGTTGGTATCAAACCAAAGTAATTTAAATGGGCTGAGGCCCATTTCATATATTAATTAATTTAATGGGCTAACAAAGAATAGAAGCAGTATTCGTATTCAGATCCCTTTTTAATCTATTAGTTGACTTAAACTAATTCTATAAAATTGAAATCATATTAATATTACAAAATTTAAAAATAGTTTCTATATTTTATGAAAATTTCTATATAAATATATAATCGTGACTCTTACGAGTCGAGTCACGATACGAGTCACGAGTTAAAAATTGGGAAAACGAGTCACGATACGAGTCACGAGTCGACAACTATGTCTACAAATATTATAGTATAGTTTTATTAATAATTTAATGGATGAGGTTTTAGATTGCACTTTAGAAAACATTACCCTTTTCCTTTTAAGCTATATTTTTTAATTTGCTCGTATGTCCCATTAAAGATATAGCCTGAAATCCTAAATAGATCCATCTTTTAGTAAATGGATCAAAATTCCCACTTTTAATTATACCACTTTTGAGAGCTGACATTGCCAAGTATTGTACTGATCTTTTGTCTGTCTTTACTCCTTGTTTCAATTTGTGCTCTATAGGATTTTTTTTTTTGTTCAGTTCCTTCCCGTTTTAGGCAATTATCTCTGTACAAGTTAGTAATTTATCTATAGGACTATAGGGTTATCTAAGAATGTTATCCTTTCATATGAAAGATGTTGAACTACTCTTTATAACATATTACTCGAGTTCTCTAATTTAACTTTGATGCTTTGTTTTTCACGAGAATTCGTGATCATACTAAAAGTTTTATAAGCAAACATCAGTGAAAACATGACTAGCCTTTTCTCATGTATTGCGTAATTTGCATTATTATTTAGTTTTAGTAATGTTAAAATCTATAATTAAAAAACATCTACTTTTAATGTAATTTGTGGCGAATGGTAACAACAAATCATATACAATGCCTCTTACACACCCTGCTTGTTTATCTGCAGATGTTCCATCTGATGCCAACACCGCAAGGAAGCTTTTACGTGTACAATGACATATTCCGCTTGAATTATGCTTGAAAGGAATTGTACATCTACAACTCAAGTGTGTCTGCTAGATTTACATTCAGTTCTGGATATTGTGTCCATCAATTCTGTAATACTGTCATACTGTTAATTTCTATTCCTATTGGGGAACTTTAAAAAGTCAAGGTTTGGTGTTGCTGTTCTACTGGTTCTTTGAATTCAAGTATCTTATATGATAATTGCTAGTGGATCAATTTGTTATTATTTGTATTGTGACTGGTCATTATGTTGAAAAAGCATTAGCCGTTATAGTGCTAATATAATAGACACCCTGCAAGTAGAACCGGACCAGTTATAGGTCTGCACTGGTTATGTGAAGGACTGCGGTATACTACATGGCTACACAAATGGGATTATTTTATCTCACCCACTGTGCATCCCTGGTACTGGTATATAAAATCTAGCATAGCTGATAGAAAAATGATGGCTGGGCTGAGTGTTCTAATTGGGGCTCATTTCGAGGGAGAAGGCCATGGGCCATGCATGGTTTGGTTCAAATTAGCAAAATAGCAAGTGTTGCCTAATTTTGCTACTAGTAATTTCATCTAGCAGTTTTAACAATAATGATACCATTATACAAGGTTTTTTCCCCATTTTTCGGCACTGTTTTTGGTGGGTCATCATACGACTATACGAGGATCAAGTCTACTGTCATACAGACTTGTAAATTTTTAAGTTAGTTAAAGAGAAACTAATGTAGAATGTGAGGATGGTTTTCACTCAGACTTCAATTGTATCAAGACCTTTAAGTACCAGATTAGTAGATTTATTAGCTGAAATAGCCTTTTTAATGGTTCAATTTGACAATCATTTAATCAAACTTATCGTGTATGTTTACACTTATGGGGTAAAGGGGAGTATTTTGTAAATCTAACACATACGTATAGATGTGCATTTATAAATTGAATTTGTGATGTACTCAAGACTAAAGGACCAAGTTGCAATAAGTCCAACATCAACACGAGGTTAGCAAGTGGGAATCCATTTTGAATCAAGAATAACTTGAGTAAGCAATCAAAGCTCACTTTTCCCCTTTCACAGTCATACCTATCTTGTCTCGTCCTCCACCACTGATCCTTAAAAATCCAACTGTATATACATCACAAACTCACCCACAATTCACAAAAAACTATTAGAAGCAAACTGATCAAACATAATCCGATAACTTAATAAAATGTCGGATTGGGGACCGGTGTTCGTGGCTGTGGTGCTCTTCATATTACTAACACCAGGTCTGCTGATTCAGATACCAGGGCACAACAAGATGGTGGAATTTGGTAATTTTCAAACAAGTGGTGTTTCAATTCTGGTTCATTCTGTTATCTATTTTACTCTTATTTGTATTTTCTTGTTAGCCATTGGGATCCATATGTTCCTTGGTTAATTTATAATTCCTATATTTTTTTCGTGTAATTCAGTCTTCTTTTCCGACATATTGGTGAGTTAATTACATAATCTGGATTGGTTTTGATTGGATATGAAAATGTTGCAGTTCATTTAAATTTTTGCGTGTCTCCACGAACATTGCTGATTTCTTGTTATTCAGGCTGTTTGGCCAATCTTATTTTTTATTGCATGGGTTCAATTAATGAAATCTAAAAGGGTCAAAAAGTTCATTTTGTACGGTTTGCAAGCTTATCTAAATCAATGAACTTAAGGTAGTAAACTCATAAGCTGCTACATTCCAATAAGCTCATAGCCTGTGAAAACAAGCTTACGCGTAAATCACATGATGAGGTGGGCATTTGTTAATGGTGCCATCGTTAAGGCCTTAAGACATGATGCATCAATACTTGTAATAAGACGGTAACAATCACCGTATAAGAATGATCCTTGTCATGACTTGCATACAACTTTTTCCTACTTAACAAAATGATCATAAAAAATGAATGTACGTTTAGCAATTAACAAAGTTCGGTATCGAGTAACATCGATATAAAACGAGTTTGGTAAACACTTTCAAAAAAGGAAAGAGTAAGATTTAATTCACGCTTTCATGACGTTAGTAAAGGTAATAATAGATGTTGAAAAAGGGTGATGTATTTGCCAACCTTTATCATCTTTTATGGATGTTTAGAGAAGATAAGGAAAGAATTGGAAGAAAGGCAAAGAAAGAAAAAGAGTAAAAGACAGACAACTACACATGCACGGATAGTAATATAATAATAATAATATATCGATTTAGCATGACTTATTATTTACACGAAACTATGACCATAAATAAACTGTTGTATGTGTTTTCAATTCATGAGAAAAGAATTGCATAGATGATGTACCTTGGTCCTAACTTTGAAAGCAAACAAACTATTTATTTTAGCAAATAGTAATGGCAATGCTCAAGAAAAAACCCGCTACTCGTGGGACGTGGGTACCCGCCCATCGTGGGTGGGTAAATCCGCAAAAATTTCACCCGTGGGTAGGTTATGGCTTATGGGTATGAACTTCAACTCGTTGGCGGGTCGAGGGCAGGTGATGGGTATGGACTTTTACCCGCAGGTAAATCCGACCCGCGAACGTACAAAACACATTATAGTTACCCTTAAGTGGATTTGTATAATTTATCACATATATATGTATATATAATGGTTAATTTTAACAAAATATAATGAAACTATTCATATAGAGATTTAAAAGTATAGTATTCATGTTTCTAATTGGAAAACTTATTAAATGATCAAGAAAAAAATATCAAACAAATTGACGGTTATCGAACTATTAGTCCGCATGTCTTAAATTTTAACAGTTTAATTCGTTTAAAATTACAATCCGTTGATTTGAACATGTTGAATAACATTTTTGTAGATTAAAATTATATGGAATATTTTGATATTTGATAAAATATTTTGTATTATTTAAAACTCGCGGGTTACCTACGACCCGTGGGTATCTGCGGATCGTGGGTATAAGTGTAAAAATAAACCCGCTAGCGGGTATCCGCGGGTTCATGGGTCTAAAAAAACAGCGTGGACGGGTAGCGGATTTGGCATATCCGTACCAACGATCCGCGTGTGCCATCCTTATTTAGCAATTTAATTTGGTGTTGGTGCGATGCTATAGAAGATTGAGTTCTCTATAAGCGGGATTTAGGCCTTGATAAAGTTAGGGCACAGTACACAACATGTATGTACTTAGGTCATTCCCAATCATTTTCTCATCACTTCTGCTACATCAGTGTCACGTCAGTTTTTCACTAACTGATTCAAAACTGATTCACAACTGATTACCCACTGTCATCAATGAGTAATCACTTAATTTTCTGGCCTCACATTTACCAATATACCACCATTATTATACACTAAACAAAAAAAAAGTCACGCGGGCCTCATACCTTTTCAACCGATTGCAAATCGGTTTTCCGATTATTAATGCAACCGATTGAGAAGTGATGAAGAACCGATTGAATGGTTGGCACCAAAATGCAAATCAGTTGAAACCGATTTGCAAGTGATGAAAGCGTTGGGAGCAGCCTTAGGATAAGTTAAGTGAAAAAGACCAATGAAATCAAGTTTCAATATTCGCATGGGCCTGGTCATTGCGACTTTAATGTCACTTAATTATTTGGCCTCATAGTTATTTGATTTGGTTGTATTCTATCTTTAATAGTGTTGCGTGTCTCTATATTGGATAAATTGGTTTTGTTAATGACCGGCATGAGTGCTTATTTGTTTACGACTGTAGTACGACTCTCAAATTATTGCGATAATCACATTTAAGTGTAAAGTGCATTTGAAAAGTATTACCACGGGATAACCTAGTTATGCCATGTACATTTTAGTAAAAATGTTCGCCCTCTCCGATAACCTGAACAAGACAACGGTCGTTTACATTTAAGTGTAAAAGTAAAACAATTTTATACATAAAATTGGTTTTTGATTTGGAATGTCAAAGTACGCTACAAAGACTAAATGTAATTTTTTACCGTAACATTTTGTTGAATCGGTAAAAAATGTATGTCTTACATTGCACATATATAGAGACGTGGGAATTATTTTGTTACACAAAAAAATTACGCAGTTATCAATTTAATAGGGAGTAGTATTTTTTAATTATAAATTAGTAAATTAATTAATGAATTTTTTTAAACCTAGCGTTTAACGCTATCGTTAACACGCATAAAAATATTTTACATGACGATTATTGATTTTAGGGTATGATTATTTTATCGCCTAACACATTTTTAATGTGTTAACGACACTTCTTCTAAATGTTACGTTTAGAAAAATTCTTCGTTACCGACCACAAAGATATGTATATGAATTTTTTAATCTTACAAAAATAATTGCTATTCTTTTTGGCTTTTCACCAAAAAAGTTACTACTATTTTATTACGTAAAAAGCCTTCTGAGAAACTTAAAAGCAACTTACTGACAAAATTTTTGGCAATAAAGCCGCAAAAGTAAGGGAAAAAAAAAAACAAACAAACAAAACTTCCGATGAACTTCCGGTGGCGTTGGTGCATACTAATGGCGCTCTACTTACCACTAATCGTAATTTCAATTGCCACACTATCAAATGCTAAAGAACTCCGGCCGTCGGACCACGGACTAACTAACAACGCAGAGTCGCCGGAAACTGCCGAAGCAAAGTCACCGGAAATGTCAACGTTCTTCGGCAACGGAGTGTCGTCGACCGCACAACAGCCACTGCCGGAGGCTAGAAACTACAGCGATCCGACGTGGAACACCCTGCGCCCGAGCGGTACAGATCACGTGAGGAGAGTGTTGATTATATTCAGCTTAGTTTTCGGAATCGCAGGCATCGTGTTGCTCGCTGTCGCAGGGTTCCTTTTTCTACATCGGTACCGCTTTTGATAGCGGTTTCCAGCTAATATTGTTTTAATTATATATTTTATATTTTTAATAAATAGTACGGAGTAGTAGTAGTATAGTACTACTAATAATTAGTCACTGTTTAGTGCTCGCTTATTTTACTATTGCATTGATGGAATTTAGTAACTATGAGGAACTTTTTAATGTGTTATTTTGTTTTTTATTACGTAATAAATTATACGATAAGATTGAGAGACGGTGTGCTCCAATAGTTTTTATTGAGTTGTACCGTTTTAATAAAAAATAGAGTTGTATACTTGTACTTTATATTTAGAGAATGAAAGTTAGTGCTAATGTGTTGGTGATAAAAGTATTAAACCATATGCTAAACCCAGACAGCTAATGTGTGTGGATCCGTGTGGAGACATCATCTCAAAACTAACAGTTATGAGTTCTAGCCATGACATTTTATAGCTGCAAACGCCGAGTAAATCATGTATACTCTACATTATATATAGACGGCCGATTAGGGTTGTGGTTATTAACCTTTTGTCACAAATATGTTTAGATCGGTGAATAATAATAATAATAATAATATAATAATAATAATAATAAGGGAATTGATAATGACAACTTCGATAAGAGTAAAATTGTGCATTTATTAAAGCTAAAGTTTCCTTATTTATAATCAAAATTATAATTAATAGATCATCTTAATCTATTTATGGAAGTGGACAATTAATTTGGGACAACCCAAAATGGAATACTGGACTATAAATTTGGGACGGAGGGGGAACTTAGTATTATGCTTTTTATGGTACACGAATAAAATTGGAAATACATAAGCAAAAGGAATCAAAATAGCGAATTCCTTTGCATTTGTGGAAAACGATGTCCACGTGAATACACTTTTTCATACACTACATGACCCATTTAACCTGGTAACAACTTACAGCCCATTCATCTGCAATCTGCTTGATTCTTAATATCTGCTGTCTTCAATTAACATCGAAGGTTTTTTATTATTCATCGATCAGAGACTGTAGTAATGGCTGATTGGGGACCCGTACTCATCGGTGTCGTACTCTTCATACTGTTGCAACCTGGACTTCTTTTTCAGTTACCTGGTAACGGCAAGCATATGGAGTTTGGAAGCATGCATACTAATGGCAAGGCGATTGCGGTTCACACTCTTATATTTTTCGCTCTATACGCTATTCTGGTACTTGCCGTTCATATCCATATCTATACCGGTTGATATTGGTCGGATCTCAGTCTATAATGCGAGCTAGGTGCATCTATCTCCGTATTATGTTGAATCAGGTTTTGATTAATATATCCGTGACAGGTAGTTTTGTGTTGTTAGAATATATGTATGATGATGTATCTGAGCCTTTTTAATTTTTCTGTTAACCAATCTCTTCGGACTGTATCAATGAACTCTGTTATTTAATTTAAATGTATCGTTGTAAACCATTTTGATTTAATTCGTTTGTTTTGTGTGACGTGTGTGAGCGCATTCTGTTGTCCTTGTAGTCGAGTTTAGAGGTTTCGCCTTAAAATTGGGTTCAAGTATGCTTAGATACCCTTGGTGCACATGCTTTTGGGGAGGGAAATACAGTATGTGAATGACACTGAAAGTCTCAAACCACCTCCTAACTCGGGTTTGGGGGATTCCTATGTATTTGGGAATGTGCCATCCCACCTTTTGAAACCAAGCTTACCATGATCATGAAAGTTCACATTACTATAATCAAAGACAGCCTTAGTTTAACTGGTAATTTCTAAGACAATTGTTGCAAAGAGGCCAACTTTAAGATTGGTTATAGATGTTGCAACTCTAATTAAAGAGAAGAAAAAAAACCCAAAGTAATTTCCTGGAAGAAAAAAAGAAACAAATCAAAGAATTCAAATAAAGGGAATCGAAGTTTCTTTCTAGTGAACGCGACGAGGAAAATTCAATAGGAGTCTGTAGATGAGCGGATTATGTGATAGGTCATCGTATGCTGCGTCATGTACTTATGCTGAGTTGCACCCCAGACACTTGTTTGGTTATTTTCTAAAAACTGTTATAGGTGGTTAAACCCATTAAATACTACTAGTATGAGATAAGAACTTCAGGGCAGTTTCAACCCGCTCAATTCATCACGTTGAATTTTGATGAAATCTATGGTTCTCAGATTCCTTTCAATTAAAGAGGAATAACCATCCATCTCCTTAAAGACTGTTTTACATCTTTGTGATCGGCCAAAGGAAGAACGATGTGTAGGCCCTCTTAGACAACCTGGTTTAGGCTTTTTCTAGGAGACATCACATTCAACCATAAGCGACATGCTATGTTAAACCTGGATCTGGTTGATACAACCCAAAATAACCTCGGATTTGTCGGCATCCCATTTTGTACTAGACCTATCAACTAGTTCACAATAACAACACATTTACAAAAAGAATTGCGCAAGTTCGTTTAATCATATCTTGCAGAACTAACGAATAACACTTCTAACAAATTGACATTCAAAACAGTTAGGATGCATATGATATAACAAACATATCCACACTTGAAACTGGTACCTGTGTCTTAAGGGCGTACATATCTAGCCAAAATCAGTCAACAATCACAGTGAAACTCTTATTTTGGATCAACAAAACGAAAATGGCATGGTAAAACATTGAATCAGCTTATTACAATCCTATGCATCTGTTATATGCAAAACATTAATGATACCAAAACAACTTTCTGCATGAAAACAAGCTCAGAAAGATAACATATATAACCGAAAGCTTTAGCATAAAGCAAGAATCATCACGTTCGAATGTGAATACCAATAGCTACAACCAAGATGGTGTAAATACAAAAGTACAGAACCGCATGAACTAAGATCGATATGCCACTTGTGTACATATTCCCAAATTCTATCACTCTATTCCTAGCTGGCAGTTGAAATAGCAGCCCTGGGGACAACAATATAAACATAACTACTGCTACAGCTGCAGGTCCCCAATCTGTATGCATTTTTCACTTATTTCTTTTATCTCTAAAACTCGAGGTATAATCTCTGTTTAGTGAGAGCAGCAGCTGCAATAAGTAGAGGGGACTAATTTACTTGGTGATGAAGGGAAGGGATGCCAAACTTCAAAAGGAAAAAAAGATTGTAGAAATAATGAGAAGGAAGTAAGGTATGTTTTTTAGAAGTAGTGGGGGGTAGGGGATTTTACTTTATTATACAATCTTTTTTTTTCATGCATTAAGAATACAATTATTGATCCCAAGAGTGTTCCTTTTTATTGGCTTTTCAAAGGGGAGAATTTGGTAATTGTGATTTATGCAAAGGAAAGGTTAAGAAAAGCATGCATTTGATGTAGGTGTAAAGCTAGATGGCTTACTAAGTGATATATCCTGTTTGCTTGCTTTAATGGTGGATCTTAAAGGTGGATGACTTGAGAGTTGAATAACACATCATCTTAAAGTGATAAAGAGAACTACAATTTAACTGGCTCTAATTATATTAAGAATGTAATCATCTTCTTTCATGTGGCTATGTAGAAAAGCAGCCAACCATGTGATTCATGTGAAGGTGTTAAGACCATAATGCTTGATCATTTGAATATTAACCAAAATCAAGAACATGTTTCAAGTTTTTACATACAATAATCTTATTATTAAGCAATAAATGACTATTTTGTTTAATTTAGCACCCTTAAATCAAATTTCTATAACTTACTAGTAGCTTAGTCTACAGATCTTGATTTGAGGTGGGAAGATCGTATGGCTCAGGCATATGGGATTACTGGTCGAAATAAGTTAAGGTCATTTTAGTAGGGCTGCGTTCAGTCGACAAGCAACCTCTCTTTATTATCAACTAGCATAAGACCCGCTCTATGTAGCGGGATATGATATGTTGTTGTAGATGATATAGGTAAATCAATAATAGTTGTAATAGTCGTTAAGGGTTTTAATGTAATGTAGAGTACGCAAAACATCCGGATCTCTTAAAATTCAATTTATTGAAAGATAAAAGAGTTTTGAAATTTAAGTTTTATAATATAACATGTAACTATCCATATTTATCATATACATATAGATCTACTAATGATATATGAAAAAATTAATTATTTTTCTCTTTTCAGTAAGTTGTAATAGTTGTATACTTTCCATTTCAGATTGATTACAATTTAATTTACTTGTTATATTGGTCGAGTCAATTAGAAATAGAATGTGAACAACTTTTAACCCATTTGACCGCCCCTTTTAACTATCTTTCTAGTTGATACATACCCAGATTGACCCTTTATAAAATGGAGTCAAAATCAAAACATCCACCTCTAGTCCAGTGTAGGCATGACAATTCTCATCCGATCCGGTGGACATCATTCCATCCAGATCTATTTGTGATGGATATGGACGATCTAAATGGATGAATAGTGAATATGGATATGGATATGGATGTTTAGTGGATCGGATATGGATTACATTTTGTGATCAACGGATTCACCCGTTTCACCGTAAATATATATATAGACACACACACACATAAATTACATATCCACATACATATAAATCATAAACTATTAAGTTGTTATTGAATATATAAAGTCATAAATTTTAAATATATAATGTATATTTGAGGATTTTTTTTTTTTTTTTTGTATTTTATATTTAAATAGCAAATCGAAATGTATAAATCTATTGTGCTGAGTCAAGTTTTGCTTCCAATCATATAGTGGAGTCACAATCCACGATAGATGACAATCAAAACATGTGTGATTAAACGATAAACATTGAAAACACAATTACATTTGTCAAAATGTAGGTTTAGTTGCAATTGTAACCAATTATGCTTTATTGATGACAATGGTTACATGCTTTTGTAAATAGATTTCTGTATGTTACGTTATATTTATTTTTTTTGTTACAATATTTGCTGGTTTTATTTCATATTAGGAAAAATTTTAAACATTTTTTGAATATCCAACGGACATCCATTAACCTGTTTAATTCATCGGATAGGGATATGGATGGATGAATTGAAATTAAATGGATATGGATATGGATGTGGACGAAAATATTTAAATGGATATGAATGTGAATATGGCATCATCCGATCCATATCCGATCCATTGCCATCCCTAGTCTAGTGTTAGTGTATATGGTAAATTTGTATGTGAACTTAGACATCTATCTCCTATTTTTTATTGAAATATTGGTCCATCTTATTATAATCTTCTAGTACTATTTAAATTTAAATTTTAAGCATGTTGGGAAGCTGACAAATTGCACCAAGTAGTGAAAGCAAGCATGCTAAGTTTGTTTCAACTTGAAATAAAAATAATACAAATAATCAAGATATTCCAAGCCATTTGCCGGCTTTTAAAATCGTCACACAAAACGTTAATATTAAGAACAAACGATGTGCCCAATGCTTCAAAGGCGAATTTTGTTTATGTCTTTTGTTACCTAATAATATAGCCATTCGTCACATAGCTAAGGCCACTACTTCTATATCTTCTTATGGTTTGCCTTAAATCTAGAGACCCAAAAGCAGAAGATTAGATAACAAGCAAAATGGCAGATTGGGCACCAGTTCTAATAGGCGTCTTGCTCTTTGTGCTGCTTACACCCGGTTTGTTGTTTCAACTACCGAGTAAAGGACGTGCCGTTGAGTTTAATAACATGCAAACCAGTGGGGTTTCCATTTGTGTCCACACTATCATCTATTTCGGGCTTATTACCATCTTACTTATTGCAGTTGGTATAAGCATCAACATAGGCTAGCTCTTGTACACCTACTTATCAGTTGAGCTTTTATATTGTATTTCTATTTCTTATTCAACCTTTTGGCCTCTTTAAGGTGTTTATTTTCTGTTTTTCTTATCTAGTAAGTTATGGTTTCTTGTGATATAGATATGTAGATTCATTATACTAAAATTATGAGTGTATTATAAGTATTCTTTTGCCAGAAATAGAATGAAGGATGAACTGCTCTAAACTACCAGCCTAATTAACATTAACATATATGTGTAAATTAGGCTGCATCGAGCTTTTTATTGAGGTCTCAAAGATCAAGCACAAACAAGAGGTCAAACATATAAAGAATTAAATTTGAGTATATAATAATTCTACAATCCATTTGAGCAGCCACATATACTACATAAGTCCATATCATCAATGCAATTTGGGCAATGGATTAATCGAACTTATATCCATGTATTCAAGCTTGAGCTCAATTCGGGCTCATTTGACTCGAACTATATTGAGTTCTCGAATCAAGCTTGCTCAATTACAAATATAGAATTCAGTTTATCTCCTCTATAACTGAGGTTCCTGTTAGATGCTTAGGCCAACTAATTGTCACCAAAAAAGCATGTTCATAGAAGAAATGCACATGAAACTAAAAACACCTGCATGGTTCAAATAGGAAAAAAGACATTCTATTGACCATTTCATATTGGAATAACATATCATGCCAAAATGCTACATACCTCCATGTATCCTCATTTCTTATTTCTATAAACACATTTCTAACTAGTAACCTAATTACTGTTCTATCTCCAAACTTGTTACTCAACATCCTCGGCTTCACGATTATCTCCATGCTGCAAAGTGAACCATAAAACATGAGTCAATACACTGTTTAAGCTCACCTAAGAGAAATATTGGTCTAACGAATGAAGCTAATCTACATTTTAAACCCTAACAATCATTCCATACATGTCACAAAACCTACAATGACTTTGATTCTTACAAGATACACTGATTGTTATGCATAGAGCAATTGGTGACATGACACACTATTTCACGCGATATATAAACAAAAGCCAAACAGATCATACTGTAATAACAGGGTACAGTGATGTACTATGTCAACTAATAAGATGAATATGTGATATGCACATCAATTTTTGTGGTGTCACCTCCCATAGCAATGTTGCTGTGACATTACACTTCAATCGCCACCGAATACCTAATGAAGGTCCTATTAGCTAGATCAATCTCAGCCCTTATTGAGAATTCAAATTTAAAATGATAAGTAAAGCAGACAAATAAATCATTTTTAACAAATTAATAAGGGACATTTCACATTTCAGGGATAAAATATGTACTGCTAGAAGTACACTAGCAATATGCTTCCAAATAACAAAAACAAAAGTAAAATCACATTTGCAGTTCAAATTATACTTTAAAACTTGACTTCATGCCGCTAGATATACGCAACATTCAAAAGGACAAATTAGTAGTAAATACATCGGAGCATTAAAATTAGTAATATCATAAAAGATCAGAACATCAATGAAGCAGATATTTCGATAAGTATGAGTGGAAATTTTAATAAAACCTGAAACAATGTTGGTGGAGGGACTGATAACGGCGCAGGCCAAGTAAGTCAAATTAGATATAATTCCCGCCAAATAAAACAACATTACCAAACCAATAACCAACGGCATCAACAGAAACCCTATCACGAATATCGCCGATCCAAACAGCATCATCGCGAACGAGATTCCGATAAATATCGCCGCGAATCCAGGAGGCGAAACTTGCGGCGGCTGCAATGACGACGAACGTGACGAGGACGATGCGACGGTGGCGCCGGAAAAGGCGGTGGGGAAAGGAATTGGAAGTGGTGGTGAAGTAAGGATGTTGATGATGAGTGAATAGAGATGGTAGAGAACACGAGTTGAATCATCATGTTGTTGGTTTCTCATTTTGATGGGTTGTGGTTGATTTAGGAATTAGGGTTTGAGAAGGGGAAATAGTAACAGAGTATGATGAGAATGGTGGATAAGATTGAGGAAGGTTTTTGGGGAATCGAGAGAAATTGGATAAGCTCTGACATGGTTTGTTTGTAAATTTGCAGCTTCGGTAGATCGTTAATTCCGTGTGGGGAGACTGTTAGGTTTCTAGTACCGGGAAAAAAACAAAAACAGTGAAAATATGAAATTGAAATTTAGAGGAAGGTCAAATGAGTACATCAATTTTGAATGAGAATAAAGGAATTAACATATTTCTATCATGTGTCACTTTTATTTTCTCTCCTTCACACTTTATTCTCTCTCCTCTACATTTTTAAAAATTAAATATCTCACAAACGGTAAGTCAAAAAATCATGAAAATTGCACCATAAAATTCAGCGTTTTCTCCTCTTCGATTTGCCGTCCCTAAAGGCATACTTTTGACAACTTTTTTTTTCTCATTTTTTGGTGGGTTTCACAAATTAGTAACACATGTGTTAGTGATTAGTTGTACATTTAATTTGTGGTTAGGGTTAGGTTTTAGGGTTTAGTAGGGTTTATGGTTTATGGTTTAGGGTTTATAAGGGTTTAGGGTTTAGAAGGGGTTCAAGGTTTAAGGTTTAGAAAGATTTAGGGTTTAGCGTTTTGTAAAGCGTTTAGGGTTTAGGGTTTGTGGTTTAGGGGTTAGGGTTTAGGGTTTAGGGTTTGAGGTTTGGATAAACCCCAGAAACCCCAAACCTCAAACCTTAAACCCTAACCCCTAAACCACAAACCCTAAACCCTAAACGCAACACTTTAACACATGTGTTAGTAATTTGTAACCCACCAAAAAAATGAAAAAAAAGAAAAACTTTTCGAAAGTATGTCTTGAGGGACGGCAAATCGAAGAGGAGAAAACGACGAATTTAATGGTGCAATTTTCATAATTTTTCAATTTGTCGTTTGTGAGATAATTGATGTTGGGGGTAAATGGGTTTTGTACATGTGTAACATTCTATTTGTACACATGGCTTGATATCATTGGTTCCCTCATTCTCACACAAATTCTTATTCTCATTTGAACCCTACCCTTGAAATTTATTATCGTCATTTATATCTTTTTTTTTCTGGTTAGAGTCGGAAAGGTTAAACTTATTTTCTCCGTGAGTATATAAAACCTGAGGACTTTGAAAAAATAAGGGTGCGTTTAGTTGAAGAAAAACGAGTCACTTTTCTAGAAAAATTTTCCAAGAAAATTAGAAAATTAGAAAACGCGTTCAAAAAGGGTATTTTCCAGAAAAGTTTTCCTAGAAAATGGAAAAGTGGTTTTTCCATATTAGAACTAGGAGGAGGAAAACCATAATTCCAAGTTTTCCACAATTTTCCTTTATATAACTTCCTCCTCTTTTCTAAAATTTTCCAAAACCTTCTCTTAATATCATTTTTCCAAAATGGAAAATACATCAACACGTTTTCTAAATTTTCAACACTTTTCTAGAAAACGAAATCTCTTTTCATTTCTTAGAAAATTGGAGATGAAAAATTGTGAAAATTTTTCCACAACTAAACGCACCCTAAGCTACTCAAAATAGCTTCTAAAAATAAACTTCGAACTTATGAAATGAGACATTACATTAATATCCCTTATATCATTATATATATATTTTTTTTGTCATTTTATGTTAATTTACATATGTAATCTCCAGTTAGTTTTACCAAATACTTATAAAAAATAAAGTTCAACTTCTATCTTATCTAGCTTAAAATATAAGCTTCGACTATAAACTTTCAGTTCCAACTATCAGCTAGTTTTACCAAACACACTTGAAATATGACATTGATATTTATAGAGTGATGAGAAGTTTGCAACAACCTTTTTATTTATTTATTTATTTATTTATTATTATTATTATTAATATTATTATTATTATTATTATTATTATTATTATTATTATTATTATTATTATTATTATTATTAATTATTCGTATTCTTAATATCTTATGTATACAAGTTACTTTAACTTTTGATATTAAATATTCATTTTGTCCCAATTAAACTATTCATTTTAACTATATATTTTTCACTAACTTTATCTTTTGCAAATCAAATATCACACTTACACATTAAAATCTTTTTATATTTGTCAAATACAAAAGTAGGCATTCATAATGAACCAATCAGCATGAATACTTTAAGTGAAACGGGGTATATGCTTTTTGCTATAAAAAGAAAGTATAACATTGCATAAGTTTTTGAACTTACATGTGGTTTGTTTGCAATTTCATGTTTTTCTATTACTATTAATTTAGTCAACACGTATGAAAGTGCCAAATATTTCTAACGAAATTTAAAACATCTCAATTTTAATTAGAGTTTCAGCTTCCGATCTTCAAGTGTGTACTTTTAACCTTTTTTATTACTGATTAATCAATCTTACATTATTTTAATCAGGAGGTGATAGATATAATATTAATATTGTTTTATATAACACACAATACAACCATTAAAGCCTACAATACATATATACAATAACATAAGTTTGATGTTTGAATCAATTTATTTGGTATATGTGCCCAATTCGTCTTGTTATTCATTATTTCATCACAATATTCGCGGTATAATGGTGATTATAATTATCATATTTCAATATAAACTGTAGTAGAGATATATAAACTATATACTTTCATTTTCGTGTTTATTAAAAAGCTAGAAACAATCAATACATTGTTTGAAGAATTTTAAATATAATACACATATAACATTATAAAAATTAATATTAATGTTTTCGAGAGCGTGCTATGGATCGCACGACGTAAGTATTTATAATACTCCGTATAAGACAAGATATAAGATTTGAGAGTGTGGTCAAGGGATTAGGTAGAAGCAAAAGACATGTTTACATTGGCAACTATCCCAATCAAACCAATTTAGATTTAGTTTAAAACTCCGACTGTTGTACAAGGAAAGTATATATGCATCATAGTTTACAACTACGATTTTGAAATGCTCAACATCTTAGCGTTGTAAAAAACCGAATTTACCGATATGCTCAAAGTGCGGTAATATATTTACGAACCTAAGACAATTGTATTGCGTGTTTTTAATAAGGATAAGAATCTTATACGTAGTAGTACTTTTAGTCCTTTTTTATTGTGAAATAATAATAATAATAAATAATAATACTAATAATAATAATAAAAATCTTATTATTCTTAAAAAGAAATAAAGTAACATCCAAGTTGACTCATAGTACGCGTGGAGCTGGGATATGGAGACAGCAAACCTCATTAACATTACCGCTTCTACCCTCTCTCTTTAGATTTGATCGTCCCCAAAAACGTTTGAGATTCGAAACAATTTTCATTTTGTTTGATATTTTTTGGATGCTTACAAAGGGATTCACATGCATATCCGAGGAAATTCAGGTTTTTTGATTTGATATGTTTGATTTAGTTTATTTGTTACATTAATTTAACGTTGATTGATGTATTTTATGGATTGTTTTAATGTGGTAAGTAGTAGTAGTAGTAGTAGTAGTAGTAGTGAATAGTGATGTGAAGGCGTGAAGCCAAGGGTGAACCGATTGATGTTTTTAGAACTAAGGACTTGTCATTTTGGTAGAGTTAGGCTTTAGGTAATTTTGATTTGAGGTGTTCAAATGCCCTTTTGGATGAACAATTTGGACTTTTACATTGTTGTAATCCTTAGTTGTAAGCTTGTAGCTTCTTCTTTATTTGTTTAAAAATACAATAAATAAGTTTAGCTCCATTTTGCCATGGTTGCACAATCATTTCATTCTTTTGCCTCCAGTTTTATTACTCTTTGGAAATTGGAACCGGTCATTCATCTGATCAATTGTGTCATGGTAGTATTTGATAAGTTGCCTGGGATTCTAGCGGTAATGAAGTGCGATCCATACATGAGTGTATTTCACCTACTTTGCTCGAAGATATCGCCATTGAGATTTACCTCCCTCGTGTTCATGTAGGACCTCAGACCAACTTTCTAAGTCTTCAATATGTGACATTCCAAAATTGGTTATTAAGGGGAGTGGTGTATAGAAATCTCTTTGGATAGCTAAATTTCGACATAAAAAGCCAATACACATTTATATTAGAGGGTTTATAAATTAGAAATGGACTAGTCCTCATTCCTCAAGCATGTCAATCTAACCAATCCTACTCTTCATTAGGCCTTAATTAGTCCTAACTAGTCCAAAACTAGGATCTGGTTCTGTTGATTATATATAATCATTTCCAATTTTCATATATTAAGTGTTCAATATTAATCCATATGACCATATTAGAATTTATTTATTGTGATTGGCCCATAGATTGCGTTAGCAAGTAAAACTTATAGCCAGGGACAATATCTTTAGAGTTGCTCTGCTAGTTATTTACTTGGAGACAATGATTGATCGTCACACATGTAAGGCTAGCAATTTTTGTGTAGGTGTATTCTAATGATGTGCTCGAGTGTTTAGCATGCATAAAAACCATCTAATTACTGAAGTTTTCGAACAACTCCGTCCGAAGGCATATATATGTTGTTTCTTATATTATATGGCTATATGCCCCATAGGCCCACCTACAAAAAGGGTCACGCCTACAACAGTCCCAAACTCCAAATCTGTCTTGATTCTGTGTGATCCCACCAGGTTAGAACATATATTCCTTTTGTAGATGCCCACCTTGTCTATTTAACAACTACCAATCCCCCAAGGGTTGTCACGTCAGTAATCATGTGCGGTACAGCCCGGTCCGAGCATATGCAGCCATGGAGTTGGGGCTCGTGAGTTTCGCCAACCAAAGTCGAGTCCCGTAGTTACCGCAAAACAACTATCCATATCCTTTCTTTTGCGAATTGGGCATGTTCTGTCTACCTTCCTACACATAATATATTGTAATAATTTGTCTCCGAAACAAGGATACCTATCAAAGATGATCATGTGATTCTAGTGGCGTGTGGCCATGTTCGATAATATGTCCATTTTCCTTTATCTGTAGTACTTGGAAGAAGTGCACGAGTATATAAGAGTGATCATATGTTAACTACTATTAGGCTTTGTAAAAAAATGACAATTCTAGTAACGCTTTATACGCAAGTCCCCTAATAGTGGTATTGCTACAAACATGTTATTACGCAGATATTACAAGAGATACTATGTACATGGAAAAGTCATCACAGTTCAAGGAGATATTTTACAAACCTACAAGATTTTCAGTTTATATGGAAATCTGTGGAGGTCAGACTGTGAGATGAACAGAAAGCCAAATAAAAGATAAGCCTAGAAAGAGGGATGGTTGACTGCTAACACCAATTACATAACTACATAAGATATGATGTTTAGTAAGCAACCAACTTTTTCCTTCTTAGTATTAAGGAAGCCATATATTGGTGTAACGCTCTTATCACAAAGGAACATGTTAACATTCAATACTTTTATTTGTATAACAAACAAGCATCACCAGGTTACGTGAATGTCCATGGTCGGAATTTGTGGCTGTACAGCATCACCAGAGTCATTGTTGATCCCATTCGCCATCTGTGGTCACTCAAACAAGATATCCATTGAAAACTGTTGTTTATGAACTTGATTATGTACATGTAAAGTTAGTGTTTGGCCTAATAATAAATCCTTGTATTTAGGCTTACCTCCTCCATCATTAATTGTCTCTCTTTCTTCAGTTCTGTTTCCTGATCACAGATGCAAGTAAACCATTATGGTTTATACAAAAGTTCAAAGAATGGGAAGACAAAAGGTATTATGTGTGGGCAGAAAAAAGATTGTGTTGATAGCATCCAGAACAATCCAAAATTGGTTTACCTTTAAAACAGTTGAATCTGGTAATATAGAATCTGGGTTTCCAACTCTATGGGCCAAAGGACCAAGCGTTTTAAGGTCTACTATATAGCAACTACATAAATTTTCCCAGGTTGAATTGGCAATAACATTGTTTCATTGGTTAGAGTAGTTCATATAGGTTTAGTTTATTAATTCCTTTATTAAGTCTTTACAAGTATGGTCAGGGGGATTAATAAATTATCCCCATCATCATATTCAAAGAGAATTGAATGGGTGAGCTTCATTAGGAGAGTTGGTTTACCTCTCGAATGCAAAATTTTATGTATGAGAATTAGCCTCTCGAATGTAAGCTGTATTTTACTATTTTTTGTTTGTCATCATTGTTTGCTATTTATCTAGTTTAGTATTCAGTTTCTGCATATGCCTAGCTCGGTCCTAACACACGAGCAGAGTAACATATATGCTTTAGGTAGAGGAAGATACACATAAGAGTTTGTAACCAAGCCTTATAAAAAACACTAAGCAACTCATGTCCACGAGAAATGCCCTGAAAGACGATGGAATAAAAATTTGAAGTGATGAGGCATAGTGGTTCACTGGTTCCCTTCACACAACGTTTAGATATTACTGTTTGTAATAAGCGAGTTACCAGTTACAGTCCATTCCTGTAGGTGCCAATTTTGACCCACTTACAGAATGGGTTCATTTAGGTAGTGTTCCAACTTGAATGGGTCATATGGGTCGAACAACTCAAAAGTCTTCCAAAACAATATTTAATGCATATAACATCTTAAGTGGTTTTTATTCAAAGATTTAGAGAATTAATATTAATATAGTTTTTGTAATCATAATTATTGCATTAACTGGTCTAGAATAATTATGAAATGGCAAAAAATAATATAATTTGCAGGTCGATTTCCCTCCATACACAAATGGACCAGTTTCGATCATAGCTCAATTTTACCTGTTACCCAATTTACCTATCTTGCCACCTATACCCATTATGAAGGGCACTTGCGGCCTACAAAGAACATACATAGTTCACCTTTGAAGATTTGCTCCAGTAATAAACCATCTCGATAGAAATTATGGAGTATAAACATACCTTGTCTTGCAGGGCCTTAACAACTCCCATCTTTAGCTGTGTCTGCACAAAACTATGTATGAGTCAACTTGCTCAGACATAAGCAAGTATGTGTAACATGTTTTCTAAATAAAATCATCCTAGTTTCAGGTGTTGTCATTAGTCTCTGAGATGCAATGTATGATAGGAATAGGTTCTCTTCTTTCTTTTCATTGATATATTAGTGCAGAATTTAGTCAATGTGATATCGCATGCAACCAAAGTTTTCTATTAGTGAACTAACCTTCCTGATTCTGACTTGTTGGAGAAAGCTACCCAAATGCTGCTCCAGCTGCTCAAGACCGATTATATCTAGCAATTTAATTTTGTTCTCTTCGAGGTGTCTGCATGGTGTCAAAAACCATTAAAGTGAGACTATCATTCCATAGTGAAGTATGTGATGTTGGAATCATGGGGTGTGTAGTATGATTACCGTTCGATCATCTGTACCAGCTCATCAGTGACACATACTTCCCTGCATTCTGTAGCAAGCTTCTGCAAGAAGCCCAACAGAGATGCAAGATAAGACTCTGTGCTTAAACTTGTCATGTCATAGTAATAATGGGGTAACCTATAATGTCTAACCAGAAACATACATGTATGCAGTATAGATATTGGTCGTTGAGCTATATTTACATACCTCATACACATGTATGCGGGTTAATTCCTCCATCTTCTTGAAGCTTTCGTAACGATTGAGAATGTTAGTCATGCTGTTTAAAAGTTTTTAAAAAAATGAGGATTAGATAATAGCTTGACTGCATGACCGTAAAAAGTAAGTGGAATTCACATACTATTGCGCAGATGCTGTGTAAAAGGTATCAAGACATCAATAGAGAACATGAAAAACTAGTACAAGTGCTTGCTACAGTAATAGTCTTGGTTACATAGATATAGAATTGACATTTGACAGGCTAGATCTTGATATCTGATATTCTCAGCTAACTAGCTTGGTTTGCTTACTGCACTGCACTGCTCTGCTCTGCTCACGCAATTACATCTATCAAATTTGGGGACAAAGCGAGGGAGAAGGGACTACTTTGTAAAATGGTAAACATTGCGAAGATCAGCATTTTTCTAGAAACCTACTTGTACGCTTGAGTAGTGAGGAGACACGTTCTCTAGATGTAAGTTTCTAGACATTGGCAAATGGCAAAGGGTAAGGGCACACAAATGTGATTTCTAGACATTGGCAAATGGCAAAGGGTAAGGGCACACAAATGTGAGTACAATAAGCATTTGGAAGTTATTACTCCTTAAGAATATGCAATCTTAGGAAGTGCGATGGTCATGAAAAACCGAGTACTATATCTCCATGGAACATATTGCATGGAAAAGGCATGGTATATATTAGGCCATGTTGAATGGCTAATTCTTGTGAATCCTATTGGAAGCATTTTACAAGATTAATATTAGTCTAACAACAAAGACCAAATCACCATGCCCCACATTAGGCTGATGTAAAATGCTTCAAATGCATGCATACCTTGTATTTTCAGATAAATGTAGCAAAAAGCGTCAAACCCACTAGCATCTCATATGGATGTTACGTATAATTCACTGAGTAAGGTGCAAGTTAATAGCATATCATCTAAGATCAACTAATTGAACTTATATACGAAAATTTCTACCGAAGAAACTTATGTGCATAGCATAAAAGTGGGTTGATTTCATGCCTTAATGGCTTTTACAGGGAAGTAGCAAGCTGAAAAAGGGGCAAGGGTGTGTACATTTAAGGAAAGCACAATAGAGGTGGTATTTTTTTGGTGTGATCTAGTCTAACGAGCTAAGCCTTTAGGAAAAACCTAACAACCTGTTACAAAGATGGTCAAGATTGTTTAAGATGTGTTATGGGTGATTGGGAGGGAATACAATGAGTGCCAACATTTATTGTTTTTAAAATTGGCATGAGGCTGCATTTAGAGGGTTGGGTTGGCTTGACCCGTAGATATATCTTCTAGTCTTGTACTACATAAGGCAATTACAAATAGAGGGCTGGGTTGACCTCTAGATATTTTTTCTCTCTTCACAATTTCATATATTTCATAAAATGTTTTTGAGTGAGGTCTAAATGCCAATAAGAAAACTATGGTATAATACCATTTGGAGGTATTCATTTAGGCGAATTCATCATGTATTAACCCAATCAGCTTGTTTCACTATGGACTTCTCATTCAAACTTTTACTAATGGATCATCCGTAGAATCTAAATCGTGTCTTGGTCCTTTGAAGTATTAAGTAATCAACAAAGAGTCTTGTGGTCGTTTAGTATTATAGGTATCAAGTAATCAACAAGAAGTCTTGTGCAACGAGTACCCATCAGGAGTTTTTCCTTCCTTATTGATGATCTACCTTGATCACAGTGCTAGGGTTACAAGAGATGTTCCTATGTAAACTAGATAACCCATCCCCTACAATTGATGAATATCAAAGCTTAGTCAAGTGATACACTCTACGAAACGCATCACAAATTTTAGAACACTACATTGACTTGGCTAAAACTTGGGCCGGAATTCATGAATTATGATAATTGGGTAGTAACCAGCCTTCGATTTCCACTCATTGAGCTAATTTTCATATTGTGCCCACTTTCAAAAATTGAACACAATCTTTCTGCCCCCAAGCCTAATGGTTTTGGAGGTATTCAATATCTGCTTTAATTCCATACTAATTTAGCAATACTACATTAACCTCGGAGGCCAAACTTTAATGGCAAGAGCAAGAAACAAATGATAAACTAAGCACTAGCTAGAATAAGATAAAATGGTCACGATCATTACTTGATAAGCAATTCATGATGATTGTTACTCGACTAGAAATAGCAACCACCACTAGGATATGTTCACATAGTTGAAGATTTTCTAATGACATGACTTAGCTCTAAAGTCCAACCTTTTCATGCAAAAGTATAAAGTTCTTTGTTACAGAATTAAAAACTAGGTATTAGTTTGGGGCGGCCTAAAGTAACTAAGTAAATATAAAAGACTATGTTCAAGCACTTGATAAAATCTGGGAGAAAGGAACAATTAAAGTTAATGGTATATTCAAAAGTAGTTGCCACACGATTAAACCTAAGAATGACTAGTAGGTGCAATAACTTGGTTATTCTTTTTTCTTTCAATGCAAATATTGATTTTAATTTCTGAGAACGAATGATGATACCAGCTAAACAATTAGGGTCAAGTATTAAGGGTTTCTTTTAAACATATAATATCACCTAGTCCAACTAGCACAAAACAACTAGAAGTATGATGGATGAAGCTTAAGTTTCTAATAGTTTTTAAACAAAAGAAAAGAGGAAGCCAATACAATTTCCAGTGAAGCACATCGTACTCTAAAATGAACATTAAGTTATGATGGTTACAAATGTTAGAGCAGATGAAGGACATGTAGTTTTGTGATCATAATGTAGTACCAAACTTGGGTCCCTACATCCCCTATTTTGTGCTTACAGCCAATAATTGCCTCTTTAGATGGAGTAAGGTCAAGCCCGCAACAATGTTTATCGTTTTGTTCAAACACTAATTAAGGATGTAGGATTAACTTTGTATACTACTATGGGGAAATGATCCATAATGCTAACATCAAGTTAGTGTAATTGGGGGTATTTATGTGCATATACGAAAGTTAGTGCTTAAACTTCAGGTAGTTTTCATTGCTTTTGCGTCTCTCAGTTATCTATTCAACATTTGCCACTGAATGCTAGTTCATTTACTCCTCCCATTCTAAACTTATATACGCATACAGATAAAAAGTGCGCAGTTCAAAACATACAATTCATAGATCAAGTTATTTTTAGTCAGTTACGATGTTAACAAATAAATAAATAAAGTTTAACACTTTTTTTTCTCTCACAAAACACATAATAGACCTTCATGTTAAAAAATAATTTGAGAGGATTCAAATTCTTAAATTATTAAATGCTTACATTAGATTTAACATTATTATCTTTGATAATTTTTTTTGAACGGCCAAATTTAATTCCCCCCATACACCACTGCCTGGGCTCGAACCCAGGACCTCCAGGGAGACAAGCCTCCCACCTCACTCTTACCACTTGGGTAAGAGATCATTGGCAATTATTATCTTTGATAATATTGATATGAACGGTGATGTTATTCAAATAGTCTCTTTGACGGACATCCTTACTGCTTACTTAGTTTGTCAACCCAACACTACTTCAAGAAAATTATTAAGCAACAAAGGGTTATATTTTTTCTCATTCTAAGGATCTTCCTTTTGGCCGGATTTTAAGGGAGGGAACAAGCTCATTTAAGGGATTGTTTGAGGTTGAAATATGATCCTTAAGTAGGAACACAAGCCACATGAAAACATGTGACTCTAGTTGCCCAAGTTTGCTTTCTTTCTAACATAGACCAAGATATCCAAAAGCCTTCGAGGAAAAAAGGAGTCGAGATATTAGGGAATATAGAAATGAGGTCCCAAGAGGCAATGGGAGTTTGAAGTAGGTGTTTATAAATGATCTACAAACATTGAGACGTAGAAGATTGCAACCTCTACCAAGATTACGAAATGCAAAACTTATACCTCGTTCCTCATCCTCATTTACCTAACATGCTAGTCTTTGAAGAGAAATGATTAGACATGACAAGTGATACTTTAAGATTAGCAAGCTAAGTGAAATATGAGAAACTTGAACCTACGAGATTTGTTTTTGAGAAGTCTTTGAAAGTGACGTACTTGAAAACTTAGTTGTCTACAACATAGATTTAAATCTTTCTTTGCAATTTATTATTTGAATTTTGCAATCCTTAGCTTAGCTTTTCAACAATCTACTAGAAAACAATTTGTAGCCGGCACAATTAAAGTACAAATGTCCATAAACCGACACAAACAACTTAAAAAATATAATAAAGTGAACATCAAGTTAGTTGATGCGAATAGGTCTAGTTCACTGTACTTATTATGAGATACATTGCCTATACGTCGAATTATTTTGTAGACCACACTAACCTGAAATAACTAAATAAAAATCTTGTTCCTGAACTACTCACGAGTTACGAGTCTTCTCTTTGGTTGTTATCCAATCCTCACCAAAATCCTTGCAATTTAAACCAATATCTCGTCTACAATTCTCCCAAAGTCTTAAGTGACAACGAGCTTGTAACACCAAGACTACGTGTCTGGGTTTGGTGTATAAACGAGAGGACATCTAAATCAACGGTAATCTAAGAACCAGTGATACCTTAGAATAGGTAAAAGTATAGTAGCGACATGCAACCTTGACACGCACTAGTATTCATTTTTTGAGCATGAATTACTAGTTTTATGCATCGTATATTAAAGATTTAAAGTTGGCATTGTAGACGAAATGCGACTCTTTAACTTGGTTATTATCGTTAGCTACTAGCCTACTGTGCAGGAAACACTACATCCTTATCGAGGCTTCAATATATCCCTTCCAATTTTTTCTACTCGTATGGTACTTGCGTCACACTAATCTCTACATTTACTAATTTCGGCTTTATGAGCTCCTTTTAATTGCTTGCCCTTTAAGGTTTCCGTAAACACTTCCATGATGGGATCACTTACTTTGGATAATAGATGTATATTTTTTATATTTGAAGTTTGGCTACATCACATTCTTTGTTGTAGGCATACAAAAAAATTGATCCTAAAGATAATAGATGTATATTTTTGATATTTGAAGTTTGGCTACATCACATTCTTTGTTGTAGGCACACAAAAAAATTGATCCTAAACTATTACTAGAGAATCCATAATTCATGGTCTAACTTAGGTACATTATAATAGTCTAATAAGTTAATAAAGGGCTAAATATGCTTAGATGTATGCAACTTTGGACGAATCTTTATAATATGTATTCACCTTTAGTCACTTCTATCAATGTAATTAAGTCATAAAAAGGCACGATTAATGCAACGAATTGAATATAGCAGGTAATTTCAAAATTTTAGACGGTTACCATCTTCTCCAGCAATACAAGTATACAACGTTTCAGGCAATACTATTACTATTTTTCCCACTTAAAGATCGCCCCAACTTAAGATATAAACTTAAGATATCATTTCTTCTTCGGCGTATCCAAACAAAAATAGGTCCCAAACACACCCATGTTTATTACCGCAAACCACTTTTCTGTCACACATAATTTTTAATTCAATACCATTTTTCGAAAGAACGGCAACAACTTCATAATCGAACAACAAGGGAGAACTAAGAAGATTTGTGTTGTCTGACTTAAGGTTTTTTATTTTATTCATTGTTGGTATTTGTGTTATTTCTCGTGATTTGAAGTGTTTGGGTGTTGTCAGACAATCATAATTTTGGAAGTGAAATAAAATATGTTTGGCTGTCGCGGGAGAAAAGTTAGATTGCCGAAATCTCGTCAGAGAAGATGAATAGTAACTTTTCTTTATCGGTTAATGGTTTAGTAGGTCACCCACTCACCCTTAGATTAAACACGTATTTTGAAAGTTAAGTACATACTTTATAAGCAATTGAAGATGAATACATATAATATAGATCTGTCCAAATTTACATACATTTCAGCATACTTGGCCCTAAGTTAAAGTTAGAGGTGGCAATTTTAGACCCATTGGTTATTTATGGGTCAACTTGTTTTATATATATATGAGGGGATCGTTTGTTGGGTCTTCCCCCAATTTTTGAATGGGTCTAAATGAGTATTTAATATAACCTCCAATAGTATAACAATTAACCAACGTGTCTAGTAGGTAACTTTTTTTTCACCTTATATCATTTTTTTCATTTTTTTTCATTTTTCACTCAAATTAAAAAAGTTTGGTGGAAATCCGATGGGTCGACCCAACTCTAGACCCATTTGACCCGGACCCGTTTAGACCCATCCTCCTAAATGACCCATCTAGACCCGGATCCATTTAGACCCAAACCCATCTAAACCCGTGACCCGACCCGACCCGTTGATTTTGCCACTTATAGTTAAAGTAAACCAGTTACATACATTTAGTTTAACAATTAATTAATATTGGCTTCTAGCAATTTGTACATAATGAGGATGACATGGAAACCAATGTTATAAAGGAATTAGAAGAACATGGATCAAATGCATGAAACAAAAACGCGTTAGCAGCTCATAGACATCTACCTTGACAATTTGTTTTTTAGGGGTGTGGGGTCAAAATGATAAGAGATATTACAAGTTGGGTTTAAACTCTAGAATTCAATCAAGTATAGTTAAGAAAGGAGTTCAAAATTTTGTGCTTACCTTGTTTCAATTTATGGTTTCAGTTTGTTTTAGGTTCTCTTGCCAAATGATTCATCTTTTAGTACCCATGTTTAATTTTATCATTAATGTTGAATCAATTACCAAATATATGAATTTTGTGAAAATAAAACAAAATTTTAATATGTTACATTCTTATAAGGATGAAAACAATGATATTTCCATTATATGGGTTCCATTGAGACTACATAGAGGATATTCAAATTCTTTTTGAAGAAGTGATCAATTGACATCCTGTTTCTCAATTTGCGAGATACACTAAAACAACCTTGTTTAAAATCTCGAATTCATGGTGAATGTTCAACGACCATCCTTTTTTCAACATGAGGCGCTAAGTTACAAACATAAGTTTTGAAAGATTATAAAGGTAACAAAATCGCGCCTCAAAGCTAATGTAAGCATCTAACTTAGTCAAGTCTAAATAGACCCAATTTAACTTGATTTTTACCTGCCACATTTGCTTTGGTTATATTGAGGCATAGTCGTGCTATCTCATACTCATACTCGCTTTTGAATAAAATACCCTAGTTTTTGGTACGTCTAAGAACGGTAAGTTTAGGTCTAAAATAACAAGTTGTCAAGTAAGTAAATCATACTGTAATATCCATGGAGGTTCCATTATAAGATGGAGATGGCAGCTAATAAAAAGGCCACAAGCCCAACACAAGTACTTTGATAGACATGAATCACATGATATTGTTTTCCCTAAAAACGTGGAAAGTACACAATTTTATAGAAGCATATTGTCAATAAAATGCCTATTGAGTCAATATTGTTAATCATCGATGAGTATTGTTTGCTAAATTACTAACTATATCGCACTAACTACTTAATTTGCAATCGTGTGATGATCCTTGACTTTTGGAATGAAAAAAAAGTGCAATGAAATTTTGTTTTACAAGAAAATGATCATTCCTAAAATACTTGGAAGTTCAGTATGTTAGAAATGGCTGGATATAACATAAAAATCACAACTTGATGTTAATTTCCAGTTAAGCAAGCAAGTTTGATTGACAGGGACACAAAAACAAATAGAATTAAAGCAAACAAAAAAATGTTGCATGTTTGGCCACAATATTATATTTTAATATAATACAACTGTACAAGGAAGCTTGGCTCCTTTTATAGAATGGATCTGTTACTTGTATATATGTAGGTCGTATAAATACACTAATCAACAGTTGCACCATTATCCGTGACTTCATGTAATGAAGAAAATGGCTTGGATATAAGAAGGCACATAAAAAGAGGAAATACAAATAACGGCTTATTTGCATCCTTGCATGACAAATAGTGTAGTATAATTAATATATCAGTATGACACAGGCAAAGATATTCTTTGCATGATGGCCTACCAAGAAACTGCAAAATGACAAAAAATGTACACTACAAATTATAAACATTATGATGCACGTATGGTTAATAATTCAGTCAAAGCGGCGGTCAACGAAAAAGTCAACGCAGCAAATACATTTGGAGCATATTTTGCCGCCATAAATTTATGTGGTGGATTGGGCTGAAATTCGCATGGTAGCTCGGAAACGGCCCAACAATCAAGACTCATTACTTTTCCATGAGCCCTGTCAGTTTTGGGTTTTTTGGGGTGGTTTAGGGCCTGAAAATGGCATTTTACTGCTTTTCGGGCTTTGTTTTGGACTTTTTAATTATGTTTCGTTTGGGCTTTTGTTTTCTTTTGTTAGTAGAACTTCTCCTCTCTACAAGGACGTTTTTAGGGTTTATTTTTGGGCAGTTTTTAGCAGACTATGAATTTTGATTGATTAAGAGATCTTCTCGCTTTGAGAATTTCGGTTTGGTTCTTGTGTTTGTGTGGCTTTTGTTTAACGATCCTCATCATTTTGTATCAGAGCCTAAGGTGATCATGGCCACACGTGGTAGACCAAAGAAAGTCGTTGCGGAGCCAAGTGCAACAACTGCTCGTGATCCTCGTGATATAGAGACGATCGAAAGGCTGCAGCAGCGGATCCAAGAACTCGAGCTCCAGCAGGAGTCACCGGCAGATGAGATGGAAACTGAGTCCAACGCCTGGGACGATGGAGCAGAGCACGTCAATCCTTTTGGCGGAAGAAACCCTAGGTATCGTGATCATCGATATCGTGCTCGTCGTAACGATCAATCTGTAGATCGCAACAATCGTTATCGCTATGATCCTATTCGCAGTATGGGATTAAAGATTGAGATCCCTGAGTTTACAGGTAAAGTTCATTCGGATGAGTTTATTGATTGGTTGAGTACGGTTGAACGGGTGTTTGATGTACGTGATATTCCTGATAAACTGAAAGTGAAACTTGTGGCCATCAAACTTCAAAAAGATGTCTCGCTATGGTAGGGTCATGTTAAGAAGAGGAGACAACCATAAGGGAAATCGAAAATTGAGACTTGGGAAAAGATGAAGAAACTGTTGAGGGCTAAGTTTCTACCTGAAAATCATCGTCAAGAGGCTTTTCTTGACTATCATAATCTGTCCCAATGGAACATGACTGTGGAAGAGGTTATTAATGAGTTTGATAAGCTTCGTATGCGGTGTGATGTGGTTAAAGAAGAAGAGCAAATTATAGCACGGTTTTTGGGGGTCCTTAAGCCTGAAATTTCTGATGTCGTAAGTCTTCAACCTTATTGGACTTATACGGATGTTTGTCGTTTGGCGTTAAAGGTTGAAAAGCAAATAAAAGCTAAAGGGAAAAAGTACTTCGAGCCGTTTCATTTCCAATAAGAGAACCACCCCCACCACGGCTCCAAAGACCATTCCTTCAACAACCAATACCGGCAGCAATAAAGAGCGTGTTACAAGTGCACCTAGGTGTTATAAGTGCAGCGGGTTTGGTCATTATGCGCGAGACTGTCCAAATCAGAAAACGCCGACTTTCATCCAGGATGACGAAGACCCCACCTATGATACTGATGCAGAACCCGAGTTAGCCGAACCAGGTGATGAGTATGTGTATCCTGATCGTGGAGAGGCTTCGGTCATTCAACTAGCATTAAGTGTTGTTGTTTCAAAGTCTATTGATGACAATTCCTAGCTACGCAACATCTTTAGGACCAAGTGCACCTCCAAGGGCAAGATTTGTGATATGATTATCGACGGGGTAGTTATGAGAACGTAGTTTCTGCCTATATGGTTGAGAAACTGGGGCTGAAAACAGAAGACCATCCTGATTTGTACCGGTTGACTTGGTTAAAAAAAGGGGAATACTGTTAAGGTAAGCGATGTCTCAGTTTTCTATTGGTAAGAAGTATAAAGATGAAGTCTGGTGTGAGGTTATACCAATGGATGCGGCTCACATTCTATTAAGACGCCCTTAGCAATTTGATAGAAAGACCAAGCATGATGGATTCCATATACTTATAGTTTCAAGAAAGATGGTGTGGATATTACTCTTGTTCTTTTTTATTCTCGTCAAGCTCCGGAAGAGGGTTCAAATTTGTTGATAAAACGAGCTGATTTCGAGGGACTTGCGAAAAACAGTCCATATGTACTTACTCCTGTGGTTGTGGAATCGAATGAGGTTGTGAGTGCAGCTCTTATCCAGGTTCAACCTTTACTTACGGAGTTCATCGATGTGATTCCCGATGACATCCCTCTTGGTTTACCTGCTATGAGAGACATTCAGCATTGTAAAGACTTCATACCCGGTTCGTCTATTCCAAACAGGCCTGCTTATCGGATGAATCCGAAAGAGTTTGAAGAGCTTCAGAGACAAGTTACAGAGTTATTGGAGAAGGGGTTGATACGGGAGAATATGAGTCCATGTGTCGTACCTGCTCTTTTGGTACCAAAACATGGTGGGATGTTTCGGATGTGTATTGACAGTCGAGCCATGAACAAAACAACAATCAAGTACCGTTTTCCTATTCCGCGTTCGAATGACCTCCTTGACCAATTACATGGTGCCACCATTTTTCCCAGATTGATTTAAGGAGCGGATATCATCAGATCCGGATGCGACCAGAAGATGAATGAAAGACGACTTTCAAAACACGAGATGGATTGTACGAGTGGTTATGCCATTTGGGCTATCCAACGCACCGAGCACCTTCATGCGCCTTATGAACCAGGTTTTCAAACCTTTTATTGGTCGTTTTACTGCCGTTTATTTTGATGATATCTTGGTCTTTAGTAGCAGTCTTGAGCAGCACATGTCCCATCTTCGAGAAATATTTACTGTTTTGCGTGAGCAAAAATTGTATGCTAATGGGAAGAAGTGTCACTTTCTTGTAACTGAAGTGACCTTTCTGGGTTATATTGTCACGGGTACCGAGATAAAAATGGATCCATCCAAGGTTGAGGCAATTACTAGTTGGCCTATGCCGACTACCATCCATGATATTCGGAGTTTCCATGTTTTAGCTTCTTTTTATCGCAGATTTATTCGGAACTTTAGTTCCATTATAGCACCTGTGACTGAGTGTATGAAAGGTGGACGTTTCACATGGACGGAAGAGGCTGCCAAAGCCTTTGATATTCTGAAAATTAAGGTAACCGAGGCTCCTGTTTTAGCCTTGCCTAACTTTGATGAGGTTTTCCAGGTTGAGTGTGATGCATCTAGCGTAGGTATTGGTGGTGTTTTGAGCCAAAATCAGCGACCTATCGCCTTCTTTAGCGAAAAATTATATGAGGCTAGGCGCAATTAAATGAGGCTTTAGCGAAAAATTAAATGAGGCTTGACGGCATTATCGGCTTCCTAACGAGTTTGTTCTTCTTTCTGATCATGAGGCGTTAAAGTATATTAACGGGCAACACAAGTTGAATTCGAGACATGCTAAAGGGGTGGAGTTTATTCAGTCCTTTTCTTTTATTATCAAGCATAAAGCGGGTTCTCAAAATCAGGTTGTCGATACGCTCGGTTGTCGTCATTCTTTAATTACAACCATACAGATTCGGGTGCAGGGCTTTGATTCGTTTCGAGACCTTTATCGTGATGACCCAGACTTTAATTTGTCTATGTAAACTTTGAACGAATTATATAATATCATTATACTACTTGGTTCTGAAAATGAAAGGTAGAAGCACACAGTGTAAGAAGCACGTTCATAGCTGTTAACGAGTCTAGCAATTAAATTAACTTGATAATATTCGACTTAATGTTGTGGTCAAACAAGAGTTATTACTCAATTAGTTTCGTGACCTGGATTAGATATCAATATTCACTACAAAAAAAAAATCATTTTACCACACTTTTTTCTCCACGCTTCTAGAAAGTGTGTAAATTTTTTTGCAAAAGATAAGATTTTTCACACCTATATATGTAGAAAAGAAAAGCTCACACTTATAAGTGTGAAGAAATTACAACTTGTCAATACTTAAAAGTGTCGAAAAAAATTTGTGACACATGATTTTCCCACGTGTGGATAAATTGGGTGTTACAAATTTTTTTTCACACTTTTAAGTGTTGGCAAGTTGTAATTTCTCCACACTTTTAAGTGTAAACTTTTTTTCCTCACACTTATCTATGTGAAGATTGTGGTGATTTCCACACTTAATCATGTAACAATTTTTTACACAATTATAAGTGTGAATAATCTAACATAATTTCACACATTTTTAGTGTGAAAAATAAAGTGGTGATAAGTGATACATTTGTTGTAGTGATTTTAGTCGACTCGTCTAAAACTCGATTAATCATTTTGAATAGAACGATCTAAAAGAGCGTTACAAGTAGCCTAGTTTATGAAAGGATGTTGTTATTAGGGATGTAACTTAGTTATTGGAACCAAAATCTCGAATATAAAGAAGCTATTCAAGCTCGATCTATGAAACCAGGTTTATGGTGTTTGAGCTCTTGTATAAACAAAAACAACTTGATCTTGCAAAAATTAGTCCAAATAGACGAACAATAACAATATATTCATACTCGAACACAATTGTTAACCGCGTCGATAAATTAAAATGAGTTGAGATAGTTTTTCTTAATGATATGCTTGCCTCAGCCCCAACGGCCCTAAGCACATCCAGTTTAGTTGCAGAAGACATATATAGATACGGGCTATGAATCTGCGAGGTTTAACTCGCGTCTTCATATCATATCATATGTATAAATAAAAGAATATGTAACAACAGTGATAGAACGTGCACTGATATTAATTATTAAGTCAACTAGCATAGTAATAAATCCGCAATAATTTTGTCCCAAAATCATAAAATCAAACAGCTACACAACAACATGATATACAGTATGTAGAAGAACAACAAGAATATATACTCCGTATCCATGAAATACTACATGAACAATTATAATGTGCAATTTAATAGCTATACTAGTACTGGTGGCCTATATGATTAATAAGGTTTGAACATCGTATATTCTCCGTCGAATACGTAACGGAAAATCATATCATATAGAGATCGAGAGATTGATTTTAAAAACGACGTTAAGTTGATTAACCAAACAACTGTACGGACGAACGATAACTGAATATGATTTCCGTTTCTCGAACAACAGAAATTGATCGCGTGTACCTTTCACCGGTGGAGAACTCGTAAAGCCTGCCACTGCCGGAGAAAACGAAAGCGGCGACGTCGACGTCGCACAGCACCGCCAGCTCATGAGATTTCTTCATCAATCCGTTCCGGCGTTTAGTAAAGGAGACTTGCCGGTTACTTTTATCTTCGATCCGCTTCAATTTCACCTTACCGCGCCCCATTCCGATGGTTGTTTACCGGCGAAAATGAGAGAAACAAAGAGTGTAGGGTTTGTGTAAGGATATTTCGATAGCATAGTGAGCGAGTATGTATAATAACCCGGTTTAATGGAAGGAAGCATGTGTTGACTGAGCGCCACGTGTGTCAGCTCACCGGTTGGGTTTAGGGGTTGGAATGAAAGGTGGAACAGTAGGTTTTTTACTGTAATTTTTTAAACATTGGGGGTCTGCTTGTTTAGGATATTTATTTTGGGAATTGGGGTTTGGCAAAATATCTTTTTCTTGATTGTGCCCGATTACGCATTTAACCCCGCTTTTCACACCCCTCATATTCGCGTGTCTCTTTTTAGATCAATTTTTTTATTACACCCCCTTTAACTCTATACAAATGTAATACGGAGTACATTTTATGTAAATTTTACTTCCCACAAGGCCACGAATCCACGATAGTCTGGGTACTAACATTAAAATTATAATTTGCAAAATATACTAATGATAATTGGTTCAAAAAAAATTAAGCATTAGGTGATAATTGGTTTTAAATTGTGTAGATGTATAAACCTTTAGACGATATGTGTATATAATTTATGAGGAAGTGGTATTTCTTTGCATCATCGTTTAAAAACTGATTAAATTAATCGATAAATGTATATATACTAGGTGCCTCGCCAGAAATAGAAAGACCCAAGGCCTAGTAGCCTTGTTAAATGATGATTCAACATATGTATTAAACTTTTCACATTTTATTGTTGTACGAGTCGAATTTTAAAAACTTCAATTGTGGGTATAATTTGTGAATATCGCCTATTGTATATAAATTTTCCTTTTGGGATAAGGTCAAAATTAAAAAGTTTCCTTTTTTAGCCTTACCTAAAAAAGAAAATTTACATATAATAGACGATATTTACAAGTTCAATACGTACAATAGAACAAATGTAAATATGTCTCGTACAATAGTATAAGTTGTAAAGTTTAATATATAACGAAACACTAACCCCATTCAACATAGACTAGCAGTATACCCACGCTATGCAGCGAAAGTTTTTTTATTCAAGATGATGTCAAGTTGGTGTCGATAATAGAAGTGTATGACATCGGAATTGCATAAAAAGGATTGAAAACCTTGAAAAGATTTTCATATGTATGATGATTATATAAAGAAGAAAAGTTCTAAACATTTTGTTTACAAACCAATATGGATTACCTCATTTCATTTGGTTTTGAATAAGAGAGTACATTAGGTTGTCCCACATAGATAATTAAAGCAAACCATTCAAAGTTATTCCTTTTATTTAAAGTGGTTGTTGAAATTTAAGATTAAGAAGTGAAATAGAGATGTTTTATATGTAGTTAAAGATAAAGATAAAGATAAAGATACTACATCTTAAAATTAAATTAGTTTTGGAGCAACTTTGATGTAACATATTGCGGTACAATAGAGTTGTAATTCGCTAGTTATTATATATGGTTGCCAAAAAATGGTATGAAAAAAAAAAAAAACAATTGGACTACTACGTTATTGGTCACCTATGAGTATTTAGCCACGGGCGAACCCACATTATAGGCAGCGGTGTTCCGTGACACCAGTTAATTAAGCCGACTTAACATCAAATTAGTTGCAATTATAGTGGCTCTTTACGAGTGATTTCACTCATAATTAAAGCGGTGCACCTCACTATTTTAATAAACTTAATAAACTGCCAAGTGAAATGAAATTCAAATTTTTTGAGACACCCGTAACTAATTATATCTGAGTCCGCCACTGAATTTTAGCCTTACAAGGTGGTGATTGGTGGTCTGATACACACGGGATTCCACTTGCCTCATGCTTCTCCGGTCATTTGATTCCTGAGTGAGGATGCAACATAAATTAAAGCTATGACACAAGTAGCCGGTAAAATCAAATTGAAACTCGTACAATTTACATAAAGTTTTTGCACAATTTTCTTATCATCTCTATAAAGCTACTCATCATAATCAATTGGCAATAGGTGAACGATTAAGTGAATTTCTTAAACAATCAATCCATCACGAGAAAGCTCGTAGCCTAGTATGCTAATATCACATTTTGTCAAGTTCTATTGTCACAATTTGACTTGGGGATTATTATATCGGATTAGATTAAATTTTACACCATTTTAGGATTACGTTATGAATTTTCAAAATAAATGCTACTTGTTGTGTATATCTAAAAATGACCTCAAATCACTTTTTGAATGTCGTGGCATTCATTAAGCTTCACGAAAATCTAGTCAGCTGTGCATCATGTCATATACATGCAATTTTAAATGTAAGAGATTATTATACCATCGATGTATGCACTAAATATACTATTTTGCACTAAAATACGGTAAAAATGCAAAAGTCAATGTCAAAATGTACTATATTTGTAACACTAAACTTAACACTAAATAATATTTACATTGTAATAATACTAATATAATGATTAACACATAGTTCTATACAATGTATTTTTTTATTTTTTTATTTATTTTTATAAATTAGCCTTTAATATGTTTGTTATTGTGAGTAAGGTTCAAATGAGTATACCAACTTTGAGTGAGAATGAGAGAATCAATAAATTTATGTCATGTATCACTTTATTCTCTCTCCTCCACATTTTTAAAAATTAAATATCCTACAAACGATAAGTCGAAAAATCAGGAAAATTGCACCATAAAATTCAGCGTTTTCTCCTCTTCGATTTGCCGTCTCTCAAGGCATACTTTTGACAACTTTTTTTTTCTTCCATTTTTTTGGTGGGTTTTACAAATTAGTAACACATGTGTTAGTAATTGGTTGTACATTTAATTTGTGGCTAAGGTTAGGGTTTAGGATTAGGGTTTAGTAGGGTTTAAGGTTTAGGGTTTAGTAGGGTTTAGGGTCTAGTAGGGTTTAAGGTTTAGGGTTTAGTATGATTTAGGGTTTAGAGTTTTGTAAAGCGTTTAGGGTTTAGGGTTTGGGGTATAGAGTAACAAAAATATAGGTCAGTGATAAATACAACAAGTTTTTTGATGGATACAACAACTTTATGCATATATAAACTGTACAGTACAACACTGCTATGCATATCATTTGGTGTATACATCAAAAAGTTTGTTGTATCTATCAATACCCAAAAATATATATAGTCACGTACACTTCATAACTATTAACACTTTTACTTGCTCTTTTTTCTTGTTTCAAAGTTTAATACGGAGTACTAAATATCTCGCTAACTAAAGGTAAGGAATTGAAACAAGATAAATTACAACTACAAAGTAAAAACCACATTAGTTATATATTAGAGTAAGCAAACTATAGATTGCAAATTCATTCGTACCAACTTAGCGCCCAGTACTATGCATTTTGTTTGCAGTAGTCACACTACCAAAACCATGTAATCGTACCACCCTCACAACGGAAGGAATGTTTTAAGACTAAAAGCAATTCCATTGCGATTACGACAACTCCAAGATGTTTGCACGAACTCATCAAAACAACTTTTGCAGTTATCTACTTAGACTATACCCAATGATTACTGAAATTGACTCAAATTGACTGAAACCGACTGGCCACATAAGCACCATGTCAGTTTTTTCAAAAATTGACTCTGCCATCAATGATACCGTCACTTTAATTTTTGAGTCTTACATTTACCAATTTACATTTATTTATGTACACACACGAATAAAGAAAAGCAAAAAAAAGTGACGAACGTTGGTTTTTCGACTTGAAAAACTGAAGGACCTAACTGACGGGCCGGTGCCATCGGTGTCGGTTCCGAACCGACTAACACCATTGAGAGCCCTCTTACTTGTTTTCCAAGTAATTAAGAGCCTAATTCATATTTACCAAAGGTGATGGAATTCAATTCAACGTCCAACCATTCCTGTAAAGATTCCAAAATCAATTGCAACTTCATGGGGGTGGACGGGTGGTTGGTTGGTTATGTCCTTTTGTGTCCTTTGTACTTTGTTCCTTCTCAAGTTTATAATTTGTGGCCCAAAATGAAGACACATATATGAATTTTTAATTTTTAATTTTAATGTTTTAGTGATTATTTATGGTACGTATGGTAGACGTTTAATTGAAATGTGATTATTTAGTCATTAAGTTTTTTTTTATTTTTTGTTTTTTTTGAAGCGCTCTTTATGTTATGCCACATCTTGATGCGCCATATTTCTGAATGGAGTAATGATATATGAACCTACTAAAAATAGACCTAATCTTTTTATTGGTTAACACAGTTTCTCCCTCCTAATATTATTGATTGAATATGACACATGTCTCTCTCATATTTTTAGATTTACATTAGGTCTTCCTAATTAGGTCTGTGAATCATTTTCCATCTGGATAAAGGCATTCACATTATATCGCAATTTTTTATATTTAATAAGGATCATAGGAAAAGGTCTCAAATGAATGGAATGAGGGGCAAATCGAATTTACTGCATTTTATGAATAAATTTGTAGATGTAAAATGCAGTGTTGATAAAATGCAGTCAAATTTTATAGGTGTAAAATGCAGTATTATTAAAATGCAGTGTTTTGTTGGTAAAATGCAATGAATCTGAGTGACAATTTTATCCTAAATGCAGTGAATTAGGCCTACCCCTCATTTGAGGTCTTCCCCTCATAACCTTACCCTATTTTTATTATAAACAAAATTGTGTACAGTTTATATAGCTAACTAACATGATAATAAACTGATAGTAATAACCAATTAGGGCTCTTAGTGGGTGTTTGGGGAGCTTATTTTCAAAGCTTATTAGCTTATTTGCTTATTCTAACACAATAAGCTCAAGTTTTAGTGTTTGGGAGAACTTATATACTAAGCTTATTTGCTTATTTAGTAGGGGATTTCAAAGGCTCAAAATAAGCTCCAAAAAGTTAGCTTATTTGCTTATAAGCAATAAGCTTTCAAAATAAGCTCCCCCAAACACCCCCTTAGTCTAGCGGTCTGGGAGGGACCCTTCAATTTAGAGATTGGAGGTTCAAGCCTCATTTGAGATAGCGATTTGTAAATATTCGTGGTAATTGTACATAATCGTGTGTTAGATTGTAGATTTGTCATTAAAAAAAGCTTATAGTAATAATTTATGTGAAACTTTGCAAGAAAATGGTCATGCTTCCTAAAATGGGTCGACACTCTTCCTTAGCGGGCTGCTGGATCAGTCTGGAGCGTATTCTCAACATTGCCCACCAAATATTGTCTTTGGGGCGGGACGTGTGAACCGGTCAACGTTGCCGGTTATCAACGTTTTACAAGAATAATTTATGTGAAACTTCATAAGCACCTCTACCTAAGTTTCGTATGTACGCATATTTTGAAAATGGGTCATTGATTAGCTTAAGTTATTATTGCTAGTTTCTAAAGAGTAAAGACTATAATTACTTTACATGTGCTCTCAATTTCCATTTGAGATAAAGTAAGTAGTGCTTTTTAGTTATTACAGTAACTACCTTCTATTATTTTGAAAATGAAATAATTGAAGAAATATTAAAAACTAATTAAGGAGCTTACATTATTGTAGATTTGTAGTTAGTTACTACGTATTATGTAGTGCAATAATAATAATAATAATAATGTTTATGATATAACTTATTTCCCTTTTTAGGTATCTCTAAGGCATAGTTGTTAAACTCTTACGATTCACGAGTCGACTCTTACGAGTCGACTCAGAAATTCAAAAAACGAGGCGACTCGGACCCCGACTCGTAAATGTCTTTGACTCTTACGAGTCATTTATTGACTCTTCCGAGTCGTGGGCGACTCTTACGAGTCTTGGGCGACTCTTACGAGTCAGAAACCGGACACACAAAATATAAAATGACAAAATATGATAGGAATGACTAATAATCCATTATAAATTAAACATTTGTGTTATTTAATGACTTTCATCATGTTTTACTTCAATTAAGGATAGAAATCTAAATAATAATATACATATAGATATAAATATATGTATTTATTGTAGAATTATGACTCTTACGAGTCGAGCCGAGTCACGAGTCACGAGTTAAAAATCAATACTCCGATTCACGAGTCGAGTCACGAATTAACAACTATGCTCTAAGGCTATACCAATATTTTAGGCTCCTTTCATGTTAATATCAATACTACGTACAAGTGTACAACTATACAAGCCATGCTTACTCACGTACGCATTAAGTTCATCTTACCCATAGACCATAGTTTATTAAATGTCCCAAATTATCTGACCATAGCTAGTAACTAACGGTTTAATCATGTTCTTATATTAACTAATTATTTTGGATTGGTTACATTTAACCTACTAAGAGTCTAAGACCAACTCAAATTAAGTGGACCGTTTTGGATGAGAGGACTTTTTGTCTACGAGAAGGGTGAATAACAATCTTGATTTCTATCTAATGAGTCATCTGTGACTCCGTGAGTTGCAGTAGTTACTTATAATATAAGAGTTAGTTACATTGGTCGTCCATGTGATTTATCCAAAATTTCACTGGTCGTCCTTGTAAGGTTTTTTTTTGCACTGGTCGTCCATGTGGTTGTTACTTGTTGCATTCGTAGTCCTTGTCACTAACGACCGTTAGTTTTCTTCGTTAAAGGACCATCCGTGTAATTTTTTTTTTCAAACTGTAAGTTTATTTAAATTTAATATTAAATTTAATTGTACTTAGTTAATATATTTTTTTAATAATCTAATCTAATCAATTTAATTTAATTATTTTAATCAACTTTTTTAGTGACAGTTAATTTATTCTATTTTTTAAGTGTCCCTATCTATATAAACACACTAAAAATATAGTAGTTTTTTAAATAGTTTATACTCTTAATTTTGCATATCATCGTCGATTTTATGACTCCGTATAGACAATTCTACATGCCTACATATATATTTTTAATAGTTTTGTATATTATGAACGTACTCAAATTGCACATTATCAACATGTAACATTTGTTTTTGAGTTAATTGAATAAAAAATTGTAAAATACTAAATTGCAAAATAACTACGTAGCGTATAGTATTATTATACTCCATATGTTGAACATTATGTGTTTTTTTCTTTCAAATAACCGACACATATTATATTTTTAAACTATTATATTTTTAGTGGGTTTATATAGATCGGGATACTTAAAAATATAGAATAAATTAACTGTCACTAAAAAAGTTGATTAAAATAATTATATTAAATTGATTAGATTATTCAGAAAATAAATTAGATAAGTACAATTAAAAATAATATTAAATTTAAATAAACTTAAAATTTGAAAAAAAAAATACACGGATGGTCCTTTAACGAAGAAAACTAACGGCCGTTAGTGACAAGGACTACGAGTGCAACAACTAGCAACCACAGGGACGACCAGTGTAAAAAAAATCTTACAAGGACGACCAGTGAAATTTTGAACAAACCACAGGGATGACCAGTGTAATTAACTCATAATATAATAAGTAATGGCAATACCCGTCATGCCTTTAAATGATTGGTAAGAAATGATTAAGTTTTATTTGTATTTACGTATTTTTTGTTGGGTTTTGCTAACGGAAACCCTAAGGGCTTTCAATAAGAATATATTAGTGCATTAAATAAAGTTAAACATTCATCTTTTATTCACAATTACATCTAATAAAATTAAATTTTGTATTTAATAAACTCAAACTTTCTATTAATAAAACATGTGTTAAATGAGATTTAAGATTATTAATAGAAGCTTTAAGTGTATTTATGACGCCTAATTATTTTTATTAAAAGACGTTAAGATTTTCGTTAGCAAAACTTTTTTTGTTACATTCCAAAATAGTGGTGTTTTATGTTTCAAATAATCAAATTTGTCTTGTTTCAATATTGCGTCTACTTTTATCCTGTTATCTACAAACCATTATAAAGCATTGAGACTTCTTAATTCCTTAGTATTTCAAATTTTAAAATACATGAACTACCTATTGTCAACCATTTAACCATCAAATTTGGTAATAAATAAAATATATAACAATGTGTAAGTTTTAATTTTAGTAGCAACTTGAAGCATACTCTATACTTTCATTAAAAATTTAGTCAAAAATATTATATTTCTAAAATTATTCCATTAAATCACCAATTTAATTCATTGTAACTTATATATCTTTTAATTTTAGTTATGAAAAGCACATAAAAAACATGATATAAACAAAAAGTTATATTTTTATAATTTCAAGTACTCATAAATATTATTAATTTTTCATAACTTAAGTTATTTTGGAAAAAACTATAGCTTATTGCTAGATACTTTTATTCATTAAACAAAAGATTTATTTTCAAAAGGGTAAATGTAACAAATCATGTTATTTTTCTCATTCTTAAAATCGATTACCACCGTCATAAACTGTCATATATAATCAACAGTAAAAATTTCATTCCGCTACATTGCGCATGCCATATGCTAATAATTTTATAAAACTTTTATTTATATTGATAGCTTACTAATTAAGCGGTGGATCAAAATCGACCAAAATTGAGGGTGTGTTTCGAACCTCTACTTTTGGGACTTCCGGGGCTTGGGCTTTTAGTTTTTAGAAGCTCAAGTAGGACTGACAATTTTCAACACGACTTAAGATCCGATACAAACCCGACTCAAAAATAAGCAGGTTGGGTCAAGATTTTTTGACCCGCAAACCCGTTAACTCGAAACCCGTCAACCTGCTATTTTTTGGGTCGGGTTTGGGTTACCCAATGAGTTTTTACGTTGACTCGACAACCCGAATAAATTTTATATGCAGTTACAAATCTAGAAGTTTTATTTTAATTTAATAAACTGACGTGTTTAATGATGTTTTAACATTTAATTTTAATGAACATAACAGGTGATATGATTTTTTTGGGGATTTTATAAACATTTTTATGCTTCTTAGTGATGAGTTATAAATTTAGAGATTGACTCATGTGACCTATTTGACCCGAAATTGACCCGTTAACTGAAAATGACATCAAAACAAGTCGATCTCACTAGATAAACAGGTAACCTGGGTCGAAGCGGGTTAGTAAACCATATAAAGTGAATCTTCTTGAATTTTTTTTTCTTCCTAAAAGACATTTTTACAGACGCTACTTCAAGTAGTTTATGAAAACCTCTAAAACACTTCTTCAGCTACCGCCACCACCCCGACTCCGCACCCTGATTTCCCCCGATAATTGTCATAAGTGGCTCATCATGACTCATGAGTGTCATCTGAAATGACCTTTTTATTCATCGAAACTGAAAAAGTTTATGTGAGCAATTTAAAATGAACCGGGCCTTACGTTCCTTGGTCCATTAACAAAAAGCCCAAACCCGTTTAATATAACCATCCAAGTCACCCATATAAAAACCATTCTATCTAGGGTTTGTTTGTCTTCTCTATCTTTCCTCTTTCAACACAGAGCAGCCGCGCCTAAGTTTAGCATCAGGTAAATTTATTCTATTTTCTGCTTTACGAAAACCCTAATTATAACCAGTTATTCTACCTGTTCATTTATATAAACTTAAAATTAATTATAATAAATGAATTTCAGCAAGTGAAATATGGAGTCTCAAATCAAACACGCAGTTGTGGTGAAGGTAATGGGAAGAACTGGATCAAGAGGTCAGGTTACGCAGGTGCGAGTGAAGTTTCTTGATGATCAGAACCGGTTTATTATGAGAAACGTGAAAGGACCGGTTCGAGAAGGTGATGTTCTTACTTTGCTCGAGTCTGAGAGGGAAGCCAGGAGGTTGCGTTGATTTTATGTTTTGTTTCAGGGTTTTATGAAACCCTAGGTTTGATCGTTAAGTTTTTGACGTGTTTCTTGCTTTGAGAAGACCTGATTAGATGAATATTTGCTTAATGACAAAGTTTTATTTGAAGTCTGGATTTATTGTTACACTTTGATTAGTTAATTGAATATTTGTTGTTTAAGGTTTATGCTGGTTGCAGTTGATTTGTGAGAATTTGTTAGGGTTGATTCATTTTCACATATTAGAAACAATGCTTACTGTTAGCAGTCTTTATTCAACAACTTACTGCAGTCTTGAGGTGGAAGCTAATTGAGGTTTAGGAATACAAGTAATTGTTCTTGTCTGTGATATCTTGGTTGACCCAAAAATTAAAATTTTGTATATGATTGTATAAGGTTGCAATGCTGGGAACCAGAGAGCTACTTTTCATGAATTATGCATGTGTTAATAGAAGAGTACTGGGGCGTCTGGGTTTACTTATTTACGCGTAAGTTATTGTGTTACATAAATGCAATAAGTTCTTATGGGTGTCAAATTAGCCTTCCGGGTAGCTGTTTTAAGGATGACACACATGAGTTGCTTTTCTCAAAGAGCTTCTTAGGGCTCATAAGCTGATAGCTGATACTCCGGAAGCACAAGATGTTTTAAGACATCTGATGGATGAGGCAACAACAGTTACAGTTTGGTGACCTTATTATGTTAAAATGAGCTAATAAGCATAAATAAGCCCATCCAAACACCCCTTTTGCGTGCGATTGGCTTAATAATGAGCTTACATAGTTTTGATAATCTTTGAACTCGTGATTTTTGATTATGTGTTCTAGTATTGGAAGTTGATTGGTGAGGATGTTTTCCCATCTTTCTCACTCTTTAGCGTGGCAGTGGCTAGTCAGTGGTATATTCATTTCTTGTATGATTGATCTTTCAAGTTATGTTTGCGTATGATCTTTCAAGTAATGTTATTTAATATACTTGTTGATCGTAAAGAAGTGAAGCCTCCTTGCGTGTCGGCACGTCGAATTCTTTTTTCTGATGATGCTGTTCTGTTCTTGAGCTTCAGTTTAAACATGAGAGTGCTCTGTAGTGTGTTTTTCACCGGAAGTAGTGTTACTTTGTTTTTGTTGTATTTGGTAAAGATGATCTTCTACCCATCTTTGGAGCAAACCCTGATTATGAACCATTTTTGTATGACTTGTATCTCAAGTGTGCATGAACTAAACTTGTTGAACAAAACATGTGTTAATTAGCGGTCCAAATGAAAATGGATCTGAGGCAAATGGTTAGGCATCGTGAAATCACTTCATTTGCTTACTAGTGAGGACAATCTGAGTTGCTATAATTTTCTCTATTCTAACTATAATAGCTAAATGAGCAAAGTGTTATAGGCAGATGTTTATAACACACTATTAGGAAATTTAACTGAAAATTATTAGTCATACATGTACATATTCATTTCCTGGTTGCTACCTATTCTGATTTACCACCAAATTCAACATGTTTGGCTAGCGTATTTCAATGTTTGCTGCACTCTATGAAGTAGATGAAGCAGTTTAGGTAAACAGCTACATTAACGAGTTTTTGTTTAAGCCTGAACATGAACCAAGAAAAAGCTTCCTGTTTACTTTTTTTTCTTAATATATTTTAGCTTTCAAAAAAAAATAAAATGTTTTTGTTGTAGTTTTAAAAATAAAAATCTAGTTCAAGGGGAAGCTAGTTGAAATGTCAATCTTACAGTCAACTGATAAAAAATCGTTTACAGGTGTTGGATACAGTCTTTCAAATCGTCAAGTTAAATAACATGGATCATTATATCTGTCATTTTGTCATCATTTAATATTCAAATGAATTCGGCCAAAATAACGTTTGCGGGTCGTACAACATGACATTGGGTCTAAAATAGACAAGGAGGAGCTCAGTTCTCGCATATGTTTCTATGAGAAGTTTACCCGACTAATAATTACGTAAATTGCACATAAAAGTACTCGTACACAAAGTTCTGTTTAAGGTAAGAAGATTTTTATTTGTTGATATAAGAGGTCTATCAGTCAACCACAGGCATCCTAGTTTCTGGGCGAATTTCTAAGCTGTAGATTAAAGCAAGCCTTCATCGATCCGTGTTCCTTACACAATTTAAACATATCTAATGAAAAGCGAGACTTTGATACTGGAAGTGGTAATCATATATAATACTAAATGAGTCACCGAGTTATCAACATCCGTTGTTCCGCTTTCAGTATTAGTGAGTCAATATTGTCACCTCAAAAAGTTTTCTAGAGTAAAATAATGTAACATCACATGATGATATAGAACTGCTAGTACAATACCACTCCCGGTTTCATTTCATCTCATCCGAAAATCAATGTTTACAGTCAGTCAACCAATGATTATTCCATCAATATTACCACAAGTTGCAATACCCGACATATATAACACAGCTAGAAAATTCACATGTAAGCACGCATACGCGGCCTCACAACAGACTGTGCCCCATCAACATATATTGTAGTACCAGTCATGTAACGTGAATCATCACTTACCAAGTAGATCACAGTGGAAGCGAGGTCATTCTTGGGGTCCAACCATCTGTTCAGCGGGGCAGCATCTTTGACCAAATTTTGTGCCCTTTCCTTCCCCACTGAAACTGGAAATTCATCATCTATATGCAGCCCACGGGCAATTGCATTAACCCTGATCTGGTGCTTACCAATCTCCATGGCTGATGTCTGATCAAAGAAGTCGCAGAAGCTATTAGTATATATAACAAATAATTTGAGTATATAATAAGTATGAGTAACATATATGACCTAGGAGTACCCATATTTATGATCATAGCAATTATGATTACAAATAACCCATATACCTATATATGGGTTGATTTGGGTATGGTTCGTCTCTAACGGGACAAATGGGTAATGTTACAAGATTTGAATATTTAACTAAAAAGGAAGCAAGTCAAAAGATTATTCAGGATGTATTCAAATGCATAAAAACTCCAAAACAGATATAATAGAATTATGATATGTTTACCCAACCTGCCCATTTTACTACTTCCACTGACAAATATGATATCAATGAGTAAGAGCTACCACACATGGTCATTTTACATTTGATTAAACACTACCCATATGATCATAACAAACAACATGCTTTGTCTCTGCATAGAATAAAGTCTTCACCAGACTACCTAAATATAGACCTTAATGGTGTCATTGACTCTGATTTGTCTTCTCAATGGAAAATATACCATTTTCCATTATTATCCTTTTTTATGTCTCGTCTACATGTCCACTCATGACTTTTGAAACGGAACAGAAAAAGGGACGATGAACAGCCCAAATAAGTCGAACCTTATATCTTTAGAAGCTAGGAGAGATCATTTATAAAAAGTTAACCGTCTCGATATATCGTCAAACTTTTGCAAACCAATTAATAAAAATCGAAGATGCATATTACTTACCCTGACTAATTGATGAACACCACCCAAACATGCACCATACGCAGCTGCTCCTGGATATATCCCCCTCTCAGCACCAATTATTGAGGTCATAAATACGATTGATCCTCCTGTTTTGTTATCCCTCATTCTCTTTGCAACAGCTTTCATCAAATACCAAGCAGCCATAAAGTTTATTCTAACTGTCTTTTTGAACTCAACTTCAGACATTTGTAGTGGGTCTTGCATCTTTCCTGTTATCATTAAATACCATATTTATCATTGCTCAATAGTTTTTGTTAAATGGTGCATATTGAGTAATATAAAGTGGTTCCTATCAAAAAGATACTTTTAAGGCTTCGGGATTGAGGTCCGAACGATAGCGGCTTAAAGCTAAGAGCGGCGAACATTTTCAATAAGTACCTCGAATGTTTCAAATATTAAACTTTTGTATTCAGATTACCAGGACTAACTCTGTAAGCTGTAAGCCGAAGATATCAGTTGTACAGACTACAGACATGTTTTGGTAAAAGCAATTATAGCTGGAAAGTGTAATAATAAAACAAATGATACACAAATAAATCCTACGAGATCCATGTTTAGTAAGACCCTCTATTAATCTAGAGATTCTTGGTTTAAATCATAAGCGGTTGACCAGAAAAGTTTCTCCCAAAATATTACTTCTTCATAAACAAACGGGTTTTGATAACGGAAGCCCTGAGGGCTTTTGTTAAGGTTTTTAAACATGCATAAAAGATTTGTACCTTTATCAAAATTCAGGGGGTCAAAGTAAATTCAAGGGGAGACAAAAAGTTTGTTATGGTAATAGTACAATATTTAATGCATGTCTGAAGGTCTTAATGAAAGCCCTAAGGGCTTCCGTTATCAAAATCCCAAACAAAACTGTTCTGTAAGCACATAAATTTAAAACTCGCTTGACCCGGCGAAGGTCAAAATATATCCCAAGAAACGAGCAACTAATTACTTTCAGATATCACAGTAAGCCATGAATCAGTTTGTGACGTATAATATTATATCCACCTAATCAAAATCAATGGGATGTAGATCCTCTCACGTTGGTTTTCAACATCAAATGCCATGTCATATCTTTTGAAAGACGGGGTACACATAGGTCCTTTATTTTGAGCCTTATGTTCTACATGCAGCTGCAATTTAGACCACTCGTGGTCTAAGAAAATGTAAATTTAGGATTATACTAAATCATGGACTGCGTGTGGTCTGTGCAACTTGTTTGCGCTACCTGCACCCAAGATGTTGGACCACACGCAGTCTTTATACATTTAAAAATAGGAGTATATATAATAATGGACCTCCAGTCTACTACAGCTAGCTGCACACGTTATTACCCCTTATTTTATCTATTTTATTCACTCTTTCACAAAACATGCGACTGTCAAAACCAACTCTTGAGGATTCCAATCTAAACTAAACAAATAACATAATAATATAATAATAAACTGCAAAAACCTAAATTTACCTTCATAAGTATAACAATTGACAAAAGCATCAACTTTCCCCAAAATATTCCAAGTTTTCTCAACAGCTTCATCAAAAACCGCTTCTTTCTCATCTTCCATATCTAATCCAACGATCTCAATTATAACTTCCTTCAATTCATTTTTTATCCAATCAGCAACGCCCTTAAGTACCTTCTCATCTCCCACCAACACTAACCTAAAAAATTACAATAAATACAAATTACACACAGCTCAATTCAGACCTATAGATACAGAATAACAAGTATATTGTGGATATAAATAAATACCTGCAACCGCGTTTAGCTAGATGATAAGCGATGTTTCTAGAAACTTCATCGCCATTTACGGTGAGCAAGACCTTTTTTGCTGCCATTGATGGATGACTAATATTAGGTTGAAGCAAAGGAATATATATGTAGAGATTAAAGATTGAATTTTAAGTTGATTATGATCCGAGAGAAAAATAAATCGAAAATGATAAAATTTTATAATATGAGTGGTGTGTTTTTCATTTAACCGAAGTTTTGGTCGTCGTTGTTGACCCTGTGTGGAAATTGAAAATACCGACTTAGTTATACATATGATCCCTCTAGTATTTAATAATTACAACTTTAGTACTTTCAGTTTAACTTCTGGCTAAAACAGTACCTAAATTGAAATTTGTATGTCGAATCCGTCCGTGTTACTGGTTCTGTCTCAGAATAAATGTCTATATTTGTATATGTCACAAAATATAAAAAAATAATTATTAAAAATCATCAAAGTCCTAATTATACCTTTATTTATTATTCTAAATCATTTATTTCTTAAATAAAATTTAGTCAAACTTATCTCAATTATAAAATTTATTTTGACATTTATCCAACATATCTTCTGACAATTTTTGTGGGACGAATGAAGTATTATTTTATCGTTGACATTCTTGACATCGTTATGGAAACATATCGATATATCAAGTATGTTTGAAAATAACATAGTCACAAATCGTTACTATTTTTCTTTTATTACTTAAAGAGAAAATTCCATAAACGATACCTGTGGTTTACACACATTTACACAGGTCATACCCGAACTTTCTTTTTCACTTAATCGATACAATAACTTTCAAAATTGATCGTAAATGATACCTCCGTCTAATTTTGGACGTTAAGTTATAACACTTGATTTGCACGTGAGGGTAAATCCGTCTTTTTCCGTATCCCCCTCTCTTTTATCCCTTTCATAACACATTGTAAACTGCCCAAAAATTAAAATTGGTCCGGGTCGGGTAAACATTGCAAACCCCCTTTTCTTTTTCCTTTTATCCCTTTAATTAACGTGATTTTTGTATTAATATTTCTTCGTTATTTCTAAAATCACAACCTAAAAATCAATCAAAAATGAAGTTAAATTTCGTCGAGAAGAACATGTCTTCTTGGTTCACCAAGAAATCAACCACAAAAACAAAGACAACAATCACCAATCAAGAATCAAGATAACCCATTTTTCAGTAACAATTATCATCATCAAACTAATAATAAACAACAACAGCAGCAGCCGTTAAACGCCGACGGTGTATTGCCACGTGGGTTGCCACGTGTTAGCCGTGATTACTCTTCTTCACCTTCTTGTAATACTCCTAATCTTGCCGTCGATTTTACCGGCGACTTCGTTACCGTCGATTTCGCCGACTACGTCGTTGCCGTCAACGGTTGGAGTAGTGGATCGGAATAATCAAAATGGTCCGAGTCGGTTTCATACAGTGGTGGATGTTCTGTTTCCTCTGTTGAATAACATAGTAATATTATCGATCATCCTCAATTGAGTTTTTTCAGGTCGGTGTTAAATTGTTCTAAAGTTTGATTCTTTTTGGCTAATTTTAGTAGATTATGGTTTAGGTTGTATATCCGTCTATTTGCTCGTAACGGATTTTGCTTCCCTAAGTGATACACGATTGATTTATAGATTTTTTGGTATACAGAGCATTATTTGTGTTTGAATTTGCATTAGAAGGAGGTGTATGTGAAAGGTCGTGTGAGGGAAGAAAGGGATAAAAGAGAAGCGGTAGCTAAAAAGACGGATATACCCTCATGTGCAAATCACGTGTTATAACTTAACGTCAAAAATTAGACGGAGGCATCATTTACGATCAATTTTGAAAGTTATTGTATCGATTAAGTGAAAAAGAAAGTTCGGGTATGACCTGTGTAAATGTGTGTAAACCACATGTATGGTTTATGGAATTTTCTCTTACTTAAAAAAAAGTAGAAGTCTACTAGACTACTGACTAGATATAATTTACCTAAGAGCATCTCCAATGTAAAAAGTCTTTCAAAAGCTTTTTTACCTTCCACCTCACATTTTGCATAAAAAGCTATTCAAAAAAGCTTTCACTGCAATGTTTAAAAGTTTTTGCAAAGCTTTATCAAGTATAATGAGGGGGTTAATGTGAAAATTATATTGCATAAAAGAGTAAAAAAGCTTTACACCAATGACTTGAGAAATCTCAAGCTTTTGATTAAAAAAGCTTTCTCTCCAATGAAGAAAAGCTTTTACAAAGCTTTTTTTTGCATAAAAAAGCTTTAGAAAAGCCTTCATTGGAGGTGCTCTAAAGGATTATTGTTTATTGTGTGATAAGATTAAATTGATGCCAAAAATATATTGTGTTTTCTCATTGCGGTAATAGTTACTTTCCTTGTTATTATAGGAATAAATCACTCAACTGTTATAATCACTCAACATATTCTCAAAAATAATGTTAATCGTGGTATAAGAACTCTACCAAAATTGAAAATATAAATATAGTATATATTCTTTAAATCAAAGAACATAAATGTTCATTAAAAATGGAAATTGTTCATATTGAAAAAATATTTCATCTTCTTATCTTAGTAATAATATAACACCCCATATATATATATATATATATATATAAAACCTGGAAGCGCTGAACAAAACATACAGATTATATTATCGAAATTCTGTACAATACATCATGTCTATAACTTAATACATATTTTAACTGTACATGATACTAAAAAACATAGATTCGGGTATTATATAAAACAACTTCATCGTTAACTCATATCAAAAGATCAGAGTAACAGATTGTCAAACATTCTTCAATTTCCAAACTTCCTGTCCTAGCATAACAAAATTAACAACCTGCAAGAAGTTTAAGCGGTGGGATTAGCACGAAGCTAAGTGAATAGACTTATAGCTAACAGTCTAACTTAGCGACAACAATTCAGTTTACATCAAATAATATTGTAAACACAATATCAGAAAGGATCGGTGGTTCTTGAGGTAACCCTCAAGCCGCGGTGGCCCTCAAGAACGCTTATAACCAACTGTATTTGGCCGATACAGGAAACCGATAAGCTAGTGTACTATTTATTCACACAACACAGTTTCCATAACAACACATGTGCAAAAACCTGTATTGGCCAACCAATAGTAGCCTTTAAGCCCAAAACATATTGACCTCTCAACAATCACATATATGCACATGGCAATATAGCATATAATCAATAATAACTTGGATCATGACAGACAGCAGTATAATACAGTAAACCACAATTACTCATCGTAACCTTAACTGTTACAACTAAATTATACTGAGAGTATAAATCCACTCACCCGTCCATAGTATCTTCAACTCATAGATCTTATATTATTGAGTTCTTGGATTATCTGAAATACAACAAGATTTCGAGTCAATTTTCATATCATATTTTACATAACTTAATATTAACAATCAAACATATATTAAGTTATATAAACACAATATACAAGCTAAATCACATAATGAAGTTCAAATTAAAAGCATCCAGTCATACAGTGGGAATCCGCCCGGATTCAAATGAATCCGCCCGGATTCATACTGAATCCGCCGGATTCAGACTGAATCCGCCGGATTCCTGGCCACTTTTAAACTCAAAACTGAGACAGATAAAAATCTAAGGAATCCGTTCATTGAATCCGCCCGGATTCAAATGAATCCGGTTACCAATGCCCTGAATCCGCCGGATTCTCAGTGTCTTCCAGACCTGTGCAGTTTGTAATTTCCTGCAACATTCCATACGAACCAAAACTCCAAGTCTCGACCAAACTCAGTTATGTACTCACATTTTCATCAATATTTGACCACAAAACACCTAGTAACACCATATAACAAGTATTCAAGCATCAAATCATCACAATTCAACCAAATTCACATATAACCTAATTCATCCATATTCAAACCTAATTTTCAAGAAATCTAGCAATTTCTTCATGAAATCAATATGTAATTATCACCAAATCAGTTTGTGAAGCATATATACATCTTTAAACCATAAATTCTATCATTTACACACTAAAATCACATGATTTCAACTTAAAGCATCAATTAAATAATTAGATAATTATCAACCAAATACTTACAAGATGAATAACAAGAAGAAGATTAGGATGATGGTGAGCTTAAGGATTCAACTTCAATCTTGGTTAATCTTCACTAACATATGTATTAATTTTAGTTTAGGAAAGGGTTTATGAGACAAAAATGAAGAACAAGTAATTTGGGGAATTAAGTCGGCCTCCTCTTATTTTATTAAACCGACTCACATTATTTACAGTGTAATATTATACCCCTCATTGACCTATTGTCTGGAACCTAAATACCAAATTGCAAGAAACTTATTTTATTGTACCGTCAGCTATAACTATTTAAAACAAGCAATATTTGACTAGTCACAATTAACTAATTGATTAAATCATCTAAGTTACACACAAAACATATAAATGTGCATAATTTCTTATAACATATTAAATTCTTATATAAAATAAAAAGAAATTACCAGTTTACCCCTAGGCCCAAGGAGTGAATGTTACAAATAATGTATTTCAGTATTTCCAACCCGATCAATATAATAATAATAATATTAATATGTTATCACTTTCATTTGACTTGACATGAATTTATTTCGATGGTTATTCTTGCACCACCAATGATAATTTTGGCTTCACTAAAAAGGAAATAAATTCAATAAGCTAATTAGGTTGTTTTACCTAAAACTAAAAGTGCCTATAGACAAAAGCTTAATAAAATGATGCATTAGATAACTGATGTCGACACTTAGACATTTTAGGTTTAGCCTTTTGTATTGTTAGGCTTTGATTCATTCGTTTCAATCTTGTTGTTTGTTAATTATAGGATTTTCTCGAATCAATTTGAATTTAAATCATGTTAATAAAAACATTGTATACAATTACATTTGTCCGTGAAATGAGAGTTCTTTAAAAAAGTTAAACAGCAAAAATGAGGTAAATCTTGAAAAGATCAGATTATATTTTGGTAATAAATTACTCTTGTGCAAAGTGGGAGGGTGGATTAGTAGTTTTTCGAAGTAACACCTAACAAGTAAAAACGCAACAGGTCAAAAAAGTCAAACCAAGTTTGTTAGAAGCAAATTGAAATGAGACTAATGTGAATAATATAATTAGGCTGTTGAATTTGAATATTAATGAAAGTGTTTTTTGTTAAACGACAATCTATTCGACTGTTGTTGGCGAGTGGTGACCAACAAATTGATTTTTACTCAAACTAAATGTTAATATAAACATGCAAAAGCATTCTTAGTTTAAGACATTTTATTGAACTGAAAACATTTTACAGTAATAACTTGTGTTGTTTAAGACATTTTATATTATTTATTTATTAATCTTTATATGTTTGTAGAGTAAGGTTCAAATGAGTACATCAATTTTGAGTGAGAATGAGGGAACCAACAGATTTCTGCCATGTGTCATTTTATTCTCTCTCCTCCACACTTTATTCTCTCTCCTCCACATTTTTAAAAATTAAATATCTCACAAACGGTAAGTCGAAAAATCATGAAAATTGCACCATAAAATTCAGCGTTTTCTCCTCTTCGATTTGCCGTCCCTCAAGGCATACTTTTGACAACTTTTTTTTTTTCTCATTTTTTGGTGGGTTTCACAAATTAGTAACACATGTGTTAGTGATTAGTTGTACATTTAATTTGTGGTTAAGGTTAGGGTTTAGGGTTAGGTTTAGGGTTTAGTAGGGTTTATGGTTTAGGGGTTATAAGGGTTTAGGGTTTAGAAGGGGTTCAAGGTTTAGGGTTTAGAAAGATTTAGGGTTTAGCGTTTTGTAAAGCGTTTAGGGTTTAGGGTTTGGGGTTTAGGGGTTAGGGTTTAGGGTTTAGGGTTTGAGGTTTGGGGTTTCGGGGAGAAACCCCAAACCTCAAACCCTAAACCCTAAACCCTAACCCCTAAACCCCAGACCCTAAACCCTAAACGCAACACTTTAACACATGTGTTAGTAAATGTGAAACCCACCAAAAAAATGAAAAAAAAAAAACTTTTCGAAAGTATGTCTTGAGGGACGGCAAATCGAAGAGGAGAAAACGACGAATTTAATGGTGTAATTTTCATAATTTTTCGATTTGTCGTTTGTGAGATAATTGATGTTGGGGGTAAATGGGTTTTGTACATGTGGAACATTCTCTTTGTACACATGGCTTGATATCATTGGTTCCCTCATTCTCACACAAATTCCTATTCTCATTTGAACCCTACCCTATGTTTGTAAACTATTTTAAGGACTAAAGTGGTTAATGAATAGTTTACTTAAAATAATTACAACTCCTACAAGCTTTAATTGATTATATCTTTGAATACATGAATATGTTTTCAAAGCAATATAACGTCATGCTGTCTCAACTAAGGTTTTAATATACAAACTCAATTTTTTCCCCCCGGAGAGGAAATAAAGTCACGTAACCCACTACAAATATATACATTTTCCTCATTAATATATGAGAAAACTCCATAAATCATACCCGTGGTTTGCACACATTTTCACAGTTTATACCCGAACTTTTTTTTTCCAGGTTTTCGATACCCTAACTTTCAAAATTGCTCGCAAATGGTACCTCCGTCTATTTTTGTCGTTAAGTTTTACCAATTTCGTCAATTTTCAATACCCTAACTTTCAAAATTGCTCGTAAATGATACCCATAAGTTTCAAAATTGCTCGTAAATGATATCTCAGTGTAAATCACGTGGTAAAACTTAACGACAAAATAGACGGAGGTACCATTTGCGAGCAATTTTGAAAGTTGGGGTATCGAAAACCTGGAAAAAAAAGTCCGGGTATGATCTGTAAAAATGTGTGCAAACCACAGGTATGGTTTATGGAATTTTCTCTTAATATATAAGGTTAATAATGGTTTAATCCTCAAAGTTTCATTTTTTTTTTGTTTAAACCACTCAAATTTTTTTCTTATGATTTAACCCTTTAAGTTTGCGTTGACTTATTGGTTTAACCATTCAAAGGGTTAAATTTGAAAGTAATCAAATATACAATGTTTTTGTCTTTTATAAATTAAATATGAATATATTTTGAAACGAATAATATAATTAATAATAATACGTAATATAATAACTATTTATAAATGTTTATTGCTTAAAAAATGTATAATTTTTCATGACTATTTTCTTCCAAACAAAAAAAGTACTTCAAAATCGTATTATATTAGTGACCATATTTTAAGTAACACCTTTTTTTAGACGCCCACGATATACGACCACCAAATAAACAATCAAGTAATATGAGATACACGTGCTTATGTTCTAACTGCTCATTCCTTGTCATTTAGCATGGTGTTCAACTTCGTCTAAGGCATGTAGCTTTTGCCGTTGTCATTAAGAATAATATTTTCGGTGATTGATGGTTAATTGTTGATAGTTGGAGAGCATTCATTTGTTTAAATGTTACTAATCCGCGATTCAAACTGATCCAGTACCAGATCTAGAAAGGGGTAGATTGGCAACTATCCTATCAAAAAATTTAAACTTACGAACAAAAGTTTTGTTTTTTAAAAAGAAGGTAATAATGGTTGACTAATTATAATGTGGTGGTCATAATTGACTCACACAACGATTGCTGCCAGGGATGTTATAGCTCAAGCACGTAATCTTGTATAATTTGTGGCAAAAATGCCTTAGCTCATTACCAATTGAGTTACACGTCATTGACGAATAAAACCCTCTTCATATTGTCATTGCAACTATAATTGATAATTGATGGAGTACATTTTACATACTAACTATTTTATCTATGCCAAGTTTGGCAAAACTCACAAAAATATAATTAAATCTAGAATATGGGAGAGCCACATTTTCTAAAATATAGTTCTGATGTTTGGCAACTACTTAATACGGTCTACCTCAAAAACATCGAATACAAGAGTCATGCCTTTTACCTATTACCTATCTAATTTTAGGTATATATTTATGAATTCATTTAATACCATCAAATGGCATTTTCCAGTTCCTTTTAACTGATTATATATGAAGCTCAACCAAACTTCTTGTGAACGTTTTCATATAGTTATAATGTTATTCACTCGTATTATTTATAACTTAAGTGAATGAACTTTTAACTTATCTGTAGAAAAATTGCTATTATCAGTGGCATGACACTTGGGGATTAGGATGAGTAACGTGTTAAAATGTTAATGTTTCTATTCCACGTTGAAACGAGACATATCAATCAGTATGCCGTACGGGTCGATTTACAAACATTTTATTGTTTATTACTTTTAGTCTAAATGTTACACATGCACAAACATATCCATGGTTATGAACTATTTTACAGGAGCTATTTGATTATGAAAGTTATAGTATAACGAATGTGGTGAACTTTATGTGAATTCACTCGTTTTATTTATAACTTAAGTTTCACACTACTACTAAGTTTCGCACTAATCAGAGTGTCGCAAATCACAATCAATCTAAGCTAATTATTTTATACAAGCTTGTTGTCACAAAGTGTTGATTTTGCATCAACATATTTGATTATGAAGTTATACTATAACGAAATTTATTTATGTGAATTCATGGTGGGTCATGGGTGTAGTATATCTCTAATTCTGTGTAGTATGTCCATATTACATTTATTCTATTTATACAGTAAATAACATGGGCCACTTCCATACGTTTCCCACGTATGGTTTCCATACTTTGTGGGCCGGATTGAGTCCATCAGCTTTTCAATTGTTGTACTATTTGCAGAGTGCCGAAATCATTTTATTTCTATGTAAATACACTTTTTCCTTAGAATTTTATTATCTTTAAGATGTATTAATTCATTTATGAGTGATTTCAATTAAAAAAGAGAAAGATGAAGCTGAATACCTAAGTAGAAAAACTTTAGTAAAAAATTTAGGGCGTGTTTAGTTACTCAAAACTCATCCACTTTTCCATATATATATATATTTTTTTAAGAAAACTAGATATTTGAAAACACATTCAAATCCATGTTTTTTCAAAACATCTCTTTAAGAAAAGAAAATTTCTTATTTTTCTTTTTATAACTAAAAAGCTGAAAACTACTTTTTATAGTTTTCAAAGTTTCCATCTCTATTTTCTCTTGGAATATGAAAACTTCATTTCTCACAATTGAACGCATTTTTCAAATTTTCATTGTTTTTCTAGATAAGTAAAACCTTCCTCACTTCCTAGAAAACATAAAATGAAAAATGAAAAAAAAAAAAAATTATGTAACTAAACACACGTTAGTTCGTTTAAACACTTTTTTGAAATTTCTAGTAAGAAAACTAGAATATTGAAAATGTGTTCAAATTCTGATTTTACATAAAAGTTTTCTAGGAAAAGGGAATATGTGATAAAAATTTCCCTATGGTTCCTATTTGAAAATGAAAACTCCATCTATTACACTTGAACACATTTTCTAAATTTTCAATAACTTTTAAGAAACATAAAAATCTAAAAAAACAAAAAATAAAAAAAATAAGAAAAGACACATGAATATAGTTTTTCATGACTAAACGCTACTTTATGTTTTGACTTTGATGAAACGAAGATCGACATTAAAAACGTTTCAATCAAGTTGTTAAATACTTTGTATAGGGTGGTGATATTTCCACCAATGAATTTGATAAATCCATGACAATTATGCATTAAGTAATTGTATAACACACACAGGTGATGCATAATTATGGCGGATTTTATCAAATTAATGTGTGAAAATATCATCACCCCCTTTGTATATATAATCTCGAACCGGTTTAATCATTTAAGACCCAACCACATGATGCAAATGAGTACGTTTATGATTGATTTGACTCATTTGAGAGGCATTGACTTGTGATGTAAAAAGGGATAGAATTAAGATGGTGGATATTAATAGGGTGTTGATAAATACAACATGATTTTTTATTCCTACACCAAAATCATGCAATACTGTGTTGTACAGTACTACATCCTGTTGCATAAAAGATGGTGTATGCATCAAGATATTTGTTGTATTTATCACTACCCATATTAATATGGGCAAAAGAATAGATGACTTGAAATATCTTGTCCCATCCCAGGATAGCAATTATTCTCGTAGTACTAGAATTGGACTAGCATGGTAATATAGGCCAATCGTTTGCCCCAATTCATACAAATAGATTCTTGTATTTCAAATCAACTTTTGCGTTGAGTAATTATCGACATAAATTAGGTGTATTTCCAATATAAAAGTTAGATACACATAATAATCTATATGGTTATATATCCTTTTAATCTATTTTTAAATTTACAAGATCGATGTCTCATCTAATTATTGCTCCTCGTAAGCATTCACTCAGTTTCTTGCACTTCATATCATATTGTTATATTTATGGTTAGAAAATAGATAATAAACAATAATTATAATAACGATATGAATAAATATGTATATAGTACGTATAATATATCAATACATGTAGATATATACTATAGAACTGACTTGATCACAACATCAATGATTGAAGCCTGCGAATTGCAGTGTCCAAAGACAGAAATTACTCAGATATGCAAATCTTTAAAGGATACAACGATCAATCCAAGATAATAACTTGAATCTATCGAATTTAAAAATTGAGCATGATGGATGATATTGGAAGTGAATTTCTGGATATGTGTTTGTTTGTGTGTATTATATCATATAACATAGTTGAGACTTGAGAGAACACACACACATACTGAACAGATGCAACCCTTCATGAAAAGTTATATCCTTTCCGAACATTTTTATTAAAAAAGGTCAAAAATGGGTCAGTTTTGATCGAGAAAGCCCAAAAGCTCCAAGGGCCAAGGCCCGTCTCTTAACCATTTAATATATATATATACTAGTAGGTTAACCGTGCTTTGCGATGGAAAAAATTTTAAAATTAGCTAAAAAATATTTGTTATCAACCGTTGCAAATATCTCAGCAGTAATAGAAACATTGTTTATGTTGTTTTCTGAAGTAATTGTAAAATGTAAACATAACTTTTTTATTAAATTTGTAACTTTATAGATTTGTAGATGTGTTTACATACACTTAAAATGATCATAATTTTTGTACCATGATTGTGTATTTTCTTTTCGAATTGTTTGTGCGGTCTTAATTATACGTGGAGCTACGAATATTCAGACACTTATTTTGACAAGAAGAGAGTACTATAATAAAAAAGAAAATTATATATATATATATATATATATATATATATATATATATATATATATATATATATATGGGGGAAGGTTCAAATGAGAACCACTTTAAAGTTGAGAACTGTGAGAACCACAACGAATACATGTTTGTTCACATGTGATTAACTTCAATCATATGTGAACATTGATGTACGTTTAATTGAAAAAGAAAAAAGTCAAAAAAAATCTTAAATCATATCGAAAAACGCAAAAAACAAATACATGTTCACATGTGAACGATAATGTGAACAAATCGGTTAAAATGTGTTTTAAGACGTAAATTTATTTATTTTTTTTACTTTTTTCTTTTTCAATTAAACGTACATCAATGTTCACATATGATTGAAGTTAATCACATGTAAATAAACACGTATTTGTTGTGGTTCTCACAGTTCTCAACTTTAAAGTGGTTCTCATTTGAACCTCCCACTATATGGTATATATATTAAAAAAATTTAAGTTAGTACTTATTATGACAGACTTAAACTTTAATAGTACCAAATAACATATGTGACTGATATAAACGGTTTGGTAGTAACGTACATTTTATTATTAAGTATTTTCGAGGTGGTGTTAAACTTCGTTCAAGCAATCTAACAATAAAATATATTGTTCGAATCAACTAAACAACGACTAATTTGATCGGTTTTAAAATATTACCCGTCGCATAGCGCGGGTTCTAAAGCATTCAACCAGAGTATGATAGATAGTATATTCGTGAGTGTGATGTTGAATTCATTTTATAGCCGCCTATTATAATAAAATTCGATAATATATGGTAGATAGTATAGAATATAGATATTCGTTGGAGCATATAGGGTCTTTAGTTTTTCATTTAAAAAAATAAACAAAAATTATAGTTTCAAATATATATATCTATATATAGAAATACTATAATCATATTGAATAATCAATGATTATTGTAGTTTCCATGTTAGTTTAGTCAATGGAAATTAAGGGGTATAATAGGTATTTCCCATCTTCCTTTTGTAAGTTTTAAGCTAAACCTCCTAAATGAATTATAAGGGGTATATATATATATATATATAGGATCAGGTTCAATGGAGAAGAAAATTTAGGTGGAGAAGAGGGAGAAGCAATATGATTCAGTATTTTTATTACTATGATTCAACTTTTTATTACTTGATAATAATAAAAAAAATGAATTATAGTAATAAAAATACTGAATCATATTGCTTCTCCCTCTTCTCCATCTAAATTTTCTTCTTTTTTGATCCAATATATATATATATATATATATATATATATATATATATATTCCAATTTCAAGCAATTTAATCCGAATTTAGCTCACATATTCAATAAGAAGTCCATCTGTCCATGTCTTTGTACAAATTAGTATTATTAGGTGTTTGGGTTTATAAGAAGATGCAATAAAATGTTATTCCTTACTCATATGACAATGTCCACACACAAAAGCAAGTTCCAACATTTATAAATATGTTCACTAATAATATTGTTATTATTATGTTGGGTAAGGTTTCGAGGAAAATGTCTCAAATGAGGGGCATCCCGAATTTACTGCATTTTAGGACAACATTATCGCGCTAGATTCACTGCATTTTACCAACAGAACACTGCATTTTTTACCTATAGAATTTAACCACATTTTAACAACACTGCGTTTTATACCTTCAAATTTATTCCTAAAATACAGTGAACTCGGCATGCCCATTCTTCTCCTTATTTAAGGCCTTCTCATCTCATCCTTAAACTATTATGTTTACATTGTTTATTTTCGTCTCTAGCTAGTAGCTAGCTCAAGATTTCTTTTGGCAGATGATGAAGTAGGCCACATACATTGGTCCAAAGTCGCCCACTGTGCGTATCATATTCTAGTCGTTTTATTGAGATAGCTATATTATATTATAGAGAAAATTACCACAATGGTCTAGTCAAAGGTTTGATTTACATCCGGTAGACGTTGTCAGAGGAATTTTTACAAAAGTAGTCATCACTTTCGCCTAAAATGAATTTACGGTAGGCGAAGTAGGCTAATGCATTATATGAACGACACGTCCTATTATTCTTCGCCGGTCAAGGTTTAGTTCGCCGGTCAATGCAATCCTCGCCTAACTTCAAAATCGTCCAAAGTTCGCCTAAATGCAAAAACATGGTAGGCGAACTCGGCGAACTTTTGAAAGTCTCGAAATGTGCGCAAATGTTGTTACAGGCTGTGGTAATTTCCTCTTCTTCCATTGTGGTTCATAACTTCGACTATGCTATATGTGTATTCCGGGAGGAAAATTCCGGCCATCATATTCAGGTAGTTTGCGTCGGTATATTAGACCTCTTCATATTTCCGGGCAAAAACCGTCGATTGTGAAACCCGGCCAAACCCGAGCTAAAAGAGATGGAGAAACTCTTCCCAAAATTTGAGCTTAAAGAGGTAATGTTACTAGCTAACTGTTTTGCTTACTTTGATGAAGTTGGTTAAGTTTGCAGGTTTTTTTGTGTTTATTTACCCTGATATGATTAGTTAATAGTTGATAATTTTTCGCAAACATTGTTGTTGTTTGTAGTGATTATACTAAGGTAGATTATATATTGGAATTCAGTTTGATTTGTATATTGAAAACCCGTATGTTCCTTTAAGGTAGATTTCCGTCTACCCGCCTTGTCAATGATGTTGATGAATGGTGCCAAAATGAGTGTTTAGAACACTCTGTTTCATAAATTATTACTTACATATAGAAACCTACAACTCCATATCAATTCTGACCAAGGGTGGCTTAAGGGTAAACAACTAAACTTCGGGTTTTAGCCTTGCAAAAATATAAGGCACCAAAATAGCAGGTGTTATATATTTGACATTTTAAGTCTTTGCGAGATTAAGTTTTAGAGCATTAAGATATGCAAGTTTATGATCGATGTTCCATTTTATATGTCACTCCTTATTTTTACAATAATTTCTCATTAATCTGTAAGATTTTGATGTTGAATATGCTTTTTTCACATAATCATCTTTTTGTGATGGTCTGGCTAAGTGTTGTCATGTAGTCACGTAGGTATATATCAAGGTTTGCATGATGGGTGTAATGTTTAGTTGTCAGGTGTCTGTTACCTTGCTCACAGCTTGTAATATGGCTAGTAGTGTGACCTTCTCTTGTATTGTTTAACTTTTTAATGTTAATTGCCGTTTTAACAAAAAGATTAGGTGATATGTAAATGTGTTTGAATAATATTATCTGTTTTTTTCCTTTAATTAGGTATATCAAGTGATGTTGTTCATCTTATGTTCGTGAAAATCTGTTGCAACATCACTGTCATGTGAGTATTCTAATGGCATCAACAATGAATATAGTAAGTTCTTATGACAAAACTTTTAACTTTGTACTCGAATTAATATAATTCTATTAGACATTATAAGTTAGTAATATTATTGATCTTTTGTAGGGCAAGTACTATTATGCCGATGTGAGACTATTATCGACTTTTGACATTATCACTGAAATAATTGAGAAGTTGATGGATAAGAAAGATAGCTATTCAATAGTAGCAAAGTCTTGTTTTGGAAAATGGTTTTACGTGCCGGATTGTATAACAGAACCATGCTTGTTACACTTTATGCTTTCGAACTTGGTTAAAGTTGACAAGGTTAAAGAGGAGTTGGTTTAGCGGAACTACACTTTGGGCCCGAGCAGTTTTGTTTGATTACAGGGATGAAGTTTGGAGTTTTACCGCGAATACCTAGACGTGGGGGGGGGGGGTTCGTTTCTAAAGCGTTTATGCGGGAAGCCGGCAGGAATATACGGGGAGGCTATGAAATATGGCCGAAAGAAAAAATACGTGACCATGTCCGAAATCCATTATATTTTTAAAAATTACCTTTCTGGCTACACGGATTCGGATGTTGCGCGAATTTGTTTATTAGAACTTTTGCATTTCGCTTTTCTGAATGGGTGTGCTGATTTTGTTGTTGAAGACGAGTTACTTAGATTAGTTGATGATTTGGATGCGTGGAATAATTTTCCATGGGGCTCCTATATTTGGAGTCACACGTTTGAGTCACTCTGTGAAAGTCGACATGATAGCAATGTATCATATTATCCTAAGATTCCAAAAAAGGATCCCAAGTATCGACTTGAAGGTTTCATGTTTGCTTTCAAGGTAACTGTTAGTCTATGTTAGTGTATTGTTAGCTGTATTAGTGTATTGTTAGGGTTAGTGATTTGCTAGCTGTTTTTTATTCCTTATATCTGTGTGTTGGTGTACTCTTGTCACTTATTCCTGTTGCTGTTAAGCTCATGCTTCTGTCATGCTGTATTAATTGCTGTTATGGTCCTGCTGCTATATTGTTGTTCGTCGGTTTCTATGTCCACTGCTGCTGTTATGTTGTTTTGTTTGTTGCTATGCTCCTGCTTTTGGTATTATTCTGTCGTGTTCCTATGTTGCTGCGTTTATGGCCCTGATTGTGTTATGATTTTGAATCGGTGACCAAGAAGACTTGTTATTAATGGACTTCTTGTATGACTTCGGGTGACTTTACTTTGTATTACTTCTTGTTTATTCTGCTCAATGCTTCATCTTCGTGTTATGTGAGTTTTAATGTGTAATATATGTTTACAGTAATTTTTGTTTCCACTATTATTCAATCGATCATGATTACATACTTAAAGTAATCGTATAGTACTTATTATAATGCTTGTATAATGGTCATTTAATAGATATGGATCTTTGAAGTTCTACCATACTCCAGAGTGCTTGCTAAGAAGGATGGACTATTTCGCGTGCCTAGAGGTCTAGCTTGGACTCAAGACAAAGAGTTTGGTTGGTTGGCTTGTGTAGAGTTCGATAAGATGTCTACAAAGGTATATCAACGATTACACTGCACATAATTCCATATTCATTACCTTTAGATGTTTACTCCTGTTAATCTAATCATTTATTGTAATTTTAGGCAGAGTATAGACCGAAAGATATTCAGGCTACCCCTATTGAAAAGGAAAGACCTTGGTATCAAGACACCATGCGATTCCTCAAGGGCCCGAATGAAAATATAGATTCATTATTGGCTAAATTTCAAAAGCGTTTCAATCTTAAGGAGGCTGGGCAGGAAGACACGCGTTTTGGCAACATCGAGCAACTACTTGACGTATGTCATCTAACTTAACATCGAGCATCTAATATTTACAAGATAATGAACCAGTGAATCCGTTTTTCTTTTTCTTTTGCTTTTGTTATATATAATAGGTGTTGTGGAAGAAAGCGTATCCGGATGAAGAGCCGCATGTTGATCCGATGGATGATGATGACTTTACAGAAGAAGACTTGACTCAAATTGATAGAATGGTGGCAATGGCTGCTAAAAAACAACCGGTAAATTCATTTTTATACAATATTTACCATAATTAATATGTACACGAGATGTTTTAATTGGAATTCCATATTTCCCAAGTGTAGGCAATGATGGATGAGGATGTTGATGTTAGTGGGCATAAGGTTACTCCACCACCTGCTATGATAGTTCATGAGAGTGTTTTTGAGCCTACTGTAGTCGACTTCTATGAGCGCGGTAATAGTTATTTGCGTATCAGAGATTTCCCGTATGACTTGGATAAAATTTTTTGGGGTAGACTTATCAATCGACGAGATGATGGTTGGCTAGAAGACGAGGTATGATATAACTCTTTTAAACGTTAATATACATATATCTATTTACAAACATATATATATATATATATATATATATATATATATATATAGACAAACACACACACAAGTTATAAGTTACTTAATGTGAGATGTGTTGTATGTAGACGTATATCTATATACAGAATGTATATATTTTGTGTACTTATATAAGCTAAGACGTGTTGCAGCATATTGACATTTGGTGCAATTTGGTGGCGTTATCACCACGAAAGGATCAACGTTGTGGCATCCTTCCTGTCCTTTTCCACAAAATATTGGAAGATTGTCAAAGGATATATGACTTGGCAAACGGCACTGAGGGACCTTCTCCTCCTTTTTGGACTCTTGATCGGGTTAGTAATATGAATGGTTCTATAGCATAATAAGAACCCATCTGTAATGAAGTAGATTTTGATCAGAATAACTATGTTTTGTAGGTGCTTTTCCCATTGAATCAAGGGAATCTACATTGGATGGTTGCAGAGTTAGATATGACATCTTGGGTTGTGAAAACTGAAGCGACTTCCCATAAGCCAAACGATAAATAAACATGCACACAAAAATCCCACAATCACCAGAACCAGGAGCCTGCTGGGCAGTTAGTTTTTTGGCATTCGTTGTAAATCTGATGGTATACATGTCTTTATCAATACCTTTACTTTGAAAAACCCCACAACGATCTAAATACTTCGGTATTGCTTCACGAAGGGTCTGCTCTAATTTCAGTTTGAAAGGCCCTTTTGTTACATTTCCATCCATGTCCTCGTTGAGCAAGCTGTCATAATACCGGAACTCTCCTGACGCAATATGAAACTCCAACAGGTAATAGTGAGATTTTTCCTCATTTACCGGCATAAGTACCTGACAATCATTTGAACTGTTTATTTAGTAGACTCCATGCACAAAGTAATTGTCTAATTGAAATTAATTATCCCTACAACTGTTAATACACACCATATGGTGTCATTAATCCACAATCGAGACAGCTGACCATCTATGACCACAGGGGACAATTTACATACATAAAATTAATATTATCGCATATAATCAGAAATGAAACTAGTACATGATGGGTTTCTGTCTGGAGTCCAACAACATGCATGTTCTGGTGTTAGTAGTTTTAGGCAAATTGATCTTTTTTATTTCTAAGTGAAAGGCAGGCAGTATGTAATTGACTTTAACCTATAACTTATAATTACAGTCTTACCCGATCGACATCTTTCCATCTACCGGGGTGTATATGAGGGTCATTGTTGTGCTTAGTCCCATCAGCATACGAGTCCGACACTGAGCCTATTTCCTTCTGCATTAGAAGCTCCGTAAAAAAAGGGTCAACAGCACACCAATCAGCATCAGCTGATCTATATCTGTTAAGATAGTCGATCCAAATCTGGATATGCTGTTGATATTTATAAAGATTATGTATTAAAACCGTTTTAGTGATGTAATTCGAAAACTATAAAAATAACCATGTACTTACAGTGTCGTAAATCCAACCACGCGACGTGTCTTCCTTTTTTACGTTACTAATACCACTATACTTGGTATCCTCATCAGACTGCTTCATTCGATGACGAAGTAAAACACACCAAAAATTTTTGAACACTACGACACTCGAACCAATACTAATCATACACTTATCTGATTGGTCAGATTCAAGCCAATTCTCAAATTCGGGATCCATGGTTGGAACAGGCGCATTTTCATAAACTCTTACAAAATCCTGCGTAAAACAATTCACGCTTAAAGTTGTTAACGTATTTTCTAAGAATAAATCTGAACATAACTCACCTCTACCCAAAAGTAGAGGGTAGGCTCCTCGGGTTTAGCAACCTAAAACATTAGAAAATAATAATATATTAGGCAAACATTTTTCTTACATTGTAAACCAGTCACCTAACATAATTCTAGTTTCAACAATTTCAAAGTTGCATAATTATTGTTGCTAGATATACCTGAAATGACGTATCAACATTAAGATTAGGTGCTGCATTTACTATCGGCCTCTTTTTTGCCTTCATTCGAGTAGTATCTGGAAGTGGCCCAAATGGTGATCTTAACACATGGGAAACCGTCCTCTGCCTCTTCGGTCGCGGTGTCTTAATTAGCATATTACAACCAAATATAATCAGGAAAGTCATACATTAGAATGCCTTGAATAATAGTACAGAGGTGTGATGGGGTAACATTAAATCAATAGCACAAGATACAAACGTTTTCTTGGTAATTAAAACCGAAACTCGGTAAATAATCATTTACCATATGTGTAGACATAAACGAAAGTGTAGAACAAATTAAACATTTCAGCGGATTACCTTTTCAGTTATCAATTGTGTGTCCAACTGTTTACAATCATCTGTCGTAATACCTACTTCGCCATCCGGTACCTAATATAATTATAATAAATAATCCTAGCGTTAAAATAATTTCCACTACATAATCAACTTATGTATTAACTTAAAAACGATATCTAGTTATTCATTTACCAGTGGAGTATCAAGTGCGGTGACTGGATTGTTGGTAATTAAAACAGAAACCCAGTAAATAATCATTAACCATATGTGTAGACAGTATCGAAACTGTAGAACAAATTAAACATTTCAGCGGATTACCTGTTCAGTTATCAGTTGTGTGTCCAACTGTTTAGAATCATCTGTCGTAACACCTACTTCGCCATCCGGTACCTAAAATAATTTAATTAAATAATCCAAGCGTTAAAATTATTTCAAGTACTTAATCAACTTATGTATTAACTTAAAAACGATATCCACTTATTCGATTACCAGTAGATTATCAAGTGCGGCGACAAAATTGTCGATCTTCTGAGGTGTTAGGTTAGCAATTTCTGTAGTGAGTGCCTCAGATAATGACAGTACGGAACCACATGGGTCGGTGTCGTTATGCACATTCGTCTAGCGAAATAACATCCTGGTTATAACAATTTTTGTCTTCTAATAACCATTGTTTAGCATAAATTAATACTAACCTCATCCGATGGATATAAAAACGACAAATCAATAAGGGTGTTATCGGGATGACACTCGTTGATCATGACATTGGGAACAATTGTTTGATCAGATAGGTTATTCACAACAGGTATTTCGTCTTTGCTGACACGATCATCTGGAACCTCGCCAGTAGCGTTGTTATCAAATGCGGATTCCTGCTTTGTGAAAAACAAATAATGGTTCAGAATATATGAATCTGTAAATTTAATACAACTAAAGCATTAGAATGACATACAAACCTTTTCGTCTGACTTTTTACAACGGTTATGCAAATAGCAGATAATCGCCTTTACTTGACAGGTTTCTTTCTGAAGATCTAAGTTTTGTCTCTCTAGCTTCAACACACGATCCTCTAACAACCGTACCAACGACGATGTGGTGTCGGCATCTAATTCTGATAGCCCGGGCATACGAGATATAGGGTGCGTAGGAACAGCATGCGTAGAACCCGGACGCGCAGTACGATACGCCAGTTTAGGATGTACAACCTCGGCGCCATCAAAGTAAAAACTGCTATCTTTCCACCATTCACTTCGGGCCTCAGCCTGGGTCACTTTTCGCATTTTTCTGGGGCAAGTTTTCTTAAAAAAAATAAACAAAGTAACATTAGTGCACCCCAAAAGGAAATTACTACTTGGTAAAAACTTAATTAATATTGTTGTAGTTTAAACACATTAGTGAACAAAAAATCTGCAATTTCTTACTACTAAACAACCCAATATGCGCACACAACCACTTATTACTAAGCAATCCAAAATAGGCACACAATAAGTCTTATTACTGAGCAACCCAAAAAATGCAATACGTTGTTAGTAGCCTTTAAAGAAGAATCTGTTACAATGAAACATATGAGTAATGAAGACCTTATTAAACGGCCCATTGAAGTAGAGATCATGTGTTGTGCTAAACGGAATCTCCTTATTCCAAGCAATTCCCCTAGGAATCACCTCCTCATCTAATTTCCACCATTCATGGCATATAGGAAAAATCTCCAAGATCCATATCTAACAAACATAACGAAAACACAAACAAATCTTAATCTTAACTATCAATACATAAAGTATATTAAAGCTATATGTAATAAAAGGTTACAAAGTTTTACTTAGTTTCTCACCATAAACGCCCAAATAAATCCCGAAAGCGTATACTTCGGAACGTAACCAGCATTTTCTTTCTTTTTTTTTCTTGTGTATATACCTTCTGTTAGGAACAGCATCTTTAAGTTGTTCATGTGTGATCATCCATAAACTACTTCCCCATGGAAACATGTTCCAGTCGTCCAAATCCTCCACTAGGTTAAGAACATCCGGGTGCACCACATTTTTTGTTGGGTCACCACCAGATCCACGAAAAACATACTCCCATACAACAAGCAAGCACACCCGCACTGCATCCAAGTCCGAGAGTGTCCAAAACGCCTCCCCGTCGTACACTTTACGCAACTCAGCCACGTGAACAGACTCGCCTGCTCCAAAAACCCGATTCTTAAAGGCTGGCTCATTCCTTTTTTTTCCAAACGAATCTAGGTCCCCAAAACGTAATCCCGTGATTAGGCAAAACTGTTCAGGCCCGAACTCAAGGTACTCACCTCCAATCATATATTTCAACGAATCAAACTCATAACTATGATGATCATCACATTTAACCTGAGTCTCTAATATCAAATGTACCAAATGCCCCTCTAATCAGGTATCAATAATATCCAACCATTTTCCGAAACATGTAGACCTAAATATTGCATCTTTGGTTGTACCCTTTAACTTCTTTTTCATATTTGGAAACATAGACATCCTGCTCCTCATAGTCACAATAGCATAATACCTCTGCGTTCACAAAATGGGAAATATATTAGCATCACCTCACAATAAATTTATTCAATTCCATCAATATACACTTTCATGAAAACAAGTAATCAACAACACAATTAAACACTTTATACAATCACATGAACGAAAAATAACAACCGAAGTTCTACAAGGACTGTTTATTTACTTACATGTATAATACGACTTAAATGGCTTAAATGTCCAAGGTATTCATATACGATCAGATTTGACACCAACAGCACCCGTATCAATTAATAACATGCTAAAAGAATACAGGAGGCACCAACAGCACAAACAAGCAGCAATCGATACACAACTACACTTGACAAACTTTAGGTAAACAACCTGAACAGACCACAACCAACCGACACATATAATGAACCAAACAATAAATCCTTGCAATATCTCAGCCTTAACTTCGACATACAATTTCTGAGTTTTAGAGACTTACAGTTCAACAGATTACCAAGCATATGTGAATAGTCGTAACCAATTTATTCGAATTACAATTATAAAACACACAAAACTCAACAGCCAACAGGTATCTCGGACAAAATATACATGCAGCCGGCAATCAAACAGAATTTATAAATGCATTTACATCACTAAATACTACATAATACATTAGAAACCAAGTAACTGTTATTCTACTCAAACCGAAAGTAATACAAGTCTAGAGCTACGGAACCATACCTCATCGCTATTGAATATCGCCGCCATTTCTTTGACCCGTTGGACTAAACTTTAAACACAATCGCAACCTTCAACCAATCCACTAAAGGCAACCACAACCACCGAAAGCAACCACAAATCCACTAAAACACCTGCTACTACCACAAACCTAGTGCCACCACCACCAAATTCCGTATCAGATCCATACCAATTACAGATTACATATAATTATAATTATTAAAAACCCCTCACTAGTCATCACATACTAATAAATTAGATAAATTAAACAGAGAAATACAGTTATACCCAATAATATCATAAAACAGACAAATGCATATCAAAAAGTTAAAAACTATACTTGGAAAAAATGACAATTAGGTAAACAAATCTTCTAACATTTTAATCATAAATCAGAACATCACATTCAAAACATCACTTAGATCGGTGAAATAATTCGAGGCCGGATAGGAAAACCCTAAATAATTGGGAGCATTAGTTGTATGATAAAATTAATAATACCTAAATCGTCTGACGACGCAACTACGGATATTGATTGAAATTGGCTAAATTTGAGATCAGGTATACTATGATTGAAGCGGTTATTAGATACCTGAAAGAGATTCGGGAGTCAAAGAACATCCGACGACGAGAAGCAACGTACGACGATCATGTATCGCCTCACCGGAAGTTATGAAAAGTGAATCGGAAATGAGGTCCATCGGAAATATTTGGTAGGTACAGATGGGAAAATGAAGCAATTTAGGCGGATGGAACGTTTCCCAAGATTTCAAAATACTTCGCCGACATCGCCTAAATATGGATTTAGGCGAAATATTTTTGCCACGTGTCGCTTGAAGAGGTAGTTCGCCGATTTCGCCTACCAGATAAATCCTTTTAGGCGAATTTTTTGACCAGATTCGAAATTTTATGTCTGACATCGACTACTATGTGTAATAGGATAGCGTTGACCGACCATCCTCGTAAAAATCCCTATATTATATCTTATAAATAAAATAAAGAGTAAATTACGTTGCCCGTCCCTGTGGTTGTGTCTATATTTTGGACCCGGTCTCTAGGTCGGGTATTATACGGATCTCGTCCCTTGACCCGGAATTCCGTTTCATTGCCACTCCCTCATCCATACAAGTCCACGTGAATTGACTAAAATGCCCTTAATTCATTTACTTATTCATTTTTCTTATATGTCAAAATAAATTTCCACCCATCATGTTGAACTCATACCTGCTACTTCTTTACCTTCATAACCATTTAAGGTTTTTTATAGAACTCAAAACCATCCTCTAACACCATCAATTAAATCATTAAATTGAAACTAAAAGTTAACATTTTGTTCATATTCACTAAACATTTTAATTACTTTCATCACAAACATACAAAACCAAAATCGAATGCTTGACGGATAATGGAAACCCGATATCAACCATAATATCACCTAAATCAGATCCTCGAAGACGGTAGCGGCTGGACGGGGATTGCGACGGTGATGTCTTTTTCTGACAAGATGTTAAGCGGACATGTGAGATGGTGGCGGCCTATGGTGGTTTTCTTTGTGTTTTGAAACCCGCAGCTGCCGGACTAGCCGAATAGCCAGAACCGAAGCTAACCGGAAACATTACTAACAATCAAGTCCACCAGCATCTTCGTTGCCGAAACCGCTGCTGCCGGAGACTCGATCGAAGAAGACGAACCGAAGTCAGATCGGAATAATTGAAGCATATAAGTTTTAGGTATACATATATGTCTACAAAAATCATGGTGAATTGGAACTTGAATGCAATGGATCGACTATTGTAAAGTGTCTGTTAAATGGAGGGGTTTTGTTTTGTTGATGAGTGTTGTACTCTTCTACGAAGGATTATTTTATTTAATTATTTATTATTTATTGTTCATAAGAAAATTTTAAAAATAAAAATTATATTTGTAAAAGACTATTATACCCCTATGTGAATCGAAGGAGGGACTGGCAATGAAATGGAATTCCGGGTCAAGGGACGAGATCCGCATAATACCTGACCCAGGGACTAGGTCCGTAATATAGACACAACCATATGGACGGGCAACGTAATTTACTCTAAAATAAACAATATTATTAAATAATAAGTAGTAGAATAAATATTACACTATCTTTGCTGACAAATTGTACGTTTGAAAAAGTTGAAGTTGCGGATGTTCATTGTTGTCACATCTAAAACGATGGGAAATTCCTTATATAAACATTTAGCAATGCTAAATGATACTATTAAAGGAATAGTTGAGGAATAGTTGATAAATAGTATGTTTTGGTTGAATGGTTTTTTGGTTTTGCGTTAACCTCAGCTGGTTGGGTTCGAATATCGCATAGCATATTTTTTCTCAACTTTTTAAATCACTACAAAAAAATGGACATTTACTTACGCCTTGTTTTTACTGTTGGTTTGGATGAAACGTCACATTTTTTGGCCTACTCTGACGGAATATTTAGAGGGATTAAATATTTTAAAAGTAATACTCGTATTCGTATTTAGTCATTTCTGATTTCTAAATTAAATAAAAAGCCCGTAAATAAACTTCTCAAACCCTAGATCTGTGTTACTCTCTCTTGGCGATACTCCACACCGCCGAACTGCCGCACCACCGCCGCACTACTGCTACACCTCCGCACCACCGCCACACTACTGCTACACCTCTGCACCACCGCCACACTACTGCTACACCTCCGCACCACCGCCACGCTACGGCACCACCTTCGCACCACCGGCGCACCACACATGCTTCTGCTTCGATCGTTCTTCTTCTCTCCTTTCTGTTCTAATTTCTTCGCGCTAAATATAAGGTATAATTTCTGTTATCAAATTCAGTTAAGTTATTCAATTATTCGATTCAATGCACAATTATCTTATTGAGGTTGTAATTTCAATCTTAATTAGTAAGTGGAGGCTGTATGCTTAAGCTTTTTTAGATTTTTTATGTGTTTATATTTTAGTGAATGAGAATTGATATATCCTTTGACATCTTTGATTTCAGTCTTGTAGACATCAATAAATTTAGACCTATTGATCTCTCTGTTTTTACATATTGATGAGCTATTAGTTTGTGTGCCTTTAAATATATAATATTATGAAATTGTGCTCATCTATGTGTTTATGTTATTTTGTGTGCCTTGACTTCCCCAAGAACATGAGCATGGTTGATGTGTGTTCCAAAGGTATGGCTCAGTCTTCAAGGAAAGGAGATAAATATAGGTGGACTTGACATCTATGTTTTTCAATTGATATCAGTGTTGTAGACACTAATAGAAATAGAACTATTTACATCTCTATCTTTTGCATAGTGATGAGCTCTTATTTTATTTACCTAATATAATTTTCATGTATACGACAGTATGCTTATACATGTGTGTGTTAGTAGCCGCTAATGTGTAGATCTTAATATGCAAAATGCATTCTACACTTGTTTATATAGATATTTACTTCATCTTATTCTAGGTTGATAAAGTACGGAGTACAATTTAGGACATTTGTAAGTCATTGGTTTGCCAAGGAAATTCAGGAAATCGATTTTTTAGTGTAAATTGAGATGTGATTAGTGTCACACCCCCTAATTCGGGTTGCGGAAGCGAATCGGGCCGGGGCGAGACTAATCAATAATCAAGCACATAAGATATATAATGAACGACTCTATATGCGTCGTTTACAAAATACATTGATATAAAATAAGAGTTTACAAACTGTTTACATTATATTGAGTTCACATGATTACCCTGAGAGATTCTAGTACATTTCCAATTAGACAAAATATAGATATGCAAGGAAACCTCTTGATGTTTAATGATTGCATGCGACTCGAACTAAAGTATCCTGATGGGCAGTCCAACCTACTGCTGAGTACCTGAGATAACATGATAAAAGGTTAGCTAAAAGCTGGTGAGCTCACAGGTGTATATGAGTAAATGATATTGATGAACCACAAGATTTATATAATGATTTGTAATCAAACAAATAATGAATGTACATGCAGCCATGAGTCCATAGTTTGAGCTTAACTGAGAGGGTCAGGATCCACATTCAAGGACCTGATCGAGGTGCCTCCCTATGAGTGCCTAATCAACACTCATACTGAACAAATGATAATGCGTCCGTTTGACAGGTTAGTGCTTGCTAACTCGGACGGAGATTGTCAATTCCATATGGTACCATACACTAACATTCACGCTAAATCATATTAAAAAACTATGTGATGGAGGACTTTGATTTGATTAGATGAAATTAACTCATGTAACATATAGCGATGTTTTGTTACTTGTGTTCACATGTAAAACAAAACGAGCATGTATCTCACCCCTAGGTAAAAGCATTTAAAAAGAGGCTATGAGACTAACCTGAGTCTGTAGTGTATATGTTGCTACATGCAATGGTGTGATGTCCGCAGACTGTAACCTGTCGGGCGTTTAAAACGCGCAAGGTTATAAATATGTAGATGTCTCAACAGACCATCTATGCTAGTTGTCCATATAACTATTTATGTCTAAATGTTTGATTGTTTTGTTTGAGTTTTTGAAAACATGTACGGCCCGTTGGTGATGGTTTGTAATAATAATTCGAAAGTATTATTATTATATGAGTCATCATTGTGTCGTATAGTTGTGGATTTGTTCGCGTATACTTATCCGAAAGTATATATGCATTTGTATCCGAAAGTTGGGGTTCAAAAGTGTAAAATTCCTAAGTTTATGGTCAAAAATACAATTTATAGGAAAGTCAACGAAAGTCAACTCGCTGGTCAAAGTTGGTCAAAGTTGCTGGTCAAAGTTGGCCAAAGTTGCTGGTCAAAGTGGTCAACTCCCTGTTCAACTCGCTGGTCAAATCTGGTCAACTCGCTGGTCAAAGTTGGTCAAGGTTGCTGGTCAAAAAGAAGTTTGGTCACTGATGGGATCAGTGACTTAGGAATTTGGTCACTGAAGGGTCAGTGACTTAAGAGGTTGGTCGCTGATGGGGTCAGTGACTTAGGAATTTGGTCACTGAAGGGTCAGTGACTTAAGAGGTTATTCCATCCGATTTTTCTCATTTTAGTCCACTCGTTTTGACTAGTTCTAATCCGAATCAGGCTCTACCAAAAATTACACATGTTCCCCTATGGGTCTAGTGTAAATCTGCACTTTATGGTAATTTTATAAGTTAATCTCGATATTTAATAAATTTCGCGAATGAACCGAACTCAATTTTCGAACAATTGCAGACCAGTCTCAAAGATCAGTTTATACAAAAAAATATGTACATATCTGGAAAAAGTGTAAAACACGAAAGTTGTAGCTCTTTTCAATACGCAACTTTTAAAAAGAAATTCGTTGTCTAAATCATCCTAGAACTCAAGTTATGGTCGGTTTTGTAAGCTGGTGTTTTGAAGGCAGAATCTGTCCCTTTTAAATGTTTATGAAAAACGTGTTTTGGCTTTCGATTTGGACATATTCAAGTTGTTTGAACAAACTAACAAGTATATAAATATAAACCAAAGAAATATAGTAAGAGAAGGTAAGTTTTATACCAAGAAGGGAGATGATCAAGAGTCTAATGAGGTGGATGATGCACAGTTTTGCTCTTGCTTCTTTCTCCTTTGCTTCCTTCTCTACTAAGATGATGATGAATGATAGATTTTTAGGTGTAGTTTTAGAAAGAGATTAGAGAGAGAGCCGATGGTGGGGAGAATTTGGGTTGGTGATGAATGATGAGAAATAAAATAATAAATAAAATGGGAGTTGGTTTTTGGTCATGAGAATTCAACTACAAGATCCACATTTTGTGGATCTTGTTTGGGAAGCTTTGAAAAATTGGTTGTGGGTGTGTCCCACAAGGTAGTGAAACTTAGATTATGATTATTGAATGATTATATTGCATATTGGCTAAGTTATTTGATTGAAGATTATTATATTCCCCGTGTAACCTTAGTTGTTGGTGCTTATTAGCTTTTACTCCTTAACGTGGTTAATAATATTAATGAGATTGAGTTCCTTTAGTGTTATTAATTATTGATGATTAGTGAATCTAGGTTTATTTAATCATTGCTAAATATGTTGAGTCTGATAGGTTAAGAAAGTAAAGTTAATAACCTAAAACGAATAAGTTAATAAGAGATTATTAATAGGTATTGTTGAAGAATTCGTACCGCGAGGGTGAATTATAATAGATCGTGAATGCTTAATGCACAATTTAGGGAAACCTTAAATTGTAGGGATTAGTTGGACCCGAAACGTTGGCTAATTCATTTTCAACTTATAATCATTGAAGAATTTGGTATTAAGTTGATATAAAAGAAATCACAATTGAATAATCAATATGGAATCAATCGAGATATATGAATCTGAGTGGAGTTACTACACAATTGTTTATTCCTTCCTATTGTTTTATTTATTTATTTCTTTTATTTAAGTTTTATTTAGTTTAATTATTTTCATTTATTGTTTTACAACAATTGTTCGCACGGAACTAAAACGTCCCCCTTTATTTACTGTTTTCTTAGTTAATAGTTATTTTTATTTTAATTAATAAACCACCATTCTTGTGTTCCTGAGATTGACCTGGACTTACCATAGCTATACTATTCCGATCGGGTATTCTTGCCTGGTTGTGTGATAGTAATAATTGGTAATTCTTGTACTCTATAAATTATAAAACAAGACGCGCTTTCACACGCATCAAGTTTTTGGCGCCGCTGCCGGGGAACACTTAACCGGTTGTACTTTTGTTCTACCGGGGAACGGTGTTGTTTATTATTTAAATTGAAAATTTATTTTAGTTAAAAAAAAAAATTGGAAATTTGTTTTAGTTAGTTATTATTTTATTTTATTTTCTTTTTTACTCTTTTTCTTTTTGTTTTATTTAGACTGGTATGTCTCAGAACATGAATAATGTTCCTGTGAATTTTTAAAACTCGAGAAATGTTCGCATGTTGACTAAAGAGGAATTGAAGCAATCTTTAGATGAGATGATAGCATATTGGAATAGAGATCTCACTATGAAGGATATGGAAAGCGACAAGGAAGAAATTTTTGAAAAACCAAAAGATGAAGGATATAAGGCAAAACCAAATTTCAAAAAATATACGCCTTCACCTTTATCGGAAGAAATTATTAAAAAATACACACCTCCACCTCCGTATCCAGCTGCTTTGTATAGAAAGTACAATAAAGTTGAAGGATCAATTTTTCCAAAGCTTAAGAAAGGTAAAGTTAAAAGTTTATCTCGTCCAGTGATTGTGAAAGCTACGCAATCTATGGAGACATCAAGTGAAAGAGTGGAAGAAACGAAGACTATTGGCCACAGTCAAGGAGATTCCATTCAACAACTTGAGGAGATAAATCAAACAGATAAGTGTTCTCAATCCTCTGACTCTTTATTTTCTAACGAAATTTTTAGTAAAATTGAACAGGAAGAAGATATGGAGGTAGATTGGTTGCCTTTGCCAAGATTTGATCATTATGATTCTGATGAGGAAATACTCTCGCTACTTGATTGTAATGAGGAAGTGAATCACCAGGAAAATGATGATCAAACAATGGTAAAAATTGGAGAAGAAATCGAAAACAAAACTTGCGGTAATGATATAACAACCGAACTAGTTGAAATTCAATTGGTGGTTGAGTCGACGCAACCGGCGGTTGAAGTATCTATAAGCACAAGTTCATTGTTTTACCAGTATGAAGATCCTTTTTGGCAATTTGATCGGAAGAAAAGTTTCTCTCAATTTTTGGAAGTTCATGGAGTATCTCATAAAGGACATCTACCTGTTATAAATGATAAGTATTTTTTCACTTTAATTTTATTAAATTTACATTTTTGGATTACTTATCGATATTACCATCCATGCTTACTTTTAAGTGTGGGGAAAGTCAATAGATTTTTTGGTAAGTAAGGTTGGAGTCAAGCTAGTGACTCGAACAAAAACAAGCGCTTCTCGGGAGGCAACCCGTGCTTGTACATTGTGTATAATTTTTATTTTCCGTTTTTGGTATTTTATTTTTATACGTTTAATGTTCTTGCTACTTTTTGAAGTTGGCAACCATTTCAGTTTCAATTGAAATTGAAATTTTTGGAAAATAAAAGAACTTTATGGGTGTGTTCCCTGGAAACCCTCACGAGACTATAACTCGTCCACTTGGGATACCGAGGGGTTTAAAGGCTTATTGCATACGCTAAATGCAATCGTGATGCCTACGAAAGTGGATGTTGTATAATTTTTGAATAAAGATCGGAAGATGACCCATTATGCCGAACCAGATCAAGATAATCGCGTCATATTCAGGGGAGTTTTCCGTTCTAATTTCTTTTCTTCCTTTTCTCACTTTTATTTTTACTTGTTTATATACAATGAGGACATTGTATAATTTAAGTGTGGGGATGGGGTCGGTAGAAAAGAAATATTATTTTAAAGTTTTACTTTTGTTTACTTGTCCTTATATTATAATTTTGTTAAATTTTCATCAAATTTAAAATTTTTGAGTTAAAAAATAGGTATTTATTAGTTAAAATACTTTTGTTAAAAGTTTTGTTTTATATTTAAAAGTTTAGACTTTAATGTGGATTAACTGTTTTGTACATATAACGTTAGAAACTTGATAATGAGTGATATATAGTTACATGATATGATATACTAATAGACAATCTATATGAGTATTTCTGAATTTTAAGAAATTAATAAATAACTTGTATATTATTTTATGGTACATAATATGATGTATGACCTAAAAGTCTTAATTCTTAGATTTATCATGCGATAATTTTATATGTCTTTATACTTATATGAAAACATTTGGGGGTTTACTAATTGTTTCCTCTGTTGTACGTAAGTACAGACCTGGTCTCTAATTAGTATTCTTAAATAAAGCAAAAGAAAGAAAAATCTTTCAAATTAAAATTAAAAATGATCAAACTATGTCGCTTTGTTATACTAAGGTATAGACCTGTCACCGCTGGTTTGATTTAAAAATTGCTTTACCTGAATCAAGTTATGTCGCTCTGTTGCATAAAAATGCAGACATGTCACCAATGTCTTGATTCTTAAAAATGGATTTCATGTATTTATTTTGAATATAGAAGTAAATTGCATGATTAAGTTCAAGAGTATATCATATGTGAAAATCATAAGTAATATACATATTAACAATAAAAGGTGTATTCAGAAATATGAGTATAGATTGTTTAAAGTGGATAAATATATTAGTAATCATTCATGGACTATATGTTGCACTAATAATAATAATTTTTATTTGTACATTATAGCTATCCATGTTAATTAAATTGTTTAAAGTTTTAAATTTATGAAACAGATTTTTAATTTAGGTATTCTGATTCTTAAATATTAGTTTGATGCTTATTAAGTTTTTATGATGAAAATGTATTCTACTTGAGGACAAGCAGAACTTAAGTATGGGGATATTTGATAGCATCAAATAGTACTATATTTATATACTAATATTCCATAGTTTTTGTATAATTTTGTTGCATTTACTTAATAAAATATAATTATTTCGTTCATATTTACAAAATAGGTAGAATTATAGTTTAAATTAGAAAATGAATAAAAATAGAGTAAATTAAGTAATTTTTGTATAAAAGTTAGTTGTACATAAATATAGTTGGGACAAAGTGGCTAAAAGATTGGATAAAATAAATAAAGTTTGTAAATATTCGAGTTCTAAAAGTTAAATGGATTGAGCAAAACTAGTTAGATTGTATATTTATTAGAGTTTACGAGTTGGACCAAATAATTATTTGGGCTAAATAATAAAAATATAATATAATATAAATAATAATGTTATAATATTAGTTATTACGTTAGGTTACTAGTAATAATAATAATAGTGTAATATTATAATAACAATTTAATAATAATAATAAAGTTAATGTTAATATATAAAATAATAATTATAAATGAAATAATGATGATCTTTGTTTGTAGGTAGCTGATCACGTGGCATTTATGGTGGGGCCAAGTCAAAGTCAAAAAGCTGGTCAACAAGCTATGAGTCCAAGTCAACAAGCTAAGGCCACGTTAAGCAATTAAGTCGGTCACTCCAATTATGGCACAAATTTCGAGAAGCTTCTAAACATATGGCGGTGGATCAAAACTTGGAGAATACGAAATTTTCATTTGACCGGCGGCTATTCTATTTAGCCGGCGGCTAAATTCGCGGCAGCCACGAGTATAAATAGAGGTCATTCTGCATACGATTGAAACATACATTTTAGGTTAGGGTTTTTATATATTTCGTTTAGGGTTAGTAAAATACGAATTTTAGGTTACTTTTGGAGGCACGAAAAGCTACGGTTGAAGTCATTTCACTTTATCTTTTTATGATTCATTATTCGGTTTGTATCTACTTTTTATTTAATTCAATTACAATTATGTTTTTGATATTGAATATTTTGTTTTATGCATATCGTATGATGAATTGATATTTAGTATTTGTGTAGTAGTGAAACTTAGATTATGATTATTGAATGATTATATTGCATATTGGCTAAGTTATTTGATTGGAGATTATTATATTCCCCGTGTAACCTTAGTTGTTGGTGCTTATTAGCTTTTACTCCTTAACGTGGTTAATAATATTAATGAGATTGAGTTCCTTTAGTGTTATTTATAACACCCCTCATTCTCATGTAATAATATTAAAGATAATACGGAAGCGCAGGTAATTAAAACGCAATACTTGATTACATATTCTGCTAAAGTGCCAAAATACAGTTTAGATGTTTAAGTCACTTCAAATTTGAATCTTGTTCAAAAGACTAGCATGACGGGGTATTATATAAACTAAACTGAGTTGTTACAAAATAATCAGAGTAGCTTGAATATCAAACATTCCATGCTTCCAAGGTTTGACCTTCCTGCTACCCACCCGCATGCACAAAACAAAAGTCTGCAGGAAGTAACAACGAGGGGTTAGCACATAGCTAAGTGAGTAAATCCAACACTCAACATTCAACTTAGCTAAATCAATTAACTACAACAAATATTCGCAAACACCACAGTCAACAACAACTTAATGAGGATCGGTGGATCCGGGGATAACCTTAGCACCCGGGCGGCTCCCCGAGATCACTTATCCAAACATATCCGTATGGCCATAACGGACGAGACCGATAGCTAGTGTTTATCATACTTAGGTACAGTTCAGCACACACAACAAATGAAGTACATCCCTGTACCGTTCACACAACAACCCACTAGCCCAACCAATAGTTCATCAACTAGTTGACCTCATTAACAACAATGCCCGAAGGCCACACAAAGCACATATATGAATATAACCAACAGTAATAACTAATCAACTCAATAATCAAGTCTACGTTTACCCGTTGTAATCAAATGATTACAACTAAGCCAAACGGTGAGTTTTGAATCCACTCACCAATACCTTCGTCTTCACTAACTCAGATTCTCGGGGTAACTTTGTCTTTCGAAGGATCTGAGATTCAACATCAATAGAAAGTTAGTAATCAAAATCTTCCAAATATAACTTATAAAAGTTCAACACATTTGGAGCTCATTATCCTAAACACTCATATTAACGACTACTAATCATGTACATAATCACAACACATCGAGTAATTATCATATAATTACATATAATAATAATTGGAATGTGTTTTAAAAACTGAAATAAAAATGCCCTGTAACAGCCTGAAGCCGCCGGCTTGGCCATGGAAGCCGCCGGCTTCCCATGGCTAACCGCCGGGTCACCCCATTCACCCGCCGGGTGAATTATGTTTTTCATCAACAGAACTTTATTGAGTTTTAAAGCCTCTAGCATCCGCCGGTTCGGGTCATTGACCCACCGGTTATGGGTCACAAGCCGCCGGCTTGGTGTTGAAGCCGCCGGCTTCCCAAACTTAAGACAGAAACCGTCGGCTAGGCTTATGAAGCCGCCGGCTTCTCCTCCAGATCAAGAACAGCAGTAGCAACTATGATTTATGCACGAACCAAAATTACCAAAACCTCAAATTCGAACCAATATGCAGAAAACTCGATTCATAAAGCTACTACAACCTCATATGATATCTAATTACCATTTAAACAACTACAATAACATTCAAAGATGCTATATTTACACCTAAATCATAAAACCCATTAAGTTCTATCTAAATTAAATCATGGATCAAGAACATGGATTTATTCTATATCATCAATCAATAATCATCATATAGCATCATAGATCACAACCAATCATTATACAAATGCAAGAACAATTTCAACTAACCATTTATTCATCAATCCTAATATTTGAAATAAACCTCATTTACCTTTCAAAAATGAAGAAGATGATAGCTAGAAGAAGAAGGAGATGATGATAGCTAATAGCTTGTAGTTTACAACCTTCAATCACTTTCTAGTTTGAAGATTTCACTTGATTTACTAGCTAGGGTTTAAGTGTTTTATTTGAAATGGAATTGGGGAAAGGAATTGGTAAAGTGATCCCCAGATAAAGATCGGCCCCTTTTTAAGCCGACTTAACATTTTGGGTATTTTATACCCGCTCTAAATCTATTGTCTGGAACCTAAAAATCAATTGCGAGAAATTATTTTATTATACCGTCAACTTCAATATTTTAAAATAAGCAACATTTTACTAAACACAATAAGTCCTGAAACTTAATTTACTAAGTTTCACAATTAAACAATTTATAACAAATAAATTTTAATTCACTTAATTACGTAATTTAAATAGGACAATACCAGGCTATCGGAGAGGATGTTACAAATCTCCCCTCCTTAAGGAGATTTCGTCCCCGAAATCTCAGCCCTATCCAACAATCCAGGATATCTGGATTTCATCGACTCTTCGGTCTCCCAAGTTAGGTCGGAACCTAAACTATGTCTCCATTTTACTAACACCATAGGAATTTGTTTCTTCCTAAGTTTAGTCACCTTTCTATCAAGGATCTCAACCGGTTCTTCAACCAATTTCTGAGTTTGATCAACTGTTAAATCTTTCAACGGAAGAATTTGCGACTGATCCTCGATATTACACTTTCTCAAGTAACATACGTTAAACGTGTCATGAATACCAGAGAGCTCTGGAGGAAGATCCAATGTCATTGACTGATTATTTACAACTTGTCGAATCTTGAATGGTCCAATGTACCTAGGCGCCAACTTCCCACGTTTCCCGAATCTAATCACACCTTTCCACGGAGAAACTTTAAGATACACTAATTCACCTTCGGAAAATACAACCGGTCGTCTTTTAGGATCCGCATACTGTTTCTGCCTATCTCTTGCGGCTTTCAACTTCTCACGTGCAATAGCTACTTTATCAGCGGTTATTTGTACAATGTCGGGTCCAGCAAACTGTTTCTCACCTGCCTCTAACCAACAAGTAGGTGTGCGACAACGACGACCATACAACATTTCATACGGAGGCATCCCAATACTTGAATGGTATGAATTGTTATAAGTAAACTCAACCAATGGGAGATGTGAATCCCATGAACCTCCATATTCCAGAATGCAAGCACGAAGCATATCCTCTAAAGTTTGAATTGTACGTTCTGACTGACCGTCTGTCTGAGGATGATAAGTTGTGCTAAGATTTACACGTGTACCCAACTCTTGTTGTAAACTTTGCCAAAAACGAGAAGCAAAACGAGTATCTCTATCTGACACAATCGATAAAGGAATACCATGTCTGGAAACGATTTCGTTAACATACAATTGAGCAAGTTTAGTCAACGATGATGTCTCACTCGTAGCAAGAAAATGCGCTTTTTGTCAATCGATCCACTATAACCCAAATCATATCATTGCATCGAGTGGTACGCGGTAGCTTAGTCACAAAATCCATGGTTATATGATCCCACTTCTACTCAGGTATCTCCAACTGTTTTAACGACCCATACGGCTTTTGATGTTCCGCTTTGACCTGAGCACAAGTATGACAAGATCCCACAACCTTTGCAATGTCGGTTTTCATTGTTGGCCACCAATACAACGGTTTCAGATCATTATACATTCGAGTACTACCTGGATGAATAGACATTCGTGACCTATGAGCTTCATTCAAAATCAAATCCCGAATACCACCAATGGAAGGAATCCAAACACGAGACTGGTACGTCTTTAATCCCCTTGAATCATCAACTAATTCGTCCTTGCGTTTTAACATGATTTCGGATTTCAGATTATGGTCTTTCAATGCTTCAAGTTGTACAACTTTAATTTGATCAATCAAATCCGAGGAAACATTCACTTTTAAATAGAAAGCTCGATTAGGTGTATTCTTTCGACTTAAAGCATCGGCGACCACATTAGCTTTGCCCGGATGGTATCTAATTTCACAATCATAATCTTTTATCAATTCTAACCATCGTCTCTGCCGCATATTCAATTCTTTCTGGGAGAACACATACTGCAAACTCTTATGATCAGTACAAACAACACATCGAGTCCCATATAAGTAATGTCTCCAAAGTTTTAGGGCAAATACAACTGCTGCGAGTTCTAAATCATGCGTAGGATAGTTCTTCTCATGTGGTTTCAACTGTCGAGAAGCATAAGCGATAACTCTATCCCTTTGCATTAAAACACAACCCAAACCCGAATATGAAGCGTCGCAATAAACTACAAAATCATCGGTACCTTCTGGTAATGCTAAAATCGGTGTCTGACACAATGATTGTTTCAATGTCTGAAAAGCTTGCTCCTGTTGATCAGTCCACACATACTTCTCATCCTTACGGGTTAGTTTGGTTAACGGACCCGCTATCTTATAAAAATCTTTGATAAATTTTCGATAATATCCCGCTAACCCAAGAAAACTCCTTATCTCAGAAACAGATTTCGGCGCATTCCAATTCATCACAGCTGCAACTTTTGATGGATCCACTTTCATACCATCTTGACAAATTATATGACCCAAAAACTGAACTTCTCGAAGCCAGAATTCACATTTGGAAAACTTTGCATACAACTGTTCTCGTCTCAATGTTTCAAGAACCAATCTCAAATGCGTGGCATGCTCAGTTTCAGATTTCGAATAAACAAGTATATCATCAATGAAAACAATCACAAATTTATCCAAAAATGGTCGACACACACGGTTCATCAAATCCATAAATACCGCTGGTGCATTTGTTAAACCAAAAGGCATAACCAAAAATTCATAATGCCCATACCTGGTTCGGAAAGCAGTTTTAGGTATATCTTGTTCACAAACACGGACTTGATGATAACCCGACCTCAAATCAATCTTAGAATATACCGAAGAACCCTGTAACTGATCAAACAAATCATCAATTCTAGGCAATGGATACTTGTTCTTCACAGTCCTCTTATTTAATTCCCTGTAATCAATACACATCCGCAATGACCCATCTTTCTTTTTCACGAACAACACTGGTGCACCCCACGGCGAGGAGCTAGGTCTGATAAAACCTTTATCCAACAACTCCTGAATTTGATTCATCATTTCACGGATCTCCGAAGGAGCTAACCTATAGGGAGCTTTAGCAATCGGCGATGAACCCGGAACAAGATCAATTCTGTATTCTACTTCCCTAACTGGTGGTAACCCAGGCAATTCATCGGGAAACACTTCGGGGTACTCAAAAACTACCGGCACATCTGAAACAGTTTTCCTTTCTAATTTGGCATCGACTACATAGGCTAGGTATGACTCGCAGCATTTTGACAATGACTTCCTAGCTTTCATCAAAGAAATCAAAGGAATAGCTACACCGTCCCGTTCTCCTCGAGCCACCACATATGACCCTTCAGAGATTGGGATCCTAACCAACTTCTGATGACAATCAATACTAGCCTTATTTTGACTCAACCAATCCATACCAATTATTACATCGAAACTAGGGATTGACATTAACAAGAGGGAGATAGGAAAAACATGATCATCAATAGTAATATTAACTCCAGTCACCGAGGTGGTAACAGGAACTAACTTACCACTAACTATTTCTACCTCTATAGGCTTTGTTATCACAGTAGGGGCTAATTTCAACTTATCACAAAATTGCACAGAAATGAAAGTACAATTAGCACCCGAATCAAACAATACACGTGCAGGTACAGAGTTTATAAGAAATGTACCAGTGATAACATCTTCAGTATGCACGGCCTCATCAACCGTCATTTGGAAGGCCCTACTGGTTGCTGGAGGAGGGTTCTTTCTTTTCTGACCGGAAGATCCCGAACTCCCGACCGAACCCGACCCCGTCGACCTTGCCTCCGGACATTGACCAACCCTATGCCCTTCTTTCTTACAAGTCCAGCAAACAAAATTTGGGTAACGGCAACTCTTTATCTCATGTCCTAATTCACCACACTTCATACATTTGTTTGTCTGAGGCGTACACGGACCATTATGCCGAGACCTACGCGAACTACACCAGTTGGAACTATTGGAACTTCCTGAAGGACTACTTCTTCCAACAAATTTCTTACCTCCCTGCCGATTCCCTTGCCACTTAGATTTATTCTTACCCGACGATTTAGTTCTTGCTCTTTGGAAAGTGGTATCCCTTCCTTGCCATAATCGTAAACCCCTTAGATCACTATCGGTGGATCATGCAAAATTGAAAGCATGCGATAAATCCTTACCCAATCTCACAACCGTACGGTAGTTATCCGGTAAAGCATCCACAAACTGTTCTATCTGGGTCTTCTCATCAGGAACCCATTGTTGCACAAACCTAAGCTTATCCGTAAACTGCGAAATCAATTCATCAATAGTCATGTCATCTTTTAATCGAAGATTCACAAACTCTCTTCGAATCCTAGCAATATCAAAATCCGAACAATATTGATTACGAACAGCCTGATGAAATTGGGACCAAGTAATAGCTTCCTTTTGTTGGTGCGTCAAATGTCCGGTAACAGAATCCCACCAAACCATAGCATCATCCTTCATGCATTGAACCGCATACTTGACTTTAAACTCCTCATCACAGCAAGTCACATCAAACTTGCGTTCCATATCTCTCAACCAATTTAACGTTACCGTAGGATTTTTACTTCCCTGAAATTCCGGTGGTCGACTAGCCATAAAAGTCTTGTATGAACACTTCTTTTCTGACTGAGAGGATGAACTAGAACCAAAGACCGGGGTTTGTTGAAATAACTGTCTAGTCGCAGCTTCCTCAGCTTTCCTCTTGAATTCCCTAAGAAATACTAACTCGTCTTCCATCTCATGAATATACTCGTCTCGGTTAGATTGTTGTCCGGTTGGCTGAGAAGTACCATTATGATCGTGTTGCTCGGTATGAGTCCCAATTTGAGGAGCGACAATCCTGGAGGCATTGTTGGGGTTGGTGGTCGGTGGTTCGTTATCTGCCATTTCTGAAATTCAACACAACACTTGAACTTTTGTTAATCGTTAGCATCTAAATACTAAATACCGTCAACCAATACTAATCCCATTCCCAAGAATGTTTGATATATCACGCTCGAGTTTTGGGATTGATCATTCAACAACGAACAATTTTCCCAAAACTATGCTCTGATACCAATTTATAACACCCCTCATTCTCATGTAATAATATTAAAGATAATACGGAAGCGCAGGTAATTAAAACGCAATACTTGATTACATATTCTGCTAAAGTGCCAAAATACAGTTTAGATGTTTAAGTCACTTCAAATTTGAATCTTGTTCAAAAGACTAGCATGACGGGGTATTATATAAACTAAACTGAGTTGTTACAAAATAATCAGAGTAGCTTGAATATCAAACATTCCATGCTTCCAAGGTTTGACCTTCCTGCTACCCACCCGCATGCACAAAACAAAAGTCTGCAGGAAGTAACAACGAGGGGTTAGCACATAGCTAAGTGAGTAAATCCAACACTCAACATTCAACTTAGCTAAATCAATTAACTACAACAAATATTCGCAAACACCACAGTCAACAACAACTTAATGAGGATAGGTGGATCCGGGGATAACCTTAGCACCCGGGCGGCTCCCTGAGATCACTTATCCAAACATATCCGTATGGCCATAACGGACGAGACCGATAGCTAGTGTTTATCATACTTAGGTACAGTTCAGCACACACAACAAATGAAGTACATCCCTGTACCGTTCACACAACAACCCACTAGCCCAACCAACAGTTCATCAACTAGTTGACCTCATTAACAACAATGCCCGAAGGCCACACAAAGCACATATATGAATATAACCAACAGTAATAACTAATCAACTCAATAATCAAGTCTACGTTTACCCGTTGTAATCAAATGATTACAACTAAGCCAAACGGTGAGTTTTGAATCCACTCACCAATACCTTCGTCTTCACTAACTCAGATTCTCTGGGTAACTTTGTCTTTCGAAGGATCTGAGATTCAACATCAATAGAAAGTTAGTAATCAAAATCGTCCAAATATAACTTATAAAAGTTCAACACATTTGGAGCTCATTATCCTAAACACTCATATTAACGACTACTAATCATGTACATAATCACAACACATCGAGTAATTATCATATAATTACATATAATAATAATTGGAATGTGTTTTAAAAACTAAAATAAAAATGCCCTGTAACAGCCTAAAGCCGCCGGCTTGGCCATGGAAGCCGCCGGCTTCCCATGGCTAACCGCCGGGTCACCCCATTCACCCACCGGGTGAATTATGTTTTTCATCAACAGAACTTTATTGAGTTTTAAAGCCTCTAGCATCCGCCGGTTCGGGTCATTGACCCACCGGTTATGGGTCACAAGCCGCCGGCTTGGTGTTGAAGCCGCCGGCTTCCCAAACTTAAGACAGAAACCGTCGGCTAGGCTTATGAAGCCGCCGGCTTCTCCTCCAGATCAAGAACAGCAGCAGCAACTATGATTTATGCACGAACCAAAATTACCAAAACCTCAAATTCGAACCAATATGCAGAAAACTCGATTCATAAAGCTACTACAACCTCATATGATATCTAATTACCATTTAAACAACTACAATAACATTCAAAGATGCTATATTTACACCTAAATCATAAAACCCATTAAGTTCTATCTAAATTAAATCATGGATCAAGAACATGGATTTATTCTATATCATCAATCAATAATCATCATATAGCATCATAGATCACAACCAATCATTATACAAATGCAAGAACAATTTCAACTAACCATTTATTCATCAATCCTAATATTTGAAATAAACCTCATTTACCTTTCAAAAATGAAGAAGATGATAGCTAGAAGAAGAAGGAGATGATGATAGCTAATAGCTTGTAGTTTACAACCTTCAATCATTTTCTAGTTTGAAGATTTCACTTGATTTACTAGCTAGGGTTTAAGTGTTTTATTTGAAATGGAATTGGGGAAAGGAATTGGTAAAGTGATCCCCAAATAAAGATCGGCCCCTTTTTAAGCCGACTTAACATTTTGGGTATTTTATACCCGCTCTAAATCTATTGTCTGGAACCTAAAAATCAATTGCGAGAAATTATTTTATTATACCGTCAACTTCAATATTTTAAAATAAGCAACATTTTACTAAACACAATAAGTCCTGAAACTTAATTTACTAAGTTTCACAATTAAACAATTTATAACAAATAAATTTTAATTCACTTAATTACGTAATTTAAATAGGACAATACCAGGCTATCGGAGAGGATGTTACAAATCTCCCCTCCTTAAGGAGATTTCGTCCCCGAAATCTCAGCCCTATCCAACAATCCAGGATATCTGGATTTCATCGACTCTTCGGTCTCCCAAGTTAGGTCGGAACCTAAACTATGTCTCCATTTTACTAACACCATAGGAATTTGTTTCTTCCTAAGTTTAGTCACCTTTCTATCAAGGATCTCAACCGGTTCTTCAACCAATTTCTGAGTTTGATCAACTGTTAAATCTTTCAACGGAAGAATTTGCGACTGATCCTCGATATTACACTTTCTCAAGTAACATACGTTAAACGTGTCATGAATACCAGAGAGCTCTGGAGGAAGATCCAATGCCATTGACTGATTATTTACAACTTGTCGAATCTTGAATGGTCCAATGTACCTAGGCGCCAACTTCCCACGTTTCCCGAATCTAATCACACCTTTCCACGGAGAAACTTTAAGATACACTAATTCACCTTCGGAAAATACAACCGGTCGTCTTTTAGGATCCGCATACTGTTTCTGCCTATCTCTTGCGGCTTTCAACTTCTCACGTGCAATAGCTACTTTATCAGCGGTTATTTGTACAATGTCGGGTCCAGCAAACTGTTTCTCACCTGCCTCTAACCAACAAGTAGGTGTGCGACAACGACGACCATACAACATTTCATACGGAGGCATCCCAATACTTGAATGGTACGAATTGTTATAAGTAAACTCAACCAATGGGAGATGTGAATCCCATGAACCTCCATATTCCAGAATGCAAGCACGAAGCATATCCTCTAAAGTTTGAATTGTACGTTCTGACTGACCGTCTGTCTGAGGATGATAAGCTGTGCTAAGATTTACACGTGTACCCAACTCTTGTTGTAAACTTTGCCAAAAACGAGAAGCAAAACGAGTATCTCTATCTGACACAATCGATAAAGGAATACCATGTCTGGAAACGATTTCGTTAACATACAATTGAGCAAGTTTAGTCAACGATGCTGTCTCACTCGTAGCAAGAAAATGCGCGCTTTTTGTCAATCGATCCACTATAACCCAAATCATATCATTGCCTCGAGTGGTACGCGGTAGCTTAGTCACAAAATCCATGGTTATATGATCCCACTTCCACTCAGGTATCTCCAACTGTTTTAATGACCCATACGGCTTTTGATGTTCCGCTTTGACCTGAGCACAAGTATGACAAGATCCCACAACCTTTGCAATGTCGGTTTTCATTGTTGGCCACCAATACAACGGTTTCAGATCATTATACATTCGAGTACTACCTGGATGAATAGACATTCGTGACCTATGAGCTTCATTCAAAATCAAATCCCGAATACCACCAATGGAAGGAATCCAAACACGAGACTGGTACGTCTTTAATCCCCTTGAATCATCAACTAATTCGTCCTTGCGTTTTAACATGATTTCGGATTTCAGATTATGGTCTTTCAATGCTTCAAGTTGTACAACTTTAATTTGATCAATCAAATCCGAGGAAACATTCACTTTTAAATAGAACGCTCGATCAGGTGTATTCTTTCGACTTAAAGCATCGGCGACCACATTAGCTTTGCCCGGATGGTATCTAATTTCACAATCATAATCTTTTATCAATTCTAACCATCGTCTCTGCCGCATATTCAATTCTTTCTGGGAGAACACATACTGCAAACTCTTATGATCAGTACAAACAACACATCGAGTCCCATATAAGTAATGTCTCCAAAGTTTTAGGGCAAATACAACTGCTGCGAGTTCTAAATCATGCGTAGGATAGTTCTTCTCATGTGGTTTCAACTGTCGAGAAGCATAAGCGATAACTCTATCCCTTTGCATTAAAACACAACCCAAACCCGAATATGAAGCGTCGCAATAAACTACAAAATCATCGGTACTTTCTGGTAATGCTAAAATCGGTGTCTGACACAATGTTTGTTTCAATGTCTGAAAAGCTTGCTCCTGTTGATCAGTCCACACGTACTTCTCATCTTTACGGGTTAGTTTGGTTAACGGACCCGCTATCTTAGAAAAATCTTTGATAAATTTTCGATAATATCCCGCTAACCCAAGAAAACTCCTTATCTCAGAAACAGATTTCGGCGCATTCCAATTCATCACAGCTGCAACTTTTGATGGATCCACTTTCATACCATCTTGACAAATTATATGACCCAAAAACTGAACTTCTCGAAGCCAGAATTCACATTTGGAAAACTTTGCATACAACTGTTCTCGTCTCAATGTTTCAAGAACCAATCTCAAATGCGTGGCATGCTCAGTTTCAGATTTCGAATAAACAAGTATATCATCAATGAAAACAATCACAAATTTATCCAAAAATGGTCGACACACACGGTTCATCAAATCCATAAATACCGCTGGTGCATTTGTTAAACCAAAAGGCATAACCAAAAATTCATAATGCCCATACCTGGTTCGGAAAGCAGTTTTAGGTATATCTTGTTCACAAACACGGACTTGATGATAACCCGACCTCAAATCAATCTTAGAATATACCGAAGAACCCTGTAACTGATCAAACAAATCATCAATTCTAGGCAATGGATACTTGTTCTTCACAGTCCTCTTATTTAATTCCCTGTAATCAATACACATCCGCAATGACCCATCTTTCTTTTTCACGAACAACACTGGTGCACCCCACGGCGAGGAGCTAGGTCTGATAAAACCTTTATCCAACAACTCCTGAATTTGATTCATCATTTCACGGATCTCCGAAGGAGCTAACCTATAGGGAGCTTTAGCAATCGGCGATGAACCCGGAACAAGATCAATTCTGTATTCTACTTCCCTAACTGGTGGTAACCCAGGCAATTCATCGGGAAACACTTCGGGGTACTCACAAACTACCGGCACATCTGAAACAGTTTTCCTTTCTAATTTGGCATCGACTACATAGGCTAGGTATGACTCGCAGCCTTTTGACAATGACTCGCAGCCTTTATTTACTGTTTTCTTAGTTAATAGTTATTTCTTATTTTAATTAATAAACCACCATTCTTGTGTTCCTGAGATCGACCTGGACTTACCATAGCTATACTATTCCGATCGGGTATTCTTGCCTGGTTGTGTGATAGTAATAATTGGTAATTCCTGTACTCTATAAATTATAAAACAAGACGCGCTTTCACACGCATCACTACCTATGAGTTTCGTGATCCCAAGAGATGTTGTCGAGAGTGGGATGAAGTAGAAAATGTTTCGGTGGGTGTGTTTACCATCTCTATGACAAAGTGTTTGGAAATTTGAGTGCCTATATATATATAATATATAATAGACTAGCGTACAGTGCTTGAGCGATGACTATGTATGTATATATACATATATCACATAATAGTCTTATGAGTGTCTAGCACAAACAATTATGAGTCCCAGTTTCTCTCGTGGTCAGAGTCAACTAATGTATCCCTATTCCAGCATAACCATTTCAATCCTTACATCATCTTTATTTAATTGTACATAGTTGATCATGCTATGTTAAATTAAACTTGTATGATGTAACTTTTGAACCAATCATACTTAACAGAAAATACTGCCTAACGGTCATAGTCTAGGCCCACTAATGAAACCTAGTTCACTATAACCTTAGGCTCTGATACCAATCTGTCACACCCCCTAATTCGAGTTGTGGAAAAGAATCGGGTCGGGGCGCTACTAATCAATAATCAAGCACATAAGATATATAATGAACGACTCTATATGCGTCGTTTACAAAATACATTGATATAAAATAAGAGTTTACAAACTGTTTATATTATATTGAGTTCACATGATTACCCTGAGAGATTCTAGTACATTTCCAATTATACAAAATATAAATATGCAAGGAAATCTCTTGATGTTTAATGATTGCATGCGACTCGAGCTAAAGTATCCTGATGGGCTGTCCAACCTACTGCTGAGTACCTGAGATAACACGCTAAAAGGTCAGCTAAAAGCTGGTGAGCTCACAGGTGTATATGAGTAAATGATATTGATGAACCACAAGATTTATATAATGATTTTTAATCAAACAAATAATGAATGTTCATGCAGCCATGAGTCCATAGTTTGAGCTTAACTGAGGGGGTCAGGATCCACATTCAAGGACCTGATCGAGGTGCCTCCCTATGAGTGCCTAATCAACACTCATACTGAACAAATAATAATGCGTCCATTTGACAGGTTAGTGCTTGCTAACTCGGACGGGGATTGTCAATTCCATATGGTACCATACACTAACATTCACGCTAAATCATATTAAAAAACTATGTGATGGAGGACTTTGATTTGATTAGATGAAATTAACTCATGTAGCATATAGCGATGTTTTGTTACTTGTGTTAACATGTAATACAAAACGAGCATGTATCTCACCCCTAGGTAAAAGCATTTAAAAAGAGGCTATGAGACTCACCTGAGTCTGTAGTGTATATGTTGCTACAAGCAATGGTGTGATGTCCGCAGACTGTAACCTGCCGGGCGTTCAAAACTCGCAAGGTTATAAATATGTAGATGTCTCAACAGACCATCTATGCTAGTTGTCCATATAACTAGTTATGTCCAAATGTTTGATTGTTTTGTTTGAGTTTTTGAAAACATGTACGGCCCGTTGGTGATGGTTTGTAATAATAATTCGAAAGTATTATTATTATATGAGTCATCATTGTGTCGTATAGTTGTGGATTTGTTCGCGTATACTTATCCGAAAGTATATATGCATTTGTATCCGAAAGTTGGGGTTCAAAAGTGTAAAATTCCTAAGTTTATGGTCAAAAATACAATTTATAGGAAAGTCAACGAAAGTCAACTCGCTGGTCAAAGTTGGTCAAAGTTGCTGGTCAAAGTTGGCCAAAGTTGCTGGTCAAAGTGGTCAACTCGCTGTTCAACTCGCTGGTCAAAGCTGGTCAACTCGCTGGTCAAAGTTGGTCAAGGTTGCTGGTCAAAAAGAAGTTTGGTCACTGATGGGATCAGTGACTTAGGAATTTGGTCACTGAAGGGTCAGTGACTTAAGAGGTTGGTCGCTGATGGGGTCAGTGACTTAGGAATTTGGTCACTGAAGGGTCAGTGACTTAAGAGGTTATTCCATCCGATTTTTCATATTTTAGTCCACTCGTTTTGACTAGTTCTAATCCGAATCAGGCTCTACCAAAAATTACACATGTTCCCCTATGGGTCTAGTGTAAATCTGCACTTTATGGTAATTTTATAAGTTCATCTCGATATTTAATAAATTTCGCGAATGAACCGAACTCAGTTTTTGAACAATTGCAGACCAGTCTCAAAGATCAGTTTATACAAAAAAATATGTACATATCTGGAAAAAGTGTAAAACACGGAAGTTGTAGCTCTTTTCAATACGCAACTTTTAAAAAGAAATTCGTTGTCTAAATCATCCTAGAACTCAAGTTATGGTCGGTTTTGTAAGCTGGCGTTTTGAAGGCAGAATCTGTCCCTTTTAAATGTTTATGAAAAACGTGTTTTGGCTTTCGATTTGGACATATTCAAGTTGTTTGAACAAACTAACAAGTATATAAATATAAACCAAAGAAATATAGTGAGAGAAGGTAAGTTTTATACCAAGAAGGAAGATGATCAAGAGTCTAATGAGGTGGATGGTGCACAGTTTTGCTCTTGCTTCTTTCTCCTTTGCTTCCTTCTCTACTAAGATGATCATGAATGATAGATTTTTAGATGTAGTTTTAGAAAGAGATTAGAGAGAGAGCCGATGGTGGAGAGAATTTGGGTTGGTGATGAATGATGAGAAATGAAATAATAAATAAAATGGGAGTTTGTTTTTGGTCATGAGAATTCAACAACAAGATCCACATTTTGTGGATCTTGTTTGGGAAGCTTTGAAAAATTGGTTGTGGGTGTGTCCCACAAGGTGGTGGGTTGTCTCCAATTATTGGTATTACACCCGTGTTTGTTTACCCGATCGTTTAGATGTTAGTTCGTACGTTATATGTTACGTATAATATAATTCGGTAACGATTTAAAACTCGACATTTTTGGAGAAAAGTTTAACTTGAAATATTACTTAATAATACTTGGTAACACTTATTAAAATGTTAGTGTGATGTGCCGGTAGTGGTTCGCGGAGTCGTGTTACGATTAATAAATCGCCTAACGGTATTAAACGTTATAATTGATTGCGCGTAAACGTTTATTGAAGTATTTTATTAAAATACTTGGAAATGAATTATAAAAATATAATTTTTATAAATTTTGTTTGTCGGGAGCATTTTGAGCGTTTTGGTCGCGTATAACTTAATTGGTACGATACGAAATACCTATGAAATATTATCGAAATAATATTCAGAAAATCACCATGTTTATTAAATAATTTCGTATTATTTAATATTTTGAGTTCACCAACGTCCGTATTAATGTATCGGAATTCGGCCGATATAATAGAATGCACGATTAAATCTAATCGCGTAAATGCGTATATTTATAAAATACACGTAATGATACATACAATTAGCCTAACACAAAACTAATTACATGTATTACAAAATGATTAGGCGCTAATTCCTAGCCCTAATTGGTCGGGTGTCACAATTAGCTTACAAAATACAAGTTATTACATGTTGTTTCTGATATGGTAGATTATAACCGAGTGTAAATTGTAGTATATAATTGTATTTTGCATTTCGTAGTACCTATGTTGATGCTTGTTTCTTATTATGATAATTTTAGCATTAGTTAATTGTATTCTAAGCAATTATTTATTACTAAAGAGTTCTATATTGCACATGAACTTGAAGCTCTAAGTAATGCTTGTACTTTCTTTTGAATTTATCAACTTGAACTCTAAAAGAGAGTGTTTCCCCTCAAACATATATATGTACTACAACCTCCATTATTGTTTGTTTAACAATATAGAGCAATATAGGGAACAAAGGATGGTGGTGTTCAACCATCATGAGGAACAATATACCGTTTTAGTCGCATTTGTAATGATGGATGCATTTTGAATGCCTTAGATCTAAATTATTTTGACTTATTTAATTATTTTGACTTATTTGCTAATTTGACTTGCATGTGAAACAGAGCCTGTTGGTGCCACCAGATAAGATACCGGAGAAACCTCGTCCAGTGCGTGAAGATCTTGAATCGCTCAAGTAAGTTTAACCAGTTAATGGAAGTACATTACGCCATTATGTAACTGGTGAAATTTTACCCAACTAACATTGGATACCAGGTCGCTATTTACTAGACCCGGAAAAGCAGAAAATGCGAAGCTGATGTTGCTTGGGGACCTAAGAGTAGTTTATGCATTCTAATACATTTGAAAAACTTGAAATATTTTGTTTAACAATATTTGTGTTTAATATAGGGCCTTGGAACCTGAAGTTGGAGTGAGCACGGGGCTATGTTTCTTTTTAGTGAAGTTGCAGGTGCTATGTGAGCATAAAATTTAAGTTGCATACTATAATCATCGATGTGTTTATTGTACTAACACATGTATATATGCTTAAAGTTTTTCTTGGTATGTGCTAGCAGTGGCAACATTGCTAAGTTTTGTACCAAAAGTTGGGATATTTAGAGGTAATAAACAGTTCACTAGTTATATAATTGATTAAACACAATATATAAGTAATTCAAAATGTGTTTTGACTTTAGTTCAAAGAAAATCATGTTGTTCTGACTTTAGTTCAAAGAAAATGTGTTTTGTTGGTGCAGGAAACACACTCCCTCATCATGGTGCTTGTGGAAGAAATGCACAATGCCGTCAAGTACGTTTTATGGATTTTGAAAATGAGTTTCTTATGCTTTATGATCTTTGACTTTGACTGATGCATCGTTACATGTTTTTGTATGTTTCAATTTTTATAACTAAGGTTATGCACATCATTTCCAATCCTATTGTTGTTGCAACTTTTTGATAATAAGTAATGTTTTTATTTTTTAAAAAATATTGGTTATTGACCCCTTTAGATGTTGCTCTTTTATGGAATAAAGACAGTTCGAGGAAATCTTGATTGCACAACCACAAGGCGATGCACAAGCACTTTCTCAATTATGCCTTCGTCTTATGAGTGTTGTCAAGATTGTTAGGTAATTTAATTTTTAATATCCCACATTCAAGTGTTCATTTATGATTTAGTCTAGTTGATATCGAATTTAACCTTGGTGTCCTATCATATTGTTTGATGTACAGAGAGTGTGGATGCTGCAACAATATGCTTTCAAACTCTGAAGATTTTCAAGTATGATTACTATTAGATTAGGAATTTTGCTAATGATTTTGTGAAGAATTTGCCAAAATGTTTTGTATGTATATCACCATCTTGTATGACTTGTTAACATTGTACTCAAAGTATCAATATGAATGACATGGAATTGTTCGATGTGGTTGTGTTCTGTAACCTTTAAATTGTGTTTTTCATTTTTCTTTTGCCAAATATTAGAAATTATTCCAAAATAATACAGTATATATTTAGAAAAATCATATGTTGAGCCTTTTAGTGACAAAAGGATGTGTCACTAAAGAGCACTCCAGGGAGCCTTACTTTCAGGAGCTTTACTGACGGAAATTATGTGTAACCTAAACTTTTGGACATTTACTGACGAAAATTGTGTGTGAGAATAAATCATTAGCTACCGCTGTGTTAGTGATGCTTTTTTGTTGCGAAGGAGAAGGCCTTATGGCCTTTACTAACGAATTTATGACTTTTACTGACGCTTTTTTGGGGTCAGTAAATGTCACGAATTTTGTAGTGAATGAACTTTTCACCACTATTAAGGCACATCATATCCAACCACTCATCCTTTTATCCCCCATTTTCTATTACTGCAGCCTGCATGTACGTATTATTCCATTTCCTCCATGTTCATCAATGTAGGTAAAGTGAAATTTTCTTCATCATCTCTCTTTTTTATTGTTTTTTATTATAATGTTGCGATTGATGATTTCAATTGGTGGAGCTATGAAGGATCGGAGGTTGGTGGTGGCGTGGTGCAGCAAAATACACAACAAGAACATAAGTACGTATTATTTCAATATATCTGATTTTTGTGGGTTGGTTTGTTTTTTTTTCTCTTTTCTATAGTGACGGTGAATGTGGTGAAGAAATAAGATGCTAAAGCTTAATAACATTGTTGAAAGGAATTAAAGGAGTTATGTTTACTTTTAAGTTTTACTATATATAATCCCAAAGAAAATCCATTCAAAACTTGCTTATCCTTTTGACCTAAATCGTACGAGTAACATATGTTTCTTTAAACTTCTATATATGTATGGTATTGGTTGGAGTTGTGGATGAATTTTTTTTCTTTCGACTTCCTATGTATATTTCTGACTTTTATTAGTGTAATTTTTATTTTGGCTTTTTAGTTGGTGGGGGTTAGGGGTGTTCATCGGTTCGGTTTTCGGTTTCCTCGGTTTATTCGGTTCGGGTTATTCGGTTTTGAAAATTTTTTGAGCAAAACCGAAAACCGAATTTACACTTGAAAACCGAACCGAAAACCGAATTCGAATTCGGTTCGGTTTCCGTTAAAACCGAAAAATCGAAAAATTCAAAGTTTTTTATTTTTTTTTTGAAGTTAATCAGTTTCGACTTGTAATTTTTGATGTTAGGGTTTCACTAGAGTTGAAAGTGAAAGACGTGAAGCTAATTTAAGGTTTAAATGTAAATATACTTGTTTAGAAAATTATGTAAACCGAATTTACATAATGAATACTACCTCCGTCCCAATATTATTGTCACCAGATAAGAAACACACAGTTTAAGAAAAGTGCATTTATCACTGTTGACTACCAATAGACTTTCAACTTTACAATTTTCAAGCATTTTGATTGGTTGATTTTGGAAGTGAACATTTATTTTGGGACATACCAAAATCGAAAGATGGACAAATAAATTGGGACGGAGGGAGTAATAAGATCATATTCCGGAGAATGTTGTTGCTGAGGATTTTGTTGTGTGGTAGAAATTGTTCTAGACAGTGTTCTGGAGTTTTTTATTTTTATTTTTTTAAAAGACAATTAATTAAATAAATAAATTAGATAAAACAACATTTAATTCATTAAAAAAAAAGTACGAGTCTTAAATCCGTCGAAAACGGTCATTTCCGACGGATCCCGACCGTCTGAAAAAAGCTCGTTTCAACCAATTGCGATCTAATCCATTTGATATAGACATGATCACATGATCGGTTTTTGTCTATTTGAAGGAAAGTGGGCATGAAATGATAATCTTAATCTTAATAATATAATATATTACCTATATAAGTAATAAAATAATAATGATAGTAAGTTTATAAGATTTTAATTTTAACATGTAAAACAGTAAAAGTATTTAAGTAGCCTCATATAAATATGGAGGTGTGACATTTCGGTTAACATAAAAGTCTACATAAAAATTGTAAGCATTGTATTTTGAGAAAATTAAAATACAGTAAGAATTTATACAAGAAAATGGAGATCAGTTGTATTGTATACCATCATGATATTATGTTGTGGTTAACGCTCGATGTAAATCATTTTATATAGAATTAATACGAGTAGTGTATACATACATATAATTATATATATGGTGTACACCCATAATAAAACATTAAAACCGTATCACTTTATAACAAGCTACTATTAACTTTTTATTTCAAAAACAATTATTATCATTATTAACGTAATATATAAGGTTGTGAACGAAGAATTTATATGAACCAGGAATTTTATTTTAAACAATACTAAGTAATAAAGAATATTAGGGCGTGTTGGCTTTTCTATGATTAGAAGACCTTAACACCTAACTAATTATGGCTTATCTTTTGGGCATTTTTTAAATAATTTAATATTAGTTATTGTCGATAACAAGGGTTATGAAACCGCACTTCGTTGCGGTCATGTGTTGCTAGCATCTATCGACATAGACATCTGTATGAAATCGTCATGAAAGTGTTATAGTTGAAGGAAAATGGCATCGACATTTTTAAAGATGTTTCTAATGCATTATTACTTTATTATTTATAATTAACTGATTTATTCCTAAGGTAGCATTATTATTGCATTCAAAAAATTTCAAAACAATTCTAATAATTTTAGCTAACCAAATCTTGTTTAAATTGAGATGTTACTATAGATGTTCTTAAATACCCTATGACAGTGAAGAAAAAAAAAAGTTAAGTAATAAAATTGTACAGCCATGAATATTGTCTTAAAAAAATTTAAATATCCAACTGTCTAACCTTTTATTTTATTGAAATTAAAGAAAGGTTCATGTATAAATATAAATATATACTGTAAACTTTTTTTTCCAAACGCAACTAATGGGCCCAACGGCCCAATGGGTTGTAGCATATCGGCATATCCTCATGAAATTAGATCAGTATATTATCAAAGTCAACAATTTCGGCAGTAGAATAAACCTTATTGGTTAAATGTAGGACATGAAAGAGTAAACGGTTGCAGGAGATAAAACTTCCTCGTGAACAGTAATAAGCCAGCCATCGTTGTATATATATAGAATATGGGCGGCACCTTGTGACTTAGGATAACTTATTCGTTCCGAAAACTAACCGTATTTTTTATTAGGATCTTTCTAATGGTAGCCCTAAGGGCTATGTTTAAGAAATATTTTATGCATAAAGAATTGTACATTAAGGTTAGTGATGTAGTTATTAATAAGTTATTGAGTTGGTTATCATCAGAATACAACAATATAATGCATGTCTAAATATGTTAACCATAGCCCTAAGAGCTATGTTTAGAAAAATCCTTTTTATTATCTTATAATTCTAATTATTATTATTATTATTATTATTATTATTATTATTATTATTATTATTATTATATTATTATTATTATTATTATTATTATTATTATTATTATTATTATTATTATTATTATTATTATTGAAATTAATTAATTTAGGAGCTGATTGAGAGGTTTTAATTTGTGATTTATTGATGAGTTATGTTACATTATATTTAGACAAAATTGCGTGGATCGTCCCTGTGAATTTTTTTTTACCTAGGGCATCCCTAAACTTGCAAATTGTTGCGTGGGGAGTCCTTCTGTCTAACGATTGTTAGTTTAATCCATTAAAGGACTTTGAATGTAATAATTTTAATAGCAAAGGCTATTAGTGTAATTTTTATTTTTTAATCATAATAATTATTTAATGCCTTTTTAGTTGAAATTAAGCAAGTTGTTTTTAATAAACTTTTCAAGTTAATTTAACTATTTTAATTTATTTTTTTAATATTTGTTTTTTTGTGACAATTGAAATGATCAACTTTTTTATTCTATTTTCGATTTCACATATATTGTGTCCGTTTTCACTTTTTAGTAGGGGTGTTCAAAAGTATCCGTAATTCGAAAATCCGACCCGAAATTTCGGATATCCGAATTTTCGGATTCGGATAACATATTTCAAAATTTTCGGATATTTCGGATATCCGATATCTGAAATTTTCAAAGCTTTTTTAATTTTTTCCCATTTTAATAGGTAACTTTGCCGTCGTAGTATAAAAATTATTTGCAATAACATCAAGAAATTATTAAAATGCTTTCTAAATGGAAGAATTGTAGAGTATTTTGGTTAATTGTACGTACTTAGTAACCGAATATATAGCGAATCTCGATTTAAAAGCTTAAAAGTAATAAATTTAGGATATCCGAGTTGGGATATCTGAAATTTTCGGGATTGTATTGATAGCTTATTATATTATTGTAACATAATTAAATTATATTTTTACTTAAAATTCGAGAAAAACAATCTAACCCAAAATTAAATCAATTACTTGAGTAAAATATATGTTACATACAAACTTCCATGGTTTGTAATTTATTTTACACTTTTAAAAGCATAATAACTAGGATCAATCGACATCAAGAAGTATTAGTATCAAGCATTTAAATATGTATACTTTTATTATGTCGTCGTAACGTGCGGGGTGAATGAAAACTAGTCTAACTTTAAAGTATATCATTGATTGATCATGCGTCACTATTATTACATAGCTAATAAAGTGCCAATTTATACGTGGGAAGTGATATGACAAACAATAACACCAGGCAAATAATGGGACCTGTGTATTTGCTTTTTTAATATTAAACCCTTGCTGCTTCTTACGTCCTAAAATAAAATAAGGTAATAATCATTTATTTTCCCAACACAAACGTATACAAGAAATTTTATTTTATAATATGTTGTTTTTATGTAATAATCAACCAACTTAAGCAATATATAAATGAGAAAGATGATTGTATATTATCATTTATGATAAATGTTAATGATTAATTATCGGATTAAGTGCAAAAAAATGCAATTAATTATGTTCTGACATTCTTAGTGTGTACTCAACTAATCGGATTTCCATTGTGTGTAATGAACTAGTTATTTCATGCTATTGTATGTAATTTTCGGTATTTTTTCGCGTGTCATCTATATAAGGTGCTACTTGTCATCCTTACAAGTTGACACGTCACAAAAATACATATAATGGAAAGAAATAACGAGTTTATAACACACAATGTGCGTCCGAATAGTTGGATACACATCATGAATGTCAGGTCATAGTTAATTGCATTTTTATGCACTTACCTCTAAATTTCCACTTTGTATCATCTATAACTAGCATAATATCCGCACTATGCATCGGAGTATAGTATTTTATTATAAATAATGAATCAGATATAGTTGATCACCCGTGGTGAAGAGTTGATAGCGATAGTTTGCTTGTATGTAAAATTCAAGATTCGGGATACGGTTGATAAAAAGTGATGAAATGTAAAATTGATAAACGTTATATTGTAAAAAAGAAAAAAAAAAAAAAAAGATTAGACAAACTATATAATGAATAGTTTTCTTATTTACTTGTAATTTTTTAATTGTTATTTGGTCTCTTTTACGGTAAGTAAGCAATGATGATATAGTCCCCTTCATATTTAATGGAGATTTTTTTGGTAATATTTAAATTTTCATTTCATTTCATTTCTTATATATTAAGAGGGTGTTTGGCATAGCTTATTTTTTCTACTTATGTGCTTATTGCTTTTTTTTTTTTAAGCAGTTAAGTAGTTTGGAGTGTTTGGGAAAGTAAAATTGTTCATGCTTATTTAATTATTTTAGGCTGAAATAAGCAGTTTGCAATAAGCAAGTGGGTTGATGCTTATCTGCTTATGCTTATAAGCATAAGCACAAAAATAAGCTATGCCAAACACCCTCTAAGTCAATGTGTAGTAAATGTAAGAGGGTTAATTTAAGCATTTTAATTATGTTTAAAATGTTTAAAATTCAATTGTGAACATTCTTTATAAGTAGTACCCCGTATATAATAGGCCAAAATACATTTTAGTACCCTGAATTTGGCTAACCGGGTCTCCTACTACCCTGAATTATTGATGGTACACCATGATACCCTGAACTTGGAAACTCGGTAAAATTACTACCCTGACTCAGCTAACTCGATCATGTGCAAAACATGTGACTAAACTTTGTTAAAACTTAACGGGCACAACTAAAATCCGTTAATTAAAAGGCTAAATCAGATCCAAATACCTGCATCTTTTCCTTCTCTTGGCCAAAATAGAAAAAAAAACCTAAACTCAAGATCCCGATTAAAGTGACCGGTGATGTATGAAAATATCTAATGCGATTAAGGAGGGTGCTAGATGACGGACGATTAAATGCATTTAATGGTTGCAGTTGTGGTTGGGGTTTGGGCTGACCGAAGGTCTAAACTCTAAAGATATGAAATAGTGAATGAATTTGTGATATTTGTTTCCTATCACTTTTTCAAGAGCTGATTTTTATTATTAATTATATTATGATGGGATGATGTAGCAAGTAGTAACCACAGCCACTCATTCTCATCGCTTAATCGGATCTTGTAAACACAGAAGCCTTTATCTTGTTAACACTGTAGCAAGGTTTGAGTCTTGAATTTCATTTTTCCCATGAAAAAGGTTTTATCTTTTACAATAAAAAATCTTTTATCTTTTCCTATTTGGGGATATTAATTTCAACTTGGATTTTATGGTACGAATGTTATGAAGAAGTTGCAGGTATTTGGATCTGATTTAGCCTTTTAATTAACGGATTTTAGTTGTGCCCGTTAAGTTTTAACAAAGTTTAGTCACATGTTTTGCACATGATCGAGTTAGCTGAGTCAGGGTAGTAATTTTACCGAGTTTCCAAGTTCAGGGTACCATGGTGTACCATCAATAGTTCAGGGTAGTAGGAGACCCGGTTAGCCAAATTCAGGGTACTAAAATGTATTTTGGCCTATATAATATACTAGTTACTTAAAAGGCCGTGCAATGCACGGCTCTCGCTAAAAAATGTTAATGTTCCTTTTTTGACAATTTTATATGTATATTATCTTTACAATTGGTGCTTAATTGAAATGGAAAAAGACGTTTACGTCTTCTTAATTACTATTCCATAACACATAAAATCATTTAAAAGATTCTAGTAAAAATCTTAGAGCCTATATAAATCAAATAATAACAATGAAGTCGATCTCATGTTATTCATACTTAATCATTTTGGATAACCAATTTTAGCTATTAGGTACATCGCATGCAGTAATATTTTTTTGTTGTTCATGCATTTAATATCGAAAAAGAAATTTATGAATTGAGAACTCTACAATAACCAATAAGTAATATGAAGAAAGAATTAAAAATAATGTGTAACTTATTTTTCTTAAGGAGAATATATGGTTTATTTTTGAATGTCAAAGTTTACATGTTTAATGTTCATCCAGTAACATCTCTAACTGACAGGATCTATTGATTTCTTTTTAGTCAACGTCTCAATTTTCACTACCTGTAATATACGAATTAGTTATACACTTTAATAATTTTTTCTTCAAGAGATAAACACACTTTACAATAGAAGTCTTTGTATAAATACTTAATTTTCTCAAAGTTATCAAAAATGATCAATATATCTAATGTGAAAAGTCTTTCAAATACTTATTGTAACAAGAACCTTTCTATAGAAATTGTGCAATGCTTTAAGAGATTGCAAAAATATATTGAGAAAGTAAAAAAATTTGATAGAAAAATTGCAAAGATGTCAATATGCCAAAAGTGTAATTATGAAGTTGATATACATTTTAGTACATAAATTATTTATGTGTTTGTATCATCATCATCATCATCAATATTATTATTACAAAAGTTGAAAAAAGAAAATAAAAAATGATGGATGATGTGTCAAATGGAGGATGAGTATGGCTTTCCTTATATATTACTTTAGATAATAGGTATCCTTCTAACAAAATAAACCAATAGTTTTATTGTTCACATAGTTTTTCTTAAGAATGAAACATCATATGTCAAAAAGAGTTAAAAATAAGGAGCTCCGATGAACGATGGTTTTGGAGTTTATAGTTTGGTTATGTATCAAACTTTACATATAGTACTATTATATGTATCGAACATTTTTAAAACTTTCAATTGTATGTATTCAAGTTATAAAAACCGTTTATTGAATGTCTTTTTTTTTCTCTCTATATTTGACTACATATATTGACACATATTTTGTAAGTTCAATATATACAATAGTATGCTTAATGCATATAAATAGTTTTTAAATCTTGAATCTATGTAAGAGTAAAATGCGTAAAATTCTATACATAAACAAAATATAAATCCAATGATTTTGTATCAGGCCCATAGCATTTTCATTCCGTGCGTTATTTGATTGTCCCCTTAACCCAATATATTCATGTCAAAAGATTGTAATCTTTATGGATTGTATGCCTTTTTATGCATAAACTGATAAACGCGATACAAGTTTTTATCCGTAGTAGTAGTAGTAATAATATCATACAATAATAAATAATAGTAATAATAATAATAATAATATCATATACTCCGTGGTATATACAAGTTATATAAAATAGCTAGTATAGTTGTAATTGGATGAGAGTGATAATTTATGTGTGAATACAACGTGGGAAAATGTGTCCACATAAAGTGAAGGTGGGTGACTGGGTGGTTTAAGAATCAACAAACGACCCTTTGATTGGGGCCTAAAGCCAAACAATTAACAACGTTTGAAGACTTATACCATAAAACAATCATTAATTTGGTTGGTGCATGATTACTATTGTTGCTAATTATTCCTATGACTTCGAAAAAAATGAACATATATACCTATTATTCGATCTCTTCACAAACCACTAGCTAGATTGGTAACTCTAGCTATCTTAATACTAGTAGTAACTTTTATGTTCAATTTTTATATATATATATATATATATATATATATATATATATAGTGGCATGATCCAGAGGGAAGAGGGCATTTTTGGGGGAAGGGGGGAAGTGACCATCTGACCATCTATTTCATCATAATTCCTCCAGTGCACTGTAGCTCCATGTTCCTGCGTTTCATTGTGTTTAAAGGGACAAGGTTAGTTTGGTCAATTCACCTTCTTCTTCTTCATCAAAACACAGACACATCATATCTCTTCAATTAACAAGTACGCTCCTGTTCATTTAATCTTCAATTGAAATCCAAATTCCATCTTAATCAAAATCATCTCATCTTCCATTCTGATTTCCTTAATTTCTACCATCTGAATGAAATTCATCTTCAATGCTCCTTTTTTAGGTATACTCTTCTAATTGATCCAATTTGAATTTTCTTTCATGTTAATAATTCGTTTACATGAATATGTTATTCATTAATCACGAAATACATTCACGATCTGTCATCCTCAACAAATTCGATTTAGGTTTTCAGTTTGATTTTCAAATTAAAATTACATCCGTTCGTTTTTAGGGTTCTAATTCCGTGTTTTTCATAATTTATGTTGTCTTCTAGTTCCACTTTACCATTGGATTCCAGATTCAATTCTTCCCGAATCTGCTAGTATCTTTAATTTAATACTTGTTTTCTTAGTTTTAAATTGTTTTATTTTATATGCTGATTTGTAATAACGTTAATATCACTCGTGGTGAATGTTATCCATTTTAAACATTTTTTTTCTTTTCAATTGCTATTGCTAACATCTATAATCTTGTTTTTGCAGGTCATGTGATATCTTCTACCATGAATGTTCAGTTAAAATCCAGTTCGAGTGTTCCCGAGTCTACAGTTGCAATCACACGTTCATAGATATGTTTCAAGTAAGTGTTATTAACATATTTAGTAATTTCAATTTTGTTGTTTCTTATAAGTTATTGGAATTTATGTTTGTATGTTATATAGTGATATGCTTGTTTACATCATGAATGTAGATTTTAATTAATATTCATTTAAACGAATATTTAGCTATATTCATCTTATTAGTCAATTTCGATGTTGGTATACTTTATGTATATGTATTAGTTTTACTTCATCACTTTGATATGTCTTTACATTCATAACTTTTATATGGTGGTTGTTAACAAATATACATCACATACTAGATTCTAAAGTGTTCCTCTTTTTAAAGTTAATGTTAGTTATTATCTCTGTTACCTGAATTCATCATTCTGAGACGCTTATAGTTTATTGTATGGAGGTAGGAATGTGGATATATCACATATCTCGGTTGCATAATACTATTGCTGCTAATGTGTCTTGATTGTTAGAAAAGATACCTAAATTGATCAATTTTTTTATTTTGGATGTGTCCTTATCATTATGATGATTTAGCGTACATTTTCTTGTGTGAGATGTTGATAGTTCAAAAGCTAATGGTACATTATGTAACAAGCTATATAATATGCGATATTAGTCTTTTTGCACGTCCAAATAATGATAACATTATATGTGATGAATGTTATTTATTTTTAATATCTTTGTATATTTAATTAATGTTTGATTCTTTGTAATGATTTTTCCGTAGCTTCTATGATCTCTTCTAGTTCTAATGTTCCTGAACATAATTTCTTTCTAAAAAGAAAAAAAAGGAACTGCTTAATTCCACAAAAGAAAAAAGCTAATTCAAATGTTCATTCTTTAACTAGTATTTTCATGTATGTGTTGATGATTTTGAGCTCTGATAGTTATGATATTATTTTTGTTAAATGTTATCAATTTTTAATTATATGTTTATATGTTTGATAAGTTGAAATTGTTTCAAAGGTTCTTACTGACTGAAAATGTGATGTACTCGACAACTAATGGATCATCAACAAGAATCAGGGGTCAGAGTTTTACAAGTGGTTCTTATGTTATTAGTGGTTGTTTGTGTTAATTACAGGAAAATACTATGTTAAGAGAGACACGAGCGAATACATGGAGCGACATACAATCAGCAAGCCAATTGGGTCGCCATCAGTTTACATAGGCATGATGATTTTAGACCCTTACTGAAACCATTTGTAAACACCCTGTCACCATGGTGCTACTTGACAAAATAAAGAAGGATCATCCTGATTTAAATAACATTCTTCTTTAAAATTTTGTAGGAGTACCAACAACTGTGTAAGTTAATAAATCATAAACTTAGTAATCAAATAATTTTCTAATACTATTATGCAAATTAAATATTAAATGCACAATATATTTTGGTTTATGTAATATTCTTTATGTCATACCTGAAGGAAGTTCAACATCCAGTAGTAAGCATGCTTGAAAAAACACCCGCAAGAAGCAAAGTTATCATATGGGGGACTAAGGATGAAGGAACAGATGGTGCAGTGTTTATCATGCGACATATGGAAAATTATCAGGGAAAAGACCCATGGGATTGTGGTCTAAAGAAAGAAGGAAGAGCTCAAGCTTTTCAGCTGAGAAGTTTAAGAACAAAGTATGCAGTAAAAATCCTTACACATGAGTTAAACGGCATCAACGAAGAAGTTCTTCAAAGGTTTTAAAGGTATGAAAAAGAAAACAGTGAGGAAACGACAAATCAGAATTTAAAGCACAGCAAACAAAGCTTTGATGTAACGGAATTAGGATTCAAGATAAAGAAGCTTATTTCAAAGTGAAGTCAATTACTAAGCAAAGCTAGATAGCTAATTAACTAGGTTGGGTGTATTTTGAATTCTATTGACTAATTAGGATGGTTTGTTGTATTTTGAATTTCTTAAAACAAAATCAAGCTAGAATGGTAGTATTAGTATTAACGAATGTATAAATCTGTTTAAAATGTTTTTAATATTCGTATGTGTTGATATATATTAACACTCATGTGGATGAGTACTAATAGTATGCATTTTGATGCAACTTAACATAAGTTTACATCGTAATGATGTATATTGATATTTGTTAACATTCAAGCTGATGGTACTAATAGTATGCACTGTGATGCATATTAACATTGGTTTACATCGTAGTGATGTATATCAATATATGTTAATATTCGAGTGGATGACTACTAATACTATGCACTGTGATGCATCTTAACATAAATTTACGTCGTATTGATGTATATTGATACATATTAACATACGAGCTGATGAATACTAATAGTATGCACACCGATGCGTGTTAACGTTGGTTCACATTGTAGTGATGTATATCGATACATGTTAATATATGAGTTGATGAGTACTAATAGTATGTACTGTGATGCATCTTGACATAAGTTTACATCGTATTGATGTATATTGATACATGTTAAAATACGAGCTGATGAGTACTAATAGTATGCATTGTGATGCATGTTAGCATTGGTTCACATCGTAGTTGTGACACCCGGTCAAAAATGACCCAGATTTCAGTCCAAATTTGAACTTTTATTACAAAGTATTATATACTTAAAATACCGAAGCGTACAAGTATTATATATATGATTATATGTATATATAACACAAAACGATTATTCAAAAATCACGCATAAACAAATCTGACAGATTGCGAAAATTCAAATACGAACGTTAGTGAAACTATTATTAAATAATATGAAATTATTTAATAACATTGATGATTACTTTATATTATGTTTATAATATAACGAACACGTACGTTTTGCTTAAAACGTAACCGAACGCTATGAAAACGCGCAAAACGCGCCCAACCGGCGAAATAAATCAAAGTTATATTTTTATAACTTAAAACTAAGTATTTTGATAAAATACTTCAGGTAGAAATATTACTATTACACGTATATATTTATAACGTTTAAAGACGTTACACCGTTCGAATAAATACGTACAAATCGCAACCGACGACCAAACGAAAACCAAAACATATTTTAGCAACTTATAATATGTTACTTGAGTAAAACTTACATTTAAAAATATCGAGTTTTAAAACGTTATCAAGACGTATTATAAATAATGCTATACGTTTAAACGAACGACGAAACGACCGGGTAAACGAACACCGCACGGAGCATAACTTTGGCGAACAATTTAACACACCCACATGAGGGTGGGACCCACTTAAATCAGCTGATTTTATCAGCCCACAAACCTCCCCAAAGTTTGTGGATCTTGTCCCCTCACCACTTGACTTTAAACCCCAATTTTATATCATTTTCATTTCATTTTCATTTTCTTCTATCTCTCTACTCTCTCTCTAGAACGGTTTTTCTCTCACTCTCCCTATGATTTCCAGACCCAAGAACAACCACCACACACCACCATTCAACCACCATAGAGCCACCACAAGCCGTCACACCGGAATTCAAGAAAACGTACCAAAACGAGCATTCGACTTTCGTTTCCTTCTCCTCTTCATTTCTTTGTAAGGAACCTTCTTTCCTCTACTATATTTACCTGAGTTAACTTTATTTACATGTTATTAGTCTCACTCAACCATATAATGTCCAAAACCTAAACCGAAACGCGTTTTTAAAACTCAAAAACCATAACAGTTTTCTGTGACAGAAAAATGTACCCACTTCAATGATTTTTAGAAAAATCATTTCTCTATTAAATAACGTTTTTCTTGAGCCTAAAATGTAGTACAAGAAGTTAACCTTTAAACAAAATTAGTCTCGTGACTTTTCGACTCCGTTTACTACTCGAAAACATTTTTCTCCGGTGACATAGGTTTACTGTTCCGACGAACAGTAAAAACAGTCTCCTTCTCGAGACCATATCTCGATTTGTAGGAAGAACCAACTTTCGACATCTAAACGAAAAATGTTCATTAAGATATGATCTACACTTTCATTTTTAGCCCTCATCTCAGATCCTCTCGGATCATGGTGAAAAACGCGAATCTTTGGACTGAACTCATTATCGAACCCGATCCGACCACTCTTCATATTTATTTTTGTTAAAAATAGTAAACGAACTTATAAAAATACTATAAAGTGCAGATTGGGACTAGATTCATAGTAGTTTAAGTGTGATTTTTCGTAGGACTTGAATCAGACTAAAAAGTGGAGAAATCGGAAGTCGAATCAAGGGTAAAATCTGGAAAACGGAAACTCTAGGGACTGTTTTGGTCATTTTGCAAAAACGACACTTCGAGAGACCCACGAAACGTAACGACAACTTTTATAAACTTATTTTTGACGTATTAGGACTTATGTAAAAGTTTCGGGTCAAACCGAACATGTTTGACCAAGTCAACATAAACTAACCATAAAACGATAAGCTTGAACTCGAAACAAACTTAATTATATTTTTGGAATATGATTTCAAATTGTCTCCAATGAGTCGTACTCGATTTACAAAACTTCAAACATAATACGAGACGAGTACTTTGGACATAACCAACCAAATGAACAACTAAACAAACGAATTACTACGCGTACACTTACAAATACAAAATCTCGCGTGTTTAGGGCATTAGGAGATTACTGTTGGCATACGCACGCACTTTAGGATTGCTTGCTCTACAGGTGAGTCTCACTGCCCCTTTTTTTTACTGTTTTGGGGGAGGTGCATTACTTGTTTACTGAAAATTACTTGTTTTACTTGAATACATTTACAAATGTATTGATTGCTTACGTGTACTTACTGCGTTACAAACTTACAAACAAAATGGGTTACTGATTTACAAACTCACTGATTTCTACTGTACGGAGATACTACTCCATGAACTTACTATTTTACCAATGGACTACTTTAGTACTGTACAAACTTAGTGACTCGCTGTTTTACTGTGATGCTGATACTTAAATTACTTTACAAATGAAGTGAGTTACTGTTTTACTACATCGCTGTTTTACTACGAAACTGATTTACTACTTTGCTATAATACAGAAATAGCAATTCACTGATTTACTACTTTGCTATAGTATGAAAATAGCAATTCACTGTTTACTACGATACTGAAATTACTACTTACTGGTATATCAAAGTGCCTGAGTTTCCGTTAATCCAATGAAGTCCTCTGAAGTCATAGTCGTCAGTTATGGTATTAAGCGCGAGTTTTAGTATATGGATCCATATGGGACTGACAATCCCCACCTGGGGTGGTAGCGCCACCACGAACCGTTACTCGTATAAACAGGTGTTTTCTACTCGTTACATATGAGTGTTCTTGGATTGCACTCACGATGGGCAAAATTACAGGTTAAGCTTCGACTATGATGGCTCATGGCAAGATATGACCGACCTTACTTACTTAAATTACCGATGTGTAATTGGAAATTACTTACATAATTACCGATGCGTAATTGAAATTACTTACTTAATTACTTGAGCGTAATTGATACTACTGAATTTCTTGTATGAAATTGTTGTTTACTCACTGAATTACTTGTTGGTAAATGTTATTTACTTACTGTTGTTTTACCAAAACTTGATATTACTTCTTACTACAAACCTGTGAGATTCACCAACCTTTTGGTTGACGCGTTTTAGTAATGCATTCTCAGGTACGCATCAACAGTAGGGATGCCCAGCAGGATTTGCTAAGCTAGTGCGAGTCGCATTACCTGTTTTACTTTTGTAATGTATTGTAATGCTATGTAATTTCTACAACGTCTCATTTATAGTCGTTTGCTTGTACCTTGGTGTTTCGATATTTGATTAGTCACGCCCCGACCCGATTCGCTTCCGCAGCCCGAATTAGGGGGTGTGACAGATTGGTATCAGAGCCTAAGGTTATAGCGAACTAGGTTGCATTTAGTGGGCCTAGACTATGACCGTTAGGCAGTATTCCTCATTAGATATAACTGGTTCAGGGATTTCATCATACAAGTTTAATTTAACATAGCCTGATCAACTATGTACAATTAAATGAAGATGATGTAAGATCTGAAAGGGGTTATGTTGAACAGGAATGCATTAGTAGACTCTGACCACGAGAGAACCGTGACTTGTACTTGTTCTGCGCTAGATACAACTAGGTGGATAATATGTATGTATACATGGGTTATACATATATGATTAGGCCTAGTGATATCCTCGGATACTTAGTAACGAACTTATTGTTCATATACGTCTTAGAACTCGCCAACGGTAAGTTGATCGAGTCAGGAAAATAGTATCGTGATGTGCCCTGGTTTGGAGGGTCATCTCTTCGAAATGAGCTTACCCTGGTAGAGTTAAAAACTCCGACATTCTATTCGATACGAACCGATTAACAACAGGAACCGACATGCACCTAAAGACAAAAATCTTTTCTCACTTTCCTATCACGTTTGAATGACAATCAACACTTGTACGGATGTAATATCCCTTTCACTGTTGTAAACCTTGATCCTCGTAATCATTTGAACTCGCAAGTTAGATGATTACAACCACCGTCATTCTACGTTATTGATTACCACTTGTGTTGTGGTATTATCTGTTATATATACAACTACGATGATCATATTCTTATACGAAACTCTAACATGTACCTATTACTTGATACTTAATCCCGTAGCTTAGATCCTATGAGTGAGATAGGATTTGGAAGACGACAATTTAGTTTCGAAATGGTATATACAAATATGATTAGGCTATTATGGGATATATGTATATATACATACATAGGCCTCGACTACGTACTACTCACTAGGCTATTATATATTGAATTTATAGGAATAGGCCTTTACTCGATGATACTTTTGAGACCATCTATACGACTACAACCGACAAACATACCTACTCCAACGTCCTTTGATACGAAGATCGGGACATTGTTCTCAATTACTACAGTTTACTAAATTCTACGTCTACAACGTACTCTATTTTCAACAATTTTAACATGTTTTTACCCCGAAACTTTTCATAAATTCTGTTTTTGAACAGATTTTGTTAAACAAGATTTCAAAACTTTGTCGCTGACAAGAATTTCAACCGAACCATTTATTGACTAAAGTTTTCATCAGACTTCAAAGTTTTCAACCGACTTTCACTATCGAAATTTTCTGACGAATATACTTTTAACGAACATGTTGCAAAATTACTTACGAAATGTTTATTAGAAGTTTTAAAACTTCAAAACCGTGCGAATTTACTTACTGTACACAACTTTATACAAAATTTCAAACCCTGAATGGTCAACGAAATTACACAGTACACAATGACCTCCTTGCTGTTTATAAGAACAAAATCTACCAGGATCTGAATAGGAATGTGAGTATGGTTACTCGCTAACAACCTAACTGCTTTCATACTACTTACTTGATAAACTTTACTTGCTACTTGATACTTGTTATGTTTTCCCTGGATCCTAAGAGTACGATAGGGTTAGGGAAAGATGATGATTTAGGCTCTATAGTTTCTAATGGGAACGAGGTTTAGCTTACATATATATAGGAATAACATATCCTACCCTGTTTTATACCGGAAAACATACCGATTAATATTTTTATATATACAATGGGTCACATCCCACAGAAAACTAATGTAGGCTAAACATTTAGTTTCTATAGGAGACTGATAGAATCTAGTTTACGCTACGACACTACTATTTGTTACAAACTGTGTGAACATAGTGAAAGTTACTACTATACTTTAAGCTACTAGTACACATTGTAGCTACTCTTTAGCGACTGACCTTGTCTTACCGACAAAATGGTCAATTACTTTACAAGACACTTCCTCTACTCCTTTAATGGCCAGTAGGGCATTAGCTTAACAAGGGGAGGGAGGTAAGATTAGAATGAGGTTGTATCACTCATAGTCGACTCACACACTTACATAGATAAGGCACATACAAATACTACAAACGAATTTCGGGACCAAATTCTCCTAACAAGGGGAGAATGTGACACCCGGTCAAAAATGACCCAGATTTCAGTCCAAATTTGAACTTTTATTACAAAGTATTATATACTTAAAATACCGAAGCGTACAAGTATTATATATATGATTATATGTATATATAACACAAAACGATTATTCAAAAATCACGCATAAACAAATCTGACAGATTGCGAAAATTCAAATACGAACGTTAGTGAAACTATTATTAAATAATATGAAATTATTTAATAACATTGATGATTACTTTATATTATGTTTATAATATAACGAACACGTACGTTTTGCTTAAAACGTAACCGAACGCTATGAAAACGCGCAAAACGCGCCCAACCGGCGAAATAAATCAAAGTTATATTTTTATAACTTAAAACTAAGTATTTTGATAAAATACTTCAGGTATAAATATTACTATTACACGTATATATTTATAACGTTTAAAGACGTTACACCGTTCGAATAAATACGTACAAATCGCAACCGACGACCAAACGAAAACCAAAACATATTTTAGCAACTTATAATATGTTACTTGAGTAAAACTTACATTTAAAAATATCGAGTTTTAAAACGTTATCAAGACGTATTATAAATAATGCTATACGTTTAAACGAACGACGAAACGACCGGGTAAACGAACACCGCACGGAGCATAACTTTGGCGAACAATTTAACACACCCACATGAGGGTGGGACCCACTTAAATCAGCTGATTTTATCAGCCCACAAACCTCCCCAAAGTTTGTGGATCTTGTCCCCTCACCACTTGACTTTAAACCCCAATTTTATATCATTTTCATTTCATTTTCATTTTCTTCTATCTCTCTACTCTCTCTCTAGAACGGTTTTTCTCTCACTCTCCCTATGATTTCCAGACCCAAGAACAACCACCACACACCACCATTCAACCACCATAGAGCCACCACAAGCCGTCACACCGGAATTCAAGAAAATGTACCAAAACGAGCATTCGACTTTCGTTTCCTTCTCCTCTTCATTTCTTTGTAAGGAACCTTCTTTCCTCTACTATATTTACCTGAGTTAACTTTATTTACATGTTATTAGTCTCACTCAACCATATAATGTCCAAAACCTAAACCGAAACGCATTTTTAAAACTCAAAAACCATAACAGTTTTCTGTGACAGAAAAATGTACCCACTTCAACGATTTTTAGAAAAATCATTTCTCCATTAAATAACGTTTTTCTTGAGCCTAAAATGTAGTACAAGAAGTTAACTTTTAAACAAAATTAGTCTCGTGACTTTTCGACTCCGTTTACTACTCGAAAACATTTTTCTCCGGTGACATAGGTTTACTGTTCCGACGAACAGTAAAAACAGTCTCCTTCTCGAGACCATATCTCGATTTGTAGAAAGAACCAACTTTCGACATCTAAACGAAAAATGTTCATTAAGATATGATCTACAACTTTCATTTTTAGCCCTCATCTCAGATCCTCTCGGATCATGGTGAAAAACGCGAATCTTTGGACTGAACTCATTATCGAACCCGATCCGACCACTCTTCATATTTATTTTTGTTAAAAATAGTAAACGAACTTATAAAAATACTATAAAGTGCAGATTGGGACTAGATTCATAGTAGTTTAAGTGTGATTTTTCGTAGGACTTGAATCGGACTAAAAAGTGGAGAAATCGGAAGTCGAATCAAGGGTAAAATCTGGAAAACGGAAACTCTAGGGACTGTTTTGGTCATTTTGCAAAAACGACACTTCGAGAGACCCACGAAACGTAACGACAACTTTTGTAAACTTATTTTTGACGTATTAGGACTTATGTAAAAGTTTCGGGTCAAACCGAACATGTTTGACCAAGTCAACATAAACTAACCATAAAACGATAAGCTTGAACTCGAAACAAACTTAATTATATTTTTGGAATATGATTTCAAATTGTCTCCAATGAGTCGTACTCGATTTACAAAACTTCAAACATAATACGAGACGAGTACTTTGGACATAACCAACCAAATGAACAACTAAACAAACGAATTACTACGCGTACACTTACAAATACAAAATCTCGCGTGTTTAGGGCATTAGGAGATTACTGTTGGCATACGCACGCACTTTAGGATTGCTTGCTCTACAGGTGAGTCTCACTGCCCCTTTTTTTTACTGTTTTGGGGGAGGTGCATTACTTGTTTACTGAAAATTACTTGTTTTACTTGAATACATTTACAAATGTATTGATTGCTTACGTGTACTTACTGCGTTACAAACTTACAAACAAAATGGGTTACTGATTTACAAACTCACTGATTTCTACTGTACGGAGATACTACTCCATGAACTTACTATTTTACCAATGGACTACTTTAGTACTGTACAAACTTAGTGACTCGCTGTTTTACTGTGATGCTGATACTTAAATTACTTTACAAATGAAGTGAGTTACTGTTTTACTACATCGCTGTTTTACTACGAAACTGATTTACTACTTTGCTATAATACAGAAATAGCAATTCACTGATTTACTACTTTGCTATAGTATGAAAATAGCAATTCACTGTTTACTACGATACTGAAATTACTACTTACTGGTATATCAAAGTGCCTGAGTTTCCGTTAATCCAATGAAGTCCTCTGAAGTCATAGTCGTCAGTTATGGTATTAAGCGCGAGTTTTAGTATATGGATCCATATGGGACTGACAATCCCCACCTGGGGTGGTAGCGCCACCACGAACCGTTACTCGTATAAACAGGTGTTTTCTACTCGTTACATATGAGTGTTCTTGGATTGCACTCACGAGGGGCAAAATTACAGGTTAAGCTTCGACTATGATGGCTCATGGCAAGATATGACCGACCTTACTTACTTAAATTACCGATGTGTAATTGGAAATTACTTACATAATTACCGATGCGTAATTGAAATTACTTACTTAATTACTTGAGCGTAAATGATACTACTGAATTTCTTGTATGAAATTGTTGTTTACTCACTGAATTACTTGTTGGTAAATGTTATTTACTTACTGTTGTTTTACCAAAACTTGATATTACTTCTTACTACAAACTTGTGAGATTCACCAACCTTTTGGTTGACGCGTTTTAGTAATGCATTCTCAGGTACGCATCAACAGTAGGGATGCCCAGCAGGATTTGCTAAGCTAGTGCGAGTCGCATTACCTGTTTTACTTTTGTAATGTATTGTAATGCTATGTAATTTCTACAACGTCTCATTTATAGTCGTTTGCTTGTACCTTGGTGTTTCGATATTTGATTAGTCACGCCCCGACCCGATTCGCTTCCGCAGCCCGAATTAGGGGGTGTGACAGTAGTGATGTATATTGATACATGTTTACATTCAAGCTGATGAGTACTCATAGTATGCACTTTGATGCATGTTAACAATGGTTTACATCGTAGTGATGTAGATTGATATATGTTCACACTCACGCGGATGAGTACTAATTGCATGCATTGTGATGCATCTTAACATAAGTTTACATCGTAGTGATGTATATCGATATTTGTTAGCATACGAGATGAGTACTACTAGTATGCACTGTAATGCATCTTAACATAAGTTTGCATTGTATTGATGAATATTGATACATGTTAACACTCGAGCTAATGAGTATTAATAGTATGCATTGTGGTACATGTTAACATTGGTTCACATCGTAGTGATGTATATTGATACATGTTTACATTCGAGTTGATGAGTACTAATAGTATGCGCTTCGATGCATGTTAACATTGGTTTACATCGCAGTGATGTATATTAACACTATTACAGCTTAATAACATAAAAACGTCAATTTAATAAATAATTAAATTTTTAGTATACACTTACCACTAGGTTCAGGAAGAACTGAATTCGATTCACCGGGAAAATTGGAACTAGAAGACATAGTCGACAAAGAGAAAAATGAATGCGATCAATTTGTAAACCCTAATTATGAACGATGAATAATAGAACGAATTAATCAAACAACGAGAACAAATTAAATGTATACGAATTTCAATTTACTGTTTACGTACGTGAATCGATTAAGTGATTACACGAACAAATTTTGTGTTGCTGATGAAACTCGAACAAATTGAATGATGTTACGAATTGGGAAACCAGATGAGAAATCGACAGCGTCCTATGATTAACAAATTGAATTCTGTTTCTTTTAAATTAAAGAAAAAGAAAAACATGAAATTACTATAGTAACCTTATCCCTATAAACTAAATAGAACGCATGTACATGGAAGATAAGGTGAGCCGGGCTGTTTAGATTAAACTGGATAGTGGATGTTCAGCTACCCCCTTCCCCCAAAAATTCCCTCTTCCCTCTGGATCATGCCCCAAAAACAGATTCTTACATTGTAGTTACGTATGTTCACATGTGTTATAGTTCATTCTAATGATTACTAATAGTATGTATTTAAATGTGTGTTAACCTAGGTTTATATCGTACAGGTGTATATTGATACAAAATAGTTTTCATGTGTTTGTCTATTGATAGTATGTACTGTGATGCATGTTAGTTGTGAGTTTCTGCTGATTGTGCAATTTCATTTTTCTGTCCACTTGGTTATTGTTGTTAGCATACTTTCTGCTGATAGTTCATTTTTGCTGTTTGTTAAAGTTATTGTTGTTACTCTGTTTCTTCTATTAGTGCAATTACTGCTCATTCAAATTTATAGGGTTTTATGCTACTTATAAATATCACTTAGCCCATATTTTTCTAATCACTTCATTTCTGATGATGACTACTCATAGTATGTACTGACATATTAAATTATAGAATCAAGTGAATAAAAAAAGCAACATACAAGTACATTACAAAGGATGTCATACTTAAGCAACCATGAAATTTTCAATAATATTCAGTGAAGTTCTTTCAATAATATCACCATTTTAAGGCTGATACAACATTACAAAGCAAGTACAAATGTCATGATGCATCACATATATAATATAACGTCATATGAATGAGCAGCAATCCAGATGAAACTTTTCTCTATAACTTCCATTACTTCTAGATTTCAATCTTATAAACCTGCAAGTCCAACATTTAACTGTAAGCAATAAACATATAATTTCACACATCCACAAATAGTGCACTTTATTAACCCGTATGAACCAACACATAACTAATCACTAGAACTTGATTGTCTCAATTTAGCTTTCTTGATAATCAAGATATAAACTTGATTAATGGTTATAAACTTACAATACCTAAACACATGATAAGTTAATTTTAAGGTGATGAATGTATAGTAACAACTTAACACTCATTTTTTTTTTATTAAATGATAACATTCATTCTGATGAATTATAAATGTTAGTAACATTAATTCAAAGGAATATTACAATTAATATTAAGTGATAACTTTTTATTTTGATGAGCATTAAGCGATAACGTACATTTAAATAAGTACTAAGTGATAACATTTATTGATATGTTGACAAAATGTTAATGTGTATGAATGTATGAACCATTATATTTAGTTTTAACTGTAATTTTATCCCATTTTAAGCACATCAAGTGATAAGATTCATTTAGATAAATATTAAGTGATAACATTCATTATATCCGATATGCATGAATCCAAATCAAATTTGAGGCCAAACACGAATCCAATTTAATTTCTAAGTCTACCATGAATCCAACTCATCAAAAAGAGAATAGCTTAAAACACACCGTACATCCCAAAACTAATACACGAGACCAAAAGATATAAACTTCAAAATCGATACCTAAGAGCAAAAGACAAAACCTGATGAATCAATTCTTGTTTTACTTTGCTCTACATGGATATGTCACCCATATCTTCCAATATATTTTGACATTTACACCACAATTAAATGTTCTCATTTGAATCTCCTGATATATGCCACCTTCTTTCACTCCTTTTGCACTAAACACATAAAATTGAAGCAAAACGCACATATAAACAGCCATCAAACACACCATATATCATCAAATTACCAAACTCAACTATTCCTTACACAATAAGAAAATAAACAACTAGATTCAATGTATATCAATTAATATTCATCACACATAATATTATTCTAGTATTCGTAAGTTTAATACTGTTAGTGGATGGTTGGCTCTGAGTACATTACCATCATTGAAAATTATATAAAGTAAATGAATCTGGAAGAAGGTGATTTTGGGTCTGTATACAAGGTAATCTATTACTTTCTAGACTATGAAATATGTTTTTCTACCAACTTAAAAACTAATTATTTTATACTGTTAGGAATATTGCTAGATAGCACCTTATAAGGTGTGAAACAACCTTCCTCCAAATCAAAGCAAAGAAATAGTGTAAGACCCCACTTTTAAAACAAACATATTATATAATTTATACGTTAGAAGCGTGTCCCAAAACATATACATATCCGTTATTTACAAAACGAACCATAATAAACTTTTATCAACTTCTATTGTTACAAACCATACTACTAAATTCGGGTGTTATATTCAACTTTCCAAAACATTCTATTATCAAAAGTCAGAGTTTGCGCCACTTTAGTCAAACACCCAGTCAACTTCTACTATCCGATCTACTTCATCAACTAACCAAAATCTGCAAAACATACAACAACGAGGGGATTAGCCTTTGCTAAGTGAATGGAACCGTAACCGACGGTTCAATCCATTTATAACAAATCTTACAACTGATAACTACAAAACTAAACACATAGTCACATAACTACATGAGGATCGGTGGCTCCTGTATGCGATTCTCAGTATGCCACGACCACTGAGCGCCATGCCATTCCCAGTGATCTACCGATAGCCTAATTACTACTTTCACTGAATAGGCTAATCTTCAACTATGTGTATTCAAGTAACCTAGACAGCTACACGGTAGTAATCAAACCCAACCCGCACGCTGACCTCACTCCAAATCATCACAACAACTTGTCACATAAAGGCATATCATATGCAGTTATGTAAAACCAACTAAACAACTTTTATAACTGGACAAATCAACTAAATCAATATAATTAACAACTGTACAACTGAAATTAACATGGCAATAATTACAACTGAAACTATCCTGGTTACCCGTTGTAACCAAACTTGTTACAACTGGGTTGAACCGAGGACTACGGTAACCACTCACCAATTATCGTCCGGTCACCAAACTCAGTGGTCTAATGTTACTGAGTGGCCGCCCGCTTATCTGATAATACAACAATAACAACAAGTTAGTATCTTATTCCGTATTCCACTTCAATTCTTCAAATTCTAACATAATCCAAAACATAACATTATTTATCATATCATTCAACTAATTCATACTATAACATACAACAATTAAACACTTATCAATTAATCATACAATCAAAACTTAATTTACTGAAAACACCCAGAAGCCGCCGGCTTGGCAGCCGAAGCCGCCGGCTTGGCACCCCGACCCGCCGGGTACCAATGATCAACCGCCGGGTGATTTAACTTTTTCCACATCAGAACTTATTTTGAGTAATAAAGCTTTTACGAGCCGCCGGCTAGGGGTTTTCACCCGCCGGCTCACCTACACACAAACACAACCCGCCGGCTGAGTCTAATGACCCGCCGGCTGGATCATCATTTACAGCATCAGCAGAAACAACAAACAAGTTACGAACTTTTAACACCCAACACCTAAATTTCAAGTCTTATCTCCGATTACAAGTAATGAAAATGAACTAGAAACATACCATTACAACAAACATCATCTAATAAACTACCTAACTTAATTTCTAACATATATCATCATCAATTTACAAAATCACCAAAATCTAACTTATGAACTTAACATGAAGAACATAAACAAATTATTGCATCAAATCATCATATAATCAGTGATTAACCATTTCAATAACAATTTCTAATCACAAACCATGTTATAACTAAGTTCTAGCTTCAATTTCACATAAACCCCAATTTCCATGAAATAAGTTCAAGAACACTTAAAACACTTACAATCAAGAAATACACAAGATGGTGATGATGATGGTAAATCTGATTCTATGATTTAATCTCACAACTTATTAATCTTTCTTTGATTTCTTTTGATTTGGTGATAAAGAGAATTTGAGAGAACTTCAAGAACATTTGAGAAGTGTAGGTGGTAAAGAAATGAGTCGGTCTTCACACCGCCCCATCTTTTAATTAGTGTAAAATTATACCCTTTCCTAACCTATTGTCTGGAACCAGAAAATACCCGCAAGTCAAAATATTTTATTTTACCGTCAACTTTAACTATTTAAAACAAGTAACATTTTACTTGTCACAATAAAAACTGAGGCTCTTTTACTTGTTTATTTTCAAATAAACCAACCAATCTTAATAAAATACAATTTATTTTCGGGTCCAGAAACGGGATGTTACAAATCTCCCCCCCTTATAGGATTTCGTCCCCGAAATCCAACCACACCCAATTAAACTAAACATACTCAATTTTCCTATTAACATACAACTCTAATCACATTACTGTATGTTAAAAGAAACTAAACATAAAATATACCTGTCGCGTCACTATCAAGTCCAAAAACATTCTCTGCCGTCATTTGAAAAGCCCTTCCTGTAGCCGGTGGAATCTTTCTCTTTTGCCCAACAGATGACGCAGAACCTGAGGCCACACTCCCAACCAAACCCGAACCTTGCATTGTCTTCTCCGGGCAGTTCAGTGATCTATGTCCTTCCTTTTTACAATTCCAACAAACAAACTGTGGAAAAGTACAATCCCGCATACCATGACCAAATACCCCACACTTAACACATCTCATAGTCTCTGAAGTACACGGACCAGAATGTTTCGACTTACAATTTACACACCATGGATTACTTCCCACCGAATCATCATTATAAACTACTCTTCTAGTCTGTCCTTTGTTTCCCGAAGAACTACTTTTAACCTGTGAGGAACTCTTTTCCTTGATCGTTTTACCAGAAGCTCGCATGTCACCATCTACAGATCGGGCTAAAGTAAAAGCCTGTGTAAGAGTACCTGCCAATCTTACACTAGTTCGATACTCCGGTGGTAAAGTTCCTACAAAGTGATTAATCCTCATCCTGTCATCTGGAACCCATTGTTGAACAAAACGTAACTTCTCAGTGAATTGATTAATGAGGTCATCCATCGACATTTGTTCAGTTAACTTCAAATCCATAAACTCCTGTCTAATTCTAAGCATATCAAACTCTGAACAAAACTGTCTACAAACCTCATTATGAAACTCTGCCCAGGAAATTCTCGATCTCTGCTCCTTTGTCAATTGCTCAGTTATAGAATCCCACCAATTCATCGCCTGTCCCTTCAGTAATTGCACAGCATAACCAACCTTTAATTCTTCCTCACATCGACACACTTCAAACTTTTTCTCCGTATCTCTCAACCAATTCAATGTTACTGAAGGATCATTGCCTCCTTCAAATTCTTTTGGACCACTTGCTTTAAATGTCTTAAACGAACACAACTTATTTTGTGGTGGTGGTGAAGGAAACTGATAAGCTTGCTGAGCTAACCTAGCTTGTTGTTCCAAATACAATTGTTCTATCTTTTTAAGTCTTATCACATCATCCTCTAGTTGCAACAAGTAATCCTCTTGACTAATTTCCTCTTGATGAACATTAGAAGTACCACCCTGATTACCCTCATTGTTTCGTGGAGGTGGAAGCTCAGTTCTAGTAACATCATTGGGAGTCGGGTTCTCGTTATCTGCCATACCTGTACTCACAACCAAAACACAACTTGCAACTTGTTAATCGTTAGCATTCACTATACTAACCAATCCCCAAATCCCAAAGCTAATCCCACTTACCGAAATGTTTGACTAATACCGACTAGATTTGGGATTGAACATTTACAAATGCCCAATTCGCCCAAACCTATGCTCTGATACCAACTTGTAAGACCCCACTTTTAAAACAAACATATTATATAATTTATACGTTAGAAGCGTGTCCCAAAACATATACATATCCGTTATTTACAAAACGAACCATAATAAACTTTTATCAACTTCTATTGTTACAAACCATACTACTAAATTCGGGTGTTATATTCAACTTTCCAAAACATTCTATTATCAAAAGTCAGAGTTTGCGCCACTTTAGTCAAACACCCAGTCAACTTCTACTATCCGATCTACTTCATCAACTAACCAAAATCTGCAAAACATACAACAACGAGGGGATTAGCCTTTGCTAAGTGAATGGAACCGTAACCGACGGTTCAATCCATTTATAACAAATCTTACAACTGATAACTACAAAACTAAACACATAGTCACATAACTACATGAGGATCGGTGGCTCCTGTATGCGATTCTCAGTATGCCACGACCACTGAGCGCCATGCCATTCCCAGTGATCTACCGATAGCCTAATTACTACTTTCACTGAATAGGCTAATCTTCAACTATGTGTATTCAAGTAACCTAGACAGCTACACGGTAGTAATCAAACCCAACCCGCACGCTGACCTCACTCCAAATCATCACAACAACTTGTCACATAAAGGCATATCATATGCAGTTATGTAAAACCAACTAAACAACTTTTACAACTGGACAAATCAACTAAATCAATATAATTAACAACTGTACAACTGAAATTAACATGGCAATAATTACAACTGAAACTATCCTGGTTACCCGTTGTAACCAAACTTGTTACAACTGGGTTGAACCGAGGACTACGGTAACCACTCACCAATTATCGTCCGGTCACCAAACTCAGTGGTCTAATGTTACTGAGTGGCCGCCCGCTTATCTGATAATACAACAATAACAACAAGTTAGTATCTTATTCCGTATTCCACTTCAATTCTTCAAATTCTAACATAATCCAAAACATAACATTATTTATCATATCATTCAACTAATTCATACTATAACATACAACAATTAAACACTTATCAATTAATCATACAATCAAAACTTAATTTACTGAAAACACCCAGAAGCCGCCGGCTTGGCAGCCGAAGCCGCCGGCTTGGCACCCTGACCCGCCGGGTACCAATGATCAACCGCCGGGTGATTTAACTTTTTCCACATCAGAACTTATTTTGAGTAATAAAGCTTTTACGAGCCGCCGGCTAGGGGTTTTCACCCGCCGGCTCACCTACACACAAACACAACCCGCCGGCTGAGTCTAATGACCCGCCGGCTGGATCATCATTTACAGCATCAGCAGAAACAACAAACAAGTTACGAACTTTTAACACCCAACACCTAAATTTCAAGTCTTATCTCCGATTACAAGTAATGAAAATGAACTAGAAACATACCATTACAACAAACATCATCTAATAAACTACCTAACTTAATTTCTAACATATATCATCATCAATTTACAAAATCACCAAAATCTAACTTATGAACTTAACATGAAGAACATAAACAAATTATTGCATCAAATCATCATATAATCAGTGATTAACCATTTCAATAACAATTTCTAATCACAAACCATGTTATAACTAAGTTCTAGCTTCAATTTCACATAAACCCCAATTTCCATGAAATAAGTTCAAGAACACTTAAAACACTTACAATCAAGAAATACACAAGATGGTGATGATGATGGTAAATCTGATTCTATGATTTAATCTCACAACTTATTAATCTTTCTTTGATTTCTTTTGATTTGGTGATAAAGAGAATTTGAGAGAACTTCAAGAACATTTGAGAAGTGTAGGTGGTAAAGAAATGAGTCGGTCTTCACACCGCCCCATCTTTTAATTAGTGTAAAATTATACCCTTTCCTAACCTATTGTCTGGAACCAGAAAATACCCGCAAGTCAAAATATTTTATTTTACCGTCAACTTTAACTATTTAAAACAAGTAACATTTTACTTGTCACAATAAAAACTGAGGCTCTTTTACTTGTTTATTTTCAAATAAACCAACCAATCTTAATAAAATACAATTTATTTTCGGGTCCAGAAACGGGATGTTACAAATAGGGAGCTAGTTAGGCATAATTTTTCATTTGCATCACCCACATCTCGTGAAGCTTCATGCATGTTGTATTTTTATAGGAAATCAGTTGTTGTTAGTTATAAAACTACACAACCTCATGCAAATTTTATTAATTAACACTCATGTGGATGAGTACTAATAGTATGCACTATGAGGCATATTAATATAGGTTTTACATTGAAGTGATGTATACTGATAAGCTGCAGATTGACTTCTGGAGTCAACAATGAAGCTGCAAGAAACTTGTTGTATATGATACTAAATTAGATTCACAAAGAAAGAACAGAAATAAAAGAAATAGATTTTGAAAGCATCTTCTTGTTAAGATTGAAGAGACAGTGAAAACTTGATACTATAAGGACAGATCAAGTTTAGGCGGAGATTGTAAGGTTCAAATGATTTTAGCTATCCAAGATCTTTTCTGCTGTTTGTGTTATTTCAACTACTATAAAATTTCTACTGGTCTTCTTGTTTCTGCTGCTCTCTATATTTCTGCTGTTAGTCTATTTCCTGCTGATCTAAGTGTTTAACTGCTGGTGATAGTTTCTACTGATACAAAGCTTCTGCTGCCTTCATAGTTTTTGTTGATCTCATCGTTTCTGCTGTCTTCAGTACTAATAGTATGCACTGCGATGCATGTTAACATTGGTTTACAATGTAGTGATGTATTTCGATACATGTTAACATACGAGTTGATGAGTGCTAATAGTATGTATTGTGATGCATCTTAACATAAGTTTAATTCGTATTGATGTATATTGATACATGTTAACATACAAGCTGATGAACACTGATAGTATGCACTGCGATGCATGTTAATATTGGTTCACATTGTAGTGATGTATATTGATACATGTTTACATTCGAGCTGATGAGTACTAATAGTATGCACTGCGATACATGTTAACATTGATTTGCAGCGTAGTGATGTATTTCAATACATGTTAACATACGAGTTGACGAGTACTAATAGTATGTATTGTGAGTACTAGTAGTATGCATTACGATGCATGTTAACATTGGTTTACAACGTAGTGATGTATTTAACAACCACTACAATTAGAACAAATCCCCATTATTTTCAAATAGCTATATTTGACTCGGTGTAAATTAGTTCACAAACATAAAAGTGAATATAATTCAGTATCTTTTTGAATTTTGTAACATATAAATAGATTCACCCTTCTTATTTAAATTCTAAGTAATACTCAATGTCAATCAACTAACAATAATCACAATGAATATTATTCATTAGCTTTGAAATCTGTAATATATTTACATAATTCACTCTTAAGCTTATTTTTATGAGTATTCATTGTAAATCATCTAACAAACATCACACTGATATTATTCAATTGTTTGAGAAATCGGAAAATTATAAACAGTAACACCACAATTATTTAATTCAGTAACAGTCGGTAAATATTCACTAATAATTGTCAAAGAAAAAATATAAAAAGTACCTTCATGTTCGTTAATATGTTGAAGAATAGAGATGACTTCTAGATCCATTTATAACTTTTCCGTTTTCGTTAATGAAATGATGGTACTAGAAATTAAGATTTTGATCCTGCTAAAAATCAACCTTCTCCATGTAACACTAGCATTCATCTTTATCATCCATCATCTAACAAAAATAGTTTGCTATCCAATCCTAGAAAACATTCATAAGCAATTTTTAAAGGCTCAGACTACTTAACATGCATCAAGCAACATTAGCACCTAATTATTATCAACATCTCGGCAACAATAGTTTCTTATACAATCTAACAATTCTAAATTTAATATCAAAATCTTGTTCTACAACTGTCTTGCAAGAAATTATGATTTTGGTCTTAGTATATCGATGAAATAATAATACTATATCTATAAGAAATCAATGAAACCAAGATACATAGATAAATAACCGTAAAAAACACCAAATTCATCAATTATCAAACCCAACCCATCCTTACACAATAAGAAAAAAAAACTACCTGATTTAATATATATCAATTAACATTCGTCACACCTAATAATATTCAAGTGTTACAGATATCAGTTCTAAGCACTAACACATCAAAGTTTAATTCAATAAGATTTTTATATATGTGTATATAATTATTCATCAACTACAATAAATGAAACTGTTAAACTACTTCTTCAAACACTCTTTAATCAACAGGTATTCACATTTTATCAGAGAATACTTCAATTTTTTGTTGAAAATATATATAAACTGCTACAAACAAATTGAAATTACCATGAATACTTGATAAGTATGCATCTTACCGATATCTTCTTCTTCTTCTTCTTCTTCTTCTTCTTCTTCTTCTTCTCCTTCTTCTTCTTCTTTTGATTTTTGATCATCGATTTGCATGATTTTTCCCCTTCATCTGATGAACCTTCCTCCATTAATGACGATAGATTTGTGGTGAAATGGTGAATTCGTAGCTTTCGAAATGAATAATTGGATGTTCGTGATCTTCAATTTTGGAATTAGAAACCCTAATCTCTCGATTGATTTCAGCATCTGTTCTTTGGATTCATCTCTGATGTACACTCTCTTTTTGTGAATATTATGTTTTAATTAAACTAATTACAAAATTACCGTATCACCCTTCCACCTTTTTTTTAAACGAATGAATCTAATGGTCCAGATTCACTTCCCCCTTCCCTCTATTTTGTTACTTCCCCCTTGATCACTACCCTATATATATATATATATATATAACACCCTTCATTTTCAAAGCCATTTTTTTTTTAAAATACCTTAAAGCGAAAATCCAACAAACATTAATAATTATACATTATATAATACTCATATTAGTCAATCTATTTCAAAACATAATTTACCATTTTTGGGTGTTACAGAATTTGAAAGACAACAATGATTTTATAAAATCAAAGATCAGAGTAAACATCGGGTCGTCAAACATTCCATCCAGTGGAAAGCTCCTTGCTCATCCCATAATCTAATCATATCCTGCAAGGAGTGGTAATGTGGGGGATTAGCTCAATGCTAAGTGAATGAACTAATAACCATCAACACAACTTAGCCTAACAAATATGTTTACAACTAAGCATAGCATACTAAACAAGTTTACAGCAACAGCATCGTAAACACACAATCATTTGTTTACAGCATAAAGCATCGCAAACAAATATCAACCAAGAGGATCGGCGGTCCTTGAGGCGCCCTCATGCCCGGGTGGCCCTCAAGCAACCTCACACCAACTGCAGGCCAATACAGCGGTAAACCGATAGCCTATGTACTATTTACCCACACAACACAGTAGTCCTATAACCAACCGTGTACAAGGACCTGTGTTGGCAACTCAATAGTAACCTTAAGCCCAAACCATGTTGACCTCCGAAAAGCACATATGCCCAAAGGCCAGATATCAAAAAATCTATATCTATCAAGGCAACATGTCAATCAACATTCTATAAACAGTAAAACCACGTTTACCCGTTGTAACCAAATCTGTTACAACTAAGTTACGCTGAAGGTTACAAGTCCACTCACCAATACCTCCGCCGTCCACTCAGTAGTCTAATGTCACTGAGTCTTCTCCACATCTGAGAATACAATGGAATAACACAAGTTAGTTACCTGTCTCAAATCTATACAACATCATTCCAATATTATAAATAACCATATCAACAACACAATTCAAACTCAATTATCAAGTTTATGGTCGTTATGACCACCACCTCATTTAATCAACTTTTATTATCCCCATTAACATGGTTAAATCTTTAATAAGATCATTACCATCAAATATCACTAATTCATTCAAAACCCCTAACACATGGTTTAATGAATACTTAGTCAATAATTTGCAACATTACTCTTTGATTATCAATGAAGTGTTTTAATTTATACACCATATCAAATATATCATATAACCTATGATAATCATCATAATCATCAAAATTCTCAAGAACACTTAATCACTTTATAACTTTTAACTTGAATAATGTTAATCATCATGATTAATCCCTTATAATATAATCATTAACAATACTTATCAATTATACACCAATAACCTCAACTTAAAACATGGATTCTTCAAAATCAACCAAACTCACAAACTTTATTAATGATCCTATATCAACTTCATCATTTATAAGTTAAGGTTTATATTATAATCATCATTTAATCATCAACTAACACTAATATAATTACTACAACCTTAAATTTTCGGATTATAATCAATAACCCATCAAAATCATCATAAACCCTAAGAATCACCATAGATTTATAATCTTAAGCTTGAATCTTGTTAGAAATCAACCTTAACAAGCTTAACTAACAACAATTTCACAAAACAAACCCTCAATTTCGGATTAAACTTACTAATTAGCAAAAACCCCAAAAACCCCAATTTCTAGGTTATGAAAAATGAAGAACATGAGATCATACCTTGTTCTTGATGATTAAGGAAGCTTGAATTCGAGTTTACAAGCTCCAATTTGATGTTAAAATTTCATGAAATTGATTTAGTGATTAGGGTTTCTTGGAGTACGAATGCATGTACGTATGTGTGTATATGTGTGGGAGTAAAAAAAAATCGACCCATCCTATATAATATACCATATAAGTGTTAATTTTCATTCCCCGTATTTATTATTGTCTGGAACTTAAAAACCATTTGCGGGGAAATACAATTTTATTTTACCGTCAACTAAATTAATTTAAAACGAGTAATATTTTAGTATTCAAAATAAGTCATTTAACTGTTTGACCTATTATTTTCATAATTATTCACAAGACATTAATTATTTAAAAACACACTTAAATAATTTAATAAATAAAGAAATTATCGATTTCTACTAGGTTCAAAACGAGGATGTTAAAATATAACTTCGGGTAAAGTTCAAATGAGACTAAAACTTTGTGTGAGAATGGAGGAACCAATGATATGATGCCATGTGTACAAAGAGAATACAAAACCCATTTACCCCTTAAGTTAAATATCTTACAAACGACAAATCGAAAAATTATGATAATTGCACCATTAGATTGAGCGTTTGATCCTCTTCGATTTGCCGTCCACTAAAGCATACTTTCGACGAGTTTTTTTTTTCATTATTTTTGGTGGGTTTCACATTACTAACACGTGTATTACAGTGTTGCGTTTAGGGTTTAGGGTTTGGGGTTTATGGGTTAGGGTTTAGGGTTTAGGGTTGGGAGTTTGGGGTTTCGGGACGAAACCCCAAACTCCCAACCCTAAACCCTAACCCCTAATGTGACACCCCCAAATTTAATGATTTGCGGAAGCTTGATTTGGGTGTCACTAATCAATATACAAAGCACATAAGATATAATGAACGACCACTATATGCGTCGTTTTAAACTTGTATAGATAAAGTAAATGTTTACATCAAAATATAGTTACATTAGCTCGTTTTCCTGAAATTGAGAGATTACATAGCATAATTACTTTTACAAAATATAATAATGCAATCCAATCTCTAGTTGTATGAATGTTGACTCGAGCTAATAATTCCTGCTTGTGTAGCCAACCTACTGCTGGGTACCTGTGATAAATACTAAAATGGGTCAGCGAAAACGCTGGTGAGCTCACAGGTTTGTATGTCAATTGTAGTTGTAAGAACCGCAAGATTTATATTGAATTTAAAATGCAATTAAGCAAAATAAAAGTTATACTGTCCATGAGCACATAGTCTGAGCTTAACTTGATTTGTCAGGCCCAATTAAGGAAACCTAACTTGAAATGCCTCCTACGAGTGCCTAATCAACACTCGTCTTCCCAAATGCTAATACATCCGTTTGACCGGTTAGTGCGTGCTAACCCGGATGAGGATTGTCAATCCCATATGATATCATATACTAACATTCACGCTATAAATACTAGAGACTATGCTTATGGAGGACTTTAAATTGATTAGCTTGAAACTCATGTAGTATTTGAAATTTGTCACTTGCGTTCTACTTGTAAAACAAAATGAAGTAGTAATATCACACCCCTGGTAAAAGTAGTGAAAATGGGGCTATGAAACTCACTTGGTTCTTGAAGTGTTTAACTTAATAAACTTGAAGTAATTAGCTGTGAGTTGGTGTCCAAAGGCTTGAAACCTGAATGTGTCCACGACACTTAAATTGTCATTAATTGTATTGGTATCCCGAAAGACTACCATTTGAATTGTTTGTCTAACTTAATGTCCAAATTACCCCGATTTGGTTGATTGTATTGTTACAAGTTACTCCGACTTGTTTGATTTAAATTGATACAAGTTACAACGACTTGTTTGATTTTGAAGTATGTTTTGAAAACGCGTACGGCCCGTTGGTGATTACTTGCAACAATAGTCTTGATGTTATCTCATTGATTTAGAAGTGTTATACTTGAAAAGTAAATTCCAATTATGATTGAAGAGTTGTATCGCGTAAGCGTTTTGAAGTTGTACAAGTTTGACATTTGGTGTAAAAATGTGCTTACGGAATCTAAGTACGGGGGTCCGGGGGCAGCGCCCCTGGTTAGCGGGGTCCAAGGGGCGGCAGCCCCTGGCGGGGTCCAAGGGGCAGAGCCCCTGGCTGGGGTCGAGCTGCCAGGTCAGCTTGGAAAATTTTTATTTCTACTATATTGCTTTAAGGAAAAACGCATCCGGACTTGAATTTGAGTGAAATCAAGTGATAAAATTTCGAGCCTCGACACTTAGTAAAAATCTGCGTTTTTGAGGTTCTGGTTTGTGCGACGTAGCCTGCGACGTAGGCTGCGACGTAGGGTTTTGCGACGAAGAGGGTTGCGTCGCTAAAGTCGACAGTGCTAAATCAATAGCGACGTAGGGTGCTACGTCGCTAATGCGACGTAGGTTCGGTTTGCGACGTAAAGGTCTGCGTCGCTATGTGCGACGTGGTAAGCTGCGTCGCTATATGCGACGTTGGGGATATAGTGCGACGTAGGTCGCTGCGTCGCATTTGCTCCAGGCCAAATGCGACGTACGGGGTCTGATCGGAATTTAAGCTTCAAAAACGTATTTTCCGGCCATCGATCGGCCTAATATTTTTACCCAACCCATTTTAGGACATTACAAGGTTATACAAACAACTAGCAAGTTATAAAACTTAAAAACGAGAGTTTTCGGAGTCGTGTCGGAAACTTACAAATCGCCGAAATGAAATTCCGGAAAGGTAGGAGTGTAGATCGTCGCGTGGTGGTCGTTTATTTCCAAAGGAGTAGTATGATCCAAGGCCGTTTGATGTGGTTATTTTGCGTTTTTGTGAGAATTTGGAGGTGGTGAAAGTTGAGAGAAAAAGATGAAGGAGAGAGAGAGATAGAAATGAGAATGAAAGAAAAAGAAAGAAAAGGAGGTGATTATGGTGGGATTCCCCACCATTTCCAGTCCACGCGCTTCGCTCCGTGCGGTGTTCGTTTGCTCCGTCGTTTAAACGTGAAATAATTATTTTAAATATTAATTGGTACATTTTACAACACAAATTATTACGCCATATTTTATTTAAATATTTTACTAATCACATTATATTTGAATTATAAAATGGTAAGTTAATTTGTTTGCGCGTTTTACATTTTAAATTGTGTAACTTTCTGATTGTACGGTACGAATGAATACGAAGTATTATAATAATAATACTTTTGACATAAAATCGTTATTTAATAAAAGTTGGTCACCAACGTCCGTATTTATTGTATCGAAATTCATTCGATTTGAAACTCGTACGATTAAAACAAATAGCATAATTGTAGATATATATTCAACAATATATATAATAATTGATACATTAATTAGCCTAACACAGAACTAATTACATGTATTAAAACTTGATTAGGTACTAAAGTATAGTCCTAAATTGACGGTTGTCACACCTAAACCCCAAACCCTAAACCCTAAACGCTTTATAAAACTCTAAACCCTAAATCATACTAAACCCTAAACCCTTAAACCTGCTAAACCCTAACGCTAAACCCTGCTAAACCCTAACTCTAAACCATAACCCTAAACCCTAAATCAAATTGTAACACCCGCCAAATTAGGACTAGTAATTAGTGCCTAATCATATGTTAATACATGTAATTAGTTCTGTGTTAGGCTAATTTATGTATCGAATTATATATATATTGTTGAATATATACGAAAATGCGATTTGATTAAACCGTACGCAATTTAAATCGAATGTATTTCGATTCAATTTAATACGGACGTTGGTGACCAATTTTATTAAATAACGCTTTTATATCAAAAATATTATTATGATAATATTTCGTATTCATTCGGATCATACAAACAAAACTTACATAATTTAAGATATTAAAACGCGCAAACTAGATAAACAAACTTATGTTTTATAATTCAAGTATAAATTTATTTGTAAAATATTTAAATAAAATATCGCGTAATAATTTGTATTTTAAAACATACCATTTAATATGTAAAATAATTAGTTAACGTTTAAACGACGGAGTAAACGAACACCGCACGGAACACGAACGCGGGACGAAAATGGGGACTCAAAACCCCACTTACCTCCCACTTTACTCCTCATTCTCTTTTTCACTCTCTCTCTCTTACTCCCTCCTCTTCTTTTTCTCTCAATTCACCAAACACCTATAACCTCACAAAATCACCAAATACTACCACTAAACGCACTCGGATTTCATCGGCTCTTTGGAATAAAAGACTCACCGCATCACGATCTATCATCCTATCTTTTCGGATTTTTGATCCGACACTTTGTAAGTTTCCTACAAATCCCGAAATCTCTCGTTTTTAAATGTTTTCACTTGTTAGTAGTTTGTAACAACTTATAATGTCCAAATATGGGTTGGGTAAAAGATTTGGACCGAACGGAAGCCTTTCGACCGATTTTCCGGCCAACGGAATCTGAACAGACTCCGACGTCGCATCTGGGTTGGCCCAATTGCGACGTCAATTGCAACGTCGCAATACCAGTCACCACGTCGCATATAGCGACATCGTCATTAACGTCGCATTAAGTTGCCGACGTCGCGTATAGCGACGCAGGCCCTTACGTCGCAGAAATCAACAACGTCGCATATAGCGACGCCACGCACAACGTCGCATTAAATTGCGAAAGTCGCACATAGCGACGCCATACTCAACGTCGCAGTCGGGACCTGCGACGTCGCACCCAACGTCGCACAAACCAGAACCTCAAAAACACAGATTTTTACTAACCTCGACCCCAGCCAGGGGCTCTGCCCCTTGGACCCCGCCAGGGGCTGCTGCCCCTTGGACCCCGCTACCAGGGGCGCTGCCCCTGGACCCCCGTACTTAGATTCCGTAACGGCTTCTAAAACACAATCAAAACACATTTTTCAAGTAAAATGACACGAAATCAAAATAATAATAGTTGAGATTATTATTACAAATCCGTCACCAACGGGCCGTACATATTTTCAAACATTCGAATCAATCAACCAAATGTAATTTGGACATTCTAGTTGGACGGACAACTACAAGGTAGTCTTATTAGATACCTTCGCATATTATAACAATCGCGTGTCGTGGACACCCTCAGGTTACAAGTCTTTGGACTTCATTACTCGGCTAATCAATCAAAGTTTATTAAGTTAAACGCTTTCAGACTCAGGTGAGTCTCATAGCCCCTCTTTTTACCGTTTTACTCAGGGGTGTGATATATTGCTCAATTTTAACATGTGAACGCAAGTACAAACATTTCATATACTACATGAGTTTTTCGAAACTAATCATTTAAAGTCCTCCGTCAGCATAGTTGTTAATACGTTGTAGCGTGAATATTAGTATATGGTACCATATAGGATTGACCCACCTCGTCCGGGTTAGCAAGCACTAACCGGGTAAACGGACGTACTAATATTTGAGAAGACGAATGTGGATTAGGCATTCGTGGAGGCACCTCGCCCGGAATTCTCTACAGGGGACCCGGCCCTCGAGTTAAGCTCAACTATGTGCTCATGGCTGTATACACGATTACTCTCATTTAATTGCTGGATGCAATTCATTATTTAAATCTTGCGGTTTATACTATATTAACTGATTTCAAACATGTGAGCTCACCAGCTTTTAGCTGACCTTTTAGCATATATCGCAGGTACCAAGCAGTAGGATGTTTCTGCTTCAGGACTTTTAGCTCGAGTCAGCATACAGACGATTGAGATTTTCTTGCATTAGTATATTTCGTACAAGTACTTATGTAATGAAATCTCCTTTTATTTAAACTCGAGCTATGTAAAGCTTTAAATGTTGTAAACATTTCAATTATCAATATATTTTGTTAAAACGACGCATATAGAGTCGTTTACTATATATCTTTGTGCTTTGTTATTGATTAGTAACACCCAAATCAAGCTTCCGCAAATCCTCAAATTTGGGGGTGTTACACAAATGTACAAACAATCACTAACACATGTGTTACTAATATGTAAAACCCACCAAAAAATGGAAAAAAAAAAAAGTTCGTCGGAAGTATGCCTTGATGGACGGCAAATCGAAGAAGATAAAACGCTGAAAAATATAGTGCAATTTTTATGATTTTTCGACTTGTCGTTTGTGAGATATTTAATTTTTAAAAACGTGGATGAGAGAGAAAAAAATGAAACGTGACATATTGTAGTTGGTTCCCCCATTCTCACACAAAATAAATAGTCTCAATTGAACTATTCTCATATAACTTCTACAAAACTTTCGTTAATATAATATTTGACAACAACTAGTAACTAGTTGTAGTCTATTAGACGTTGGCTAGAGCTCAACATGCCTAGAAACACAAAATATATATTGGTTGACATGAGTAACAAGTTTGGATAAAAATAAGTATTGATATATGTGACTGAAATATAAAACTAAATATCATAGATAAAAATAATTTTAATGATTATTATATGAAATAAAATAAGCCTATTTTTTTTGTTACACGCACCAAGTATATTATTAAGCCTATTTGTAAATCTATGGATCATTTTTCATTTTATGAACGGTCAAATACTTCATAATTGATTATCATTAATAAATATAAGACAAAATTGTGTGGATCGTCCCTGTGGTTTGCACAAAATAACACTCCTCGTCCCTGTGGGTTTTTTTACCTAGGGCATCCCTAAACTTGCAATTTGTTGCGTAGGGAGTCCTTCTGTCTAACGATTATTAGTTTAGTCCGTTAAAGGACTTTGAATGTAATAATTTTAATGGCAGAGGCTATTAGTGTAATTTTTATTTTTTAATCATAATAATTATTTAATGACTTTTCAGTTGAAATTAAGCAAGTTATTTTTAATAAACTTTTCAAGTTAATTTAACTATTTTAATTGATTTTTTTTTTAATATTTATGTTTTGTGACAATTGAAATGATCAACTTGTTTATTCTAGTTTCGAATCCGAATCCGAATCCGAAATTTCGGATATCCGAAAATTTCAGATATCCCAACTCGGATATCCTAAATTTATTACTTTTAAGCTTTTAAATTGAGATTCGCTATATATTCGGTTGCTAAGTACGTACAATTGACCAAAATACTCTACAATTCTTCCATTTAGAAAGCATTTTAATAATTTCTTGATGTTATTGCAAATAATTTGTATACTACGACGGCAAAGTTACCTATTAAAATGGGAAAAAATTAAAAAAGTTTTGAAAATTTCAGATATCGGATATCCGAAATATCCGAAAATTTTGAAATATGTTATCCGAATCCGAAAATTCGGATATCCGAAAATTCGGATCGGATTTTCGAATTACGGATACTTTTGAACACCCCTACTAAAAAGTGAAAACGGACACAAGATATGTGAAATCGAAACTAGAATAAAAAAGTTGATCATTTCAATTGTCACAAAAAAATAAATATTAAAAAAATAAATTAAAATAGTTAAATTAACTTGAAAAGTTTATTAAAAACAACTTGCTTAATTTCAACTAAAAAGGCATTAAATAATTATTATGATTAAAAAATAAAAATTACACTAATAGCCTCTGCTATTAAAATTATTACATTCAAAGTCCTTTAACGGATTAAACTAACAATCGTTAGACAGAAGGACTCCCCACGCAACAAATTGCAAGTTTAGGGATGCCCTAGGTCAAAAAAAATTCACAAGGACGAGGAGTGTTATTTTGTGCAAACCACAGGGACGATCCACGCAATTTTGTCTATTCATTTATGTAGATAATTTTTATTCAATTATATATATTTGAGTTTTGCTAACGTGTACCCCGTAACACACGTTAAGTCATATTTAATGAAGTTGAAATTTTCTTAAATATCAAAAATTGTAATTAATATGTGTATAAAAAAAGTAAATATTATATTGAATTAATGAGTATTAAATGCATATAATAATATTTAAGAAAATTTAGACATTATTAAATGCGGCTTAACGTGTACGACGGAGCACACATTAGTAAAACCCAAATTATTTTTCATGTTTATCTTTTAAGATTCATTAGCTCATTTTAAGATTGACATTGAATTTATCCACTTATAAAGAATCAATAACCCACAAACTTAAAAATTACTACAACGTCCTTCCTTTTGGAAACAATTACACTTTTGTCTTTGCATTACTTGGCAAAACAACAGTGAAACCAACACACATCAAAACCATTTCCGTCCCATTCTTCAATCAAGTCTTGCCATCATCATTTCATTGTTTTCTAATACTAATAATAAATAATTACTACTATTTTAATAATATACACTATACAATACTCACTCCGTCCCATTTAAAATGTCCACTTTGACTTTGCACGTAGTTTTAGGATTCTCCACTAACTCCACTTTTCACCAATCAAATATTATTTATTACTACTATTTTAATAATATACACTATACAATACTCCCTCCGTCCCATTTAAAATGTCCACTTTGACTTTGCACGTAGTTTTAGGATTCTCCACTAACTCCACTTTTCACCAATCAAATATTAAATCTACCCACTAAAGTCTTTTTTGATTGGTTAAATATCAAAGTGGACATTTATAATGGGACATCCCAAATTAGTAATGTGGACATTTCAAATGGGACGGAGGTAGTAATAAATAATACGGAGTATCTATAAACAACAACACCCAACACAGTTTTTTTGATGGATCCCAAGACCTATTAACAACACCATCATCATCAATTTGTTTTTTTATACCTCTCAAAAGCCATGGCTGAAAACAACAACAATAACAAGTCTTCAGAGATCAAAGACTTCCAAATTGTAGTTCATGAAAAAGAAGAAATCGGAACAAAAAAACAGCAGTTAGCAGTCAAACGTAGTTCAAACAAAGATCGGCACACCAAAGTTGAAGGTCGTGGGCGTAGGATAAGGATGCCTGCACTTTGTGCTGCTAGAATTTTTCAACTTACAAGAGAATTGGGTCATAAATCTGATGGTGAAACGATTCAATGGTTGTTACAACAAGCCGAACCATCGATCATTGCGGCTACTGGAACCGGAACAATTCCGGCTTCAGCTATGGGTGCTGCAGGTGCAGTTTCACATTCGGTTTCGTTTTCAGTAGGGTTACAACAGAAAATTGATGAAAATAGCAGGACTAATTGGCCGTTAGTTGGCGGTGGAAATTTAGGGGTCGGTAGACCCCCAAACCATATAACTGGTACACCCGCGGGTATGGCAGGTCTATGGCCGGCCTTACCCGCAGGTGGATATGGTTTTCAATCATCTGCATCGTCTTCTGTTCTATCAGGAACTGAAGGCTCGAATTATATGCAAAAGGTTGCGTATACGGGATTTGACTTACCGGGTTCTAATTTGGGCCCGATGAGTTTTTCTTCGATTTTAGGTAATCATAATCCTACTCAGCATCAACAGCAGCTTCCTGGGTTGGAACTGGGGCTTTCTCAAGATGGAAATATTGGGGTTTTGAATCAACAAGCTTTAAATCAGATTTACCAAATGGGTCAAGCTAGAATGCACCAACAACAACAGTCTTCAAAAGATGATGATTCTCAAGGATCAGATGGTCAGTAGAACTTTTAGTATCAATATAAATAATGATTAGAAAAAAGAATGAAACCCAAATCTTATTAGCTTTATATGGGATTATGGGGTTTCTCATTTCTGTGTTTGTGCTGTATAATTTGCCTAAAAGGAGTTGTATATTACAGGTGTTTTTGGGGTTTCCCATTTCTGACACTATCTTTTTTTCTTTCTGTAAAGGGTGATGTAAAGGGTGATGATCCTTACATCACCAAAAATTATCCATACACCACTAACTGTGATTTACAGTGTTGTACAGTACAACACTATAAAGCATATTTAGTGGTGTATGGATAATTTTTGGTGGTGTATGGATCACTCCCCTTCTGTAAATGATATAGCTTTGTTTCCATTTCCTATTAGAATTGTGTTATTTACTAATTACACCTTTTGTGAATCATCAATCGGGCTTATGCAATTAAAACGTCCCGTTTAATCACTAGATAAATTTGCTTCCATTTTTCAGATAGGAATCGAATTGGATTCCTCATATGTTAGACTCTGACCGATTTAGTAGTATGATAATTAAAGCGGGTTAAGCGGTTAGAAGCTTTGTTTTCCATTTTAGATGCAAAAATCTTGATACCATTTATAGTTACTTGTAGGGCTAGCACTTTATAGTATTTAGTTTACTAATTGCAGGGCCCGTGGATTAGGACCTTTCTTATTTGATGTTAATAGTGTGTTAGTTTACTAATTAGCACTTCATAGTATTTATGTTTTTGGGGTTACCTTCTAAATGACGCAGATGCCAATAACGGCACCATGTTTCGCATGGTAAGTATGCTCTAAGATCAGGGCCGTCTTCGAGGGTGGGCGAGGTGGTCGACCGCCCAGGACCTTCGATTTTTAAGGGCCTCAAAAATGTATGTGTATGTATATAGTATGTATATTATTTGATAAATAGTTTGATTGTTAATCAATTAATAAGAAAGAGAATAACGAACATGCTTATGTATAAGATAATTGGGTAACAAAAAAACTTGAGTTAGTTTTTATACTACATTCGGTAAACTGTATGTTTAGCTTTTTATTATACAATCTCATTTTGGCGATTAACGTTCTTTTGCTTATGGCCTCATTTGGCTATTAACATTATTTTGCCCAGGGCCTTTGAAAACTCAGAGACGCCCTGTCTAAGATGGATGACTTTTTAGCAAAAAACCTTTAGCTAATCATGAGTAGGATTTTGATCTTTGAACACCTAGCATTTTGGTAATTTGCTGGTTCCGTTTTTCATTCTTTGTTGAATACAAATAGTAGAGTAAGTAGTAGCAACTTCACTCATTCATCTGGTGGGTGACAGAAGGAAAATTAATATAGATTAAGTTGATCAGAAGCAACATATTGTAATTCCATATGCATAGGTAAATCATATATTCCTGTATTTTCCTTTTTTCAAGTTAATACGTTTCCCACGAAGGACAATATCTGCAAGATGATGTTTAAACTGACTCAACATCCTACTATGAAGAATGCTCTCCCATAGTGAAATACGCAACTATTCATGTGAGAATTGAACTTGGGTCTGCATTGGAGATTTTCATGCCTCCAACCAATAGATTACCTCCGGCAATTATATAGTCCTGGCTAATAATCGACTCAATACCAAAGCGTACTATTGTAACATGAAACACACTATTCGTGGGAAAAAAGTTACGTCTCATATCCGTTTTGAGTAATTATAAAAGTCTTCACATCCATCCTCTCAATATATTCTCATATAGTAGAGAGAGACTTGGAAAGAAAAAAAAACCCACCTATTTTTTTTTACTTTATCTTCTTTCCCTTCAAGATCAATCACTCCTCTCTTAAAAATAAAGGAAAACAGTGCAAAGGTCTTTATAAAATTAAAGATGTTATCTTTAGCATGCGTGGAATATGTTAGCAAATCAAACTATTTCCTACACTAACCAGATTCCTATAAAATGATACTTATAAACCAATTAAAACTGTTACAAACATCATACTTAGAGACTAATCCAAAAATCGAGTCCATAAACGTTAAAATTAGACCCTGAGATTGGGCATAGACAGCGAACCCTTTTGCTTAAGCGTACGCGGCAAGACTTTTTCGATGATTGGTTTTAGGTTTCATAACTTATCCCGGTTTTAGGAGTTGTTGTTGATTGACATGGACATGTACTTTTATTTTATTTTCATATATTGTCCATAACTCAATCAGTTACTCAATTTATTCCTCATTGATGATGATTTTTGGATAGAAATAATGAGAGTCACGGGTGGTCCCTTATTTTTTTATTGTTTTCATCTGAATAATACAAGTATACACTGCACATTAAAGTTTAATGCAACAGGCCAACATCATGTCACCAAAGAGTCTCTTTTTATCGGGGAAATCACAAATTTGATCCGTTTACTAACCCCATTTTAACAAAATAATCCGTTGACTTCCTTTTTTAACAAAGTAATCCACCGATTGGCGCCGCAAATGGCGCCCCGGCGCCCCTGACACAACCAACCACCCAAACATTGCCACGTGTACGAGGATCCAGCGCCAAACAAATTGATGGGCGCCAAGAAAATTCATGGGGCGCCAAAAATGAAGGAGATGGGGCCAAAAAAAATCATGGGGCGCCAAAAATATGGAGTGGGGCGCCAAAAAAATCATGGGGCGCCGGATGTTTTTTTTTTGGCGCTGGATCCTCGTACACGTGGCAATGTTTGGGTGGTTGGTTGTGTCAGGGACGCCGGGGCGCCATTGCGGCGCCAATCGGTGGATTACTTTGTTAAAAAGGGAAGTCAACGGATTATTTTGTTAAAATGGGTTGGTAAACGGATCAAATTTGTGATTTCCCCCTTTTTATCAATTCCTTCTTGGTACACCTCTTTTTTATTACTATGCATGTTATGGAATATGGAGTACAAGTTTTATAAAGTATAAACTAACATCATACTTGAAAATTTACAATTTTAGTTGCGAGCTTATGCATAAAAGATTGTACTCGAACCATAACAAACTAAATGTCCCCATGATTATTGGTTGATGTACAATCATTTTATGCATGTGATGACCATTTTTTCAAAGATTTTCAGTGTTCACGTGGGACATACCAATCGACATTAAAGCTTTTAGTTATGCAAATATGTTGTTAGATATTTGTTTGTTGTCATTGGCTCATTGCAATTAAAAAAACTCCTAAAACTTTCAATGTAAGAAACAATTTATATAATTTGAGTCAAGATATCATCTTGGTATGGTGATAAGGACCATACGAACACCAACCTTACATGACACAATCATCAAGGCCAAATTGCCAACAGACAGACATGTCCTAATGAACCAAAACATAAAGGTTTTTTTAACACCTTCCAAGTGTTGACCTATCAATGCCATGAAGGTTGTATCAACATGACAATAGCTCTTTAAGTAAATCTTCTGGGAATGGAGGTGAAGTGATCAACGTTACGGATTTTAACATTTTGCAAACATGTTCATACCCTACCACACATTGATTTAATGGTTTAACATTTTTCGAACATGTTCATACCCTACCACACATTAAGGGTGAGCATGGTACGGAACCGGTACCGAACCGTACCGAACCGGTTGGTACCGGTTATTTTTTTGGCCATAAAGTGAGTACCGAATACCGGACCGTTTAAAGCGGTACGGTACCGGTACGGTTCCGGTACCGGTCCGGGTAAAAGTGGTACTATACCGCTTTGGTACCAAAAAATAGTAGAACATTATATGTACGTATTTTTTACTCGATAAAATTCAAGAAGATAAATATTAATGAATCTCAAATAAATAAAAACATCGTTAAGTGACATAGATGGATATTGACGAAGAAAAACAAATATATACAACGACGTTATTATACCGTGTTAAGTGATTTGGTAATGACACAACTCACGATCCTTACCTTTATATTAACAAGCAATATGTTTGGAATCCGATTTAACCCATGGTGCTAAAAATGTGATTGTTTGTGTAGCAAAGAGTATTAGCTAGCAAGAATTTTATAAAATTACAATTTTATTCATACGTGAGAGTCTAACTCTATTTTTTATACTTCTTAATTACCCAAAAAATATCATTTTTATATTCATAGACATATTATATGATCATAGAAATGAGGTTTCAAATAAATATTTTTAAACTATAGAAAGAACATACTACCTATAACAAATAAAAACATGTATATTTCGGATATGGTACCAAAGCGGGAAAAGTGGTAAAATACCGGTACCGAACCGGTTGGTACCGGTTATTTTTTGGCCCTAAAGTGAGTACCAAATACCGGACCATTTAAAGCGGTACGGTACCGGTTCGGTACGGTACCGGTACGGGATCGGGATTCCGGTACAAATGCTCACCCCTACCACACATTGATTTACTGGGGAAGAGTATGCTATATTTGAGTAACCTTGTTTTAGTTATTGTCTAAGCCTTTCAACAACATTTATATATGCTTTTATTTGGTGTTCAACTTTTTTGAAAGGGAGAACGTTACACCCAACTAATAACATTTAATCTTATGTGATGTTAGTTTAAGAAAATGGAATGGTCATGTAAATATGATGATACACCGAGGGATTAAAAACTGTAAATTTTTTATATTTTTCTCCTCCCTCTTTTTTTATGTAAGGTTTTGGTGTCAATTCCCTTCGTTTAGGGTTAAGTTCAAGTTTGTCATCAGATGAATCAATTAGTGTCAATTCCCTTTCTCAATCTATCTATTTGTTTTTTGCTAAAAAAATATAGCAAATAATCATTTTATATAATTAGAACAAAATCGCATGGAGCAATCCGGGCCCTTCAATGAGATTATTCAATTTGATCCGACGATCTAAATTTGAGTAAATTAATTATAAATTCCCCTATATATTAAATATTGTTAAAATATATTTAAAAAGTGGCTAATAATACTATTAAATAAAATAAAATAACAAAATAAATAAAAACACACACAACTTTCACCACATATTCTCAATATTAAGAGAAAAAAATTATATATTTTAGCAAAATCTATACTATCTAAAATTAAAATTTCATTCAAATCTTTTCTTAATTATAATTATGTATTTCCAACCCTATATATATGATCCATCTTTCTATACCTTTTTCTCATATTGATGATATCAATGAATCCACAAAGATCTCAACATCTTTCAAAAGATTGTTCATCCAAATATCAAGTGTAGTTGAACATCTATCCGATCAAAACAACTGATTGTTCAAGTTCCTAAAAGTTCAAAAAAATTGAAAGGTATGATGTATGCATTTTTTAATTTAATTTTTTCTTATATGTGACAATTTCAATCTACAACAGTGTATACCTTCATATTCAATTGAATATCTATAACAATTTCAACTTAGTCGCTCGCGTTGTCGCGGGTATTAAAACTATACATATACGAATTATAATACTTTACACTTAACACACTAACATATATACCATTTAATTTAATTAAAAAATTAAGAATAAAACTTTAACGAGATAACAATTTCAATTTAGTTGCCCGCGTTGTCGCGGGGCTTTAAGCTAGTAATAATAAAAAGAAAATAAGCTATGTACTTAGGATGCACTTGGTTCGAAACGTGGAATGGTAATTGGGAATTACCCGTTTAGAAAACGGTTTAATGAGTTGACATGTTGTTGTCGGGTCAAATGAGTAATATATAATGTTTGCTTTCGGGTTGGTGGGTCGACCCGTTAACCTGAATCTTGACTCGAGTCCGACTTGTAAAACTAAACGAGTCAGACGGTTAATGGGTTGACATGATAATTTTGATATAATTCAGGTTGGTGGGTTAGTTCGGGTAAAACATGTCAAATTTAGGTTTGACGGGCTGACCCGTGACCTGAAACTTGACCCGAGTTTGAACCGAAAATCGAACGGGTCGAAGAGTTTAAGCTTAGTAGGTTGATGTCTCAAGATAAGTATATAAATGTTATTTGTTGAGATAATTATACGTACTGATATTTATTACCTTCAATTTAGTAGAGAATGAATAACTACATTGTATTCAAGTACTATTATTTATTTCATTTTCCATTCTCCATCGCTTAATAATTAATACCTCCAACCAAGCGCCCCTAATTCATTTTCAATTAAAAACACCTTTTTTTCTTCTTCTGTTAATAGCAAGGGAATGGAAATAGCAAAAGTAATGAAAATACTAAAGTAATGGAATGAATACCCAATTGCATTACCAGTGCTTAGTAATGGATAAAAACATAATTTTTCATGTTCCTTAATAAAAAATTACTTCTAACATAGTAAAGTATATTGATATTGATCATTACCTTCAACCAATAATTACCTTCAACAAATAAAGTATATTGGTATGAAGAAATTACTGCTATTTTAGAATGATGATTGATAAGAACAAGGATGTTCATGCCTGCGCGTTGCGGCATGATTTGAAAATATTAACATCAAGTGTACATGAGCACATGTTTCGTTTGTAATTTACTATGCAAAGTTTTTCATATGACGACATATTGTGACGCGATATATCTAAAGTTATGAAATTTAGTAGATCGCATTGTTTATATAAGCACAACTTGATGTTACATTTGTATAACATGTATGAATATGATATGAATGCACAATCCCAATCACATTAAATTTAACACAACGTATATTATATATATACAAAATACACATCGTAACCATATCTTGTTCAATATTGCTACTATATAATTTGATAACTTGACAAAAAGTGTACATATAACCCACTTCATACTTCACACTTGACACTTTACAAATCAATTTCATAAGCTATATATAACTATTTAGATATCAGACGTTTAGTCCACCTAACGAATAACATTACGACGACCCATTAACTACAAAACGTTGAGAGCAGCCTACAATGCATCAAAAGACCGTACTATAAACACATATTATCCAACCATTTAATTAGTCACACTATGAATGATACCCAAAAGTATGTGCAAAAAGCAAGGGTCAAAATGTCATCATCACTACCCCACCATTTAATTAGTAAAACTCCATTAATACTAATTGTGAACACTTATTTTAAAACATACGAGTAATTAACAATACAATAGTAATAATATATACCCAAAAGTATGTGCAAAAAGCAAGAGTCAAAATGTCATCATCAATACCTGACAATTTAATTAGTTAAACTCCATGAATACTAATTGTGAAATTTGATTATATAATTTATGTACATTATATCGTACATCATGTGGAATTTGATTATTATACATATATATTTCATATCATGAATGATTTAAAATTTGTTTAAAACTAAATAAGCATAATTATGATTGAGTTTAAAGATGTTCGTATTCTTAAAAAATGTCATAATTGTTTGCCAATTACTTATAACTTGTAATGAAATATAAAATGTAATTAAAATATATCTTTTTCAAAAAGTCAATATTACAGGTTTTTCAAGTTAAATAATCAGTAGTATAGGGACCTCAAATGAAATAAGGAAACATTAAAAAAGACAAACAAAAAATATAGCCCATGTCTAGGGTCAAACTCGTTACCTCACACATCAATTTCCATTGAAATACCACTTGGCTAGAAGCATAACTTTGTCAAAATTTTGAATTTATTTATTATATCATGATAAATGAATTAGCAAAAAGTTACAAAGTTACTATTCATAGTGCAACTCAATTGATATTAAGGGAGAATATACAAGTGAAAATATTGGGACGATGGATATGAGATAAAACATGGAATATGATACTTTTAGCTTGATGGCAAAAGGTTTTGCCATCTAACCTGTTGGTCCCATGTTCAAATCCTTTGCTTTTCCAAAAAAAATAATAATAAACCATGGAAAACCTATTGTGAAAAAAAATAAAAAATAATCATTCCCCCGTTTTACTAAGGAATGTTTGATTGCCAAAAACTCTACAATAGTTCATTCCATTATAGCTAACCAACCTCTTATTATGATTATCTTTAGCATTCCCTAGTCCTTAATACCCCTAGCCAAGCTGCTCCTAAGTCCTAACTAACTTTTTTTTGATACCTTCAAAACTTAACTTTTTTCAAGTGTATGAAAACAAAGTGGTAGACCCGGTTAGCGAGTCGGGCGGGTTTTCGTTTTACCATCATCGCAGCCTCAGTTTACACGCAAAGCAATTTAGCAACAAACTCAAATCATCATTTTACCTTTTCGTCTTATTAATTCCTAATTCAGACTGAATAACTACCATCGTCAGCCGTCGCCGTCGGTCGTTTTCTCTCCGGCGCGGTAAAATGGACAGCAAGAAGGTCATCGTTTGCGATAATGGCACCGGTGTAAGCTAATCATTTCGTTAATTAATCATATATTAGTGATCTCGATCTATTCATTGTAATCTGCAGTAGTTACGTGTTTTGCAATGTCAATTGTTGATAATTTGATTCATTGATCTTACAGTACATACACATATTTTATTATATAAATAAATGTGTATATGGATACACAATTTTTACATGTTTATTATGCTGAATCTGAATGCAGTATGTGAAGTGTGGTTTTGCTGGTGAGAATTTTCCTACATCGGTATTTCCGTGTGTGGTTGGTAGGCCGATGTTGAGATATGAAGAAACCTTAATGGAACAAGAGTTGAAGGTGAATATCCTAATTTAACTAATTGTGTGTGTTTTGTATTTCTGTGATCGAGTTCGTGTAATCATGATCACTGGCTCACTGCTAATGTCTTGTTTAACTGGTAAAACTGTTTGTAACATATCGATTAATTAATGATGGAAATGTGTATGCTGTGTGTGGTTCGTACAGGATATTGTTGTTGGTGAAACTTGTTTGAATTTGAGGCATCAGTTAGATATATCTTATCCTGTCAACAACGGCATTGTGCAAAAGTGGGATGATATGGGTCATGTATGGGATCATGCCTTTTATAATGAACTCAAGGTTAGTGTCTTTCTGTCTTTTGATATGTTGTGGGATGACTTTTTAGTGTATGCTGTCCGTTGTTGTAGGAAGGTGACATTTAGTTTTTTTCTTGACACAGGTGGATCCATCAGAATGTAACATTTTACTCACAGATCCTCCTCTCAATCCTTCAAGAAATAGGGAGAGAATGGTTTGTACTCATTGTATACTTGTAAATATGACATCCGATTTAGAGTTATTAAAAGGCAGTATGCAAACTTAATTTAGGATCAACCGTGATTTTAGGTCGAGACTATGTTCGAGAAGTACAATTTTGCTGGTGTCTTCATCCAGATTCAAGCTGTTTTAACATTGTATGCTCAAGGTGCTTATAGGGTAAAGCTTATTAGACTTGAATTTTGCTTGATCTACATGATATAAAGTGGATTTTACTTGAACTGCTACCTTCATTGGCAATTAGTGAATCCTTTTTTTTTCCTCTGTAATGAGACGCATGTTTAAACTAAAAAATAAACCTCATTTCTAATGTTTAAATTGACACCTTTTGAAATAGCCTGAGGATTCGAGAATTAAATATATCTTATTCACCTACTGTTAATATGATGGCAAAACAGGTTTACTTACTGGATTAGTCATTGATGCTGGTGATGGTGTAACTCATGTGGTAAGTAGCGCGATAATTAATATTGTTCTGTGTTTTTAACATATCAAGCACTCAACATACGTTATGTTACATGAAAGTTTTATTACAGTAACTGAACAATTATACAAATTTAGTAGACAGAAAATCCATAAATAACACATCTTTTTGCTTTTAAGAGTTACCAAGCTTAAATTTATTCTCTTTCAAAATATATGCCGTTGTTTAGCTTAATATGGTTAATGTCTCGGCATTTGTGGAGAAGAAAAAAATATTGTGCATGTATGTAGTGTGGGCTGGCACCAGATTATTATTATGTGATAGTCGTCTTACAAGTATTAGTTTTCGATATTTTAAGCCAGGCATCTTCATAGCACTATTTTCTCTTATGTTGCACTGGACATATCTTAACTGGAGTCCTGCTTGTTCCCACCACACATGTACACACATTTATCTGTGAAGTTTTGCTCTAGAAAACATTATTATCTAATCATTGTGAAGACAGACAAGACTGAACATATATTGATATAGTTTGACTGCTATGGTTTATATTCCCTGATATTTCTGCAGCTTGCCAATCTTCAATAGCTGAGATTACTAATAAGAGGCATATGCAACTACTTACTGTATTTCTCAGGTTCCCGTTGTAGATGGCTACTCGTTCCCTCATCTTACAAAGCGAATGAATGTTGCTGGACGCCACATAACGTCATATCTTGTTGATTTACTGCTTAGGAGAGGGTGAGTCTCAATATGTTCCTCCTGAAGGTGTATTTATGATATTATGCTTGTACCTGGACTGAGAATAAAAACTAATTTATCTAATATGAAGTTATGCGATGAATAAGAGTGCCGATTTCGAGACTGTTAGAGATATCAAAGAAAAGCTCTGCTACATTAGGTACATACTTGAATTCATATGTTTTTAGTGATGTTATTTAAGCTTTCAATGTGAAACGTTGATCGTTCTGTCTGTTGCAGTTATGATTACAAAAGGGAGTATCAACTAGGACTTGAGACCACCATCCTTGTTAAGAATTATACCGTAAGTTATGATTCTATTGTGCGTGTCTGGATAGGAACACTGTGAACCACTGTTTGCTTTTGAGGACACTAGTTTTTAATTTAGATTTTCTCTTATTTATATTACTAGCATTTAAACCCGTGTATACACACGGGTTATGTAAAGTAAACTTATAATTTTTTAGTATCGAATATTTTGTTCCCATTAGTTAATTTGATTATTAAAAGTAAGGATATAATTGAAAGAGGGGAAAATAAAATAATAATCCATATGTGATTATTGTTAAGAAGAAAATAGGAATCCTAAATATAGTCAAATAGCTTTCATCCTATATTTAATTATTATTATAATATTTATGACATCATTGTATCCTAAATTTTAGCTAATTGGACAGAATTAAGGAATTTAATTCGCTAATTGATAATTTGATGACATCCTGTAATGTTTCTTGTATATAATTTAAGATTGTAAATGTTAAAATGCATCAGCTGCCAGATGGAAGGGTTATCAAAGTTGGTACAGAACGCTTTCAGGCCCCAGAAGCACTCTTTACTCCGGTAAGTCTTGGAATATTCCAATTTAATTTTCTTATTCAATTGCATTTGGTTTTTGTTATCTTTCTCTTCATATGCTGGATACATTCACATACCCATATACATGTTCTCTTACATGCAATGCTTGTAGATTTTAATATGAAAATGTGAATATTAGGATGGTTTGAACAATTAGTTTGCTGCTTCCAGGTCTTATTCACTGCATGTGCAACTTATAGTTAACTTTTCAGAGTATTTTATAATTGTAATGTCATATTCAATATTTAAATCCACATTACTAAAATGACAACCATCATCATGAGTCAAACCTTCACCACCAATTCTTAGAGGTAGTAGGTGCAATGACATGGAAGTTAATATAAGTTGCGTCTTGCAGGAGCTCATAGATGTTGAAGGCGATGGAATTGCTGATATGGTATTCCACTGCATTCAGGAAATGGATATTGACAACCGTATGATGGTAAAAAATTTAAGTGTATTAATTGATCAAAACTTTAATTTTTCAATATATCATGGTACAATTATTTTCAGATATGAGTACTACATACACACACAGACACACTTATAGGCATCAATGAAGACATGCTACATAGGGCAATAAAAAAGATATAGCTACCTATCACTATATATACTAGTATACTACGACAATGAAATACAAAAATACACTAGCTATCAAGTAGGTGGTGCATCCACCCTCAAGATTCTGCTTGCAAAAGCCAACCTCATTTCACATAGTAAAATAACTTATTTTCTAATTCCTATTACGTTTATCGTTTGCAGCTTTACCAGCATATAGTATTGAGTGGAGGGAGCACAATGTATCCGGGATTACCTAGTAGGTAGTACATCAGCATCCTCCTTGAGATGATTTCTTCCTTGAACTGCTTTAGCCAGTCCTATATTATTATTTTGGCTACTTAGAATCTTTATGAAAAATTAGAATATTTTTTCAACATTTAATTGCCCTTTTACTGCTTCGAAGCTAGAAGATTGAGCCTTATACCTTCTGTTCTCTACTTCCCATTCAATAATCACAACTTTCATAACTTAAGGATCTGTTACGTGTTACTGGTCCATTCACTTTTAGTGGCACCACCACATGAATCCAATTTTTATGCCATCACAACATCTTTTGCACCTCAATATATATTCATTATAGTTGTTTCATCCAAGGCCTTACTAGAGTTCTTTTTCTTCTTTGGTACAGGCTAGAGAAAGAAATCTTGGATCGATATCTTGATGTTGTTTTAAAGGGCAACAAAGTAGGATTGAAGGTAATACCTGAAATCCAGTGATCATATCAATCCACACTATTTATTTTTTCTGTCTGAAAGTCATTCTTAGATGTTCATCTATGTCCAGAAAAAGGAAATTAGTAGTTTTTAGGTGTTCACTTTCAAATGTGGATATCAATATATCAAGGGTTAATTTCCAAGTGATAGCTGTGGAAACTGAAATGCATCAGCATTACCTATTCACTTAAAAGTGGGTTGGTTATTCTAGTCAGGTGGCACAAGATGCTAGAGAGAATCTGTGGATACTTGGCAACTAATATTTTATTAGATGCATACAACACTGGAGCAAATTACGACAAGAAAATAGATTAAAAAAAAATTATAACCTGGACATGTGGTTCTCTTTATTTCTATTTTTGCATCTAAACGGAAAATGTTTTTAATGTTTTTTACCTTCTCTATGCTAACGTACATCTCATAATTGCTGTCACCAGGAAGGGGGGAAGCAGGGTATTCTATTTCCCTTTCTTTCATGTTTCCTGCACTCCACTCATTTTCATTCCTGGCCTTATATTGTCTCTCACTAAGGCATTCTGTAATACCATATTGTCCATCACTATGGATCATCATGAGCTCTAAAAACATGCTCATTAAGAAAACCAAGTCACCAAATCATTTAGAAAAGCCGCCTCACCACAAGGTAAACATATAAATCAAAGAAATGAGACCACACATGTTCCATTGTGTTTCTGCTAACATTTAAATATAGATGTATGTAGGAAATGTAAAAACATCATGCATTCATCCTGTCTGAAATCAGGATTGTACTGAGCAGTCAATAAGTAGAAAAAAAAAAGCCAATTTGATTCTTCTGCGTTGTTTTGACTCTCATGTTTTCTGTTTATTTGCAATGCAGAAATTGCGGTTGCGCATTGAAGACCCTCCACGAAGGAAGCATATGGTGTACCTTGGTGGTGCAGTACTTGCAGGAATTATGAAGGTCTGTCTCTTTCCAATTAACTCAACTCAGTAGAAGTTGGCACTATATATAATGATTCTTTCGTCTTAGAGATTGCTTCAAATCATTAATGATACTAGAACAGTAGAACTTGCTCAGGGAATATTTATAACAAGTAGAGCGTGTCAAACATTTATGCTCTTATACTTTGACTCAGTTTGGTTAGTAACCTTCATTTTTAAGTCTGATACGAGTAGCTGTCACTTATTCAGTAATCGCCACTTTCAAAATTTACTTAAGGGCTACTAGAACTGAAATAAACATAAAAATGTAGAGAGTAAGTGAGTGAATTAAAGGAAAGAGAAAAATTGTTTCCACTTTTTCTTAGGAGAGGAAAATCCCAGATGTGGGAAAATTATGGAAAGAAAGGAAAGAAATACCTCATCACATCTAAAAGATTCCGTTGGATCAATTATTTTTCAATGCAGTATTTTCATTTGTGGAGAGTATCTGAATGGTCTTCTTGTGAAGACTATATGTCAAAAAGGTGTCATATAATACACAGTAACTATTTGAATATTGCCAGTACATCAGAACAGGCTCTGGAAGCCTGTTTGATTATAGGATGGTCAATACGAATGGGTGTTTTTATAGTATGGATATATGACACAATCATGTGAAGCATTTATGTTGACCTTGAATGTAATGTGTTAATAAATGTTCGTATTGAATCAAAGTTGGTTCTCATTAACCTAATCTTTCGTTGCTAGTGTTTATCTTCGATAAATTAGTTCATCAGATGCTAAAGTGCCAAAAAATATGTCGAATTCTCGCAGGATGCACCTGAATTTTGGATTAGCAGAGAAGATTATCTGGAGGAGGGAGTCAGTTGCCTCAGCAAGTGTGGTTAGGTATAATTTCAACAATGGACAGTTAACTTTGAAGCAATGATTTTTTTCTAGTTGTCATGTGTGTGAAGAGCTAAGAGGTGGAACATCTGATGTAATGTAGCCTATGCAGTGAGATGTGAATGCTTGTAGGAATATGACCCAAATTGTGGTGCCTTCACACTCAATTTGGGAGTACCGCCTTTTCTCTTTGGTCGTTATGGTCGCTGTAGTCATTGTATCTTCTGATTGTATAACCAAGGCCCTAGATTCAAAGTAACAATGGTGGTAGAAACATGTATGTTAGCTAAAAACTTCAGCGATTCTGATTTTTTTTTATGTTTTTGAGTGGAAAGTACGATGTATATGATATGGGAGCTAAGCTGAAACAGAAACATGTGTTATAATGAAGCTCTGTTTCAATAATATCCATTTGTATGACACTTTTATGTTGTTCTGACTTGGTATATCACATATGACCAAAAAAGCTGAAACGGATGTTTGTAAAAGCACAAATATTACGTTATCAAGGAGTGATTTTGACTCATTTATGACGATTTTCCAAATTCTTAGCCAAAAACGGCACTCATCAAATATGTTAAACGAGCCAAAGTTTTCCAACGAATATTCAAATGCTTACAACATTTTAACTTGTTTAATTAAGTAATAATAAATAAAAAGGTATATTTTTTTAATAAAACTGTTGACAGGTATAAATCTTTACGCGTTTTGATCCCAACATACTCTTTTCACCACCTCTACTACTTGGGTCCAGGGGAGTCGAGCTCAGCCACTAATAGGATATCAAATTTCCCAACAACCAGAGCTATCCACAGTGCTCATGTTAAATTTGTTGTAAGCTAACATAGAAAGATATCTCGAAAAATCTGCCTTTCAGAATTTAGAGATTGTTCGAAAGTCACAACAGCATGTCCAACTAGATATATATAATGCCATCATGGTCGAACACAGAAGCAATTTGAATGGATAAGAAGCCCAAGAGGACTTGTATTCACTGAAGCCGAAGCCACAAATGTACAACAAAAAAAGCAACAAATTATACATAAAACACACTACACATAATAACATGATGTGATTTCCCCTCCATCCAACACATGGAACAATGTGGTATGGTACTGTTTACACATTATTTTCCCCAGACCACCAGGTTTCACAGCCCCAAACTGGAATTTCACCAGATAATAAATCTGAACAAACTTCTTACAATATGGTACATGCACAAACGTTCTTCTTTGGAGCCTCGTCAATCTTCTTTTCTGTATATAAGAATAAATCAAAATACACATAACCATAAGAATCAGAATATGCAGTATGTTACGCGCTACTACCATATTAGATACAGGGTACAGCAACAAAAATTTCATTGTCTGGGACATCAGATACTGTCAAATGACTTGATCAGAGTTTGAGTTTCTGTCATAACAAATCATTAAATTACCAGAAGTAGTAATAGTTAGTGAGCACTCTATAATCATGCCAAAATGAAGGGGCAGAACATTTTGCAAAAGAGAGGTTCACTAGCTATTCAGAATTAATGTGTCATTGTATACGGGGTAAATAGTTTAATGTACACAAGCAAAGGCAGATACCTTGACATGAGGGAAATTCGAATCATAATATCCTAACTGCCCGTTCAGTTATAAAGTCATTTAAGCAATAACTTCACCAGAATAATGCCAAATAAGATACTCATTAAATTATACCGATATCACTGCATCACATAAGAAGCAATGAAACCTGAAACCCGTAGCAGCAACATTTAAGCCACAGACCTTACAAAGGCAACAAAACGACAGTGACTTAGATAGGGCTTATAACTTTATAAGTAGATACTATCGACCAAGGAAGGCAAGGAATGAATAACTCGACTACGGAGACTACGGAGATAAGTAATGTAACTTCCTTAATGGTCGACAATTGACCTTTTAAAGTCGATCATATAACAATGACTAGATATTAGTCGTTTTATACACTAATTATCATCTATTGACGGTATTTGTTTTCTGGTTAACTAAACACTTTCAACGATACCTAATTAGATGGAATTCTTTGATCTTTAGAAGATTTCCTTACTCTAAAGCTTTAAATAGGCAACATAAGCTAGTTGTATCAATAATTCTGAAGGGAGCCCTAGCGACCAAGGCATCAAAGCTTTGCAGAAACTTGCATTAAAGATCAAATAACTAGAAGATAACTCGTCGGACGTACATATTAATGAGGGTAACTAGATGAAATTACCTGTTTTTGCTTTGGTTAGAGACATCTGTACAACAGCATGCATAGTGATTACCCCTTTCGGAAGCTCCCCAAAAGGCGTTCTGCATTGGCCAACGGTTTTGTTGTTTTCCAAAATTTTCCCCGCATTTATTAGTTTGATGTCACTTGCTGATTTGGGTCCACCTTTTTTATCTGATGAAATGGAAAGCTCGTGTTCAGAGAAACATGTACATTAAGATAGCTTTGGCTGACTTTCAGTATGAAGAAACCCCTCAAAAATGAAAATGTTATGCACATCAGGATAGTAAGCATCACACCTCCAGAACAAATAACATATACATATTTACAAAGAAGGAAATTGGTTATAGCAAGCAGTGTGACGACAAAGGACAAGCAATTGTTTGGCATTCATTTAAATTCCAGTTTTTTTTTTTTTTTTTTTTTTTTTGTAACATCTACCGACAGATCATACACAGGTGATAACCATTGGCACGACTATAATCTTATATTATTCTATTTCGACGCATGTCAACTGTCAAGAGACCTTAACTCAAGCATACTTGAGGATACCTCTTACGTTATCTCTGTTGCAAAATAGGTTTTTTCGTGATTCCAAGTTCCAAGCAATTACCATCACATCGTACAGATGAAACCCTTATAGTCATAGCTGGTATCCCCATAGGCCAAGACTAACACGGTAAGGAAAGGTTAAGGGAAATTAAATAGCTGCAGTAAACCAAATAAAAAGTTTTCTTTTCACATGGAAGTATAATAAAATGCAGCCTTTCTTTCTAACTTAACAAATTTGATAAATGTGGCTAAACAGTCTTTAAGAACCCATCTCGTAAACTTCAGTTCACGCTTGATCTCAAGTCTCAACACTAGTCCGCACTTAAGAACAATGCATAAATTTAAACTAAATATGACGACACTCGTATAATCAAAATTCGAAAGAAAAAAAAAAACGATTTACAGAATTTTGTCCCATTAACAATACACTGAAGGAAAGCTTTTGCTTGAACATTCGAACACAATTATCAAACATCGCAATGCAATTACTAATGCATAAATTTTATAATCGAAAACACGTCATTTAAACATCAGGAGAACAATATCAGATTGAACAACCATGAGTATGACAGCAAAAAATGACCTAAATCTGCCTAACCTTTAGGCCACTCAGCAACAATTCTCTCCTTAAGCATGGCAACGGTTGAAGCCGGCGAGTATCGAAACGGACCGATATCCGATCCATCAAGCAATCGAAACTTAAGCTCTAAAAGATCTTCTTCCGGCATTTGTAATACCTTCAATTATTAGCTTATCAAAAACCCTAGGATCACAAATTAACAATATACAGTCTCAAAAACCTGCATAAAGTCAAATTATACAACAAAAATTAATATTTTCACGCAAAAATTAACAAAACACGATAAAATTGAATCCTGATTAACATCATAACAGAAACTAAAATCAAGCAAGCGGCCGATACCTATTGAAATTGAAATTGTATATAAATAATAGAGATAGATGAGCAGATATTTGTATATATAATTGTGACTTTGAATTGAACAAGATGAGGAACCCTAAACCCGATCTCGAGGCGCACTGTAAATGAATGAATTTAAAACCCTATTATAATTATAATTTGTAGTGCTTTATTGTACTGGTTATTGGTGGTCAGTTTGAATACGGTGAATTGTTTCTTCACCTCCTTTTAGAAACAAAAAAAAAATGTTCTTAATGGTATATTTATAATTTTTTTATTAATAAAATCGCGTAATAGGAAAATTAAAGTTAATTTTCTTTTCAAGGAAAAACTCACAAAAAATATGTATATTACAATCCCCATCAATTTAAATGTTCGTCTTACTATATTTGCTTGTCCCAAAATAAATGTCCAATTGCATAATGAAACCACAAAAAATCGTTTAATTCTAAATTTTACTCTCATTTATTTACTTTCAATAATTCATTTCTTTAATAATTTTAGTCAAACTTATTTTACATATAAAAGTAAATTTAACAAATATCAAACTATCATAAATTCACAACTTTTCTTAAGGGAAATTCTTAATGGACAAAGACAGTTTAACATATGCCCTAAAATGAAATCCACTTTTTTAAGTCCTCTTAAACTAATATATATATATATATATATATATATATATATATATATATATATATATATATATATATATATATATATATATATATGTATACATATACATATATATAAAACCCCTCGTTTCATTATAAATAATAATATAATAATTGCGATTCGGAAGCGTATATTTAAAAACATTCTATCAATGTACTCAAAATGTCAGTAAATTTTTTTCAAATCAAATACGTGATATCTCAACAACTCGGTGTTATATAATTCAAAACATTTCTATGGCTATTAAATTAACATCAGAGTACAGCCTGTCAAACATTCCATCCAGTCAAAACACTTCCTGCCCTGCCCAATATGTCCCATCTATTTTAACCTGCAGGAAGAACTGTGGGGGGGTTAGCATAAAGCTAAGTGAATGAAACTATAATCAACAGTCCAACCTAGCATAACAATCTGTTTACATCAAATAACAATAAACAGAAAATCAATCAATCACTCGACATCCAATCAATGTCATACACGCAACATCATGAGGATCGGTGGTCCCTGAGACACTCTAATACCGGTTTGGCACTCAAGGAACTCTTATCAATCATCTGTATTGGCCCATACCGATCTACCGATAACTTGTTGTCGATCACACACGACCTAGATCTCTAAACCAACATTTCAAGTTTCCGAGATCTCCTGTCGTCTACAACAACAACAAGCCCAACCATCAAATCAAGTTGACCTCAGAATCTTACATATTAGCTCAATCAGCCAAGTAAGCAACTATTTAAACTATCATAGCAAGATATCTCAACAGATGCATCATATCAAAGTAATACTATAAATTTCTTGTTGTAAATCAAATCATTACAACTAAATCACACTGAGGTTACAGATCCACTCACCGACACCTCAGCTGCAAGCTCAGAAGTCTAATATTACTGAGCCTTCTACACATCTGAGAATACAATCAATAAACAATGAGTTAGTAACTTGTATCAACTGATAATACTTATGTAATTAACATCGTTACACAATCATAACATAATTACATGTATCAAGTGATCCCTAAGATCACAGCAACAAAAGTTCAATTCGGAACAAAATCAAAAAGTCCCGAAATAAGGTCCAAAAACTGTAAAATGCTATTTTCGACCCCTAAACGACCCCGAATGGCCAAAAACTGACTAGGCTATAAAATATAGCTTTGATCAGTGGGCCGTTTTCGAGTAACCATGTAAATTTCAGCCCAATCAAAGTTTAAAGACAATTTGTCAATTTTTCCGTGGCAAAAATCACTACTAAACACTTATGCACTTTTGAAATTTTACAAAAAGTACTGACAAACGCGATCCAGAAAACAATGGTGGGATCGCGTTCCTCTTTGTAAAATCATTCTGTGACAAATTATAACTAAGCAACGCGATCCGGACAAATTCTTGGGATCGCGTTCCCAAGAACAAAACTCGTCCGATTCCTTTTATAACTAACGAACGCGATCCTGGCTAGGGTTCTGGGATCGCGTTTGAGCGTCTTTCAGCTCAGCTTCATCCCTGTAATTGCCCAGCTCCGAATTCAAAACCATTTTTGATAAATCAAGCTTATCAAACTCAGTTCTAATGTTATAAACAACTCAATTAACTTCATATAATCATCATGTAATACTTATAACTTGTTCCTAACATCCAATTCTTCCAATTTATCAATTCACCCAAATTTAAATCGAAATCAAATTCTTAAATACTCAAGAACACTTACTGATTGAAGAATATACTGATGATAATCTGTCCATGGTGAAGTTTCACGAGAATCACAACTTCCTGATTTGATTTCTAATTTGATTTGGAGGTTTTCTGAGAGTTTCTGTGAGTTTTGAAGTTTCTAAATGAACTTTCCTAAAAAGAAAAGTTAAATATATAGTCGGTTCACAAACCGCCTTCAATATACAGGTATAATTTAATACCCCATCTCAATCTATTGTCTGGAACCCGAAAACCATTTGCGAGTTCAAACATTTTATTGCACCGTCAACTATATTAATTTACAACAATTAATAATTCACTTATCACATTGGAATATTCGACTCCTATTCCAATTATTTCACTAATTCAAACAATATTATTTCCAAACACATTTAAATACTAATTTAAATCAAGAATTAATATAACACAACTAGGTCCATTTCGAGGATGTTACAACTCTCCTCCCCTTAAAGAGATTTCGTCCCCGAAATCTAACCTCAATCAATCTAACTAATGTGATATAATCACATATATCTTAACATACATTTGTCCTCAATAGCAACTTACAACTATACTTATACTGTTTGAATTCTTTCCACATGCACATATCCAAATGTACATGCTTCTATCTTTTCCTATGCACACATACAGTGCATCTAATCAATATCATCAATCAGATATATCTTATAGACAAACACTTACTTTAACAAGTGAAACCTACAATCACTTAATCAACAAATAAAACTTAACATTACTTAATAGGTTTATGCAACCCGAAATTAGCAACATGCTAAAATCTTTAACCTATTCTCACTGTTCATCACTGTTAACAATAAAACAGCAGCAACAATATCCCAACAATAGTGTTTATTAAACCCCAATGTACCTAGCAACATTGAAATATATTTCAGCTCACGACCAACAATCGGTCTAATATACAGATCACAATCTTAAGTCTTTACCATCAAAGATCTGAAATTCAAATCTAGGTCAGCTTTTCATCCAAAAGTTTCATACCTATGCTCTTTTGTACAACCTATAATGTTCACATATCATTTCAATCATATGAAATTCTTTACTTAAAAGTAATCCAGATTCATATCACCTTAATAAGCAAAGCAGAAGTCACACTCAGTAGGTAAAACTACAATCAACAAGTACTTTGCTCAATCAATAAAAGTACTACAATCAATCTTACCTACAATCAACCAACCTCTACATTGACTTATTTCCACTTGTAATTCCTTTCATTACTACCTATCAATTGTCAACAACATCAAAGTCGACAACAACTACTGCTCAAACAATAATCACAACACTAGTGATTATACATTCCAGTACACCTATCAGTACTTTAATATTTGTCTTCAAACTCTAACTAACCATCAAGTTAGAATTTATATACTATTAAACTGGTAAGACATCAAAATCTATTCTTAGCAACCAGTTATTTCAATTCAACCTTACAATCATAAACTACTAATCACAAGCCATTAGAAAATTATACAACTTTAACCACCCAATCATTCAACACTAGATCCCGTCAATCTAGCAACTAAGTCAATCTTAATCCACATATTATGATACTACAGGTCAAGCATCACAATATCACATTATCAAAATGTGCTACTTTCCAACACATTTCCAACAAAATCTACATCAAGTTAATCACAATTAACTAACCTCCACATATCTTATGGCATATTTTAATTCATTCTATTAAAACTTATCATGCCATTTATTATCATGTATACCACACATACATACCTACACAATTTCAAGGTTTCTCTTACTCTCTAACACATACAATTTCTTAAAATATGAACAATCATTCAATTCATATTTCCTCAATTTATCAAACAAAGATCAACTAAATCTTTAACACCATCCAATTCCAGATATACTTTCATATCATACCTTATTTGGATCTAATCCCAGTTTTTCCACTTTATCACTTACTTTACTTGTATACTATCAACAAATAACTAAAGAATTCATCCAATTCTTTCAATACTTAAGTAATTCACCATAAGGTACAAATCAACCTAGACAACTATTAATAATAATTTTCAATTATTTCTTATCTCACCTTCTTACCCAATCAAAGCTATCATCACAAGCTTCACACACTGGTAAGATTTTCTTATCACAATTCTAATCAATGTGATTTAATTATTATAACATATCTTAGCAAATTATAACTGTCATATCAAACAATGGCTTTATATTCGTATAATTCTTTAACACATATTAAGTTCAAATATCAAATATTACTTAACTGAATACTCAATTATACTTAACACTATTTCAATTACTTAATACTAGCCTTAAGTAATGAATCAAGTTTCACAAACTTAGACAATTCATCTATCTCCTCTGGATCTTAAATGACCCCCTTCAACATAATTTAAGCAAATCTAAGAATTCAATCATATTCCATACAATCATAACATTTCAATCTATGTTAGACTATTTCAACACACACAGTTGACTAAATGTCAACTTTGATTTAAATCAACCAATCAATAAAATCCTCTAACTGCTTTTTCTCAAGTTTGACCTATCCTCAAACCAATCACAAGCAATTAATTTTATAAACAGTTCTCTATTCATGGTTTGACTTTCAAAGTTAACATACCATCAATATTAACTCACAACAAACCATTTCATCTTATATGTTCACCTTCAAACATATATTTTAAATTATTACTTTCAATAATCTTATCAATCTTTTACAAGGACAAGGTCAACCTACATCAATCTTGGCTCCATACAAGCCATTTCATATTGTATGTTTACTTTTAAACATATACTTCAAATTATTACATTCAATAATACTAGAAATTCCTCAAGCAAGACAATATCAACCTATTTCAACTTTGGCTTCATACAAGCCAAATACAAAATAGTGACTCATTTAAACACTATCAAATTCGCCTACATGTAATCTATCACAATCAATCACAATTACATATTCAACACAATCAAATTAGTCACTTAGGTTTATCATCAAAGCCTCTATCAATGACAACTATCATTTACACTCTCACCTTTACAGTCTAAAGGTCACAGTTCTATCAACTGATTGTTTTCTTATCAAAACAACTATTAAACAACTTAGCATACTATCATGCTCCATTTCCAAAATCACATTACATTTCTTTTATACCAAGTAGCATCAACAAGTTCATGTGACACAACATAATATAACAACGGTGATCAGGCGTTGCAAGATTATGTTCTTCACAATCCATTCTCAGGCTACTCTACATTATAATTATCAATGTGATCTATTCTCATCTCATATGATTTCAAATCAATCAAAATTCATTTAATAGTTTCTAACAGCTGATACATACTCAAAATCAGCTTACTACTTACATATTCAACCTTACATATGCAAGTCATCTCACATAATTTATTTTCAACAACTGAATTACTCAGTATATCTACTGGTCTGAAACCTCAAACATATGATAACCTATCATCATAATTTCAATACTTAACACAATTCAATGTCCCTACTTACTACAAAATTCAGGACACATCTTAATTAATTATCATTACTTTGACATATGCTTTACTATCAAGCATCACTGTCACAACAAGCCTACTCAATCATGTTACTATAAACATTTCATTTACTAATTCACAATTGACTAGAAAGACCTATCACTTTCTCATTCAATTTAGCTTTATCATAAGTTATTTTCCTCATAAACTTATTCATCTTGGTTTAACTCAAGTGTTTAACTACAATCAAAACATATCATGTAGTCACATAACCACATATTTTCTCAATTAGCAGTCATCCTCAAATCAAATGACACCACAGTTCTTAAACAGGATTCAAATCACACCCTGTAACCAATCTACTAATATAATACTATCAATTATCTTGTCTCACCAATAAAGACACTCCTTAGGTTCCAACATCAATCTTGCTAAAACCTTAATCAATTCTTTTCTGCTTACTTAACCACATTTCTGCATTTTCAATTCAATCAGAAATACTCACAACAATGAAAAACAATAAACATCTCATTTAACATTTCTCTCCTCATGTCAACATATAGCAATCATTAGTTGACTCAAAACTGGGGAATCATATCAGTCTGACTCAATTAACTTCACAACAAAGCTTACTCAACATAACAGAGTAAACAATTTAAGTTAATTTAAATTAACACAGGCTTATCGAAGATAACCTGACAAATCTTAAACCCACGAGTGTTGAGGAAACATGAAATATACCAATCAGATACTCATGTCCCTCCGTCTCTGCAATCAAACAACAACTTCACAACTTGTTAAGGGTTAGTACATATTCAACTAATCACTTTTCACACATCAACTAATCAACTAAACCCGCACCCATTGGAATGTTTGACTCAACTCAATCAAAGTTTAGGATTGAACATTCTATCAAGTCCAATTCACCCAAACTATTGCTCAGATACCAACTTATAACACCCCTCGTTTCATTATAAACAATAATATAATAATTGCGACTCGGAAGCGTATATTTAAAAACATTCTATCAATGTACTCAAAATGTCAGTAAATTTTTTTCAAATCAAATACGTGATATCTCAACAACTCGGTGTTATATAATTCAAAACATTTCTATGGCTATTAAATTAACATCAGAGTACAGCCTGTCAAATATTCCATCCAGTCAAAACACTTCCTGCCAGCCCAATATGTCCCATCTATTTTAACCTGCAGGAAGAACTGTAGGGGGGTTAGCATAAAGCTAAGTGAATGAAACTATAATCAACAGTCCAACCTAGCATAACAATCTGTTTACATCAAATAACAATAAACAGAAAATCAATCAATCACTCGACATCCAATCAATGTCATACACGCAACATCATGAGGATCGGTGGTCCCTGAGACACCCTAATACCGGTTTGGCACTCAAGGAACTCTTATCAATCATTTGTATTGGCCCATACCGATCTACCGATAACTTGTTGTCGATCACACACGACCTAGATCTCTAAACCAACATTTCAAGTTTCCGAGATCTCCTGTCGTCTACAACAACAACAAGCCCAACCATCAAATCAAGTTGACCTCAGAATCTTACATATTAGCTCAATCAGCCAATTAGTAAGCAACTATTTAAACTATCATAGCAAGATATCTCAACAGATGCATCATATCAAAGTAATACTATAAATTTCTTGTTGTAAATCAAATCATTACAACTAAATCACACTGAGGTTACAGATCCACTCACCGACACCTCAGCTGCAAGCTCAGAAGTCTAATATTACTGAGCCTTCTACACATCTGAGAATACAATCAATAAACAATGAGTTAGTAACTTGTATCAACTGATAATACTTATGTAATTAACATCGTTACACAATCATAACATAATTACATGTATCAAGTGATCCCTAAGATCACAGCAACAAAAGTTCAATTCGGAACAAAATCAAAAAGTCCCGAAATAAGGTCCAAAAACTGTAAAATGCTATTTTCGACTCCTAAACGACCCCGAATGGCCAAAAACTGACTAGACTATAGTATATAGCTTTGATCAGTGGGCCGTTTTCGAGTAACCATGTAAATTTCAGCCCAATCAAAGTTTAAAGACAATTTGTCAATTTTTCCGTGGCAAAAATCCCTACTGAACACTTATGCACTTTTGAAATTTTACAAAAAGTACTGACAAACGCGATCCAGAAAACAATGGTGGGATCGCGTTCCTCTTTGTAAAATCATTCTGTGACAAATTATAACTAAGCAACGCGATCCGGACAAATTCTTGGGATCGCGTTCCCAAGAACAAAACTCGTCCGATTCCTTTTATAACTAACGAACGCGATCCTGGCTAGGGTTCTGGGATCGCGTTTGAGCGTCTTTCAGCTCAGCTTCATCCCTGTAATTGCCCAGCTCCGAATTCAAAACCATTTTTGATAAATCAAGCTTATCAAACTCAGTTCTAATGTTATAAACAACTCAATTAACTTCATATAATCATCATGTAATACTTATAACTTGTTCCTAACATCCAATTCTTCCAATTTATCAATTCACCCAAATTTAAATCGAAATCAAATTCTTAAATACTCAAGAACACTTACTGATTGAAGAATATACTGATGATAATCTGTCCATGGTGAAGTTTACGAGAATCACAACTTCCTGATTTGATTTCTAATTTGATTTGGAGGTTTTCTGAGAGTTTCTGTGAGTTTTGAAGTTTCTAAATGAACTTTCCTAAAAAGGAAAGTTAAATATATAGTCGGTTCACAAACCGCCTTCAATATACAGGTATAATTTAATACCCCATCTCAATCTATTGTCTGGAACCCGAAAACCATTTGCGAGTCCAAACATTTTATTGCACCGTCAACTATATTAATTTACAACAATTAATAATTCACTTATCACATTGGAATATTCGACTCCTATTCCAATTATTTCACTAATTCAAACAATATTATTTCCAAACACATTTAAATACTAATTTAAATCAAGAATTAATATAACACAACTAGGTCCATTTCGAGGATGTTACAATATATATGTATACATATACATATATGTATATATATATCTGTATATGTATACATATATGTATATGTATACATATACGTATATGTATACATATATGTATATATATATGTATATATATATACATATATATAGAGAAAAGATCAAGAGGGAAGCTTCAAAATTGGGAGAAGGAGGGAAGCAAACCTCAACTAATCATTTTTTTCTCTTCTTCTATATTCATCCACAATATCCATTTAATCAATTTTCATCTAAAATTCCAAATTAAAGCATGTAATCCAAAGATTTATCAAACAAAAACGTTATAAATCTTCGAATTCATCAATCGCAATCATACATATATTCAATTCGTCATAATTCGAATTCATCAAAAATTATGAATATTGGAGTAACTTTTGGGTTTTTGAGAAAATTTTGATTTAGCAATGAAAACAATAAAATTAAACGAATTTGATCGTACAAAACTTATAAACAAGTAATTAATCGAATTATGATTGTCATTCCAATCGAATTTTACAGATTGAAAAAATTCCAGACCGTTAACATTCATCTGGAAAGCATGTTAATCAAAATTACAACTTAATACTCTTAAACATTCATTTATGATGAATATTAATTTATATATGTTATTATACACTATTACATGTGATAACATAACATTCATCGGTGTATAATAATGTATATGCGTTAACATTCATCGTAAATGAATGTTAACGTGCTGAAAATTTAATTTTGATTAACATGCTTTTGAAATGCATGTTAACGATCTGGGAGGTAATTTCAAGTTATTTACAAGTTTGCCACCGCGTTGACTTTTGCGTTGACCAAAATGTGTGGCTAGAAATAGCTTCCCTCCTTCCCCCATTATTTTACTTCCCTATTGATCTTTCCCCTATATATATATATATATATAAGGTTCATTTGAGAACCACTATAAAGATAAGAACTTTCAGAACCACAAGGAATACGTAATTGTTCACATGTAATTATTTTTATACATATGTGAACATTGATATTTGTTCAAATGAGAAACAAAAAAAATGTCAAAAAACGTAAAATTACATATAAAAACACGTAAAAACACATATGTTCACAACTGAACAGTTCACATGTGAACAAATCGGTTAAAGTTAGTTAAAATAAGTTTTAACACATAATTATTTGGTTTTCAAGGTTTTATTGATTATTATTAACATTTTTGTAAATATTATAACATTATCACATGTGAACAATCACATATTTAAGTGGGTTTCTTGAGTTCTCAATTTCTTGGTGGTTCTCATTTGAACCCTCCACTATATATATATATATATATATATATATATATATATATATATGAAATGACACTTTATTACCACATGTTAACATCATGTGCTTATGTTGTTTTTTAAGGAAATAAAAAAAAATTAGGGGTCTATCAAATCATAGAAGATGTGAAATGTTATAATTTTATGGTTTTTGAACTACATCCAAAACATATTCAAGTTTAAACAAGTTTTTAAAACTAATTATAGGTATATATTTATTGATCAGATACTCGTAATTGTTATCATAAATATAATTAGGTGGATTTCTTTGACAAGATAATGATTTGATGTTATGACATTTATGTTTAGGTTATCATTTACGAGTTTAAGATATTATTAAACAAATATTACCGCTACTAAAGGACAATCAAATGAAAATCGATAAAATTAAGTAATTTACTAGATTATGTATTTCAGACATAAAAGATTATGCATAGGTAAATTGAAGTCATGTTTGTAAAGATATGTTAAGTACGAAACAATGATGATTGATATCACCGGTATAACATTCCATCCAAATAATTTATAGAAAGACAATATTGAACATACGACTCGACATCTTCGTAAGAAGAGTGTCCTATCATATTAAGAATTGTAATGAGTTGAAAAGGTGCTCCCCTAACGACTACAGGTAACATTTTATATCGGTTTCATATCAAAGCCTATCTAATATACTTTTATTTTTCTTTTATTACTCTTAATAACAAAGAAAGAGAGATACAACCTAACATTTAAAGAACAAGGGTATAATTTGCCATTCTCTGTAAATAAAGACTTGTTACAAATTTAAAATGTAATAAAATTCGATATAATAAGAGTTATTATGTTATTGTAAATTTGTAATACGTAATATTTTGTATGTGATTCACGCGGTTAAATTTTGTAAAAAATGGGAGGGAAAGTAGTAGAAAAGAAAGGAAAGGGATTTTGGGCGGTGGGTTTATTCTGACGCGTTTGTCAGGTCAGATAAGATATAGTGATGATACTAACATGTTTAGTCTGTCGACCGTTAAATACCTTTGACTATCAATTCCCTTGCCTACCTTTGTATTCATTATTCAACCCAACAAATCATGAATACATGATGCAATGCTTCTTTCTATGCGTGGTGATTCGTACACCATCTTTTTTTAGCCATACACCACTAACACGTTTTACAGTTTTGTACACTACAACATTCTGAAGTACATTTGATGATGTACGATTTAAAAGGGATGGTGTACGAATCATCACCATTTTTCTATTTTTATTTTTTTAATAAAGAGATTAAAGTTTAATGATTAATAGTATATTCTTTTAACAAATTTATACTTTGAAATATCTTTAACGTGTCTTTTGAATGAAATAAAAGATTGATATAAGATTTTAAAAAATGAGTTATAAAGATTAAAAAATTTGGTTAAAAAATGCAAACAAAAACTAGATACACAAACACGCAAGTATAAAATTCAACTATTCAAATATAACATCGCGTCTACTTTTATCTTATGTAATAACACTTCACCACATCTAAATAATGTGCAAAAATCTATAATCCAAACACACTGAGTTTCTTCTACATGCTTATTCTACTGCCTAGACATAGGTGCCATTGGCATAGCGGATTGTTGGCTATAGAAGCCACCTTCTATTTGATAATTCTGATAATTATCTTGCGGAAGTGCCTGCATATATGACGAAACACCATTGACTGACGGCCCTGTAGTCGCAAATCCAGGCATAGACATAGATTGTGGGGGTTGGTTTATGCTATGGCCATACGATACAGATACTGTCCCAGAAGACTGCATGTATTGAGGCACTGGATATGGCTGCATAGGAGGCATTGGCGGCTGGGGTGGCGGAGATGATGGTGGTGGTGGTGGCTGGTCGTGAGGCTCTGGCTGAGGGAACTGTGGGGCTGGTGGGGGTGGTAGTTGGGCATTTTGAGACGATGGTATGTAAGGTTGAGGTTGGTCGTTTTGGATTTTGGTTCGTTTTGAAGGATATTCATTCGAGGGTGAGTCTTGAAGTGAATTGCTAATTACGCCTTCGGACGCTAGGGACGAGAGGACATACGTGAGCATCTCGGCTGAAGATGTTGATGCTGTGAGCTTTGCCGCAACTGCAGCCGCTGCAGATTTGGTATCCTCGGGTTGAGGAGTTTGTCGAGCATACATCACGGGAGCAGACTGTTCAAGCATCCCAGGAATGTAACCTTGAACTTTGGGCGGGTGAGTTTCATTCGTAGCGTGGTCGGGTGGGGATTGAATGCCATCGGGATTGACCAATTGCCTGCAGAGTATATCAGCCTTTTCTGATTGCATATGTGCAGCCTGAAAATACACAACACTATATGTAAGTGTTGACCCATACAAAAAATGACCTATTTCAACCCAAACCCATCATGACGAGCTACCTATCCCGCTCATTTTGCCACCTCCATTAGTAACAACAGCGACTCATGATAGAACCAGCTACAAGAAAATTTAATAGCTGGACTCGATAGCTAACAGTTTATTTCAGGCAAGAAGATAAAAGAAGTAAATTTAGCCTACCTGAAGTTGACTACGAACAACGTCAAGCTTCATTTCCTGAGACCAAAAACATAGAAGAAAAAAAATGTGAATAAGATATGCGAAAAAGGTACACTAATTTGAGGCTAATAACCAACCTGCTCTTGAAGAGCGTCCCTCAAATAAGATGCAAGATTCGTTCTCGATGATTCAACAGCTGTAAGTTGCTGAATACAATCCCTCAATGTAGCATGCTGTCCCTTGAGCTCATCCACAACGCCCGGCCCATTTGCTTGATATAGTTAGAAAAGGGGAAAAAAAGACATAAAAACGACAGACACAGATTATCCAAACAAATAGCATACCTAACTAAAAGAAATTGACAACTGCACTTATCCCAATATGAATATCCCAACCAATTTCCTTGTTAATTTTTTTAACACGGCTAAGGGTATGTTTGGCAACAACTGTCACAGGAGCTTTGCGGCTGGAGGCTGGAGCAAGAGAATCCCCTAAGGAATTCAAGAAGCTACTTGAAAAATCTTACTCTAAGCGCTTATTTTTTCAATAATTCCCTCTTATTTTTGTTTGCCAAACAAGCCTTCTTTTTTCGTAAGAGCTGAGCTTATATAACTAGAATCCAAATCCCATACAATCCCCAAGATACTTGGTGTCAGACACCCTAATGAAAACCTTTTAGATATAATTTACAGAAATTAATAATTAGAAATGAGGAATATACCAGATTTAATATCCCCTCCAATTTCCTTGTCCAATTTCTCAACACAGCTGACGGCATTTCTGCATTTACTAATCGCAGCATCTTCATTAACTTGACCGGCATATATAGTTTGATACCCTGAAACTATCTTGTCCAATGCATATCCAGCAGGCTGTTTCTGATTAATATACGATATGAAAAAACTTTAACCCAGACACATAAAAGGAGTATAAATTTATAGGAAATTAAGTAGGAAGGGAACGTAATTAGTTACCACTTTTGACCCCAACTGCTTCCCGTTTCTATTACTAGTTTCATGGTGCCTTCCGACAAGCTCTTCCTTAAGCACCTGCCCTCGAGAACCAAAAACCTTTCTTTCATCCAAAATGTTGACCTGCATACAGGAAATGAGAAGTTAATATACAAAATACAAGTAACGCCTAATTCCATATTTACGATGTTAAAGAGAGCTGATTAGAATATAATATGCTCAACATTCACTAATTAGAAAAAACTCAAAAAAGGACATGCTGAAGGCTGTAGACACAACTACCACTTAATGATTTCCTTTCATAGATCATGTAGTAATAGATACACATTTATATGGCTCTAAAATCAGCTGGCAGCCACTAGCACCGTTTTAGGTGTATAACTAATCTTTATTCAGAAAACTCACACCTGTGTCCTGAATCAATGTAATGGCCCGTACTAATGTATAGCTACAATTAAAATATTTTTCCTAGCAGAAATTATTTTCCCGCGACATAAGCCACAAAAGTACTCCGTAAAGCGTATTGTCAGGCTTTTAAATGAATACTACTACTAGGAAAAATACAGATCCAGGTACGATGGATATGAGGCCAAGAGAATGAAAATCTGAGAAAGGAAGCGATAAATAAATAAAATTTGAAGTTTTTCTTTTGAAGTTGGCAAAAATATTATACCCAAAGTAGAAGATATATGCATCTGAATAAAGGGTCCAACATGTTGCATTAACTACATTTAGTATATAAGCAGTAGACTCAAAGTGCAAATCACCATATATAGCTAGCTAATTGGACTTGAACTTCCTTCTAGTCCTAGAATCAACATGATGGTATATGTATTACTTTTTCGAATAATAAACAGGGCGACCGCTTTCATTTACACATTTGTAAAATTCATTGAATCCAATAGATTAACAGAAAGAACATGGTTCGACTATTTGTATAAAAAAAAATAGCAGTTCCCCAGTTTCAAAGTAATAATATATTGTTCTAGCTTTAAATAAACAAAAAGCGCCATTAATAATGAATATAAGCTTCTCAATCATAAGCATAGATGTTAAGATAGCATACCAGGCGTAGTGCAGAATTTCTTCCAAATTCATCCCCGTGGTCAATCACATCACGAAGTGCATCTGGAAGAACCTTCCAGAACTCACCAACAAACTCCGAACCCTTTCGCCTACTATTCTGCAAAATATCATTTGCAAGATAGAGAAAAGCCAGGCGTTGATCACGTGGGGAACAATGAAATTGTCTAGCCCACGTTTCTACCACTTGTTTCGCCTTATTCATATGAAAAATACACCAGTGTGACAGAGCTACATCTTGTTAAAGATTCCAACATCAACCCATGATTCATCGCAATACATAGAATCCAGATAATCCAACATATATAAAGTGAAATATGTCATATACATCCCAAAAATATATAGCAAGAAACAGTAGTAGTAACAATAATCATATGATTAACTACAGGCTACCAATCTGCCCATTGACGAGCTTCATTTTTGGTGAAAGTCAAAAGAAATGATGCTTATGTACTCAAGCAGTCAAGCAGCTATTAACAGCATTCATAGGTAACAATAATCTACCAAGTACCAGCATAAAGTCAATACATATACCATTAGTTCTAGAAGATACCAGTGATTGCCAAACAAGGTTAACGAGAGATATAGCATGAAAGAATTATCAACAGCGATAAAAGTCAAACAACAATGTACGTTTTAGTAGGATACTCTCAATGCTCTGCTGTGAGTTATTTAGCTTGGACAGCTTCTCAACTAAAATTTGTGCATTAAATGCGCTTCCCATTGTTTCTAATAGTGTTCCCTTCAGCTAATGATAATACAAAACCTCCGAGAGACAGTCAACCTTCACATCAGAGATTCCAACACAATATATAATGATATGTTATAATGAATTCATTTACGAGTCACAAGGAAACAAAATCATCTTAACGAATCTAGTAATCATCAACTTATCTTTATTATATTCAAAATAGCATTGTATACATTAACAAAAAAGAATATCTGTATTGTAGTAACTTATGTTCACCGATTACCAATTCATAAATATATCTTGATTGGTCGATGGAAATTGAAAGCGTTTACCACGCGTGTAATTTAATGGAAGTACGTGACTATTAGTAAAAGTCTATTAAAGAATCTAGTGAACCAAAATTCTTAGCTTCAGCAGTTTGTCTTAATCATGAAAAGTTAATGCATATCGACAAGCCCAAGATATTACAATATAACCAAATGGATTTCGGCTGAAACAAAACGTATATAAGTTAAATTAGCTAATTGTTACTCACTTGACGAAATCAGATTAAACAATTCGAATTATTTGAAGAAAAAAATTGTAAGATCAATTAAAGCTTAGGGCACAAAAGTAGAAAAACAGGGTCAATTAGGTCCGCATTAACTAAATTCGTAAAACTAACTTGTTTATTAAATTCAAATCTCCTAATAATAACGAACAGCATACATAATTAATTGCAATTTTCATCCAATTTTATCAATTCACATGATATCTACATAAAGCGTGATTTGTTAAGAGTGAAGAATCAGAAACGAATAAAAGAGCAAATTTACAGTAGAGAAAAGGAATAAAGAGTGGTAACCTGATTAAGAATAAAATTAAGCGGTGTTGGCGAAAGATTGATGGACGAATTTCTCCATAAATTAAGAAATTGAGGTGAAATTCTAGGGTTAGAGAGCGTGAATTGAGTTAAATTAGGGGAATTGAAGCTAGGGTTTTGTTTGAAAAATGGTACACAACAGAAGACAACCGACTGACAATGGGATGCGAAGAAGTTATTTAATTGGGTCTGTTTGGAAACCACCCTTGAGTTTACGTCATCAGCATCGGAAAGATTTGGGGCCGGGGGTGACGATTATCAACAACGTTGTTGGGTATGTGACAAAAAATAAAACGTGGTTGTGAGTTGTGATTTTTATAAATCACGTCTATATGTATACAAAAATAATACGGAATATTTTTAGGAAAATGCTATTTGTAGTACGAAATAATAACAAACATCGTGTAGATACTTGAACTCCCCGGCCTATAGGTGGTGTCCTTGTTGGGTCCACCCCTACCCTTTTATAAGGAGTGAATCCCTAGCTAACAAGCAACAACAAACATATTACACCTACAAGCATCAAGAGGAGCCTTCATGCTCTCTCTGTCATCTTTATCCATGGTGAGTTTTACTCACCACCAAAAACCCATCTTTTTAGATGGTTCAACCCGATTCTTATCACCATTCACCTCGTTCGATACAGGTCCTTGGGTTAGCCACGTAAATCAGAGTGTAACGAATTGTTCCAATCTCACCTACACTCAAGTTCATTTTTATGCTTGATCACCACCCACCCTCTACATATAACTTCCTTCAACCACCTTGATATACCATCTATTAAAGCATGAATTTAAATTTTAAAATATATCCCTTATGACTACAAATAGTTTTTTATGCTAAAAATAGAATACTTTATTTTCTTTGCCAAAATGAAAAAAATAAAAATAAAAATGATTTTGTTAATTGATTATGATTAAACTTATTATTGTATTATTTTACACTATTTTACAGATATTGATTGTTTAAAAAATGTCATACAAGCAGCAAATAAAAACTACAAAAAATATATATATATTGTTTTAGCTCGCACGTAAATTATAGTTATTTCGGATTCAAATTTTCATTAGGGTTTGGATAATTTTGTTTAGAACTGAAACTGAATGATATAAATATGGTAACGTAGAGTTTTACGAATGTAAAGGGGTAAAGTGAAAATATTTCTCAATGAGAGAAGATTTGAACGAAAGATCCATTGGCCATTGCCGGAAACATGATCAACATCAACAAATATATATACTTTCACCATTAGGCCTTTTTTCTTCCAAGTTTTTTCAATTTTGAAAAGAATCTAGGCAATTTCATCAACAAACTTTGCAAGAATCTTGATTGTTATGTTGTTGAATCAACTGATTGATATAGTTTTTGAAAATGCAATTCAAAGTATGGGGTTTGAAGTCCGTAATTGATGATAGATGGAACAAAATGGGAGGATTATGTCTATGTTTTCCCGGTCGTCGAAAAGTTAATCCTGAAAACCAAATCGTATCCGAGGAACAACCTTACCCCAAACCACCTAATGCCACCACGAGTCCATCAGGTCTCCTCACAAATATACATTTTTATCTATATGTATGTCTTTCTTTCTTTCTTTGTCTTAATTTCCGTTTCATGCTTTTGAATTTAATAATTATTCTGTTAAGTTCATATTCAAGAATTTACTCATGTTTTTTTGAATATTTGGACTATAAATACTATAAAATTTATTGTTTTATCATCATGATCATTATTTCAAAACAGTACATACGTTGCTAGATTCACGTTTGTAGGGAAATTCGAATAAAATACTCTTCTATTGTTTCTAGTTTAAAGCTGAATTCGAACCTTTTGATTTCGGAGTATATAAATGGTATTGAAAAGCAGGTCAAAAGTTGGTTGATGAAAACTCAGAGACCAAAATTAACAAGAAGGAGTTAAGAACACAACCGTTGTCGTCTTCATCAAAGGTTGGCGATTTCACTGACAATAAAGTAAATAAACAGAGGGAATTCAGTTACCGAGAACTTGTAAAGGCTACTAAGAATTTTAAGAGTGACCGTTATCTTGGGGAAGGCGGGTTTGGGGAGGTTTATAAAGGAGAGCTAAAAAGCTCGAAACAAGTAAGTAACTTTGTCTATCTTTTACTATTCAATTTTGATCATTGCAAGGTATATTTTAATAGCTATTAATGTAGTAATTATATTGTCAGGTTGTGGCTGTTAAAAAGCTAAATGAAGATGGGTTGCAAGGAAATAAAGAGTTTCAAGTTGAAATCACGATGCTTTCGCTTGTGTATCATCCGAACATTGTTACATTGATTGGATATTGCTCCGAGAGCGATAAGCAGCTTCTTGTTTATGAATATATGCCTCTAGGATCGTTGGAGCAACACTTGCATTGTAATGTCTCATTTCCATTTAATCATAGTTACAAGTGGCAAAATGGGCAAGTTGAGCAACATGTCAATATAGGTTCAGGTCAAACCAAGTAAATATTGGTATTGGTCAAAACATGCAAACCGTTTGCTGTACAAAAAAAAAAAAAAAAATAGATTAGAAAAATTATTTCTTCACGAAAATGATCTAAAAGTTTTCAATTATATTACTTGACGTTGATACGTTAAAACACACCTTATTTTTGTTATTTATCTCATTGTCGCGTTAGAGATCAAACATAACCAAAGTTAACTCATAAGTTAATGGGAAATTTCTTTTCAGTTATAATAATTTCGTAGTGACAACATTTTTTTATTTGATTTGGTTCTTGGGTAGATCCTGAACCATATATGAAGCCACTTGATTGGAATACAAGGATGAAGATTGCAGTAGGAACAGCTAGAGGTCTTGATTACTTACACAATCATTGCGAACCTCGTATCATCTACAGGGACATGAAGTCAGCCAATATCTTATTAGGTGAAGGGTACCACCCAAAGATATCTGACTTGGGTCTAGCTAAATTCGGTCCATTAGGTAATAAGTCATATGTATCCACTCGGGTAATGGGCACAATGGGGTATTGTGCACCCGAATATGGATACACAGGTCACTTGACCATAAAATCTGATACATACAGTTTTGGAGTGGTTTTATTGGAACTAGTGACCGGACGACAAGCATTAGACAATACAACGGAAGGAGGACAATATCTTATCGAATGGGTACAGTTTTTCCATAAACTATGTTTGAATGCGTTTTGGAAATTATTGTGTAATAATTATTATCTGAAGTTGTAACAAACAGTTTTAATTTTTTACCCTTAGCTATCAAAACATATACCGATTAGCGAGCAATTTTTATTATATATATAGATGCTTATTATTCGCTTATTTTGTTTGTTTAGGCAGAACCAATGTTGAGAGACAAAAAGAGATATGTGAAGTTAGCCGATCCAAAAATGAAAGGGGAGTTCACGGAGAGAACGGTAAGAAAAGCTGTCAAGGTAGCATTGATGTGTTTGAACGAAAATCTTGAAAAACGACCAGACATGAGTGAAGTTGTCGATGCATTGGACGTTGTGGTATCTTTGTCTGATCCGTTAGCAGGTTGTGATCAAAATCAAGACTCGAGTGAGGATGAAGATGATTCATTTAAAGAGGAAGAGGAAGAAAGAGCAAAGGCCATTGCTGAGGCTAGAATGTGGGGAGAGAAATATAGGCATGAAACAACTCATACACCATTATAATGTTGAAACTAATTAGATTTAGAGATATGAAGATGTTAAATTCATGTTACCCAACCTTATAACTGAAGTCACTTGATAAAAATACTTGAGCAAAACCAAATACAAGTATAAGGAAACAAAACGAGAAATAAGGTGAAATATCGACCAGTCAAGGTTGTGATGAATTAAGAGCGACATAAGGAAAACCACTTAAAGCGAAGAGTGTGGCCTACGTGGTTGGCATCCTCCATAGACCATACGGCACACCAATCCCGGTGTGGTAGGCAACGTGGTGGGATAAGTGTAGTGTGTACAATATAGTGTTTTCGAGTTTAATATATGTTTCTTTATAAGATTAATATAAAAATTATTGTGAGTCTCAACTTTTAGTGTAATAACAAAGTATCTAATTGGTTTAGTGTGGCGCTGATGTGACATATATTTTCGGTGGGGTGCATGTGAGTGTGTGACCACATTTTTGGCTCTTACTGAACCGAAACTTCACGCTTTAGGTTGAGTTGTTTGCATAATTATTTTTGAACTAAAGAATTTGTACGTTTAAACTTCAAATGATCAAATTTTCAAGATCGTAACCTATTTATTTAACCATTTTATACAATGCTACGTTAACATGAACTATATAAGCTACAAATAATTTCATTACAAATCTGTAATTTACTACATCAAATCATTAATTTTAATTTTTATTGAAGTTATGCTAAACTGCCTGGAATGACAATAAAACCATGTATTTTGTTACGGTATGAAAATAGACCCAATAGTCGTGAATCACTTGTAGCTGTCTTCAACATGTTAAAAAGCTAAAAATTGTCCTTTGATATGAAAGGAACCTGACAGAATGCTTCTACTTTTGTAGTTTTGTAGTGCAAAATCGTGAATACGAAATTTGCCGTGTCTTAATTCTTAAACAGGCCAACATTGGGGCCCAAACACATCACAATCTCTGAATCTCATGAGGCTTATTGGGCTGCAATGTCCCCATTTCTCGTTTATATATATTATACGTTAATTAATTAGATAAGAGTTATGCTACATATGTTTAAAAACATATCCAAACTTATATTTGATGAATAGACGATACATTCACATAATTTTTATAATTTAAAAAAAATTTATTGGTACCAAGTAGTAAATCAAGTGAGATAATGGAGAAAAAACCAAATACTACGTACAATTGATTGGCCCACGTTTTATTTCACATTATTATGTGAAAACGTATGTGTATAATTTGAGCGAGTCTATCATTTCTCGTATAGAAATAAATTTCGCATTGTATGAATCAATTACATTAGTGTATTCCATTTTCATTTCTTATCAACCAATCAAATTTGTTAATCTCCTAAAACTTCGATTGTGATTTCTTTTGACGATAAAGTTCATGTCATCTTATTCTTATCTTATGACTTATATGATATGATGAGAAGGGATCATTAGAGTACAAGAATTTTAGAAAGAATGGAAGTACCAATGGGATAGTGCCATGTGTACAAAGAGAATACAAAACCCATTTACCCCTAACTTAAATATCTCACAAACGACAAATCAAAAAATTATGAAAATTGCACCATTAGATTCAGCGTTTGATCCTCTTCGATTTGCCGTCCATTAAGACATACTTTCGACGAAAATTTTTTTTCACGATTTTTGGTGGGTTTTACAATTTACTAACACATGTGTTAAAGTGTTGCGTTTAGGGTTTAGGGTTTTGGGTTTATGGGTTAGGGTTTAGGGTTTGGGTTTTGGGGTTTCTCCCGAAACCCCAAAACCTAAACCCTAACCCATAAACCCCAAACCCTAAACCCTAAACGCTTTATATAACTCTAAACCCTAAATCTTACTAAACCCTAAACTCTAATAAACCCTAAACCCTACTAAACCCTAAACCCTACTAATTCCTAAACCCAAATCCCTAAACCCTATACTTAAATTAAATGTTTAACCAAATATTAACACATGTGTTAGCAATTAGTAAAACCCACCAAAAAACGTGAAAAAAAAAAAATTTCGTCGAAAGTATGCCTTAATGGACGGCAAATCGAAGAGGATTAAATGCTGAATCTAATGGTGCAATTTTCACACTTTTTCGATTTGTCGTTTGTGAGATATTCAAGTTAGGAGGTAAATTTATTTTTTACATGTGGGTATTCTCTTTGTACACATGGCACACTCCTATTGGTACTTCTATACTTTATAAAAATCATGTACTTCCTTGATATTTTTTCATGATATGATAATAATAATAGATATATCTTCTTTTTATATTAAAAGAAAGTGTTAATTAGATAATCTAATTGAATCTCAACCTTTAAATGATTTAAACAATTAAATGTGAACCATTGATCTTAAGTTGAAAACCATGATTACCTAAATAGTGGAGATGAAGTGACAAAAAGTCTAAATTGCCCCTACCTTTTAAATTAACAATCAATTAAAATCCTATTAGAATAATCAACATTTAATGTTCTCATTCAATTTTTAACACTTAAATTAAATTAAATGTAATTTATTATACAAATTAATATCTAATCATTAATTTTTGGTTACAAATGTAAACCCATAAATATGTCTTTTTTATAACTTATATGACACATTAATGAATATTTAAATTATCTTAAGATTATTTTAATATAACTACTAATGAAAAGTCATATGTTTTTTATAAATATAACTCACTTCAATCTTCTATATCTTTTATCATTTATACTACTCCCTCCGTCCCAATTTAATTATCCCCAGACAGAAAACACGTAGTTTAAGATAAACACAATAATTACTACTTATTTTTTGCATAATGACATTGTTACCCTAACCAATTAATTTGAACTTCCTTTCACTTTTGTAATTTAATTTTTGAAGTAGGGATAATATAGTAAATGGAATCATATTTACTTTCTATATTTGGTAGTGGACAATCAATTTGAGACAACCCAAAATGGAATACTGGACTATTAAATCGAGACGGAGAAAGTAATATATAAAGAATTTACTACCAATCTTTTAAACTATAAAAAAGAAGAATACTTAAAATTTATATACTATACTGTTAGATATGTTATTCAACACTTAAACATTTGAAGTAACTCCAAATAATTATAAAAGTTAATATTTTAATGTTATATAAAGAATTTGCCCATTTGATTTGTAACAAAAGCGTAGAAATTATTATATTAGTTTATACAACGTCAAATTCATAACTGGAAACATTTTATAGTTATATTAGATATTTGTTTCTTAATTTTAATTAACTTTCAATTATTATAATTAGGGATTGCGATGTGGGTCGAGTTAGGTTTGCGGGTAAAAAGTTAAATAATTATAAAAGTTAATATATCAATGCTATATAGAGAATTTGCCCATTTGATTTGAAACAAAATAGTAGAAATTACTATATTAGTTTATACAACGTAAAATGCATAACTCGAAACATTTTAAAGCTATATTAGATTTGTGTCTTGATTTTAATTAACTTTCAATTATTATAATTAGAGATTGCGATGTGGGTCGAGTTAGGTTTGCGGGTCAACGGTTCACATTATAAACCCGAAACTAATTTGATAAATGGGTTAACGGGTTAAAAGTAGCCAACTCATATACAACATGCATTGTGCTGTTTGGTCGGTCAATCCGTTGACGTGGACTTTAACCCAAACTCAATAAGATATGATAAACAAGTTGACGGGTTGAGACTTGAAAATGCAGCTCTTCCTCATTTATTTCCGTGTAAAAGTTCAATTTGTGTCGAGAATTATCACCACTAATTAGAATCATTAAAAAAATAAAATATATAAAATAATGTACAATTAAATAGCATTATTATTTTACTATTTACACAAGTACGACATATCACTAAACAAATCTATCGTGAGTAAATCTTTTGTTGTCACTGCATTGCAGGGGCAAAAGGTGCACCTAATCAAGTTATATGCAGAGATACACGATGAAAGTCATTTGAAACAAAATAATTAGATTTACCATTTTGGCAACCGGCGTGATTTATCGTATTGTTCATTAGTGATGGCGATTTCATTTTCAGGTATTGAAGTGTAAGTATTAATCACTACTTTTAATGATATAAACGTGCTTAATAATGTCTAAAATTACTATCAAAAGACAAAAGTCTCATTCAATTCAAAATCTTTTTCCAAAGTCATCTGTGAAAAGTGTCAATGATACGTTATTTATACAATTAAATGAAAATAAATCTTCGTACTAAAATTATGAAGTAGCCCGCAAATTTTGCGAGTTTATATTTAAACCACACAATTGAGCATTATCAAAATTGTACGATAAAGTTAATTGGTGTAAATGATGATACTCCGTATATTTTACTAAAATAATTTAGTGTATTTTTTAATGTGGAATACCTGCCATGTGCACTCATATCCAAATCATATAATATACAAATTGCTTAGTTATGAATTTGATAACATTGGATATACCATCAAATATTTTATTAGTAAAAGAAATTTAATTTTTTGAATATAAAGATTAAATTAGAGAGTCTTGGAATACAATATTACTCGTAGAAACAAACAAAACAAAGTAAGTTGGGATCAAAATAGTCAAAGATTTAGGAGCAAAATAGAAAATCTGAAGTATCACTGTATCACACACTAAATTAAACAATTATTTTCCTAGCACTAAGAACATGAATATCAATTTGGCTAGTTTATCTAGTAATTTGGCTAGTTTATCCAGTATTTTTTTCAAAATGAGCGTATTTATATATAAAGCAATCAGATATCAGTAAAAATTACGCAATAAAATAATGGATAAGATTCATATGAGAAGGTCTTATATGAGAGAAAAGAGGTGAATGTCTATTTTACTGCATTTTATGACAAAATTGTAAGGGTTAAAATGTATTAATGTTAAAATGCAGTAAAATTTATATAAAATGCAGTGTCATTAAAATTGAGTGTTGTCAAAATTCAGTAGTTGTCATAAATTATAAAATCTTTGTCCTAAAATACAGTAAAGCTATACCTCTTCATCCTTCTCCTCAAATGAGACATTCCCTACGAATCCTCCACCCAAAACAATATCAACGGGAGTATAACCCAAAATGTTAAGACCTAATCATTTTGATTATGTTTTGCATAATCTCTTTTTAACTTTAAGCTAGGCGTAAACTAGTATATGAGCATTATTATACGGAGTATATACTAAGGGTGTATTTATCCACAGAAAATTATTTTGTTTAATTTTTGAAGAATAATTTTAACAAAAGTGAGAAACTATATAACACAAAATATATTTCTAATATCCGAAAAGGTAAAAAAACAAACAACTTTATAAAAAATTATTTTTCTGTAATCAAGCACACACTAATCATTTAGACTCTAATCACATTTCAAAAGTTATTATTCTCAACTAACACCCTTTACTTTTCTAGAATGGTTGAATTTCTTACACTCAATGGGTATCGATAGGGATGGCAATGGATCGGATGATGTCATATCCACATCCATATCCATTTAAATATTTTCATCCATATCTATATCCATATCCATATACATTTAATTTCAATTCATCTATCCATATCCATATCCGATGGATTAAGCGGGTTAATGGATGTCCGTTGGATATTCAAAAAATGTTTAAAAAAATTTCTAATATAAAATGAAACCACCAAATATTGTAACAAAAAAATAAATATAACGTAACATAAAGAAATCTATTTACAAAAGCATGTAACCATTGTCGTCAATGAAGCATAATTGGTTACAATTACAACTAAACATATATTTTGACAAATGTAATTGTGTTCTCTATATTTATTGGTTAATCACACATGTTTTTATTGTCATCTATCATGGATTGTGACTTCATTATATGATTGGAAGTAAAACTTGCTCAACGCAATAGATTTATGCATTTCGATTTGCTATATAAATATAAAATACAAAAAACCCTCAAATATACATTATATATTTAAAATTTATGACTTTATATATTCAATAACACCTTAATAGTTTATGGTTTATATGTATTTGGATATGTAATTTATATTTGTGTGCGTGTGTGTGTATTTAAGTATTTCGGGTGAAACGGGTGAATCTATGGATCACAAAATGTAATCCATATCCGATCCAATAAGCATCCATATGCGTATCCATATCTGCTATTCATCCATTTAGATCGTCCATATTCATTACAAATGGATCTGGATGGATGGATGGATGTCCACCGGGTCGAATGAAAATTGTCATGCCTCGGTATCGATCTATTTCTATTCTGTTAAAATCTCTTATAATATTTATTAGAGGAGTTTAAATGTGTATACATTTTTAAAATAATTACAAATGATTTAATCCTACCCTTTAAATGATGTTCATAAATTGATCTTAACCGTTGATTTAGATTAACAACAATATTTACGTAATATCTTATATTTGATTATCTTATTTTACCATCGTACCCCTAACTAATCAGGATTTTTGCGAAATTAGTGGGACGTAACTTATTTGAATATTAAATTTTAAATTCAGATGTTTAAATTTCAAATTTAGTACTAATCTGTGTACTTTTTCAAAATAAAAACCTGCATACGTGGATTAATATAAATAATAAATATATAAATAAAAATACTAATATGTAACACCCGCCAAATTAGGACTAGAGATTAGTGCCTAATCGAATGTTAATACATGTAATTAGTTCCTGGTTAGGCTAATTAATGTATCGAATTATATATATTGTTGAATATATACGAATATGCGATTTGATTAAATCGTACGCAATTTAAATCGGATGTATTTCGATTCAAATTTAATATGGACGTTGGTGACAAATTTTATTAAATAACGTTGTTATGTCAAAAATATTATTATTATAATATTTCGTATTCGTTCGTATCATACAATCAGAAATTATACAATTTAAAATGTAAAACGCGCAAACTAAATAAACCAACTTACATTATTAACTCAAACGTAAACTTATTTGTAAAATAATTAAATAAAATATCACGTAATAATTTGTATTTAAAACGTACCATTTAATATTTAAAATAATTAATTAACGTTGAAACGACGGAGCAAACGAACACCGCACGGAGCGGGAACGCGGGGCGAAAAAATGGGAGGATAACCTCCCATTTCCCACTCTCTTTTTCTCACTTTCTCATCTCTCTTTCTCTTTCTCCTTTCTTTTCTCTCAACTCCACCAACCACCCCCACCTTCAAAAATCTCACAAAAACGCAAAATAAACATATCAAACGACTTCGGATCTTCAAGATTTTTAGAGATTCACGACCACCGCGACACGATCTATCTTTCTATCTTTCCGAAATTTCATTTCGGCGATTTGTAAGTTTCCGACACCTCTCGTTTTTAAGTGTTTTTACTTGTTTGCGGTTTGTATCGACTTATAATGTTCAAGTAAGGGTTGGGTAAAAGTTTTGGACCGAACGGAAACCGAAAAACTCGTTTTCGACCCATTTTCCGGCCAACAGACCGCTACGTCGCATTTGGCCCGAAATTTATGCGACGTCAGCCTCTACGTCGCAAAACACCTCGTGACGTCGCATAGTGCGACGTCAGTCACCACGTCGCATTAAATTGCGACGTCGCATATAGCGACGTCAGCCTTAACGTCGCCAATACCTCACTACGTCGCATTTAGCGACGTAAGCCCCTACGTCGCAGAAATCACCTACGTCGCATTAGCGACGCAGCACCCTACGTCGCATTAAATTGCGAAACGTCGCCTTTAGCGACGTCATGCTCAACGTCGCAGTCCTACCTGCGACGTCGCACCCAACGTCGCACAAACCAGAACCTCAAAAACACAGATTTTTACTAAGTGTCGAGACTCGAAATTTATCACTCGATTTTTACCCAAATTCAGATCCAGATGCGTTTTTTTTTTCGTCAAAACAATATAGTAGAAATAAAACACAATCAAAACACATTTTTCAAGTAAAACGCCACGAAATCAAAATAGTAACAATTGAGATTATTATTACAAATCCGTCACCAACGGGCCGTACACTTTTCAAACACTTAAACGTATCAACCAAATAGTGGAGATTTGGACATTATAGTTGGACGAACAACTACAAGGTAGTCTTATTAGATACCTTCGCATATTATAACCATCGCGTGTCATGGACACCCTCAGGTTACAAGTCTTTGGACTTCGATTCTCGGCTAATCATCCTCAGTTTATTTTCATAAACTCAACGACTCAGGTGAGTCTCATAGCCCCTCTTTTTACTGTTTTACTCAGGGGTGTGATATATTGCTCAACTTTTAACATGTGAACGCAAGTACAAACATTTCATATACTACATGAGTTTTTCGAAACTAATCATTTAAAGTCCTCCGTCAGCATAGTTGTTAATACGTTGTAGCGTGAATATTAGTATATGGTACCATATAGGATTGACCCACCTCGTTCGGGTTAGCAAGCACTAACCGGGTAAACGGACGTACTAATATTTGGGAAGACGAATGTTGATTAGGCATTCGTGAAGGCACCTCGCCCGGAATTCTCTATAGGGGACCCGGCCCTCGAGTTAAGCTCAACTATGTGCTCATGGCTGTATACACGATGATTATCATTTAATTGCTGGATGCAATTCATTATTTAATTGCTGGATGCAATTCATTATTTTATTGCTGGATGCAATACATTATTTAAATCTTGCGGTTCATACGATATAACTTGATTTCAAACCTGTGAGCTCACCAGCTTTATAGCTGACCTTTTAGCATATATCGCAGGTACCCAGCAGTAGGATGTTTCTGCTTCAGGATTTAGCTCGAGTCAGCATACAGACGATTGAGATTTTCTTGCATTAGTATATTTTGTATAAGTACTTATGTACTGAAATCTCATTTTATTTAACTCGAGCTATGTAAAGCTTTAAATGTTGTAAACATTTCGGTTATCAATATATTTTGTTAAAACGACGCATATAGAGTCGTTTACTATATATCTTTGTGCTTTGTTATTGATTAGTAACACCCAAATCAAGCTTCCGCAAATCATCAAATTTGGGGGTGTTACAGATTGGTATCAGAGCCTAAGGTTATAGTGAACTAGGTTGCATTTAGTGAGCCTAGACTATGACCATTAGGCAGTATTCCTTATTAGGTATGACTGGTTCAGGGATTACAGCATATGAGTTTAATTTAACATAGCCTGATCAACTATGTACAATTAAGCAAAGATGATGTAAGATCTGAAAGTAGTTATGGCTGAACAGGATACAATAGAAGACTCTGACCTCGAGAGAACCGAGACTTAAACATGTTTATGCTAGACACTCAATAGGCTATATTATATAGGAACTATATGAATATAGGCCTCAATCTTACTAACGCTTTGTCTCAGAAATGGTAAACACACCATCAACTTCATCTCGTTCTCAATCCGGGTCGCAGAACCCAAGGGTAGCAAGGAGGAACTCCAGGTTGCCTCGAGCTGGCCCGTACTCCACTCACTCCACCTTACCGGCCTTAGCCGCCAGGGTGAACCAACACGAGCAACGACTTCGCACCATGGATGTAGTGTTGCAGGAAACCAACGAAAACTGGAGACTTACATCCCTCGAACGCATAGAACAAGTCTCCGATGACCTTGAAACCACAAACAACAACATGGATGTCCTTCGCAACCAAATAATAGAAATAAGGGTGGAAAATGCCCTTCTGCAACAAAGGATGGATGAATGTGTGCAACGCTCACTTGAGGCAGAAGAATATGCGCGTGGACTAACACAACGACTAGCACTAGCAGAAGACAACGCCCGACAAGCTAGCAGGCTTGCAAACACTGTGGACCGTCTTGTCACGATGATGGAACAAATTAATCTACGTTAAGACTAGTGTAGTCTTAGTCTTGTAATCTACCCTGTAATCTAGTAACTATCTACGCGCTACTCTATAATTCGGTCGGATGTAACAATTCCCGACATCTTTTGTAATACATCTGTAGGATGTAACCTTTGAACTCGTATCATCTATTAAGTATTCCTTGCTATTCTCGACTCATATTAATTGCCATTTTTCCTGTTGATGTTATGTATTGCTGCTTTTATACATGTACATCTGAGATAAATACAACTTTCTTGCAAAATCTCATGTATCTTCATTTCTTTTATTGAAGAATCATGCCGCCAAAGACCAGACCTTACACCGATGCACAGATTACCTCGCTCATAACCCAGGCTGTTACTGAAGCCTTGGCTCGGAATACCCCACCAAACTCCACAAGAAACAGCGATACCGCTGGAACCTCTGCCACCAAACCTTGTTCTTACAAGGACTTCCAAAACTGCAAACCCTCGAGTTTCAAGGGTTCTGAAGGAGCCATCGGACTAATCAGATGGTTCGAGAAAATAGAAACTGTTTTCCGTGTCAGCAAATGCGCGGAGAACGACAAAGTAAACTTCGCCACCTGCTCTCTTGAAGATGATGCCCACTCTTGGTGGAATTCATATACCCAATCAGTGGGTGCTGACATTGCCTACCAAATCACTTGGGAGGAATTGAAAGCCAAACTCACTGCCAAGTACTGCTCTATCGCCAAACTCCAAAAGCTGGATGAGGAGTTCTGGAACTTAAAGGTTCAGGGTGGTGACATCGATGGTTATACCACCAGGTTTCAACAACTAGCTGCTCTCCGCCCAGCTATGGTAAGCACTGAACCTGATAAAATCAGGAAGTACGCCCTTGGTCTCCCTGATTTTGTTCGGGGACACGTCATCTCTTCCAAACCAACCACCATTGACGGTGCAATCTCATTGGCCCAAGACCTGATGTCTATGAGCCAAGATTCTGAACCACCCATTTCATCCTCCCAAAACAACAAACGCAAGTGGTCTGACTACCACAACAACCACTCCAACCAACAAAACAAGAAACCCGACACCATCAAAGCTTACAACACCAACACTGACATCATCCGGGGTTACACTGGGAGCAAACCATATTGTCCCAAGTGCAGCCGTCACCATGAGGGTTCCTGTGGTCCCTTTTGCAACAACTGCAAGAGGTACGGCCACCTCACCAAAGACTGCCGCTCTCCTACCAACAACAACCCCAACAACACCAGACCACCCAAAGTATGCTTTGGGTGTGGGAAACCTGGGCATTTCAGGGACTCGTGCCCAAATCTGAAGAACAACAACAACAACAACCGCAACAACAACAACAACCGCAACAACAACAACAACAACAACACTCGCAGCAGAGCTTTCGTCATCAAATCTGGGGACGCCCGCCAGGACCCGAATGTGGTCTCGGGTATGTTCCTCCTCAACAACTTAACTGCTTCTGTTCTATTTGATACTGGTGCTGATAGAAGCTTTATCTCCGATGATTTTTGCCCATTACTTGACATCACTCCTGTTGCCTTAGATGTTAAGTACACTGTAGAGCTAGCCAATGGAAAACTTGTAGAAACCACCAGTGTGATACCTAATTGCACTTTAAACCTAGCTGACGAAATCTTTTCGATCGACCTTATACCCATTGAAATCGGAAGTTTCGACGTCATTATTGGAATGGACTGGTTGTCCAAACATCGAGCTGAAATCATTTGTCACGATAAGATCGTCCGTATCCCACTCGCCGTCGGTGGAACCTTGATCATACAGGGGGAGACCGGTGGGACGGGACTCAATATAATCTCCTGCTTAAAAACCCGAAAATTTCTGAGAAAGGGTTACCCTGCCATACTCGCACACATCACCGAGAAGAAGTCGGAGGAGAAACGACTTGAGGATGTGCCGATTGTTAGAGACTTTCCCGAAGTCTTTCCGGAAGAACTACCTGGTCTACCTCCGTCTAGACAGGTTGAGTTCTCAATCGATCTCGTGCCGGGTGCCGCACCGGTGGCCCGCGCACCATACCGTTTAGCCCCATCCGAACTTCAGGAGTTGTCCTCTCAGTTACAGGAACTGCTGGATCGAGGATTCATTAGACCGAGTTCTTCACCTTGGGGAGCTCCGGTCTTATTTGTCAAAAAGAAGGACGGTTCATTCCGAATGTGCATCGACTATCGAGAGTTGAATAAATTGACCGTCAAAAACCGATACCCACTTCCTCGCATTGATGATCTATTCGACCAACTTCAGGGTTCAAGTTTCTACTCAAAAATCGACCTGCGATCAGGTTATCATCAGCTACGAGTTTGCGACGCCGATATTCCAAAAACTGCTTTCAGAACTCGTTACGGGCACTACGAATTCCAAGTGATGCCCTTTGGTCTAACCAACGCACCGGCTGTATTCATGGATCTCATGAACCGGGTGTGCAAACCTTATCTCGACAAGTTTGTCATTGTCTTTATCGATGACATACTCATTTACTCGCGCAACGAACAAGAACATGCGCAACACCTCAAAACCATCCTTGAACTCCTTAGGCACGAGGAGCTTTATGCCAAATTCTCTAAGTGTGAGTTCTGGATACAAACTGTTCAATTTCTTGGTCACGTGATCGACAGTCAGGGAATCCACGTGGACCCATCAAAGATCGAGGCTATCAAAGACTGGCAAGCACCCACCTCTGCAACTGAAGTACGACAATTCTTGGGTCTTGCTGGGTACTATCGGCGATTTATTGAAAATTTCTCTAAAATAGCTCAACCACTCACGGTACTGACTCAGAAGGACAAAATGTTCGATTGGACCGAGAAACAAGAGTCAGCGTTCCAACTTCTGAAACAAAAGCTTTGCAGTGCTCCAATTCTATCACTACCCGAAGGCACCGATGACTTCGTGGTATACTGCGATGCTTCTCACCAAGGTCTTGGTTGCGTGTTGATGCAACGAGACAAGGTTATTGCTTATGCCTCACGACAGCTAAAAATTCACGAAAAGAACTACACCACTCATGATCTCGAGCTTGGAGCTGTCGTTTTTGCTCTCAAAATCTGGAGACATTATCTCTACGGCACTAAGTGCACAATCTTTACCGATCATAAAAGTCTCCAACACATCTTCGATCAGAAGGATCTCAATATGAGGCAACGTCGATGGGTCGAGTTGCTTACCGATTACGATTGCGAGATCAAGTACCATCCAGGGAAGGCTAATGTTGTAGCCGATGCCCTCAGCCGAAAGGAACGACCAAAACCACTTCGAGTCCGAGCCCTCAGTATGACCATTCACAACGATCTTACCATTCAAATTCATACCGCTCAGATCGAAGCCCTGAAACAGGAAAACATCAAGGATGAAGCCTTGCGGGGCATTGACAAACAATTCGAAATCAGACCTAACGGAATTAGGTATTTCTCAAACCGAATCTGGTTGCCTAGTTTTGGGAACCTAAGAGACTTGGTGATGGACGAGGCTCACAAGTCTAAATATTCTATTCATCCTGGATCCGATAAGATGTACCACGGCATCAAGGAATTTTATTGGTGGCCAAACATGAAAGCCGAAATCGCCACTTATGTCAGCAAGTGTCTTACTTGCTCGAAAGTCAAAACCGAACATCAGAAACCTCCTGGTTTACTCCAACAACCTGAAATCCCTGAATGGAAATGGGATCAAATTGCCATGGACTTCATAACCAAACTACCAAAGGCGTCGAGCGGTTGCGATACCATTTGGGTGATCGTCGATCGTCTCACCAAATCTGCTCATTTCCTGGCAATCAAAGAAAACGATAAAATGGAACGCCTTACACAAATCTACATCAAGGAAATCATTTCTCATCACGGTGTTCCAACCTCAATCATCTCTGACAGAGATGCCCGTTTCACCTCTCACTTTTGGCAATCACTTCAGAAAGCATTGGGTACCCGTCTCGATATGAGTACCGCGTACCATCCTCAAACCGATGGCCAAAGTGAACGAACCATTCAAACACTGGAAGACATGCTACGAGCATGCGTAGTTGATTTCGGTACAAACTGGGAAAAACATCTACCGTTGTGCGAATTCTCGTACAATAACAGTTATCACGCCAGCATTAAGGTTGCACCTTTTGAGGCACTGTACGGTCGTAAGTGCCGATCACCGATCTGTTGGACTGAAGTGGGAGATAGTCAGCTCACTGGTCCTGAACTCATTCACGCCACCACTGAGAAAATTGTGGAAATCCAAAACAGACTCAAAACCGCACGTGATCGTCAGAAAAGTTATGCTGACGTGAGACGCAAACCACTCGAGTTCCAAGTTGGGGATCGAGTTCTCTTAAAAGTATCGCCTTGGAAAGGCGTCATCCGTTTTGGCAAACGCGGGAAGTTGAATCCCCGGTACATCGGGCCTTTTGAGATCCTCGAACGGATTGGCCCCGTAGCTTATCGATTGCAGCTGCCATCCGAACTCAGCAGCGTGCACCCTACTTTTCATATTTCAAATCTGAAGAAGTGTCTGTCTGATGAGACACTTATCATTCCATTAGATGAAATTCGTGTTGACGATAAACTTCACTTCGTTGAGGAACCCGCTGAAATTATGGACCGTGAGGTCAAACAACTGAAACAAAGTCGTATTCCCATCGTCAAGATCAGATGGAATTCGCGGCGTGGTCCGGAATTCACTTGGGAACGGGAAGACCAAATGCGACTCAAATATCCTCAACTTTTCACTGATTCCACATCAAACACGACTTTGAGCTAAATTTCGGGACGAAATTCTTCTAACAGGGGGAGAATGTAACACCCGCCAAATTAGGACTAGAGATTAGTGCCTAATCGAATGTTAATACATGTAATTAGTTCCTGGTTAGGCTAATTAATGTATCGAATTATATATATTGTTGAATATATACGAATATGCGATTTGATTAAATCGTACGCAATTTAAATCGGATGTATTTCGATTCAAATTTAATATGGACGTTGGTGACAAATTTTATTAAATAACGTTGTTATGTCAAAAATATTATTATTATAATATTTCGTATTCGTTCGTATCATACAATCAGAAATTATACAATTTAAAATGTAAAACGCGCAAACTAAATAAACCAACTTACATTATTAACTCAAACATAAACTTATTTGTAAAATAATTAAATAAAATATCACGTAATAATTTGTATTTAAAACGTACCATTTAATATTTAAAATAATTAATTAACGTTGAAACGACGGAGCAAACGAACACCGCACGGAGCGGGAACGCGGGGCGAAAAAATGGGAGGATAACCTCCCATTTCCCACTCTCTTTTTCTCACTTTCTCATCTCTCTTTCTCTTTCTCCTTTCTTTTCTCTCAACTCCACCAACCACCCCCACCTTCAAAAATCTCACAAAAACGCAAAATAAACATATCAAACGACTTCGGATCTTCAAGATTTTTAGAGATTCACGACCACCGCGACACGATCTATCTTTCTATCTTTCCGAAATTTCATTTCGGCGATTTGTAAGTTTCCGACACCTCTCGTTTTTAAGTGTTTTTACTTGTTTGCGGTTTGTATCGACTTATAATGTTCAAGTAAGGGTTGGGTAAAAGTTTTGGACCGAACGGAAACCGAAAAACTCGTTTTCGACCCATTTTCCGGCCAACAGACCGCTACGTCGCATTTGGCCCGGAATTTATGCGACGTCAGCCTCTACGTCGCAAAACACCTCGTGACGTCGCATAGTGCGACGTCAGTCACCACGTCGCATTAAATTGCGACGTCGCATATAGCGACGTCAGCCTTAACGTCGCCAATACCTCACTACGTCGCATTTAGCGACGTAAGCCCCTACGTCGCAGAAATCACCTACGTCGCATTAGCGACGCAGCACCCTACGTCGCATTAAATTGCGAAACGTCGCCTTTAGCGACGTCATGCTCAACGTCGCAGTCCTACCTGCGACGTCGCACCCAACGTCGCACAAACCAGAACCTCAAAAACACAGATTTTTACTAAGTGTCGAGACTCGAAATTTATCACTCGATTTTTACCCAAATTCAGATCCAGATGCGTTTTTTTTTCGTCAAAACAATATAGTAGAAATAAAACACAATCAAAACACATTTTTCAAGTAAAACGCCACGAAATCAAAATAGTAACAATTGAGATTATTATTACAAATCCGTCACCAACGGGCCGTACACTTTTCAAACACTTAAACGTATCAACCAAATAGTGGAGATTTGGACATTATAGTTGGACGAACAACTACAAGGTAGTCTTATTAGATACCTTCGCATATTATAACCATCGCGTGTCATGGACACCCTCAGGTTACAAGTCTTTGGACTTCGATTCTCGGCTAATCATCCTCAGTTTATTTTCATAAACTCAACGACTCAGGTGAGTCTCATAGCCCCTCTTTTTACTGTTTTACTCAGGGGTGTGATATATTGCTCAACTTTTAACATGTGAACGCAAGTACAAACATTTCATATACTACATGAGTTTTTCGAAACTAATCATTTAAAGTCCTCCGTCAGCATAGTTGTTAATACGTTGTAGCGTGAATATTAGTATATGGTACCATATAGGATTGACCCACCTCGTTCGGGTTAGCAAGCACTAACCGGGTAAACGGACGTACTAATATTTGGGAAGACGAATGTTGATTAGGCATTCGTGGAGGCACCTCGCCCGGAATTCTCTATAGGGGACCCGGCCCTCGAGTTAAGCTCAACTATGTGCTCATGGCTGTATACACGATGATTATCATTTAATTGCTGGATGCAATTCATTATTTAATTGCTGGATGCAATTCATTATTTTATTGCTGGATGCAATACATTATTTAAATCTTGCGGTTCATACGATATAACTTGATTTCAAACCTGTGAGCTCACCAGCTTTATAGCTGACCTTTTAGCATATATCGCAGGTACCCAGCAGTAGGATGTTTCTGCTTCAGGATTTAGCTCGAGTCAGCATACAGACGATTGAGATTTTCTTGCATTAGTATATTTTGTATAAGTACTTATGTACTGAAATCTCATTTTATTTAACTCGAGCTATGTAAAGCTTTAAATGTTGTAAACATTTCGGTTATCAATATATTTTGTTAAAACGACGCATATAGAGTCGTTTACTATATATCTTTGTGCTTTGTTATTGATTAGTAACACCCAAATCAAGCTTCCGCAAATCATCAAATTTGGGGGTGTTACATAATATATTCCACTAGCCTACATTGTTGGGGATTTTAATATATGTAAAGAAGTCTTCATTAAAAAAAGCAACAAATCTCGCCCCAAAAAAACAAACCCCAAAGAACCTTCATATCTGCAACAAATCTCGGAACAAACAAACAAACGCCACGCCTTCATCTGAGCAACGAACGGGAGATTATACCGGGCAAAGGCAAATGTCTCGGCTCTCAAATTTCAAATTCTCGATCCATTCTCGCCTAGATTGTTCTGTATATATATATGTGCACCGTCGATTTACCCTAATTCATAAGCACCTGCTACTCAAATCGAGCGTACAGAATCGAAGATGGGGCCGGAAGTATTTACACCCCTCAATCTCATCCATGGTGAACGCCATGATTGGAAAATCCGTGTGAAAGTGTTGTTGTTGTGGAAGCAATCGTACACCAACAATCCTACTCAGCTGACATCGCTAGAGATGATCCTTATGGATCAAGAGGTATATACCTGAATTTACTCTATTTTGTCATAATCTTGTAATCTGTAACACCCCAAATTTATAAGTCTCAATTAACATCATCTTTCGACAATCTCCATCAACTGAATTTAAACACAAGAATGAACAGTCTTCAATCCTTTATAATCATTCCATCAATGTGTTAATTGTACAGATCAATGAAGGATTCTATGGATGTTATGGAACTATTGAACCCTGTCAGAATATTATCATGTGAACATGAAATGTTCAAGTTCTTGTGGGATATAGAAGTGTCTGGAACTAAAATGATAGATTAAGTAGATACATGAGTGGTATACATTCATGTTATGAGTTAGTTGAGTAAGTAGAATATAGTATATAATTAAGTGTTTCCGCATACGCGGAGAAAATATTAATATGAGTCCATACGAGCAATATTCGTGAGGACACGAATGAGACAAGTGGGGGAGAGTTGTAACACCCCAAATTTCGTAAGTTCAACACTTTAAATTATACTATTTTAACTATTTCAGTTAGAAGGACTAACTGTGTAAAGTATTTTGTGTCCTTAGGACTTGTAAAATAAAGAAAAATGAGTCAGAGGGACTAAATGTGTTAAATCTGAAAGATGAGGGGTTTATGTGAAATTGATAGTGTAATAACTGTGAATCAGTTTTTAAGTTCCAGACAATGATAAGTACGGGGAATAAAATTTGAACAATTCTAGTATACATCCATATCTTTAAGTCGGCTTGTTTATTTGTATTACTATATACATACATACGTACGGTATATACATACATGAACATGAAACCCTAAATCAATTCCCTAAATCACTTTCTAACATCAAATTAAAGTTATAAATCATGAATTCTTCATCTCTTGATTCTTCGTAATATCATGTAAGTATGTTCTCCATTTTTAATTTGACCTAGAAATGAGTTTATTGGGGTTTTAGCTAATTATTGAGCTTTAATCCGAATTTATGGTTTGAATTGTTAAATTGATGGTAGTTAAGCTTGTTAATGATAATAAGGAACATGATTTAAGCTAAAAGTTATAAATTGGTTAAGTGTTCTTGAGGTTAATGATGATTTTGATGATTATAATGGGTTATATGATAAATTAATATTGGTTATGGCTAAGAACACTTAGTTGTTAATTAAATAGTGAAGTTAGAACTTAATTGATTAAGTATTCATAAAACCTAGTATTGGGTTTTGATGAATTATTAGTAATTGAGGTTATTGATCTTGCTAATGGTCTAATTATGTTAATTAGTAATAATTAAAGTTGATTAAATTGGTGTTGTGATCATAATGATCATAACTTGGTGAATGATGGTGAACTAATGATATTTAATCATAATTAAGATAATTATGTAAAGGTTATATATATGTGTGTGTATAGTTTGACTCAAAGTCAAACTTGGTTAACCTAATATGGTAATGGGTTGATAATATTGATTAGTTGATATTGATGATTAGTAGTTGTTAAAGATGTTTATATGCTATATGTGCTAGGTGATCAAGACATGGCATTGATAATCAAGTGTGAAACCATGAAGTCACCTAATTGCTTAAATCTCAAAGGTGAGTAATATGGGGAATTAAATAGATAATGATTGTGTAATATTGGATTGCTTTTATGAATGAGATATTACACAATTTTGTGAATTGTCATGATTGAATTGGTTTATATCTTCTTGAGTGTTAGTTGATATGTGTTGAAAAGCTATCATGAGATAGCATCAAATTGTGATAAAAAGAACTGTTTATATGTGATAAGTGAATTACGTGTATTGAGAATTGTAGAGATCCGATTTTATTACAGGTTATTACTTATGCTAAATAGGTTGAATGATTTAGTACAGATAAAGGATCCTACCTGATTATAGTTGATTTGATGGTAATGAGGCTATCGTATTTTAAGTAATGCATATGTCCATTTACTTGGAAGGACCGGTAATGGATATGAATATTGTGATTATATACCGGGGTGTAGGCCCGAAGATGTTAATTCTTGCGGGAATTAGCATATTATATTTTGGATCCTTAATATACGTATGATTGATATGATAGTAATGATACTATCTTACTTCAAGTATGCATATTCCATTGATTGGTTTTATTCCGGTAATGGATATGTCTATGACTTGATGAGATTGATATATATTGGGTTGCGGTCCAGACAGGAACAATTGACTAAATTGATATAATTGATTGAATTAGTGATATGTGTAGTTTGTGTGTACGTGAAAGTCATTATTTGTTTAATTGTTCGTATTATTCACTAAGCTTCGGCTTACCCCCTTCAGTTGTTTATTTTGTAGGTAATCGGCTTGATTGTATAGTTGGAAGGATTGTTTATATATGATCGCTATGGGACACGTGGAATGGAGCTTTATTATATGGTTAGATAAGCTCCTATTTCTTTTAAATTATCGTTGTGGCAAACTTGAACAAATCCCCCAATCAAAGAGTACACTATGAGAAAGTTAATTTCAATTGGTTTGAATGTAAGTTTGACTGGAAAGTCAAACAAAATGAGTCAAGTCAAAGTCAATATATTGATATTTTATAAATTGATCATATGCAATGTTTTAAATATAAAATGGTTTTAAATTTTCAGGGTGTTTCATAATCGAAACCGAACTGTGGTTGGATATTATCCATCGTAAAATGAATGAAAGTAATTGATATTGATTTACTCTGTTTTAATCATGTTGGTAAATAGATATATTGATTGAAATTAATTGAAAGTAATTGATATTTATTTACTCTGGTCTTTGATGATGTTGGTAGATAGTATGATTCCCGCTGTGATGTCTGATTTAATTTGTATTTGTAATCTTTGTATGATTGCTACAAAGATAGTAATTTTCGACGAAAATTACTACATAAAGCTTGTATTTGGCAATTGATGTATAGATGGGTATTTGATGGGTACATTTTGTTTTTTGGTTACATATATTCCTTTTTAATGATCTTTCAGTAGTATATCACTTGACTTGGAATAACATATATTGTCTTAAGTGAGGCTGTCATATGAATTATGTAGTTGTAGGTGATTATGGATATTATGTAATCGATCTGAAAGTTTTTGCAGCTGATTAGCTGTTACTATAGTTCATGTTTCTCAAAAATCAGAATTCAATTGTTTAGCACTTTAGCTTGTGTTCAGGTGTACAAAATGGAGGAAATGTTTTGGACATTGAAGCATTTAAGAACATTCTTCCATCATAGGCTTTAACAATATTCCCTAATTTTGAGGTAAAAACCCAAAATCATAAATTGTCCTTATATTGTCAATTTAAAGATTTATTTGTAGTGAGCTCTTTATTTCAAATAACTAATAGCTTTCACGTTCTTTCTTCATCCTCAGCCAAGAAGATCACGTAACACGATTTCCACTTACTCTCACACTTTCACAATTATCCGCCCTGATGCAATCCTTATGTTATGCTGTAAAGAAAGGTGTATAAAGATTCTCATCCGGGAACCGTTTGTAGAAGGGTAGCTACTGATCTCTGCTTTGAATTTATACGTTTTACAAGTACCAAAATTTCAATAAGAATTATCTTTTAATTTGTAGTAACATATACCTCTGAGAAGAAGAATATACTTATCACTATAAACTTTATACCAGGATTCTAAGCTTTACTGAAGCTAGAGCATCCTATCATATTGCAACAAGCATCTATCTCTCCATCTGATGTCACAACAGATGAAGATAAAGACCCAAGTCCTGAGTCACTTAAACATTAAGGCTGCTAAAGAAGGGATCTTACACGTTATTTTTCCTTGTGCATACCAGGTGGCTTACCTTCTCTAGAAGTTGTACTAACAGTTTAAACTTGTGGTACTTTCTCGATATTACATTTTGATAAATTTATGTATATTTCAGCCTCTGATTTGCAGCAAATTGGCTGGAAACACTTATGAGTTTTGGTCCACATTGCCACTCATACAAGCTTTATTTCCAGGTATAAATCATGGTAATTTTGATTACGTTTCTCTCGAGATATTTACACTTTACAATTTCAATGATCGATGATGATTCATCAAAACTTTCAAATTTGGTACAAATTCATTCCTTCATGTATAGGTGGCAATTTTTCCCCATAATGATTGTTTAGTCCATTTTTGTGAATTTTGGTTTCATCAATTTTCCAAAAAGCTAAGTGATAAAGATACTACCTGATCTCCTTTCCGTATATCACTAGGTTCCAAACTGCGCACATCTTGCATCTGTTTTTTGGCCCCAGGACACACAAGTTCGACTTGGTTATTTATGTAAGTTTCCTACTCAAATACAAGCTAGGTTAACATGTATAATTTTATATTCACATAAGACGTTTGATTTCCTGTATAATTAACAGTTAAAGTATTCACCTTATTAGAGTTTACAAACAGGTTGTAGATGCCACAAGTTTCCGATTTTAGTTCAAAAGTATGAAGATTCTTGCATACATTACTAAAGTCTCGATATAAATAGCAGGCATAATAGTCATGGAAAAAAGAACACTAATTATAAAGTCTTAGAGCCCAGACTTACTGGGCCTCTCACTCTTCCAGCAATTATTTATTTTTTATTTTATTTTATTTATTAATTTTTTTTTGCCAATGTTGATCTTTACTAAAATGTCGCATTTGAAGTCCACGTGATTTGTTCAATGACTATGATACTCTCATGGAGAATGTTTCTATTGTATTACAGCCACACGAAACTCTAATGTCATTTAGAAGACTTTTTCCTGCATTTGTTTATCCATAATGTCAGATTTGTTAATGAAACTAAAATAGGAGCAAAAATATGGAGTTAGCTAGATGTATATTACTTGCTGAAAAACATCAATCTGTTGATGCAAAATAATTACAAATAGTGATTAGAGATTGTATACTATATTTGGTTGTGGTCCGGCTCATCTTGCTTTTGCTGCAAAATCAGCTAAGCTATGGTTGTTCTGGAGGATGAATTTATAGTTATGGATAATTGAAATCTCATTTGCATCTGAACTATTATTGAAATAATGGTGTTATTATCCCAATAAGCCTCGATAACCAAAGGTGAGATTTCTACTCTTCTTTGGCCAAATGACACCAGTGGCTTTGATTGGCTCTATGGTATGGTCTGTAGATGGGGAAATGGGCGGTTTGTGGAACATATTCAAATGGGTTGACTCCAAATACTTTGTACCACAATTACATAACTTTTTATGATCTTAAATTAGTTGGTGTATTTTATATGATCATATTTACTACAGTTCAAAACTAATATTCTGGTTTTGTTTCTTACTATTCTACTCTTTTATCCGTTGGAAATAAAATATTGCCTTGATCGATCAATTTATAAAGTGGTAGAATTACCACCATTAGTTTGGACTTATACACCTTGTCATTGACCATATCATCTTTCTATATGCAGAAAAATGTTTAGTTGCCAACCGAACTACCGAAGCAATGTGATCATATTCTTGTCATGGTAATGGTAGTGGAGACGAGTATCGGAAAGCACAAGCTTCTCTTTCTCCACAGATAAGTTCAAATATGGTTAATAGTGCATCAGATTTGTCTCCCGATTACCTGCAACAATCTGAGGAAAAAGTACGTGATAACTTTCAGACTGGTTTCTGGTGTATGTGTGTGTGTGTACTACTTAGATGGACACCAGAGCCTCATGATTTATAACTACATACTACCAGTAGGTTAAAGAACTTATTTTTCTATACAAGAGTTTCTGACAGTCAGAAAGCAAAATTGTCACGACAGTTCGGATTTTCATCCTAGAATAGCATATTGTCACACCATTTTGGTAAGTTACAAGTAAATGTGGGCTTATTGGTTTGTTTTTCTTTTCCAGACAAGTAAACAGTGTTCATGAACTACAACATTGTTAGGAATGATTGTAAGTTTGTAATGGTGCATTTAAGTCATATTGCGCTTTTGAAAATTGCGTACTCCTGAAAAGAGTGATATTTTGATTTGTAAATAGATGCCGAGGCTAATTACAAAAAGATGCAACTATAGTTTATGTAACTAAAGTTGGGACTACATGATTTCTGCTTTAATGCATGGTGCACTATCAAAATTTCAAACTATAGTTATTAGCTTTATTGGATATACATGCGGCACCATAATATGCTTGAAATATCATAATATAATGAATTTCTTTTAGTTCATGATTCATGATATGTTCTTTGGTTTTTACATTGGTATATATAAATATAGAAATGGTCACGTCTTTGTTCGAAGTGAAGCATCTCAACTACTACATAAAATGTTTAAAAAGATGTATTTGATTTTATGATTTCAGCTTTTTCTGCACGGTAAACATGGTCCATGGTAGCATAAATCTTGTATGGTATTACTAATTATGTTTTTCATGATCGTATCCTTGAAAACCCAAGTATTAAAAAGGAGGTGTTTGTGTGTGTTATAACAGGTAATAAAAACGCTTTTGGAAATAGTTTAATAGGATGGGTCCATTGATTTATAAATCCCGAAATGACATTAATGACAAGGATAAGCCGAGAGGCTTTAAGATACGAGCATGGAAGATTGTGATTCTCTTCTCATCACAATCTAGAGTTCACTTTTCATTACCAAAAATTTCAATACGTGATCCCGGGAATCAACTTTTGTAATTGAAATCATGTGCTAGCTCGCGAATTCGCGGGTTATGATCTAGTAAATATAAAAGGGCGTCTTACATTTTTCCATATTATTTATATCAAATTATTCGGGTCTTCAAATATTATTTTTCACGGACCAAAGAAAGATTAATTCCACCAAATGTCAAAAAGATAAAAAAAAAAAAAAAAGGTATTTTCCCATTTGGACAAGAAGAAATGTGGACGCTAGAAAGCCGTTAATAAATAACAAACGGAATATGCGGATAGATTAAAGGGATTTAGATAATAATGTCATAAATATGCCAAGTATATTGGAACTTGGAATATCCAAAGCACAAAGCATAAACTCATTTATCATCTTAAACGAAAATAAGGTAAGGTTTGAAAGAAGAAGGAATATTCTCATAGTAGATCCATTCTCGTTGTAAGATTATTCCATTTTTTTTTTTTTTTTCAAACTTGGTAACTTGCAATGGTGATGATCCAATTAGCATTGCTTAAATACCATTCCCAAACCCCTTCTTTCCCACTTGTATCCTGACCCCTTTCAAATTAAACTCTCCTTCCTAATACCTTCACCGATTCGAAGTTTTCTCGTTTTGTTTCTATGGCTACCAAGGCTGTTCATGTGTCCGACGTACCAAATCTTGATCATGTACCCGAAAATGCTGCCCCGTTTAACATGTATGCCACACGCCTCTCTGCAGGTACGTGTGGTTGACTGAGTAATGATATATAGGCCTTATTAACGTGACAATTTTGTTTGTTTATGTTCTCTCTTAATGTATTTGGTTTTGATGAAACAGGGGTGGATGTGAGTAAAGGTGGCAATAAATCACCGAAATTTTTGGTGATCGGTCATAGAGGTCATGGGATGAATATATTACACTCGGCTGATCGGAGAATGAAGGCCTTTAAAGAGAACTCGATTGTTTCTTTCAACAGTGCTGCAAAGCATCCTATCGACTATATCGAGTTTGACGTTCAGGTATGTGCAGTTATAATGCTCGCCGCTTTACTTTATCTAGACGACGTATATGCATGTATACATTTATAGCCAGGGGCGGAGCTAGAATGGGGCAGCTGCCCCACAAAAGTTTTTTTTAGCTAAACAGTGTTTTGATTTTTATTTTACGATTTACCACTTTTTTAGTAAATGGAACGGTTTTGGGTACTTTGTATGTTTCCATGTTTCCTGGAAAGCATAGACAAGTACATCAAGTTTTGTAAATACGTTAACAAAAATCCAAAATCATATAGCTTGATTTTGACGCTATTGTGATATACAAACCGGGTATGAAAAGGAATCATAGCGTTAACACGAGGTCGCGAGTAGGGGTTTCGCAATGAAATACGATTCATAACACTTTTGACAAGATATTAGAGAACGCACGATTAAGTGGTTGAAGCGAGTCGGGATTTCTCAATGGTTTCGTCTATAAGTTACTTAAATTTTTTTGCTTCAAGTAAAATTATGTGGTATTTATATGTGTTATAGTTACCTCTAAATAAAATTTCCAAAAACTCTGAAAAATTTAGAATCGCCGATCCCCTTCTTTTTATAGTTCTAACATAAATATCCAATGTGAATCTTCTTACAGGTAACGAGCGATGATGTGGCAATCATTTTCCATGACAACTTCATCCTCTCTCAAGAACATGTATTAAGTTGTTGCTTAATTGTGGCTTAGTTATGAAACTTCACAACATGATGTGTGTTTTTACTAATTGTGAATCGAATATGTTTTCAGGGAGCTATATTTGAAAAAAGAGTTACAGATTTGACACTTAACGAATTCTTTAGCTACGGGCCCCAAAGGGAAGCTGGAAAAGAGGGGAAATCTTTAGTTAGGAAAGTAAATGGCAATGTTGTTGGGTGGAATGTTGAATCCGATGATCATTCGTGTACTTTACAAGAAGCTTTTGAGAAAGTAAACCCGCATCTTGGATTCAACGTAGAGTTGAAATTTGATGACGACGTGGATTATGAGCAAGATCAACTTATCCATGCTCTTCAAGTCATCTTAAAGGTATACATAATCATCAATTACTTGACTGAAACATGTTGTTGTTTGTTTTTCGGGTTTGTGGTAGTAATCAGCTTGTTATTTTCAGGTGGTTTATGAACATGCTCAATATAGGCCTATAATTTTTTCAAGTTTTCATCCTGATGCGGCATTACTTATGAAAAAACTTCAACAAAAATACCCCGTGAGTATATATTTTCTAGATTCTTTAATAAGGTTTGTTTGTTTAAACGTTCAAGTGAACTAAAACGAAATAATGCAGGTTTACTTCTTGACAAATGGTGGAACCGAGACATATAATGATGTAAGAAGGAATTCGTTGGAAGATGCAAAGAAGGTGGCGTTAGAGGGTGGATTAGATGGAATAGTATCGGAAGTAAAGGCTATTTTTATAAACCCATTGGCAGTTCGAGATATTAAAGAGTCGAACCTCGCACTACTCACATATGGCAAATTGAAGTAAGCAATTTCTTCTTATCGTCCCTTTTAATTCATGGACTGATATTATGTTAAAGTGTATATCATAGACATTACTCTGAAACTATGTGTTTTTGTACAGTAATTTTCCAGAAACAGTGCATGTTCAACAACTTATGGGCATAGATGGAGTGATTGTTGATTTGGTAGAAGAAATTACAAGGGCAGTTGATGAAATGAAGACGAGAAATAGTCGTGGTGATGTTAAAAGTGAGGAGAAAGGGGAAAGTGGTCGTGGAATCGAGTTGTCGTTTCTACTGAACCTGATTTCACAAGTCATACAACATTAACAGAAATGGTTTACGTCGTTCGGGTTGGACCCATTTATACTGGTTTTGTACATAGGATATGATTAAGAATGAAGATTGTGGATTGGGGTCACGTCCATTTGTAATTGCTTTATGAAGACTAAGTTTTTGAATGACGTAATCGATAACATAATGAAGTAGACTTTACTGTTTATTTTGTCATCTTGACTATATGTCTATATCGTTGATTCTTTGGTGTAAACAGATACTCCCTAAGTCCGTATATTATTTTTTTCAAATGGACAATTTTTTTTGGATAGATAAAAATAGTAAGGTGGACAACAAGTTAAGAAATTCTACAGTTTTATTAATTTCAAGTTTCTATAAATGGTAACATTATTTTCCAACTTTGACAACTTTTGACGACCATGTTTATATGTATCAAACAAACTTAAATTTTTTTTTTGTCCGTGATGCCCGTAACATCTCTTCCTCTGCCATACAATCACATAATGTCGAAAACGCACCCCTGACTCCGATTCTCCATTTCCCAATTTTTCAATCTCTCTTTCTTAACCTATGTGAGCTTTGTTATTTCTCCTTCATAAACAATATCCTTCTTGGCATCCATGGGTTGCGGTATGTCCAGATCCAACCTTATGGATGAGGGCATGACCACCTTTGGATCCCGCAGCCCCTTCCGTCATAAAACAGATGCTCCTTCACTCAAATTGTTGATCAATGATTCATCAGAAGCACCGATGGTCCACCAACCCCCAGTGTTGCAAAAAATCAATACATGTGAGGTCAATCACCGTAATGAGAATAGCGATGATATGAGGAGGATTTCGAATAGCGATCCAACATGCTTCGGATCTCCTAGCTTTAGGGATTACATTAAAACTGGCCCCACCCATGATGCAGGTGTTAACTAATAACTATATCGAATTTAGTTTAGCAGTTATTCCTTTTAAACGACAAACACTGGTACATGCTCGACAGGACACATAGGCATACTTGTAGAGTTGTAGATATACTTATTAGGCTCAACGTTAGGCATACTTGTAGATATGCATTTTAAGACACTCAGTTATTTCTTATAATGAAATGACATATACAAGTTTGAATGAATGTTGTTTTATGATCGTTAGAGACTTAAGAGTAAATTATTTGAATCATCCATCTGGTCTGTTTTTGCATGTACCAGACCTATTGGTAAATCATTTCACTTAGACGTTCCAGTAGAATACTACTTTGATCGATTAACTCCTTGGACCACCTGATAAATCCTTAGACCATCTGCCTATTTGATCGATTTAGTTATTGATGTTCTGGTCAGGTGGAAAATGATTAATTCGATCATAATTACATAATGCAAGTGCAAGGACGTTCACTGAATTGATTTTCCAACGGTGACTATACATGATACATGCAAATATAACAAACTACGTAAACGGTCTGTGTAATTTGCACTAATACTAGTAAATAATACTCCTAGTTGCACTTCAACATATATCATGCAACAATTTATGTAGGTAATGAACAAGGACAGAAGGCTGTGATCGGTACACATGGAGGTGAAACTGTAACATGTAACCGTGAGGTACGATTATACGTATATGAATTAATACAATCAATGACTAAGACACTAGGTTATATGATTACATTGTTTTTTTTAAGGAAAGTTGCCGCATTGGTTTAATGGCATATAGGTATGCGTTCGGGGAGATATAAAACAGGCAGATAAAAAAGAGGATACAAGGGGTGGAAGATTTAGAAAGGTGTTTCAGGTGCATAGAGTTACATTCTGGCATGGCCATGGGTGGCATCCAGGTTACCCAAAAGCAACTAGAAAAGCTACTTAAATTTAAACATTCTTTTTGTAAAGTAACATCGTTTCTAGGCTTTACTTACTTATAAAACTGTGAACGAACACCGAAAATATGGAATTTTGGGGAAGTTATGTTGGATAAAATGATATTGATGATTAGATATGCTCAAGAAGGGAAGATACTTCAACCAAGTCATTTTAGTTCGAGGTTTCTCACTATAATCTTCAATCATATTGAAATAAAGACAAGGCCATCATTCATAGGTACCAAAAACAAAAGACAGTGAAGTAATCTTACCAGCAGTTAAAACACGGAACAGATGAATAAGCTACTAACACCCCAGACATTGATTATCAATGTCTCGACGGCGCTTGGTTTAAATGTTGGGGAATGATACAAATGAGAACATCAAACAATAGCAGCCAGCAACAAAAGCTTTTTACCTTTACATTCTCCAGCAACTCAAAACTTGCAGATGATGAATGAGCTAAAAGACTACTTAACACGTTATGTGACAAGTTTGCAAATATATGAGAAACAATAAGCCAAACAAAAACTCATAGTTATTATTAACATCAATATTATGCTCTTGAAAAAACAAATTTGAAAAATATCATAAAAGAGAAATTCAAAAACGATAAATACGAGCTCCTGAAAAAAAATTGAACTAGAAAAAAAATTTGAGTAGAGGTTGAGAAATCAAGCAAGAGTCATGGTGTACAAACGAGAAAGAAAAGGATAATTCTTTCCTGGAGGGAAGAAAAAAACAAATTGTGAGAAAGATTGGGGCATGAGGCATGGCAAAAGGGGCGTTGAAGGAGTCGATGAACTAGTGTGTGTAAGTTTCGATTACCCAATTTTCATTAACCCAGTTTGTGGAATATTGGAGTATTAGTGTATTACGCACCATTAGGTAATGAATGATTGCATTATTAACCAACCATTACTTCTGAATTTTGAATTTTTGGTTTCCTTTCCTATTCCTTAACCTCCAACAAAGCATCCTTAATGTCTTATTACTTAAAAAGGACTATTATAGTGAATGCAACAGCGGACCTAATTTATGCTCAACACTTTTAGAGAAGGTCATACCTCTCTTTGGGGTAAAGAACCGCCTAAAAATGCAGCATCCAACTATCCAAGACAACAGAGCCAGGAAGTTATACTTTAAACACAAATTGCATCTTACCCAATCTGCCACATCCCCTTAAGGTTATGTTGACAAAATAGATTAGACCAGCAAGACCAATATATATCAGGTTACATTGTGAAGGACAGGCCTACCTTATGCATTGCTAAATACAAAGCCATAAACAACAATGGATAGTAATGCTAGAAGCTCAAAACTTTGTTTACGTTACAGCCTGTAAATAAATACACAGGAGTCCACCATCAGGACCTGCAATAAGAGCAACTTCACTATCCTAAAACAATGAACAAAACAAAACAACTCACATTGAAACTAACTAGGAAAATGACCACCTCCAACAAAGACTGACCTCCCATAATCAACAAAATCTAATCATGCAAAATTTACAGTCTTTCACCTTTGAACCAGAAAACCAATGGCCCAAAAGATGGCGACTAAGATAATAATCGAATTACTCAAGATAGGCAAGGGAACAAACCTGCTAACTTTACCGAAAAGAAATTAAAAAGGTACCGATTTACTTAGCCACCAGAAACATGTTTAGGTTCCACCCTAACAACGTATTTTATTCCTAGCTTTGCCATACAAAAGGGGTTAGATAGAAAAAATATAAATGTTATATAGCCGAAAACAAGTAATGCACCAAACAGCGATGGTATATAGACTAAATATAAAGTTACCCAGAAAAACCAGCATAAAGTGCAAACAATCAATCCAGGTTACCTACAAACACAACCATCAAGAATCTGATGACGAGACCTATAAGAGAAGTTCTACTTAAAGCAAAGAATTACAGCAAAATTACAAGATCAGGCTTGCAATATCAAGTAAATGAGTTTCCTTGAGAGCCACTACCCAAATATCAAGCCTCAAGTTCTAAACGATAGAATTTAGAACACTAAGCATACATCAGATATAGAACCAATAAAAAATCATCCCTCAAAGCAGACCTAAACAGAAGCCAGATGACAGTACACCATGACAATAGTTACTAACATATAAGGGATGACTGTAAAAAATCATTAAATGTAGTACGAATATAAAATAATAAAAATATCTCATATATTATAGGGATGACTAAAAATAATCATCAAACTTACAATGGTCGACCAAATACATATCATATCCAGAACTGCAAACATAACAATTTACAGTGGATCAGAAACTAAGCATACAACAAGTAAATCAAGACTTTGAAAAAGAGTTAGCAGCAACAACCATACGAAGACAGGAACGCTTCAGAAGAAGAATCATCCACCTCCAAAGGACTGACGAACTGGTCTGCAAGTATGTATTTTTTTTTTATGGTGGGAAGAGGGGGGGTGGGGGGGTGGTAACTGGAAAATCCGTACCTAGAAAAAGTAATCAAGAACCAGTTAACTATCATGCGTTAATGTCTTTGAGGGAGAAAAACAGATGGACTCACAAGGTAGTCTTCTAGATCCCTGAACAATATCTTAAACAATTCAATTTTTATACATCCTCCAAAGTCCAACCCTCTCAATCCAAACAAAGAAGACAATGAATTCTTTAACCATCGATAAAACATTCTATGAAATAATGCACATGCATGCTAAAAAGTTAAAGTGATGTTACTTCACAGACTCTAAAAGTCTAAATGCTGCATTCCACCAGAAGGAAACTGTAAAACAAGCACCTCCACTCCCCTATAACAATCAATAAACCTGATCTTAACAGTTCTCCTATTATTTCTTTACACATCATACAAGCGACCACTCGTAGATCATACACTTCATCGGCCTAAACAAGATAGTTAATACTAACTAGCATACTATATATGTACATCATGAATAACTAGAAAGCAACGGTTACGAAGCTCATGAGCTGTACACTAAGATAAACTTAGTAAACCACAAAAAAAACAAGTAATCCCATCTGGTAAATATTCATTGAGTCTACAAGCGATAATTGGAAATAAATAAATCTGATAAACAAACAATTACTGATAAAAAGACCACTCTTATGAGCCACGACCTGCAGTACAGAATCTACGTCCCAAATTTCCATACCAGTATCACAAGCGTTATCAAGAAAGTTTCTTATCTGCCTAAAAACAGAATGCCTGTGAAATAGGTAGACAAGTATATGACTGCATAAAGATCTTGGGAAAAAATTACATAAAAAAAAAGCATGAGAGAGACCAAACCACGAAAAGGGGACTCTCATTACAGAATACATAGAATGCTCTAATAATAAAAACAGGGGAAGGTTCAGAATCGTCATTAAGAGCAAGAGAATGTAATAAGCCCATGCAACCACAAGGAAATGGTCAAAGAGTGATATCATTATTTAGATACCTATAGCCCCACAAATTAATAAGTTTTTTAATAAGTTTTTTTAAGCTGCCTACTACACTATACAAAATTTCGAAATGCAAAAGTCAGGACAACGCAGTAACAAGAATGATATTGCTGGAGTGCTGGACATATATTTATAATGCAGTGGGTAAACCCCGAAATGGAAATAAACAATAACCAAATACTTCTAAAGAATAATGTGAAAAAAGAAGAAGAAAAAAGCATTGCATTGAATAAACAAGATGAGGAGAAATGAAGATACCCATGTCAAAAACCACACTACTACATACACCCGATGTAACTTCAAATTACAAGCCTCGAAGTATAAGAAGGGTAAAGTGGGTGATTAGGTGTTCAAATAAAGGGATTCAAATTTCTCGATTTAGGTAAAAGATCATTATCGGAAAGTAATATATACATTAAACAGAAGGAGACAGAGAACAGAAATAGCAATAAAAAATCACAAAAGTGTACCCCGAGCCAAATAGAGAAGAAACGCAATTCTCAAGACTGAAAAATATGACATGAGATTAAGCAGAAAGGTAGAAAAATCGGAGACAGAGCATAAATCCCACTACTTTTACAGCCTACGTGCACCTGATTAGTACAAGCCTCAAACACAGGTTGAAATGCGCATGTAACTGTTGTAGTAAAGGGCATACCAAGTTTCAAATGTAAGGTAAAAATCAGGAAGTGATGAAAAAAAACAAAATTATATCTGCAAAACACACAAAAACCAAGCAGAGAGAAATATACCTGTGTCAAGAAAGAAAACCCGTTACTTCAATGGCCTACATTCACCCAATCCACCTTCAAATTAATAGCCTCAAAGTATAAGAACGTTAGAGTAGACTTAGGTGTTCAAGTATAGGGATTCAAACTTCTATATTTGGGCAAAAAACATTATCGGAAAGTAAAATATAACTATACAACAGAAATCCCACTAAATAATTACCCCCGTCAGGAAGTGGAAAAAAAATAGTACAAGTATATCTGCAAAACACACAAAAATTAAGCAGAGAGATATACCTATGTCAAGCAAGTAAACCTGTTACTTTAATAGCCTACATTCACCCAATTCACCTTCAAAATTACAAGCCTCAAAGTATAAGAAGGTTAATGTGGATGCTTAGGTGTTCAAGTACAGGGAATCAAACTTCTACATTTGGGCAAAAAAATCATTATTGGGAGTATTATATAACTAAAACAGACAGAAGCATACAACAGAAATCCCACTAAAAACATTCCGCCAGAAAATGAAAAAAAAACAAAAAAAACAAAAACAATTATATCTGCAAAACACACAAAAACTGAGCAGAGAGAGATATACCCGTGTCAAGAAAGAAAACCCGTTACTTTAATGGCCTACATTCACCCAATCCACCTTCAATTTACAAGCCTCAATGTATAAGAAGGTTAGAGTGGATGCTTAGGTGTTCAAGTAAAGGGATTCAAACTTCTAGATTTGGGCAAAAATCATTATCGGAAAGTAAAATATAACTAAAACAGACGGAAGCATACAACAGAAATCCCACTATAAAATTACCCCCGTCAGGAAGTGGGAAAAAAAAACAAAAACAATTATATCTGCAAAACACACAAAAACTGAGCAAAGAGAGATATACCCATGTCAAGAAAGAAAACCCATTACTTTAATGGCCTACATTCACCCAATACACCTTCAAATTACAAGCCTCAAAGTATAAGAAGGTTAGAGTGGATGCTTAGGTGTTCAAGTATAGAGATTCAAACTTCCAGATTTGGGCAAAAAATAATTATTGGAAAGTAAAATATAACTTAAAGTCTAAAACAGACGGAAGCATACAACAGAGATCCCACTAAAAAATTACCCCCGTCAGGAAGTGAAAAAAAAAAAAAAAAACAATCATATCTGTCTGCAATACACACAGAAATTATGCAAAGAGAGATATACCCTTGTCAAGAAAGTAAACCCGTTACTTTAATAGCCTACATTCACCCAATCACCTTCAAATTACAAGCCTCAAAGTATATGAAGGTTAATGTGGATGCTTAGGTGTTCAAGTACAGGGAATCAAACTTCTACATTTAGGCAAAAAAATCATTATTGGAAGTAAAATATAACTAAAACAGACGGAGGCATATAACAAAACTCCCACTAAAAATTTACCTCCGAGCATCTCGGCCAAATAGAGAAAAACACGATTCTCAAGACTGGAAAATATGACAAGATTAAACAGAAAGGTAGTAACATCGAAATCCCACTTCTTTTACAGCCTACATGCACCTGATCAACCATAAAGTACAAGCCTCAAACACGTAGGTTGAAATGTGCATGTAAATGTTGTAGTAAAGGACATACCAAGTTTCAAATGTAAGGTAAAAATTCATAATCAGGATGTGATGAAAAAAATAACAAAACAATTATATTTGCAAAACACACAAAAATGAGCAGAGATATATATACCCGTTAACCCGTGTCAAGAAAGAAAACCCGTTACTTTAATGGCCTACATTCACCAATCCACCTTCAAATTACAAGCCTCAAAGCATAAGAAGGTTAAAGTGGATGCTTAGATGTTCAAGTATAGGGATTCAAACTTCTAGACAAAAAAGCATTATCGGAAATTAAAATATAACTAAACAGGCGGAAGCATACAACAGAAATCCCACTAAAAATTTACCCCCGTCAGGAAGTGGAAAAAAAAAACAAAAACAATTATATCTGCAAAACACACAAAAATTGAGCAGAGAGGGATATACCCATGTCAAGAAAGTAAACACGTTACTTTAATAGCCTACATTCACCCAATTCTCCTTCAAATTACAAGCCTCAAAGTATAAGAAGGTTAATGTGGATGCTTAAGTGTTCAAGTACAGCAAATCAAACTTCTACATTTGGGCAAAATAATCATTATCCGAAAGTAATTTATAACTAAAACAGACGGAAGCATACAACAGAATTAAAGTGGATGCTTAGGTGTTCAGGTATAGGGATTCAAACTTATAGATTTGGGCAAAAATCATTATCCGAAAGTAAAATATAACTAAAACAGACGGAAGCATACAACAGAAATCCCACTAAAAATTTACCTCCGAGCATCTCATCCAAATACAGAAAAAACGGAATACGCAATACTCGCATTATCGAGTAGGTAGAAGAAAACTGTCACTTTACTTACAGAATCATCACCAAAATGTCAAATTCTAACAGTGCCGGTGTTCGCTTCCAGTAAAGATCAACAAAAGATTGTCGTAAAACCTACAAACCATAAAGCAGAATAATCATATGAAAAGAAACGAATAATCTTATGCAAATTACTGCTAAGTAATCTCCTTCGGTAAAAATTCATTACAGATCAAAATTTTGTGTTTCTATACTAATCGGAAAAAAAAAACAGAGTTTGATCTACATATTTTAGGGATTCAACTTTCAAATAGTTTATAGGTTGAAATTTTAGGGTTTCAAATTCCAAGTGTTGCGATTAGGTTATACTTACTTTTATAATAACAAACGAAATCGAAACCCTAAAATTGCAATACTTGAAAGTAAGGTGAAACGAACGTTGATGAAAGGGGATGATGGTGTATCGTACTCTACTTTTATAGGTACGTGTGGGGTTTTGGGATGGATGTAACTAACGGCCAAGATCATATCTTATACGCAATCCTGTGGCTTAGCGTAATTTCTACGTTTATCTTTCTTTCCGGAATTTTTGGGGCTTTGCTAATTACATACGGAGTATTAACTTTACTTGAATAATAATATCAAATTTATTTTGGGAAAATCACAAATCTAATATTTAACAAAATAATCCTTTTACTTTTACTTTTAACAAAGTAATCGTACTTTTCGCGCCCTCAGAGGCATGAAAGGCGCGAATGTATTAGATAATGAAACGGGTGAAAACCCTAACCCATATACACCACCACCTTTAAGCCACGTATCGCGCGCCCCGTCGCATCTAAACGCGCCCCATCATTCCAGTCATGCCCTTCACCTTTTTTGGGATGATTGATTTTGACGTTTTTAATCATTTTTAATATATTATATTTTTCCTGTTAATTTACTTAGTATTTCGTTTTTCTTTGGTGACTTTTTTTTATACAAAATTTAAAATAATTTCGAATATATATTCATGATCAGTGTAATTTTATCTACATTTCGACATAAATTTTATCGTCATATGCTATGTATTTAACGAAAATATTTTTTTAGTCTCGAAATCAACTTTTTTTATATCAAAATATAGATAAAAATAAACTGGTCATAGTGGTATATTTAAATTTATATGTTCCGAGACTAAAAAATTATTTTCGTTAAATAAATAGCATATGACGATAAAATTTATGTCGAAATGTAGATAAAATTACACTGATCATGAATATATATTCGGAATTATTTTATACATTGTATATAAAAAGTTATCAAAGAAAAACGAAAAACTACGTTAATTAAATATGAAAAATATAATATATTAAAAGTAAAAAAAAAAAAACCGTATTATTAAAAAGAAATTAAAGGGGGCGCGTTTTGATTTGACAAAAAAGTGAAAGAGGGCACGTGGAGTGTAAAGGTTCGCGCCGGACCCACCGGTTTTGTTGTTTTCTTTTTTTTTCAGATGAATGGCGCGTCGGGCCCACCGGTTTTCTTTTTACGGAGTACTTTTTTGATAAAGTCAAAGACTTTGGATTATTAATTGGTGTAATTGCAATAATTAATTGGTTCGTGCCTTTCACGCTTCTGAGGGCGCGAAAAGTACGATTACTTTGTAAAGAGTTAAAGCCAAATAATTATTTTGTTAAATGGTTGTGGTCAAAGGACGAGCTTTGTGATTTTCCCTTTATCTAAAACACAAAAATTCAATATAAAAATTTTTTTTAATCATGTTTGGAAAAATATGTAATTATATGATTATCCCCTTAGTCTACTAAGTTTTATATTACTCCGTACTCATTATTTACAAAATCAACTGAAGGCCAACTTAATCAATTAATGGTAATTTTAAAATTTTGATAATATTTTGATGTGATAACACATTATTTTATTTAGAATACTATTGTAAGTGTCAGTGTGTGACCAAAATGTATACATAAGTAATAAGTTTATGCCTACTTACACAAACCTAAAAGTAGGCCTAATCTTCTGATTGGTTGAACTTTTTCTCTCTCATAATCTCATCCAATCAATTTTTCAAACCCACCAATCAAATCTTTAGGTCTATTTTTAGTCCCACAAATTTAGGCCTATCAATCATTTTCCTTTTACCATACCACCCGTTAGAACTTTAGACTCAATTTCACAAATACATTTTTAAACACTAGCATAGTACCCGCGCTATATGGCGGATAATAATTTTCGTTTGACGATGTATTGACTCATTTTGAATTTAAGTTTATGTGATACACGCTGAAAGATAACAATATAGTATTTGAAAATTCAAAGTATACATTTTGTAAGACGTTAGAATATTATGTCAAAATCCTTATATATGTGTATAAAAGATAACTATAATTTGTTAGTACTATTCAATTTTTTATCGATATTTAAGTAAAAACAATCATAACTGACATTTAATATCAATCAATATATTATGTCAGTTACATTAGTTATAGTACAATCAAATGATAAATGAATAATTATTGAGTTAATATTATGTAACATAACTTAATTATGATATGTTAACTATAATTAATTTTTTAATTGCATTGAATTTAATTGTTTAAACACTAATTAATATGGCTAGAAGGGTAAAATGAATAATAATTATTGAGTTAATATTTTGTTAAATTAAATATGATGTGTTAACTATAATTAATTTTTTAATTGCATTGAATTTAATTGTTTATACGCTAATTAATATGGATAGAATGGTAAAATAGTAATTTGTATTGTCCCCTTTTAAGATATTAAGATATTAAGACTTGGTTCAAACTCTTTATTAGATAGTATAGATATAGATATTAACAATTTATCTTTAATTCAAGTGAAATGAAATGATAACCTTAAACAAAACTACAAATAAGAAACGGCAATAAATTAAAGACTTCATTATATATTATCTTTGATTTTTGGTAGATTTTAATTTTTGTAAAAAAATAATATGGATCGTTGTACATTTTCATGTGAATGCCATTGAAACTTTTGTGCCGGGTGGACGATTAGTACTTGCATAATTTATCAATTTTTTATGTTATAAATGGTAGAATTATTATCATGGATGGTTTATATGGGTTACTTATAACTAGCACTTTACCCGCGCAATGCAGCGGCGATAAAAGATTTTGTTCAAGGTAGGTTTGTTTAATGACATGCCGTACTTGAGTTAAGGGTAAGACAATACATTATTTTATATGCATTACATTTCAGATGAATCTACACGGCGATGATAATTCTCGACACAACATGAAATTTTACACGGAAATAAATGAGGAATAGTGGTATTGTCAAGTCTCAACCCGCCGACTCGTTTAATTTATCTTAATGGTTTGGATTAAAGTCCAGGTCAACGGGTTGACCGGCCAACCAGCACAATGCAGGTCGTATCTGGGTTGGTTACTTTTGACTCGTTAACCCGTTTATCAAATTATTTTCAGGTTTAGATTGTAAACTTTAGACCCACAAACATAACTCAACCCACATCACAATCCCTAATTATAATATTTAATAGTTAAATAAATGAATATACAAATATTTAATATAGTTATAAAATGCTTTCAGTTATGCATTTAACGTTGTATAAACTAATATAGTAAATTATACTTCTTTCAAATCAAATGGTTAATCCTTTATATAGCAGCGGTATATTAACTTTTATAATTACTTGGATTCACTTTAAATGTTTAAGTGTTGAATAACATATTTAACTGATATATTGAATAAATTTGATGTATTCTTTGTTATGTTATGGTGACATATTCTTTATATATTAGTATAAAAGATAAAATATATAGAAAATAAAAGTGAGTTATAATTTGTAAACAGTATATGATTTTTCATTAATACTTATATTAAAACAAGCTCGACATGCATTTAAACATTCATTAATGTTAATATAAGTTATGGAAAAGACAAATATTAATGAGTTTATATTTGTAACCACAAAATAATTATTAGATATTAAATTTTATAATAAATTGCATTTAATTAAATGTTTAAAAGTTGAGTATAATAGTCAAAAGGGTAGAATAGTAATTTACTATTACTCCCTTTAAGACTATACCTCAAATACATTATAATATAGTATAGAATTAAAACAAGCTCGACATGCATTTAAACATTCATTAATGTTAATATAAGTTATGGAAAAGACAAATATTAATGAGTTTATATTTGTAACCACAAAATAATTATTAGATATTAAATTTTATAATAAATTGCATTTAATTAAATGTTTAAAAGTTGAGTATAATAGTCAAAAGGGTAGAATAGTAATTTACTATTACTCCCTTTAAGACTATACCTCAAATACATTATAATATAGTATAGATATAGATAAAATATATACATCATTCGTTGATTCTTATGGAAAACAAGAAATCATATTTTTCATTCAAATTCAATCCGAAGTTAAAGTCAAGTCTTAAATATGAAGATATATTAGTGTCTTTGCAGCGTCTCTCCATTTTATGAATTCCTTTAGATTTGCTCCTGGGGAACTTCATTTATCGATAGTTTCCAATATAAGGATGATTTGAAAACATTGGATTGAAGACCACAAATTTTGGATAGCTCTTAATTTTCCTCTAGTGTTTCTAGATAGTTTTGTTTTTCTTTTTTCTTGTAAGTCATTATGGTTGTTGATGGTCCCTTCTCGAATCCTGTTGTAATTTTTAAATTCTTGTTAAGATATATGTTTGTTTATTTTAAAGATAGGGACATTAGAGATGGATCAAGGAAGTACAACTATTTTGTGGAGTATGGAAGAACCAATAAGATTGTGTCATTTGTACAAAAACTCATTTACCCCATTTTTTTGAAACTTAAATATTTCACAAACGCCAAATCAAAAAATTATGAAAATTGCACCATAAAATTCAGCGTTATATCCTCTTCGATTTGTCATTCTTCAAGGCATACTTTTGACGAGATTTTTTTCTTCGTTTTTTGATGGGTTTCACAAATTACTAACACATGTATTAAAGTTTTGCGTTTAGGGTTTGGTGTTTATGTTTAGGGTTTTTGCAAAACCATAAACCATATACCCTAAACCCCAAACCCTAAACCCTAAACGCTTTACAAAACTCTAAACCCTAAATCATACTAAACCCTTCTAAACCCTACACCCTACTAAACCCTAGACCCTAAACCTAAATTAAATGTACAACCAAGCGTTAACACATCTGTTAGTAATTTGTGAAACCCACCAAATAATGAAGAAGAAAAAACTCGTCGAAAGTATGCCTTGAGAGATGGCAAATCGAAGAGGATAAAACGCTGAATTTTATGGTGCAATTTTTATAATATTTCGATTTGCCATTTGTGATATAATTAGTCTTTTTAAGATATCGGGGGTAAATGAGTTTTTGTACAAATGGCACAATCTCATTGGTACTTTCATTCTTTCAAAAATTCTTGTACTTTATTGAACTCTTCTCAGGGACATTAATGCTTATGATGAGTAAAGAGTGGTCATTAGCAAAGCTAAGGACAACTCAACGATGACAATGGACTTCAAAAGAGGTGTTTAACTATTGGGGTGGATAACAAAGAGAATGAGTGATGCATATAATGGCTGACAAGAGGAGCATTGCTAAAGATTATATTAATGTATTAGGGAAGACTTTCGATAATTATTTATTTACTAGTAGTTTTTTCACCGTGGACATGTTTGGTAATGAGCTTTTACAAGCTTTTTGAAGCTAGAAGCTTTTAATTTTCATAAATAAGATCCAAAAAAGAAAAGGTTGTGTTTGGCTATAGAAAATTAAAACTTTAATTTATTTATTTATTTAAAAGAGGCTTTTAAAAACGCTAGTAAGGAAAACGTTGAAATTCTTTTAGAGCTTTTCATAGATAAAAGCAGTGGCGGAACTTGAACGATTCTTTTGGGGGGGCGAAAAATTAGTTAACGTAAAAAAATTGTTATTATACTTGCATTAAAAACTATTTATTGAATTATAATATAAATACAAAATATAATTAAGGAGCTGAATTGTAAATATGATTATAATTTATAAGTGGAGGGGTAGATTTGAAATTTTAACAATGAGAAGAGTAATAGAGAAAAGGTGAAGATAAAGTTGAAAACATTGGGAATTGAGTCATCATCTTCCTTATATCTGCAACTTACCATATCCATCTTTTTATCTTCTTCAAACTTAAGTTCTATTTTCCATCTTCTTTGAACTACTAAGCTCTAATTACATACAAAAACATATCTCGTTTCACTGTAAAATACTATATATACGTTAACCGCTCAGATTTTAGGGGGGGCGGGCACCCCTCCTGGCCCACACTAAGTTCCGCCGGTGGATAAAAGTACAGTAGTGTCCTTGAAATATTTATTGGTGTAACTTCGTTATATTTGAAAGTTGAATGTAGACATCCATGTGGTGTTATTTTAGGTATTGTATTAATTGTTATTCAATCTCTTATAAATGAAAATATACGTATATTGCTCTTTATTCTATATAATTTGTAATTCTAATAAGAAATGTAAGTGTCACTTTAAAAAAGCTTTGACAAGTTCAAATACATTTGAAATTTTTTTTTTTTTGTTAGATAATGAAAACTAATAGATTATCCAAATAATAATTTTTTTTTGAGTTAATTGCATGGTTGGCCCCTGTCAGTAACACACCATGTCTCTATACTTTACTTTTTGCAACGTAAGTCCAAAAACAAAGAAGTTGTTGCATAAACGGTCCTTCTTCAAGTTAAATGACTAAATTACCCTTAACTTCAGTTTTTATTCATTTTTAAATTGTTTTTTACATTTTATAATATAGAAATTTACTTAAAAAATAAATATATGACTATTATTTTGAGCTTTTAACACCATATCCAACCTCCATCTTATTTCATCCCCTCCATTTTTTTACCCAATTTGAAACCCTAATCCTAGTATCACCATCACCCTCCACCTACAAAAGTGTACTCACCATCTATTTATTATCATCCCATTTTGAAGCCTTATCTACCACCATTGGTGACCACTCTATGTCTCTATCCTCGCCATATCACACAATACTCACCATCACCTTCCACCAAAATAAAACGAATTACTTAAAAACACATCATGGTGGCTTCGAAAAGAAAACCATCAATATGAAAAACAACAACAAAAAATGAAATTGTAGATCTGGAGAAAATGAAATAGCATATTTAGATAAACAAGGTGGTCATTGTTGGTCGGATGTGACACAAAAGTTTGCTGCAGTTTATGGGCAATGGTGATAGCCGGATTTCAAGTTGTTCTTGGCCGGATTTCGTTGTGCTTCTTGGCCGGAAATAACGGTGGTAGTGCCTAATAGAGGTGGTGGTTAGTAGTGGTGGTAGTGTATGTTTGTATTTGCGGTGTTAGAGGGGTACGCTAGAGGATGTGGTAGCCGAAAATTTAAGTGATGGTGGTGGCTGAAAAGTAGGTGGTTATGGAGCTAAGGGGGTTGTGATATTGGGGGTTAGGGTTTTAAGAGAGGGAACGGAGTGATACAGAAAAGTGGAGAACATGAGTTGTTGATAATAATTATTAGAAATTTAATTATTGATCTTTTTTGGTCTTTAGTAAAATATAAAAATAAAAAAATTGAATAAAAATTGAAGTAAAGGGTAATTTAGTCATTTAAGTTGAGGAGGGATCGTTTATGCAACAACTTTTGTGTTTTTGGACTTACGATGCAAAAAGTAAAGTATATGGACAATGTATGTTACTGTTGTAAACTACATGGACCAACTATGCAATTAACGCTTTTTTTTTTATGTTTACAATATAGTTTTATATCATTGTCTATTTTTATCATTTTACACTTTTCATCTATAGCTACACTTGCTTTATCAAATACCTTTATACATATACAAATAATAAGTATAAATGTATAGCTTACAACTACAATAAAAAGCTTGAGTATTTTTAATATTTTTATTTTTACTTTAGTTTTTATTTAGAATATTTTAGTTTTTATTTTTATATTATCTGGTATGTTTAATTTGTTTGTTAGTTTTGCTAGAATTCATAAGTACTTATGAGGCTGGCGTATGATATAGTACAGCTGAATAATGCATTGAAATTGGAATTTTTGGAAATTTAATAAGTTTATCTTATTAATTATGAACTTTGTGGGTGTGTTCCCTGGAAACCCTCACGGGACTATAACTCGTCCACTTGGGATACCGAGGGGTTTAAAGGCTTATTGCATATGCTAAATGCAATCGTGATTAACTACGAAAGTGTGGATGATGTATATTTTTGAATAAAGATCGCGGAAATCAATACGTTGACCTACAGATTGAGAAGTTGAACCATTAAGCCAAATCAGATAACGATAATTGCTTATAAGTCATGGGAGTTTTTCTGTTCTACTTTTTCTTTCCCTTACTTACTTTAGTTTATCATTTTTATACAATGAGGGCATTGTATACTTTAAGTGTGGGGATATGGTTCGTAAGAAAAAGAATTTCTTTAATTAAACATTTAAGTTTCTATTGTTCTTAAATTTCTATTGTTCTTAAATTTTATTAAAAATTTAAAATTGTAAGTGAATAACTAAGTATTTATTAGTTAGAATACTTTTGTTAAAAGTTTTGTTTTGTATTTAAAGGTTTAGACTTTAATGTGGATTAACTATTTTGTACATATAACGTAAGCTACTTAATAATAAGTAATATATAGTTACATGATATGATGTACTAATAGGCAATCTATATGAAGATTTCTGAATTAAAAAAAAATTAATAAAATAACTTGTATATTATTTTATGGTATATAATATGATGTATGACATAAAAGTCTTAATTCTTAGATTTATCATGCGATAATTTTATATATCTTTATAATTATATGAAGACATTTGGGGGTCTACTAATTGTTTCCTCTGTTGTACGAAAGTACAGACCTGGTCTCTAATTAGTATTATTAAATAAAGCAAAAGAAAGAAAAATCTTTCAGAAATAAATAAAAATAAAAATCAAACTATGTCGCTTTGTTGTACGACTATACAGACCTGTCACCGCTGGTTTGATTTAAATAAAATTGTTTTACCTGAATCAAGTTATGTCGCTCTGTTGCATGAAAATGCAGACCTGTCACCAATGTCTTGATTCTTAAAAATGAATTTCATATATTTATTTGGAATATAAAAGTAAGTTGCATGATTAAGTTTAAGAGTATATCATATATGGAAATCATAAGTAATATACATACTAATAATAAAGATGTATTCAGAAATATAAGTATAGATTGTTTAAAGTTGGCAAATATATTAGTAATCGTTCATGAACTATATATTGCATGAATAATAATAATTTTATTTGTACATTATAGTTATCCATGTTAATTAAATTGTTTAAAGTTTTAACTTATGAAACAGATTTTTAATTTAAGTATTTTGATTATTAAATATTAGTTTGATGCTTATCTTAATTTTATTCAGTATTCTACTTGAGGACAAGCAGAACTTAAGTGTGAGGATATTTGATAGCATCAAATAAGTACTATATTTATATACTATTTTATCCCTAATTCTATATACTTTTATTACAAATATTTGATAAAATATACTTATTTCGTTCATATTTGCAAAATAGGTAAAAATAGAGTTTTAATTAGAAAAAGAACGAAAAAGTAATTTTGTATAAAAGTTAGTTGTACCCAAATATAGTTGAGACAAAGTGGTTAAAAGAGTGATAAAATAAATAAAGTTCGTGAATACTTGAGTTCAACAGGTTAAATAGATTGCGCGAAAATAATTAGATTGAAGATTTATTGTAGTTTATAAGTTGGACCAAATAAAGAGTTAGTGCTAAATAATAATAATATTATCACAATGTTACTAGTTAATAGTATAATAATATTAATCATTAAATGTTAATGTTAACAATAATAAGTTAATAATGCTAATCTCTTTTATATATTATAATAGAGTGGTTATTAGGTTGTCATTTTTAATTTAAGCAACTCTAATCTAATCTCAACCCTCTATTGATTAACCTTATTAAATTTAAACCGTTGATAATTACCCTCTCTAATGACTACCTAAATAGTGGGCTAGACTTCTTCAAAAGACTTTACTACCCCCTATTTAATTATTCCTAATTCCTAAATTAATTAAATTAAAGCCGTCCAAAAAAATTTGAAAAACATATAATATAAATCAAAATTATAAGCGCATGCTTAATTATAGCAAATATTAAATGCATGCTAAATTAATTATTTAATTCAAGAATATGGTTTCTATATTTAGGAGTTTATATTAATCAAATATCTCATAACTTTACAATTCTCTACCAACTCATCGACCTAATTTACCAACATATATTTATCCAAAATAAAATAAATCAAATCAACTACTTATATTTTTAAAAAATTCAGTCGGATCACACTTATTATTATTATTATTTTTCTATTGTATCATTCCTTCCTACGACAATCAAACAACAAATTGGAAGGTGTGTGTGTCAATGTGCTTTTGGTCCGGAAACAAAGCTATATGCTCACAACTATCGCTTCAATGTAAACCATCCTTACGCATCAATAGGTATTGAATACACTTTTTTGTTTTCTATACAATTATAGGTTAAGCAATATTGTGGTTGATAATTATTTTATTCAGTATCATCTATTAATTGTATTAAACTTTTTGTTAATCACTTTCAAGATTTGAAAGTTTTGATTTAAGAATTTTCATCTTAATTATTTTACTCGAAAAGAATTATGCTTAATGTGTATTAATAGTAATATTAATGGTAATGCTTAAAGAGTCACGTTCATGGGAGTTTGGAAGTTTTTTTTTTGCATCTGTAAATTGTGTTATACATGTTAACTTTATGTTGTTAATAACTTCTTCATAATTTACTACGATTTTAACTTTTTGGGTGTTTGAAATATTCCAAGAGTTTATCTAGACATACATGTTTGTTCTGGTGGGCCCAAAACAGGGAGGCTAAGATTTCTAAATGATGTAAGACCAATATTTCTTCTTCTAAATTGAATCGATATGCATAAAGTTTTTTTTATTTACTTCGTTAGTTTATTTTTGCAGGACCCAAAACCATTTAAGAACATGTAGTCTTAATTTATGGGAGATCTTTTACAAGATTTCAAGACGAATCTGATAAAAAGTTGGTTACAACTGGTGGCATGTTTAGCATGACAAAGGATCAACTACTGTCAACGAGTAATGGTGTGAATGTGAATCAAGTAACTTTGGTTGTTTACACTGCTAACCTTTCCTACCATCTGGAGTATGAGAGTGAAGAAAGTACAAAATTTCAACGATTAGCTACAGCAAAGGTTGTCCCTCAAGTATATGGGTCTAGGTTTGTTGGGCGCAGTTAGATTTTGAATCAGTGACTGGTGTTGTTACTGACTTTTACAGTTACAGAAAGGGCCTAATAACTTATCACAGTGATCCAAGCTTGAAGGTGCTTATAATCTATTAGTGCTTTGGGGACTGCTTTTAATACCTTTAGTGTGTGCCGGGTAGGCAATTTGTTACAATATACGGGATTTGGTTATGTGTTTCTGTGTTATGGTTATGGATGAGCTTTTTAACCCTTAATGAGGCATGAAATGTATAGAATGATACAAATTAAGCTACATTTTTTGTTACTTTTGGGTCAAGTTTAATCGTCTGGGATGTTTTGTTTCGCATCTCACAATTTGTGGCAATTTAGGTATGGGGAGAATCCTTAACTTTTTAGTACATGGGTATATAAATAAAAATGTAGAGATGTTACAGGTAAAAGTTGTTAAAAGTTTGTTATTTAGATTTACGATGAGTCGTAAACGTTAAGCTGAAAGCTTTACATTAACTTCAGTGTGTATGAGAAATTTTTTCTAAAACCAATTGATAGATATTTGAAAATTTAATTTTCAAATATAGAGTTTCCAATGAGAATGAAAAATTTTGTGAGAATGGGGGAACCAATAGGAATACACCATTTGTCATAAAACTACTTACGTATGACAAATGTGAGAATGTGAGAATGGGGGAACCCGTTTTCCCTCACGTTTTTACAAATCAAATATCTCACAAACGGTAAGTCAAAAAATTATAAAAATTGCACTATAAAAATCAGCGTTTTATTCTCTTTTATTTGCCATTTCACAAAGTATACTTTCGACGAATTTATTTTTTGATTTTACAAAATTAGTTATCGTACTTGATACAATTAAGACATATACATCTCTTCTTCCATTCAAATCATGTATGCAATGTTAACCACACAAATGTGTCAACTTAAAACTTACGTAATAAAATAAAAGTATAATATAAACTTTGTATTAAAACCATGTAATATCTCGCGAATTCGTGAGTTATGATCTAGGTTTATTTTTTATACATGTATCCCACGACAAACATTATACTCCGTAGCATACAATTAATGCATCACGGAGGTACCATTAATCTGCAATAACAATTAATTAATAACAACGCATCTCTACGAATGCTATTAATACCAAAAAACGTATCTTTTTAGGTTTAAACATGTTTGCAATGTCATCCGCAAAAATATGTAACTCTAACTTTATCCACTCAATTCAAATTATAATATCAACATTTGTTTTATAACATGTAATAGTCCGCAAATTTTACGGGTTATAATCTAGTATAATATAATAATAATGATCCTAAATTAAGTTCTAACGTTAGTAATAAACTTAATATAATAATATAATAGTACTATATTATAATAGTACTACGTAGTAGTACATAATATGGGTTTAATATAATAAAAAAAGTAATAATAATAATAATATTAAAAGGTAATAATAATAATAAAATATAAAATGATGATCCTTGTTTTGCAAAATCACGTGAAGCAAGCAGAAGCAAAAACTGTGGGCCCAAGTCAATTTCCAAGTTCCAAGTCAAGGTACAGGTCATGATGGTCAACGATCAGATTTATGGTCGATCGAGAAGGTTTTAGAAGCAATTGTGTAACACCCAGTCAAAAATCACAATTTTCGCGTCAATTTTTAACTTTAAATAATTACATTTTGTAACACCTGCCTAATTAGGATAATTAATTATGCCTAATTATTTGTAACTAGTTGTAATTAGTATGTAATAGGACTAATTACAGACTCTATTTGTATATATATAAGGTGGTTTATATATATGTACGCACGCGATTTGGTTAAATCGTACGAATCAACCGGACGGAGTCCAACACAGTTTACTTGGACGTTGGTGACAGGAATTTACCTAAATAATGAGAACGTATTTTATTATATAAAATACACTGTGAACGAACATTATTTATATTATCGCGACGACATTTTAAATAATTTAACAAAAATGTATCAAACGCGAACCAAATAATTTAAATATCTCGACAAATGTTTTTATTATTAATTTCAAGGTATTTTTATTTAAATACTCCAGTTACATTTTAAAAATATAACTGTTTGGTTAAATACTAAAAACAAACGATTAATCGATTAGGACACGAGGCAAATACTGTAATTTGGGAAGCGTTTTCCCTCCTTTCTTTTTTTTGATCAGCCAAAACCCAACCCTCACCCCATTCCCTCTTTCATTTATCACTAACAAAAACACACACACATCTCTCAAACACTCTCACCAAATTATTACAAATTTTCGGAATCATCAAATCCGACCACAAAACTCACATTTTCGGAATCACCATCAAACAAGGAACAAGATTAACAAAGGCAACATCATCATTTTCGACCTCCTCTAGCTCCGATTTGCATTGTAAGAAAATTTCTAAAAACTTAGATTTACAAAATTTGGGTGTAATATTTGGATGTTATAATGTTTACACAACTTAGTATTGTCCATATGTATGAAGAAAACATGATTTTACGGCCTAAAAATACGTTAGATTTGGGTTTTAGATCGGAAAATCGCGTCAGTTTCTGGGTTGGTGTTCATCAATGCGACACAAGTCTTGTGTCGCATGCTATGTCACATAAAGCCTGTTATGTCGCATCTTGTGTCGTACCGAACCTTTAGTGTCGTAACTTTTGCGACACAATATTGTGTCGCACTTTATGTCGCATATTATGTCGTATTTTTATACGACACAACCACTATGTCGCTATTAATTTAGCATATCGTATCCGATGCGACACAGTCCTTGTGTCGTATCCTTGTGTCGCATGACGTCTGGGACACAACCCTTGTGTCGCACGACAAACTTTTGTGTCGCATATTGTGTCGCAAAACACAGCAGTTTTACAATTTAATTCCAATTTAAGTGTTAAACATTTGGGACTTCAAACGATTATACAATATAACATCTACGGGACATTGAAACATGTTTTTCAAGCATAACACTCCAAACAAATGGTCACCAACGGGCCAGACATGTTTTCCAACAACAAACAATTACAAACATACGGACAAACACTGGATATACTAGTTGTGTACAACTAACGAAACGTCTCGCGAGACACATACTTACATAACCTCATATGTTTAGGCATTTGAAGGTTACGAGTTCGGAGAACCTACTTGCTTTACTTACTACTTGCTATTTGCAACTGATTACTACAAGACTCAGGTGAGTCTTACGGCCCCACTTTTACTGTTTTATCTTATTGGGGGAGAAACATGCTGCTACTTTTCCTTGAACACAAGTACTAAAACTGTTTACTATACCAAACGGAATTGCATGAATTGTTTACTATTTACAGAAGTCTCTCCATCATATATCGTTAGTTATGGACTTAAGCGCGAACACTAGTTAATGGATCCATTAGGGAAATGACCCTCCCCGCCCGGGGCAGTAGCGCTGCCACGTACTGATTTACACGTAGAAATGGGTGACTAATTATTCGTTACTGATGCTTGCTCATTTACGAGCATGTCACGGGAGCAAACTTATTAATTACGGGTTAAGCTTCGATTATGAGCCTCATGGCAACGGTATAACTTACTTACTTACATTTGTTGGATTGCAAATACTTATTTTACGATTGCTGGATTGCAATTACTGATTTTACGCATGCGGGCACTACTGATGAAATCTCGTGTTCAACACTGATATTACTTACAAACCTGTGAGATTCACCAACATTCGTGTTGACCTTTTTAGCATGTTTTCTCAGGTACCCGGATGGAGTAGGATTACTCCAGGACTTTAGCTAGAGTCGCATGATTTCAACACAACTGCATTAACGGAGATTCTTAGCATTATCTTTTGTACATTTTGATTATGTAATAGAATCTCCCGCCATACGCGTGGACTCTAGGAAACTACATTTTTGTATACGAAAACATTAAGTTTTCAAACATTATATCTATGGGAATGTAACTAATTTACAAACGTTGCATATAGATGTCGTTTACTGTATCTTTGTGCTGTGATATTTGATTAGTAGCACCCCAAAACCTGCTTCCGCTAAACAGTGAATTTGGGGGTGTTACACATTTTAAAGTTCAGACGAAAAATTTTTACTAAAAATATTTATGAAAAGCATAAACAAAATTATGAAATTAAAATATTAAATTTAGTTTACGATCGGGTATAAATACACGGTTATTTTGTACTGCAATTTGTGAGACGGTGTCTCCACCGAAGTAGCAAAAAGGTAGGGAAACCCCTCCCCATCTCATTTCATCCTTCTCACTCTCTCTCCTCTCATCCCTTTTCTCTCAATCTCTCTCTCTCTACAACCCACCACCGCCACCATTTTCGACATTTAACACCACTAAACGACCTCCAATCTTCAAGCTCATTTAGGGAAAAACGATCACCACGCAACGATCTACAATCCTATCTTTTCGGATTCTCCTCGCGCGGATTTGTAAGTTTCCGACAATTCTCGAAACCTCTCAAAAATTTGTTATTTCGCTTGTTTGCGGTTTAGATAAGCTTAAAATACTTAAATATGGGTTGGGTAAAAGAATCGGACTCAACGGAGGCCGGAAAACTCGTTTTCGGCTCGGACTCCGGCGATCAGTCCGTGAGGTCGCAGGGACCAAAAACAGTGCTGCGACGTCGCAGCTCAACGTCGCAAATACCATGACGTCGCCTGGTGCGACGTCAGTCACAACGTCGCATGAAATTGCGAACGTCGCATATAGCGACGTCGACCCTTACGTCGCACTAGACCCTGATGTCGCATATAGCGACGTAGACTACAACGTCGCAGTATAATCGCACTGCGACAGAAGCCTCAACATCGCACCCAACGTCGCAGGTCACATAACCTTAAAAATCTATGATTTTCACTAAGTGTCGGAACCAAATTTTACCACTTGATTTTACTACGAACTTGGATTTCGGGTGCGTTTTCATTAAAGCAATATAGTAGAAATAAAAATTTTCCAAGCTGACTTGGCAGCTCGACCCCAAACAGGGGCTCTGCCCCTTGGACCCCGCCAGGGGTTGCCACCCCTTAGACCCCGTTATCAGGGGCGCTGCCCCCGAACCCCCGTACACAATCTTTGAAACCAAGCAACAAACAAACATTCGAACGACTTACTTGGTCAGACTATTTGATCTCGTACTTATATGACCTCACGTGTTTAGGACACTAGGAGGTTACTTATCGGACGACGCGCGTATCGTAGGATCGCCAACTCACAGGTGAGTTTCATAGCCCCACTTTTTCAACTGTTTTACTATTTTCGGGGTGAAACACATGCTCAATAACTGTTTTCGAATTATATAAATAAACTTTTATAATTCACAATTATTTATATTACTATATGTAATACGAATGTGGAATACTTAGGAATTACACCCACCATACTGTTTGAGATAGTATCAATACTTAACCTAGATAGGTTACAACCGTACACTGTTAGATTGTTGGAAAATAATTACCACTACATAACTTGATTAAGTTATCACTATCCATTGACCATATTGTCACGGGACAATACTATCACTTATACTAGAACTGGTTAGTTCTACCTACACTGGACAACGACTATACTTTTACAGGATTAGTTTCCCTTTCGGGACTACGACTGCTCATACCGTCCAGGACTTCTAAACTTGAATAGTACCTAAGTAAACAACAAGCAAGGGCTTCAGATATACTTGCTAGGCTGAGACTAGGAGTATACAGTAGTGACAAACGTTAGTATAGGATCTTTATACTAATACAAACCAACTAGGTGATGACTGTTCATACCTAGGCTCAATGTGTTACAATTTATATCTAAGTATTGTACATACATATTTAGATATAATATATTACTTCATGCGTGGCATGATACACTGTTACTTGTGTTTGTAGATTTGACTTATATATGTATATATATATACTCATACACCATATCAAGCACTTGGTGCTTCTTACAATTTACATATGCATATTGGCATACATACATACAAACACAACTACTCAAGTCAGGCACGTCGTAGTACGGCTGGCTCTCATTTACTTAGCTAGGTCTGTCGTAGTACAGCTGGCTCTACATTTCACCAGTCGGGCTTGTCGTTGTACAGCCGGCTCAATTACATACTTTGCTTGCGGGCTATGCGGACGATGTTCCAGAAGGGACACACAACGATGCCATGGTAAAGTGGGCACAAAACGATGCCACGGTATTGCAGTGGGCACAAGGACGTATTCGCGGTATAGCGATTAGGGCTGTTAACGAACCGAGCCGAACCGAGTTTCAAGTTTTTAGGCTCGGCTCGAAAAATTATTCGTTTGCTCGAGCTCGACTCGAACTCGAATAGGCTTTTTAATTTTGGCTCGAACTCGAGATCGATAATTTTTTCATTGCTCGAGTTCGAGTTCGAAACTCGTTAAGTTACTTGACTCGCGGTACGAACTATTATTGATCGATCTTTGTGGGGCTCGGTTGATCGACTCGAGATATATATGTATATATATACAAGCTTTTCGACCTGTTCGAGTTGAGTATGCTCGATTAACTTGCTCGACTCGGAATATTAAACGAGTTTTCGAGCGAGTTGAGTCGAATATTAATTTTTATGACTCGGCTCGTGAAAGTTATCGAACAATAATTTTTGCTCGGTGCTCGACTCGAGTTCGAAATAGCTAGTGCTCGAACTCGAAATAACCGAGTTCGAACTCGAGCTGCTCGTGAACGGCTCGGTTCGTTAACACCCCTAATAGCGATACACTCTATGGATGGGCGGGCTTATGCTCGTGATCCACACACATTAGTTAACGGGTCGGTGAATTTTCACGCGAGGCCGTTAGCTCGATCATTTTCGGGTTAGCTTTTGCTAGCCGGGTAAACGAACATACTTAACATTCAAACATGTTCGGGTTAGCTTTTGCTAGCCGGGTAAACGAACATACTCAACAATCAATCATGTTCGGGTTAGCTTATGCTAGCCGGCTAAACGGACATATCATAAACAATCAATCATAGTTCGAGGGACTACAATTATATTACTAAAAACAACATGTTGTGCCAGGTGGCACACCAATCATTGCACAACAGTATATGACGTGGTCATACAACTACTTGATTTCAAATTAGGCATGCATTGCCTCACATCGATAGATTTACTTAATACCAGATAGGTATCCAGGCTCGGAATGCCTCAATTAATATGTACTTGAGTACATACCACTATTACTTAGGTATTAGATACCTCGACTAGCGTATACACATTGGTGATTACAACTTCAACTTAATACAAAGCAGAATCGTGGATTCTGGACTATTTTTCTAAACATACAAGGTTTTATACTTTACGTTTTCAACTAACCATCCTATGAACTCACCAGCTTTATAGCTGACTCGTTTTAGCATGTGTTCTCAGGTGCCCAGGAGGATTAGAATTTCTACAAGATTTGGCTAGCTCGAGTCGCATATTTTCAAACATTGGGACTACTCTGCATTTACTTTGTATTTTCAAATTATGTATTTGGGATTTACTACAATCTCGCAACTATTTAAACTTTTATTTTGGAAATGTAATAACTATTTTCAAACGTCTCATTTAGAGTCGTTCATTATATATCTTATGCTGTGATATTTAATTTGGTAACACCTACTCGATAAATTCCTCATATGTCTAATACCTACTCGATAAATTCCTCATACGTACATTGCTCCCCAGACTCCACGTGACCACGGCTTCACACGAAATTTCGGGACGAAATTTTATTAACAAGGGGAGAATGTAACACCTCGTCAAAAAGTCAAATTTCGCGCCAAACTTTAATTTTAAGTAATTGTATTATTATATACAATTGTAACCAAGTAATCAAAATTTTGTAAACAATGGTTAATCATAAAGATTTAACATTTAACATCTGGACAAAAATATTAATTATTCGAAAATATAAGTCGTTTTAATTTAAAACGCATCTTAATTTGTAACATCCTGTTTCTGGGCCTGGAAATAAATTGTATTTTAATAAGTGTGGTTGGTTTATTTAAGAATAAACAAGTAAAAGAGCCTCAGTTTTAATTGTGACAAGTAAAATATTGTTTGTTTTAAAAAGTTAAAGTCGATGGTAAAATAAAAGTACTTTGACTTACGGGTATTTTCGAGTTCCAGACAATAGGCTAGGAACGGGTATAATTTATACTAAATAAGAGTTGGGGTCGGTGTGTGGACCGACTCATTCCACCAAACCCTTTTCCCTTTCTTCTTTGAAACTCTCTCAAGTTCTTTACATATTAATTCAAAAGAAAAATCAAGGAATAAACTAGTGATTAATCTAGCTAAAGGGAACTGATTATCATCATCATCTATAGCTTCTTCTTCACTTGATTGTAAGTAATCTAGCGTTCTTGGTGTTCTTGAGTATATTTCATAAAATTAGGTGAATGATGAAGATTTAAGCTTTGTGTGAAATTGATGCTAGAGATTAGTTACAATATGATTATATGACGATTTTACATGATTGTAATGATGATTGTATGGTAGAAATTGCTAGTGTTCTTCAAGTTATTTGTTAGTTAGGGTTTGATGATTTTAGAGATATAAATGATGATTGCATGATGAAATATGATGCTAAATAGGTTGTTTGATGTTGGTGTATGTTAGTGTAAGTTTATATGTCGTTTTTATGGTGAATAATCGAAGGATAGAAGTGTAGATTTGAGTTTTGGGTGTTAAAGCCCGTATGTGGTTTGCTGTTTCTGCTGGTGCTCTGTCTGATGATCAAGCCGGCGGGTAATGGTGGCCAGCCGGCGGGTCGTGCTTTTGTCGAGGGGAACCGGCGGGTGGAAACACCTAGCCGGCGGCTTCATGGGGTCAGCCGGCGGGTTGTGGACCCTAACCGGCGGGTTCTGTAGGTCTTAAAACTCAATTAAGTTCTGATGCTGAAAATGTTAATTTACCCGGCGGGCCAGGGTGCCAAGCCGGCGGCTTCTCAGCCAAGCCGGCGGCTTCCCTGCCCAAGCCGGCGATTTCCTTGGGGTTTCCAGCAATTTTTAATTTAAGTTTGTATGATGTTAAATGATTTAACTAAGTTGATAATTGGATCATATATATGAGATTAATCATGAATAATGATTCTACGTATGATAAGATTATGGTGTAAGATGTGGATTTTGATATGGATTAAGTTGTGGAACGAGATACTAACTTGTTGTCTTTGTTGTTTCCAGATAAGCGGACGGCCACTCAGTAAGATAAGACCTCTGAGTTGGCGATCAGGCGTAAATATTTGGTGAGTGGAATTGTAGTCCTCGGTTTCACCCAGTTGTAACGGGTTCGGTTACAACGGGTAACCATGATTGTTTATATCAGTAGGTTGTTGTTATTGGTTGTACCGGTACCAGTCGTGTCTTTTGTTTATATTGCTGAATATATGTGTTGTTGTGTGATTGTTGTTGAATTGTTGTTTAGTTGATAACAGTTGTGAACTGTTGCTTGTTGTTGTGTGCTTTTGCATTGTGAATGCAATTTGGTTGTTTTCAGAGGTCAACTGTTGTTGGTTGGGTTTGGGTACTACTGTGTAGTTGTCGAGGTTTCTTTAAGACACATAGTTGAGAACAAGCCTAGTCAGTGAAGGTAGTACTCAAGCTATCGGTTGATTACTGGGAATGGCGTTGCGCCCAGTAGTCGTGGTTTCTGGGTTGGGTGGATACCAGGAACCGCCGGTCCTCTTGACATTATGTGCTTATGTGTTTACTTGTTGTGGTTGTTGCTTAGTTGTAAGACTTGTTATGAGTGGGTTGAATCGTCGGCTACGGTTCCATTCACTTAGCTTATAGCTAATCCCTCGTTGTTTAATGTTTTGCAGATTGTGGTTAGTTGATGTAGATGTTCGGGTTGTAGATGTTGACTGGAAGTTTGACTAAAGCTTGGCGCAACTCTGATCTTTTGTAGATGTGTTTTGGAAACGTTTTATATAAGGCCCGTTTTGTGTCAATATGGGTTGTAATTAATATGGTTGCAAATACTTATCTAAATTAGCTATCTTTTGTAGTCGTTAAACTGGGAAGCTTTGTAAGTCGGTAAATGCTTTGTTTTGGGGACTTGCGCTTCCGATTTTCGAAATATAATATATAAATGATATGTTTTGGTTTGCGTAAGGAACGGGCCTCACAAGTTGGTATCAGAGCATAGGTTTGGGTGAATTGGGCATTTGCGAATGTTCAATCCCAAATCTATGTGGTGTTAGTCAAACTTTTCGGTTAGTGGGATTAGCTTTTGGTTGGGGGATTGGTTAGTATAGGTGATACTAACGATTAACAAGTTGCAAGTTGTGTTTTGATTATGAGTACATGAATGGCAGATGATGAGAACACGACTCCCAATAATGCTGCTAGAACTGAGCTTCCACCTCCAGAAATTAATAATGTTAATCAGGGTGGTACTTCAAATGTGAATCAGGATGAAACTAATCAAGATGATTATGTGTTACAATTGGAAGATGATGTGATAAGACTCAAAAAGATAGAACAGTTGTATTTGGAACAACAAGCTAGGTTAGCTCAGCAAGCTTATCAGTTTCCTTCACCACCACCGCAGAATAGGTTGTGTTCATTTAAGACTTTTAAGGCGTGTGGACCCAAAGAATTTGAGGGAGGTAATGATCCGATGGTGACATTGAATTGGTTAAGGGACACTGAGAGGAAATTTGATGTGTGTCAGTGTGAAGATGAGTTAAGAGTTAAGTATGCGGTTCAGTTATTGAAAGGCCAAGCTATGAACTGGTGGGATTCTGCGACTGCACAAATGACACCGGAGCAAAGATCTAGAATTACTTGGGCTGAATTTCATAGGGAGATTAGTAAGCAATTCTGCTCTAAGTTTGATATGCTTAGACTTAGACATGAGTTTCTGGATTTGGAGTTTTCTGAGAAAATGACAATGGATGAACTTATCAATCAATTCACCGATAAGTTAAGATTTGTTCAACAATGGGTTCCGGACGAGAGGACTAGGATTACCCACTTTGTTAAGACTTTACCACCACAGTACCGGACATCAGTGAGGTTGGCACGTTCTTTGACGGAGGCTTTTGAGTTAGCTAGGTCGGTGCATAGTGACAATCAAGCATGGGAAAAGTTGGGTAAGAATAAGTCTGTGCAACAATCTAAGAGTGGTACTACTGGAAGTAAGAGTCAGAATCGGAGAATTGAGTTTAGCGAGGGCTCGGTGGGTAGTGATCCAAATCCTTGGTGTGCCACTTGTAGGTCGAGGCATTCGGGTCCATGTACTCCACAAACATTAAGGTGCATAAAGTGTGGAGCATTGGGGCATGGTAGTAGAGATTGTACTTTTCCTCAGTCTGTGTGTTGGAACTGCAAGAAAGAGGGTCATCGGGCGGGACAATGTCCGGAATATGTTAGGCAAGGTTCGGGTTTAGCTGGAAGTTCGGGTTCTGGTTCGGGTTCTGCATCATCAATTGGGCAAAAGAGAAAGATGGAGCCTCCACGAGCTTTTCAGATGACAGTGGGAGATCAAATGACAGTGGGGGAATTGCTCGAAGTGAATAACCAAGGTAGATTCTATATTGACTTTGATGTAATATAGTTTATAGTATAGTATGCCCATCTGTGATTGTAGCGTTTGGTCTATTATGTGTGGGATTGGATTTCGGGGACGAAATCCTCTAAGGGGGGAAGATTTGTAACATCCTGTTTCTGGGCCTGGAAATAAATTGTATTTTAATAAGTGTGGTTGGTTTATTTAAGAATAAACAAGTAAAAGAGCCTCAGTTTTAATTGTGACAAGTAAAATATTGTTTGTTTTAAAAAGTTAAAGTCGATGGTAAAATAAAAGTACTTTGACTTACGGGTATTTTCGAGTTCCAGACAATAGGCTAGGAACGGGTATAATTTATACTAAATAAGAGTTGGGGTCGGTGTGTGGACCGACTCATTCCACCAAACCCTTTTCCCTTTCTTCTTTGAAACTCTCTCAAGTTCTTTACATATTAATTCAAAAGAAAAATTAAGGAATAAACTAGTGATTAATCTAGCTAAAGGGAACTGATTATCATCACCATCTATAGCTTCTTCTTCACTTGATTGTAAGTAATCTAGCGTTCTTGGTGTTCTTGAGTATATTTCATAAAATTAGGTGAATGATGAAGATTTAAGCTTTGTGTGAAATTGATGCTAGAGATTAGTTACAATATGATTATATGACGATTTTACATGATTGTAATGATGATTGTATGGTAGAAATTGCTAGTGTTCTTCAAGTTATTTGTTAGTTAGGGTTTGATGATTTTAGAGATATAAATGATGATTGCATGATGAAATATGATGCTAAATAGGTTGTTTGATGTTGGTGTATGTTAGTGTAAGTTTATATGTCGTTTTTATGGTGAATAATCGAAGGATAGAAGTGTAGATTTGAGTTTTGGGTGTTAAAGCCCGTATGTGGTTTGCTGTTTCTGCTGGTGCTCTGTCTGATGATCAAGCCGGCGGGTAATGGTGGCCAGCCGGCGGGTCGTGCTTTTGTCGAGGGGAACCGGCGGGTGGAAACACCTAGCCGGCGGCTTCATGGGGTCAGCCGGCGGGTTGTGGACCCTAACCGGCGGGTTCTGTAGGTCTTAAAACTCAATTAAGTTCTGATGCTGAAAATGTTAATTTACCCGGCGGGCCAGGGTGCCAAGCCGGCGGCTTCTCAGCCAAGCCGGCGGCTTCCCTGCCCAAGCCGGCGATTTCCTTGGGGTTTCCAGCAATTTTTAATTTAAGTTTGTATGATGTTAAATGATTTAACTAAGTTGATAATTGGATCATATATATGAGATTAATCATGAATAATGATTCTACGTATGATAAGATTATGGTGTAAGATGTGGATTTTGATATGGATTAAGTTGTGGAACGAGATACTAACTTGTTGTCTTTGTTGTTTCCAGATAAGCGGACGGCCACTCAGTAAGATAAGACCTCTGAGTTGGCGATCAGGCGTAAATATTTGGTGAGTGGAATTGTAGTCCTCGGTTTCACCCAGTTGTAACGGGTTCGGTTACAACGGGTAACCAGGATTGTTTATATCAGTAGGTTGTTGTTATTGGTCGTACCGGTACCAGTCGTGTCTTTTGTTTATATTGCTGAATATATGTGTTGTTGTGTGATTGTTGTTGAATTGTTGTTTAGTTGATAACAGTTGTGAACTGTTGCTTGTTGTTGTGTGCTTTTGCATTGTGAATGCAATTTGGTTGTTTTCAGAGGTCAACTGTTGTTGGTTGGGTTTGGGTACTACTGTGTAGTTGTCGAGGTTTCTTTAAGACACATAGTTGAGAACAAGCCTAGTCAGTGAAGGTAGTACTCAAGCTATCGATTGATTACTGGGAATGGCGTTGCGCCCAGTAGTCGTGGTTTCTGGGTTGGGTGGATACCAGGAACCGCCGGTCCTCTTGACATTATGTGCTTATGTGTTTACTTGTTGTGGTTGTTGCTTAGTTGTAAGACTTGTTATGAGTGGGTTGAATCGTCGGCTACGGTTCCATTCACTTAGCTTATAGCTAATCCCTCGTTGTTTAATGTTTTGCAGATTGTGGTTAGTTGATGTAGATGTTCGGGTTGTAGATGTTGACTGGAAGTTTGACTAAAGCTTGGCGCAACTCTGATCTTTTGTAGATGTGTTTTGGAAACGTTTTATATAAGGCCCGTTTTGTGTCAATATGGGTTGTAATTAATATGGTTGCAAATACTTATATAAATTAGCTATCTTTTGTAGTCGTTAAACTGGGAAGCTTTGTAAGTCGGTAAGTGCTTTGTTTTGGGGACTTGCGCTTCCGATTTTCGAAATATAATATATAAATGATATGTTTTGGTTTGCGTAAGGAACGGGCCTCACATAATTACACGTGACCGCCAAAAAACAAAACAATTAAACCTTTGTTTTAAATTAGTATTTTTATAAAATACATTCACTAATAAACATTTCAAGATAATATAAATAAACTTTAGAATTTAAAATATTATTCTAAATTATATCGGACAAATAAAACACGGGTATTTTGTACTGTGGTTGGAGGCCACAGTCCGCGCATTGGGGATCTGAGTTTGGCAAAACCCAAATCCCCTCCCCATTTTCTTCTCATTCTCACCTCCTCACTTCTCTCTCTATTCTCCTTTCTCTCTACTCTTTCTCTCTCTAAAAACACTTACACCACCATCACTTCACCACCACCATCGCCGGCCGACCACCGCCACCACCATCATCAACATTTTCGGAATCACCATCAAGTGAGGAACAACATTAACAAAGGCAACACCCTCGTTTTCTTCCTCGTTTGGCCTCGATTTGCAATTGTAAGAAATTTCTAAATTTCTAGATTTAATCATTTTGGTGTAATGTTTTGGTGTAATAATGTTTACACAACTTAGTTATAACCTAAACAACAAAGAAAACATGATTTTACAGCTCAAAAATGCGTTTGATTTGTGATTTTGATCGGAAAAATGCGAAAGTCGCGAGTTTCTGGGCTGGTGTTCATCTTTGCGACACAACGCTTGTGTCGCATGTTGTGTCGCATAATTCCGTTTGTGTCGTATCTTATGTCGTACGCTGTGTCGCATCTTGTGTCGTAAACCTTATACGACACAACCCTTATGTCGCTATTGATTTACCATCGCAAGCTTTTGCGACACAACCACTGTGTCGCAGAGCTCTTGTGTCGCACTCTATGCGACACAACCCTTGTGTCGCATGACCAATTTTTGTGTCGCAAGTTATGTCGCAGAAAACAGAAAATAGCCACATCTTTCTAAGTGTCGGGAAACGTTTTCAAATGACAATTTAAATTTGATACGACTTATACTCAAAACAAATATACTTTATAAAGTATACGAAAGCTCAAACCTAATAATAATATGAATTATTATTACGAATCATTAATAACGAACCGCACTTACAAACATACGAAATCTCTCGTGTTTAGGACACTAAGAGATTTTACTTGGCACGACTCGTTACACTAGGACGCTAGCTTCTCAGGTGAGTTTCATAGCCCCACTCTTTCAATCGTTTTATTGTTTTCGGGGTGAAACACATGCTCAATTACTGTTTTCGAATTATATTAATAATCGTTTATAATTCACAACTATTTATATTACTGTATGTAATACGAAATGTGAAATACTTAGGAATTACACCCTTAATATTGTTTTAGAACAATATTAATACTTAACCTAGATAGGTTGCAATCGTACCCTGTTAGGTTGTTGAAAAACGATTACCAACACATAACTTGATTTAGTTATCACAATCCTTTGGCCATATTGTCGCGGGACAATATCATTGAATACATGAGAACTAGTTAGTTCTACCTACACTGGACAACATCTATACTGTTACAAGTTTAGTTATTCTATGGGAACTAAAACTGTCGATACTCTTCATTATCACTAGAACGGGAACTGGACTTACGTGAACATTTCCCCAGACTCCGATATATATACTTGCTAGGCTTTAGGCTAGGAGTATACAATATTATCACACGTTAGTATGGATTCATTATACTAATACAGCTCAACTAGGTGATGAGTATCCATACCTAGGTTCAACGTTATAACACCCACTGTTTTCACTTATAACACCCACTGTTTTCAAAACATTATTATAATGTAATTCGACCCGGAAGCGGAAGTCCCAAAACAAGCATTTCATTTTCAAACATAAAATTCCTGCTTATTTCAAACATATAAATAATTATTATAAACATATAAATTTTAAACACAATCATTGGGTGTTATTGAATCCAAAAACAACATTGATTTAGCAAAATCAATATCAGAGTAATACGCAAGGTCGTCAAACAATCCATTCCAGCCACCAACCTCTTGCCCAGCAATTTAAACAATCATAATCTGCAAGAAGTGGGAATGTGGGGGTTAGCTCAAAGCTAAGTGAGATAGAACTGTAACCGACAGTCCAACTCAGATATAACACATCAGTTTACAATAAGTAATCATAAACGCAACAACAACAATGTTTACATCATCAAGCACTGTAAACACACAAGCACTAAAGAGGACCGGTGGTCCTTGAGGAACCCTCAAGCCGCGGTGGCCCTCAAGCGACACTTAGTAAACCCCACTGAGCTGCAGGCCAATACAGCGGTTTACCGATAGCCTGTTACTATTATCTCACACGACTAAGATTCCCATTAACGATGAGTACAAGGAATCCTTCATCGTCCAAACAATAGTAACCAATGCCCAACATACGTTGACCTCTTTATTAACACATATACATCTCAAAGGCCATATAGCACTTAACACAATTATAATCATAACAGATTAATAATTAGTCAACAATAACATATACGGTTACCCGTTGTAACCAAACATGTTATAACTCAATCACACTGAAGGTACATGTCCACTCACCGATACCTCAGATGTCCACTCAGTAGTCTAATGTCACTGAGTCTTCTGCTGATCTGAGAATACAACAGAATGCAACGAGTCAGAATTCATTCATAATAATAATAATCTCATGTTATAATAATATAACATATCACAATAGTTCACTTTCCAATATATCACATCATATCAACATAAACACTTATCAAATGGTAATTATCACTTATATCATCTCATTTATAAGTATTCAACTTAACCCAAAATATAGCATACTCATATATATCCGAAAACTATATTTTTAACAAAGAGTGCCACTAAAGCGTCATTAAAGTGCCATTAAAGAAATATTATATACAATACCAAGTTGACTTTAAATTCTTTTATTAAGTCTCATAACCCTTTAAAATCGTCCACATTATCATGTATTTCTCTCCAATATAAGTGCCACTAAAACATCGCCTAAGTGCCACTAAAACTACTGTTAAGTGCCACTAAAGTACCTTTCAAGTGAAAGAATAAAATTATCAAAGATGGCACTTAACACTTACGCATTTTCAAAATTTACAAAACACATCTTACCAAAAACACTAAGCAACGCGATCCGGGAAAACAAGGGCAGGATCGCGTTCCCCTTTAGAAATAGTTCTGTAACCATTTTACACTACGAAACGCGATCCGGAAACGAGGGCGGGATCGCGTTCGCAAGAACAAAATCCGACTATAATGAAATAACACTATGGAACGCGATCCGGGTTCAAAGCTGGGATCACGTTTGCAAGTTTAAAAACGACCTGCACTTATCTTCATGAGTTTAACCCGAATCAAAACCCAAAATCACCAAATCAAAGTATTAAATCGAGTATAACAAACAACAAGAGGCATATAGCATCATATATCACCATTTATATCATCAAATAACACATATAATCACAAACCCTAAGAATTTGCATATATATATATATATACGAAGAACACTTACAATTCAAAGATGGTGATGATGTTAAACTGATGATGATGATGATGATTAAGCAACAAGATCACAAGCAATCACTCTCTCCTTTCTCTCTTTGATTTTCAATGTATGTATGTGTGTATGTTTGTAAAAGAGATAGAGATGAGAGAAAGATCAAGAACATGAAAAAATGGGGAAAAAGGGTCGGCCCCAACCTTTTTAACCCACTCCCAACTAGTACAAAATAATACCCCTTCTAAATCTATTGTCTGGAACCCGAAAACCCTTTGCGAGTCCAAACCTTTTATTTTACCGTCAGACTCAACTATTTAAAACAAATATTATTTTACTAGTCACAATAATACCTGTGACTCTTTTACCTATTTATTTTCAAATAAACCAACAATATAATTTTCTAACTCATTTAAATAATTATTTAAATTTGGAAAATACCATAAACGTCTAGGCCCGGTAACAGGATGTTACAAATCTTCCCTCCTTAAAAAGATTTCGTCCTCGAAATCTAATCCAACTCGAAATCCACGATTAGGTAATCACATAACATCCACAAGGATCAATTAGTACACCGGATAACATTTGAAACACAATTATCTAAATCCATAATCGATATATATATATCCAATCCAAGATAATCCATCGATATAATGATTTCAAATCATTTCACAATTCTAAAATCTCTGAATAAACAAACAGTCAACACTCAACAGTTTCAATTAGGATCACTTCTCGAAATCTCAAACAACTGAATTCAACACAAGATTATGCAATCTTAAATCCACTAGTAATGTTCAATAGAAATTTCCAATTTCATATTATAATCTATCAAGTCGTCGAGCTAGATAGTTCTCAATCAATCCATTAAGTCCGAAAAGAATTTCAAACGCATAGGATAACTCTTGTTGCAATTTAGCCACAATTTCAAATAACCTCAAGTCTCACAATCAAATATTTGATTTAATCTAACCATCACCCATATCTTCATGAGTTCAAAGTAAAACAACCATTACAAACTCCAAGTCAAGGATGAAATAATTCCATCACGTAGTTTAGGCTATCAAAGCATAAACAATAACCCAGTCTCAATATATCACAACATGATTCAATCATATGGAAAATATTATACACTTTCGAGGATCTTAAATCCATCAAATAATACAAGATCAAAATCTGACATAACAACAGTTCCAATGTCAAATAAACATCCACTGTTCAATCTACAATTAATTCCAGAATAATCAATTCATCATATCCCTCAAGTCAAATTACATACATTCGAGATAAGGTCAATCATCCATTTCCCGAACCTCATTACATTGACTTTACCAAATTAACGTCTCAATCACAACGTGTCAAAGTCTTATTAAAATAAAAATTGACACTAACAAAATTTAACCGCAATACGACCCACTATCCAATACTAATTCTAGTCACCGACATGGTAACCTAGATTATCTAATATCAATTAATTCTACTATAAAAGAATTAACAACTACAGGGAATCAATTCAGTTATTACACAATGCACAAATATAAAGCGCACTAACTCTAAATCATATAAATATATGCCAGTATAGAGTTACTACAAAAATACCTGAAATGACGTCAGGCAACTCAACAGTTTCACCAACTGTAATATGAAAAACTTGTCAGCAACTGATGACGAATTCTCCCACTTATAGCAATTGATGACGACCTCCCGACCAACCCCGACTCCTATCTCTCAGCCTCTGGACACTGATTCGCTCGATGATTCTCTTTGTGACAACTCCAACAAACATGACCAGAATAATCACAATCCTTAGCAACATGCCCAAACACGCCACATTTAATGCATCTGGCAGTCTGAGAATTACACCGCCCGATGTGTCTGGTTTTACATTTAAAGCACCATTTGGATTTATCAACTGAACCCTTACGGTCACTCTGCCATTTTCGTTTACCCTTACTAGAAGAATCACACTCAGATTGATGCAAAACCATTTCTCTGCTTCGAGCATCCTGAGCCCGCAAGTCACAATCCACTGAACGAGCCAAATCAAAAGCCCGTGAAAGCGAATCTGCTAATCTCACTGTTGCCCGATAATCCGGTGGCAATGTTCTAACAAAATGATCAATCTTAGTCCTATCAGTTGGGTCCCACTGTTGAACAAATCTCAATTTCTCTGTAAACTGATTAATCAACTCATCAATAGTCATTTGATCAGTCAGGTGAAGCTCCATGAACTCGTCTCTAATACGCGATATATCAAAATCAGAACAATATCGTTTACATATCTCGTTATGAAAATCTAACCATTTGATAGAAGCTTTCTGCTGTGGAGTCAAAACTGCGGTAACTGAATCCCACCAATTCATTGCTTGACCCTTCAAAAGTTGAACAGCATAAGGAACTTTATCCTCTTCTCTGCACTGACAAACTTCAAATTTCCTTTCAATATCTCGCAACCAATTCAAAGTATCGGAAGGATTTGAACTGCCCTGAAATTTCAAAGGTTTACACGACATGAATGTAGTAAAAGAACAAACTTTCTGCTGAGAAGATCCAGCCTGCCCATGTCTATCATTCTGTATTTCCAAAGAAGAAGTATCCATCCGAGAGGCACTATAAGGAGCATTGGTCGGGTTATCATATTCTGCCATATCTGTATCAAGAAAACAACAATCTCGCAACTTGTTAATGGTTAGTACATAACACGCTAACCAATTTCTCATGCAACACTAAACCCACACAATGGAATGTTTGACAAAACACAATTAGATTTGGGATTGAACGTTACCAAAGTTCAATTCGCCCAAACCTATGCTCTGATACCACTTATAACACCCACTGTTTTCACTTATAACACCCACTGTTTTCAAAACATTATTATAATGTAATTCGACCCGGAAGCGGAAGTCCCAAAACAAGCATTTCATTTTCAAACATAAAATTCCTGCTTATTTCAAACATATAAATAATTATTATAAACATATAAATTTTAAACACAATCATTGGGTGTTATTGAATCCAAAAACAACATTGATTTAGCAAAATCAATATCAGAGTAATACGCAAGGTCGTCAAACAATCCATTCCAGCCACCAACCTCTTGCCCAGCAATTTAAACAATCATAATCTGCAAGAAGTGGGAATGTGGGGGTTAGCTCAAAGCTAAGTGAGATAGAACTGTAACCGACAGTCCAACTCAGATATAACACATCAGTTTACAATAAGTAATCATAAACGCAACAACAACAATGTTTACATCATCAAGCACTGTAAACACACAAGCACTAAAGAGGACCGGTGGTCCTTGAGGAACCCTCAAGCCGCGGTGGCCCTCAAGCGACACTTAGTAAACCCCACTGAGCTGCAGGCCAATACAGCGGTTTACCAATAGCCTGTTACTATTATCTCACACGACTAAGATTCCCATTTACGATGAGTACAAGGAATACTTCATCGTCCAAACAATAGTAACCAATGCCCAACATACGTTGACCTCTTTATTAACACATATACACCTCAAAGGCCATATAGCACTTAACACAATTATAATCATAACAGATTAATAATTAGTCAACAATAACATATACGGTTACCCGTTGTAACCAAACATGTTATAACTCAATCACACTGAAGGTACAGGTCCACTCACCGATACCTCAGATGTCCACTCAGTAGTCTAATGTCACTGAGTCTTCTGCTGATCTGAGAATACAACAGAATGCAACGAGTCAGAACTCATTCATAATAATAATAATCTTATGTTATAATAATATAACATATCACAATAGTTCACTTTCCAATATATCACATCATATCAACATAAACACTTATCAAATGGTAATTATCACTTATATCATCTCATTTATAAGTATTCAACTTAACCCAAAATATAGCATACTCATATATATCCGAAAACTATATTTTTAACAAAGAGTGCCACTAAAGCGTCATTAAAGTGCAATTAAAGAAATATCATATACAATACCAAGTTGACTTTAAATTCTTTTATTAAGTCTCATAACCCTTTAAAATCGTCCACATTATCATGTATTTCTCTCCAATATAAGTGCCACTAAAACATCGCCTAAGTGCCACTAAAACTACTGTTAAGTGCCACTAAAGTACCTTTCAAGTGAAAGAATAAAATTATCAAAGATGGCACTTAACACTTACGCATTTTCAAAATTTACAAAACACATCTTACCAAAAACACTAAGCAACGCGATCCGGGAAAACAAGGGCAGGATCGCGTTCCCCTTTAGAAATAGTTCTGTAACCATTTTACACTACGAAACGCGATCCGGAAACGAGGGCGGGATCGCGTTCGCAAGAACAAAATCCGACTATAATGAAATAACACTATGGAACGCGATCCGGGTTCAAAGCTGGGATCGCGTTTGCAAGTTTAAAAACGACCTGCACTTATCTTCATGAGTTTAACCCGAATCAAAACCCAAAATCACCAAATCAAAGTATTAAATCGAGTATAACAAACAACAAGAGGCATATAGCATCATATATCACCATTTATATCATCAAATAACACATATAATCACAAACCCTAAGAATTTGCATATATATATATATATATACGAAGAACACTTACAATTCAAAGATGGTGATGATGTTAAACTGATGATGATGATGATGATTAAGCAACAAGATCACAAGCAATCACTCTCTCCTTTCTCTCTTTGATTTTCAATGTATGTATGTGTGTATGTTTGTAAAAGAGATAGAGATGAGAGAAAGATCAAGAACATGAAAAAATGGGGAAAAAGGGTCGGCCCCAACCTTTTTAACCCACTCCCAACTAGTACAAAATAATACCCCTTCTAAATCTATTGTCTGGAACCCGAAAACCCTTTGCGAGTCCAAACCTTTTATTTTACCGTCAGACTCAACTATTTAAAACAAATATTATTTTACTAGTCACAATAATAATAATACCTGTGACTCTTTTACCTATTTATTTTCAAACAAACCAACAATATAATTTTCTAACTCATTTAAATAATTATTTAAATTTGGAAAATACCATAAACGTCTAGGCCCGATAACAGGATGTTACAAACGTGCTATTTGATATCTAAGTATTTGTTCATACATAATTAGATACAATCAACTATTTTCATGCGTGGCATGATTGTTACATATATATATATCTACATACTGGTATATCATCACGAGCACTTGGTGCTACTTACAATTTACATATGTATATTAGTATACATACAATTATACGAACAACTTAGTCGGGCATGTCGTTGTACTGCCGGCTCAATTACACATTGCTTGCGAGCAATCCAAAAACGATGCCGCGGTATTGCAGCGGGCACCAAACGATGCCACGGTAAAGTGGGCACAACACGAAACCACGGTATTGCAGTGGGCATAATTTCAACTCTGTTGGGACATAGATTGTGACAACAGATCTAGCTTGAAATAGGACTGGTGTAATTCTTATTATGTTTGTACATTGGTTTAGATTTGTAAATAAATATTTGTTTTGTTAGTAATATTCGTTAAACGTATTATTGTGCTAAGTTAGACGAATGTTAAAATACGAAAATAAATAATTAGACGTTTCATGCGAGACGAGTTGAGATCTCAAGTCGCAGCGAGTTGAGCTGTGAGATGAGATCTGAACTCGCGTAGATTGAGTCTGGCGAGCCGAGTCCTTTAATGGGCTTGGGCTGCGAGTTGGACCGAACTCGCAGGCCCAAGCGAGCCGAGACAAGCTGGATGTATAAATTGTTTTTCATACGTGAAAAACACAAGAACTTTGGCATTCGGTTTTCTGATCTGCGAACTCGACAAACCAGAGAAAAATTTAAACCTAACGGCTAGGCTTTGACGTATTATTCGTTTAAAGTTAAGCTTTATAAACGCAATTACGAACATATTCGTTGTTAGTAAGATAACACCGTATTGAGGGATTCCGCACCTTAATACTACAGATAACGAAGTTATCGATCCTAGAACTAGGGGACTTACATCTGGTATCAGAGCTTTCGGGCTAAATACGAGTGTGTTCATAAGTTTTAGTGTTATTGCGTTTTTTTTTTATTCGGGTCGTTTTTACGTGTGTTCTTGCAATACTAACGATAAAAATCATTCTCTGGACGTTTTAGGGTTTGTTTACGGTCGAAATTTTCAGTTTCAGTCGTAAAAATACCTTAAAAATTCGTTTTCGGGTTTAACAGCCGTTTCGCGAGTCGAGATTAGGGTTCCAGCGTCGCCTGCGAACCGAGTTGAACTAGCGAGTCGAACTGAGGCTTGCGAGTCAAACTGAGGCTTGCGAGTCGAACCGAGATCCCTCGCGAATCGACATCACTTGCGAATCGACATCTTTAGCAATCCGAACTGAGGCTTGCGAATCGACATATTCTGCGAGTCAAGCTGAGATTGCGAGTTGAGCTGAGTCTTGCGAGTTGAGTTTTCTGAATTCGCGAAACAGTTTAATTTTACGTTTTTAAGATGTCTGACTTAAGTAGAATGATCGAAATGGACCACGAGGTGGGAAAGTCAAACGTTCCACCTAAGTTGTTAAGGATCGAAGATTACTACAATTGGAAGGACATATTTGAATCTTACTGTAGATTCCATGACCTGTCAATCTGGATGTGTATCAAGAGTGGATACACCGCACCTACTCAAACTGTTCAGAATGCCACTGTGGTTCTTACCTATGCGAACATGAGTGATCAAGAAAAGGAAGCTTACCGAAATGAAAATAAAGCACATTCATGCATAAAGATGTGTCTTCCTAAAGAGATTGCTCATCAACTGAAGTCTTTTCATACTGCTAGAACGCTCTGGGAAGCTCTAGAGAAAAGAGGTGAGGGAAGTCCACAAGTGAGAGCTGGCAAGAGGAGTCTTCTTAAAAAGCAGTTTACTATGTTTAAAGCTTTAAAAGGAGAAGATCTTGATGCCTATGTCACGCGTTTCTACCATCTGCTAAGTGAATTGGAATACCATGAAATTGTTGAAGAAGAAGTAGCTAAAACCGACAAGTTTCTTGAGGGTTTGCCTTCTAAATGGGAAATGTATGGCGTTATGATTAAGGATAACGAAACTAGGTATTCTACTATGACCTTAGAGCAAGTCATTGACAAGCTGAAAGGTTATGATTTCTCCAAGAAGTCAAGAGATAGTGATTCTGATCAGGTTCAGAACTCTGGGTTGTATCATGGAAAGTCAAATCTTTCGACTACGTCTTCTAGTTCAACAACTGCACTGTTAGTTGGTGATATTGGTGAAAATGGAGAAATGATTACTGAAGATCTATGCTTTATTTCCTCCTCTGGTGATGAGACAAAGGGAAAGAATTCTGAGAAGTCATCTCAAGAGCATCAGAAGATGCCCATGAGTGTGAAATCTGCTGAACAGCAACTGTCTGTTCTTGCTTCCTTTGTGGCATCATATGAGAATTATATAGAGGGAAAGATCAATGATCCTATTCTGTTTGATGAGGATTATGAGCAGATAGATCCTGATTATCTTGAGGAATTGGAGCTTCAAGATCAACTAGCGTTGATATCAAGAAAGGTGAAGAATTTCCTCAAGAAAACTGGTAGAAAAGTATTGGGCAATAGATCAGGGTTTGATAAAACCAAGGTCAGATGCTTTAACTGTCAGGGTATTGGTCATTTTGCTAGAGAATGCCAAAGACCTAAAGTAGAAGCAAAAGGAAAACAAGGTTCGGGAAGTACTCTTGCTTCCAAAGCCTTAGTGGTGAAGCAGTTGGATGGCTCTTATGATTGGCAAGCTCATTCTGAGGAAGCTTTGATGGCCAAGATCGAAGAGACAACTGCTGGATCAGTGTCCTACATGCCCACTGATATGGAACAGAAAGTAGAGGTGCCTGAGTCTGAAGTGAAAGCAAGTGATGATGACGTGCTATATATGGATTCAGCTCCAGATATGAGTCCTGAAGAATTTGTGGCACGCATGGCTGAATTACAAACTGACAAGAAGAAGGTATGTTTAGATATTCTTAATCTTGCTGATGTTTGTTACTTAGTTACTGATTTACAATCTCAGAATAGTGTCTTAACTGTGTCAAATAGCAACCTGTCATCACAATTGAATATGGATAAGGAATCCTATAAGACTGTTAGATCTGAACTTGATCAAGCTATTATGGATATTCGTAGATTAAGTGATGATAAACAAGTCTTAAAAGATAAAATTAAGTCTGATGCTTCGGATAGAACAAAACTTAGAGATACCATAAGTGAAAAATCTGTTGTCATAGATGGTCTCTATATGAATATCAAAGACTTAAATGAGACAATTGCTAGTAAGGATCAGGAAATAGTGAACCTTAACTTAAGGTTAATTGAGCAAAATCGTAAACTTGGGAACTATAGGACATCTCAAATGAATAAAATGTTAGATGCTCAAAGTAGTGTAAAAGACAAGACTGGGTTAGGTTACAATGATGTATCCCCTCCTTTTAATGCCAATTACACTCCTATTCCTGAAGATTCTGAAATGACAGATGCTACTCCTGAAATTTCAGTAACTAATGATCAGGAAAAGTTAGAGGCACATAAGGATGTTATTAAGAACCCTTCATCAGATAATAGTAAGGCTTCTCATTTCACCAAAATACAATTTGTATCGGGTGGAGTGATTAACGATGCTAAGACTGATGATAAGGTTAATAAGGAACAGCTTAAACCTTTAGTGCCTAAGACTCCGGATGAGAAAGCAAAAGTGAGTAAATCACGCAAGCAGATGTCATGTTTCAAGTGTCATCAAAAGGGACACGTGGCTTCGTGTTGTCCTAACAAAAAGCCTGAAACATCACATAAGCTTGTGATTGATGAAAAGACACAGACTGACTCTAGTATGACTGTAGATGGGTTAGATACCAAACCTAAGTTAGGTAATAAACCTGTTAACATTCTTAAAAGAGATGGTAAGCATAGTGTCTCCCCACCTAAACCTAAACGGCCATATACTCAAGGTGATAATTCTGTCTATAAGTCTAGGGATGTGCCACCGTCGAGGTTTAGAACTACAAGTAGAGGCCATAGTCATTATGAGAGTGGTACTACTTCGCAATCACATGAGTTTAATTATAATTATTATAATAGAGCTCATAATTATGTGCCTAAGAGGTTCTCCTCAAATTCACCTCTTAAGGCTGATCGTCCACAAACTCAGGCTACTTCGAAAGTATCCAAAGCTTCTGATGGGAAGGAAGGTTATTTTAAAGAGCTTAAGTTTGTTGATGATAAGGGACAAACCAAGACCGTAATGGCTTGGGTCCCTCTTGATAACTGATAGTATTTTGTGTTATGTGCAGGAGTATGCTGTGAACAAGGACAGCTGGTGGTATGTAGACAGTGGATGCTCAAGGCACATGACAGGAGAAAGAAGTCTACTGAAGGACTTCAAGGAGAGTCTCAAGCAAAAAGTAAACTTTGCAGGAGATAAAGGAGGAGTAATTTCGGGAAAAGGAAAAGTTTCAAATGGAACTTTGACTCTTGAGGATGTGAACTATGTTGAAGAACTAACTCACAACCTAGTGAGTGTTTCCCAAGTCTGTGATAAAGGTCATCCAGTTTATTTCAATGAAAAGGAGGCCTTAGTCCTGAAGCCAGGTTTTAAAATTCCTGATAAATGGATATTGATGAGGGCGCCAAGGAAGAAAGACATCTATGCTATCAACATGGGTGTTCCTAACTCTTCAATGGTGTCTACATGTTTATTATCCAAGGCTTCGGAAACAGATGCTTTGTTATGGCATAGGAGAATGGCACACCTGAACTGGAGAAAGATGAATTATATAACCAAAAATGGTTTGGTTCTAGGTGTACCACAAAAACGTTTCGAGTCTGAGGATAAGTGTGTTCCTTGCATGAAAGGAAAGCAGCACAAGAAACCACACAGACCTAAGACTGAAAACTCTATCTCCTCGCCATTTGAATTGCTACATATGGACCTCTTCGGCCCTATAAGCAAGAGAAGTCTAGGTGGCAAATGGTACTGTTTGGTTGTCACAGATGATTATTCTAGATTCTCATGGGTATTCTTTTTGGGATCAAAGGATGAGACTCCTGGAATTCTAATTGAGTTCTTTGATCTAGTAGAGAATGTCTATAAAAAGAGAGTTAAGCGTATTCGTAGTGACAATGGAACAGAATTCAAAAATTCAACGTTGAATATCTATTGCTTAAGCAAAGGGATATTACATCAATTCAGTGCACCTTATGAACCTCAACAGAATGGTGTTGCTGAAAGGAAAAATAGGACGTTGATTGAAGCTGCTAGAACAATGCTTGCTGATTCAAAGCTTCTGGTCATCTTTTGGGCAGAAGCAGTGAATACAACATGTTATGTTCTTAATAGAGTTCTTACGGTTAAGAGACATAACAAGACTTGTTATGAGCTTTTGAACAATAAGAAACCAAACTTAAAAGGGTTTGAACCCTTTGGAGTTTCATGCACCATATTAAAGACTCGACATCAAGCAAAATTTGGTGAGAAGGCTGACGAAGGATTTTTCCTAGGTTATATGCCCAATTCGTCAAACAAGAGAGTCTTTAATAAAGTCACAGGACGTTTGGAGGTAGTTTATAATATTGAGGTTACGAGCTACTCACCGGATGTTCATAAGGGCTTAGATTGGCAATTTGATTATTCTGATATCTTTGCATCATTTAAAGTTCCTATTAGTGACTATGTCAGTGATTCAGAGATAGCTGAACATTTATTGTTTGAAGATGAGAATATTGGTCCCGCTTCAACATCAAGTGTTAAGCAGTCTGGAATTAAGACTAAGGTTGACTCAGATAAAGCTTCCACAAGTGAGTCACAACAACCTTCAGAGGATAAGTCTCAAGAAACAGAAGATCTTGATGATCTTTCTACAAAGTTTGATGATATACTTACTCCTTTGAAACACTTAAGGATATCTTCTGCTCGTACGGAAGATGTACCTGAATTGGAAGAGATTGGTACTAATTTGGAAGATGAGATACCGGTTGAACCAGTTACTACAACTAGAACGAGTAAGAATCATCCCGTTGAAAACATCATCGGTGATATTAATACTCCGGTTCGAACTAGGCATCAATCCAGAGCTAGTACGTCTGAGAACTTAGAATACCAAAGCTTGTATACTGCAATGAAAGAGACAGGGATTCCTAATCAATGTCTATATTCATGCTTTATCTCACAAATCGAGCCTAAAAATGTTCAAATGGCTTTAAAAGAAAGTTCGTGGGTAGAAGCAATGCAAGAAGAACTATCTCAGTTCTCTAAATTACAAGTATGGGAGTTGGTTGACCTACCAAAGGGAGAATATCCAATTGGAACTAGATGGGTATTTAAGTGCAAGAGAGATGATAAAGGAATCGTTACTCGCAATAAAGCTCGTCTGGTGGTTCAAGGTTTTAATCAACAAGAAGGTATTGACTACAATGAAGTGTTTGCACCAGTTGCTAGGCTAGAAGCAATTAGAGTATTCTTAGCATTCGCATCATATTTTGGTATAAAAGTGTATCAGTTGGATGTTAAGAGTACCTTTTTGTATGGCAAAGTGGAAGAATTGGTGTATGTTTCACAACCGCCAGGGTTTGCTGATCCTGAGTATCCAGATAGAGTATATCGTTTGAATAAGGCTCTATATGGATTACATCAAGCACCTAGGGCATGGTATGGAACACTATCAACGTATCTACTTGAGAATGGATTTACAAGAGGATCGATTGATTGATGTGCTAAATCTAGTCTTAAAATTTATCGTTGATAAGTAAACAAGAAAGTACCGTGCTAGACCAAAACACAACCGGGCAGTGGACCCTATCGTGTGGTAGTATAGTTTGGTAAGTTCGGGTTCGAACACAGGGAATGTGAGTTTAAGAATTATATTCAAGTGCAAGCAATTTATACAGAAAAGTAAATGTGGGGGGTTTTGTGACCGAGTTGTCACGTTGCTTAAAACTACAATCTTTAAACTAAACTAGGCAAGTGGACTCTTTAGAGTCAAAGTGATTGATTTGGAACTTTCAAATATTAAAAACTATACTTGCTTGGATTAGATCGTTAGTGATTTCGGGGTGTAAAGTTAAAACCGGTTATTTTATGCAAACAATTTTCCATCAAACCTAGGCTTAACATTCGCCATCACCTAATAATTCAACTTCAATTTACAAACCCATGATTCAATCAAATAACGGACATTCGCCATAGTTACCTATTTGCATATTTGAGCTTAACTTGTTAACCTATTCCAAAACCGCATCCGCAATCAAGTTCAACAATTTATAGACAAAAAGTTGACAACAATTCACTAGATAGAAAACGTTCGCTATATCTATTAGCAAATTATCAAACAAGTTAATTATTTGACATCAAGCTCAAATACACAAATAATTGATTAAACACAAGTTCAAGTTAAAAGAGTTTATGATTCATCCAAACGAAAGACATTCGCCAAATCCGCTAACTCAAATCGTACTAGTTAACTAGCTTCACTTGTAATAATTTTCACATTCGCGAAAATAGATTCATTCATTCATTTCATACAAATGACAAGTATTTTTATTAAACAACAAACATTCGCCATAGTTGTTTAGTCAAAATACCCACAAGTTAAACCACATCAACTAGTTACATACAAATTTATGGATGAATCTTAAACTCAAAGCATAAATCAAACACCAAATATAACACCCCTAGTCACTAACTAGTTCATCCAAGCAAGTATAACAAAACCTAGCCAACCATCATAATCGCATCATCATACATACAAAACAACAAATAAACCAAGGAAAACATGATTATATTTAGATAAAAATGCAAACCGAGTTCGTACAATGTCGAGATGATGATTGTTAGTAACCGAGAGATGCTACACTAAAGGAAATCTTCAAGAAAATGAAAGAAAACCTTCAAGAACACCAAAATCGCCACCTAGTGACTGGTTTTTGTGTGTGTTTTCGTGTGTGAAAAAGTTGGTGAGATTCAATAGTGAAAAGTGCTTTTTCTAGCCAAAAAGTGATCTGCCGCCCAAACTACCCGGCGGTTTGTGTTATTACCCGGCGGGTCCTTTGAAATTTGTAGAACCCGGCTGCTCGAACATATAACACGGCGGGTCATGTGAAGAAACACAACCCGGCGGCTCAGTAGGATCACCCGCCGGCTTATACAGGGTTCAAACGGCCGAATTTCTCTGTGACCAACAAATGGTGGAAAAGTTAATTTACCCGGCGGCTAGCCTCACTCACCCGGCTGGTAACCATACAAACCCGGCGGCTTGATTAAACAAGCCGTCGGCTTCTACAAGAATATATGACCCGGCTGCTACATACCCCAAGCCGGCGGCTTCAAGCTATTTTCCAGCAGACCAGCTTTTGGCTCGAGACTTCAACACTTTACAAACTTGCACGAATCATAACCAAAATGCAGCCCGAACTACGATTCTACAATATTGATGCATGTAATTCAATTTAAGCTAAATAAGTACCAAAAGTTCATAAAGTCCACTTAAAATGAATGCAAAAACAATGATATCGCTAAAGATAAACTTATACAAAATGAGCGATATCATTGATAGTACACTGTTTGTGAAGTGGAAAAAGAAAGACTTTCTTCTCGTGCAAATTTATGTTGATGATATTATCTTCGGATCATCTGATGAAAAGATGTGTCAAGAATTTGAGAAAGTCATGAGAAAAAGGTTCGAAATGTCTGCAATGGGAGAGTTGAATTTCTTCTTAGGATTACAAGTTGATCAAAAGAAGGATGGATTCTTTATTCATCAATCTAAATATACATATGAGCTATTAGAACGCTTTAAGATGGATGAAAGTAAGGTCTACAATACTCCAATTCCAGTCAATCATGGACTAGGTCCAGATACATCGAGTGATAGCGATGTGGATCCAACTCTTTATAGAGCCATGATCGGATCACTAATGTATCTTACAGCCTCAAGACCTGACATAATGTTTGCTGTCTGTTTATGCGCAAGATATCAGGCTAATCCGAAAGAGTCACACATGCAAGCTGTTAAACGAATCTTTCGTTACCTCAAAGGGAAACCTAAGCTGGGTCTTTGGTATCCGATTGATGGAGACTTAGATCTCGTAGCTTATACTGATTCGGATTACGGAGGATGCAATCAGAATAGGAAATCTACGACCGGAGGATGTCAATTCCTAGGAGGTAGATTAGTATCCTGGCAGTGCAAGAAGCAAACCTCGGTAGCCATTTCTACATGTGAAGCTGAGTATGTTGCAGCTGGCAGCTGTTGCTCGCAAGTACTTTGGATTCAACAGCAACTGCGGGATTATGGGTTAAATATAACCAATACTCCTATGATGATTGATAACGAATCTACTATGTCGATCACCAATAATCCGGTGAAGCACAGTAAAACTAAGCATATTGATATTCGACATCATTTTATTAGAGATTGTGCTGAGAAGAAGTTGATAAAGTTAGTTAAGGTTCCATCATTGGATAACTTAGCAGACTTATACACAAAGGCGTTCGACAGAGCAAGATTTGAGACGTTGGTTCAACTAAACGGAATGAGAAATCCAGAGTGAGTAGTCTTCCAAGGGTATTTTTGTAATGGTTAGTATTTCTGTGTTCATTTAAAAAAAAAAGAAAAAAAAAAAGAAAAAAAGAGGCGTATGTCATTCATTTGCTTGTTACCTAATGGGAATCGCCTTCATTTAAGTTTTTATTTGTAAAAACTAAGGGAAATGATAGTACATTAGGAGAATAAGCTTCACAATAATAAGCTTAAGTACTAAGTATGATATGGTAAGTAGGTTCAAATAAAGTTGCTTTAGAACTACAGCGGTTCTATCAGGTATGTGTTTATATTTATTTGATTATACACCTATATCCACAAGTTATAATTTGTCTATTTTTAGTGAAAACTTTCGATGGCTTCATCATATGATGTACTGGTAGGCAAATTATATAAAATTTTCTAAGTCTTAAGAAGTTACTTAATTACTTGTTTATTATTTTGTGTTACTATTCTATGATGTATGACATTAAGTCTTAAATGTTGAATGATGGTATTACTATACACTGTTATCATGCATTTTAATTAAAGTGACAAATAGTAGCAATATGGGTATTAACTTAATTACTGGTAACTTTGTTGTACTAAGTACAGAACTGAAACCTTTAATTAAATTAATATTCTCAAATATATTTTGAATTATGCTAGAAGGGATCTTCTGTTGTACTACGTACAGACTTAGATAACATAGCATATTCAAAGTATGTTTGATATTTGTCTAACCTTAAAAATTCAAGTGTATGTTATATGTTTCGAAAAGATACATCATTTAGTAACCGCTACCTTGAAATTTAATGATGTAGTGTTATGTGTTTTACTTGAATTCTTCAGTATGTCATATAATAGGAAGCACTTGATAATACTCATACTAACAATAAAGTGTTTGCTTAGAAAATTGAGTATAATTTGTTTATGTGGATCATAATACCGGTAATCGTTTTGAACTGTCTATAATTAAATATTCACTTTATATGAGTAATGCATTTATTAATTATGCTATGTGGATAAAGGTACCTAAGATATAGTTTCATAAATATAAATGTATATATGATAAATTTAGTTGTAATTTTACAGTGATTTACTTGAATTTCATGAGGTATGTATACTACCAATCTGCTTAGACTTTTTAATATATAATTAATTGCTTATTCTTACTAATATGATCCCTAAGCAGATAAAATCTTATTTACTTTGTATATTTACTTTGTTTCGAGTGATTAATAAAATGGTACTTGATACCAATGTTTATATCGTTGTATTTTTAGCATATGTTTATTTTTTTTTATTTTTTTTTTATTTTATTTTTATTTTTATTTATTTATTTAAGCTTTTATGTTTATCTGAATTTACCCTTCGGAATTAAATTATACTGAATATTTTTGAGTTGAACAAACGTGACAAATGCAAGTGAAAAATAATTTTATTTTAGACTTGTAAAATATCGGGTTTTTATTTATACTTAGAATTAAATTCGCGTTTTTATTTATTCCTGCGAGTTGACATCAACTTGCGGATCCGCTTCAAATCTCTCGAATCCGATACAAAGTATAAAGGGGGTCAAACGAGTCAAGCCAACCCACCGAACCCACAAACTTTGCGAGTTCAGTAAAACTTTGTGAATCCGTCATACAGGCGAAACGAGGCGATATTTGCTTTTCGTTTGATTTCGATTTTTATAGTACGGGAACGAGTTTTTCAATCCGTAGACTTTATACATCTTCAATTTACGAACATTTTGAGGTATAATGCTATGGATTTCACCGTGTAAATAACGAGAAATCGATGTTTTTATAAACTTAGGGTTTCGGGTTATAAACTAAACGATTTGCGTCGATTACGATGTTATTGGACATAGATCTTTAGGGTTTATGTTAAACGAACATTAATGAACGTGAATCAATCGATAGATCATGTTAAAATTACAAGATTAATCGATTTTAAGTGTAAACTCGCGACGGCAGTTCATCGAACGAGTTGACATTTTGAATCAACTCGCAGCGAGTTGACTAGCGAATCGGTGTGATTAGCGAGTTCACTTCAATAGCTGCTTGATAAGTTTAGAAAGTTGATCAATGTAGCGAGTTGATGAGTAAAGCGAGTTGATAAGCAAAACGAGTTGACCTCAACTCGTTAGGCCAGTTTATGCGAGTCCAGAACTTAGAAAATTTTTAATTTTAATAACTTTTATATAATTAATTTAAATTAGACTTAAGACTTTTTAGTTATAAGTTAAATTTTTATATACGACTTGAGACTATTTTTGTAACAAGTTATATATAATTTCAATTTTAGACTAAGATGTTTGATGAATCTCGATTCATAATACGTTATAGTTTAATGATTGTTAATCGTGCATTAAAATATATCTGTTGTTTGTGTTTATTTTACAGATATGGCAAGAGCATTTGACAAGGGCCACAATATTTTGGTGGAACTGAACCTTGAGGCCAAGCGGGCTGACAGGGTTGCGGATATTCTTCGTTTTCTTGCACGATCACGGATTAGATACGCCATTACGGCCAATCCTCCTATCTCTCAGGCTATACTGAACGATTTCTGGACGGATATAGTATATGACGAATCTGTCAACCCGCCAGAGATTCGAGCTACGGTTAGTGGCCAACCTGTTATATTTTCAGCTGGTAATCTCCGTGAGACTTTGCAGCTAGGTACAGTAGAACAGGAGAACGGGGATATTGAGTATCCTATGGATTTTATCGAGGGAGCTATAGGTCGTATGGGTTATACGGGAGATAGACGTGGACGTCAGTTCCAGAAACCTCTGGTCATTGGTCAGTGGAGGTTTCTCTGGCACGTGATGAATATAGTTTTCGCAGCGAAGAAGGGTGGATTTGATGAGTTGAGCCCTGCGATTCTATCGGCTGCACTGTCACTGGTTTATAATAAACCATACAGTTTTTGTGATTATCTTTTTGGTGAGATTGCGAAACAGATATCGGGGTCTGTTAGATCAAGATTTTTGGTTTACCCGCGATTTTGCATGTTGATTATCCGTGCACGTCTACCGGATTTGGCTATACCAGAACCACATCTAGTGGTTAATACGATTGATCATCGTGGGTATAACGCCATGTTTATGCAGACGGTCAGGAAGGAGGGAGTGGTGAAACCTGAAGTTAGACCACTATTTGGGTATGTTATTGACCCGAACTACGTTGCACCGCCAAATCATGGGTGGTTAGACGTTGCTCATGCTGCTGCTGCTGCTCCTGCTGATGTTGATGTTGTACCGGAACCTGCAGCTGAGGAAGCTCAACCTGAAGATCCACAAGGGCTCCTTGAGGATGTTCTTATTCAGGTTGGTCAGGTTGATCAGCAGGTGAACCAAGAGGTTGCTGCACAAGTTGTGCAAGAGGTTTTGGAGCATAATGATGATGCGACAAATCCTTTGCTTCAGGATATTGAGAGTTCTTTAGCACCACCTGAGGTAATATTTTATTTTACTTATGTAATAATATAGATGCTTAGTTGATAGATTGTTTTATTAATCATAGATGCATAATATTATTATATAATGATTCTGATATTAGATATTATTTCTGATTTTAAAATATAAATATCATTAATCAAACAGGAAGCTGAAGCTGAGGCTGCAAACCCAGAAGTTGTATTACTTGAGGGGGAGCAGATACAGCCAGATAGATCAGTTGTTGTACCGACTGAGGTATTATATCTGATTAATCTTAAATATATAGAACTTGTATGATAGAGCTTATGCTAATCATAAATGTTTAATATATTTAAACTTTAGGATCCTGTTAGATCATCTAGAGGTCGTGATGGTGAGACGGCTTCAGATGAAGATTCTGAGAATACACCTTCTCCTCCTCCATCTGTTTCTGAAAGGAAGAGAAAAGGTAAGAGTGTTATGGAGGAAGGTACTGAGAAAGTTGAGATTCCTTTGATGAAGCGTTCGAGAACGCTAACTATTCGAGAAGGTTAGTATTGATTATAAAAGTTAAATAATCTTAACTTGTTGTTTATCAGGAGTTAAACTGAGACAGTTAATTCTGTATACAGTTGCTCAGGATACACCACAGGTGGAGATGGATGCACCGGTGGTTACTGAACCGATGTCTTTACCGCTTCAGGTATGAGATATAAGTTTTATAACTATGAGTGTTATGCAATTAATTAGAGTTTGAGACAGAGTAATCTGTAACAATAACTTATTTTAATTGTGTTTAACTTTACAGCATGAGGTTGCTGATCTAGTTCGTGGAGCTAATTTTCCGACGAACAAAACAGCTAGATTTGCGACAAGTTTGCTTACGCAGGCTTTGTCTCAACCTCATACACCGCTGACCAGAGACTGGCATATTGAGTCTCTTACACCGCCTGGACCAAGAACGATACCTGTTACTCCGACGACTGATGCTGAAAGGATTACATCCTTAGAGTCTAGGGTAAAGGATTTAGAGAAGCTTACTTCTCAGATTCCAGAGCTGGTGTCGAGCAATCTTCTTCTTTCTCAGCAGATTCTCAAGCAGAGTCAATCGTACAATCTGCTGATGAAGACTCATGAGACTTTGCTTGCGGACTTCAATGTACAGAGACTGAAGTTATCTTCTTTGGAGAGTCTGGTCTTGAGATCGCATTCAGGACAGTCTACTCAGGGGGAGATATTGGTATATCTGGAGTCTTGCAGAGAGGATGAGCTGAAGAGGAAGAGAGACTCTGACAAGGACGATGATCCCAATGCACCGAGTGGTGAGCAGACTGGTCCTTCAAAGACTGGTGAGCAAGCTACAACTCAGGGGGAGTCTGGTGCTGGTGCTAGTGGTTCTGGAGTGGGTACAAATGCAGATAAGACTGTACCGGGTGATACTGAAGCTGGTAAGATAGCTTAGTATTATCATAGTACTGTAATATTTGTAATAGTTTGTAGTGAACAAATGTAAACTTAATTTATTGTGTAAATATATTTGGCTTAGGGTTATTATTATTTTAAGTAAAATATGTTTGGTAATTTAAGTTTATATAATTATGTTAAGATAAAATAGTGATCGAAAGACTTCCGAATCATTGAGTAGTCGAGCGACGTGTTCCGATTAATTTTGGCGGTCAAAATTTTATGATAACATATGCATTTTAGATTTGATTATGGACTTAAGACCGTAAGGTATATAAGTAATTAACAAGTTAAGAATGTATTCGTATTAACTAGACAAATGATATATAATTTAAAGGTTAAATTGATAATGAATGAGATCAATTAACACTTGGAAATTATATAAGGTAATTAATAGTAAATTTAAATGTTTGGTGATTATTCACAATGCATTAGAATTTAAAATTAATTAATATTTGTTAAGTAGACTTAAGAGATTTTAGATTGATTCAGGGTAATCAATAAAAGATTTTATAAGTTATATGTAAATTGCGTTTATATGTTAGGTTAAAATATACAAAAGAATTAATAAATAAATTCTTAGATTGGTTCAGGGAAATCAATGAAGAATTTGAATTATTAATATATTTGTATTTACATTTTTCTCTAGGAATGGAAATGCTTAATCTATCAGATTCGGAAGATGACATTTTGGATGAGATAGATGAAGAGATTGATTATGATATTGAAGAAGGAGAGTTCAAACTTCCTGAAGACTGGACTGCAGTATTTGAATCTGTGATAGATGAAGGTGTTGATCTGGATGCAAATGTAGATGAACATGTTATGAATCCATCAACGACTGAATTTGTTTTTGTAAATGAACAAGGAGAATCGGTTATTGATTTAGAAGCTTTTGAGAATGCTTCTGAAGATTCAGATACTGAAGTTGAAGAAATAGAGGACAAATACAAACATATGATTGGTAATCCTATGTTTATCCAAGAAATGCTAAAGAAGAAAAAGGAAAATAAGCCACGCATTTTGAAAGAAGTTGATATTACTGGAAAGCGTGTACTTAAAACTGGCATTATTGGATGGTATTATGACTCTGACCTGAAGCTCTTCGCGATCAAAAGGTTTGACGGGGTTCAATATTTTGAGAAGAAGCTTGCAGTGTTTAGTTCATTGCCTCGATATGAGATTCGAGACTTGGCTAGATTAGATATGATAAATCCAAGTGATGATGACTATGCTAAGTATGTTGAGCGTATCATTAGGACTGAAGGATTATCTATGAAGTTCTCAAAGATTAAGCCAAGGAAAGGAAAAACGATAAAGCTGAACGAACTCAGTCAGAGGACAGGAAGAAGAAGAAGGAAGAAGGTTTATCCATCGGTCTACTGTATTAAGCAAATACCTATGAAGACTATGCCTCAGAATATTTTGGAAAAATTGAAATATTGGGGGGTAGATGCTGTAACATGGGAAGCCTTTATGATTGAAGCTGATATGATGATGATTATCCTGATGGCGAAAAAGAGATTCTTCGTGTATATGATCACAGACATCTGATGAACTTATCAAAGGAAAATCTGATTATGTTGTACAAGAACAAGATCAAATCTACTGTTGGTTGGGGTGATTTAGCACTAGATTATCACAGGATGGTTAAAACATGCATCAAGCTTAAAATTTTTGCAGGAAGTAAGATTTACAAATGAAGACCAAAGACAGCGTGAAGATAAAGACGCTAGAGCTATTGTCAATGGGGAGTTTGTTGGGACATAGATTGTGACAACAGATCTAGCTTGAAATAGGACTGGTGTAATTCTTATTATGTTTGTACATTGGTTTAGATTTGTAAATAAATATTTGTTTTGTTAGTAATATTCGTTAAACGTATTATTGTGCTAAGTTAGACGAATGTTAAAATACGAAATAAATAATTAGACGTTTCATGCGAGACGAGTTGAGATCTCAAGTCGCAGCGAGTTGAGCTGTGAGATGAGATCTGAACTCGCGTAGATTGAGTCTGGCGAGCCGAGTCCTTTAATGGGCTTGGGCAGCGAGTTGGACCGAACTCGCAAGCCCAAGCGAGCCGAGACAAGCTGGACGTATAAATTGTTTTTCATACGTGAAAAACACAAGAACTTTGGCATTCGGTTTTCTTATCTGCGAACTCGACAAACCAGAGAAAAATTTAAACCTAACGGCTAGGCTTTGACGTATTATTCGTTTAAAGTTAAGCTTTATAAACGCAATTACGAACATATTCGTTGTTAGTAAGATAACACCGTATTGAGGGATTCCGCACCTTAATACTACAGATAACGAAGTTATCGATCCTAGAACTAGGGGACTTACAAACTCAATCAATGGATCAACGAGTGATACTCGGGATTCACAATAAGTTAACGGGTCGGTGGAGTTTCCACGCGAGGCTGTTAGCTCAAACATGTTCGGGTTAGCTTATGCTAGCCGGGTAAACGAACATACAACAATAATCCATGGGATTTACGATTTCGTTGCTGGATGCAACACGCTATCAAATATTACTCAACATCATATGACGTGGTCATACATTTACTTGATTTCAAACTTAGGCAGGTATTGCCTTACTCTGTTAAATTTACGTAATACCAGAAAGGTATTCAGGCTCGAATAGCCTCAATTATTAGGTACTTAGGTACATATCCCTATTACTAAGGTATTAGATACCTCGTCCATCGTATACACATTTGCATTACAAAACTCCAATATAATACAAGTCAGAATCGTGGATTCTGAGCTACTTTTCAAAACACATTGGATTTACACTTTACGTTTTCAACCAATTATCCTATGAACTCACCAGCTTTATAGCTGACCTGTTTTAGCATGTGTTCTCAGGTGCCCAGCAGGATTAGGAATTACTACAAGATTATGCTAGCTCGAGTCGCATGATTTCAAACAATTGGGACTACTCTGCATTAACTTTCGTATTTCTATTTATGTATTGGAACACATTTTGCGAACTCGCAAACGTTGTAAAACTATTAATTTGGCAATGTAATAACTGTATTTTCAAACGTCTCATTTAGAGTCGTTCATTATGTATCTTATGCTGTGATATTTAATTTGGTAACACCCGACCCGACCGCTTCCGCAAACCGAAATTTGAGGGTGTTACAACGCCAGTCATTCCCAACCGCCGGTTCAAAATAAATACCAACCGCCGGTTGGTACCGCCACAGCTCAAGTATAAATAGAGGCTCACATTCAGCTACACCAAAATATACCAATAACCTTAATAATTCGTAGGTAACGAATTATTAACCCCAAATTCGACTAGAAACACTTTCTAGGGGTTTTAGGAGCAATTTATGTAAGGCCCGGTCCTTACGCAAACCAAAACATATCATTTATATATTATATTTCGAAAATCGGAAGCGCAAGTCCCCCAAAACAAAACATTTACCGACTTACAATGCTTCCAGGTTTAACGACTACAAAGTATGACAACATTAGTTAAACATTTACAACCATATTAACACAAACGGGCTTATATAAAACGTTTTCCAAAAGACATTCACAAAAGGTCAGAGTTGCGCCAAGCTTTAGTCAAACTTCCAGTCAACATCTACAACCCGAACATCTACATCTACATCAACTAACCACAATCTGCAAAACATTAAACAACGAGGGATTAGCCAATGCTAAGTGAATGGAACCGTAACCGACGGTTCAACCCACTCATAACAAGTCTTACAACAAAGCAACAACAACAATTAAACACATAAGCACATAACGTCAAGAGGACCGGCGGTTCCTGGTATCCATCCAACCCAGAAACCACGACTACTGGGCGCCAAGCCAATCCCAGTAATCAACCGATAGCTTGAGTACTACCTTCACTGACTAGGCTTGTTCTCAACTATGTGTCTCAAAGAAACCTCGACAACTACACAGTAGTACCCAAACCCAACCCAGACAGCAGTTGACCTCTGAAAACAACCACGTTGCATTCACAATGCAAAAGCACACAACAACAAGCAACAGTTCACAACTGTTCACAACTGATCAACAATTCAACAACAATCGCACAACAACTCATATAATCAGCAATATAAACAAACAGACAAGACTGGTACCGGTACGACCAATAACAACAACCTACTGATATAAACTATCCTGGTTACCCGTTGTAACCGAACCCGTTACAACTGGGTGGAACCGAGGACTACAATTCCACTCACCAAATATTATCGTCTGATCACCAACTCAGTGGTCTAATCTTACTGAATGGCCGCCCGCTTATCTGAGAACAACAACAACATCAAGTCAGTAACGGTTTAACACTTACCATGAATCCTTATATTAATCATAATATTATCCACATTATAATCATCATTCAAAACATATATTTCTAAGCATAAAGTGCCACTAAATACACTATCTTCTAAACACTTATGCATTTTCAAAATTTACAAAATCCTTCAAAATAATTCATGCAAACGCGATCCGGGAAAATGTGGCTGGATCGCGTTCCTCTTTATAAAAATATTCTGTTGCGAGATTACACTAGGCAACGCGATCCGGAAAATGAGACGGGATCGCGTTCACAAGAACAAAACCAATTTGACTCAAAATTACAAAGAGCAACGCGATCCGGAATAGAGGTTCAGGATCGCGTTCATCAGAACAAAACGACTCGACATCAAATTATAACTGTGGAACGCGATCCGGCCGAGGCCACCGGGATCGCGTTCGAGCGATTTACAGCAAAGCCAGACCTGCAACTTGCATACTCGAACTCTAACCCAATTTACCACAAAATCAGCTTACAAACTCAAAAATACCAAGTAAAAGACCACTAGCATCAACTATGATTATATTACAACAACAAACAAGTGATTCTATCATGAATTCCTATCATGCATCATCATCAAATCAACAAAATCACCAAGACCTAATCTATGAGCTCAACTTGAAGAACACTAACAAATTCTAGCATATAATCACCTTGTAATCCTGTTAAAATCGTTATCTAATCATTTAGAAACATCAAACATATGTTATTTAACCTCAATTCCAACAATTCACATATATTCATCATAAACCCAATTTCTACAAATTAACTCAAGAACACAAATAACACTTACAATCCAAATGAAAGAGATGATATAGATGATGATGATAATCAGTTTTTTCCCTTGAGCTAGATTCAATCTCACTTTTGTTTTCTTGATTTTTCTTTGTAAGAGTTGAGAGAATTTAGATGAAATGAAGAACAAATAATTTAGGTAGGAAATGAGTCTGGATAAACTCCCACCGCCCCATCTTTTACTGTGTGCAAATTATACCCGTTCTTAACCTATTGTCTGGAACCCGAAAATACCCGTAAGTCAAAATACTTTATTTTACCGTCATCTTTAATAAATTAAAACAAACAATAATTTATTAGTCACTATAAAAACTGAGGCTCTTTCACTAGTTTATTTTCAAATAAACCAACCAAACTTATAAAAATATAATTTATTTCCAGGCCCAGAAACAGGATGTTACAATTTAGAGTCGGGGGTTCGCAAGGGTTTGTCTACGATCAAGCGTACGGAGCGTGGTTCACGGTTTTGGTTTGCGTATCTTATTTTTTATTTAATTTTGAATGTGTTTTATTATTGAATATTGATTATGATTATGTTTAACTTAATTATGAACTAATATTTATTGTATTTGCTTAGATAAAAATTATTGTTGGAACTATATTATTGAATGTTTATTATACAAGAATTATATGTATTATATTATATTAATGATGGTTCTTGACATAGTTAACTGATTTATATTAAACGAGGATAACCATATTAAGTTTTTATAAATTAAGTGATTGTGTTTATGTCTTGATCTTAACCTTATACGATAGACGAAGAATATAATTCATTGATGTAAAGTAATATTATGATTCACGCCATACCGATGAAATTGTACTAATAAACTGCTGATAGATCTTAATAATTAGTAATACTTTGCGTAACCTTATGATTGTGTTGCTACGATGAAAATTAGTTTAAGCTTAAGTGATTTTCTACATTAGTAATTCACCAATAATAATAACCAACAATAAATAATCTAAGTAAATACATATTTATCTCTAATTGTTTACTATCCTTAGTTAATTGTTTTCTATTGAATTGGTTATAATTTAGTATTCTTAAATACGTTCATACGGAACTAAAACGTATCCCTCTTATCTGTATATTGTATATTTTAATTGAATTATAAATTTTATTTTATTTATAACCACCATTCCCAGTGTTCGACTCGGACTTACTTAAAAGCTATATTATACGAACGGGTTATTATTGTCTGGCTTGTATGATAGTTAATTTAGTATTTCCAATTATTTAAAACTTGTTATTTTGTACTCTATTCACACGACATCAACAATTAAGTGTGTCTTCTCTCATAAGTGAAACACCCGATTCTTTTTTTTTTCTAACTCAAAAACTCATTTAATAATTGTCCCGCTTCTCAGTTAAGTTAATATGATCTCGTTTTAACAATCACCTATTCAATTTAGACTCAAACATCAAAATCTCAAAAAATAGCAAGTACCCGCCGGGTTGGCAGGGTACCCGCCGGGTAGCCACTCAAGGCCAACATTCAGTGAAAAATAACAAAGACTATATCCGTTTCCACCAATTGTACCCACCGGGTACCCACTTGGGTAAACCAAGTACCCACCGGGTACAAGACCTACTTGCCGGGTAGCCGACAGGTACAACAATACTCAATTTTTGACCCAAACCATTTCCTACACATTTTTATCAACCAAAACTCAACATTTACCCAGATTTTAGACCACCAAAAATCTGTTCACAATCACATTGTAAAACAACCAAAGCACATACATCTCTAATATTTCAGAGTGACCAAACGACCATTTTCAACCAAAAACACTAATGATTCAACGCATCAAAACAACATAATTCTAGTAAATTATGAAACACAAAATTAACTCTTTTAAGAAACGGTTTTCAATTCAATTTACTACTCACCGAATTCTCAAATGACACCAAACTTCTCAATTCAAATTTTAACTCATTTGCAATATTTGTCTCAAATAATCAATTAACTTCAACCACATTTTTTACTATAACCAAATGTTTACAACAAACCGTTAACATACCACCCACTACACAAAGTTAAGGGTTGTTTACCCATTTTTACCACTTGACATCAAAATACACTTATCATCCCAACTACCTCATTTGGACTCACATTTAACCAAGACATATTTACGATACAATTTCAACTCAATTGTATTCACGATCATTCTAAATTAAATAGTTTTTCTCATTACTCAACAAAACATCAATTTCCTCTTCTAAGTGATCATACTCAAATGATCAAGATTTACTCTTCAAAAAGGGGCATTCAACTTCTCAAGAGTATGATTTAAAAGAATTACTTACTACCAACTATGTAGCAAGCCCACCATTAGCTTCCTTTGGGTTTCTAGCCTAAATCCCCATTTGACCCGCTTAGCTTACCTATACAAAACAACAACAATAACAACAAATGGGTGTGCTTCATGCTTAGAGCACCTCCAATGAAGGCTTTTTCTAAAGCTTTTTGGTACAAAAAAGCTTTTGAAAAAGCTTTTCTTCATTGGAGAAAAAGCTTTTCTTTTCTAAAGGTTGTCATATATCAAGCTTTGCAAGTAAAGCTTTTTTCATTGTTTGTGAGTATGGTTTATATAATAAAAAATCATGAAAAGCTTTTTCTCATTGTAGCAAAAGCTTTTTCCAAAAGCTTTTCTAAAATTAACTTAGGTGGCATTGTAGAAAAGTTTTAGAAAGCTTTATACATTGGAGATGCTCTTAGTAAGTAATGGAAAAGTAAATACGATAACAACTAGTACAAGATATCGATCATACTCAAATGATCAAACTACAACATAATATAGATCATACTTAAATGATCAAACTACAACAAAATATAGATCATACTCGAATGATCAATCTACACCACAATTAAGGATCCTCAATAGCTCAATATTGTTCCTACTCAAAGGAACACTACAATGGTGTCAATGCATAAACAATGAGATTTCTTAAGCTCCATTGCTATCTTTGAATCCCCTATTCTACTCATACTGTTATGAAATATGTACTCAAATGTCATTTTATCGGTTATTTCACCCATCACTATTAACCCATACTTGATCATCACCCAAGAATCTCAAGTATTGTAAATTAGTAAATCCCTCCCCCATTACTTACCTTGCAATTGTTGGTTAGCCTAGCTCAAACAACACCTCAACTCTTTAAGGACCTTGTAGATGATGAATTCGTTGGTTTTATGCACAAAACTTCAAGAATACAAGTTCAATTTGATTGGTTTTCTTCTTGCTCTAATTCTCACTCTTGCTTTCTTTTCTTTCTATTCGTACGCACGCCCCAAACACCCCTCTAATTTTGTTTCCAGAATATTTTAGAAGATTGATATATGTCTTAATTAATTATTATAATGTAATTTAATTAGTTACCTTTTACTCTCCTCCATATTTCTCACTTAATCAAAATAACCCCCTCCTGACACATTTTAAAATTTTAACAAATTTAGTCCCTCAAGACTTATTTTCGCACTCAAGCTACATAACTAATTTCTTGTTTGTAAATTATACTCAACTCAATAATCGTATTTAACACCAATCACGAATATAAGAATTTAAGCAACTCTTTTTAATTTAATTTACGTACTTAAAAAATTTGGGATGTTACAATAAGGGTGTCGTCGAAAACTCTAAACTCCTTTGAACTATATTTTTTTGCATTTTGCATACGGATCTCACAAAAACCATTCAGTTTATTTTAGTCAACACACACAATACTTTCTTTATTACTCTAATTTCAATATATGTCACTACTAACTATAGTACTTTCTTTATTACTCTAATTTCAATGAATGTCACCAGAACGCTCATTTTTCAGGTGCCACGTCAGCATAACACCACAACACCATTTTCAACACTAGCAATCGTAACACCAGAACGCCCATTTTTTACCCCATTGGTCCCACTAACTAAACTTAATTTCATTTAAACCTTTGAAAAAGAAATAAATAATAGTGGGTCCCGCGAAAACGCCCATGAACCCCCTTTTTTTACAACACAACGCCCTCAGAATGCCCCTCCAGAACGCCCCATTGTGGCGTTGTGGGGCGTTCTCACTCAAAAAAAAGCTCCAGAATGCTCCATTACGAATGGTCTAACTAGTTTATACTTCGTAAACAAATACAGTACCAAACACATATTAACTAATTTATAGATAAAAAACAAATAAGATTCTACAATATTCAACGTACTCTAACTTAAAAATGATTTGACTTTCATATTATAATTTTTTTTTTCATATTCATATTATAATTATTTCCTTGCCCAAATAAATCCAAAACACAAAAATAAAATGAATTTTGATACACGTGAATGTGCATTTAATGATATTTAATGAATTTGGAATTTGCTTAAATATCAGAATTTGTAATTAATATTAATTAATATTTACATAAAAAGATACATAGTAAATATTAAATAATAATTTATGAGTATTATTTATAAATATTACTCCATCCGTTCCAAAATTATTGTTTCCCGATAAAAAATACGCAGTTTAATAAAAACTTAATCATTACTGCTTTCGCTTTCTTACTTTTCGCAGAATGACAGTTTTACCTTAACCAATTAATTACTACTTTTTTGAAAGTGTGTAATAATAATTGCAATCAAGGGTAAAAAGGTAATCACGACCAAACTTCACTATCTATTTTTTGAAGTGAACAATTAATTTGGAACGTTCGAAAAAGAAAATGAACTGTAATTTTAAGACGAATCGAGTAATATTTAAGGAAATTTTAATGTCACTAAATACACGCTCATAAGAAAAAAATTTAAAGATAAAGCAATAGTTTGTTTACGTATGAAAGCTACAAAATTAGTCAAACGTTCAACGCCGGTTGTACCGAGTCTTGTGCTAACTTTCATTTTAGTCGATTTTACGGAAATTTCCATCACCTTCCCCTTTGATTCCTAACGTTGGAATTTATTGACTATGACATCCCCCTAATTACAACAAAATTCAATCAATCCACCCTTTCTTCTTCTTCTTCAATTCGACGATTTCGCGCACACGCGATTAATCTCCACAAATCAGTTACAGTTCTCACCTCGCATAAATCGCAGTTTCTTTACATACAAGCTACTGAATCTAGTCCATTATTCGTTCTTAAGTTTTCGTATGAAGATGAAGTCGTCACTAGAGAAATTAGGGCGGAAGTTAACGATGCACAAAACTGAGAAAGGAGATCATCAAACTTCAAATCAGTTAGATGAGCTTGTTCAGGCTTCTAAGGTAGGGTTTGTATATTACTAAATAATTATTTTAATTTTTATCGCGTTATGTGTGTTGCCTTTGGTTGTAGGTACACGAATTGTATGTATACATTAAGTGAAAGTAATATTAGGGTTTGTTTTAGCTGTTTATGTGTTTATTAGACTGTATCTACTATCTTCACGAGTTAGAAACGGTTGACTCTGCTATTGGAGTAGTCAAGTGGTTGACCAGTTGATTATTTTGCAGGATATGCAAGATATTAGGAACTGCTATGATGGATTAATTTCTGCTGCAGCTGCTATGACTAATAGTATATTCGGTAAGTGTTTATCCTTTGTATATACACTTTATATATATGCCGTGTTTTGTACAAATAGGATTAGCTAGGCTTTCTACAATGAGAGCATTTGAGGACTAGTTAGATGTTTCGTGTGACATTATGTAGTTAATAGCTGATCAATGGTTCAAACGTGTTATGGTGAATCTAAAATTTTAAGCAAAATTACGAGCCAATTTAGAATGTAAGCATGGTAAAAGGACTTGTAGAGATTTAAACCTTCAATCTCACTTTGGATTGAGTATGCTAAGCTAAGTTAAATTTAAATAAATTGTTGTTCCACACATTAAGTTATTGGTTGGTTACATGCCATGTGTAATTAGTCTCTACATTTGAGGCAGTTAGAATAGCTAAAATGAGATGAAGTGGTGCAGATCGTAGGCCTTTTTTAGTTGCAGGACACTCCTCATGTTTTCCGGAGAATCTTTTTAAGAAACCTAGAAACGTGTTCAAGTTTCTGTTTTCCAGTAAAGTTTTTAAAAGACACAATACTCCGTTTTTCCTTTTTGTAACTACAAATATGAAAACTATAATTTATGGTTTTCTACATATTTTAATATTAAAATTGAAAGCAACATGTTTTACATTTGAACACATTTTCTGAATTTATTTTTTGTTTTTCTAGAGACACAAAATGCTTCCCGTTTGCTAGAAAAATACAAATGGAAAGTTGGAAAAATTTGTATGTAACTAAATGTACCCTTAGGGGTTTGATATTATGCCGTACTGTATATATCACTGGAATATATCTCAATTATTAAGTGAAATAGTTATTGTTTATGTACAATTTGTGAACTCAGGCCTCTTGCAGTATCATACATTGTTAAATCCCTGTGAGTTGACTATTTATTTCATTCCTGCAGTTGTTTGTACCATGTTGTGTAATCATCTGGCTATGTTAGCTAAACTTCATTTGAATATTGACAATTATTAACTTGGTCTTTTCCTGTACGCGAATAAAGAACTCTTATTTGTTTTTGTATTTCAGAATTTTCGGAGTCACTACATGAAGTGGGGACCTGTTTGTTAGACAAAACTATGATCGATGCTGATGGTGAAAGTGGTAATAATAACTGTTTCTGTTTAATACTACATGATATATGACATTTGGGCTTAGAAAACTTATGAGCCAATGACAATTGCATGCATAAAGTCTGCACATTATGTCTGCATCAATTTCGATGTTCAGTACGTAAATTTTAGCATTTGCAATATTTTTGAAATCTGGTTACTACATGATATATGACATTTGGGCTTAGAAAACTTATGAGCCAATGACAATTGCATGCATAAAGTCTGCACATTATGTCTGCATCAATTTCGATGTTCAGTACGTAAATTTTAGCATTTGCAATATTTTTGAAATCTGGTTTATCTTCAGACACTTTCTCTGTGCAGGAAGAGTGTTATCAGCTTTAGGAAATACACAATCAGAACTCCAAAAAATTGCCGATATCTATGTAAGTATGCTGTCAATTTTCTTGATGTGTTAGTTTCTCATGGTTCAGTGACTTACTTCTCTTTATATGTTAGCGCTCTTACGTTATCGTGACAATCACGAATCCATCAGAGTCTCTGCTCGCTGAGCTGCGGAAAGTGGAGGTTTGTCTTTCTGGATCTTGATACGATTAATCCATAGTCACAGGGATAGCGGAACCACCCACGATTTTCGTACCAGATCGCTGTACGTTTGCGATCCGGATCACTTGGGATCACGATCCAGATCGTTAAAGTTGACGCTCCAGAATACCTATGGATCGCGTACCAAAATATCTATGGATCACGATTTTTTTGCCAGAAAACGTTGGTCCAAATGTGTTGGGTACGGTGATTACAGAGTTGGTACGTGGAATTTCAAAATTCTACATCCAAACTATTGGGTTTCCAAAGTTAGTGTCTTGGTGATTGGACATACTTTATAAAATTAAATTATCCCCTTTTAATTCCTTTTACTGGTACTTTTATTTTTGTACGTCAGAAATATAATCAAACACTTCATCAAAACTTGGTTCACATACCACAAAATCAGTTAATTTTTTTTCCTTAAATATATACGGTGTTATATTATTATTATACTACTTAGTATTTTAATGCTAATATTGGGTAGATCGTACCACATCATTTGGTTCATCGTACCTGAGCGATCCGAAATGAACCTACCTCCCTTCGTATCGAATTTTTAAGACCTCGCGAACCACGTTCCTGTACCAAAACGTTCCCAGTTCCATGTGCCTATGGATTAATCATTATAATCCATGAGATTTTTGTTACCAATTGTTTAGTTTCTGTGTTGCTGATGCAGGAGATGAAACTTCAATGTGATGGAAAAAGGTATATATTATTGTTTATACCACTAAAAATCTGACATTGAAGTGAATTTTTGTTAATTGTCTCCGTTATTTTAGAGAGGCCTACGAATACATGATGTCACAACACAAAGAGAAGGGAAAGTTGAGAAGTGGTAAGTCTGAATTTTCAGAGGTGCAAGAAGCTCAAGATGAGTACAAGGACATGGCTAGGGTTTGTGCTTTCCGTGTAAAATCACTTAAGGAGGGACAATGTCGTAGTCTCTTGACACAAGCTACTCGCCATCATGCTGCACAGGTACCATTTTTTTTAGAGGTGGCAAATTGGGCAGGACCGGTAGTGGGTCAAAACGTTTTTATTTTTGGTTCGGACCGGGTTGGGCTGACTCAAAACCTTTTTTTTCCTTATTATTCTTATAGATAGTGAGTCAAATATGATTAAGAAGTTATATTATTTCAGTATCAAATAGAAATTTTTAACTAAAATGATTTGGAGGTTTCTTGCACTAGAAATACACTTCACCTTTTCCTGTTCTCTAAAAACTTTGAGTTGTTAGAGATAAAACATAACCCGAATTGATCCTTTCAGTTTTTTGATGGGTTGAAATGGCCACCTCTATACAGTATGCTCAGTTCTTCTAAAGTTCCTTTGAGGTGTACATGAAGTTTAATATGATTTTCCTCTCTACTCCCTGGAGCAGTTGGATTTCTTTCGCAAGGGATTGAAGGCTCTTGAAGCAGTTGATCCTATTATAAGAATTGTAGCCGAGAAGCATCGGATTGATTACCAACTCAGTGGATTTACCAATGGGAATGCTGGGGAGGGTGAAGCCATGAACGGCTATGAGAAGAACGATGACGGCGAGTTGAGTTTTGACTATAGACGAACGAATCAAGGGGTTGATAATGTTGTCACATCATCATATACAATGGAGGTAATATTCTTTTAGCAGAAATCTGACTACTTTTGTCTAACTTCAACTACATACCTTTGTATATTGTTCGCACTGATGTACAGGTGAGTATTTCGACGATGCACTTATGATTATGTTGATCTATCTCTAACGGGTGAAAAAAAGTTTACTAAAAAGGAAACATTTCAATGGGCTGAAAGTTGCCCAAGTTATTTATAATGCATAAAACCTTCTAAATCAGTTTACTCAAAAAGTTAGTTCATTAGTGAAAGGATATAAATTATGTCAGTAATCGTACATGATACTCTAATTTTTTTTCCCCTTCAAATAATTGGACTAAAAGTAGTTAGCACGTAGTACAAAATCTACCCAATTTCTACCCGAACCTGTCTGACCTGCCCATTCTTGCCACCTCTAATTGTACGATAATATCTGTATTAGTAATGATCTTAAGTTTAGTTATGCGCTATCTGGATTTTGGTGAATTTTGCTCTCTATGAAAAACATAGGGCGCGTTTAGTTACGGAAAACTATCTTCATTTTTCCTTTTCCATTTTTCTAGAGTTTTGAGTCCCTTAAAAAAACTAATGGTGTTTAGAAAACGCGTTCAAATGTAAAGGATGGAGTTTTCATTTTCCAAAATAGGAAATGGAGGATACCATAGATCATTAGATTCATTTTTCTTATAAAACTTCTTTAGAAAATCACAATTTGAACACATTTTCTAATTTTTTAGTTTTCTTAGAAAATTTTCCAAAAAAATGGAGGAGTTTTCCGTAACTAAACACACCCATAACTTTTGTCCAGTCTACATCTCTAGCTCCGTTGTCATCTCCCGTTTTTCAACCCCAGTTAGGCATTGTATGCCATCACGTTACACAATTTCTTATTTGTTGTCAACTTCTATTATTGAAGGTGATACAAATGAAAACGGTGGTCCTTTTCCCTGTAAAAACATTACATAATAAACTATTTATTTAGAAGTCTAGTAACACTGGGATATATAAACCATCCGTGTGCTAATATATATGTCATTAGACATTCTGTCCATATGTTCACATACACTGAAAATGAAATCTAGGATGTTCATCCATATGTACGCATTCACTGTTTTGTTGATTATGATGAAAGGGATAGTTGGAACATTTCCTGTTACTTTAATGAGCTGTATATTGCAGGTAGACCGGCCAGATATACCACATCTTCAAGTTCCAACGCTAGAAGAAAGGGAGGTATGCAACAGTAAGCATTTATAATCAGTGTTTCACATAAAATTATCTTATATATTTTGCGTTCTGCAGATAAATTATTATAAACATCAAGGAGATTTTGGTAGGCATAATCGTGTGAGCAGTTATTCGGCTCCATTATTCCCAGAGAAGGTAGATTCATCCGAAAGGCCAAAAGAGGCACAACCCCAACAGAAATTTCACTCTTATGTGTTACCATCTCCTGTTGATAACAAAAGTCCAATTTTGAAAACACCTACCTCTGTTCCTCAGACCAATCCTTTCACCAAGTTGCAAAAACCAATGCCGGCGGACCATGAGAAACATGAAAGAGATTTTGGTAACGATAACGTCTCAACATCTACATCTACCTCTAAAACCCAATCTACAATAAAAGATGGTAATGGCACTGATTCCTCCGTCCAGTTACCTGCTCCTTCTGGTGAAAAATTATCACATTACCATAGCGGATTTGATAGTAATACAGTGAAAAGACAAGCTTACTCTGGTCCATTGCCACCGACTAAAGCGTTATCTGGTAAGATTGCATCCACTATCGAAAGTGCTCAGATGCGTCCAGTTGTATCTCGTAGTGTTTCACCTCCGCCTCTATTATCACCCAGAATAAGCGAGCTTCATGAGCTTCCTAGGCCGCCTCCAAAACCTGCAGTGCCTTCTGCTGGTGTGACCGGAGGACATTCAGGCCCTTTGCTTAGAAAGAATACAGAGATATTACCAGCGAATAAAGGCACTTCTGCATCTGTTCTTCCGCCGCCACCTCTAGTTGTTTACAGAAGTTTCTCTGTTCACTCGAGCAACCCAAGTGCGATGGTTTCAAAACGGGTCCAGTCGTCACAATTTACAGGCGGCAGGCCTGAAGAAGTGCTATCTCCTCCGCTCACACCCATTTTGCTTTCCCACACGAAGTCTACAAGGCGCACATAAGGTATTTGTTACTGATTTTCTACGTAGTGCTTTGTATATTCTTATGGAGTACAAAAGTAATAATTAATATGTAACACGACAAATTGGAGGGAAGTGCGGAATGGGATTAAACTGATTTTTCAAATTGATTATTTGACCGGTTAGTCGGTTATATAATCAGAAGCAGACAATGTTTACCCAAACATTAAAAAATGTTATACGTTTTGCATAAGACCGTTAAATATGTTAATGCGTTGATTGAATGGTTCTTGCAGGGGGAAGCTGATTTGTGGTAGAATTGAACATAGGTTTTATTTTGGTTCGATGGTCATTTTATATGGTTTCTTCAGGGTCTTGGTTCTCTAGAGAAACTGTCTGTAAATATAATGACATTTTGATTGTCTTGGTTAATACACAGCACGAAGATCCAAATTAAACTTGAATTGTGTTTGTTTAGTTAGTTGTTTATTTGTCATAATTTTTATATGCAAATCAACCAGAACTTCTACTTTCGTGTTGTAACATCTCAAAATAGATGATTTTCGACCGAAGTGAAAAAAGAAAAAAAAAGAGAGTTTAAACTTGATAATGATATTGTTAAATCTGGTGTGCTATAAAATTTTATGTTCATACCATATTATGATAAATACCCTAAATGTGTATTTATACAAATGAAACAGTATTTACATGTTTACAAGAGATTGCTTGTATAATGTCCTGTCCTGTGTTTATAGGATCTTGTCGTTCTGTTTTATATGCATTATTACTTTCTCAATCATGTTTCATGTATATGTTTTGGTGAAACTGAGATATATTAACCCAGTAAAAACTGACAGTTAATACCATTACGTTGGGTTGTTAGTGGTTAGGGTCACCAATTACCCATGGACCACAAGTCGGATCGTTACCATTTGCACTAAATTAATTATCTTATCTAAATCTTAACTATATATTTAAACATATTTATCATTATCTTAAATTAGTCTCAACACTGCAAAATGACTATATTACCCTTAACTCATTTATACCATTACCATTAATAAAACTATTCTCTGTTAATCTATTTTATTTACTATATATAAACATATAAGTATAATTTCATATCGAATTTAAAAATAAACTAAACACATACAAATAAGTATTCAGTTTTTCATTAGCATCATTACCACCACCACCGTAACTTATCACCGTTAATTATATCGCCGCATTGCGCTGGTATATTATTCTAGTTAAACATAACACTTATAGCTAGATTTAGCAAAATCTATATATATATTTCAAAAACTTTGGAGTTTAGAATGTGAGTTTTATGTTTCTAAAAATACTAAACTCTAGAGATTAAAACGTTGTTAGGTTTAATTTTAGGTCTCTTTTACTTCCTCCATCCCATAATAATTATCGATAAACAAATACACAGTTTAATAGAAATATAATTATTAATGTTTTCTCTTTTTTAATTTTTGTAAAATGATAGTTTTACCATAATTTAATTAATTATTGCTTTTACTAAAGTTTGTAATAATATTTCAAGCAAAGGTAATATGGTAATCACGATCAAACTTCCGTATCTATTTTTAAACGTGCATAATTAATTTGGGACGTTTTCAAAAGGAAATATGGACTATATTTTTTGGACGGAAGTAGTATAAATTTTCAACCTAAATATTAACTTAAGCCCATTGTAATAACTAACAAGCTAAGCCAAACACTCCCTAAAAAATTACATTTTGCAGCTTTGGAAAATAAATTAGGATTGGACCAAAGCCAAACTAGTGGGATCAAATCCTTTGGATTGGAGGTAGCAGACTAGCAACACAACAATAATGGCGATAATTCAAGCACCTGCCGGTTGCTGCTGCAACCTTCATTTTCCCAATTCTTCTTCTTCTTCTATTCCAATTCGCAACAGTATTTCAACTTTCCCGTTACACTCTTTTCTAACCTCCTCCATTAAAACTACCACTCGCAAGTACCTCACACCTTCATGCTCCCTTTTAGACGATGGTATCTCAGGTCACTTCTTATACACTAGTCAACTGTATCTGTTATCTCAATTATATAGTATTGCTACTTGCTGCTTTGCACACTAAGTGTTTGATAAAACTCCTTCACATGTTTATGTTTGAAAACGGGGTTTATCACTTTGTGTATACAGCCTTACTGTTCGAAAATGCATAATTTGAAATACTAATGACCTAAAAAATGTGTTGACATAAGCACCACTCTACCGGTTAAAATATAAGTGCGTTTTCCATCTAAAATACGGAGTAAGATAAAAAGCACTTGTATCAACAGGGGGGAGCTAGGAACTAATAGGGGGATCTTTTTGATTAGTATTTTTTAAGTTTTGGGGGGTCAAATTTTTTTATATATTATAAATACCCTTAAAAAAATTTATTTTTTACATGATTTGGAAATTTTTGGAGGGCAACTGCCCCGTGTCCCCTTCTACATCCACCCCTGTGTATCAAGATACTTGAGAAGTGCCTATTGCCTTTTAAAAACGCACTAAGTTGTAAGCCCTTAAAATATGCACTCTCAAACACCCCCGAGAAAAGTTCGTTGTTATCTTGAAATGTCATCAAGATTATACATATATTTGCTCTGTAAATTGTTAGCTTTGTATAACTGTGAATATTATCCATGTTTTATAATTTAGTTTTACATCTTTTTGTAATGAAGGTTCTGCAGTTCAGGCTCTTGAGATTGATCCTATGTTAGCTGTCAAGGTGAATCAATCTCTCATATGAAATCAATCTAATACACTCTGTAAGACAAATGATTAATAACTAAACGCCTATGACAAAGTCCATGCCTTTTAATCATCTTGATGGAAAAAAATAATATGTGACATTCTTCAATGTGTTGGTGTTTGTATGATATAATAATTGTAACGCTTCAGTTTCTATATTTAGAAGAAGGCAATGGAAGTATCACCCGGATTGAAAGGAACTTCCTTATATCTTGTGGGTATGTTCTCGTGTCTCCTACTGTTTTGAGGAAATTATTTTTGCATGTTGAAAAACTTTTCCTGTTTTTGAGAACTTAACAGGCATGAACAGCACTATGAAAACAAGAGTGGGAAAGCTTCTGGCAGATGTACTCCGGTATTACTATTTTGACAGGTAATTGTTTTTTTCAAGTTTAATCTTTTAGTAAGAGTGATTATTGTAAAGACATCGTAGCTTGAATGCAGTGATAATTTGGTTGTGGAAGCTGCTGGTGGTGAAGCTGTGGTAAAACAACTTCTAGATATGGATAAAGCTGGATTCCGTGAATCAGAGGTTATTTCTATGATTCTAGTTTCTGTTTTCTTTCTATTAGCAGCTTTATTAGACTAACTGAATCTACCAAGTTTTCCAGTCCAAGGTGTTAATTTAGACCCATTTATGGATAAACAGCCAAACAGGTCATATTTACCGGGTAAAATTTTACCCTTTACCCCAAAAAACAGCCAAACAGGTCATTTTGGGTTATACTTGCGTGTAATGGGTATAATGAGTGAACTTAAGATAATTAGCTACTATAAAAAGTGGCCAAACGAGTCACCAAAAAGACCCAAGCCGCCAAGCGTATTTAGAGCGTGTAAAACCTTCTAAATCATTTTAGATCAGATATTAGATTATCATTGTAACCAAAAGGTTATAGATTCAAGTCTCACTTGAGACAAATGTGTAATAAAGTGTGTGATGTGTATCTTTGCATTAAGAAGATTAAGATTATATTATCATTGTAACAAAGAAGTTGCTATGATCATACTTCAAGCATCAGTAATTTTAAAAATTTAAGAAAAGAAAAAATAAAAAGGTGCTTGCTAGTTGCTACAGTTACCCAGTTGACCCATTACTCAACCCACCCTAATATTACCATATGTTTGTTGTAAATGATCTATTGGACTATTGGGTAACTGGACAAACTTCTTACAGACTGAAGTGTTGAGGCAATTATCATCAATGGGGCGAATGGTTGTGTCTGCTGGAGACGGTGCTGTTCAGAGCTCAACCAACTTGTATGTGTTGAGCTTTTAATCATCTTGAGGTTGTTGAAAATTGTACTTGTTATCTTCCATGATTCAATTAAAATCATAGCATGTTGTAGGTCACTTTTGAGACATGGTATCTCAATTTGGGTAGACGTTCCTTTGGATATTGTAGCCAAGGATATAGTAGAAGACGGGGTTCAACTTATTGGAACAGAGATTTCACCTTCCGCATCTCATTCAGAGGTATGCCTCAATGTCACTGGATGTTTGATAATAAAAGGGTTTAAGACTTTAAGACATCCCAAACTGCCACATAAGTATAAAAAAGTCAAAGACGGATCATTCAAGTTTCTTATAGTTTACCAAATCCGGTCTATTATGACCAGTATACCTTTCAGCCTAATTTGAAAATTTTAGATGGAAGGTGTTATAAATTAAGTGCAACAAGACCTTCAGGTCTGACCACAAAATAAAATGTAATACGCATTACTTTAGTACTGTAGTATTTTGATTATGTCTAAACGACAGTACTTGAAAGTTGGGTGATCTTCTTTGACAATATTTATATAGTTGATGGCCTTGTTTGATGATGGTTTTATAATTGAGTACCGGTTTCTAAGACTCTTGTCAAACTTTGCCGGCCTCCTTGTATAAACCACAATTAATCTCTAGTTCTCTACCTTAGATAGGATACTAGCTACTGATTTAACCTTTTGTATGAATGATAAACAGGTAGTTAGCCAGCTAGCCACAGTTCACGAAGAATTACGAAAAGGATATGCCATAGCTGATACAACCATTTCACTCCAGAGTATGTCATGACAAAAGTAGTTATTTGTACACCAGATGGATGTTATTAGTTGTTAAAGATTTCTTTGTGTTAGCAGAAGTTGCGGGTTTGTTGGGTTATGATGATCTAGAAGCTGTTAGTCCTGAAGACATGGGCTTGGAGGTGAAACCACACACACACACACATCAATACAATTACTGCTATATAAAAAAAAAAAAATAATAAAATGTGACGATCGCCTAACATAATTTTGTGTCGGAGGTGTTTTCGTAGGTGCTGACGGAGTTAGAAAAACTTATCAGAGTAAAGAAGATGATGGAAGACGCTGCCCGGCCATTCTAAGGCATTTTTGGTGCAACAAACAAAGCTTCTTGTAATCTTGTGTGCTGTGGTGGTTAATACAATGTATTTAGCACGTGCCATGTCTGATTATTATCATCTCTTTCAAAAAGTATAACAATTTAGAATATTTGGCCCATTTTTAAAATGTGAAATAATAAATTAGCAACGGAGCCAGAAACTATGTGAAGAAGTATATAACATATGTATGTTGTACGTTAGAGACAGCAAGGTATTGCTTAAACTTTTTTTTTTTGTTCTAAATTTATAAAGATATTATTAAAATGTTTTTTTTTTAATTAAAAAAAAAACTCACAATAATAGTTTTTGTATGGGTGATGATAAATCCACTCAAGGTTTTGATAGATCCATCATGACTATGCATTACCAGTTTGTACAGTACAAGCTTTCAAAGCATATATACGGTGGATTTATCAAATTTCTTGGTGGAAATATCACCACCCTTTTTGTATTTACGAAGACGTGCCATTGTCATAAAGCTCTCAAACAAATCACAAACTGTGGGTCTTCATCCTTAGCTGTCACCGTCGTGTCATCTGCCAGAAGACCTTGCACCGCTCTCTATTCTCTAGTCCTTTCAAACAATTTAGTCCTTATTCGTATTAGAATTTATTTTATTTTTTTAAATTATATTATTTATCAGTAACTAAGTACAAACTGTACGTAATTTATATTATTACATTTACTTATATCATTACATTTACTTGGTATTTAGAAAGACAAAATACTCTAGCTCACTATAAATATATACATTTGTCTCAACTCGAGACTTAATTTTACTACCTAATGATTGAAAGAACTTTCTCTTATGAATTGAAAGAGTTCTATCTCATATAGGGTCAAAATGATTGAAAGAATACTGTGATATTGTTAGACCAACGACCATTAGTTTTCGCAGGTTGGCTAGTACAAGTATACATTACCGAGTATTATATTATCTTGTATTTACTACTCGTACTACATTAATGGTTAGATACATGTTAGTTCTCGGAGGTTGGCTATGAAAAGAATGAGTAAATTGTACTACAGTACTATAACAACCAAATTCTTAATTTTTATTTTTTTGAGTATATTGCATGAATGGTCCATGTGGTTTACACGCATTTTCACCATTAGTCCTCATACTTTGTTTGTTGCATGGACAGTCCAAAAATTCAAAAGATGTTGCATGCTTAGTCCCTCCTCTAACTAAAATGACTAAAATACTCTTCTCAAACCAAGCAAATATATATCTTCACCAAGGGTATTTTGGTCATAATCAGTAGAGGATGGACTAAGCCCTCAACAACTTTTGATTTTTTGGACTGTCCATGCAACAAACAAAGTACGGGGACTAATAGTGAGAATGTGTGTAAACCATAGGAACCATTCATGCAATTTACTCTTATTTTTTTTTATATAATATAGGAGTAATTTGTACTACAGCAACCTAATTTCCTGATATTTTCCTTTCAAACTTTTTATATAAATGACATCCAAAATCAAATGTATCTTATTATTATTTGTACATATATAGTTATATATATATATATATATATATATATAAAAAAGACGTGTCCTTTGTATCTTAGCCGGTGCGCATGCCGCATGGAAATCAAAAACGAAAACGTTATTACTTGAAACTTATGTACCCTCAAAATTGCATAAAATTACACTTTATACCCAAATCCATTCTTCACGTAAAATACAAATACCCCCACCCCACCCCACCCCACCCGATTCTTTCATTTTTTTTCTACCCCTTCCCTTTCCTTTCCTTTCCGACGTGCTGCTGCTGTGCTGCTCCTCCAAATTCCCCCAATTTAGGAGCAGCCGGAACCGGAGCTGAAGCTGGAGAATAGCATATATAGATACATACTATACGTACAATAAATTTGGAAGATATACAGTGCCTGCTTATGGATTCTAATGAAGAACCAAAAGTATAAACATTATCAACCAATTAAAATACGAAACCTACTGTTAAATTCATCTTTTACTTTATTTTTTCTTATTATTCGATTCTACATTCTCATCTTCTGGTTTTCACATTTTGATTGCTGTATCTATACATCGTTGCATTGCATTACAGTAATTGATTGCCGATTGATAACGCTACCGCTTGAATGATTACCGACGTACTTGTTTTCCTCATCGGTGCTGATATTTTGCATCACCTAATCACCTCGGATTCTGCGTTTCTGTAATTGACCTAATTACAATAATCAATTGAAGTAGGATTAGCTTCGAAATGAACTCCGATCTGATTTTGTGTACTATATTCATCTCTCTGTATGTAATTATTGCTCTTTTGTGTTATCCGATTGATGCTGTGTGTGTTTAGATACGTCCTACTTGCGGTTCTGTTTCGTTCTGCGTTAGCGGTCTGATATTAGACCTGCATGATCAGCAGATTTTGATTTCCTGATATTGTGTATATGAATTGAAAATGTGTAAGCTGAAATAACTTATAAATGTTTTTGTTTGATTTCAGACATGGATATTGATTTGGCTGCACAGATTGAGTCGGTTGTATATCGATTTACATGTCAAAGGTCTTGATATTCGTTAAACAGCATTCTCAGCTTCTACAGAATCGTCATGAGTTCAGCAGAATAGAGAAAAGGATTCGTTGATTAATTTGTAGATGCTAGTTTGTGTTTTTAGTTTAATGTTTTGATTGAGCATAGTTGCTGGAGAACAATGTGTTTGGCAGTTTAATTGAAAAATTAGGAAAAAAAAAAGTGTGGCATCTCCCAAGAGGGAAGATATCGATAAGAATAAGTTTATTAGGGGTTTGGCGTAAGATTTTTGTATTATGGGATTGCCACAAGATCCATACATTGGGACTTCTGAGGTTTCAGGTACATCGAGCACCTTGGAGGACGGTTTGCCTATAAGTGATGAGGGCATTTGTAATTTGAGTGATGTGAAATCGGAGAATGTACGAGAAAGCTCCTTGGACAAGTTTGAATTTCCAGATGCTGTAATTAAAGAGTGCAGTAATGGTTTAAGAATTGGTTCGAATAGTAAGTTTGATTTTTCAGCACCTAAACCTATACAAAATGTTAAGACTTCATTTTCTAGAATTGTGGGATTTGAATCTGAAAAGAAAGATATGTTCTCGGACTCATTTGATGAAGCTTTGAATGGGAGGGATGATGTCAACATGAATGAGGATAAGATTAGTGTGTCTGTGGCCAGGAAGAGAATGCTGTCACCGTTGAACAATATACTTTCTTCTCAAGACGGTGATCATATAGATATTCACAATGGCCGTGCCAAAACTGATAATCAAAAAGCAAGAAATTATAAGAAAGCAAATATTGGAATGAGTAATCAATCCTCTAATTCTGTGTGGCCTGTATCTGATCACTCGGAGCAGAGTTTATCACATAATTACAATTGTACACCTTCTGGTATATCTACAGATGGGCCAGTGCTCGAGGAAAGTGATGTGAAATCTCCATACTTTCTACCAGGGTTTAAGGATTTTAAAGCGTCAAGTAAGCGAAAATTACAGACCAGGCCTATATCGATACCTGCAGACAATGTGGCCTTGATAAGTTCGTCGTCTCCATTAGGTCCAAAATTTTCAAACGATGTGGAGAAATCAGATAGAGAAATGATCTCGGGTACCATATTTGCATCAAATGAAGCAAATTATAGAATGCCTAGCAAGTCACTTGAAGAAATCGGTTATTTATGTGATCAGATTGGGACCTGTTCTCCTAGCAGTTACACAGGAAGGAGCTGGCCTATCCACAAAGATTTGGGATTCAGTCCCCGTGTTCAGAAGTTTAATGGGAAATCAAGGGGTTTCTCTGTTAGGAGGTCATTGGTTGGTTCATTTGAAGAATCACTATTATCTGGTAGGCTTTCATCAGGAGACGTCAGCAAGGTTGGCACTATGTTTTTGTGTTGTGTTGCATATGATTAGGGGTTATCTCTAATACACTGCACATCTATGTGCAGAAAATTGATGGTTTTCTGGCTGTACTAAGTGTAAGTGGGGGGAGCTTCTCACCGAAAGCAAGGAAACTTCCCTTTGCAGTTACGAGTGTTGATGGGGATAGTTACTTACTATACCATGCTTCGATAGATCTGGCAGGAAATTCCTCATCAAGCCAAAAGCGGATAAGCCGCCTTCATAATGATGGTTCTCAAACCCGTTTGCGTATTCCAATGAAAGGGCGTATTCAACTGGTACATGAGATGTTCTCTAAACTTGGATGAGCTTATGAACTATTTCAGTCGTTTTTATAAGTTATTTATGTTGTTTTTGCTAATCGATTCTATGGATTGCAGTTCTATCTTTAATGCCATAGTCTTATCTAAAATTTTGGATCTTATTTGATTCTCTCTCAGGTTTTAAGCAATCCAGAGAAGACACCTCTTCATACATTCTTCTGTAATTATGACTTGAGTGACATGCCAGCTGGCACAAAGGCAAGTTCATATCAAGCCCACCTAATGTTTACATCGTTAACATGCCATAATGACGTTACTGCTTTCGTATGATAATTTTTCATAGACTTCAAAGAATTGACACAACAAAAAGATGCACTTTAAAAGCTAAAATAGTGCATCACTGCAATTTCACAAATTGTGAAATTCACCATTTTTCACTTACTTGATCAGAATGTAAATTTTAAAATTATCTTATCATTTCATGATGTAGACTTTCTTACGGCATAAGGTTACCCTTGCTTCATCCAGTCCAACTCAAAGTTCAGAAAGTTGTTGCTCTGGTCAAACCACCACTGGAAGTGGACGTGCAGGTTGCAATGATTTTTCTTGCCAGGTAGATGGACATCTGGCTTCCAGCTGGGATGATACAAGTCAAGATGGAACTTCCAATAAAAGTAAAAGTGTATGCTCAAAGGTGAATGGTAATACTGCTGCTGTTGGTGCGCTACGCTATGCTCTACATCTTCGTTTTCTATGTCCTCACAGGAAATGCTCAAAATTGGTCCAGAAATCAAATCCCGATCCTTTCTCTATGTCTCGACAAATTAGTTTAGATAATGATGGGGATCGCAAGTTTTTCTTACGCAGTGATTTGAAGGTGGTGTTCCCACAACGTCATTCAGATGATGATGAAGGGAAGGTGTGTTCATACCATGTTTCTATGATTTCATATTTGCATGTATGCTATATACATATTTATTTTCTACTATTAACTAATTACATTGCTCACTAGGCATATTTCATGTTTGGTATGTATTCATTTGTGCTGATGACAGTTAAATGTGGAATACCATTTCCCCGAAGATCCAAAGTACTTTGATATCGGCTGCTGACATGTATCTATTTGAGGTTGAAGAACATATTATACGGTAATGAAGAATCATGATCTTGAAGAACAAGAGATTGGTCAATTTTGACTTGATCTGTGGAGGAAGCAACTACATGCAAATAAGACTTGGGAAAAATGTGAGACCTGCACCTTTTTTACAGGGGACATGTATATGAAATGTGATTTACATCTCTTTCTAGGTTAGAAATATGATTTTGGTTGTTTTGTATTCGTTTTTTCTTTTTGCCATTACAATTCACATACAATGTGCATATGCTTTTTACACGTTACATGTATCTTGGTACATAATTGCCAACCAATTCGCGCTACCCCTATTTAAATTACATCTAAATTAGTTCTCAATTATATTAGACTTCTTAAGGTTCAAATTCTCACATGATTGCTAAACATACTTTTGCATCACACCAATAATGTATTGTATATTTGTAGTTATTGAATATGTTCCTCAATTCTAGAACAGGTATAACAAATTTATTTTATTTACTGTATTTATTGGTTACATGTGATGATTAAATTTGGTCTTATACCTTACCACAACACCATCTCCTAAAGAGTAAAGCCTAGGAATGACAAACAAGAAGTCGCTAATTACATTTTTTAAGTCTTATCAAGTCATCATTAAGGTCCAAACATCTCCAGGTCATTTAGGCCCAAAAAAGCCCACATAACCGTAGTATGTTTGTACAACATAAAAAATACACTACAGAGTTGCCACCATATTAGCAGACTGATTTTAATTATTAGATTCCAGAAAGGGGGTTAGATTAAAATTGTTGTGTACTTCAAACTAACGTTGTGTTTGATTCGCGGAATATTTTCGATGGAATTGGAATTCATCAAAAGAATTGAAATTTAATGGAATGTGAATTCCTTTGAACGATTGAATTTGATGACTTACAACTCAATCAATTTGTGAACCAAACATGTTTGTGGAATGGAATTGAGATTCCAATTCCATCGAATTCCACGAACCAAACGCAACCTAAGTTTCAATATGTAATAATCTACCCCATTAGATAATTTAATCACTAAATAGAACAGATACAAACATACACATTCAGCCATACATTCCTCTAATTTGCAACAATTGCAATGTCCCTTCATTAGCCTGGACACCAAAACTACCAGATCATTCATATTATGGCTCACTCAAGAATTCTATTTATATTACACTACCCATCGTGCATATTACATTACAGATCAAGTTTAAAATAGAAAGAAACACTTTGAACTAACAAACAGCAGATGATTTTAGTATCGCCTCCAAACATCAAAAAGCTGACAAATACCAAATTTAAAGATAAGCTCAACCATCAAGCACGGATCTATTATGTGCAATTGATACTGAAGATTAAAGATTTGGTTACACAAAGCATAATCAAGACTTGACGAGAATAATGTCAAGTCCGTAAAGTCATTCTAATCAACAAACTATTACAGAGGTGATGAAGTAATTAGAGGCTCAATCCGTCAAAGAACCAACAAACGATAGGTAAAGGTGATTTCTAAGACTCTGTTAAAGCAAGCGACTTCAGGACGTATCCCTCTTTCGCATGATAACAGGCCATAATTACTCCATTACCATTGATTATAAACCTAGCTAAAACAATTCCAAAATTCACAGCATAACTATAAGCATTCAAACACAACGTATGCAGAATATATAATGCAATAGACAAAAGAATTCATGAATATCAGCTGAATTAGATACCATAGCTATAGCACTTTTAAACCAATAAACGATGTTAAACCACCTTACATCACCACCACATAAAGTCATAAACCATTCAATCACCAACACTGTTTCCAAAACCCTAACATTGACAAATTACTCAAAAACCTAATTATCCTTATCATCTTTACCATTATTACTCGAAATACGCAGTCCAGAGGAAACCGTACGGCCACGCGTCCTTGAAGGAAGGATGTTATCCAAATCAACCTCAGCCAATGGATCATCAGATAGATCATCATCATCTTCACCGTCAGATTCATTCAAATCATCATCAGAATCAGAATCAGAATCCGAATCATCATCAGATTCTTCAATCATCTTTCCTTTACCTTTATCATCCTTCATTATTCCTTTTCCCTTTCGATCGATTTCAATTCCTCCGTTAGAATGCTCATCGTCCTCATGATCATCTTCATCGTCGTCTTCAGAATCGATTTCGTCTTCTGCTTCATAATCTTCTTCTTCGTCTTCATCGTCGCCATTCTGTGTGACGGTTTTTTCTTCGACGGCGGCGGCGGAGGTGTTGTTGTTGTTTTCTGGCCGGAGTTTTTTCGCGTCATCATCGTTAGTGTTGTCGTTGTCTAGGGTTTGGGACGGTAGTTTTCGTTTGGAAGGGAGTACATTTGGTTCTTCATTGCTATTGAGCTCTGCCATTGCTAATGGCTTCTGAGAAAACCCCCAATTTTCTTCTATTCTAGGGCTTTTAACTAACGACTCATACAAATACTCTCGTGTTATTTGGATACGGGTTTCGGTATTCACTGGACCGATTTAGTATATTCTGGGCCAGGCCCATTAGCTATATATATATTAGTTTTTTTGGAAAATAATATATATAATTTTTTATGGAGAAAAAAGAACGCATAGAATGTTAGTAATGATTACGGAAAGGATAAAACCTTCCCGACATGGAAGCTAGAACACGATATGTTTACGTATTACCTTGGAAAGTTGAAAGCTTAAATAAATACCGTATATGATTTTAGATAAAATAGTTACTATTTAATTGTATGTGATGTAATTAGCATTGAAAAAGGTAATTCAATGATTTTATAGTTTATACAAAGTGCACGATATAGTTTTATACTTGTAGTTATAACCAATTGAATTGTGCACAAGAGATATGCATAGTTTTTTCACTTTTTGATAGTTATATCGTTAAATATATAAAACTTTTTTTTTAACCAAGAAAGTTTGTATATATATATATATATAAAGGCTAAAAACAAAAACGGACAAATAATTTAGGAATGACAAAATGAAATATTAATATTAAAGTGGGATAGAGTTAGTAGTCGATCCACTAAAAATTGAATACTTTCAAGTCTCTCATTTCTTCAAAATAAATAGTATAAAACGCCAAACTTTAGAGAAAATTATAGAAAAAAATAAACATAGTATAGCATAAGACGGGTGCCATCGGTTTAGTCGGTTCCTCAACCGACGAGCTCTTCCTTTCGTCACCCGATGGCACGGCCTCGTCCCCAACCCTCGTCGATTGAGTCTCGTCGCCTAACCGAAGAAGGGGAAGAGAAGGAGGTGGGGCCCACTTGAGTTTTTTGTTTTTTTCCCCTTTTTAACCGTTACAAAAAAAATATAAATAAATAAACCCAACGGCTATATCCCTTTTATCAAAAAAAAAAAAAATTAAATTATTAAATATACCCATTTTTCACTATAAATATACACACTACTCTTTACAATTTTTTACACTCACCTCTACCACTTATTTACACACAACTCTTACACTTTTTTACATACAATATACACACAAAATGTCACAACATCCCAACAATTCTTCCCAAAATCATTCCCAAACACCAACATCCGTGCCATGGACCGAGAACGAGGTCAACGCCTTGATCGAAGAGTGAGAAAAGGCTTCCCAAAACAATCCGATTGGAACTTCACCAACGCAACAAAGTTTTTGGGAAAACATACGACAAAACTACAACTCTAGAGTTACGGTGAAACTGACTACAAATCAACTAATCGCCAAGTTGAACAAAATAAAAAAATAGTTTATCTTCGTTCGCGTAATGTTTTATTTCCGTTGTCGTAAAATTTATATTTCCGTTATCTTGATGTTTTAACTTGTGTTATCGTAATAATTAATGTAATGTTTTTATTTATTAATGTAGTGTTTTTAATTATTAATGAAATAGTTTTTATTTAGTTTGTGTTGAATTAATTAAATAAATAGTTAGTGGGTCCCAGAAATGTAAAGGAAGAAAGGATTGTTGACAGTACTTTGTCAGTCTTTTGTCAGTTTTGGTTGTGCTGACGTGGCGCTGAGCTGACACAAAGGAAGAAAGAAGGAAGAAGTTACTGATGAGAGTGGTCTAAGTGATTAATCAATTACATCAACATCGTTATTCATTATTTTCTCTAGTATCAGTTTTTTTTTTAAAGAAAACTTGTGTGTATTTCTCATATTTAAATATATCATGTTTGACTTTTTGACTTTTATTTTAGGAAGGAAGAAAAAAAAAAGAAAACGTAGTAGACGGTGCCAAGTAATCACAACCGAATGACCGTGACGTGGCAGAAGCTAAATCTAGGTGGTGCAACTTTGTTGACGTGTCACCCCTGGCCCACAAATAAAAACGTGAATCGGTAACCCATCTCGCACCTCCCTCCCTCCGCCGGTGACTATCACTTTCCGGCCATCAGTCCTCGGTTCTAAAAAAATGTTACTAAAAGAAAATTTAAATTAAATTGAATACTAACATTAATAAATAGAAACTTCACAACTACCATTTCTTTTCAGTCGTCACCTTCTTCGTTGCTTTATATTTTTTTCAAACTTTTACTCACATTATAATTAATAACAATTAACACACAGTTATATATTTTGGTAATTTAATGGATGTATCATGTACAATGTTTCACCGAATAAATGCTAAAAATAGAAATACCTTTAATTTCTATTCACAGCCAACTCACACCGCTAGTGTTGCTGATCACATTTTCATAACATTTTACTAACAAAAAAAAGAGAGCATAGTATGGAGCGAAACGATCAGTTTGGTTGTGGTTCAGGATATGAAATGCAAATGCAGATGAACTTTACTGGAGTTCAGGTGGAAGTTGGTGGCTCAAGTGCTGCAGCTGCAGCTGCAGAGGCCAGAAGAAGGAGGAAGGTGGTGAATAAAGATAAGGGATTTTTTAAGAGGAAACGAAAGACGTTTTATCGTACAGATGGCTTTGTTCCTCCACCTCTCCCACCAAATGTATGATCTCTTGGTTCTATATATCTATATTTTTGTATATATAGATGAGGTGTTGTTTACTGTAAAATGAAATTTATGTAAAAAAGAAGAGGACAACTCACATATATAATCTTATTATTTGTTTGATTACAGATAATTAGCTAGCTAATTGACCAAGAATTATCTAACAACAGAAAAAGGTGATGGGTGATTTTAATATTAGTACATATATACTCTTATTAATACATAAAAAAGACATTTTTGAATCATACTGAAGTTTATCTTGAAGATGAATTAAAAAGTTTTTTGAATCAGTCATTGTGGATCAAGTATCTCGACTATATCTGAAAGTATTTCATTTTAATAAAAGGTATTTTTATTCTTGTTCTATCATAAGATCAACTTGGGCAGAAAAGCTTAACGGTTTAATTTTGTAGGTTAAGTATTTATGATCAGTAAGAAAAATCGTTGTTATTTAGCATTTCGAGACATACATAAAAGGGATGAGATATTTTCTGCAAATTTCTTAATGTGAAACAAAACATAGTAAACTTAATGATGGTTTATGGAGTTAGATTTACTGAGTGATAAATATTAGTTGGAAAATGAAAAACATGTAAACAGTTCAGAACTATAAAACCATGTCAAGGGTCTTTACTGTATAATTCCTTTGATAATCAACCTTCTTTACATGATCATTACCATAAGTTTAGATACGTATATATCAATAGACGTGTGCAGTTTTAGTTTTGAGTGTCAGGATCTATGCTTATTCACGCATTTAAAAGGCAGTTACCGTTAACTGTTGGCGTGTGCCTATAGCAAAAAAGAAAGTCGATGCGTCCTCCTATTTATTGAAAATATCCAATAATGTGTTAGTAGGGCTAGAATCGGTGGTGTTCTGTCATTTGTCGTCACTTGTTGAATTTAGTAAATAATCTGAAACTTCAGCACAGAAGTTTAATAGTAGTTGTCGTTACTCGGACGTGTGTTCTTACCTTGAACCACTTAAAAAATGTTACATTTTTGTCAAGTTGTTTACATGTATACGAGTGTAAAAGATTATTGCCAATCAAATACATTGAAAAGATATGAAGTCATAAAAAAGTGCTTTCAATTGTAGAACGATATGTTTGCACTTATATATCTTATGTATTTCATATTTATATATGCTTATACATGTAAGCAACTTCTGCAAGATTATAAGTGTGAACAATTTGACAAAATATGCATATTTCTAACCCATATAGCAAAAATTGTATGCAAATAGCATATTTGTTGCAGTGAGAGACTTTTTTCCCCCTCTTCATAATCTTTCTTTCCCTCAACCCAACTAAATGTGAATTTCTGTTTAAAATTAGATCGTTGATCAGGGGCGTTTGATGTTTCTGTTCTTCAAGAAGCTGCAAAACAGTGACGTCAACAATGTTGGCAGAACTGTATTGCCAAAGGTTTGATTGTATTTAATTTCTTATTTGTAGTTGGTAAGTTTATTAATTATTGTCGGTTTGATTAAGTTATTCGTTTCAGATACCAGCGGAGACTCATCTACCTAGACTCTTAAACAACCAAAGTATCATTTTACCTTTTCTCGACATGGATGGTGTGGATGCTTGGTCATTCAAGTTTAGGTTGGTCTGACTTTCTCAATCATGCTAAAGCAGTTGAATTATGACGAAAAAGAAATGAAATAAGGGGACGTTAGAATTTTAACTGGTTATTGGCTTCATTTTTAGATTTTTATCAGTTTCTTCTTTATATGCGTTCTTTGCGCAGGTATTGGGCAAATAACCGGAGCCGCATGTATGTGTTTGAGGGCACAGGTGTGTCATTCTTACACTCTTTTCATTCTCTAATGATACACGTGTTATGTTACTAGACGGTAGAGATAGCTGTTCGTCCCATTTACTTATGAGCAGGTCGAGTTGGATTTTTTTAATCACTAATGGGTCAAATTGGACAAATTAAAAGTATTTAGCTAAAACTAAAAAGGGTCGAATAGTTTGAACTGGTCAAACAAGTTAAAAGTCTCCTGAAATGTAATACCAACTCTGAAATTGTTCTGGTCAGATCTTATTATTGCCATAATATTGTTTCTGTAATTATATATGATGAATTAAATTATTTATATTGATTGATAATATAGACAAAAAAGTGTTTTTGTGTCAACCCAACCCAATGCAAAATAGATAAATAAATAATCTTGCTGTAATGAGTAAACGCTTACCTTTTGTAAATCATTGATCTTTTTCAGGGGAGTTCACTAAGAAACATAAACTACAAATGGGTGACTACATGCTGCTGTACATGGATTTGGCGAATAGGAACTATGTATGCATCTTATACCAAATCCTTAGAATGTGAACATTTTTCGTCTTTCATAATTGAATAAAAATCTTGCTTCTGTTTTTTTAAACAGGTAGTTCGAGGTGCTAAAGCTTGTGAAGTTGAAGGACATGCAAACAACGAAGTGACTGCACTTAATGTTCCAGACAAAGTGCTACCCAATGATGCTGAAGTTGATCCCCCTGAAATCTATACCTACTTTCCTAATACGGAGGACATTCTGGGTACAAACTTTGTGAATGATAACTGCTACTTTAGTGATATTCTGAACTCGTTCAGCTCGTGGGATGATTTCATGACCAGTTACCCAGCAACTCAGCCGAGTATAACCTTTGATAATCTATCAGATGAGGATCTCTTACAGGTGCAGGCGTGATGATGTTGCGTTTCATCTGGAAGGATTGTGTGTATATGGCGTGTACTTTATACTATCTGCAGCTAAATACTGTAAAAACTAAACAGTATAAAGATCATGGTTTTTTTGTTTTGGATATCCTACAAGATGTCAGTTAATGCAGGATCGATGTGCTCGTTATATACATGTGTGGATGATGGATTATTTTGGTCTATTTGTGCCTGCATACTCATTATCTACATGCTTTAGTATCTTGATATTAAATGACTTGACAATTGTGTGTACGGATAGAAGGTAACGTAGAATGATATCAATTGTGGATTCTGAACTTGATTATGTGATTTCGGTATCTTGGTTTTGTCGGCCTCTCATTTCTGAATATATATTTAGTTTGGTTATGCATACCCATTTGTGTAGCTTTTATAGCAATATTTAGAACATCACTTGACACGGGTGGTGCATGGCTATCGTCAGCTCGTGCCGTAAGGTATTGGGTTAAGTCCCGCAACGAACGCAACCCTCGTGTTTAGTTGCCTTTATTGAGTTTGGAACCCTGAACGGAACTGCCGGAGAAAAACTGGAGGAAGGTGAGGATAATCGTGAACAAAAAAACCGAAACCGAAAAAAACCTGAAACCGAAACTAGTCAAAACCGGTTTAATTTTTGGAAAAACCGCCGGTTAGGAACCGGATTGAGATATAGCCGCTTGGAACCGGTTTGACCCGAACCGGTTTGGAAAAGCGGTTAGAAAAACCGGTTTGAAACCGGTTTTCAGACCTGATCGAATATAGCCGTTTTTTTTACCGTTTTGGAGCGTTTATTCGTTGTTTTTTTTACCATTTTGTCATCCTAAAATTAGTATAAATAGATACCTTAGGTATGGTTTATTCACAACACTCAAACTTGCTCATTCTACTCTTAAAACACTAAAAAACGCTTACGATTCGCGTACAAAAGTCTCAAAACGTTCTCTAACACTCTCAAAACGCTCTCAAAACTCTCAACTCTAAAAAAAAAAATGAATTATATAGACTTATTGTTTTCAATAATATTTTTATGTAGATTTAGAAGACTTTGTATTAAGTTATTGTTAAGTTATGTTTCCATTCCTAATGTACTAACATTGTATTGAAAAAAAATCGAAGATTACGTTGATTTTCCCTAAAACGCTTAACGCTCGAAACAAAATTGAATTATATAGGAAAAACCGGTTTGGAACCGGTTTTTGTACCCGAACCGGTTACAAACCGGGTAGGTTCGGTTTGGGGTTCCCCCAACCGGTTCGGTTCCAAACCGGTTTGGCCAAAAACCGGTCTTTGACCGTTGACCAAAAACCGGTTCGGTTTTTCAACCCGAACCGGTTTGCCAAAAAACCCGACTTTGTTCATGCCTAGGTGAGGATGACGTCAAGTCATCTGATATCACTATGAACATAAACTCCCAAGGTATGGAAACCCAAAGAGGCTTTGCCAACTTAAATGAGATACAATAGCTTCTTTATGCTTTAACATTGTTACCAATACATTTTCCTCATTTTGTTCCGGATTGATCGCGAATAAAAAATATAGAGCAAAAGTTCCGATCATAATGAATCCTACAATGCATTGGTGATGAGTATATAACGTACCTTGAGTAGTAAAGTTTTGTGCTATAAATGCATAAGGAGGTTCATCTCTACCCAGTGATAGACAAAGTATCCGCACCCCTTTTGATCTCTCAGAAAAATATTATAAAACAAATTTCCTAGCAATGACTGATTCTCGGTGGGACCATTAACATGGTTAAAGCTAAACTTTTTGAAATACATATGCAACATGGTACTCGAATTTTCGATATTTCTTTTTATCTCTCATCAAACCAATGGCATCTTCTTCTAGGAATCCTAGTTATTCTTATCGTGATATCGGGGAATCACATTGCTATTAGTCAAACAAGCATAAAACCTATGCTAGCATATTCGTCCATAGGTCAAATCGGATTTGTAATTTCAGGTTAAATTGTTGGAGCCTCAAATGATGGATAGGCAAGCATGATAACTTGTATACTTTTCTATATCTCCATTAATCTAGAAACATTTGCTTGCATTGTCTTATTTGGTTCGTATAGATTTAAGCAGTTAACCAGTATCATCTGATTTGGGATGTCTAAATATGTGGATAGGAGTTATGACATACAACCGTAACTCAAAGATGTAATTTGCCTAAGCGTCTTTGTTAGCGTAGTTTGTAAACTTGTAATGCATATTTTAAAGCTCACACTTCTTCTATATGACCCACCTTGATGGTCGCCCATTCAAATAGCTTCAATTCAAGTTATAATCACCACCACATGCAAGTACTACTTTTAGCAGCCAAGTTTCTGGGATGATAGTTGGTTGCGTCAACCACCACCCATCAGCCACCACTACCTACAACAAACCACTGGTTTAGCATTTCGCAAAACCACACCACCATTCACCATTGTCAAAGTTAACTAGGTATTTCACAAAAAAACATCCATCCAACATTGACACATCAGCTCAGAGCCTCAGACCACCCATTATCAGTAAATCAGCATGTAGTCCAACAATTTAAAAACCCAAACAATGTTTGAAGACATTAACGAATAAAGATAACAAAACAAACAGGAAGAAGAAAGAAAAAAAAGGATGCATGCTTTCACAGGCCAAAAGTATTATCATATAGTCTTTTCCCCATTATTTACCATGGGGGAAATAACATCCTGTCTTTTCATGATAACAAAAACTGCTTCATCAATGAAGCGGGAGGACAAACACGATCCTCTTCAGTACCAAAAAAAATCATCAGTGATAGCATAGAAACAATACAAGTTAAAACTCCACATCCTTTCTAGTGTACCAATTACCAAAAGAAAGTTAACTCTCCAAAACTACTGTGGTGCCATGAAATGTATCCTATATTTATTGACTCATTTAAAGAAAGAAGCATCCCAGGCTCCATAGCCTAACAAAACATCTATGCCTCTGCAATCTCAGCAACTGGAGCAGCACCACCTGTAGTTGGCCTGTACATCACATGAAGTTCAAGATTTAGCTCAAGACCAAATGGAAAGGGCCAACGTGACGAGATATTTACATGGTAGATATAGGTTATGTTTTAGCTTAGAAGGAAACAGGTCAAAAGTCACTTCAGCTGTAACTTTATGAATAAAACCTCAATTTCCTAAAAAAATCATATTGTTATTAAAATTAGAATAGAATAATTTCCACAGCAGTTGACAGAAGAATAATTTAAATTGAAATATAAAAGTTTCAAACAAGAAACGTTTTGGGTCAACCCAATCTGACCAAGGACGAAGCTGTAACAAAAAATAGTGGGTATCACCCATTTTCCAACCCACCCATTTTGCCACCTCTAGCAGAGGTAAAATATTGTGCAAGAACAAATATGGGATGGAGTGATGAACTTACAGTCCAACAAACACTTTGAAAGCATCGTAAATTCCCCATTGAGCTCCAGTGAGAGTTCCAATCATGACAATACGTAGGGGAAGCCCTCTTGTGAAGAGACCCCAAACTCCAAACTTCTTCACAGCCTGAAAAAAAAAGGGGATGCAAACAACATTATGTTATAGCAGCGTTGATATGATAAAGGTGATTAGACAGTAGCTAAGAAGAAGCACTTACATCACCAACGCTTGCTCCCTTGGCGTTGTTAAGGAAGGAGACAAGGTTGTCAGCAGGATGAGATACAATAGCGCAGAGAACACCAGCGACATAACCACCAGCAAAACTAACTCCAAGTTGCATGGATTTGCTGCACTCGTTCTTTGGTGTGGGGATGGCATACTTGTACAGGTTCTCCACAATAGTCTCAAATGAGGCAAACTTCATCATAGTATCTGTACATATACAAATAGTGAGACCAAATATAATACTACATACATTTTTAGTCTTGCACAACCAGCTGCTAATAAAGCATCCTTTATATTATTATGTGTTGCATAGCTTCTGCAACCAGATCTTGGTAAAGCTTGCCTCTATTGCCAAACTCCTTATAGTTTTTATAGCTTCTCTCAAATCAACAATTAACCAAATGTAAAGCTTATGCAACCCCTTTCTCCAGCATAAGAAATATAGGTTATTGTTCTGATATCATGTTTACCTTTACTGCCTTATTGCAGATATTAAAAAAATTAAGCGAGGATAGCTGATAGATTGGACTTCTAATCCTCCAAAAATGTTCTAAATAATTGATTTTTTCTAACTATATAACTTCTCACCAACATTACTTTACACCAGTTTACGAGTCAATACTTCATTACTTCCACTTGTTCATAGAACAGAATGCCATTTTAAAATATCTAGGTTTTTTCCCTTGAGAACACAGTATAATAATGAACAATACAAATTGGCACAAAACCCATGGAATTTAAAATCCAGATATGCAAATGGCCTAGTGGAAATCATAAGCAGCTTCGTATCTGGGAGGATACATCAAAATTGTAGCATGCAGAAGTGAAGAATCGTTTCTACTTCAGAGCTGGATATATATTGTTCTTTTTTACGATATACTACGTAATAGTTTTGTTTCTTTTTTTATTAGGGTTTATTTTCTAAGAGGAACAAACTGGTTAACAAAAATACAAGAACGAATAATCGTGCATTTTAAACGCTTCAACTTACATGGTATTTGGCGTCCCCAAAGTGGTACCAATCCCTTGTACAACCTACCAAAATAAAGCAAAGCTCAATTAGAAAACCCCTAAAAACACTAATTCGATATAGTTCCAAATAGAAGAAAAACAAAAATATAAAAACATTATGTGTACCCAAGTGCGCCTTCAGATTTGATGAACTTTGGAAGTCCATCTCCCAAACCCCTGGCAAAACCAGGTTGTGTCTGGACACGAACCTTCACTGCCTCCATGGGACATAGAGCAACATCAGCAATCAGCTCTGCAGATGCTGAACCAGCAAGGTAGATCAAAGTCTTGTACTTGGCTGCATACTCTGGGCCAGCTATGTCAGAGTAATACTTCTTAAAGAATTCATAGAAGCCAAACTTGCAGGCACCCTGAGCACTATAACCAAGTAGCGTAGGAACCCATCCCCTAAAAAAGCCCCTTACACCCTGCTCCTTCAGCAATACCCCGAAACCAGACGAGATGCTCTTATATTTAAGAGGGTCGATCTGGTATTCAACAAAAGTATGAGATTAATAACAAGGTCTAAATATTTCGCAAGAAATTGATGTTATGAACACATGAGACCAGCATCCAGCACGATAAAATGAACATGAAGCAAGCTAGAACTTGTAACAGAATCAACTAGAACAATACATGCAAGTCATATATGTTCAATAAGACATATCGTATCTTGTTACACATTAACCTTGAACTGTTTAAAGATGGTCGGAGATTCATAAGAGCAAGTGAAGGAATGAAACTAATTATTGATATAAACGATGGATGCAACATATGTTTCTTTGAAGCGTCATATAAAAGTAAAGTGTCCATATAGAGCCAAAACCCCTCGTAAAGGATTTACAATCTTTTAGCATCTAATTTTAATTGAATAGTATAGGCATCTCATAAGATATATGCAAAAGTGAGACTGAAATCACTAGTACCACCGTGAATTTTGAACCATATATTATTGAAACCATTTATGGGAGTGGTGTCTCCTCAACGGCAAAGCTCACGAAACTCAATTCAAATCAATTAAGCTAAAATTAATAACAAGATGTTATCTTGTTTTAGATATATCAGTCTTGTTTTAGAGGTTGACCAAATTGTTTTTATATAATAGTATAGGTAGTTGAACAAATTTGTTTTATATGATAGTATAGTTATATATTTATTTATTCATTTATAATCCTTACCATAAGAGAAAGAACATGGTCACTTTGTAACTACACAGATTTCAGAGTTCAGTAACCAATATGCATGTTATAAAGCATGCATATACAACAATTTAATGCATGATATCAGATCAAATTAAAAAGTTTCATGCACGATATCAGATCAAATTACATAAACACTCATTGATTGTTCCCACTTATAATTGCAAACGTTAGTGATATGAAGCACTTCTATCTAATGTAAAAGTATAAACCTCTATACATATGTAATCATTAAAATATCAAGGAAGTTGAAAAACTAAAACTCCACACTAGGTTACCTAAACTCTACCTGATTAATGAGTAACTCAGAAAGTAGCTTGTTTGGATCAAACAGTCATTTGAAATTGATGATGAATAAAAGTAAATATAATTCAAAGCTTTACAATCAGAATTTCATTGTACTTCGCCATTTGTTATATGAACAGAACCACCCAGGAAATGATAGGACATTAATAAAAGCACTCGTAACTTTCATATAAACATCCTATCACATACTTTCGGCCAGAAAAAAAAAAAAAAAAAAAAGTTAGGTTCCAGTTTACATCTCCATATCAAACACATGATAAATAATCAATCAACAACTTCAATTGCACAGATCTACATCTTAACCAAAACGTGAATATCGAGTACCAGCTAAAGAATATTCTATTACGAATCAGGTCAATTCGAGGTCATAATCAGATGAAAAATATGTATATGTATACAAACTATACAACACAGATCTAGATATAAACGCATCCGCCGTATCATCACTTATAACATTAGCATAACAATTATCACCTAAATCAACCAAACCCGACTATAACGCAATAGATCCGTATGATTAACCGGTAAATGATTAAATAATACATGCGGAAAACATAATTAAGACACGATATCATAAGAAATGAAATTAAATCTAGCGAGATTATAATAAATTCAACCAGATCGAGACAAAAAACTACCTGCATATTACATTTCACGAGATCGAGTGGAGTAACGCTCATGTGAGTGAGACCGCAGCTAAGAATACCACCAGCAGTACAAGCAGCATAGAATCGAGGTGAATACATCTCGATCTTACCAAACGGCTCACTCGGAGCAGGAATCATGAAGTTTTCCTGCTGTTTAGCAGGTGAAGTAGAAGGAAACAAGCTAGGGCTTGATGATGTGGTGGTGGTGGTGTTGTTGATGAGAAAACTACTGGTTGAAACAGAAGAAGTGTAGAGGTAATTAGGGATTAGAGATTGACGAGAGCTGTCGGAAAACGCCATTGCAGAGAAATGATCGGAGAAATGATTGATTTGACTCAAAATCTCTCCGATTTCTTCTCCGTTCCGGGAATCACGATGAAATAGGGATGGGGAGGTGGGATTGGCTTTTTATGTACCAATGCAGCAAGTTGAGTTAGCCCTAGATATCAGCCAATAGCATGCCTTGTTGCGTTACGACGTCGTTTGCTCCCCAAGACTGGGGCATGTTCCGTCAACTTGCGTGGGAATATAATAATAATAATTAATAATTAAGTTAAATCGAAGATAAATTTATATTTTTTTTACCCAGGTTGTTTTCTATAATAATCGTTCTTTATTGCTCGTAATATACAGTAATGCAGTAATCGTTGTTTGACATAGTTTCTTTTGTAATATATATGTAACGGTATAATAATAATAGAAGCATGTTAATTTAGGGATCAGAAACAAGTAAATTGACCATCGGTTCTCCGTCGACTAATCTCACAACCAATACGGGGTAAATTGCGAATGGGACATGGGACAGGATTTGGACACGTCCCTGTCGCGAGAAAAAAAATTTTAGGGATTAAGTTAGCTTAGAATTCAGTGTCATTTGGGATTTAAATAATTTGGGGCTAAAGTTGTGTAATTCATGTGGATTACTTGATGTATAAATAAGATATATAACGTTAAATACTTGAAGGTAATATTGTTGTGTATGTTGTGTGTCGATTTAATTTTTGTGTACCGTCTTCGATGATTTTACTTTGTGTATTGAGGGTTTCTTTCAACATGTACGAACCATTCATTCATTTTTTTAGACGGGTTACGACTTTTACATTTGGTTACAGTATAGATTATGGAGTATATACATTTGTTGCATATCTATATGTGGGTTATATATAACTTACCTAATGTTTATGTTTTAGATAAGAATGTACTTTGTGTTATCAAAAGTTAAGCGGGAAAAGTGTAAAATGTAAACCGCACAAATGTTATGTTATACTCCGTAAACTATACCAAGGCAGATCGAACATATTAATATAGGGAGTGGAGTGGCCCAGAGCACAAGGAGTGGGACGGGCAAGGGACCAGCGTTCAGCAACTAACGTCGGATTTCGACGTTCAATGTCAATGTTCAAACTAGCACGCTGAGGCATCAGTGATTCAGTGTTCAACTTATTTTTTTTCTTTTTCTTTTTTCTTTTCCTTTTATTTGATTGGTTGAACACGTTAGTTGTAGACCCATTTGAATACCGAGTTGAACATTGAACCACTACTTTAAAAATCGTTTTCGTATTAAATTTAAGTATTCAATTAAACACTCAACTGAACACCGAACACAATGTCAACCGCTCATAGTAGAATTACATTCACATGTAATTGTGTAATAGAAATCAATCTCATATGTAATTAGACCCTCCATGGCACACTTGTACGAAGAAAAAATTAAAATGGTCCCTTTTTGTACATTTTTTAATTTTGACTTGTTCTTAGAAAAAAAGTTGCCTACACTTATTTTTAGTTTTCTATTGAAATCTATAGTAATACTTGTTCTGCTCTCGATACTTATTTTTAGTTTTCTATTGAAATCTATAGTAATACTTGTTCTGCTCTCGATAATGTAAAATTCCTAGATCCGTTACCGGTTATGAATGTAACATTTATGTATAAAAGGTTTGTAACCATCGGTATTGACATCACTTGTCTACTGTTAGAAACCTTGATCATTCCACATCACACCTTAGACTTCACACATGAGAGATAAATCAAACTCATATCATTAATTTACAGAACACACGTTACATGCTTCGTTGCTTCCGTACATACTTTTCAAATTTTTGGTCAATGTTTTATTGAGTTCGTACCATTATCCATCATTTGTCACTATTTGTTGCCTTAGTTACCGAGTTTGGTTGGAATTTTAACAAGTTGTTTATGTGTCTTTGTTGTACCCTAGTGCTCTCAAAGAGGGCCTTTGGTTGTCAACCTTCAAAGTGCCAATACCTTCTATCTCTAGATCTGAGGCAAGTAAATCATGCTACCATGATTTGGGTCCATGTTGCGCACAATGCTACAATTTTAAGGCTTGAATTATGCCGATGTAGTGTATAGTTGACGATGATATGTTTGGTTGTAGTAAGTTTAGTGAAAAAATAGGTTGATCATCAAGATATCGAGATCATGGTCCAAGTTGTGTGAAGTGTCCTATTGCGATATTGTTGGCTATTTCGTTTATATATTCACTTTTTTCAGCTTTATCATTTTGTTTATGTTTGTATAGTAACACATCAACTGGTATAGCATATAATAAATAAAATTTAAATATTAATTATATGAATAATATATAATAATATAGGAATCAATGTTTTTAAAACCGGCCAGACCGGACCGGTTCGACCGGTCCGACCGGTATTTTAGTGAAATCCGGCCGGTCAGGAACCGGTTATGGCAAGGAATTGACTAGTCAAAGACTCGGGCGAGTTTCCGGTTTGATCCGGTCCAACCGGTTTTCTAACTCGTTTTGAACCGGGCATTTACTTGATCATATATATATATATATATATATATATATATATATATATATATATATATATATATTTTATTTAAATTAAAATGATATTGATGTGAAAGGATATTGATGTGACCCCACTGTTACTTTACTTTTGATGTGGCCCCACTAGATGTATATGTTTGACCAGACTCAATCAAACATTCAAACACCCCCTTTCTCTGTCTCTCTCGTTCAAGTTGTACCCAACCCCAAAAACCCTAAAATATTGCTAACCACCACCGAATCCGACCACCACACTTGACCCACCCACCGCCAATGCTCTCCTCCGGCCACATCCTTCCTTCTTCGGCAGTGCGCCGGCTTCGGCGTTCGCTCTCCGACCATCATCCGGCCCCTCTTTCTCTACTTAAGGTGTTCTTATATTTTAATTTATAGTTTTAGTTTATGTAATATGTAATTAGATGTTAAATTTATGTAATTAGATATTTTAATTTATGTTTTTAAGCGTTATTTACATCTATTCAATCAAAGAAAAATTGTAGTTTCTTTATTTTTTAATTGTGATAAAAACAGTAGGTTTGTATCATTGTATGTATATTATAAATATTAAATAGTTCTTAATTCTCTATAAATTGTAAGACTTTGGTGATGTTTTTTTTGGATTGTAATTTGTAAGTGATGTATTTGTTGAAAGATTATGTGCCCACTGCCCAGATGTTAGCCACTCACTCCCCAAATATATTTTTTGTATGTTGTTTACTGCAAAACGGTTTGACCGGGCGGTTCGACCGGACCCGGGAGCCTCTCCAGTTCGATCCGGTTTTCGGTTTTCAAAACATTGATAGGAATGTACATCAAGACTCCCACCTCAAAGCATATGCAAGAGAGATGCCTTTCACATGGGGGAGGTCGTCAGACTGTAGACCCTATGTACATATATAATTTGAACCTGCTAAACCTATGGAGAATGCATTAACGAAAGTTTTAAAAAAGAGAAATACGTAACGCGCGCCTATTTAATTCATGTCCACATGCATTGTGAGAAATGGTTGTGTTTATCATTGGTATATTCAAGGTTTTCCCCCCATGTGTTTTATGGATCTGTGCACTAAAGTTGTCATGTGGTCTTAAGTTCTTAACTCTTTTAATTTGCTATTTGTTTAAACAATAAATATAAATATATTAAAACCTAAACAGCCTACAAAGATCAATTCGGGAAGCTTTGTTATTGTTAGTAGTAGTCTCCAAAACTAGTTACAATTAGGATTAGTTTTTAATGTTTCCTTATGTATCGTAACTTGCCTTGCAAGGCAAGCATTGTAGCTTTGTTTAGATGAGTCGGCAGCCAAGTCTACTTGGTGTCTAAGTAGGATAGTTGACCCCCTCATCTCTATAAAAGGAGGTGAGGGGGTGAGGCAAACATCATTCGATTCATATAGCATCTTGTATTCTTTCCCGTACCGATTGAGTTTGTAATAAACGTGAATCTTTCGGTAAACTTTATTGTGTCGTTCTTATTCGGTTCTTTGTGTAGAATTCATTCGAATTCTTGGTTTGATCTCGTGTGACTAACGCAAGTGATTTCTATTCCGTGTTCGTCGGTTCGGGTTTGTTGAAGATTCGATTCAACAAGTGGTATCAGAGCCAGGTTAACGTTGTGGTTTCTGAATCGTCGAAGAAGATCGCTTGGAAGGTTAGTTGAGTTTTGACGTGGGTTTTACGTTGAAGTTGCAGGTCAGTTTAAACGAAGAAGATAGGTGACGTACGTAGGTTCTTGAATTGTTAATTAAACAAAGGGAAAAAATAATATTATTATACTAAAGATCACGTGAAGAATACTGCAAAAGGAGACGTGAGATTTTTAAGTTGTTATTCTAGTAAAGGTGTAATAGTATTATAATATTAAAACGTACGTGGAGACACAGGTGACGAAATTAAGTTTTTGTTTTTCGTAAAGGGTTTCGTTTTTAATATTCGACTTCTTATTTTATCGTCTTTAATTCATTAAAGAACGATTAAAATTGAAGGGTTTCTTGGTTACGGGATTTCTTGTGGTTCAAGTTTCGATCGTGGTTTGCTTGGGTTACAAGTTTTCGATCGGGTTTTGCTTGTTCGAGATCGAGGTTTTAGGGTTCTTCTAATTAATTCGATTTGCAAGAAAGGGTTTTTAGCAACAAGGTTTGAAAGAATATGTCGTCGGTAGTGAAGTTTGACGTCGAAAAATTCGACGGGTCTAATGACTTCGGGTTGTGGCGTGTAAAGATGCAGTGTCTATTAATTCAACATGGTTGGGAAGCTGCGTTAGATCCATTCCCAGATACCATGACGGATGCAGAAAAGACTGCGGCGTTGAAAACGGATGTTCACAAAAAGGCACAGAGTGCCATACTCTTATGTTTGGGTAACAAGGTGTTGAGAGAAGTCAACAACGAAAAGTCTGATGCGGGAGTTTGGTTAAAGTTGGAATCTTTGTACATGACAAAGTCTTTAGCCAATAAATTGTACTTGAAGAAGAAGTTGTTCACGTTCTATATGCATTCAGGCAAGAAACTATCTGAACATATAGATGAGTTTAATAAGTTGATCGGTGATTTGGCGAATATAGACGTTGTTATTGACGATGAAGATCAGGCGCTCATGTTAATAACAACGTCTATATTCGCCAAATCACCGATCAACTTATTAAACTCATCTATATGTTCAGATAGTTTCTTGCCTGAATGCATATAGAACGTGAACAACTTCTTCTTCAAGTACAATTTATTGGCTAAAGACTTTGTCATGTACAAAGATTCCAACTTTAACCAAACTCCCGCAGCAGACTTTTCGTTGTTGACTTCTCTCAACACCTTGTTACCCAAACATAAGAGTATGGCACTCTGTGCCTTTTTGTGAACATCCGTTTTCAATGCCGCAGTCTTTTCTGCATCCGTCATGGTATCTGGGAATGGATCTAACGCAGCTTCCCAACCATGTTGAATTAATAGACACCGCATCTTTACACGCCACACCGCATCTAAACAAAGCTACAATGCTTGCCTTGCAAGGCAAGTTACGATACATAAGGAAACACAAAAAACTAATCCTAATTGTAACTAGTTTTGGAGACTACTACTAACAATTTCTACCTTAGTCTTCAAGACTAGTTGTCCCCGACACCAAGTATCTTCATGCAATACTTGAACTTCGGACCTGGAACCACCTTTGTGAACGCGTCAGCTGCATTATCTTCCGTGCCTATCTTTACCACTTCAATCTCTTTAGACTCCACGATCTCCCTGATGAAATGATACCTCACGTTGATATGCTTTGTCCTCTCATGAAACATTGCATTCTTTGAGAGATGAATTGCCCCTTGGTTATCACAATTCACAACCACTGACCTCAAGTTTACTCCCAGCTCGATTAGTAGACCTTTAAGCCACATGCTTTCCTTAACAGCTTCCGTAAGTGCCATATACTCCGCCTCTGTAGTAGATAATGCAACAACATGTTGTAGAGTTGCTTTCCAACTCACAACACAACCATATACCATAAACACGTACCCGGTTATCGACCTACCTATGTCAGGGTCTTTAGCATAATCCGCATCCACGAAACCGTCAACATCTACGTGTTTCCCTTGATCTCTACCATATACTAGACCCACATTAGCAGTGCCCTTTAGATACCTCAAAATCCACTTCACTGCTTCCCAGTGATTCTTCCCTGGATTCGCCAAGTACCTGCTCACAATGCTAACAGCATATGCAATATCCGGTCTAGTACATACCATCAAGTACATTAAACTACCTACAGCATTCGCATATGGAACCTTACTCATTCTTTCCACATCACAGTCACTCGACGGACAATCCTTCAACGATACCTTGAAGTGTGCTCCTAATGGCGTAGACACCGACTTGCCATCATACACTCTGAAATTATTCAGAATTTTTTGCACATATCCCGACTGAGACACCTTCAGGGTTCGGCAACCCCTATCCCTGACAATCTCCATACCAAGTATCTTCTTTGCTTTACCTAACTCCTTCATGTTGAATTCCTTCTTCAGCAAACCCTTGGTATATTCGATTTCAGTCTTGCTTTTACAAGCAATCAACATATCATCTACATATAGCAGTAGATATATGTACTCACCTGGTGCAAACTCCTTGTAATACACGCAACTGTCATAGTTGCTCCTGCTAAACCCACTGCTGAGCATATACACATCAAAACGTTTATACCACTGCCTTGGAGACTGCTTAAGACCATATAGAGATTTCTTCAACAAACACACCTTGTTGCCCGTTCCTTCCTCAAAACCAAGCGGCTGCCTCATATAAATGGTTTCTTCCAGATTACCATGCAAAAATGCCGTCTTTACATCTAGTTGCTCTAACTCATAATCCCTACAAGCAGTCAATGATAGTATAACCCTGATAGAAGTATGTCGAACCACAGGGGAAATTACTTCATTATAGTCAATCCCTGCTCGCTGTGTAAACCCCCGAGCTACCAGCCTTGCCTTGTACCTTGGTTTTTGAACGCCTTCAATCCCTTCCTTGATCTTATACAACCATTTACAGCTAACCAGCTTCTGACCGTTAGGTTGATCGACCAGCTCCCAAGTATGATTCTTCCTTAAAGAACTCATCTCTTCCTCCATAGCACGAATCCACTTCGACTTATCCGCCGAATTAATCGCCTCATGATAGGTAAGAGGCTCATGTGTATCCTCCTCTTCCGCAATAGAAAATGCATAAGCAGCCATATTACTCTCATCCCTAAACCTTACCGGTGTAGTAATAGTTCTTCTACCTCGATCCAGAGCAAGAACATAGTTATCCAGATTATGCACTTGAGGTCCCACCACTTCATCTTCACCTTCATCAATGTCCTCCTGATTTTCCTCAGCCTCATGATGATGATGATGTATGATCGGCTCGACCTGATCACCATGTGATTCTACCTCAAACTCGACATGCTCACCAGAATCTGCAGCACCAGCACCTTTAAGAATGTCCTTATACATAAGGTTCTCATTAAACACCACATCCCTGCTTATGATTATCTTCGGCTTGACATCGTCACACCTCCATAATCTGTATCCCTTCACACCCTCAGGATACCCCAGGAATATGCACTTCACAGCTCTAGGCTTGAGCTTATTACCTTGATTCACGTGTGAATAAGCAACGCAACCGAATACTCTCAACATCTCATAATTCGCCGGATGTCCAGACCACATATCCATAGGAGTTTTCTTATCCAATGCTATACTTGGAGACCTATTAATCAGATATACCGCTGTTGCCGTTGCTTCTGCCCAGAATGTATCTGGTAAACCAGACTGAATCAGTAAACACCTAACCTTGTTCAAGAGCGTCCTATTCATTCGTTCAGCTAAACCATTCTGTTGCGGAGTTCCTGCAACTGTCAAATGTCTAGCTATCCCGCTCTCCTTACAAAGCTCATTAAACTCGTGATTACAAAACTCCAACCCATTATCCGTCCGGAGCTTCTTCACTTTTCTACATGTCTGGTTTTCAACTAAAAGCTTCCACTCTTTGAACCTACTGAACGCCTCATGTTTGTGTCTGAGAAAATGAACCCAAACCCTCATAGAGTAATCATCAACAATCGATAGAAAGTACCTGCAGTTACTCATCGATTCTACTCTAACCGGTCCCCAGAGATCTGCATGAATATAGTCTACAATTCCCTCTGTCGTGTGCTGGCCTCGACCAAAACTAACCCTAGTCGACTTCCCCATAACACAATTTTCACAGAATTCAAGCTTTCCTAGACTCTTCTTTCCAAGCATCTTCCTTTTCTCTAGTTCATGTAGTCCTGCTTCACTGATATGTCCCAGCCGTTTATGCCAAACCTGTGCAAGACTTTCCTTCTCTTCAACACCAACATTAGCTTCACTAGCTTCTTCCGCCCATCCGTCCAAAGTGTATACATTATTCTCTTTCCTGGTTCCAGACAAAACCATCATAGAACCCTTGATAACCTTTGCTCTGTCGTTCTGAAGCTTCACGGAATAACCCTCTTTCTCAAGAGTTCCTAAAGATATCAAATGTCTTTTCAGCTCGGGAATGTAACGCACATTCTCAAGCACAAAATTTGAACCATCTTTCAACTGTACTCTCACCTTTCCTATCCCCTTGATGACACATGGCCTATCATCTCCTAGTAACACTGTGCCACCATTAAACTCCTCAAAGTCAAACAAGTATTCCCGCTTAGGCGTCATGTGGTATGATCCTCCAGAGTCCATAACCCACTCTATTAGTTTCTCCCCACTCACCGCCATAAGCAAATCGCCATTGTCATAACCCTCAGAACGTGGACCAGAACTTGAAGCCACATCCTTCTTGACAAAAATCGATTTTCCCTTGTTCCTCTTGGGACAATCTTTCTTCAGGTGATCCTCCAAATAGCAGATGTAACACTTTAGTTTATAAGTCCTGATACCACTTGTTGAAGAAACCCAATTGGTTTTAGAGTGGAACCTCCCACATCGGAAAGTGAAAGATAATTATGTCTGCATATAAGCTCATGGGCTACTCCCTCTATCACCAATTGGTTTTAGAGTGGAACCTCAGTGGGCTTATATGTTGGACATGATGTTGGGCTAAAGTATCGGTCCTAACCAGTGGTATCAGAGCCACGTTATCGTTGTGGTTTCTGAATCGTCGAAGAAGATCGCTTGGCAGGAAATAGTTAATCGATCTTTGACGTGGGGTTTACGTCGAAGTTGCAGGTTAATATCAACGAAGAAGACGAAGAAGAAAAAGGTGACGTACACGCGTGTGGTTTCTTGACTTGTTTAAAAAATAATATTATTATATTTAATACCACGTGAAGATTACTGCAAGACGTGGATTCTTTGATTTGTTTGTTAAACAAACTGAGGTGAATCAATATTATAATATTTAACTTACGTGGAAACATTACACAGGTGACGATTATTTGGTTTTAATTTTCGTCAGGGGGTTTCGAATTTTAAATTCGATTCTGTTAATCTTCTTTAATTTTTATTTTTAAAGAACGATTATAGTGAAGGGTTTCTTGTTTGCGGGTTTTCTTGTGGTTCAAGTTTCGATCGGGTTTTGCTTGTTCGTGATCGAGGTTTTAGGATTTTTCTAATTAATTCGATTTGCAAGAAGCGGTTTTTAGCAACAAGGTTGAAAGAATATGTCGTCGATAGCGAAGTTTGACGTCGAAAAATTTGATGGGTCTAATGACTTCGGGTTGTGGCGTGTAAAGATGCGGTGTTTATTAATTCAACATGGTTGGGAGGCTGCGTTAGATCCATTCCCGGAAACCATGACGGACGCAGAAAAGACTGCGGCGTTGAATACATATGTTCACAAAAAGGCACACAGTGCCATACTCTTATGTTTAGGTAACAAGGTGTTGAGAGAAGTCAACAACGAAAAAACTACCACTGGAGTTTGGTTAAAATTGGAATCTTTGTACATGACAAAGTCGTTAGCCAATAAACTGTACTTGAAGAAGAAGTTGTTCACGTTCTATATGCATTCAGGTAAGAAACTATCTGAACATATAGATGAGTTTAATAAGTTGATCGGTGACTTGGCAAATATAGACGTTGAAATTGATGATGAAGATCAGGCGCTCATGTTACTTACATCGTTACCACCTTCATATGATAACTTTGTGGAGACATTGCTTTATGGAAGGGAGTCTCTCACTTTGGAAGATGTCTTGTCTACCCTAAATTCACGGGAGTTGAAGAAAAGGGATGATGCAAAGGGGGAAGTTGGTGATGGGTTATTTGTAAGAGGAAGAGCTGATCAGAGACATAATCAAAAGGGTCGGAGTAATTCGCGATCTAAGTCACGAGGTAAAGGGACTTATAAACAAAAGTGTTACATTTGCTATTCGGAGGATCACCTGAAGAAAGATTGTCCCAAGAGGAACAAGGGAAAATCGAATTTTGTCAAGAAGGATGTGGCTTCAAGTTCTGGTCCACGTTCTGAGGGTTATGACAATGGCGATTTGCTTATGGCGGTGAGTGGGGAGAAACGGATAGAGTGGGTTATGGACTCTGGAGGATCGTACCACATGACGCCTAAGCGGGAATACTTGTTTGACTTTGAGGAGTTTAATGGTGGCACTGTGTTACTAGGAGACGATAGGCCATGTGTCATCAAGGGGATAGGAAAGGTGAGAGTACAGTTGAAAGATGGTTCAAATTTTGTACTTGAGAATGTGCGTTACATTCCCGAGTTGCGGAGACATTTGATATCTTTGGGCACTCTTGAGAAAGAGGGTTATTCTGTAAAGCTTCAGAACGGTAGAGCAAAGGTTATCAAGGGTTCTATGATGGTTTTGTCTGGAACAAGGAAAGAGAATAATGTGTACACTTTGGACGGATGGGCGGAAGAAGCTGGTGAACCTAATGTTGGTGTTGAAGAGAAGGAAAGTCTTGCACAGGTTTGGCATAAACGGCTGGGACATATCAGTGAAGCAGGACTACATGAACTAGAGAAAAGGGAGATGCTTGGAAAGAAGAGTCTAGGTAAGCTTAAATTCTGTGAAAATTGTGTTATGGGTAAGTCGACTAGGGTTAGTTTTGGTCGAGGCCAGCACACGACAGAGGGAATTGTAGACTATATTCATGCAGATCTCTGGGGACCGGTTAGAGTAGAATCGATGAGTAACTGTAAGTACTTTCTATCGATTGTTGATGATTACTCTAGGAGGGTTTGGGTTCATTTTCTCAGACACAAACATGAGGCGTTCAGTAGGTTCAAAGAGTGGAAGCTTTTAGTTGAAAACCAGACAGGTAGAAAAGTGAAGAAGCTCCGGACGGATAATGGGTTGGAGTTTTGTAATCGCGAGTTTAATGAGCTTTGTAAGGAGAGCGGGATAGCTAGACATTTGACAGTTGCAGGAACTCCGCAACAGAATGGTTTAGCTGAACGAATGAATAGGACGCTCTTGAACAAGGTTAGGTGTTTATTGATTCAGTCTGGTTTACCGGATACTTTCTGGGCAGAAGCAACGGCAACAGCGGCATATCTAATTAATAGGTCTCCAAGTATAGCATTGGATAAGAAAACTCCTATGGATATGTGGTCAGGACATCCAGTGAATTATGAGATGTTGAGAGTATTCGGTTGCGTTGCTTATTCACACGTGAATCAAGGTAATAAGCTCAAGCCTAGAGCTGTGAAGTGCATATTCCTGGGGTATCCTGAGGGTGTGAAGGGATACAGATTATGGAGGTGTGACGATGTCAAGCCGAAGATAATCATAAGCAGGGATGTGGTGTTTAATGAGAACCTTATGTATAAGGACATTCTTAAAGGTGCTGGTGCTGCAGATTCTGGTGAGCATGTCGAGTTTGAGGTAGAATCACATGGTGATCAGGTCGAGCCGATCATACATCATCATCATGAGGCTGAGGAAAATCAGGAGGACATTGATGAAGGTGAAGATGAAGTTGTGGGACCTCAAGTGCAGAATCTGGATAACTATGTTCTTGCTCGGGATCGAGGTAGAAGAACTATTACTACACCGATAAGGTTTAGGGATGAGAGTAATATGGCTGCTTATGCATTTTCTATTGCGGAAGAGAAGGATACACATGAGCCTCTTACCTATCATGAGGCGATTAATTCGACGGATAAGTCGAAGTGGATTCGTGCTATGGAGGAAGAGATGAGTTCTCTAAGGAAGAATCATACTTGGGAGCTGGTCGATCAACCTAAAGGTCAGAAGCTAGTTAGCTGTAAATGGTTGTATAAGATCAAGGAAGGGATTGAAGGCGTTCAAAAACCAAGGTATAAGGCAAGGCTGGTAGCTCGAGGGTTTACACAGCAAGCAGGGATTGACTATAATGAAGTATTTTCTCCTGTGGTTCGACATACTTCTATCAGGGTTATACTATCATTGACTGCTTGTAGGGATTATGAGTTAGAGCAACTAGATGTAAAGACGGCGTTTTTGCATGGTAATCTGGAAGAAACCATTTATATGAGGCAGCCGCTTGGTTTTGAGGAAGTAACGGGCAACAAGGTGTGTTTGTTGAAGAAATCTCTATATGGTCTTAAGCAGTCTCCAAGGCAGTGGTATAAACGTTTTGATGTGTATATGCTCAGCAGTGGGTTTAGCAGGAGCAACTATGACAGTTGCGTGTATTACAAGGAGTTTGCACTAGGTGAGTACATATATCTACTGCTATATGTAGATGATATGTTGATTGCTTGTAAAAGCAAGACTGGAATCGAATATACCAAGGGTTTGCTGAAGAAGGAATTCAACATGAAGGAGTTAGGTAAAGCAAAGAAGATACTTGGTATGGAGATTGTCAGGGATAGGGGTTGCCGAACCCTGAAGGTGTCTCAGTCGGGATATGTGCAAAAAATTCTGAATAATTTCAGAGTGTATGATGGCAAGTCGGTGTCTACGCCATTAGGAGCACACTTCAAGGTATCGTTGAAGGATTGTCCGTCGAGTGACTGTGATGTGGAAAGAATGAGTAAGGTTCCATATGCGAATGCTGTAGGTAGTTTAATGTACTTGATGGTATGTACTAGACCGGATATTGCATATGCTGTTAGCATTGTGAGCAGGTACTTGGCGAATCCAGGGAAGAATCACTGGGAAGCAGTGAAGTGGATTTTGAGGTATCTAAAGGGCACTGCTAATGTGGGTCTAGTATATGGTAGAGATCAAGGGAAACACGTGGATGTTGACGGTTTCGTGGATGCGGATTATGCTAAAGACCCTGATAAGGGTAGGTCGATAACCGGGTACGTGTTTATGGTATATGGTTGTGTTGTGAGTTGGAAAGCAACTCTACAACATGTTGTTGCATTATCTACTACAGAGGCGGAGTATATGGCACTTACGGAAGCTGTTAAGGAAAGCATGTGGCTTAAAGGTCTACTAATCGAGCTGGGAGTAAACCTGAGGTCAGTGGTTGTGAATTGTGATAATCAAGGAGCAATTCATCTCTCAAAGAATGCAATGTTTCATGAGAGAACGAAGCATATCAACGTGAGGTATCATTTCATCAGGGAGATTGTGGAGTCTAAAGAGATTGAAGTGGTAAAGATAGGCACGGAAGATAATGCAGCTGACGCGTTCACAAAGGTTGTTCAAGGTCCGAAGTTCAAGTGTTGCATGAAGATACTTGGTGTCGGGGATAACTAGTCTTGACACTAAGGTAGAAATTGTTAGTATTAGTGTCCAAGATTAGTTACTAAATTAGTATTAGTTGTTTCCATATGCAAGTATTACTTGGCTTGCAAGGCAAGCTTCGATAGTTTTATTTTAGATGTTGATTTGAGTCGGCTAGCATTCCTAATATCCCATCTTGTATTCTTTCCGTAACCGATTGAGTTCTAATAAACGATTAGCTTTCGGTTATATTTGTGGTGTCGTTTCTTTTCCGTTTCTTCGTGGAGAAGTCATTCGACTTCTTGGTTTGATCTCGTGTGACTAACATAAGCGAACTCGATTCCGTGTTCGTCGATTCGGGTTTGTTGAAGGTTCGATTCAACAAGTGGTATCAGAGCTACGGTTGTAGCCCGGATGTGGATGGCGCAGCGTGATGTGCGGCACGCAGTGGCGCATGCCCCCTCGGTTGACCTCAACGAACGATGAGTTGATCCTGGAGCCTTGTACCGAAAGTCTCCCTGATGTGGACCCAGTCAGGTCGAGTGCCGAGTTTGCAGCGGTACTGAATAAGGTTGGATCGGGACTATCGTTGGAGGGGAGGCCCAGATGGACTTGGGTTTGAGGGGAGGATTGTTAGGTGCAAACCCAATCCCACATCGGAAAGTGAAAGATAATTATGTCTGCATATAAGCTCATGGGCTACTCCCTCTATCACCAATTGGTTTTAGAGTGGAACCTCAGTGGGCTTATATGTTGGACATGATGTTGGGCTAAAGTATCGGTCCTAACCAGTACAAAGATAACTGTTGTGAATCTTCAACAGTTATCTTTGTAAATGACGTTATTTTGAATCCCCAAAATGATGTACGACGCCATTTGCCATACGTATCTTTATTTGACTGAGAAAGTGTTGTGTTTATCATGGGATGAAAGATCATCTACGGCTTTTATTTACTCGAGAAATTGTATGTCATCAAAAGTTTTTTGTTTTCGGATTCTAATTCGACATGGTGACACACAGTTTATATGTGTTAATTTTGTTTCAAATTCATGTATCTATATCTCGTTAGTTACAGAGTACCTTTTAAATTTTGTACCGCTTTCATTCCTTTTATTTTCCTGTTCAATGAAGAAGATTTTTGTGACTTTGCAATACATGGGAAGGCTTTAAAGCCTGTAAATACTTCGAGCTCAAAGCCTCTATTTTCTGCTTTCAATCGTGATTGGAAAAAAAATAATGTTGGGTTGCAATTAATTCAGCCCATACTATTCAAGAAATTAAAGGGTCCATTTGGTCAATGTTGTGATGCTTATGGTTATCAAGCAACTCAAAGCTTTAAAGTCATTATTCAAAAAGGATTGAATGAGTTGGAACTTGGAAGCATAGTTGTTAGACTCTTATGAGTCATGAGTCTGGTCAAAAAAAAAAAAAAAGTGATGCGACTCAGACCCAAACTCTTATATGACTTTGACTCTTACGATTCGGTTATTGACTCTTCTGAGTCTTGTGCGACTCTTACGAGTTACGAGTCAGAAAATCATACAAAATTTTTAGTGTGATGTAAATATGTAATACAAAATATTAAGGCACAAAAAAAAGAAAAAAAATACTATTTTAAATCAAGGTTTTGTATTCATTACCATTATACAACTTTACTATCGACTCTCACCATGTTTTAATTCTATTCAAAACAAAAATCTTAAACAATTATATATATATATATATATATATATATATATATATATATATATATATATATATATAGTAACGGGATCAAAAAAGTAGAAAAATTAGGTGGAGAAGCAATATGATTCAGTATTTTTATTACTATGATTCATTTTTTTATTATTATAATTCAAGTAATAAAAAGTTGAATCATAATAATAAAAATACTGAATCATATTGCTTCTCCATCTTCTCCACCTAAATTTCCTTCTCCCTTGATCTTAATCTTATATATATATATATATATATAGTGACTCTTATGAGTTGAGTTAACAACTACAGTTACACGTAACTTTATAGTATTTAGAGGGTTGTTTGGGTGAACTTATTTGTAAAAGTAGCTTATGAGCTTTCTTTTATCAAAAACACACTTCCTTAAAAATATTTTGAATTGGCTTATGAGCTTATCTATATTTCTACACTAATATATAAAGCATGTTAGTGTTTTATATACAGCAACTATTAAGACTTGACATTTCTAAAAATAATAATTTATGTAATTTATTATTTGATACGAGTATTAATATTAGCATTTTCACTACCGCATACCAAATCAACAACTCTATATACGAGCAAATTACCGTTATTGAGTTGCTATAATAGATAATCCGTGAAAAACGAACATTGTCGAGTAATTATTACAATTAAATATGGTATACCGCTTCATAAGAGGGTATTACGCTAGTAATAGATAAAATGGTCAAAAAGGGCACCATTTTCAAAAAGTGACAAAGGTTGAACAAGACATAGATACTGCAGTATATAAACCAAAATGATCTCAGCGAAAAACTGATGAAAAAGGGCTCAAATAAGCCAAAAAACCTTAAGCCAATAATCTTATCCTACAAGGGAAAAAAAAAGTATCTTGTGCCTTAACAAGCCAATAAGCTCATAAGCTCGATACAGAGGCTAAAACAAGCACCCCCATTTCCCCAAAGTGATCCTTACCTCAGCCCCTAACAAGCTATCAAGCAGCCAAAGCTTATCTTTATAATCTGAGATTTTCCTGTAGTAACCTAGAAACACTTGATTTGTATCTTATTCATCAAATCCTAGTATAAAATCACCATGAATCCATAAACATCATGTCCAAAACTCACCCGACAAAACAAAATAGCGGGAAAGTCAGACTGAAACAGACAAAAACTGTGCATCCTAGTAACGAACTGTGCATCCTAGTAACGACTAATGACTATAACCACCGCTCCAAATGTTCTAACTTTTCATCCATCATAAGCCAATATGGTTCAATCCTCTGCTGCTAGAGCCAGATGCTGCTGCACAACATAACAATTGTTGGCCATTTTTACTGGAGATGAATAAAGAAAACAGTAGAACACTGGAATTAATGAACCAACCTTTTCTTCTCACATCTCGACAATATGGACTTCCACACTGACATTCAAATGCTTTTATAGGGTGGTCTTCATCCTCAAAGTCAATCCCATAATCCTGAAATTGTTTACAGATTGTTTAGACAAATTGATGTAATGGTCATCATTAATTTCATGTGAAAGTAAGAATTTCAAAGAAAGATATAGTAGTTTAGGCGAGCTTCTATTTTAGATGATGAACTTTGACTTCAACTATATAAAGGACAACTATATACAAGACCAATAGGCATTTAACCTAGCGGTATCTGGTGCCCAACCAAGTAAGAGGCGGTTGAGATATATGATTATGTAATAGGTGTAACGGATGCGAGTCTTGGTATTTCAAGAAGAGAAAAATAATACTCCGTACTCCTCTATTTAAGGTAATCTGACCCAGGTAATAACTTGGTTACTCGGTCAATATGATGATGTGGCAGCTGACATGTCAAGTAATTTTGATCATGTTTCTAACCATATTTCGTATGAAATTGGTTTCATAGAATCATATGTGAAAACAAAATTTATAACCCTAAATAGAAATCCGCCAAATATACGTTACCCTTTTATGCAATATTCCCATAAGTAAATCGCAAATTAACATATTAAAAACGCAGGATGAAATAAAATAATTAAGAAACACATGGGAACAATATAATGAGTTGCACATACCCAAGTTAGCTCCTCATATGCATCAACATCCCTTTTAGTGAAAAAAGCAATCTGCATAAAAGCCAAGGAATACATCCGAATATACTTATCTCATTCTCTCATGGAAGTGCATGAAAATGCAATTAACTAAGGTCTGACATTCGTAGTGTGTACTCATCTACTCGGACGTACATTGTGTGTAAGAAACTTGTAACTTGTTGCCATTGTATGTAATTTTTGGTATTTTTGTCGCGTGTCATCTATATAGGGTGCCACGTGGCATCCTTACAAGTTGACACATCACCAAAATATATGCAATGACAATAAATAATAAGTTTCTTACAAACACTGTACACCCGAGTAGTTTGGTACACATTACGAATGTTAGATCTTAGTTAATTGAATTTTCATGCACTTAACTCTTCTCTCAATAACTGAGTATTTCAGCCTTCACTTTTTCAAAGATTAGATATAGAATGATAATACATACATGATAATAGTGATGATCAGGAGTTTCCACCTCAACAGGGATCTCGATCAGATTTGAATCATAGCATCTGAATATATAAAAAGAACAGAATGCAACAAGTTACTTTCAAGAATGTGAAGAAAAACCCGTGTCAAGTAGCATATAGTACTCCCACATTTCAAATTCAAAGATAAAGATACCACCATTACAGAAAATCCACAATTTGCAGTATCACACCCACTTTTTCTCCAAGGATCTGGAAAACGTGTAGTTATTTTCCCAGTTTAATCACACTTAAAGTGTGTAAGCAATTCAACATCTATAAGCACGGAGATGCATTAATATTCATAAGAAATTTCTGAATTTCCATGCTTTTAATCTTAGAAAAGAATGTTCACATCTGTAAGCATGTAGATATCAATTTTTTATGAATGTGACAAGTTGATTTTTATGTAATTGGACACAAGTTCTACTTATTTTAAGATTTAGAGATACTAGCAATAAACTGTGTCAATAAAATGAAAAGTTTACACATTTTCTTAAGCTGTGTAGAACGAAATGTCTCGAAATCGCATGATTTTTGTAGAGTACAAGTACATACCTGTGATTTATAAACCTTGCTACGTTCCCAAAATAGGTCGCATCCAGACATAGAGCTTCTTCATCCTTTAGTACTTGTTCTGAACCCCAATCTGCATCCAGATATACTGGATATGTATGTCTCTCATTCTTACGACCTTGCTTATTGCGTTCATATAGTTCTGTATTTGTCAATATCTCTCCAATATATTCACATATAAAGGAACCTTTTGGCAGTTTTTCAAGTGTACGAAGAGCCCAACCTTTACCCTTTATAGAAAACACCTGCAATTTAGCTTAGATGGAATTAACTTCTGATGTACAAAATAGATATTTATCATAAAACAGGGAGTTCAAAGAAAAACTATGACATCAAATTTACAGAAGAAGCAACTAAGAACAGTGTCAAGTGTTTCCAAAGGAGTAAATATAAACATATTACATCATTTGTAGAGCAGTGACTTCAAGCTTAATTTATATGGAAACAGATCAATTTGACTTGTAAAGGATTAGATGTAATTAACTAGCTAAAATTTGAAAACGTCAAACGCCTTATGGGATCACAAATCGTTTCGCTTAACAATACATCTATTGTAACCATACTTAATACATTAATTAAACCACAAAACAGGACCAAAAAAAGTGTTTTTGGGTCAGCCCATATGTATATATTATCCATTTTGACACCCATCCCACCCATTTCATCACCTCATTTACAATGATGATGGAAAGTTGGACACTCTGGATATCATCATTATAATATTGGCTTACCTGCAACTTGCAAGTGATGCCTCTTTGTACAACACGATTTCCACATTCCATATTGCAACCACATTTTCTCCAACATTCTTTTATAAACTTCCTCAGTACATGACCCTTGCATGGTTCGGGATTGAGAACACTTTTGGCCCTTTCCAATGGACAGTCTTGACAGCGGAAAAGATGGTGGCTTTGTGGTTCGCGATTCATCAGCATACAAGCATCCAAAAAATCATGTTTCAGCACGCCTTGTCGGGTATAGGCAAACTCTCCTCCTGTTTCACGAGAACAGGCACAAGGTACACGAGAAGAAAGACAGTCACTGGTACATTTTATACAGCAACCATCATCAGCAATCCGGGCTAACGAGAAAGGTACATATGCATCTTGATAGGGTGTATTCTGTGGTATGTAGGTAAATTTTGGCAGTTCTGAGCCAATTTCATCCACTAATGAAATCGTGACGTTCTCTGTACCTCTCGTGATGTCCTTGATTTTGTGAAATAACTTTTTATCCACAGTGTTACGACGCTGCTGAACAGAAGGGGGTTCTGATTGTACAACTGGGCGCACTGATTTGGGAATAGGCTCTGTGTCATCATCTGACTGGTTATTTTGACGCCTCTTTTTTTGAATAGCACGGTTCATACTTGAGGATCCCACTGCAACGCAATTACGAGGGGACTGATTTGGATCAGGATTAGATTCCATTACTAGATTTCTCCGAGGGTTCAACATGTTACCATTATCCCTTGTAGATGAAGCCCGATCTTCAGATTTCAATGGATGAGATTTTTTCGGTGGTATCTCTTGCTCCTCCTGCTTCATAACAGCTTTACTCTTCTGTTTCCCCAGTGATTCATAACATTCGGAAAGAAAAGATCTAATCAGATTCATAACATTCGGAAAGAAAAGATCTAATCAGATTGCATAAAAGAAAACTAGTGCAAGAAGTTGTAACTTGATATAGCAGTACTAATCGTGTTCTCTAGTTTTCTTCAAAGAGAGAAATAGAAGGAAGTGAAAAGAAATAAAAAGAAGAAACTATGGTGTTCTCGAGTTTTTCTAAGGAGGAAAAAGAAAGTAAGATGAGCGAAGATATAATATCTTTTCCTTCCGAAATCTTCCTCCCAAACATGGGATGATTGTGAATGAACCATTTTCCTACCAACTTGAGAACACAACCTCAATAACTTATTTTCCTTCATTTTCTCTTCATTCCTGTTCCTTTATCTTCTCTTATCTTACTTTCTTCTTATTTTCCTGTTGTTTTGACCTCAAAAACACAATTATGTATAATCAGTAAGATTTTGTAACTTTACTGGAGATGAAGGGATGTATTCTATCCGTAGCTTATTGCATCATTTCGGGGTTCTAAGACGCTAATATATTTAATTTAAGGACGAAAACTATACAATTTAAGCAACTAGGATCGGTTTCAATCTTACATTAAATCTATGATGCAATTATCACACATAGTGTACAAATAAAAGCATATATCGAACAGATTATGGACTGAATACAAATAAATGGGTTAAAGAAGGATATACCTTTTCGTCTACGGATTCAAATATAGCGTCCGCAAGAGTCCGATAATTATCTTCCTCAATAAGTGCCCACCTCCCACCATACAGTTTCAGAAGATGATTGAGGACTGGTTTGACAACTTCAGGAGTAATTCCTAACTCCCTCATGGCTCTACAGGCCTTTGCAAACTTTTGATTATTTGAAACTGGAGGTTTTGGGTCTGCTGCTTTTGTAGACCTCTGAATAGGTATCATTTGCCAAATTGAGTTTACAAGCAATGCTCTGTTCTCTCAACCTGCAAAAGGCCAGATCAAATCATGTGTTTTATAATAACACATTCAAAAACAACTGATAGATTGCTAAACAGATAGAACTTCATATTCTAAAAGGAGAAACCACAGGAACTGACAATTAATCAACACTGTATATATCTATAATCTATATCTATACTATATTATAAAGCATCCCTTGCCCCAACCTTGTTAAGATATAAAAACTCCAATAATAATGTGCCAGATCACCCTCCATTCCCCCATATTTAACCACAAATCCACAATCGCTAGTCACCACAAGTCGGAAAAAAAAAACCGAGAAACTGCTGGAAATTATATGAAATCGCTTGTGCAGGTACCCTGATAGTGTGTCTATATATATGTAAAGAAAGCATAGAAAGTACATAAATTTACAAATACACATTTTTCAAATAAAACACATATACAGAAACACACAGATACACATTGATTGTAATTTAAATCTGAATACAGTATATATAGTAAAATCCGAATCAGAAATGATGAATCAAACAAAAATCAGAAGCATTATTGAATGTAATTTGCAAAAAATTATAGCTGGATGATAAAATACCACCTAGGTTAAACACTATCAAAATAAAGGGAAAAAAAAGTAGCAGATGAAATACCCTAACTATATGAAAAAGGAAACATCAGCTTTATCAATGTATCGCCTAAAATAAATCTATCACATTTTAAGGAATTACAGCTCAAAATCAACAAAGGTTAATGAAGCAAGGGTTTACTACTTACGTGAAAAACAATCAATGAAGCGATGGAGTAACGATATAAATATAGAATTGTAGATTTACAGATAGAGATAAACCAGGAACGATTTTTTTATTTTTTTATTCAGTTTCTAATTTTGTGAAAGAGTCAGAGTACCAATCATAGCAGACTGCAGGTTTCGGGTGGCTTGCTCATGCAATGCAAATAGAGGGCAAAAAAATAATCAATACTCCTCCATTTTTGTATAATTCGACCCCAAAGTTTAGGTTATTTAATTTTGGACCCTTTTATAGTTAAAACGTTTTTTGTAACAAATTGGTAAGAAAAAGCTTTTTGTATGACATAAAAACTCTATCTCCTACCTATTTTGGATTTGATTTTGATGATTTGGTAAGTTTTATCATTGTAGTTCAAAGGTTAGTTTTGGCAAAAGTAATAAAAATTACGATCAAGTATGCTACAAGAAAGGAACATAATAAGTGTGATAACATGTGAAGTCTGATAGTGAAATAGTTTCAACTTTTGATAAAAATGAATGTTATAAATGGAATGATTAGGGTTTGTTATATTTTAATGTGGACCCTTAGATAGAAAGTGTGTTTGTTAAGTTTAATGTAAACCGTTGGATTATAATCCATGTAAAATAATTCAAGCAATCTCATTGGTTATTGTATCACACCTTTTAAAAAGAATTTTTGGTAGTAGAATTCATCACTCTCTCTCTCTCTCCTAATTATATTACCTAAATAACTACATACTTTTCTTTTTTCTAATTACTAATACACCATCTTTGCGATATGTGATAACTATTTAAGCAATTTGATTGGTTGTTCTATCACGTCTATTAAACATAATTTCTAATAGTATAATTTTTCACGCTCTCCTCTAATTATATTATTATGCGCAAAGCCACCTTATATTATTTTAATTTTTTTCCCACTTACTTATATATCCTTCCCAATCATTTTTTATTTATTTTTTTCTTTTCCCCTAATTCTCTAATCAATTTGTTTTTTTATTAAATCATTTTTTGGGATAATTTTTATTTTTATAATTTTTGTATTTTTGATACAAATTTGTATATTTCTAATGAAAAGCGCTTCTTAAAAATTCTATATAAAATTAGTATTAAGTTTTACTTTTATAAAAGATATTCTTATAACATAAATTTTACTAGTAGTTATGCTTTTTCTTACAAAAAAATGAAAAAATTATTTGACATAACCAAAACAAAATTAAAAACTACTTGAGGTGACCATAGCAAAAATCGAAACCATTTGACATGACTAAAGCAAAAGTAAAAATTATTTGACTTGACTAAAGCAAAAACATTAATTATTTGATGTGACAAAAGCAAAAGTAAGAACAATCTGACGTAACTAAAAGCAACGTGACTAAAATAAAAGTACAATCTATACTATATACTAAAGAGAAACTTTCGCTGATGTCATTCATCAGATTTCGCCCAATCATGCGCTGCAATGTTGCTTACGTGGCGGCTAGATGTGGTGAAAGCTTTTACAATAATAAAAATTGCTCATTGGTGGCTTATATGTATACATTTAATCTGTATATATGCATCGAGGCTTTCATGAATTCTTCAATCCACTTTCATGCATGCTTTATGCTTTTTTTACTTTTTGCATGTAACTTTACTACTTTTTGTTGCCCACACGTATTGGCTTAAATTTTTTGCATGTATGCTTTTTTTCTTTCCTTTTTTTTTACTTCTTTTTATGCATGATTGTAATGATTAAACTTGAAATGCAGTAGCTTCCTATGGTGCAAGAATTTTTATGGTTTTTTTGAGTTTTGTAAGAGTTAAGAAAATATTTGAATGGTTTAGTTTTGTAGGTTTGTAATGATTACATATACTGTGCTTTTGAGTTTTGACAGGAAGAAAATATTTTTGATAAACCTTGCACGGCACTTTTCATTGGGAAGTTAAATTATATAGCTTTTTTCTCTCCTTCCCAAGTTCCCATCACTCTTATTTTAAGATTTCAACAAAATCAATTGGTTCTTCTTCATAATTTTTTAGGGTAAAAAAATGTTTGTACCCCTATTTCTTTTATCTGAATTTTATTGATCTTCATCTTCTCCTTGGCATAACTTATATCATCACAAACAATTCATTCTCTCCCTCCAATTATCTGTCGCCATTCAATCTCATGTCTAAAATCATTGCCCATAAGTTCAATTCAATAACTTCAATGGATACGTTCGGTGGTACCTCCAACAGAAAGATAACAGGTACATATAATTATATCATTCTGATTACATATTATCATCGTTTTTCTAATATAACTATAGCGTGGGAACATGATTTTCTGGTTGTCTTAGCTTTTTAAGATGAAATTCATGTGCAATACTCAACTTCTCGATGATGCACACCATCTGCTCGACAAAATGCCCAAGCGAATATCAACACCAAATTATCCAGTACATGTTATCGACACTGAATTTGGTCTATACGAATGGTTAGAAGTAGTTTGCATTTGTTGAGTTTGGAAAAATATTTGCAGATAAAATCCATTCCAAAGTCACATTTGGTTACTTCACTTTATGTCCGTACATTTTTAATAAGATTTCAACATTAAAAAAATATATATACATGTGGTTGTAGATGTCATCGGCCATGTCGTTTCATGTGGCAAGTTTGAGCCATCAGATGACGGGAAGGATCGTCTTGACTTTGAACTTGCTGATTTAAAGTGGGTAATCTTGGTAGTGACATCCAGGTAAGTTTTTGATGTTTTATATAAAAGTTTTGTTAGGTTTATGTTGTGATTTCAATTTCATGCTCCATCTTAGCTTCTTTTTCTCATTTCCTTTCTCTGCAATTTTCAGCAATGGAACTTATGTTGGTCACTTCCTTCAAGCTCTGCAAATCGATTTTGTCATAGGTAACTCACTAATATTTTCTTGGAAGATTAGTAAAGAGAAACTGAATGCTTTAATTTCATATTTCATCTATGCAATACCCTATTATGATAGAACATGATTTTGTGATGTTTGACACTGTTTATGATAATCTATTTGTTGGATTTTTGGTTAGGTTTTTGTTTCAGAAAAATTGAATTATATAGACGAGCGATGATGATGGTGTATCCTTACAAGGACGAAAATGATGATGAAACTAACAATTTTGATTTAAGAATTTCAAGGTGAGTACACAATTGGTCAATTAGAGGTGCTTTTAATTGGGTGGTTTTCATATGGGCTTTTGTGTTTATATTGAAATTGTGATATATAGCACTTTATATTTCATCTAAAATGATATTATCGTTTATTTGATTTTGAAAGTTTCAGACATGGATTCGAAGGTTATAGTTTTCAGTTTGTAAGTTTAAGGTTTGATTTCATAATTCATCCCAATTTTTAGTTTGATTTTGAAAGTTTCAGACATGGTGCGTTTGACATATGGGTTTAAGGTATTTTGATACTTACTTGTGTTTATAGAGTTCAGACTTTTGGGATTTTCACTAATCTTTTTAATTTGCACAAGTGATGATGTTAAGAAGGTTGAGATTGAACTTCGGTGTTGTTTGAAATGTGGTACTTACTGTGACATTGTTGCTTCAATCGGCTGTCAAGAAGGCTGAGATTTGTATCTGAAGACTCAAGGTATGGATGAGTTTTTGATTTTGTATATGTTCATTCACAGGTTGTTATTCTTGCTACTCTGTGAATATTTCCTTTTTCAATTTGACCTAAGATTGGGTTGGGTTAGCACATGATGTATTTAGCAATGATCGTATACATTTTTTTTTTAATTTTGAGAAAATTGCCCATTTCATCCTTGTGTTTGACCAAAAAATCACAATTCATCCCTTATTTCAAAAAATGTCACCAGTCATCCCTATATTTGTCAGTTTTGCTCGCTAGTCGTCCCTCTTAACAGATTTCGTTAGTTTACTCTGTTATATCAGGCAAATGACAAAAATACCCTTTATCTTCTTCTTGAAAAAAATCACCTAACTGATTCTCAAACCCTAATTATTTCCTGCAGCATAGTATACAATAGTTAAATAGCTCATAATTTAATCCATTTTGTTCAAACACCACTACATCTTTTACCACCATTGATCTCTTCCAACATTAAATTAGGGTTTTGATTTTCACTAACCATCATATTCATATCTGTAGAACAAAAATGCGGTAAGCGCGTCTGTACCTAATTTAACAACAACAACAACAAGAAACTCCAGAAAAACACGATCATCATCATCATCTAAATTTCAACAAACAAATACTAACAATCAATCGCTTACGAATCTCACCACCAAAATCAATCGCTTACGATTAGACTGCCCTTTATCTTCATTTTCGTTTTCATCTCAACCACCACTACCGCTACCTGTATCTGCCGTGTAGCTGATAATTTCACATTTTTGGCTGCCGGAGCTATGTCGGAGTTTTTTTCTTTCTTGAATGGATGAAAAGCACCACACCCATTACTTTTTACCTCCACAGCCGGCACTCTTTTAGGAGATAACTCCTTAAAGTTGCATAAAAATCCAATCTTTAAGCAAAATTACTTACAAAAAGTCTATAAAAATTAAATCTTTGGATTTTCCTAATTTAATAAGCTAAAATTATGTGAGTGAAAAATTACCACTGGATTTGGGGTTTGAATAGAGAGTTGAGCATATCTAAGCCAGTCAGAAGCGTACTCCGAGCACTAGTAAAAGTGGTGAGCATCACCCATTCACCCATATAGTAGAAGACGAGGATGTTGATGATATTAGATGTTTGATACGGAACAAAATCGGTTTTAATTAGTTACAGCTGCTAGATCTAAAAATCGAAAAAAGATATCAAACATATCTAAAAGAGAAATCGATCTTAAAAACTAGATCTAAAAAAGAAATAAGAAGAATTCGGTGGTCGGGTTGGAAGATGATTAACCGAGAAGAATTCGCGATGGAGCGGTGGGTAATGGTTATGGTGTAACGAAGTGCGGTCAATAGGGAGAAGTAGGGTTACTTTTGGATGTGGTCACCGAAGATAGGGAGATATGGAGGAAGAAATTTGCAGATGAGTTTGTGTTGATTTATTTAATGGTTTTGTTCATAGAGTTTTGCTGGTGTATGTATGTATGATTAATTCCCCCATCTTGCTTTTTTATTTGTATGTGATTCCAAATCTTTAAAAAATACCCACGAAGAAACAAGAAAAATACCCACGAAGACAAGGGTATTTTTGTCATTTTGCCTGATTTAACGAAGTAAACTAACGAAATCTGTTAAGAGGGACGACTAGCGAGCAAAAATGACAAATATAAGGATGACTGGTGACATTTCTTGAAATAAGGGACGAATTGTGATTTTTTGAACAAACATAGGGATGAAATGAGCAATTTTCTCTTTAATTTTTAATGTGGTGTTTTGGCCAAAATAGGTTTGAAGGTTCTATAGATTCTGCTCAATGTCCTGCCAATATAGTCTCTTGCTAACAAGAAGAATGTGAAAGATTTAGGTTTAGAAGTAGGTTATCAGATAAATATCAATAAATAAATAAATAAATAAAATAGAGCGTGTTTGATTAGAGCATGTTGAGTGAACCCGACTGTTAAAGCTATTGCAGTGTTGTCCTTTTTTTATTCGTATATCCATGTTTAAATAAATGCTTTCTTGCATTTTGAATGTACTAAAGTAGTAATGTGTGCCTTTCACCTTAATTTACTATTTTATCTGTAGGTTTAGTTAATACCACCATTAACGGGCCATATATGCATTAACGTGCCTCCATGTACTGTACTGGATCCGACCTGTTTGATGTTATCACCAACGATGTCAAGAATGCATATGTTTAGCTAGAACTCATTTTTGTGATGTACAAATTGACTTTCATGGTCACTTGAATCTTAGAGATTTAAAAGGAGCATAGAGAGAAATTTGCAGACATTTTATCATCTCGAAAAAAAAGAAGGTATGTTGGTTGATGGTGTAACTTTTGTAGGTAATTTGACGAATACTAAATTAATGATCTTGCTATGCATCATAATTTGTTCAGATGTCGGACATGTTCAATTGGTTTGGCTGGTGCATGTGGGATTTTTTTTACACCGAGGTTACTTCTGAAGGTGTCAAGGTAAAGTTCCTATCATGTATCATTTTCGATAGGGGTGGCAAAATGGGTGTGTTGGTTCTGGTCATGGGTCAAAATGGGTCTTGCACTCACGGTTCAGATGCGCCCGGTTTAAAATGTAGTGAGTTATATAGTGTGATTTACAGTAACTGGTGATTATATGAATTAAGAAGTTCAGCTAGAAGGGAAATGGTTTGAATGGGCTGACAATCTCCTAAAGTCTACTTTTGATACACACGACCTGCTAAACTATTTTATTCAGAGACCTCGATTATGATTGTAACTATTTGTTTTTTATTATATTTAACTTAATACGGAGTAATATTTAAGGTACTCTGGAATATGGACTAGAAACTGTTCGTGGGTCAACTTTACCTGACTTGCCCTGTTTCTACCTGTAATATATTTAAGCTCAGAACCTGCCAGTCCAGCCACCTCTAAAACTTTATTATGTACTTATGTATTTATTTATATTTTGTATCATTTGATTCCTACATGTTTGAGTCAAGATTAATTTTCTTATATAGGGCCTGGAGGCAGTTCTCGACAAGGCTGTGAAACTTGAAGATGGTGTAGACTTTTAGAAGGTCAAATGCATGTGCTTAACAAATGTAATTTTAGTAGACTTTTAGAAGGTTAAACTGAGTTTTATTCTTTTGCGTAAGATTCTATTTGTATTTAACAAGTTCACATGCTCAAGGGGTCTGATTTATACAGAATTTAGTATATAAGTTTTATATGTATACTTATTATTAATAGAAATATATAAATAAATTTTATATCATTATGTTATGTCAAACCTGTGTATACACGGGTCAATTATAGTAATCTTTTTATACTCTCATATATATACTCTCAAAAATTACAAAACATTTCTTACATACACCACTTTTTAAAAACATGGAACTCATTCGTTTATAATATTTGTATACTCATACATTGATTACAAATTTTTTCTAAATAAAATCCGTGTAATCACGGGTCATTGAACTAGTGTTTTGTAATATAACAAATAAAATTACAAAGATAAAAATTAGTAAGAAACTTTCTTGGATGGTCATCTATTCATCTGTATTTCATGTTACATACAATTCCATCCTCACAGCAGAAAGGAATATAGAGACAATAAACCATATATGATACAAAAGAAAGAAGAGAAAGAACTGATATATTGAGTATGCTAATAAAGATCACCAGTAATCTCCACAAGAACACAAACCCTCACTGAAATGATGAAACCTCTTCGAATCTCTAACCACAATTTTTCGGTTAACAATCTTAGCTATTAACTTAATTGTTTCATGGCAGTCACCGCATATCCTCAAATTCTTGATCACCTGAATGGTTGTACCAGGAACCGAGTTCATAATAGCATATGCAACAGCCAGCTTCTCACTATGAATCCTTAATGTCATTTCTTTCTCTTCCTTATCAATATCATGTAATACTGATGTCATATTCGGTGCATATCCAGCTTCTTGCACCTTCATACATAATTCTTCTAAATACGAATAAATTTTCTCATGATCAGGATGCTCTTTATCCCCAACCAGAAATACATGTAATTTACCTTTAAATTCAACCAAACTAAACCCTGGTGTTTTACTAAAACCATGGTTTTTTATATAATTTCGCATCTTTTCAACGTCTTCCCATCTTCCAGCATCAGCATATATGTTGGAAAGTAAAACATAATATCCACAATTTTCTGGGTCAAGCTCAAAAAGCTTTCTTGCTGAGATCTCTCCAAGTTCCACGTTCTTATGCATTCTGCATGCAGCAAGAAGAGAACCCCATATAACAAAATCGGGCCTTACCTTCATTTTCTTAATCAAGTCATAAGCCCTGTCAAGAAAACCGGCTCGCCCAAAAAGATCAACCATACAACTATAATGCTCCACCCCTGGCTCAATACAATATTTATGGTTCATGGTTTGGAACCAGTGCCATCCTTCATCAACTAGACCAGCATGGCTACAGGCTGATAGAACCGATACAAATGTTATGTAATTTGGCACTATATTAACACGAATCATCTCGTAGAAGATATCCAGAGCTTCTCGAGCATAACCATGCATGCCATAACCAGCAACCATGGCAGTCCATGACCTCACATTCTTATTCTTTATGCGGTCAAACGTTCTTCTTGCAGTCCCTACTCTACCACATTTGCAGTACATGTCAACTACCGATGTACCCACAATCACATCCGCATCCAGGCCCATCTTTATAACCTATACAAAGAAAAGTATATGCAACTGTTTAACATGATATCTACATGCAAATGCTTGATTATACAAATAGTCCACAAGGAAGAATTTAAGCATGTATTGTCACGAAAATAAGCTAAGCTATCATATATGCTTAGTAGAAAGGGCAATGTACGACGAGAAAATGCAATTTTTAACAGGAAATATACATACAAATGCTTAATTATATAGATAGTCAAAACTCAAAAAGGAAGAATTCCGGTCATGTTTTGTCACAAAATAAGCTAAGCTATCATATATGCTTAAAACAAAGGGCAAAGTACGACAAGAAAAGACAATGTGCTATTCACTTTTCACCGTGCAAGTGACTCTTTTGACCATTAAATGCAATGTACTGATATAAGAGCATACGGTATGCATCTAGCTGGCATCGCCGTTAAAGGGCGAGAACGCCGTGCGACGGCGTTCTGCCAGACCGTGCCGGCGTTCTCGCACCGTTTTTCCGTCGCCGTCCATATACGAACGCAGAACTCCATCGACGTTCCAAACTTTTTTCCACACCACGGAATCTTCACTTTCAACATTCTCCAGAACACCGACACCACTCCCTGTGCTCTAAGGGATGAGTGTTTGAAAATGTATCAAATTTTAAGTTTTGTTGTATGTATCCAACTTCAAAAGTTTCTAATGTACGTATCAAATTCCAATTATTATTATTATGTACCAAGCCTTATAAGACTTGCAAACTGGTGACATGGTCACATACTCACATGGCACCAGTTTTGAATTTTTGATAATATGGCGGATGACATGGTAACTTATATGGCTGTCACATCATCAAACAAACGGATACTTGATGAAGAAGTCCTTGGATACATATTACATAGCATAAAGATAATTAAAAGTTTGATGCATACACTTGAAACTTTTAAAGTTTGATGAATGCAATAGTAATTTGGGTAAAATTTGATATACTCATGTAACCTAATATAATTACCGTTTCCTACCAAATTATATGCAATTTGTAGCCATTTAATACAACTAATTCACTTTTTAGCATATATAGATTTGTGAATTTTTTCCGTATGAAATGTTCGAAGTACCTGATCATGTATACACTTTCCAATCTGTAGAGCACCGGAATGAGCACAAGCAAGCAGAACAGCAGACAATGTCACGGCATTGTACTTAATATCAGATTCTCGCACCATTGCAGTAAACAGTTCTAATGCTTGTGTAGACATTCCATGTTGAGCACAAACTGCAATCATCGAATTCCAAGTCGTTACATCCTTATCTTTTATCTCTTCAAACACCTTTCTAGAAAAACCTACCAGACCACACTTAGCATAAGCATCCACTAACGTATTCCCAATTCTAGTATTTTCTTCAAATCCCTTTTTAACAACCACCGAATGAACTCCTTGTGTAACATTTTTATTCGAAGTACTAGAACAAGCCGCAAGAACCGAAACCATAGCAACTGCATCTACAGCCACTTCGTTTTCGATTCCGTTTCCGTTTTCGTTCTCACATACACTCTCTTCATTCAGGAAGTCTTTAAAAAGATACAACGCATCATGGGGACGTCCATTTTGGACGTACCCGGTGATCATCGAAGTCCAAGAAACTACATTTCGTACAGGCGTTTCATCGAACAGGTTATGTGCATCATCCAAGTACCCACATTTTGAGTACATGTCAATAAGAGCAGATGAGACGAAGACATCGTTTTGAAACCCGAAAACAAGAGCTTGTAAATGGGTTTGTTTTCCAGAGTTAAGATCGTAAAGCGCTGAGCATGATTTGATAGCACAAGGGAAAGTAGACCGGTTTGGTATAAGAGAGAGCTTTCGCATGGCGGCAAATGCGAGAAGGGATTCGACTGAATCCCCGGCACGAGCTAGGTCGGAGATGACTGTGTTCCATGACCAGACGTTGGTGGTGTTAACGTATTTGTTGAAGAAAGTAGCGAGGTTAGTATTGCTGCGTGATAAGTGATTAATGGTTAGCTCAGAAGAAGATGCAGCAGCGACCAGAGCTACTTTGGTAATCTTCATTCATTTCCTGCTAATCTTAAGTTTGGTTAACTATTTTTAAATCGTATGAATGAAATGTTTTTGAAATTTTTATTACATCCGGGTCCAATTGCTAAAGGCACCGTAAATTTCTTATAAAAAAATTTACATTTCCGCTGTATTAATTTGTTTGTGCTACTGGTTTTAAAAATTGTGATATCCTACTACCCGTCACCTCAAATTCTAGATCCGTCACTGTCAAACAATATAGCTTGAGTTTCTTCCATCTCCTTCGTGGTTTGGAGAAACCCCTATTTTGAGGATTTAACCCCGCCCCTCAAACAAACACCGTAGAGTGTTTGACAAAACTAGCCGGAGATGGAGATGAAGCTGGAACTGGAAGTTAGAAGCTTGATATGGAGCTTTTATTTGGGGATAGAGATGGAGCTTTTATTTTTTAATAAGTATTCGACAAAGTATCTGGAGTTGGAGCTTATGAATGTAAAATGACACAAAAGTACATGACATTCTATTACTCTAAGTTATTAATAATTAAAATAAGGGTAATATATTAATTTAACAAGTAGGAGATGGATATTCTAAAAATAAGTTAGTTATAAGAGATTCTCTTTCAAGTGATTATTTTTTGAAGAATCCATACTTTTCACTTTATGCCAAACAAAGATTCTAATTTTATAAGGGATTGAGATTCTTAAAATTAGAAGCTCAATTTCTTATAATCCATCATAATCCCCTAAAATGGGTTGCCAAACACACCCTATATAATATTCACTTTTATACTCATTATTTAACATATGTTTCCTCCAAAACCCACCATCCAAATTCACCCTCCGGTATCAAAATATCACATATCACTAGTCACAAGAGATAAAAAGATAAAATATCAATGAAAATGTTTGGCGTGCCTAAAAATGTAAGCTTCGATATAACAATAAATTTGTAAACTTGAATATATAACTAAATTTCAAACCGGATGTGATTGATGAATATAAAAAGACCACAATAATATGAATCCTTATATACTTTGTATTATAGTTAGGCACATATTTAGGCTTATACTTTTAGACGCATTTAAAATTACTAGTAAATAAGAAAATGATTGGAGTTAACAACACCTAACTTAGATGTCCTTATGTTTAAAGAGAATAAGAGGTTTAAAGAGAATAAGAGACGAACTGAATACATATTTTATCATATGGTCAAATTGTAAAATGTGTAAAATATCATGTTTGTGATTGGTCAACAACATATAAGTTTAAACGATAGATGGTGTTTGAGTTTCGTATTGATAAGTACTTGTATGCTCGAAAAGATAAGCCGATGATAGTATGGTCACTTTTTTATGTTTATTCTATCAAGAAACATACTCCGTATAATATAAACACTTTTTTATGTGTGTTCGAATCTACTTATTTACTGTCCAAATAAACAAATAAGTAAGATTAAGTGTTTAAATAAGCCATCCCAACACCTGTGCAAATACTTTTGATTGTTTGTGTCTTATTAAAACGGCTTTCATTTGTTTATTGCGTTTCTTAAAACAGATGAGCACTTTTGATTGTTTGTGTTTGTATGCTTGTTTTCTAGTTGAAGCAAGTTGTTTTTAATAAACAGCTTGACATTGCCTATTTCAAACAAATTATTTGACATATTCAACATTACAAGTTTAACCTTAGGCTGAAGTAATAACAACATATTTCAAATAAGCTGATAATTTCGGTAGCATTATAAACATAAGTTGTTTAAATAATCAATCGCAAACGTCCTCAATCAGTAGGGTTTTAGAGTCACCTGGTTTGATGATTACAGTAGAGCACAAAGAAAACAAAAACTGTTCCAAAGATTTTTCTGGTATATTGTATAAAGGGTCATGATTTTTGAATCCAGGAAATAGTTTCCAAAACTCAAATTAATCATATAACAGGTTTCCTCCGAATCAATATACGAAAGTATACAAACCAACCAACCATCATATTAAATGTTTCATGTCATGTTACACAATTGAAAGAATCAGCTACTACATAAGTCTAAGATGTGAAGTATCATTCAACCTTTTAATCTGCCAGCCCGTTTTCCAAGAATGTTGCAACACCGTCACAGACGAATCTTCTATGCACATCTTGTTCACCATCACCGGGCTGCAACCAAGAACACCTGTCAAAAGACACTTTATAGGTGTCGCGTGACTAAACAGACCTACACAAGAAGTTGCCACATAACAATGGTTGCTGTGGGCTCTGCCGTTAAGCCCACCGTGATGGTTAGGTGGGTCCCGTGGAGACATCTCATCGTCTGCTTCATGGTCTCCGGTTGTTGTGACCATTTGTAAGCGACTTTTGCCAGATTTTCTTCTTCCAAATATTTGTTTTGGTTTTTGAAGCAAGTCCCATGATGGATTTATATCAACTGTAGGGGAAAAAGTAGATTGGAGCTTATCATGCAAACAAACGAGTGTTCCATTTAGGAATTGGAGCATTCGGAATTCAACTTGTCGGAGTGATTCGCCAGAAGGTGGACAAAAATCAGGCTGGAGTCTTTCGGTTAAGGTTACTACTTCAGGGGTGTATACATCGGAGCGTAGGCAGCCTTCCCACAGTCCGTGACTTATTTCCTGTAGTGCGTCTGATGATTGTATCAGATGCTCTGAGAAATTCATCTCCTGCAAACAAACCACTAAAGTTAATACGGATAGTAGAAAGAAAAACTCACGACCACTAAGTAATAAGCAAGGTTTAAGGGTCCGTTTAGTTATATAAAAAGTGGAAGTGTTTTCCATAAAAAAATTTCATGAAAAGCTTTAAAAAACATGTTCAAATATGAGTTTTCCAGAAAACTTTAAATAGAAGAGAGACATCAATTTTTTTAATTTATAACTTAACCTTTGAAACGTCTGTTATATAGCTTTCAACTATTTCCTTTCTAGAAATATAAAAAGCTTTTTTTGTTTTCTAAACTGAAATATTTTAACACGTTTTCAAACTTTTCACTAGTTCTCCAGAGATAGTAATGCACTTCATTAGATAATCTGAGATGAAAAAGTATTGAAAAATTTCCTGCAACTAAATGCACATTTAATTGTTGTGGGAAAATCAACCAAATTTCTCAAAGTCTACTAATCTGACATCTACAACTAAGAACTAATGTCATTTAACATGTTAATGGTACTATGATACTTTTGACACGTGAAAGCTACACGTTATTGAAAGAAAGTAACTAATAACCAAACAAAGTAGTTGGAATCCTAGTTTCATTTATGGTTCTCCAAATTCTGCAAACATTTCTTATTCATTTGAATTAATTTATGCGTGTCTCCAGGAGACACTTATTGTATGTACTTCTCACTATTTTTCAAGGGTCACTTTTTTCCGAGAAATGAAGTGATTTGGACGGGTAAGGAGAGAAGCCCAATAAATTAGTGTTCTTGAGTATAAGGAAGCAGAGAGAAAACTTTCGATAAATTTCTCTCGAGAACTTTAGTGCCCAACATGGAAAGATTTAATGGACAGGAAAGTAAGGGATTTCTAAAATAAACTATAGTGGCCTAAATATGCCTCTGACCTAAACTAATATATTTTACACGGAAAGAGCATAATTGTACTTCGTAAAAGTATTATGCTTTATTTCCCTTCCTCTCCAACTCGAGAACATCAAAAGTGTTCTTTCCAACTCAAGAACACAAAGCTACATGCAAATCTTCAAACATACGAGTATAAAGTAACAAAAGCGGGTAGAACCACAACCCATGGGTAATGGACAACTTATTTCTAACTGTTAAACTACAATCCCAAACCCGAGACATAAGCTCGATTTCCAAATTCTACGAAGACCTAGAACTTAAAATAATCAGAATTAACTTTCCCTTTTGCAGCATCCAATTGTTCTGCAATAACCTAGTTCTAGAATTCTAGAAACACCATATTCCAACTGCTTCTAGGTTGTATCACAAGGAGCAAGCCTATATTATAAAATGCACCATTCCATAAAGCATACTAGTCTAATTCAAATAAAATCTAACGAATTCAAAAACATTATCAACATTATAATAAACTTTGGTGGTCACACATCAGAAATTGAATCTTTCAACCTTCTACTAAGCTAAACCTAAAGTCTTAAACCATTACATTAAAAAATACTTCCAAATAAATCATAAAGCATCGGTTCAGTCGCGACCACTAAAAAACTTGAGAATTAGGGACCTTAGATCAAAAAATTGATGGTGCAGATCAACAAAAATCACACATGATTTTGTGAATGAATATGACACGTGATTATTGGCAATCTGCAGCATCTATCTTCTAATCTAAGGCCCATACAGTGATCTTAGTTCATAATTTATCAAGTTTTTTTAGGATCTCAATTCTCAAATGAACTTCATATGAACATAAGTTGCATATCAAACAGAAGTAACAAAAATTAACTACCTGACAAATAGGAAGAGCCGTGGATCGAGCTCGATCCAAAGGCGAACTATAAACCGAATTAAACCGAACCCCTTGAGATTTCAAAAACACAGCCAATGCCCTAACTTGTCTTTTTCCATTAGCAGTCAAAGCAGCTTCAGGACATCTTCCACCAACTAAATCAGGCCTTAAATTTACATGACATTCACCTTCACATATCAAATAAACTTCAGTTGTCACAATTCTATCATCATCCATTAACATCACATGATGATCAGAATAACTCCGGTTGTTAAACTGCGCCGACGACGGCGGCGGAGATAAAACATTACATGGGTCCCAAACTTTAATTGACGGCGGTAATCTTGGTGTACCGAATGATGACGGTTGTGGAGATAACGGCGATGCTGATGCGTGACAGGGTAATAGTTCTGGTTCTTGTTCCACCATTTTTTTCATTAAACTTTCGTTTAAATCGTTTAGTAAGTCAACTTCATGATGATGATGATGGTTGTGTGTTTGCTGTTGTTGTTGATGATGATGTTCTGTTTCTTCATCATCGTCATCTGCTAACTGTACGGATTCGGATGCACCCATTTGAGAGAATTCGGATCTGGGATACTACCCGAATTGGAATTGGTATGTGAAGTTAATATTGTAAAGAAGATATATATGATGATGCATAATTGAATTGAAGTAGATCTGAAGTTGGTTGTTTGTTTTTTTTAGGGTCAAAAAGAGAGACAACAAGTGGGTTTGTTTTTCTGATTTGCTGTTTCACATGGGAAGCAAAGGTTTTTGCTACATACTTGTGGAGTAAAATTTTTTAACTTTTTTGTCGTTTTCTGTCAAAAAGCTTTTTTTTTTTTTTTTTTTACTGATGGGATAAAATAGACCAGCAAAGATTTTGGGTTTGGAAGTGGCATTCATTCAAAGATGATAAAAGAAAGTAACAAAGTATCCAATATGTCTTAAATGGGTTTTTTGACTTTTATCTGTTTTAGTAACGAGTACAAATAAGTAGTTGGGGCTTTAGACGAGTTGAGTCGAGATTGAACATGGCTCAAATAATCCACTTATAATTTGTATAATACAACTATAATCATGACAATTATGCTTATTTACCTAAAATTTGTTTTGAATTTGTAAAGTCATCGTAATCAACTAAAACATTATCTAAGAAAAGATATAGAAAAAGGCCATTAGTCATCCCAAGATTTTGACTAAATTCAAGTTTAACGAGAGTGTTTAATACGTAGATTTAACTCGTTTTGATTAATAGATCTTTATATGGCGATTTCATATTGTTAACTCAAACTACGTTGAGGGGTGAATACAAGTTATATATAACAACTCCAAGTTCAACGTTGGGTACATTGCTAGGTGTTCAGATTATTGAGAGAACGCGAGCTACAATATTAGAGAGGGAAAGAGAAATAAGTTAATCACTATGAAACTTTTTGGAGTAATTAGTGTCACCTCAGTTTTACAATGATAACCATATTACAGTATTACACCATATTTTTACCCCTACACATCACTTTTTATCTCACTAAAGTTTGAACTCGCTTTATGATAATATTTTATATATCAATAATAAATTAACAAAAAGAATAAAGAAAACATTGAACACATATTCAGACTCACATTACTCATGGTGGTCTACACCACCTTGAAGCTACCACCTCGGTGACCATTCCGAAGCCCAAGTTATCACCTTAGTGTGGTCAATCATGAGTCACCTCGTGTTGCCACCTCACTCCACTCCGTTTCCTTCGGGACTTACTATGGGCCTCCCGAGTTGTTGTTTTTTCGGAAGAAGAGAAGTAGAAAAAAATTACAAATCACATTGTGTTTCATAATTTTGTTTACGAAAAGGAAAAGAAATGTGGGAGGAGGATTTGAGCTTCTTTTTCTCTCCAAACTTTATCTAAAAGCGGGAAGAAAATAGAATGATGGAAAATCAAACAAGTTATAAGATGTGACTTTCTTCTATTTATTTCCAACTTTAGAACAAGAACGTGTGTAAATTACATTTCTCTTCTTAATTTCAAACTCGAGAACGTATAAATATTCTTCATCTTCTTTTCTTTTCTACCAGATTATATCATTTTCTCTCGTTTTCTTTCACTTAAAAACTCGAGAGCAAGCATTACATGTATCGTCATAAAACCTTGAACAACCAACTCGTGAATGTACTCCGCATTTTTCAAGGACCTTAAGAACCGGAAATAACTACATGGTCACAAGGATACCTTTTCTTAATTAGTTGATAAATCTTAAAGCTATTATACGAAGTATATGTTTTGTTAGTATTAACACTTTTTTGTAATTAATATCTTTTAGTAAAGGGCTTTTGGTCTCGCGGTGACCCTTACAACTAAGAGGTTTGGAGGTTCGAATCCTGGGAATGAGACAATTGTATCTATTCGTGGATTAATTTAAATACTCATAGTAGTGAGGTATGTAACTATGTGAGTATTTGTCTGTCTAAATTTTTTTTTAAAAAGTTGATATCCTCCTTTAGAAAAACATAAATGAATAATTAACAATAAAAAATGATATTGTTTGTTTAATCAATACTCGCTGTAACATCCATTCCTCGGGTCTAGTAGTATTTTAATATTTCTGACGGTGAGTTATTATTTAATGTGTCAGAAAATAGTTTTATTCGTTAATTGAAAATAAATGAGGAAAAGAGTCGAATAATTTATTGTGAATAATAAATTATTAACTGTTTTAAATTAATTCAGTTGACGGTAAAATAAAATAGTTTTTCCTCGCAAATGGTTTTTCAGTTCCAGACAATAGATCTAAAAGGGGACAAAACTTGTACCCATATTATCTAATATATGTGTTTTGTGCGTATGAAACTTCAGAAATTTTCCAGAAGCTCGATGTTAATACGTGAAACATATTCAAACCCTAACTTCAGTCCTAAATCATCATCAATCTTCTATATCTTAGAAAAATCAAAGTGTTCTTTTTATTGAAATCACTTTGGCCGTACATATTAAACCACAGGGACGATTTATAATCTACAAAACAAGTTGTGAGTTGAAATTGGAGCTATATAACTTTGATTCAAGCTTCAATAACATGAAGTAATCATCTCTTGATCATCCTAATCATGTTGTAAGTATCAATTTCTTGATTTCTATAAACCTAGAAAATGGGTTTCTGAGTATTTAATGAAATTAGTTTGATTAACTTGAAATTGAAACTTGTAATGCTTATATAGTTGTTAATTAGTGTTGAATTGATGATTATAAGTGAAACCCTAAGCTAGAATTGATATAATTGAATTATGTTCATGATAAAAGTTGTGGGTTTGGTTTATAATTCATGAATTAAGTTTGTAGTTATGTTAGAATGGCTAGTTAAGGCTTAATTCATGATTTGTAGTTAAAAACCTAACCTATAATTGAAAAGGTTGAAGTATGATTATAATGGAAGTCATGAAGTTAATAAATATTTCAAGAATTGTAAGCTTTTAAGCTTAACTAATGATATATGATTGATAAGTGTTGTTAATAATCATAAAATGGGTAATTAATGATGATGACTAACATTGTTCAAGTTAAAAGTCATAATCATGATTAAGTATTATTGAGAATTATATTGATTATGATGATAATCATGGGTTATATGATAAAGATAATATTGTTTATGATTTAGAACACTTAATTGATAATCAAAGATTAAAGTTAGAACATGGTTACTCAAGAACTCGTAAAAACCTAGTATTATGGTTTTGATGAATTCATGATATTCGAGGCTAATGACCTTGTTAAAGGTCTAACTATAACACCCCTCATTTATACTCAATTTAATATAGTAAATCGGAAGCGTAAGTCCAAATAACTAGAAATAGTTTACACCCTTTTTATCAACATATAAAATTCAACCTTTTAAAACATAACTTCTCGACATAGGTGTTATATAAAAACATGTTAAAACATTATTTTATACAATTCCACTATCAGAGTAATGCCTCAAGGTCAAACATTCCTTCTAGTCCAACTTCTTGCCCACCCAATATAATAGCCAAAGCCTGCAAGAAGGGGTAATGTGGGGAATTAGCATAACGCTAAGTGAGCAGATAACTAATCAACAACCTAACTTAGCTCAACAACCTTATGTACAACACTTAACACTAAACAAGCAAGTACACAATACAACTCATCAACTAATCAACAACACCATAATGAGGATCGGCGGCTCTGGGGATAACCATAAACCCGGGTGGCTCCCCAAGAACACTTATCCAACCTATCCGTATGGCCCTACGGACGAGACCGATAGCTAGTGATTATCTTCAACTAACACAGGAGGTGTGTTAAACTTTGGATAACCAACTAGCCCAACCAACAGTTCAACAACTCGTTGCCTCATTAACAACTGATGCCCGAAGGCCAAATAATTCAAGTGATCACGTAATCAATAAGTCACATATTCAACTATTCAACATATCAACAGTATTATTACTATCAACATAATCATCAATGCAACTGATAAAGTAATAATACGTTACTTGTTGTAACCAAACTTGTTACAACCAAGTTACGCTGAGGATTAGAGATCCACTCACCGAATACCTCAGTTGTCCACTCAGTAGTCTAATGTCACTGAGTCTTCTGTTTATCTGGAATTACAATAGAATAACACAAGTTAGTAACTTGTCTCAAATCAATCCAATATCTTACAATTGTAATTACATCAATAACTTATCACTTAGTCATGATTAATGATCATAATATTCACTTTCCAAATTCAATCATAATATGATTATTAACTTACATTACTTTAACACCGATCACACCAAGGTTATAAATAACCCTCTTATCACATTAATCTACTTTGATTATCACTAATCAACATGGTTAAACCATTACTAAGGTGATTAACCTCATTTCATGAATTCATCAAAACCACAATATTTGATTTAATGAATACTTAACAATTAAATTCACACAATCATCTTTAATCATCAATTAAGTGTTCTTAGCTATAACCAATGCTAATTTGATCATATAATCCATGATCATCATCAAATTCATCATTAACCTCAAGAACACATAATCATTTCCTTCAATCAAATGTTAGGCTTAGATTATAATCATGTATTAAACATAAATCAACAAGCCTCACATAACCACAAGCTTTACTTCATGAATAATTAACTAAACCCAAACTTTCTTCATGATCATCATTTAAGCATCAACTAATCCTTATAACATGATTACAAGCTTTAATTCATGAATTATCAACTAACCCATATCTTAACTCATGATCATCATTCATTTATATCATTTCTAGGTTAGATTTTCAACTACAAATCATGAATTAGATATCAACTAACAATTATTTCATCATTACAAGCTTCAATTTAGCATTACTCATCCTAATTTCATCATGTACACAAAACCCCATTTCATAGGTTTATGAGAATCAAGTAATCAAGACTTACAAGATGAGTAGAAGGATTAGAGAGTGATAATCCATGTTCTTGAAGCTTAAATTCGGATTTGGCATCTTCAATTTAGTGTTGTAAAAGGATTTTAGGAATTGATCTAGGGTTTATATGTTTATGTATGTATGTATATGTACGTACTGTATATAGATATAGTTTAGGAAAAAGAAACCGACTCAAATATGAGTTTATCACATATTTGGTTAAATTTCGTTCCCCGTACTTATCATTGTCTGGAACTTAAAAACCATTTGCGGGGAAACACTATTTTATTTTACCGTCAGCTGAATTAAATTAAAACAGTTAACAATTTACTAGTCACAATAAATTATGTGACTCTTTAACCAATTATTTTCAAATAATAACACAAAATTATTTTCAGACACACTTATTAAATATTAACAGTCAGAAAATATTAAATACAACTAGACTCGAGGAGTGGATGTTACAAATCTCCCCCCCTTAAAAAGATTTCGTCCTCGAAATCTGATCACACTTATTCTAATCTATATAATAGAATCACATATTCGTTCCTTTACTATATGTACATAAAATGTGTGTAACATTTTAAATCGTTTATGCATATTATCATTATGTATATCTTATCCCTACAAACACAATTTGTACATATTTCATTCTCTATTCCAATAGCTAACACCAAATGCAATATCCAGCATAAAGTGTAGCATAATTAACTATTTTATCACAATATACACGTATCATACGTTACTCCCTTGAGTAACTTATAAATATATATACCTATATTGAATTCTTTCCACATGCACATAACCAAATGTACACGTTTCTATCTTTTCCCCCTGCACATATACTGTGTGTAACACCCTCTCCACGGGCCTGGTATTTTTCTATCTAAATCGAATAATTAATTGTTTAGATAATTATTTGTTATAAATGGTGCTTATTGTGAAACTTGGTTAAATAGGTCTTAGGACTTATTGTGGTCAATAAAATGTTGCTTGTTTTAATATATTAAAGTTGACGGTACAATAAAATGAATTTCTCGCATCTAGCAATTAGGTGTCAGACAATAGATTTAGAGCGGGTATAAAATACCCATTGTTTGAGGCCGGTTAAATAAAGGGCCGATCCCTTTATTTGATCACTTTACCATTTCATTTCATTTCCTTTTCTCTTTCAAACAAAACACTTAAACCCTAACTATGATTCTCTAAAATTACCCATAATCATAAACAAGATTTAAAGCTTCAAGTTGTGATTCAAGTTTGTTGTTTTCATCTTTTCTAGACTTCATCTTCTTCAATTAGTAAGGTAAGAAAACTTATAGTTTATAAGTTCATATGTTAGGTTTGATGAATAATTGATGGATTGATTTGATTTTTGAGTTTATGTGATGTTTATTTGTGATATATGATGTTATGTGATGATTCTTAACTAGTTAGATGCATTAGAATCGAGTTTGATGAGCTTGATTTATGAAAATGGAATTTGTGTTCGTTCAGGTCTGTTCTTGAGCTGAAGAACAGATGAACGCGATCCCGGCTATGGTTCCGGATCGCGTTCCCTTGTTGTAAACGACCTATTCGAGTTTTTGGCCTTTGAAACGCGATCCAGGCCAAGTATCCGGATCGCGTTTGCTAGTGTTATTCGGTCACATAATTTTTGCAAAAGGACGAACGCGATCTAGCCTGAATAGTCAGGATCGCGTTTGCATGTTAAATTTTGATGGATTTTTATAAATTTCATATATGCATAGGTGTTTAGAGGTTGTGTTAATAGTGACATTTATTGGATGCTATTGTGGCATTTTATAATAATGCTCATTTTGATATTTACGAATTATGAGGCAAAGTACTAACTTATGTTGAATTATTGATTCTCAGATCCTCCGAAAGATAAGTGATTTCTGGAATCAGAGATTTTGAAGGCAAAGGTATCGGTGAGTGGATTCAGAGCTCACCATTTAGTTTAGTTGTGATCAATTGATTGCAACGAATAAACGTGAATATGTTTTGTTGATTAGTTGATATACCTTGTTGACTGTGAACCTATGTGCTATGTGTTTGGCCTTCGGGCATCAGTTGTTAACGAGGTCAACGGGTTGTTAAATGGTTGGTTGAACTAGGCAGGGGTTGAATGAATGATACAGAGTCGTACTTCATTTGTTGTGTGTTTGATTCTGTATTTGAGTTCAACTACCACTAGTTATCGGTCTCGTCCGTATGGCCATACGGATATGGTTGGGTAAGTGTTCTTGGGGAGCCACCCGGGCATTACGGTTATCCCCAGAGCCACCGATCCTCGTTAAGTTGTTGTTGATTTGTTGAATAATGTATTGCGGTTGTTTGAAGCAATTATATGATTATGCTAAGTTAGATGTTGTGTTATGAACTCACTCACTTAGCTTTGTGCTAATCCCTCGTATTTACTTTCTGCAGATTATATTTTGAATAGGTGAGTAGCAGAAAGTAGATGCTTTAGGAGCTGGGGAATGTTTTGACAGCTTGCTACTCTGATTATATTTTGTAACAGTTAATGCTAAGTTTTATATAATACCCCGTATTATGTGTTTGTTAACCATGTTTAACTTGACATGACTTAACTTGTGATCAGTTTATGATTAGTTCTAACGTTTAGTAATTAAATATGTTTTAAATCTCTTCGCTTCCGTGTTTTCAATATAATAATAATATTATGGAAAATGAGGGGTGTTATAAGTTGGTATCAGAGCATGGTTTTGGGGTAATTGAGCATTGTAGAATGTTCAATCCCAAAACTGTAGCGTGTTATGTCAAACATTCCTGGGTATGGGATTTAGCATTGGTTGTGAAATTGTTAGTAGATAGGTACTAACGATTAACAAGTTTCAAGTGTTGTGTTGATTTCAGAAATGGCAGATGACGAACAACCGATCCCCAACCCCACTAATGCCTCTCGGTATGTTGTTCCTCCTGTTGTGACAAATGTTCGGGAAGGTACATCTCATCAAGTCGGTGAAGAAACCAATAGGAATGAGTATATCCATGAGATAGAAGATGAATTGATATTTCTAAGAGAGTTTAAAAGGAAAGCTGAGGAAGCTGCAGCTAGGCAACTTTTGCAACAACAATCTTCGGTGTTTGGTGCTAGTCCATCTTCTCAGACTAATAAGATGTGTACTTTTAAAACTTTTATGTCTTGCAAACCACCGGAATTCCATGGAAGTACCAACCCAACTGTGGCTTTAAATTGGTTAAGAGATATGGAACGCAAGTTTGATGTGATTAGCTGTGAGGAAGAATCCAAGGTCAAGTTTGCTGTGCAGTGCCTGAAGGACGATGCCATGGTTTGGTGGGATTCAATTACTGGGCATTTTACCCCACAACAAAAGGAATCTTTACGATGGAATGAATTTCATCAAGTAGTGCGTAATCAGTATTGTTCTGATTTCCATATGGCACAAATTAGGAGGGATTTTGTGAATCTTCAACTAACGGATAATATGACCATGGAGGAGTTGATAGCTCAGTTTACGGAAAAACTTCGATTTGTACAACAATGGGTTTCGGAGGAGTAGACGAAGATAGAGCAGTTTGTGGATACTTTACCCCATAACTATCGTACTACCGTGAGACTAGCCACTAGTTTATCTCAGGCTTTTAATCTTGCTCGATCCGTGGATAGTGACATTAGAGGGTCTCGTGAAACACGATCTAGAGAAAATTCCTCAAAGTCTAGAGCGGATTCCTTTAGTAAAGGGAAATCAAATTGGCAAGGGAATCGTCAGACAAAGAAGTATGTTAGTAAGAGTAGTTCGTCGGGAAGTTCGAACTGGTGTAGTACATGCAAATCTAGACATTCAGGGCCGTGTACTCCGCAAACAAATAAGTGTCTGAAATGTGGTGATCTTGGTCATGAGATAAGAAATTGTCGTTATCCGAACTTTGTGTGTTGGACTTGTAAGAAGGAGGGACATCGAGTGGGTCAATGTCCAGAGGCGGGGAAATCGGCGCTTGGTTCGGTCGGGAGTTCGGCATCTTCCGGTCAGAAAAGGAAGAATCCTCCACCAGCAACCAGTCGGGCTTTTCAAATGACAGTCAATGAGGCTGTGCATACAGAAGATGTTATAACTGGTACATTCTTTATAAACTCTGTACCGGCTCGTGTTTTATTTGACTCTGGTGCTACTTGTACTTTTATATCTGTATGCTTCTGCGACAAGTTGAAATTAGTGCCTACTGTGATAACCAAACCCGTAGAAGTAGAAATTGTTAGCGGTAAATTAGTTCCTGTTACCACCTCGGTGACTGGAGCTAATATTGTGATTGATGACCGAACTTTCCCTATTTCATTCTTGTTGATGCCAATCCCTAGTTTTGACATAATAGTTGGTATGGATTGGTTAAGTCAGAATAGGGCTAGCATTGATTGCCACCAAAAGTTGATTAGGATCCCAATCTCCGATGGGTCATACGTTGTGGCTCGAGGAGAACGGGATGGTATGTCTATTCCCCTGATTTCGATGATGAAGGCTAGGAAGTCATTATCCAAAGGTTGCGAGTCCTACTTAGCTTATGTAGTTGATGCTAAACTTGAAAGAAAAGTTATTTCCGATGTACCGGTTGTGTGTGAATACTCTGAGGTATTTCCTAATGAGTTACCTGGGTTGCCACCAGTTAGGGAAGTTGAGTACCGTATTGATCTTGTGCCGGGTTCGTCGCCTGTAGCTAAAGCTCCTTATAGGTTAGCGCCTTCTGAGATTCGTGAAATGATGAATCAGATACAGGAACTGTTAGATAAGGATTTTATTAGACCTAGTTCTTCGCCGTGGGGTGCACCAGTTTTATTTGTGAAAAAGAAAGACGGGTCTATGCGCATGTGTATTGATTATAGAGAGTTGAACAAGAGAACGGTAAAGAATAAGTACCCTCTTCCTAGAATAGATGACTTATTTGATCAGTTGCAGGGTTCTTCAGTGTATTCTAAAATTGATTTGAGATCGGGTTATCATCAAGTCCGGGTTTGTGAAGAAGATATTCCGAAAACTGCTTTTCGTACTAGGTATGGGCATTATGAATTTTTGGTTATGCCTTTTGGTCTGACGAATGCTCCAGCTGTGTTTATGGATTTGATGAATCGGGTTTGTCGACCTTTCTTGGATAAATTTGTTATTGTTTTCATTGACGACATCCTCGTGTATTCGAAATCTGAAGAGGAGCATGCCATGCATTTAAGATTAGTTCTGGATACGTTGAAGCGAGAACAGTTGTATGCTAAGTTTTCTAAATGCGAATTTTGGATTCGAGAGGTTCAGTTTTTGGGTCACGTAATTTGTAAGGATGGTGTGAAAGTGGATCCAACTAAAGTCGAGGCTGTGATGAAATGGAACGCCCCAAAGTCTGCTTCGGAAATAAAGAGCTTTCTTGGATTAGCGGGTTATTACCGGAAGTTTATAAAAGATTTTTCTAAGATTGCGGGTCCGTTAACCAAATTAACCCGTAAGGATGAGAAATTCGTATGGACTGATCGTCAGGAGCATGCCTTCCAAATGTTAAGACAAATGTTGTGTCAGGCACCGGTGTTAGCATTACCGGAGGGTTCAGATGATTTCATTGTTTATTGTGATGCTTCTTTTTCGGGCTTGGGCTGTGTTCTTATGCAAAGGGATAAAGTTATTGCCTATGCTTCTCGTCAGTTGAAACCGCATGAAAAGAATTATCCCACTCACGATTTAGAATTTGCAGCGGTTGTATTTGCCTTAAAACTTTGGAGACATTACTTGTACGGAACTCGATGTGTTGTTTGTACTGACCATAAAAGTCTGCAGTATGTGTTTTCCCAAAAAGAGTTGAACATGCGTCAGAGACGATGGCTTGAATTAATCAAAGACTATGATTGTGAAATTAGATATCACCCAGGCAAAGCTAATGTGGTTGCGGATGCTCTAAGCCGAAAGGGTGCTTCTGATCGAATCTTTTATCTCAAGGTAAATGTTTCCTCTGACTTGATTGAGCGAATAAAAATTGTACAATTAGAAGCTTTGTTGGATCACAACTTAAAGTCCGAAATTATGTTGAAAAGAAAAGATGAATTAGTGGACGATTCTAGAGGATTGAAAACTTTTAAGTCTCGGGTGTGGATTCCTTTACTTGGCGGAATTCGGGATACGATTTTGAATGAAGCTCATAAGTCTAAGTTAACTGTTCATCCCGGTAGTACTCGAATGTATAACGACTTAAAACCTTTGTATTGGTGGCCCACGATGAAAACTGACATTGCACGGTTTGTTGGTAATTGTCATATCTGCGCGCAAGTTAAAGCTGAACATCAAAAGCCGTACGGATCACTGAAACAGTTGGAAATTCCCGAGTGGAAATGGGAACATATAACCATGGATTTTGTAACTAAACTGCCGCGTACCATTCGAGGTAATGACATGGTTTGGGTTATCGTTGATCGGTTGACAAAAAGCGCACATTTTCTTGCTGCGAGTGAGACCACCTCTTTGACTAAGCTCGCCCAGTTGTATCTTAATGAAATTATATCAAGACATGGTATTCCAGTGTCAATTGTGTCAGACCGAGATTCCCGTTTTGTTTCGCATTTTTGGCAAAGTCTTCAACAAGAATTGGGTACCCGTGTAAATTTAAGTACAGCGTATCATCCTCAAACAGACGGTCAATCAGAACGCACAATTCAAACATTAGAGGATATGCTTCGTGCTTGTGTGTTGGAATATGGAGGTTCATGGGATTCACATCTTCCGTTGGTCGAATTTGCTTATAACAATTCGTATCACTCGAGTATCGGTATGCCTCCGTATGAAATGTTGTATGGCCGTCGTTGTAGAACACCGACATGTTGGTTGGAAGCCGGTGAGAAACAGTTTGCTAGACCCGACATTGTGCAAATGACCGCGGATAAGGTAGCAATTGCACGTGAGAAGTTGAAAGCCGCACGCGATAGACAGAAAAAGTATGCGGATCCGAAAAGGCGACCGGTTATATTTTCCGAAGGTGAGTTAGTCTACCTTAAAGTTTCTCCGTGGAAAGGTGTAATTCGTTTTGGGAAACGGGGAAAGTTGGCACCTAGATACATTGGTCCGTTTAAGATTCGACAAGTGGTTAATGAACAGTCAGTGACGTTGGATCTTCCTCCTGAGCTTTCGGGTATTCATAGTACGTTTAATGTATGTTATTTGAGGAGGTGTAACATTGAGGACCAGTCACAAATACTTCCTTTGAAGGATTTAAAAGTTGATAGAACTCAAAAGTTAGTTGAAGAACCGGTAGAAATCCTAGATAGGAAGGTTACCAAACTTAGGAAGAAACAAATTCCTATGGTGCTTGTAAAGTGGAAACATAGTTTAGGTTCCAACTTGACTTGGGAGTCCGAGGAGTCGATGAAGTCCAGATATCCTGGATTGTTTGATGGTGTTGAGATTTTGGGGACGAAATCTCCTTAAGGAGGGGAGATTTGTAACACCCTCTCCACGGGCCTGGTATTTTTCTATCTAAATCGAATAATTAATTGTTTAGATAATTATTTGTTATAAATGGTGCTTATTGTGAAACTTGGTTAAATAGGTCTTAGGACTTATTGTGGTCAATAAAATGTTGCTTGTTTTTATATATTAAAGTTGACGGTACAATAAAATGAATTTCTCGCATCTAGCAATTAGGTGTCAGACAATAGATTTAGAGCGGGTATAAAATACCCATTGTTTGAGGCCGGTTAAATAAAGGGCCGATCCCTTTATTTGATCACTTTACCATTTCATTTCATTTCTTTTTCTCTTTCAAACAAAACACTTAAACCCTAACTATGATTCTCTAAAATTACCCATAATCATAAACAAGATTTAAAGCTTCAAGTTGTGATTCAAGTTTGTTGTTTTCATCTTTTCTAGACTTCATCTTCTTCAATTAGTAAGGTAAGAAAACTTATAGTTTATAAGTTCATATGTTAGGTTTGATGAATAATTGATGGATTGATTTGATTTTTGAGTTTATGTGATGTTTATTTGTGATATATGATGTTATGTGATGATTCTTAACTAGTTAGATGCATTAGAATCGAGTTTGATGAGCTTGATTTATGAAAATGGAATTTGTGTTCGTTCAGGTCTGTTCTTGAGCTGAAGAACAGATGAACGCGATCCCGGCTATGGTTCCGGATCGCGTTCCCTTGTTGTAAACGACCTATTCGAGTTTTTGGCCTTTGAAACGCGATCCAGGCCAAGTATCCGGATCGCGTTTGCTAGTGTTATTCGGTCACAGAATTTTTGCTAAAGGACGAACACGATCCAGCCTGAATAGTCAGGATCGCGTTTGCATGTTAAATTTTGATGGATTTTTATAAATTTCATATATGCATAGGTGTTTAGAGGTTGTGTTAATAGTGACATTTATTGGATGCTATTGTGGCATTTTATAATAATGCTCATTTTGATATTTACGAATTATGAGGCAAAGTACTAACTTATGTTGAATTATTGATTCTCAGATCCTCCGAAAGATAAGTGATTTCTGGAATCAGAGATTTTGAAGGCAAAGGTATCGGTGAGTGGATTCAGAGCTCACCATTTAGTTTAGTTGTGATCAATTGATTGCAACGAATAAACGTGAATATGTTTTGTTGATTAGTTGATATACCTTGTTGACTGTGAACCTATGTGCTATGTGTTTGGCCTTCGGGCATCAGTTGTTAACGAGGTCAACGGGTTGTTAAATGGTTGGTTGAACTAGGCAGGGGTTGAATGAATGATACAGAGTCGTACTTCATTTGTTGTGTGTTTGATTCTGTATTTGAGTTCAACTACCACTAGTTATCGGTCTCGTCCGTATGGCCATACGGATATGGTTGGGTAAGTGTTCTTGGGGAGCCACCCGGGCATTACGGTTATCCCCAGAGCCACCGATCCTCGTTAAGTTGTTGTTGATTTGTTGAATAATGTATTGCGGTTGTTTGAAGCAATTATATGATTATGCTAAGTTAGATGTTGTGTTATGAACTCACTCACTTAGCTTTGTGCTAATCCCTCGTATTTACTTTCTGCAGATTGTATTTTGAATAGGTGAGTAGCAGAAAGTAGATGCTTTAGGAGCTGGGGAATGTTTTGACAGCTTGCTACTCTGATTATATTTTGTAACAGTTAATGCTAAGTTTTATATAATACCCCGTATTATGTGTTTGTTAACCATGTTTAACTTGACATGACTTAACTTGTGATCGGTTTATGATTAGTTCTAACGTTTAGTAATTAAATATGTTTTAAATCTCTTCGCTTCCGTGTTTTCAATATAATAATAATATTATGGAAAATGAGGGGTGTTATACTGTGCATATAACCTGTCTCTAAACAGTTAACTGATCACTTACATGATCATTTGTAACTAGCCAAGTATACATCACAATCACTTGACATAAGTGAATCACATAGTCATATGAATTTTCTATTGTTATATCAATAATACTAGTGGTAATGGATACCACAATACTTACATTAACAATAGTCTAATGTCAATTTAATTCACAACTAGCAATTTAGCTAATAATCAGGTATTTCTTTAGCTAATCACTTGCTAGAAATCTTTACTTTTGCAACTAGTCAATTACTGGTTCACAACATGTAATTATACACAACCATTAGGTTATATGAAACTCTTTATTTGAAAGTAATCCTATTCATATAACCATAAACACATAAGAATAAGCCACATGTATAGGTCAAATTCAATAGGTAAAACTATTATCACATAATCAATTAGCATCCTACCATATCCAGTTGGATGCTAAATCAGCACCAGTTGATACTATGCTGCATTAGCACAAATCTTTCAACAACATAAGGTGCTGTCTTTAGTCACATGTTTAACAATATCATTCATATTCAACTTACCTCTACTTTGATTAAATCAACTTTTAACTCTTACTATTTGCAATTAACCACATAAACATTTCTTGTACCATAGGTACCACATTAAAACAACTTATTAGTGGTCTAATACTCTATCATTTCAGTCAATCATTGACTATTTATCAACTACAGGTCAACATATCATACCTGTTAATTTAAAACCACTTAACTTTATCTGGTACTTAGTAGCCTCAACAATTCCATGTGAAATGGCATAATATAAATACGTTGGCCAGACGTCATCATATTATGTCAATCACACTTTATTCTCAGGCAACTTCATACCAGTTACTTTCCAAAGTGATTAACTTTTACTATCACATATATCATAATAGTGATATCAACAATTTATACATATTTAACAACCTTTAACAGCAGGTAAAGTTAAATATTAATTACTGCACTATTTCACTTATCACTTTGAGTGTACAACTAATCACATAATCAGGTATATAACTCTTTTCACTATTTCATTAACATAGATGTAATGTTCAACACAATTACATCAATCAATCTTTCATTACCTGATTCAATATCAATTAATACTTATAGTACATTTAGTACTAATTACTTTTATCAATACTATGTGTAATATTCAACATGTTCTCTCTAATCTTTACCTCTTTAGTTGTATTATAAATAAACATATCATATCAAACATACACATTATAACTCTATTGACAAATATCAAATAAGTATAAACTCACACACTTCTTTTCAAACTCTAAGAATACTTATTTTAACCATTTCCAGTATTTTAGATGACTCATTTACTTTATCCTATTTCACTTAGTCCATAAAACTCAAGAACTTAAATCACCACCAACAACAGTTGGCCACAATTTGACAATACGACGAATACACAGCTTGAAAATAACTCATACTCAATAAAACTTAAGGACCTCTTAAAACAAGTTATAACGTCATATATAGTCATAGGAATGATCCCAAGGCTCAAAGAAACAAAAGCCCAATTTAAAACGTAAGTCAAAAGTTAAAATTAAGGTCCGAAAAACAGTAAAATACCATTTTCGGGCCCCAAACGACCCCGAAGTGCCCAAAACTGACAGGGCTCATGGCAAAGCGATGAGCTTTGACCGTTGAGCCGTTTCCAAGTGACCCTGTAAATTTCGTCTTAATCGGACACCGAAATTTTCAAAAATTTTCTACGTCAAGTATCACGTCGAACGTCGCAAGTTTTTTTTTTTTTTTTTTTTTTTACTAACTAACGCGATCCGGGAAAACGGGTCAGGATCGCGTTCTTCAGTTAAAAATGTTCTGTAACCAAATTAAACATACAAACGCGATCCGGAGAAGTGAGCGGGATCGCGTTCCCAAGAGAAAACGCATCTGGACCCGAAATATACACACAAACGCGATCCTGGAAAATGGCTGGGATCGCGTTCCCAAGCATGAAAATAATCTGTGACAAAATAACACATACGAACGCGATCCAGAAAATATTGTTGGGATCGCGTTCCCAAGTAGAATTCTGAGTTTCAGCAAAATTCACATTTTTAGCCAATTTCAATCACGTATAACTTTTTACTCGTTTAGAGTTAGACTCTAAAATTTTGCAGGCACGTCCACTATGCCAAAATGAAACTTTCCCTTTTTACAATTTTTCAATTTTCACATTTTACTCGAAAACGGACGTGTAACTCATTTTAGGCCATTTCCGACCATTTAGTGGACACGCCATATTCCAAATGGCTTGGTTTCAGACTTCCACCTTTTACCAACATGTTTCTATATATATTTAGGACGTGTGGGCATATTCATCACTTTCATATACTCATTATATCATGTTTTAACTAGTCGACCCGTTTAGGGGTCCAATTGGGCACCTTTACCAAAATCTACTAGTTTAACTACTTCAACACTTTCAACACACATTCCTACTATATGTAGGACTTAAAATCACTGTTACATTGGTCATAACCAAACCAATAATCATTTTAACTATTTAACCACCCAGTGACCCATTTGGGCACTTTAACAACCCATTTGGGTTTCAACCTATATGTTTACAAATTTTTAACACTCATTTTACACTTCTTTGACTTTTCACAACTTGTCAATACATATTAGTTTGGTTGACCACTTCGACTTCATTATTTTACCACTTTTAGTATATAGATCATAATTCAATTACAATCATGATCATTATTAAACACATAAACATCTTACCATATTCATCACTTTATAGTATATATATTACCAAATTCGACTCTACTAATCTCAACTTTGACTTTTCCAAGTCAACGACACACATTCCAATTAATGGACACCTTCTTATTTTAAACATCTATACAACTCCATATTACTTCAATTGATATATTCCAACATCTCATTTCACTACATGGAGTCATTTCAACTTTGCTAATCATATTACTTCCAAAATTATTATTTCACATAACAATTCATACAACCGATTTCATATTTTAATTTCATATTGTAGACACCATTAAATCCACATAATACTACTATTACACCTTATTCAACAATGTGTCTACTCAATGCAACAATATATTACACCTTCATATGATGTTAAACATCTTATTTAATATCTCATCATCAGATTTACAAGCAACTATTATCAAGGACTCATCACTAAGGAATCATAGCAGTTTGACTCAACTTACTTCACTACTAATCATAACATAGCAAAGTAAACAATTCAAACTTATTTAAATTCATCGAATTTATCGAGAATTACCTGGCATATCTAGGCCCACGAGTATTGAGGAATCAATGAGAATACCTATTGGTTCCTCATATTCCTCCGTCTCTGCAACCAAAACAACACTTTTGCAACTTTTTATAGGTTAGTACACATTCAATAACAACTTTCTCATGCAACTACTAATCCCGCACTCCCAGGAATGTTTGACTTGACACAAATCTAAGTTTGGGATTGAACATCTTATAATGTACAATTCACCCAAACCTATGCTCTGATACCAACTTATAACACCCCTCATTTATACTCAATTTAATATAGTAAATCGGAAGCGTAAGTCCAAATAACTAGAAATAGTTTACACCCTTTTTATCAACATATAAAATTCAACCTTTTAAAACATAACTTCTCGACATAGGTGTTATATAAAAACATGTTAAAACATTATTTTATACAATTCCACTATCAGAGTAATGCCTCAAGGTCAAACATTCCTTCTAGTCCAACTTCTTGCCCACCCAATATAATAGCCAAAGCCTGCAAGAAGGGGTAATGTGGGGAATTAGCATAACGCTAAGTGAGCAGATAACTAATCAACAACCTAACTTAGCTCAACAACCTTGTGTACAACACTTAACACTAAACAAGCAAGTACACAATACAACTCATCAACTAATCAACAACACCATAATGAGGATCGGCGGCTCTGGGGATAACCATAAACCCGGGTGGCTCCCCAAGAACACTTATCCAACCTATCCGTATGGCCCTACGGACGAGACCGATAGCTAGTGATTATCTTCAACTAACACAGGAGGTGTGTTAAACTTTGGATAACCAACTAGCCCAACCAACAGTTCAACAACTCGTTGCCTCATTAACAACTGATGCCCGAAGGCCAAATAATTCAAGTGATCACGTAATCAATAAGTCACATATTCAACTATTCAACATATCAACAGTATTATTACTATCAACATAATCATCAATGCAACTGATAAAGTAATAATACGTTACTTGTTGTAACCAAACTTGTTACAACCAAGTTACGCTGAGGATTAGAGATCCACTCACCGAATACCTCAGTTGTCCACTCAGTAGTCTAATGTCACTGAGTCTTCTGTTTATCTGGAATTACAATAGAATAACACAAGTTAGTAACTTGTCTCAAATCAATCCAATATCTTACAATTGTAATTACATCAATAACTTATCACTTAGTCATGATTAATGATCATAATATTCACTTTCCAAATTCAATCATAATATGATTATTAACTTACATTACTTTAACACCGATCACACCAAGGTTATAAATAACCCTCTTATCACATTAATCTACTTTGATTATCACTAATCAACATGGTTAAACCATTACTAAGGTGATTAACCTCATTTCATGAATTCATCAAAACCACAATATTTGATTTAATGAATACTTAACAATTAAATTCACACAATCATCTTTAATCATCAATTAAGTGTTCTTAGCTATAACCAATGCTAATTTGATCATATAATCCATGATCATCATCAAATTCATCATTAACCTCAAGAACACATAATCATTTCCTTCAATCAAATGTTAGGCTTAGATTATAATCATGTATTAAACATAAATCAACAAGCCTCACATAACCACAAGCTTTACTTCATGAATAATTAACTAAACCCAAACTTTCTTCATGATCATCATTTAAGCATCAACTAATCCTTATAACATGATTACAAGCTTTAATTCATGAATTATCAACTAACCCATATCTTAACTCATGATCATCATTCATTTATATCATTTCTAGGTTAGATTTTCAACTACAAATCATGAATTAGATATCAACTAACAATTATTTCATCATTACAAGCTTCAATTTAGCATTACTCATCCTAATTTCATCATGTACACAAAACCCCATTTCATAGGTTTATGAGAATCAAGTAATCAAGACTTACAAGATGAGTAGAAGGATTAGAGAGTGATAATCCATGTTCTTGAAGCTTAAATTCGGATTTGGCATCTTCAATTTAGTGTTGTAAAAGGATTTTAGGAATTGATCTAGGGTTTATATGTTTATGTATGTATGTATATGTACGTACTGTATATAGATATAGTTTAGGAAAAAGAAACCGACTCAAATATGAGTTTATCACATATTTGGTTAAATTTCGTTCCCCGTACTTATCATTGTCTGGAACTTAAAAACCATTTGCGGGGAAACACTATTTTATTTTACCGTCAGCTGAATTAAATTAAAACAGTTAACAATTTACTAGTCACAATAAATTATGTGACTCTTTAACCAATTATTTTCAAATAATAACACAAAATTATTTTCTGACACACTTATTAAATATTAACAGTCAGAAAATATTAAATACAACTAGACTCGAGGAGTGGATGTTACACTAACCATGTTAAATTGTGATAATTAAAGTTAATTAGAGATATTGTAATATGTTATGTGATTATAACAAAAGATTATTGTTGTTAATGAGTTACTAACTCATTTGTTATTTGATTGTATTCACAGATGTGAAGAAGGCTCAGTAACATTAGACTTCTGAGCTTGCTGCTGAGGTAATGGTGAGTGGATCTATAACCTCAATGTGATTTAGTTGTAACAGGTTTGGTTACAATGAGTAACGTATTATTACTGTTTTTGTTTTCCATTATGATTATGGCTAGTAGTAATAATACTGTTGATAGACTGTTTAGTCTGATATGTTGACCTGATTAAATATGTGATCACTTGATATTTGGCCTTCGGGCATTCAGTGTATTGAGGTCAACCGGATGGTTGGGTTTGGTTACTATTGTAAGACGACAGAAATTTCCTTGTACTCATCGTTAATAGGAAATTAGGTCGTATGAGATTAGTACCAAACTATCGGTCTCGTCCGTTATGGCCATACGGATATGTACGGTAAGTATTCTTGGCTGAAGGTTTCCCCAAGAATCACCGATCCTCATTGTATTGAGATGTTATCTCATTGATATTATGTGATATTTATAACACCCCTCATTTTAATCTCATTTAAATATAGTAAATCGGAAGCGTAAGTCCAAATAGATATAGTGATAATTTACCTCGTTTTATCAACATATAAAATTCCACCTTTTCAAAACATAATTTATCAACAGAGGTGTTATATAAAAACAAGATAAAACATTGATTTAAACAAATCAATATCAGAGTCGCGCCACGTCAAATATTCCATCCAGTCCAACTTCTTGCCCACCCGATAATAATGCTTAACCTGCAAGAAGTGTTAATGTGGGGGATTAGCATAACGCTAAGTGAGCAGATAACTAATCAACAATCTAACTTAGCTCAACAACTTTGCATACAACAATTAACACTAAACCAACAAGTACACAATATCACTATTTAGCAAAGCAACAGGCAACTGTTCAACTGGTCAACTTAGCAACTAGTTAACTATTCAACAAAGCAACTATTCCACAACTAGGACTTAATAATGAGGCATCGGTGGCTCTTGTGATATCATAATACCCGGGGATTCCACAAGAACACTTACCCAACCATATCCGTATGGCCATAACGGACGAGACCGATAGCTAGTGGTTATTCTCAACTAACACAGGAGGTGTGTTAAACCGTGAATAACCGACTAGCTCAACCAACAGTTCAACAACAACTCGTTGACCTCATTAACAACTGATGCCCGAAGGCCAACAACAAGTCCAGTGATCACATAATCAACAAATCACATATTCAGCAGGTCAACGTTATTATATCAACAATATTATTACTAGCTATCATAATTATCATGGCAACTACAATAGTAATAATATGTTACTTGTTGTAACCAAACTCGTTACAACCAAGTTACACTGAGGATTAGAGATCCACTCACCGACCACCTCAGGCATCCACTCAGTAGTCTAATATCACTGAGTCTTCTGCTCAACTGGAATTACAACAAAATAGAACAAGTTAGTTACTTGTTCTAAAATCTATATGTAACATCATATTAATTCATCTTCATCAAACAACATATTTAATATCCAATATAATACCATCATTCACATAAATTGTTACCTATTTACAACAATTCAACATACTTCATTTATAGATTATGAATAACCAATTAACCTCATAAAACCATATAACAAGATTATCCACCTTCAATATCATCAATTTATCAAATAAATCTTGATTAGTTATCACGATAATCACTTTTCAACTTCAACTTGACCAACTCATCACTAATCAACATCATTAATCCATTACTAAAGTTATTAACCTCTAACCTCAACAATCACCAAAACTCAAATTATGAGCTTAGTGGAAAATCAACCAACTAACTTATAATTTTACTTCTTACCTATCCATTAAGTGTTTTTACTACTAAACCATACTAATTCCATCATTTAATTCATCAAACTCATAAAATCATTATGATCATCACAACCCTCAAGAACACTTAGTCAATTTCTTCAATTCTCAACTAAGGGATATGTTATAATCATAGAATAAGCATCAATTAACAACTATATCATCATTTCCAACCTCAATTCCACATGAATCATCTTAATTCTATCAAATCCACAAAAACCCATTTTCAAGTTTATAAGAAATCAAGAAATCAACACTTACAAGTTGTTTATGATGATGATAGAAGGATCAAATCACGTTTTTGAAGCTTAATTCACAATTCTCTAGCCTCAATTTCACCAAAAACCTTGTTCCAAGAATTTAGAATCATCCCTATGGTGTTCTTAGTTCAACCGTACCAAAAATCAAGAAGAAGAAGAGATGATTTCACAAGAATTTGGTGATTGATGATGATTTTGATTAGGTTTAGGGTTTAGATCGAACCCTCGCTCACTCCCGAATTCTCTCGAATGTTTTAGGTGATAAATATGAGATTTTTCACATATAAATGATAATACGTGTACTAGTTTTGTCCCCCGTACTTATCATTGTCTGGAACTTAAAAATCATTTGCGAGGGAACACTATTTTATTTTACCGTCAACTAAATAAAATTAAAACAACCAATAATTTATTAGTCACAATAAATTATTCGACTATTATCACTATTTATTTCAAATAATACAACACACCTATTTTCTGACACACTTAATAATAATTCACAGTCAGAAAATATTAAATACTACTAGACCCGAGAACTGGGTGTTACAAATCTCTCCCCCTTAAAGAGATTTCGTCCTCGAAATCTGATCACACTTAATCAACCTAGTGAAATAGAATCACACATTACCTTTCACTAATACTATACTTTTCATACAACTTATACATCACATGAACACAAAATGTATCTATATATCAACATATACTTATATAGGTATATATATTTCATCAACCAACACACTACTAGTGTGTATTTCAACTGAATTCATATAAACACACAAGTTGTGTTTTATACACCACTTAATTCAACTATCATCTAATACATATATCATACCACATTCACATATCCAAATGTAAATGTTTCTATTAATTTAATTGACCACTTACATGACCATTCATACTTAGTCATGCAAACAATTAAAACACATAATTACTGTTTACAAATGTAACACATATCCATGTGAACATTTTAACTTTACAACTATAATATCCCCACTAACGACAACAACGACAACATCATCAATAAGTGGTACTGACTACTACAACATACACATTAACAACTAGCAACTTAGCTAACAACTATATATTTCTTTAGCTAACAACTTGCTAGAAATTTTCACTTTCGCAACTAGCTAATTACAACTTTACAACTTGTAATTATAAATACAACTTGATTATATGAAACTCTTATTCGAAAAGAATCACAATTCATATAATCATAATCACATATAGAATAAACAATAAGCAGTATGTAGAGGTCAATTCTTATGGTTAAAACTACTATTATATAATCAACTAGCATCCTATTACACCAATTTGGATGCTAAGACAACACCTGTTAATACCATGCATCATCATCAATGGTATTTTAACAACACAAGGTGTAGTCATTAATCATCTTTTAATGTTTACTTATTGATAATTCATCATATATACACATCACTTGTACAGTACTACATTAGTAGAAACAATTTAGTGGTTTATTACTCTTTCATATTAGTCCATCATTGACTAATTATCAACTACAGGTCAACATATCTTACCGGTCATTTTAAAACCACTTAACTTTATATGGTACTTAGTAACCTCAACAACTCCATGTGAAATGGCATAATATAAATACGTTGGCTAGACGTCGTCATATTATGTCAGTCACACTTTATTCTCAGGTCACTTCATACCATTCATCTCCTAAGTAATTATCTTTACTCTCACATATTTCTCAATAGTAATATCAACAATTTACACAATTATAACAACCTGTAATGGCAAGTATATTCCCAATTATTAACATAGGCACAATGTCTAATACACATATCATAGAGTTTACATAAGCAACACAGACATTCAACACCTCTTTTTATTATATCATTAACCCAAGTGTAATGTCTAACACTATTATTACAATCAACTTCTTTATTACCTGATTCAAGGTCGTTTACTAATTACATCACTTAACATTAATAGTACATCTGGTACTAAACACTTCATCCATACTACGTGTAATATTCAACATGTTCTCTCTAATCTTTACCTCTTTAGTTGTATTATAAATAAACATATCATATCAAACATACACATTATAACTCTATTGACAAATGCCAAATAAGTATAAACTCACACACTTCTTTTCAAACTCTAAGAATACTTATTTTAACCATTTCCAATATTTTAGATGACTCATTTACTTTATCCTATTTCACTTAGTCCATATAACTCAAGAACTTAAATCACCACCAACAACAGTTGGCCACCATTTGACAATAAGACGAATACACAGCTTGAAAATAACTCATACTCAATAAAACTTAAGGACATCTTAAAACAAGTTATAACGCCATATATAGTCATAGGAATGATCCCAGGGCTCAAAGAAACAAAAGCCCAATACAAAACGTAAGCTAAAAGTTCAAAATAAGGTCCGAAAAACAATAAAACACGATTTTCGAGCCCTAAACGACCCCGAAGTACCGAAAACTGACAGGGCTCATGGCGAAGCGATGAGCTTTGACCGTTGAGCCGTTTCCAAGTGACCCTGTAAATTTCGTCTTAATCGGACACCGAAATTTTCAAAAATTTTCTACGTCAAGTATTACGTCGAACGTCGCAAGAAATTTTTTTTTTTTTTTTTTTTTTACTAACTAACGCGATCCGGGAAAACGGGTCAGGATCGCGTTCCTCAGTTAAAAATGTTCTGTAACCAAATTAAGCATACAAACGCGATCCGGAGAAGTGAGCGGGATCGCGTTACCAAGAGAAAACGCATCTTAACCCGAAATACACACACAAACGCGATCCTGGAAAATGGCTGGGATCGCGTTCCCAAGCATAAAAATTCTGTGACAAAATAACACATACGAACGCGATCCAGAAAGATCGTTGGGATCGCGTTCCCAAATAAAAATCTGAGTTTCACTAAAATTCAAATTTTTAGCCAATTTCAATCGCGCATAACTTTTTACTCGTTTAGAGTTAGACTCTAAAATTTTGCAGGCACGTCCACTATGCCAAAATGAAACTTTCCCTTTTTACAATTTTTCAATTTTCACATTTTACGCGAAAACGGACGTGTAACTCATTTTAGGCCATTTCCGACCATTTAGTGGACACGCCATATTCCAAATGGCTTGGTTTCTGACTTCCACCTTTTACCAACATGTTTCTATATATATTTAGGACGTGTGGGCATATTCATCACTTTCATATACTCATTATATCATGTTTTAACTAGTCGACCCGTTTAGGGGTCCAATTGGGCACCTTTACCAAAATCTACTAGTTTAACTACTTCAACACTTTCAACACACATTCCTACTATATGTAGGACTTAAAATCACTGTTACATTGGTCATAACCAAACCAATACTCATTTTAACTATTTAACCACCCAGTGACCCATTTGGGCACTTTAACAACCCATTTGGGTTTCAACCTATATGTTTACAAATTTTAACACCCATTTTACACTTCTTTGACTTTTCACAACTTGTCAATACATATTTGTTTGGTTGACCACTTCGACTTCATTATTTTACCACTTGTCAACGCATATATAGACTAGTTGACCACTTTGACTTTCTAATTTTACATAACAACACGACTCGAAACCTATTAATGGAGAATACCAACATCCCATTAATTTCATCATATCAATTCAGTTTATCATTTATCAATTAATTCCCTAGCATTGATCTATAATCACACCTTAGTCAACAATGTATCTACACAATTTCAACATTTTGATCGAAATTTCCAATTTCCTTCTTAATTACTCATTAACACCTCTATCATCTTATTAACAAGCAATATTCACCAATAATTCAATTTACTTTACTAACAATCATATCATAGTAAAATAAACAGTCAAAGCTTATTAAAATTCACCAAGCTTATCGAAAATTACCTGGCATATCTAGGCCCACGAGTATTGAGGAATCATTGAGAATACCAGACGGTTCCTCATGTTCCTCCGTCTCTGCATCCAAAACAACACTATTGCATCTCGTTATAGGTTAGTACACATTCAATAACAATTTTATCATGCAACCACTAGTCCCCACACCCTGGAATGTTTGACATGACACATATCAGAGTTTGGGATTGAACATCTTATAATGTACAATTCACCCAAACTCACGCTCTTATACCAACTTATAACACCCCTCATTTTAATCTCATTTAAATATAGTAAATCGGAAGCGTAAGTCCAAATAGATATAGTGATAATTTACCTCGTTTTATCAACATATAAAATTCCACCTTTTCAAAACATAATTTATCAACAGAGGTGTTATATAAAAACAAGATAAAACATTGATTTAAACAAATCAATATCAGAGTCGCGCCACGTCAAATATTCCATCCAGTCCAACTTCTTGCCCACCCGATAATAATGCTTAACCTGCAAGAAGTGTTAATGTGGGGGATTAGCATAACGCTAAGTGAGTAGATAACTAATCAACAATCTAACTTAGCTCAACAACTTTGCATACAACAATTAACACTAAACCAACAAGTACACAATATCACTATTTAGCAAAGCAACAGGCAACTGTTCAACTGGTCAACTTAGCAACTAGTTAACTATTCAACAAAGCAACTATTCCACAACTAGGACTTAATAATGAGGCATCGGTGGCTCTTGTGATATCATAATACCCGGGGATTCCACAAGAACACTTACCCAACCATATCCGTATGGCCATAACGGACGAGACCGATAGCTAGTGGTTATTCTCAACTAACACAGGAGGTGTGTTAAACCGTGAATAACCGACTAGCTCAACCAACAGTTCAACAACAACTCGTTGACCTCATTAACAACTGATGCCCGAAGGCCAACAACAAGTCCAGTGATCACATAATCAACAAATCACATATTCAGCAGGTCAACGTTATTATATCAACAATATTATTACTAGCTATCATAATTATCATGGCAACTACAATAGTAATAATATGTTACTTGTTGTAACCAAACTCGTTACAACCAAGTTACACTGAGGATTAGAGATCCACTCACCGACCACCTCAGGCATCCACTCAGTAGTCTAATATCACTGAGTCTTCTGCTCAACTGGAATTACAACAAAATAGAACAAGTTAGTTACTTGTTCTAAAATCTATATGTAACATCATATTAATTCATCTTCATCAAACAACATATTTAATATCCAATATAATACCATCATTCACATAAATTGTTACCTATTTACAACAATTCAACATACTTCATTTATAGATTATGAATAACCAATTAACCTCATAAAACCATATAACAAGATTATCCACCTTCAATATCATCAATTTATCAAATAAATCTTGATTAGTTATCACGATAATCACTTTTCAACTTCAACTTGACCAACTCATCACTAATCAACATCATTAATCCATTACTAAAGTTATTAACCTCTAACCTCAACAATCACCAAAACTCAAATTATGAGCTTAGTGGAAAATCAACCAACTAACTTATAATTTTACTTCTTACCTATCCATTAAGTGTTTTTACTACTAAACCATACTAATTCCATCATTTAATTCATCAAACTCATAAAATCATTATGATCATCACAACCCTCAAGAACACTTAGTCAATTTCTTCAATTCTCAACTAAGGGATATGTTATAATCATAGAATAAGCATCAATTAACAACTATATCATCATTTCCAACCTCAATTCCACATGAATCATCTTAATTCTATCAAATCCACAAAAACCCATTTTCAAGTTTATAAGAAATCAAGAAATCAACACTTACAAGTTGTTTATGATGATGATAGAAGGATCAAATCACGTTTTTGAAGCTTAATTCACAATTCTCTAGCCTCAATTTCACCAAAAACCTTGTTCCAAGAATTTAGAATCATCCCTATGGTGTTCTTAGTTCAACCGTACCAAAAATCAAGAAGAAGAAGAGATGATTTCACAAGAATTTGGTGATTGATGATGATTTTGATTAGGTTTAGGGTTTAGATCGAACCCTCGCTCACTCCCGAATTCTCTCGAATGTTTTAGGTGATAAATATGAGATTTTTCACATATAAATGATAATACGTGTACTAGTTTTGTCCCCCGTACTTATTATAACACCCCTTGTTTACTTATAAACAATAATATAATAATTTCGACTCGGAAGCGTATATTTAAAAACATTCTATCAATGTACTCAAAATGTCAGTAAACTTTTTCAAATCAAATACGTGACCTCTCAACAACTCGGTGTTATATAATTCAAAACATTTCTATGGCTATTAAATTAACATCAGAGTACAGCCTGTCAAACATTCCATCCAGTCAAAACACTTCCTGCCCTGCCCAATATGTCCCATCTATTTCAACCTGCAGGAAGAACTATGGTGGGGTTAGCATAAAGCTAAGTGAATGAAACTATAATCAACAGTACAACCTAGCATAATAATCTGTTTACATCAAATAATAATAAACAGAAAATCAATCATTCACTCGACATCCAATCAATGTCAAGCTACACCAATCAAACATTATCAATCGTCATGAGGATCGGTGGCTCCTGAGATACCCTAATACCGGTTTGGTAATCAAGGAACTCTTATCAATCATCTGTATTGGCCTATACAGAATTACCGATAACCAGTTGTTAATCACACACGACCTAGATCTCCAAACCAACATTTCAAGTTTCAAGATCTCCTGTCGTCTACAATAACAACCAAGTCCAACTGTCAAGTCAAGTTGACCTCAGAATCTTACATACTAGCTCAAACAGCCAAGTAAGCAACTATTTAAACTATCATAGCAAGATATCTCAACAGATGCATCATATCAAAGTAATACTATAAATTACTTGTTGTAAATCAAATCATTACAACTAAATCACACTGAGGTTACAGATCCACTCACCGACTACCTCAGCCGCAAGCTCAGAAGTCTAATATTACTGAGCCTTCTCCACATCTGAGAATACAATCAATTAAACAATAAGTTAGTAACTTGTATCAACTGATAATACTTATGTAATTAACATCGTTACACAATCATAACATAATTACATGTATCAAGTGATCCCTAAGATCACAGCAACAAAAGTTCAATTCGGAACATAATCAAAAAGTCCCGAATTAAGGTCCAAAAACTGTAAAATGCCATTTTCGACCCCTAAACGACCCCGAATGTCCAAAAACTGACTAGGCTATAGTATATAGCTTTGATCATTGGGTCGTTTTCGAGTGGACATGCGAATTTCAGCTCAATCCGTGTTAATGAAATTTTGTTACAAAAAAGAGGTCTCTAAAGTGCTATTAAACACTTATGCACTTTTGAAACTTGCAAAATCCTTCAAACTTTTTCTCATGCAAACGCGATCCGGGTAGTAATGGCTGGATCGCGTTCACCCTCAGAAAAAGTTCTGTCACCGTTTTACACTTGGCAACGCGATCCGGACAAATTCTTGGGATCGCGTTCCCAAGAACAAAACTCGTCCGATTCCTTTTATAACTAACGAACGCGATCCTGGCTAGGGTTCTGGGATCGCGTTTGAGCCTTTTTCAGCTCATCTTCATCCCTGATCAAACCCTAACTCGCGATTTTAATATCCAAATCACCCAAACTCGATTTCTAACTGTTTTAAACACCTAATAACTCCACATAATCAATATGCAACAGTTATAACAAAGTTCTAACATCAAATTCATGTTTTTCAATCCAAATCAATCAATTCAAAACTTATAAACTATTTGATTCAATTCAAACTTACCTCTCAATAGAAGAACACTGAATTGAAAGATGATAATGGTGAAACTAGAATCAATCATAGCTCCAATTCGTAGGTTTCAAGTTTCTGATTTGGATTTCATAAGGTTTCTGTGAGTTTTTGAAGTTTCTAATGAAACTTTCCTAAAATAGAAAGCTAAATATATAGTCGGTTCACAAACCGCCTTCAATTATACGGGTATAATTTAATACCCCATCTCAATCTATTGTCTGGAACCCGAAAACCACTTACGAGCCCAAACATTTTATTGTACCGTCAACTATATTAATTTACAACAATTAATAATTCACTTATCACATTGGAATATTCGGCTCCTATTCCAATTATTTCAACTATTTCAAACAATATTATTTCCAAACACATTTAAATACTAATTTAAATCAAGAAATAATATAAAACACTAGGTCCATTTCGAGGATGTTACAACTCTCCCCCCCTTGAAGAGATTTCGTCCCCGAAATCTAACCTCAATCAATCTAACTAATGTGATATAATCACATATATCTTAACATACATTTGTCCTCAATAGCAACTTACAACTATACTTAGACTGTTTGAATTCTTTCCACATGCACATATCCAAATGTACATGCTTCTATCTTTTCCTATGCACACATACAGTGCATCTAATCAATATCATCAATCAGATATATCTTATAGACAAACACTTACTTTAACAAGTGAAACCTACAATCACTTAATCAACAAATAAAACTTAACATTACTTAATAGGTTTATGCAACCCGAAATTAGCAACATGCTAAAATCTTTAACCTATTCTCACTGTTCATCACTGTTAACAATAAAACAGCAGCAACAATATCCCAACAATAGTGTTTATTAAACCCCAATATACCTAGCAACATTGAAATATAATTCAGCTCACGACCAACAATCAGTCTAATATACAAATCACAATCTTAAGTCTTTACCATCAAAGATCTGAAATTCAAATCTAGGTCAGTTTTTCATCCAAAAGTTTCATACCTATGCTATTTTGTACAACCTATAATGTTCACATATCATTTCAATCATATGAAATTCTTTACTTAAAAGTAATCCAGATTCATATCACCTTAATAAGCAAAGCAGATGTCAAACTCAGTAGGTAAAATCACAATCAACAAGTACTTTGCTCAATCAACAAAAGTACTAAAATCAAATATTACCTACATTCAATCAACCTCTACATTAACTTATTTCTGCTTGTAACTCCTTTTATTACAACCTATCAATTGTCAACAACAACAGTTGTCCACTCAATAATCACAGCACTAATGATTATATATTTCAGTACACTTATCAATACTTACTATTTATTTTCAAAATCTAACTAACCATCAAGTTAGAATTCATATATTACTTAAACTGGTAAGACATCCATAATCTTATCATAGCAACCAATTAATTACTTTACAATCTTAAGCTACTAATCACAAGATTTTAGAATTTATATGACTTTAATCACCCAATCACTTAGTACTAAATTCTATCAATCTAGCAGCTAAGTCAACATTAATCCACATATTATGATACTACAGGTCAAGCATCACAATATCACATTATCAAAATGTGCTACTTTCAACACATTTCCAACAAAATCTACATCAAGTTAATCACAATTAACTAACCTCCACATATCTTATGGCATATTTTAATTCATTCTATTAAAACTTATCATGCCATTTATTATCATGTATACCACACTTACATACCTACACAATTTCAAGGTTTCTCTTACTCTCTAACACATACAATTTCTTAAAATATGAACAATCATTCAATTCATATTTCCCTCAATTTATCAAACAAAGATCAACTAAATCTTTAACACCATCTAATTCCAGATATACTTTCATATCATATCTTATTTGGATCTAATTCCAATTTACCACTTTATCACTTACTTCACTTGTATACAATCAACAAATAACTAAAGAATTCATTCAATTCTTTCAATACTTAAGTAACTCACCATAAGGTATCCAATCAGCTTATGCCACTATTAATAATAACTTTCAATTATTTCTTATCTTACATTCTTACCCAATCAAAGCTATCATCACAAGCCTCATACACTGGTAAGAAATTTCTTATCACAATTCTCATCAATGTAACTTAATTTGCACCTTTCAACAAATTATAACTGTCATATCATAACATGACTTCACATCTGTATAATTCTTCAACACATATTCAGTTCAAATATCAAATATTACCCAACTGAGTACTCAATTACACTTAACTATATTTCAATTACTTAATACTAGCTTTAAGTAATGATCAAGTTTCACAAACTTAAACAACTCATCTATCTCTTTCGGACCTTAAATGACCGATTTCAACATGTTTTAACTAATCAAGGAATTCAATCATATTCCACAAAATCATAACATCACAATCTATGTTAGACTATTTCAACACACACAGTTGACTACATGTCAACTTTGATTTCAATCAACCAATCAATAAAATTCTCTAACTGCTTTTCTCAAGTTTGACATATCCTCAAACCAATCACAAGCAATTAATTTTATACACAATTCTCTATTCATGGTTTGACTTTCAAAGTTAACATACTATCAATATTAACTCACAACAAACCATTTCATCTTATATGTTCACTTTCAAACATATATTTCAAATTATTACTTTCAATAATCTTATCAATCCTTTACAAGGACAAAGTCAACCTATTTCAACTTTGGCTTCATACAAGCCATATACAAAATAGTGACTCATTTAAACACTATCAAATTCGCCTACATGTAATCTATCACAATCAATCACAATTACATATTCAACACAATCAAATTAGTCACTTAGGTTTATCATCAAAGTCTCTATCAAAGACAACTATCATTTACACTCTCACCTTTACAGTCTAAAGGTCACAGTTCTATCAACTGATTGTTTTCTTATCAAAACAACTATTAAACAACTTAGCATACTATCATGCTCTATTTCCAAAATCACATTACATTTCTTTTATACCAAGTAGCCTCAACAAGTTCATGTGACACAACATAATATAACAACGGTGATCAGGCGTTGCAAGATTATGTTCTTCACAATCCATTCTCAGGCTACTCTACATTATAATTATCAATGTGATCTATTCTCATCTCATATGATTTCAAATCAATCAAAATTCATTTAATAGTTTCTATCAGCTGATACACACTTAAAATCAGCTTACTACTTACATATTCATACAATGTTCTGGTTTTCAACAACTGAATTACTCAGTATATCACTTATCTGAAACCTCAAACACATGATAACTCATCATCATAGTTTCAATACTTAACACTAATCAATGTCCTTATTTACTCCAAAATTCAAGACACATCTTAATTAATTATCATCACTTTGACATATGCTATACTATCAAGCATCACTATCATAACAAGCCTACTCAATCATGTTACTATAAAACATTTCATTTCTTAACTCACAATTGACCAGAAAGATCTATCACTTCCCAAATCAATTTAGCTTTATCATAAGCCCTATTTCTTATAAACCTACCAGTCGTGGTTTAGATCAAGTGTTTAACTATAGTTAACACATATCATATAGTCACATAAATACATATTTTCTCAAATAGCAGTCATTATCAATTCAAATGACACAACCTTCCTTAACAAGGATTTAGATCACACCTTGTGATCAATCCATTAACATAATACTATCAATTATTTTGTCTCACTAATAAAGACACTCTTAGGTTCTAACATCAATCCAGTTGAACCTTAATCAACTCTTTTCTGCATACTTAATCATATTTCTGCATTTTTAATTCAATCATAAATACTCACAACAATGAGCAACAATAAACAGCTCACTTATCACTTCTATTCTTATGTCAACCTATAACAATCATTAGTTGACTCAAAACTGGGGAATCATATCAGTCTGACTCAATTAACTTCACAACAAAGCTTACTCAACATAACAGAGTAAACAATTCAAGTTAATGTAAATTAACATAGGCTTATCGAAGATTACCTGGAAATCTTAAGCCCACGAGTGTTGAGGAAACATGAAATATACCAGTCAGATACTCATGTTCCTCCGTCTCTGCAATCAAACAACAACTTCACAACTTGTTAAGGGTTAGTATATATTCAACTAATCACTTTTCACACATCAACTAATCAACTAAACCCGCACCCACTGGAATGTTTGACTCAACTCAATCAAAGTTTAGGATTGAACATTCTATCATGTCCAATTCACCCAAACAATTGCTCTGATACCAACTTATAACACCCCTTGTTTACTTATAAACAATAATATAATAATTTCGACTCGGAAGCGTATATTTAAAAACATTCTATCAATGTACTCAAAATGTCAGTAAACTTTTTCAAATCAAATACGTGACCTCTCAACAACTCGGTGTTATATAATTCAAAACATTTCTATGGCTATTAAATTAACATCAGAGTACAGCCTGTCAAACATTCCATCCAGTCAAAACACTTCCTGCCCTGCCCAATATGTCCCATCTATTTCAACCTGCAGGAAGAACTATGGTGGGGTTAGCATAAAGCTAAGTGAATGAAACTATAATCAACAGTACAACCTAGCATAATAATCTGTTTACATCAAATAATAATAAACAGAAAATCAATCATTCACTCGACATCCAATCAATGTCAAGCTACACCAATCAAACATTATCAATCGTCATGAGGATCGGTGGCTCCTGAGATACCCTAATACCGGTTTGGTAATCAAGGAACTCTTATCAATCATCTGTATTGGCCTATACAGAATTACCGATAACCAGTTGTTAATCACACACGACCTAGATCTCCAAACCAACATTTCAAGTTTCAAGATCTCCTGTCGTCTACAATAACAACCAAGTCCAACTGTCAAGTCAAGTTGACCTCAGAATCTTACATACTAGCTCAAACAGCCAAGTAAGCAACTATTTAAACTATCATAGCAAGATATCTCAACAGATGCATCATATCAAAGTAATACTATAAATTACTTGTTGTAAATCAAATCATTACAACTAAATCACACTGAGGTTACAGATCCACTCACCGACTACCTCAGCCGCAAGCTCAGAAGTCTAATATTACTGAGCCTTCTCCACATCTGAGAATACAATCAATTAAACAATAAGTTAGTAACTTATATCAACTGATAATACTTATGTAATTAACATCGTTACACAATCATAACATAATTACATGTATCAAGTGATCCCTAAGATCACAGCAACAAAAGTTCAATTCGGAACATAATCAAAAAGTCCCGAATTAAGGTCCAAAAACTGTAAAATGCCATTTTCGACCCCTAAACGACCCCGAATGTCCAAAAACTGACTAGGCTATAGTATATAGCTTTGATCATTGGGTCGTTTTCGAGTGGACATGCGAATTTCAGCTCAATCCGTGTTAATGAAATTTTGTTACAAAAAAGAGGTCTCTAAAGTGCTATTAAACACTTATGCACTTTTGAAACTTGCAAAATCCTTCAAACTTTTTCTCATGCAAACGCGATCCGGGTAGTAATGGCTGGATCGCGTTCACCCTCAGAAAAAGTTCTGTCACCGTTTTACACTTGGCAACGCGATCCGGACAAATTCTTGGGATCGCGTTCCCAAGAACAAAACTCGTCCGATTCCTTTTATAACTAACGAACGCGATCCTGGCTAGGGTTCTGGGATCGCGTTTGAGCCTTTTTCAGCTCATCTTCATCCCTGATCAAACCCTAACTCGCGATTTTAATATCCAAATCACCCAAACTCGATTTCTAACTGTTTTAAACACCTAATAACTCCACATAATCAATATGCAACAGTTATAACAAAGTTCTAACATCAAATTCATGTTTTTCAATCCAAATCAATCAATTCAAAACTTATAAACTATTTGATTCAATTCAAACTTACCTCTCAATAGAAGAACACTGAATTGAAAGATGATAATGGTGAAACTAGAATCAATCATAGCTCCAATTCGTAGGTTTCAAGTTTCTGATTTGGATTTCATAAGGTTTCTGTGAGTTTTTGAAGTTTCTAATGAAACTTTCCTAAAATAGAAAGCTAAATATATAGTCGGTTCACAAACCGCCTTCAATTATACGGGTATAATTTAATACCCCATCTCAATCTATTGTCTGGAACCCGAAAACCACTTACGAGCCCAAACATTTTATTGTACCGTCAACTATATTAATTTACAACAATTAATAATTCACTTATCACATTGGAATATTCGGCTCCTATTCCAATTATTTCAACTATTTCAAACAATATTATTTCCAAACACATTTAAATACTAATTTAAATCAAGAAATAATATAAAACACTAGGTCCATTTCGAGGATGTTACACTTATCATTGTCTGGAACTTAAAAATCATTTGCGAGGGAACACTATTTTATTTTACCGTCAACTAAATAAAATTAAAACAACCAATAATTTATTAGTCACAATAAATTATTCGACTATTATCACTATTTATTTCAAATAATACAACACACCTATTTTCTGACACACTTAATAATAATTCACAGTCAGAAAATATTAAATACTACTAGACCCGAGAACTGGGTGTTACAATATTGGTTGTTTGTTCTTGGCTGAGGGTTTCCCCATGAACCATTGTTTTATTGTGATGTTTTGTTTACGATTATTTATTGTAAACAAATTTGTTATGCTAAGTTAGACTGTGTTTATTGATTTCCTCACTTAGCGTTATGCTAACCCCACTACAGTCCTTCCTGCATGTTATAATTGATGGGACATATTGGGCTGGGCAGGAAGTTCTTGGAAATGATGGAATGTTTGACAACTGGAGTATACTCTGATATATTTTGATTTGATAAGAAAATGGTGAATTTATATAACACCTCATTATGGTAATATTATGGTTGTAATAGATTGATAAATGTGGTGTGATAAGTTTTGAAAACAACTTATGTACTTTTATATGTTTTAAATTTACGCTTCCGAGTCAAGAATCATTATTATAATGGTTTATTGAAAGAGGGGTGTTATAAGTTGGTATCAGAGCATAGGTTTGGGTGAATTGTACATTGCAAGATGTTCGATCCCAAACTTTGATATGTGTCAAGTCAAACATTCCAGAGTGTGGGATTAGTTGTTGTATGAGAAATTAGTTAGTTGGATATGTACTAACCCATAACAAGTTCCAAGATTGTGTTTTGGTTGCAGAGACGGAGGAACGTGAGGAACCGAATGGTATTCTCAATGATTCCTCAATATTCGTGGGCTTAAGTGTATCAGGTACTTTTCGATAAGCCTGTTGAATTTAAATAAGCTTGAATTGTTTACTTTGCTATAATATGATTAATAGTAAAGTAAATTGAGTCAGACTGATATGATTCTCCAGACATGAGTCATTGGTGATTAATACATGTTAATGTGATGCTATGAATAGTAGTTGAGATGTTTAGCATCATGAGTAGTTCATAATGAACTAGAAATGAATTGTGTAGACACCTTGTTGAATAAAGTGTAACAGTTATATTAATTGAATTTAAGTGTGTCTACAATGTGAAAATAAAGTATAAATCGTTGTGTGATTATGATTTGATAAATGCAAGGTGTGGTTGTGAATCCTTGCTAGTAATTTAATTGCTACATGATAAATTGAATTAATGTGACCCTTATAGTGAAATTGATGAGATATTGGTATATCGAAATCAATAGTTTTGGAGTCATGTTGATATTTAATCTAGAAAGTGTACATTGATTGGAATGTGTTCCTTTGACTAGGAAAAGTCAAAGTTGAAATTGGTAGAGTCAAATTATGTAATGACTATATTATAAAGTGATAAATGTGGCTAGATGCTTATTTGTTTAATATTGATCATGATTGTGGTTGAATTATGATTTAGGTATTAAAAGTGGTAAAGTAGAAAGTCAAAGTGGTCAACGAGTTTTTATACACGTTGACAAGTTTGGAAAAAGTCAAAGTTGAAAATTTGTTGTAATTGGTATAAACAGGATGATTTTAATGTGAAATTGGTGCTTTGAAAGTTATAATATGACACCAATAGTAAAAAAAAAATGAAATTGTTTGACTTGGTAAAGTCAAAGTAATGTGAAATGGGCGTTGAAATAGTAATCATATGGGTTGAGACCTAAACGGGTCATTAAAGTGCCCAAATGGGTCACTTGATGGTTAAAAGGTTAAAATGAGTACAGGTTTAGTTATAACCAATGTAACAGTGACTTTAAGTCTTACATATAGTGGAAACGTGTGTTGAAAGTATTTTGGGTAATCAATGTGGTTGTTTTGTTAAAAATGCCCATTTGGACCCTTAAACGGGTCAACGAGTCAAAACATGATAGAACGAGTATATGAAAGAGATGAATATGCCCACACGTCACATATGTATATAGGAACATGTTGGCAAAGGGTTGAAGTCAGAAACCTAGCCATTTGGAATATGGCGTGTCAACGAAAATGGTTAAAAATGGACTAAAATGAGTCGTACGTCCATTTTCTCGATAAACGTGAATTTTGAAAAAGTGGAAAAATAGAAAGTTGCATTTTGATTATATGAACGTGCCTGCAAAATTTCAGACCTTAATTCTTTACGGTTTAAGAGATACGCGCATTTGAATTTTGAAAAATTGCATTAAAATTGCAGGTATGAAAAATGCATAGGAACGCGATCCAGCCCTTTGTTCCGGATCGCGTTGCCAAGTGTTATTTGGTTACAGAAAGTTTTCTAAAGGTGAACACGATCCAGCCACCTTAGTCCGGATCGCGTTTGAAAGAATAAAATTGACATGTTTTTGCAAATTCCAAAAGTGCATAAGTCGTTAGTAGTGTTTTTAGCGACGGAAAATTTGACAAATTTTCTATAAACACGGATTGGGCTGAAAATTACACGGTCACTCGAAAATGGTCCAATGATCAAAGCTAAGTACCTTAGCCTAGGCGGTTTTTGGCCATTCGGGATCGTTTGGGGCTCGAAAATGGCATTTTACTGTTTTTCGGACCTTATTTCGGACTTTTAGCTTACGTTTTGCATTGGGCTTCTGTTTCTTTTAGCCCAGGGATCATTCCTATGACTAAATACAATATTAAGAACTTGTTTTAAGAGGTCCACATACTCTTATCGGGTATTAGTTATTTTTCGATTGTTTACTAAACTGCAAAATCGGATAGCAACTGATATTGGTGATTGCTGCTCACTAGGATTAGTAAACATTGATTATAGAGTTATGTTGACTATATTATGTTAATTAGTTGAACATGATGAAGTATTTAAATCATGTAGAGTATTAGAAAGTGTTAAATTGAGCATTTTAAGAATTTGTAAAATAAGTACCTGAGCTCATACTTATGTGATAATTGAACATGAAATGCTCAATTGTAATTCAACTAAAGTTGTCTAGATTGATGAATATGTGTTGAGTATTACACATAGTATTGACAACAGTGTGTGGTGCTAAATGTACTATAAATATTAAATGATGTAACTAGTAATTGACATTGAATCAGGTAATAAAGAGGTTGATTAATGTAATTGTGACATCCGTCACCAAAATACAATTCGTAGATTTGTTATTTAAAAAAAAAAAAAAAATCATTTCCTATTTGTATTCGAGTTCGTGAATTTGATGAAAAATTATTCAAGAATTTCGTATTCTCAATTGTGAGAAATTCAATTCTCGTATAGTATCAAATGACTCAAATAATATTCGTACGGGATTAATCTAAAAAGAAGAAAAAAAAAATTAAATGACAACATTAAAATAATAATAATAAAATAATAATGATGGTAAGGTCATAATAATAAATCGTTATCATCATCATCTAATAATTAATAATAAACATTAAAAATAACATAATTGTTGAGTCACTGGTCGCTGACCATGATGAAGTCACTGGTCGCTGACCAACTCAACCTTACATTACTCAATGAAGAAATGGATTGTATCGAAGCTGCTGTTGCTAATGATAGGATTTGCTGATCGTCATTCATTCTGATTCGATATTCTGAGGAAGATTTAAAGCTCAACTTGGTGTGTCGCTGATCTACGTCAGCGAGAGCATTACTTCTTCAAATCAATAAAGGCAAAAGTCACTGCCAGAATAACAGCTAGTCACTGAAGATCCGTTGTTCAAATCATTCTACAAGAGCATGTTAGCTCGCAGTGAGTGAGGAGGATTGCTGCATCATCAGTGACTATTTCAATAAAGCCTCTCAAACATCTAGTACTTAAAAGTACTGTACTTATCTATACATCAGCAAGAGTGTTCCAGTTTAAAGAATACCTGAAAGATTACGTGGCAGCAAGTGATTGGTTTTAAGGTAACGAGATATTTGCGGTAACAGAATTGGGACCCGCAGAATGTCGGTTTATCAGAGATCAGGACCAATCAAGCAGCAACACGTGTCCTTTCAAGATCCTATTTTGTAGGCGATATTTTAGGAACTCTTGTAGTATAAATAGTTCAGTGTTTTGTACTATTGAGGCTAGTCGTTATATGCACCGTTCTTCTGTTTGTCAGAGAACCAGTTTGTCTAGGTGTATATTAAGATTCAGCGAGGTTAACTATCAGCGTGTCTGTCCACTGTAGTTAACGCTCTTCATTGTAATAATTTAGCTAAGTGTTTGAATTGGATTAACTTTGGTTAATCCATTCCGCATTCAACACTTTGTGAATTTAATCAATACAATTCACTTTCAGCTACTATTACTTATCATTCTTTGATTATGTTATATCTTTAATCTGTTATTTCAATACCGACATACTCTGTTATAGATAATTAATTTAAAACAAACTGAAACACTTGGTAAAATCTGAAATTGTTTTAATTGTATTCAACCCCCCCTTCTACAATTAAACTTTACACTTTGTGATTCCAAATCACTAACTAATAGTGATTACACGACTACCAATTGGTATCAGAGCAGAGTTGGTTTAAATTCAATTAACCAGGTCTGCTATGGAATCAGTAAAGTATAGCTGTGTTGACTCTGATTATCAAAAGGGAAATGGTTCTACAACCAAACCTCCAGCTTTTGATCCTTCAAGGATTGAAACTTGGATGTCCCGGATGATGATGTTTTTGGACTTAGTTGATGACCGTCTTTGTAATATAATAACCAATGGTCCCCATATCCCAACTACTATTGTTCCTGCTGTAATTGCAACAGCTACTACTCCAGCTATACCAGAAATGGTTTTACCTAAAAGAGAGGAACAATGGACTGATGAGGATAGGCGGTTGGTTAGACTTGATAAACAAGCTAAAATCTACATAGGCATGGCACTTCCTGATGAAGTGTTCAAATCAATTAGGCTTTGTAGGACTGCAAAAGATATGTGGGATACCCTTAGGAATATATATATTGGAACTCCTGATATTATTCGCTGCAGGGAAGTTAATCTCACTCGCCAGTATGAGCTGTTCGCAATGGAACCAAATGAATCTCTGTCTTCAACTTACACCAGATACTAGTCACTGATGAACAAAATGGAGAAGGCTGGTATAGGCAAGGAACAAAGATTTGTTGTTGAAAAGTTTCTTGAGTTGCTGCCAAGGAAAATCTGGGGAACTATTGCCACTTGTACCAGACAGAGAAATAATTATTCAATTCTGAATCTAACTCAGGTCTATGGTATTTTGCTCAATTGGGAGCAGTCTGAAAAGCAAGCTGATCAGAGTGAGCATATTCGTGCTACTCTTGGAAGTCAGAAGATATCCAATGCCCTTGTAGCAGAGCTTGATGAAATCGATCAGAGACAGAAGTCAAAAGTGTCTAAGAAAAGCTCAAAGTCACTGATAGCTGAAGAAGAAGGTGGTCTGAATGAAGAAGAATCAGAATATGAGTATGATGAAGGATTGGAGAAGCTTGAGAAGGATATGGCCATGACGGTTGCTAATTTCAGAAGGAACACCAGATCAAAACGATTTGCTGGTGCTCCATCATCTGATAAATTTCAATCTAAAGGTGAATGCTACAAGTGTGGCAGAATTGGTCATTTTGCAGCTGAATGCAGATCAAAGTCAGTGAATCAAGTCCCTGTGTAACATCCTCTCCGATAGACTGGTATTTTCTAATTATAATTTCGTATTTAACTGTTTTAAATAATTTTGGCGATACAATTGTTTAATTGTGAAACTTAGTGAAATAGAATTTAGGACTTATTGTGGATAATGAAATATTGCTTATATTAAAATATTGAAGTTGACGGTACAATAAAATGAATTTCTCGCATTTAGTAATTAAGTGCCAGACAATAGATTTAGAGCGGGTATTAAATACCCAATGTTGAAGGTCGGTTAAAAAGGGGCCGACCCTTATTTGGTAATCACTTTACCAATTCTTTCTTGCTCTTCTTCATTTCCTTACCAACTTAAACCCTAAAATAAATACAAGCTTAGATCATCAAAGTATAAAGGAGATTGAACTTGTGAATTTGTAGCTATAATCATCTTCCTCTTCTTCTATTCATCATCATCTTCATATTTTAAAGGTAAATGGGTTTTATTTCAAATGATAGTATGGATGATTAAGTGATTAAATGAAATTGTTATTGCAATTGTAAGATGATCACTTGTTATATATGATGATATGTGATATTATTAAAGATGTTTGTAGCATTAGAATCGAGTTTGATGAGTTGGAATGTTAAAAATGGAGTTAAGGTCGTTCAGGTCTGTTCTTGAGCTGAAGAACAGATGAACGCGATCCCGGCTACGCTTCCGGATCGCGTTCCTTTGTTGTAAACGCCTTAGTCGAGTTTTGGCCTTAGAAACGCGATCCAGGCCAAGTATCCGGATCGCGTTTGCTAGTGTTATTCGGTCACAGAATTTTTAATAAAGGACGAACGCGATCCAGCCTGCCTAGTCAGGATCGCGTTTGCATAGTAAATTTTGATGGATTCTGAAAATTTCAAAAATGCTTAAGTGTTTATAAGGTGATGTTTATAGTGGCACTTATTGAATGCTATAGTGGCATTTTATAAAAATGCTCATTTTGATATTTACAAATTATGAAGCAAAGTACTAACTTATGTTGATTATTGATTCTCAGATCCTCCGAAAGATAAGTGATCTCTGGAATCAGAGATTTTGAAGACGAAGGTATTGGTGAGTGGATTCGAAACTCACCGTTTGGCTTAGTTGTAATCATTTGATTACGACGGGTAAACGTAGACTTGATTAGTTGTTATTGTTGATCATATGTCTATATGTACTTTGTGTGGCCTTCGGGCATTGTTGTTAATGAGGTCAACAAGTTGATGAACTGTTGGTTGGGCTAGTGGGTTGTTGTGTGAACGGTACAGGGACGTACTTCATTTGTTGTGTGTGCTGAACTGTACCTAAGTATGATAAACACTAGCTATCGGTCTCGTCCGTTATGGCCATACGGATATGTTTGGATAAGTGATCTTGGGGAGCCGCCCGGGTGCTAAGGTTATCCCCGGATCCACCGATCCTCATTAAGTTGTTGTTGATTGTTGTAGTTGCGAATACTTGTTGTTGTTAATTGGTTTAGCTAAGTTAAATGTTGAGTGTTGGATTTACTCACTTAGCTATGTGCTAATCCCTCGTTGTTGCTTCCTGCAGACTTTTGTTTTGAGCATGCGGGTGGGTAGCAGGAAGGTCAAACCTTGGATGAATGGAATGTTTGATATTCAAGCTACTCTGATTATTTTGTTGTAACTCAGTTTAGTTTATATAATACCCCGACATGCTAATCTTTTGAACAGGTTTTTAAGTGGTAGTAACTTAACCATCTAAACTGTTTGGTATTGTGGAAAATATGTAATGAAGTAATGTGTTTTATTTATCTTCGCTTCCGTATTTTATATAATAATAATGAGGGGTGTTATAAATTGGTATCAGAGCATAGTTTTGGGATAATTGTTCATTGTTGAATGATCAATTCCAAAACCGGAGCGTGATATATCAAACATTCTTGGGTATGGGATTAGTATTGGTTGACGGTAGTTAGTATTTAGATGCTAACGATTAACAAAGTTCAAGTGTTGTGTTGAATTTCAGAAATGGCAGATAACGAACCACCGACCACCAACCCCAACAATGCCTCCAGGATTGTCGCACCTCAATTTGAGACTCCTACTCAGCAACAGGATCATAATGGTACTTCTCAACCAACCGGACAACAATCTAATCGAGAGGAGTATATTCATGAAATGGAAGACGAGTTGGTATTTCTTAGGGAATTTAAGAGGAAAGCTGAGGAAGCTGCGACTAGACAGTTATTTCAGCAAGCCCCAGCCTTTGGTTCTGGTTCGTCCTCTCAAACTGAAAAGAAGTGTTCATACAAGACGTTTATGGCTAGTCGACCACCGGAATTTCAGGGAAGTAAAAATCCTACAGTAACGTTGAATTGGCTTAGGGATATGGAACGCAAGTTTGATGTGACTTGTTGTGATGAGGAATTGAAAGTCAAGTATGCGGTTCAATGTATGAAGGATGATGCCATGGTTTGGTGGGATTCAATTACCGGTCATTTCACACAACAACAAAAGGAATCTATTAATTGGACTCAATTTCATCAGGCGGTTCGTAATCAATATTGTTCGGATTTTGACATTGCTAGGATTCGAAGAGAATTTGTGAATCTTCGATTAAAGGAGGACATGACTATTGATGAATTGATTACACAGTTTACGGATAAGCTTAGATTTGTGCAACAATGGGTTCCGGATGAGAAAACTCAAATTGAACAATTTGTGGATGCTTTACCGGATAACTACCGAACGGTTGTGAGATTAGCTAAGGATTTATCGCATGCTTTCAATCTTGCGAGGTCTGCCGATAGTGATTTGAGAGGTTTGAGATTATGGCAAGGAAAAGATACAAGTTTCTCTAAGGCAAGAACTGAATCGTCGGGTCGGAATAAATCTAAGTGGCAAGGGAATCGACAAGGTGGTAAGAAGTATGTTGGAAGAAGTAGTTCTTCGGGAAGTTATAATAGTTCAAACTGGTGTAGTTCGTGTAGATCTCGGCATGATGGTCCGTGTACAGATAAGACAAACAAATGTATGAAGTGTGGTGAATTGGGTCATGAGATAAAGAGTTGTCGTTATCCCAACTTTGTTTGTTGGACTTGTAAGAAAGAAGGGCATAGGGTTGGTCAATGTCCGGAGGCAAGGTCGACGGGGTCGGGTTCGGTCGGGAGTTCGGGATCTTCCGGTCAGAAAAGAAAGAACCCTCCTCCAGCAACTAGTAGGGCTTTTCAGATGACGGTTGATGAGGCCGTGCGTACTGAAGATGTTATCACGGGTACATTTCTTATAAACTCTGTACCTGCACGTGTATTGTTTGATTCGGGTGCTAATTGTACTTTTATTTCTGTACAATTTTGTGATAAGTGGAAATTAGCCCCTACTGTGATAACAAAGCCTATAGAAGTAGAAATAGTTAGTGGTAAGTTAGTTCCTGTTACCACCTCGGTGACTGGAGCTAATATTACTATTGATGATCACGTTTTTCCTATTTCCTTCTTGTTGATGCCAATCCCTAGTTTCGAAGTAATAATTGGTATGGATTGGTTGAGTCAGAATAAGGCTAGTATTGATTGTCACCAGAAGTTGGTTAGGATCCCAATCTCCAATGAGTCATATGTTGTGGCTCGAGGAGAACGGGATGGTGTAGCTATTCCTTTGATTTCGTTGATGAAAGCTAGGAAATCATTATCAAAAGGTTGTGAGTCATACCTAGCCTATGTAGTTGATGCCAAATTAGAAAGGAAAACTGTTTCGGATGTTCCTGTTGTTCGTGAGTACCCTGAAGTGTTCCCCGATGAGTTGCCTGGGTTACCGCCAGTTAGGGAAGTAGAGTACAGAATTGATCTTGTTCCGGGTTCATCGCCGATTGCTAAAGCTCCCTATAGGTTAGCTCCTTCTGAGATCCGCGAAATGATGAATCAGATTCAAGAGTTGTTGGATAAAGGTTTTATCAAACCTAGTTCCTCGCCTTGGGGTGCACCAGTGTTGTTTGTGAAAAAGAAAGATGGGTCATTGCGGATGTGTATCGATTATAGGGAATTAAATAAGAGGACTGTGAAGAACAAGTATCCTTTGCCGAGAATAGATGATTTGTTTGATCAGTTACAGGGATCATCAGTGTATTCTAAAATTGATTTGAGGTCGGGTTATCATCAGGTTCGTGTTCGTGATGAGGATATACCGAAAACTGCTTTTCGTACTAGGTACGGTCATTATGAATTTTTGGTTATGCCTTTTGGTTTGACGAATGCTCCAGCGGTATTTATGGATTTGATGAACCGTGTGTGTCGACCATTCTTGGATCAATTTGTGATTGTTTTCATTGATGATATACTTATTTATTCGAAATCTGAAACTGAACATGCTACACATTTGAGATTGGTTCTTGAAACATTGAGACGGGAGCAGTTGTATGCAAAGTTTTCCAAATGTGAATTCTGGATTCGAGAAGTTCAGTTTTTGGGTCATATAATTTGTCGAGATGGTGTGAAAGTAGATCCATCAAAGATTTCAGCTGTGATGAATTGGAATGCGCCGAAATCTGTTTCTGAGATAAGGAGTTTCCTTGGATTAGCGGGATATTATCGGAAATTTATTAAAGATTTTTCTAAGATAGCCGGGCCGTTAACTAAGTTAACTCGCAAAGAAGAGAAGTATGTGTGGACTGATCAGCAGGAGCAAGCTTTTCAGACATTGAAGCAATTGTTATGTCAGACACCGATTTTAGCATTACCAGAAGGTACTGACGATTTTGTGGTTTATTGTGATGCTTCATATTCGGGCTTGGGTTGTGTCTTAATGCAAAGGGATAGAGTTATCGCTTATGCTTCTCGACAGTTGAAACCACATGAGAAGAACTATCCTACGCATGATTTAGAACTCGCAGCAGTTGTATTTGCCCTAAAACTTTGGAGACATTACTTATATGGAACTCGATGTGTTGTTTGTACCGATCACAAGAGTTTGCAGTATGTGTTCTCTCAGAAAGAATTGAATATGAGACAGAGACGATGGTTGGAATTGATAAAAGATTATGACTGTGAGATTAGATACCATCCGGGCAAAGCGAATGTGGTAGCCGATGCTTTGAGTCGAAAGAATACTCCCGATCGAGTTTTCTATTTGAAAGTGAATGTTTCCTCGGATTTGATTGATCAAATTAAAGTGGTACAACTTGAAGCTTTGAAAGATCTGAATCTGAAATCGGAAATTATGTTAAAACGCAAGGATGAATTAGTTGAAAATTCAAGGGGATTAAAGACTTATCAGTCTCGTGTTTGGATTCCTTCCATTGGTGGTATTCGAGATTTGATTTTGAATGAAGCTCATAAGTCGCGAATGTCCATTCATCCGGGTAGTACTCGAATGTATAACGATTTGAAACCGTTGTATTGGTGGCCAACGATGAAAACCGACATTGCAAAGTTTGTAGGATCGTGTCATATTTGTGCTCAGGTCAAAGCGGAACATCAAAAGCCGTATGGGTCGTTAAAACAGTTGGAAATACCTGAGTGGAAGTGGGATCACATAACTATGGATTTTGTGACTAAGCTACCGCGTACCGCTCGAGGCAATGATATGATTTGGGTTATAGTGGATCGTTTGACAAAGAGCGCGCATTTTCTTGCTACAAGTGAGACAGCATCTTTGACTAGACTTGCTCAATTGTATGTTAACGAAATTGTTTCTAGACATGGTATTCCTTTATCGATTGTGTCAGATAGAGATACTCGTTTTGCTTCTCGTTTTTGGCAAAGCCTACAACAAGAGTTGGGTACACGTGTAAACCTTAGCACAGCTTATCATCCTCAGACCGATGGTCAGTCAGAACGCACGATTCAAACTTTAGAGGATATGCTTCGTGCTTGTATTTTGGAATATGGAGGTTCATGGGATTCACATCTCCCATTAGTTGAATTTACTTACAACAATTCGTACCATTCTAGTATTGGGATGCCTCCTTATGAAATGTTGTATGGTCGTCGTTGTCGCACACCTATTTGTTGGTTAGAGGCAGGTGAGAAACAGTTTGCTGGACCCGACATTGTACAAATAACTGCTGATAAAGTAGCCATTGCACGGGAGAAGTTGAAAGCCGCGAGAGATAGGCAGAAAATGTATGCGGATCCTAAAAGACGACCAGTTGTATTTTCTGAAGGTGAATTAGTGTATCTTAAAGTTTCTCCGTGGAAAGGTGTGATTAGATTCGGAAAACGTGGAAAGTTGGCGCCTAGATACATTGGTCCATTTAAGATTCGACAAGTTGTAAATGATCAGTCAATGGCATTGGATCTTCCTCCAGAGCTCTCTGGTATTCATGATACATTTAACGTATGTTATTTGAGAAAGTGCAACGTGGAGGATCAGTCGCAAATTCTTCCGTTGAAAGATTTAAAGGTTGATCTAAACCAGAAGTTAGTAGAGGAACCAGTTGAAATTGTAGACCGAAAGATTACCAAACTTAGGAAGAAACAAATTCCTATGGTATTAGTTAAATGGAGACATAGTTTAGGTTCCGACCTAACTTGGGAGACCGAGGAGTCGATGAAGTCCAGATATCCTGGATTGTTTGAGGGGGGCTGAGATTTCGGGGACGAAATCTCCTTAAGGAGGGGAGATTTGTAACATCCTCTCCGATAGACTGGTATTTTCTAATTATAATTTCGTATTTAACTGTTTTAAATAATTTTGGCGATACAATTGTTTAATTGTGAAACTTAGTGAAATAGATCTTAGGACTTATTGTGGATAATGAAATATTGCTTATATTAAAATATTGAAGTTGACGGTACAATAAAATGAATTTCTCGCATTTAGTAATTAAGTGCCAGACAATAGATTTAGAGCGGGTATTAAATACCCAATGTTGAAGGTCGGTTAAAAAGGGGCCGACCCTTATTTGGTAATCACTTTACCAATTCTTTCTTGCTCTTCTTCATTTCCTTACCAACTTAAACCCTAAAATAAATACAAGCTTAGATCATCAAAGTATAAAGGAGATTGAACTTGTGAATTTGTAGCTATAATCATCTTCCTCTTCTTCTATTCATCATCATCTTCATATTTTAAAGGTAAATGGGTTTTATTTCAAATGATAGTATGGATGATTAAGTGATTAAATGAAATTGTTATTGCAATTGTAAGATGATCACTTGTTATATATGATGATATGTGATATTATTAAAGATGTTTGTAGCATTAGAATCGAGTTTGATGAGTTGGAATGTTAAAAATGGAGTTAAGGTCGTTCAGGTCTGTTCTTGAGCTGAAGAACAGATGAACGCGATCCCGGCTACGCTTCCGGATCGCGTTCCTTTGTTGTAAACGCCTTAGTCGAGTTTTGGCCTTAGAAACGCGATCCAGGCCAAGTATCCGGATCGCGTTTGCTAGTGTTATTCGGTCACAGAATTTTTAATAAAGGACGAACGCGATCCAGCCTGCCTAGTCAGGATCGCGTTTGCATAGTAAATTTTGATGGATTCTGAAAATTTCAAAAATGCTTAAGTGTTTATAAGGTGATGTTTATAGTGGCACTTATTGAATGCTATAGTGGCATTTTATAAAAATGCTCATTTTGATATTTACAAATTATGAAGCAAAGTACTAACTTATGTTGATTATTGATTCTCAGATCCTCCGAAAGATAAGTGATCTCTGGAATCAGAGATTTTGAAGACGAAGGTATTGGTGAGTGGATTCGAAACTCACCGTTTGGCTTAGTTGTAATCATTTGATTACGACGGGTAAACGTAGACTTGATTAGTTGTTATTGTTGATCATATGTCTATATGTACTTTGTGTGGCCTTCGGGCATTGTTGTTAATGAGGTCAACAAGTTGATGAACTGTTGGTTGGGCTAGTGGGTTGTTGTGTGAACGGTACAGGGACGTACTTCATTTGTTGTGTGTGCTGAACTGTACCTAAGTATGATAAACACTAGCTATCGGTCTCGTCCGTTATGGCCATACGGATATGTTTGGATAAGTGATCTTGGGGAGCCGCCCGGGTGCTAAGGTTATCTCCGGATCCACCGATCCTCATTAAGTTGTTGTTGATTGTTGTAGTTGCGAATACTTGTTGTTGTTAATTGGTTTAGCTAAGTTAAATGTTGAGTGTTGGATTTACTCACTTAGCTATGTGCTAATCCCTCGTTGTTGCTTCCTGCAGACTTTTGTTTTGAGCATGCGGGTGGGTAGCAGGAAGGTCAAACCTTGGATGAATGGAATGTTTGATATTCAAGCTACTCTGATTATTTTGTTGTAACTCAGTTTAGTTTATATAATACCCCGACATGCTAATCTTTTGAACAGGTTTTTAAGTGGTAGTAACTTAACCATCTAAACTGTTTGGTATTGTGGAAAATATGTAATGAAGTAATGTGTTTTATTTATCTTCGCTTCCGTATTTTATATAATAATAATGAGGGGTGTTATAAATTGGTATCAGAGCATAGTTTTGGGATAATTGTTCATTGTTGAATGATCAATTCCAAAACCGGAGCGTGATATATCAAACATTCTTGGGTATGGGATTAGTATTGGTTGACGGTAGTTAGTATTTAGATGCTAACGATTAACAAAGTTCAAGTGTTGTGTTGAATTTCAGAAATGGCAGATAACGAACCACCGACCACCAACCCCAACAATGCCTCCAGGATTGTCGCACCTCAATTTGAGACTCCTACTCAGCAACAGGATCATAATGGTACTTCTCAACCAACCGGACAACAATCTAATCGAGAGGAGTATATTCATGAAATGGAAGACGAGTTGGTATTTCTTAGGGAATTTAAGAGGAAAGCTGAGGAAGTTGCGACTAGACAGTTATTTCAGCAAGCCCCAGCCTTTGGTTCTGGTTCGTCCTCTCAAACTGAAAAGAAGTGTTCATACAAGACGTTTATGGCTAGTCGACCACCGGAATTTCAGGGAAGTAAAAATCCTACAGTAACGTTGAATTGGCTTAGGGATATGGAACGCAAGTTTGATGTGACTTGTTGTGATGAGGAATTGAAAGTCAAGTATGCGGTTCAATGTATGAAGGATGATGCCATGGTTTGGTGGGATTCAATTACCGGTCATTTCACACAACAACAAAAGGAATCTATTAATTGGACTCAATTTCATCAGGCGGTTCGTAATCAATATTGTTCGGATTTTGACATTGCTAGGATTCGAAGAGAATTTGTGAATCTTCGATTAAAGGAGGACATGACTATTGATGAATTGATTACACAGTTTACGGATAAGCTTAGATTTGTGCAACAATGGGTTCCGGATGAGAAAACTCAAATTGAACAATTTGTGGATGCTTTACCGGATAACTACCGAACGGTTGTGAGATTAGCTAAGGATTTATCGCATGCTTTCAATCTTGCGAGGTCTGCCGATAGTGATTTGAGAGGTTTGAGATTATGGCAAGGAAAAGATACAAGTTTCTCTAAGGCAAGAACTGAATCGTCGGGTCGGAATAAATCTAAGTGGCAAGGGAATCGACAAGGTGGTAAGAAGTATGTTGGAAGAAGTAGTTCTTCGGGAAGTTATAATAGTTCAAACTGGTGTAGTTCGTGTAGATCTCGGCATGATGGTCCGTGTACAGATAAGACAAACAAATGTATGAAGTGTGGTGAATTGGGTCATGAGATAAAGAGTTGTCGTTATCCCAACTTTGTTTGTTGGACTTGTAAGAAAGAAGGGCATAGGGTTGGTCAATGTCCGGAGGCAAGGTCGACGGGGTCGGGTTCGGTCGGGAGTTCGGGATCTTCCGGTCAGAAAAGAAAGAACCCTCCTCCAGCAACTAGTAGGGCTTTTCAGATGACGGTTGATGAGGCCGTGCGTACTGAAGATGTTATCACGGGTACATTTCTTATAAACTCTGTACCTGCACGTGTATTGTTTGATTCGGGTGCTAATTGTACTTTTATTTCTGTACAATTTTGTGATAAGTGGAAATTAGCCCCTACTGTGATAACAAAGCCTATAGAAGTAGAAATAGTTAGTGGTAAGTTAGTTCCTGTTACCACCTCGGTGACTGGAGCTAATATTACTATTGATGATCACGTTTTTCCTATTTCCTTCTTGTTGATGCCAATCCCTAGTTTCGAAGTAATAATTGGTATGGATTGGTTGAGTCAGAATAAGGCTAGTATTGATTGTCACCAGAAGTTGGTTAGGATCCCAATCTCCAATGAGTCATATGTTGTGGCTCGAGGAGAACGGGATGGTGTAGCTATTCCTTTGATTTCGTTGATGAAAGCTAGGAAATCATTATCAAAAGGTTGTGAGTCATACCTAGCCTATGTAGTTGATGCCAAATTAGAAAGGAAAACTGTTTCGGATGTTCCTGTTGTTCGTGAGTACCCTGAAGTGTTCCCCGATGAGTTGCCTGGGTTACCGCCAGTTAGGGAAGTAGAGTACAGAATTGATCTTGTTCCGGGTTCATCGCCGATTGCTAAAGCTCCCTATAGGTTAGCTCCTTCTGAGATCCGCGAAATGATGAATCAGATTCAAGAGTTGTTGGATAAAGGTTTTATCAAACCTAGTTCCTCGCCTTGGGGTGCACCAGTGTTGTTTGTGAAAAAGAAAGATGGGTCATTGCGGATGTGTATCGATTATAGGGAATTAAATAAGAGGACTGTGAAGAACAAGTATCCTTTGCCGAGAATAGATGATTTGTTTGATCAGTTACAGGGATCATCAGTGTATTCTAAAATTGATTTGAGGTCGGGTTATCATCAGGTTCGTGTTCGTGATGAGGATATACCGAAAACTGCTTTTCGTACTAGGTACGGTCATTATGAATTTTTGGTTATGCCTTTTGGTTTGACGAATGCTCCAGCGGTATTTATGGATTTGATGAACCGTGTGTGTCGACCATTCTTGGATCAATTTGTGATTGTTTTCATTGATGATATACTTATTTATTCGAAATCTGAAACTGAACATGCTACACATTTGAGATTGGTTCTTGAAACATTGAGACGGGAGCAGTTGTATGCAAAGTTTTCCAAATGTGAATTCTGGATTCGAGAAGTTCAGTTTTTGGGTCATATAATTTGTCGAGATGGTGTGAAAGTAGATCCATCAAAGATTTCAGCTGTGATGAATTGGAATGCGCCGAAATCTGTTTCTGAGATAAGGAGTTTCCTTGGATTAGCGGGATATTATCGGAAATTTATTAAAGATTTTTCTAAGATAGCCGGGCCGTTAACTAAGTTAACTCGCAAAGAAGAGAAGTATGTGTGGACTGATCAGCAGGAGCAAGCTTTTCAGACATTGAAGCAATTGTTATGTCAGACACCGATTTTAGCATTACCAGAAGGTACTGACGATTTTGTGGTTTATTGTGATGCTTCATATTCGGGCTTGGGTTGTGTCTTAATGCAAAGGGATAGAGTTATCGCTTATGCTTCTCGACAGTTGAAACCACATGAGAAGAACTATCCTACGCATGATTTAGAACTCGCAGCAGTTGTATTTGCCCTAAAACTTTGGAGACATTACTTATATGGAACTCGATGTGTTGTTTGTACCGATCACAAGAGTTTGCAGTATGTGTTCTCTCAGAAAGAATTGAATATGAGACAGAGACGATGGTTGGAATTGATAAAAGAATTGAACAAGGTACTTTTTAATCATGAAGCTGATGTTGTTTACAACAAAAAGGGAAGTGCTGTTCTTGCTGCAAACAGGAAAGGGAATACTTATGTGGTCAACATGGATTCAGCACAATCAGGAACATGCTTTTACTCCAGAACCGTTTCAGAAGAAAAATGGCTATGGCATAAGCGACTCTCTCATCTGAACCTCAAAGCAATCAATAAACTAAGCAAGAATGGTTTAGTCACTGGATTACCAAAAATGTCTTATGACAAAGACAAGCTTTGCTCAGCATGTGAAAAGGGAAAGCATCACAGCTCGTCCTTCAAAAGCAAACAGACTTCTTCAGTAACAGAATGTTTTTACTTGCTACATATGGATCTGTTTGGACCAGTGAGTACAGCAAGCCTTGGAGGAAAAAGGTACTGTTTGGTGATAATAGATGAGTACTCCAGATACACTTGGGTATTCTTTCTTAAAGCCAAAAGTGAAGCTGCCAGCGAGATCATATCCTTTGTCAGGAAAATGGAAAATCTAAATGATGTCACGGTAAAACATCTGAGAAGTGATAATGGTACTGAATTTCGAAATATTGACCTTGAAAATTTCTGTGATTCAAAAGGTATTTCTTAAAATTTTTCAGCACCACGAACACCCCAACAAAATGGGGTGGCAGAAAGGAGAAATAGAACCTTGATTGAATCTGCTAGGTCAATGCTCATTGATGCTGGTCTTAAGACCTATTTTTGGGCTGAAGCAGTGAGCACTGCCTGCTACACTCAAAATAGGTCACTGATTGTTAAAAGGCACAGTAAGACAGCATATGAGCTATTAAGGGGGAGAAAACCTGATATAAGTTTTCTTCATGTTTTCGGTAGTACCTGCTACATTCTAAACAAAAGAGATCACTTAGGAAAGTTTGATGCCAAAGCTGATGAAGGAATATTTGTTGGTTACTCAATCATCTCTAAAGCTTTCAGAATTTATAATAAACGAAGAGAATGTATTGAGGAATCAATAGATGTTACTTTTGATGAATCATATGATGAGTCACTCACTGATCCAAAAGAATATGAAAATCTTGTTTTTAACAAAATGGATGGTGACTTATCAAATGAAATCAAATCAAATGATAAGAAATATAAAAATTTCTCATCTGATTCTGAAGATGAAGATAATATTTCTGAAGATAATTCTAGTTCTACTTTAGCTATGAATAATTCAGGAATATCATCTTTACCTACAGATGTTCCATCATCATCAACTCAATGTCCAAACCAAAACTCGCATAACAATACTACTCATGCCACTGATGTTGATTTGCCCTCTGAACCCTCGCAAAGTAATCAAGTCACTGCTGAACCTCAGCGAATGACTAAGTGGACAAAACATATTGATAATCAATTGATTATTGGTAATCCACAATCCAGGGTTCAGACAAGATTAGCAACTGCTAACTTCTGTTTGTTTGTAAGTTTCGTGTCTCTAATAGAACCAAAGAAGGTTGATGAAGCACTTACTGATCATCACTGGATAGCTGCCATGCAAGAAGAGCTATCTCAGTTTGAAAGAAATAAAGTTTGGAAGCTTGTACCACAACCCGCTGGAAAGTCAGTGATTGGAACACGATGGGTGTTCAGAAATAAAATGGATGCTGATGGCGTGGTTACAAGAAACAAAGCTAGACTAGTTGCACAAGGTTACTGTCAGCAAGAAGGCATCGATTATGACGAAACCTTTGCACCAGTAGCTAGGCTTGAAGCAATCAGGCTATTTCTTGCTTATGCAGCTCACAAGAAATTTAAAGTATATCAAATGGATGTGAAAAGTGCCTTTCTGAATGGCAAGCTGCAGGAAGAAGTGTATGTCAAGCAACCACCTGGATTCATTAATCCAAAACACCCGGGTTATGTGTACAAACTCGATAAAGCCCTGTATGGACTAAAACAAGCTCCTAGAGCATGGTATGATACTCTCTCCATCTATCTGATAAAATGTGGCTACGTCAGAGGTAAAATTGATAGTACACTATTTATCAAAAGAGATAAGAGAGATGTCATATTAGTCCAGATCTATGTTGATGATATCATATTCGGGTCTACTAACAGTGACATGTGCAAGGAATTTTCTAATCTCATGACCAAAAGTTATGAGATGAGCATGATGGGTGAATTAACATTTTTCCTTGGTTTGCAAATAAAACAAACCAAAACTGAAATTTTCATTAGTCAAGGAAAATACGTTAAAGATCTGTTAAAGAAATTTGAATTTGCTAATTGCTCAACCCTTGCTACACCCATGTCACCTGCAGTAAAGCTACATGCTGATCCTGATGGTAAATCTGTAAACATTACTGCTTACAGAGGAATGATCGGGTCGCTGCTGTATCTAACTGCTAGTAGACCAGACATTATGTTTGCTACATGTCTCTGTGCTAGGTATCAAGCTGATCCTAAGGAATCACATTTGCTCGCTGTCAAAAGGATCTTTAGATATCTGAAGGGTACTCCTAATCTTGGTCTCTGGTACCCATCTGGTTCAGACTTTTCCCTGAAAGGATACTCTGATTCTGATCATGCTGGATGCAAACTGGATAGAAAAAGTACATCTGGTAGCTGTCAATTTCTTGGAGAAAAGCTAATAAGCTGGTCCAGCAAGAAACAAAACTCAGTCTCAACTTCAACTGCTGAAGCTGAATATGTTGCTGCAAGTGCATGTACTGCTCAAATTCTCTGGATGAGAAATCAGCTTGCTGACTATGGCTTCGACTTCAATGAAATACCAATCTACTGTGATAGTCAAAGCGCTATAGCCATTGCCAACAATCCAGTAATGCACTCAAGGACAAAGCACATTGATGTCCGATATCATTTCATCAGGGACCATGTGATGAAAGGTGATATTGAATTGCATTTTATTCCAACTGATTACCAACTCGCTGATTTATTTACAAAACCTTTAGATGAGAAAAGATTTAATTTTCTTATCAGCGAGCTTGGCATGTTAAACTTAAATGACTAGCTATGCTATCATGCTTAGTTAGTTATTTTTGTTTAACGCGTTTTTTTTTAAGTATCTGTTATGTTTCTATATGACCTATATTGTTATTGTTCTATATTTCTGTTTTGCTGATTATGTTAGTATTCTAAGTTGTAACTAGATCAGTGAAAGATAAATATAGTAAAATAATACACAGTTCATATCAGACATAATCTATACTTAAAAAAAAAAAAAAAAAAGACCTATTCTTTAACTGATCTTGTTAGTATTCTAAGTTGTAACTCTTTCAGCGAAAGATCAGTCTCTCTAAATTTTGTTTTAAAAAGAATAAATAAAAATTATGATTCTTATTTACCAGTGATCAAATCTCTCTGACTTAGTTAGTATTCTAAGTTGTAACCAAATCAGTGAGATTACATCTCAGGCAAATTAAATCATATATGAGTGTTATTTTTATTTGTGTGACTTCTTGATTCTTTCATCATTATTTGACGGGATGTGTCACAAAATTGCACCTCTAACACTAGACTTTTCCTTACATCACATATACTTTTCCGGCGTACATTTCAAATCACCATTAATACCACCAAGCTCCACAATCATCACACCTATTCCATTTAAACATCAAAACTTATCACCCCTACGCCACCCCTATTTACTACCACTATCTACCACGTTTTCCCAATCTTAACCACATGATCATTCAAGAGTTTCAATAAATCAAACCAAATGGTTTTCTTTCTGTTTCAAATCAAAAAGAAACTCTTGATATTCATATTCTCTTTCAAATACTCTAACCAATAAAAGTCTTTTCGATTTCTGTAACGGCAAATTCAAACGTTTTAAAATCAAGGAATTTTGCCATTACAACATTCAAAATCACTCTCATCACCATAAAATATTTTTTTATAAAAACAGAGTATGATATTTATTTCATCACTTGATAGATCAGGGTAAAATTTCTCTTGTAAAAATCAACCTGGTCTATAATCGCCTTGTTTCTACTTAGTCTAGTGATGCCATTTTTATCTACTCTGCTGGGATTACAAGGTTCTCTTGTAATCCAGTATGAAACTACTGTACACTCGTCTGATTCTGCCCCACCATCGATCATGTCACTGCTCACACCCCCAGTGACCAAAACTGATCATCCTCCATCCAAGAAAACCTCAAACTCTTCTACCAAAAGCTTGAAAATAAAGGCCCTGTTTCTAGCAAAACAAGGGATCAAGAGTGAAATAGTCACTGAACGTTCAGTCTCTATGGGCACTCTTGCTAAAACCAAAACTTACTTATCGAGTCAACCCATGAGCCACTCATCATCCTCACAAAAGGATGATGCTTCATTCAAAGGGCAAGTGACATCTGTGGGTGATGACACACTCATATCTGGTGTCACATCACTGGCTACAGACCCGCGCCAACTCTCTTCTATCACCACACCAGCTGTCAATGTCGCTTTCCAGTCACAGAGAGTGATACAGGCTGCACTTTCTGTTTTTAAAGATCCATCAGTTAAAACACAAGCTGATGATGAGAAAACCAAAACTGTTTTACAACATGATCACATAGTTACTATCGCATTTTCTGATATCATCAAGGGGGAGAAATTTCTACATGAAGAATGTGCTGATGCTTACAGAAAAATGATAATCTACTATAGGATATCATCAAGGGGGAGAAAACGTGCAAATGAATGCAAAAATCAATGGTGTTCATATGTAAAGTTGTTGCTGATTGGAAATCATCTATTTGGATCATATTACAGGGTCAACACATCTACAACTCATGTGGAAAAGTTGCTGACGCTATTAGAACCATATAGAAAAGTTGCTGACGCTATATGGAAAAATTGCTGACGCTATGAAAATTACTAATACATGGGGATCATCTTTGCAGCTTCTATCTCAAATAATACCTATTCCCTGTATTGATGTTACAATTTTCATGGCAATCTTTATTTCATATCAGCTTAGCAATGAATCCTTCTTCATCAACTGCAGCTCAAATATGTCTCATTGATTTTCAGTCGGTTTAAGCTACAAGAAGAAGGATATTTGCATATAAAATTTCCTTCACAGTTGTCTTCTCTCTGATAACAAGTGCACTGTGATGAGGTATATTCTCACTGATGAAATTGTGTTCACTGACGCCATCTCTATGTCTCTCCCTACTACAGTTTTGAATCATATGTCAAGAAGAATGAATGTTTGGCCTGATTTCTCCCTGGTTGAAAGACTTCCCGTTTACAAAATGTGAGTCAAAGCTGAAGATATCAGAAGTTGCTGAATCTCTTGATCACTGAAGAAGATTGTCTTATCTAAATCAGATTAGAGCATTGTAACTAAAAATGATTATGTACTTTATATTTTAGCTTCAATAATATTTGAACCTGTGCAAATCTCAGAACATATCAAAAGAATCCAAAAAGAAAGATGAATGGATCACAAGCATACAGTCACTGAATGTTTAAATTCTTAAACATTGACTATAAACTTTCACAGCAACAAGTTTGTCTAGGGAGCTTCAATCACAATCATTTAAGGGGAGATTGTTGAGTCACTGGTCGCTGACCATGATGAAGTCACTGGTCGCTGACCAACTCAACCTTACATTACTCAATGAAGAAATGGATTGTATCGAAGCTGCTGTTGCTAATGATAGGATTTGCTGATCGTCATTCATTCTGATTCGATATTCTGAGGAAGATTTAAAGCTCAACTTGGTGTGTCGCTGATCTACGTCAGCGAGAGCATTACTTCTTCAAATCAATAAAGGCAAAAGTCACTGCCAGAATAACAGCTAGTCACTGAAGATCCGTTGTTCAAATCATTCTACAAGAGCATGCTAGCTCGCAGTGAGTGAGGAGGATTGCTGCATCATCAGTGACTATTTCAATAAAGCCTCTCAAACATCTAGTACTTAAAAGTACTGTACTTATCTATACATCAGCAAGAGTGTTCCAGTTTAAAGAATACCTGAAAGATTACGTGGCAGCAAGTGATTGGTTTTAAGGTAACGAGATATTTGCGGTAACAGAATTGGGACCCGCAGAATGTCGGTTTATCAGAGATCAGGACCAATCAAGCAGCAACACGTGTCCTTTCAAGATCCTATTTTGTAGGCGATATTTTAGGAACTCTTGTAGTATAAATAGTTCAGTGTTTTGTACTATTGAGGCTAGTCGTTATATGCACCGTTCTTCTGTTTGTCAGAGAACCAGTTTGTCTAGGTGTATATTAAGATTCAGCGAGGTTAACTATCAGCGTGTCTGTCCACTGTAGTTAACGCTCTTCATTGTAATAATTTAGCTAAGTGTTTGAATTGGATTAACTTTGGTTAATCCATTCCGCATTCAACACTTTGTGAATTTAATCAATACAATTCACTTTCAGCTACTATTACTTATCATTCTTTGATTCTGTTATATCTTTAATCTGTTATTTCAATACCGACATACTCTGTTATAGATAATTAATTTAAAACAAACTGAAACACTTGGTAAAATCTGAAATTGTTTTAATTGTATTCAACCACCCCTTCTACAATTAAACTTTACACTTTGTGATTCCAAATCACTAACTAATAGTGATTACGGGACTACCAATATAATAATAATCATTGTCATAATCATGCAAATGGAATGTGTATTCTGTTTTCATGTGTCGAAGTGTGGCTCAAGAACAAACCGACCCAACCTTTAGTGAGATCAAGAATCGGCCCAACTCTCAAACACCATACAACTTGGGCTCTAAGTGATCACATACTTATAAATATTAATCTTAAACTAAACCCTAACACTTTTAGCAATTAAAAAGTATCGTCCCTGCTGGATTTTTTTTCTGTTGTGGTCGACAAAACCAAAGAAACCCCCACAAAATTGAGTTCGAGAATTGCTTCCGTGTATTACGTGATACCCGTTTGTGTTCTACGTAGGTATAATCATAAACCCTAATCAATATATTTTTATTTTATTTTAATTTTTATTGAAATAGATGTATATGTAGGTCGATTTATATGTTTGGGGTATGAATATGTTGGGTAAAATAAGTTTTTGCAAACCGAAAGTCTAGTATCGTTAAGCACAGAATCTGTCTAAATTTTTCAGTCCGGTACGACGGCTGTTTTGACCTACCTACGTACGTTTTCAGACTTCGGCCAAAACTAGAAAGTTGTAGATCTCGAAATTTTACTAAAATTTGAGAGGTTTCAGCCTCTGAAACGCATTGTATGATTTTATAAAAATTATTTCGTAAACTGCTGTATTGAGTGACGAATTTTCAGAAAACTTTGGTAAACCTATATTGGATTGAACAAATTATTTTCTAATCACTTTGGGATTTTTAAAGTATGTTCTAAGATTATAATTTTCTGTAATATATATATATATATATATATATATATATATATATATATATATATATATATATATATATATATATATTCTTATAATCTAAAATTGAATTTATTTATTTAATTTAATTGGTATATTATATAAGTTATTGTATTTTAAAGTCTACGTAATTCAACAAGGATATTGTTTTCTTGATACTTGTGAACCAATATTTTTATTAGAGATGTCTATATAGTATGAGTTATAAAATATTTTATGAATTTAATGTCTTCTAAGTTTAGGGTAGATGAAGATTCTTAATAATGTGTTGACGAATGTTTACAAAAGAAATGGGTTTGAATTGTTATCACTAACAATGAGTAGTTGAGTAACTATAAGACTTAGTTCATTTTAAAATTGGTGGGAAAAATATTGAATGGGTATAAGTTTAAGATGAATGTGAACACATAGAAACACTTCGATTCGACTCGTGTACATAATTCTTAAGACATATAACTCATGAACATTTCACTTAAACATTATAGGATGCTCGTGTTTTACCGCGGCTTGTGTGTGATACTTATCTTACTTTGAGCTGCTATTCAGGTGAGTTTTCGTAGCCCCGTTTTCATTTACATATTTTCAAATTGGGGGAAAAGTATGCTCACATGTTTTACCAACTGTTTTATGCTGTGAACGTATTCATTTCTATTTTTTGACATATGCTTGAAATGTGTGACACTATGTGACTTATATGCATTGAGACTTGTTGCTTACATCCGTGTTGTACTTCCTTGTGGGGTATTTGCCGTACATTGAGATTTGTTGCTTACATCCGTGCTGTACTTCCTTATGGGGTATTTGCCGTACATTGAGATTGGTTGTTTACATTCGTGCTTTACCTTCTTGTGGGGTATTTGCCGTATATTGGGATTGTTGCTTACATTCGTGCTTTACTTCCTTGTGAGGTAATTGCCGTACATTGAGATATACTGGCTGCATTATTTCACATTTGTGTACATTTCTATTGCATTGTCCTAACTTATTATTATCACAGCAAAATGTTTATTTTATGGTGTCTTATTTCAAACCTACGAAACTCACCAACACATGTGTTGACGTTTTTGAGCGTATCTTTTCAGGTAGCACTAGTGGAACTAAGGCTGAGGACAAGAAAACTTAGTGGACCGTTTAGGTTGCATTAAGTGTTACTTCAAGATACACAAAGCATTGCTTATAGCATTTTGGTTGTTTAAAAAGGCGTGTTTTGCCTTAACTATGTTGAACACATTTATTGATTACTTGTAAGACTTCGATTCATTGTTGGAATGTATGTTTGGCACGAACCGGTATTCGTGTTAATGACATCATGACACATTGATCTTTAATTTCATTTAGAGTTCTATATATTGATGTGTTGTGATCATGTCATGGTTGCATTCCGTTGTTTCTGCTTTAGACGGGATGTGACAGTAATTATGTTGGACATTACATCTGTGTTAATGAAATAGTGAAAAGAATTATATCTACCTGATTATGTGATTAGTTGTTCATTCAAAGTGATAAATGAAATTGGTAGCAAGTTAATAAGTGGTCAGATAACTGCTACAAAGTATTATTATACGTGTGATAATTATTGATATCACTTTGGGAGATATATAAGAGTAAAAGTTAATCACTTTGGAGATTGATGGTATGAAGTAACCTGAAAATGAAGTGTACCTGACATAATATGACGACGTCTGGCCAACGTATTTATATTATGCCATTTCACATGGAATTGTTGAGGCTACTAAGTACCATATAAAGTCAAGTGGTTTTGAAATAACAGGTAAGATATGTTGACCTGTAATTGAGAAATAGTCACTGATTGACTGAAATAAAAGAGTACTAGACCACTAATCTGTTGTTTTACTATGGTACCTATGGTACAAGAAATGTGTATGTGATTAATTGCAACTAGTATGAATTAAAATAAGAGCTAAGCAAAGTGGAGGTCAGTTGATTGTGAATAACAATGTGTTGAATATGTGACTAAAGACAGCACCTTATGTTGTTGAAAGATTTATGCTAATGCAGCATGATATCAACTGGTGCTGATTTAGCATCCAACTGGATATGGTAGGATGCTAATTGAATATGTGATAATAGTTTTACCTATTGGATTTGACCTTTACATATTGCTTTCTCTTATGTGTTTATGGTTATATGAATTGGATTACTTTCGAGTAAAGAGTTTCGTATAACCTAGTGGTTGTGTATAAATACAAGTTGTAAATCAGTAAAGAACTAGTTGCGAAAGTAAATATTCTAGCAATGTGTTAGCTAAAGAAATACATAGTTATTAGCTAAATTGCTAGTTGTGAATTGAATATAACTTTTATTGTTAATGTGTATATTGTGGTATTCATTACCACTAGTGTTATTGACATAACAATAGAAGGTTCATGTGACTATGTGTTTCACTTATGTTAAGTGATTGTGTGTTCTAAATTGTATACATGGCAAGTTATGAATAGTCATGTAAGTGATTAGTTAACTGTTTAGAGACATGATATATGTATAATACCTGTGCAGGAAAAGATAGAAACGTGTACATTCGGTTATGTGCATGTGAAAAGAATTCAATATAAGTATATATATCTATAAGTTGCTCAAGGGAGTAACGTCTGATACGTGTATATTGTGATATAATAGTTGATTTTACTGCACCTTATGCTGGTTTTAGCATTTGGTGCTAGGTACTGAAATGAGCTAAAGGCACAACGTATATGTTTATGTGACTTCAGTTGAAATACACACTGGTGGTGTGTAAGTTATACCTACATAAATATATGTGATTATGTTACATTAGAGTAACTAAGTATGATCAGATTTCGAGGACGAAATCTCTTTAAGGGGGGAGATTTGTAACATCCATTCCTCGGGTCTAGTAGTATTTTAATATTTCTGACGGTGAGTTATTATTTAATGTGTCAGAAAATAGTTTTATTCGTTAAATGAAAATAAATGAGGAAAAGAGTCGAATAATTTATTGTGAATAATAAATTATTAACTGTTTTAAATTAATTCAGTTGACGGTAAAATAAAATAGTTTTTCCTCGCAAATGGTTTTTCAGTTCCAGACAATAGATCTAAAAGGGGACAAAACTTGTACCCATATTATCTAATATATGTGTTTTGTGCGTATGAAACTTCAGAAATTTTCCAGAAGCTCGATGTTAATACGTGAAACATATTCAAACCCTAACTTCAGTCCTAAATCATCATCAATCTTCTATATCTTAGAAAAATCAAAGTGTTCTTTTTATTGAAATCACTTTGGCCGTACATATTAAACCACATGGACGATTTATAATCTACAAAACAAGTTGTGAGTTGAAATTGGAGCTATATAACTTTGATTCAAGCTTCAATAACATTAAGTAATCATCTCTTGATCATCCTAATCATGTTGTAAGTATCAATTTCTTGATTTCTATAAACCTAGAAAATGGGTTTCTGAGTATTTAATGAAATTAGTTTGATTAACTTGAAATTGAAACTTGTAATGCTTATATAGTTGTTAATTAGTGTTGAATTGATGATTATAAGTGAAACCCTAAGCTAGAATTGATATAATTGAATTATGATCATGATAAAAGTTGTGGGTTTGGTTTATAATTCATGAATTAAGTTTGTAGTTATGTTAGAATGGCTAGTTAAGGCTTAATTCATGATTTGTAGTTAAAAACCTAACCTATAATTGAAAAGGTTGAAGTATGATTATAATGGAAGTCATGAAGTTAATATGCATTTCAAGAATTGTAAGCTTTTAAGCTTAACTAATGATATATGATTGATAAGTGTTGTTAATAATCATAAAATGGGTAATTAATGATGATGACTAACATTGTTCAAGTTAAAAGTCATAATCATGATTAAGTATTATTGAGAATTATATTGATTATGATGATAATCATGGGTTATATGATAAAGATAATATTGTTTATGATTTAGAACACTTAATTGATAATCAAAGATTAAAGTTAGAACATGGTTACTCAAGAACTCGTAAAAACCTAGTATTATGGTTTTGATGAATTCATGATATTCGAGGCTAATGACCTTGTTAAAGGTCTAACTATGTTAAATTGTGATAATTAAAGTTAATTAGAGATATTGTAATATGTTATGTGATTATAACAAAAGATTATTGTTGTTAATGAGTTACTAACTCATTTGTTATTTGATTGTATTCACAGATGTGAAGAAGGCTCAGTAACATTAGACTTCTGAGCTTGCTGCTGAGGTAATGGTGAGTGGATCTATAACCTCAATGTGATTTAGTTGTAACAGGTTTGGTTACAATGAGTAACGTATTATTACTGTTTTTGTTTTCCATTATGATTATGGCTAGTAGTAATAATACTGTTGATAGACTGTTTAGTCTGATATGTTGACCTGATTAAATATGTGATCACTTGATATTTGGCCTTCGGGCATTCAGTGTATTGAGGTCAACCGGATGGTTGGGTTTGGTTACTATTGTAAGACGACAGAAATTTCCTTGTACTCATCGTTAATAGGAAATTAGGTCGTATGAGATTAGTACTAAACTATCGGTCTCGTCCGTTATGGCCATACGGATATGTACGGTAAGTATTCTTGGCTGAAGGTTTCCCCAAGAATCACCGATCCTCATTGTATTGAGATGTTATCTCATTGATATTATGTGATATTGGTTGTGTGTTCTTGGCTGAGGGTTTCCCCAGGAACCATTGTTTTATTGTGATGTTTTGTTTACGATTATTTATTGTAAACAAAGTTGTTATGCTAAGTTAGACTGTGTTTATTGATTTCCTCACTTAGCGTTATGCTAACCCCACTACAGTCCTTCCTGTAGGTTATAATTGATGGGACATATTGGGCTGGGCAGGAAGTTCTTGGAAATGATGGAATGTTTGACAACTGGAGTATACTCTGATATATTTTGATTTGATAAGAAAATGGTGAATTTATATAACACCTCATTATGGTAATATTATGGTTGTAATAGATTGATAAATGTGGTGTGTTAAGTTTTGAAAACAACTTATGTACTTTTATATGTTTTAAATTTACGCTTCCGAGTCAAGAATCATTATTATAATGGTTTACTGAAAGAGGGGTGTTATACTCGCATCGTACGAGATTTTAAAGAACATATTCACTAAAAACATGCCTATTAGAAAATATATCCTTAACATATACATCTCTATTTATTTTTTCGATAAGAAAAAGAAAACAAAGTGTTAAATTAAAAATCAAAATTACTAAGGCTGTGTTTGATTGATGTTGAATGTTGAATGAGATGGATCAGAACTGAATGTTGAATCGGTCAGCATTCAGTGCGTTTGATGTCTGCCTCTGAATGACTAGCTGTGCTGAACGAGAAAAAAAAAGCCTCTGAACCATTCGAACTTAAAACACCCTCTGCACCATCCAGCACTATTATTTTTACCCTAATACCCTCTCTTCTCCATTAACTTATTTATCACGTCACTTCTCATCTCACTCACTTATCTCACAATTGCTCTTCACGGTTGATTAACCTTGAAGAATCTTCGATTTTAATCACCGATCTCCTACCAGGTGTGAATGTGTGATTCCTTTATGGTGGTAGTATTAATTTTATTCTTGATGGGTTATGTGATTTGTAGTATCAATTGAAGAATAGACCTCTGCAATTGAATTTTTAACTGGGTTTTAATTTGGTTGACATCGGTAAACTTCAATCACATGTTAATTTGTTTGGTTGTTATTTAGCAGGTCTTGGTAGGTCAAAAAAACTCTATCCAATATTTTTCTTTTTGATTTTCAATAAACAAATAGTATGCCAAATATTATTACGGTTCAATATTATTTCAGTTTTCGAAAGAAGTTTCTTGAGGCCTATACGTCTTGATTGTATTTTGGTTCCCCATTAGTTGAAACACCCCGAAATTTAGAACATTTTTTTTTACTCATTTCGTAAAGTCCTACGTTTTAATACGACATTTTAGACTTGTTGTATCATTCCCTAGATCAAATAAGGATTTAAATAAGAAAATGTTGAATTTATAAGAGATTCCCCAGGAATGACTCCCATTCCCCAGGAATGAAGCATGCTGTTAGTAATTTGAGTCGGATTCCCCAGGAATGACTCCCATTCCCCGGGAATCAAGCCTGCTGTCCCTTTTACCATCTTCCGAAATTCGATCGTGCATATCTTGAAAATGACAAGTCCAATGACCATGAAAATTTGTAGGCACGTGTATTATGACTATATGAACATTCCCCAATTAACACTTTTCCAAATTTCACGTTTAACGAGAAAACGGATCGTTGACCACTTTGTGGTCATTTTTAACCACTTCCGTTGACATACCAAATTCCAAACCAACAAACTTCAGACTTTGACACTTCTACTACCTTTTTAATACCACAATTGGGACCTAGTGCAATGTTTACATTCGTCATATCATATTTACAACTCAACGTAGCCTTTTGACCCGTTAGTGACCCATTTGGGCACTTTAAAGACCCGTTTGGATCTTTACCCAAATAACCACTATTCCAACACCCAAATCACATTTCTTTGACTATTCTAAGTCAACTCATGCCACTTTCACTATCAATACTTCAACTTAACTATTAACATCAAATTTCCATAAAACCATTATATTCACATTATATTCATCTATTATACAATAACATCATCTCCAAAACTATCAATGAGTATACCAACTCATTGACTAATTTGACTTCCACACTTCAACATGTTTGACTTTCAACATTAGGTGTCAAAACTAAGTTTTCTTAAACAAAAGGGGTGATTACATATCGAGAGCATGATTCAAAAGATTAGCTTGTTACCGATAACTTAACAAGCTCCACCACTAGCATCATTCGGGCCTTTTACCCGGATCCCTCTGGGTCCTACTTGGCTCACCTAAAACACATAAACATAATAGAGTAAGCATAAAGCTTAGTAAGAAATGGCTATCAATGATAATCAATATCATTTCACAACATACGTATATTAAGGATCCATAATATCATATGCTAATTCCCGCAAGAATTAACATCTTCGGGCCTACACCCCGGTATATAACTACAAACTCATCAAGTAAATGACATATCCATTTCCGGTCCTTCCAAGTAACGGAATATGCATTACTTGAAGTGTGATAGCATCATCCATTACTTACCTCGCGATAGCCCACGTATAAAATTACTTGTATCAACACTTTGATCATGTTTATCACCTAATCATGTAATCATGTAGCCAAGTATCAAATACACATTCAACTTTCAACTCATTACTTGTATTAAGCTATACAAGTGTTAAGTTTCACACACTTTATTAACTAATTACACATAAATGGGTAGTTCATTATCATTCACAAATCAAAACCATCACTTACACTAAGATTACCATTTCTTAGTGTATATTCACATATATCTATATCATTACCATCATCAACTACCCTTTTATGTATAATTATCATCTCTAATTTCATCAAAACACCAATTAACAATATCACACAAGATTAAAATCATTAGTTTACTCATAACCCCAAAATTATGAGTTCTTTTATAAAATTAACAATATTTAAACACCATACATAGTTTTATCATGTGTATGAATCATATATAACTCATTAAACCACTAATTCATGAATTTCATGAACTTAGGGTTTAACCTAATCACCTCAATTCATCAATTAAACAAGAATAGAGTGTTAATCATACCTCAAGAACACTAATTAGTAGCTAGCAACCTTAAGAAATCGAAACCTTAGTTTGAATTGCTTGATTTTCTTCCTTCTTGATTTCACTCAAAAGCTCAGTACGTGATTTAGAAATATACAATGTTTGGAATAAGCTGGAATAATACAAAACCTGGGTTTTTATACTGTTAATTTCATCTAAGCCCCTCAATTTATGGCACTTGTCACCTTATACCCCTCTACTAACTAATTCATTAAATGGCAGGTCCTATAAACATAAAATACTTTACACAGTTATTCCTCCTAACTTAAACAATTTAAATTATATATTTTAAGATTTAGAACTTACGAAATTTGGAGCGTTACATTAGTTTTGGGATTTGTCTTTCATTGAAATAGTTGGCTTAGAAAAAAAGAAAAAAAAAGTTACCCAATTATAGTGTTGTCATGAAACTCTAAGGAGATCATATGAAATCAACAATTTATCATGTCACAGGAAGATTTCAATACTAATTTGTAAATGATTAACATTAAAAGCTATATGCAAATTAAGTACAATAAACATCGTGCCTAATTCTATATCCTTTGTGTGGGTTATATTAAAGATATACTTATCTTATATACAATTATTCTTTCAATAATAAGGTTAATATGGTAATTTTCTATCATTCATAGTGATTATTCAAATTTATTATCAAACAGTTTATTTTCGTTCAGAATCAAATTCATTCAAAGTCTTTGAATAATTTCGTACTTAATCATTTTGTGTTATCAAACACACCCTAAATGCCCTAGCGACCCAATCCCTCACATAATCACATTCCCAAATCCAGTAGCCTAGTTCTCCCGTCCCGGCCGTCCACCCCTCGACATCTACCGGTAAGTGGAGTGCTATAAAATTAATCATGTGATCATCCTTTTTATCAAGTCAGAAGCCTTTGAAATTAATGGCATTTCAAAATTTCAAAGAAAATGTATGTTTCATTTATTTTCGCCTATGTATTAAATTATTGTTAGTACACACATAATTCAGATTTATTCGATTTGTAGTACATAGATTAGAACCGATTGTTAACATCAGTTTTGTTGTTGAAAATAAATGGAGTATATATTAATATTAATATATATATATATATATATATATATATACGTTGTTTTGAAGATAGTAATTATGAACATAGCCAATAATTCCACATCGTACATTAATTAATTTTAAAGTCATCCAAATTGTCATAGGAGATCAATTACGTAGAAGTGTAAAAGGGTAGTTTGAGTAATTTGGGAATTCCATCCGTAAAGGGGGGCGTTTAATTGCAAATTTCCCCAAACCCTAAAACCCTTTCCCTAGGGTTTTTCCCTTTCTCTCCCAAATTCTTTAATCAGGTTAAACCATACTAACTAGTAACATAGCTCGATTCAAATTCCCTCTGCTAATCGAAGCAAATCAAATTTCATATCTTGTTTCAATTTCCGGAATTACTCATTTCAGGTAACCTTATGATACATCAATTTATGTTTCCCAGCTACAAAGTGTGTATGATTTTAGTCTGATATATCATTGTATTCCTGCAACTTTCGTTTTTATCCACTTCGTATACCTGCTACTGTTGTTTGTTACTTATTTTATTATTAGTTTTTTACATTCAGAAGCAGAATTATAATGGGTGATGCTAACCAGTCTGGAGTGAAGGTTGTACCCGAATTTCAAGAGGATTCAAGAGCTCCTTTGATTGACCTAGAAAATACAGATTCTACTGAACTGTGGCTAATTCAATGGCCTAAAGATCGAGTAATACGTCGCAACTTGAATTTTCAAAGTAGTCTTTAATTTTTACATATGTTGTAATTGCAATTTGAGAAAAGATTTTGTTGGTTGGTATTGCAGGTTCCTGATTTTGACGGGCAACAAGTGTCATTAGATCTTCATCATGATGCTACACAGTTGGGCTCTTTCGAAAGTTCATCTGGTGAGCATAAATTGAAGCTTTTCTTACGTTCTCGTAGACTGATAGGTTACTTTTTTTTTTGGTGAAAATGTAATAAATATTAATCACAAAACAACTATAAAGAAGGTCAAACTATTGAGACCAAGGACATGCCTATGGAAACAAAAGCAGACTTGAAATTGAAAAGTACAGCCTGCTTTACTATAACTATATACTGTCAAATACAAAACTAATACATGGCACTCAAAAGACATTTCAAGCAGCATCTTAAAGCTCTAAAAATTCCAATGAAACAAGTCGCTATTGCTGAGATTATGAAAACAAACATTTGTTAGGGCAAAGTAGCTCCATCGTTTCTTATATTAATTGAAAATTATATATACTTGATATGAAAGAGTATTTATGCTCGATTCATGTGTGCGTGGGGACTGGGGACAATGATAATACACAATAATAGTGTCAAAACACTTTTAGATTGCAGTGTTTTGTCCATTTATTGCGTTGGGTTATGCGAAATGCACAATAGGTTTTAAAGTATGAGTAATATTGACCAGGATGGACAAATTATATGCAATTGGATGTAGTATGCTAATGATTTAGCAGCAGAGCTGTTAATAATTGTGTATATTTTCATCTTGGCAGGAAAGTCGTATGACGTTGTCAGCATTGCAGCGCAGGAACCAGCCACAGTGTTTCTATCCTCTGCGGAAGGTTCAAATCTTGGTATGTTTCTGTAAGTTTTTGTTTAACAGTGTGATTTATATTTCTGAAAAAATTGATTACATAATGAGTAGCAAATAGGTGTTGTATCTCTCAGAATGCATGTCAATAAAAGCTCTCACAGCTCTCACTTGATTTATCGTTGGACTACCTTCCACTCTTCCAGTTCTTGTCAAGTTGTTCTATAGGTTTTTTGTGTGGTTTGTAAAATTAAGAGTTTCATATGCCTTTAGAAAATTTGATAAGTAACATGTTTTCAGTTCACTTATAAAAATTCCAATAGAATCTGTTGGACAATATATCCAGGCTTAGAAACAGCCAAATTTATTGGTTTCTTTTAGAAAAGCAGTCATGACATGACCCTTTTAATGTGATAAAAATAGAGATGCAAATATGTACCAATTTTATTCTCATCCTCTTCAACTAAAAGACCAACCAAAAAATTGCGATGGTCAAATTGAAGAATAAATTTTTCTTTGTAAAATGGTGTTGTGACAACTTTTATTGATCCTTTTTTTAAATGGTACCATCACGTTTTTGTGCCTAGATATATTTAATTAGAATTGACAAAAGTCCTACAAAATAATCTGGTTACATGTTCATTTGAGTCTACTATTAATTTCTGTTTTCTTCAATTAAGTGATACTTTTATCACAAATATTTAAATCTTACCAAGTCATATGCCCTTTCAAGAAAGCAAGTTATAGTATAATGATCACTTACACTGAAGACAGGAAAAGATTAACTGTCACATGACACAATGAGTAAGGAAACCAACACATTAATGCATGATTTTCAGTTTTTTTAAGTATAATGACTTATTTGATACGCTGTTACATTGGGGTTTTTCAATACAATGTGTCAATGTTATCAAGTAGACTTTGGTCAGATTTTTGTACCTCCTAAAACAACTTATTTAAGGCTGAAAAAACTATAGAATGTTTTAAGGTACTTGCTCAAGATAATCGGTTTTCAAAGGCCACATCAGGCAACACTCTACATGGCCATGAGTTAGTGACCCATCATCTGCCATGTCATCATTTTTTTATGTTTATGGGATCAGGTTACCGCTAATTGAAATCTTAGCAAGTAGGTTGCCTGAAATCGTTTTCTTGAAGATTTGTTTTCTCTGCCAAAAAATCAGTTACCTGATTGACGATTGGACCGAAGTCCATTACCTTTTTATGCAATTAGCCCCAACTTATACGCAAAGATTTACATGATATTATCTTATTGTGTCAACAGTTGGTAAGATTACAAGGCGAGTTTCATTTGTACATTATATGGAGCCTAGTGAAGTTCCGAAAGATGATACCAAGAAGCTAAAACAGTTCCATGAAAAGTCATCTGCAACTTCTTTGACCAATTCCGCTTATAATTTTGTAACTCCTACAAAGAGTGCAAGACCAGCACCATCAAGTGGCCGGACCACTACTCATAGCAGTGGGCGCAGAAGTTCACTATCTGAAGTAAAGGTGCGATCCAAGGATTCAAAGCCCAGTAGATCTGGCCATGACTCGGAACAGTCTGGAGAGAAGTCAAAGAAGAGAAAGAAACATGTGGCCTGAGACATTATGTAATGTGTGAGCTTTTATTTGTTACTTCACTTGTGACTTGTAAGACCAATATTGTTGGGGCAATGCCTAATTTTTGACTCCTATATAGATCCTTTGTTTCTTGGTCTTCATATATGGGTTGATTTATGGAGTGTACAATGAGTTTGTAAATCTTTCGGAGTTGCTATCATGTTTGAAGTTAATCTTTTTCATACACATGCCAACAATTAAAGATTTACAGGCGCATAAAGTCTTGGTTGTGGGCGGGCTTGCGCCTGGTCGAGTGGCCGTAACTCGATTTTTTAATCTAATGCCTGCTTCTTAATGAGAACAGGGAGGGTGTGATTTGTGTCCAATGGTCCCATTTGGTCATAGATTAGTCCTAATGGAAGACAACTAGTCCTTTTCGCATTACATTACATACTACTATTAATATAATACTACTAGTTAACTGATATAAAGTTATATTATTAGGGACAGAGGGGACAGATGACTATCTATAAGTCCATCTTCAGTATCTTGCACAGTTGCACTCTTACATATAGACAATATACATATTAAACTTTTTAAATTAAAGACCAACAATTTTTTAAAGGGAAATGAAGTTGGATTCATATTTTTCCCATTGAAGAGTGCAACCATAAGAAGTGCCATATCCTTCCACATCAACACTTTCATCTAACATGACATGTACTCCACTCATGATCCTTTCTTTGTGGACGTTGTTTGAGAATCGATCTCTTAAACCAGATAAACCAAGCAACTACATCAAATAATAAATAGAGATTAGCCATCAGGTTATCACGATCGCATACTTATATTTGATCGAAATCGAAAATGTATTTATTGGAAACGTCAAATTAAAAAAAGACATTATTGTATATCACACTTATACCCTACTCATCATTTAATAATCACATATGCATTTACTTTATTTGGTCAATAAAATGATAGGAAAATGACATTTTATAGAAACAGCCGAGCAGCTTCAACGTTGACTGTTTTTATAGGGGTGTAAAATAACACCATCAGGGATCAGTGGTCCGCTGCAGCACAACTCGCACGTAGTCCTATTTCTTCAAAGCCGTTACCGAAACCCTAGTTTTTACTTCGGTACGCCATTCAATTGCATAATCTGTATATTTATATTTATTTCTTAATTTATTTATTTTTCGCGTTAATTTTGTGTATAGATTGATGCTAAATAGAAACTGCAATATAACTTCTGAATTTTGAGCTAGCTCTATTGAGACTCGATCCGAATCATATACAAATCATAGCTGCATTCCGGTGCATGTTTTACACGTGTTTTTTCCTTTTTATCGTTCATATTGGTAACAAGTTCTAGAAGTTATAATGTTAGAGTTGGGGTTTACCAATTATACTAATTCACCTTACATATTGTGGTGCATGCAGGTCCTTCAGAATTATTCCAGTTTGATAATTGAAGCTCATTATCAGTTAATTCGATTAATTTCGTTTGTAGCAGGGAGAGCTGAACCTATTAGTTAGCTCTCTCAGCCTGTTAAAACTTAACTAATTAATATTCAATTTAGCTGTTTCAATGGCAACAGCCACACATTTAAGTGGAATCAAAACACCTTATTGTGTTTCAAAGAAAGCTTTACGTTCCCGATCTGCGTGCTCACAGGCGCGAATTAATTTTGATTCATTTATTGAATTGTGTGAACCGTTAAGGGCGAAAACTCTAAACAAAGGAAGAGGTCTGAGGGTTGTGTGTGATGCGAGAAAGAATGATATTTTGGTCCAAAGTAAACCTAAGATTCAAGGTTTAGAAGGATCTAGTAACCAATTATCGTGTGTGATGAAGTTTGGTGGATCGTCAGTAGCTTCGGCAGATAGGATGAAAGAAGTAGCCGAGCTGATTCTTAGTTTTCCAGAAGAGAATCCTGTGATTGTTCTTTCTGCTATGGGCAAAACTACTAACAAGCTTATACTGGTTTGTGCTACCAAAGATTTTATTAATTCATTATTTTATCGGATGTTAAAAAAGGTTCATAGTTAAATCCGTGATGTATTCTTTAGGCTGGAGAAAAGGCTGCAAGCTGTGCTTCTAATGTGTCTGAAATCGAAGAGTTGAGTTTTGTGAAAGAACTGCACAACAGGTGAAATATGGGCATCGAGTTTTAGTGTGTTACAAAGATTATAAACATTAGTTTATGCTGATTGGAAATTTATGTGTATACTCAGGACAGTTGATGAGCTTGGATTAGACAAATCGCTCATTAAAGGTAGGCCTCCCGATTGTTCTTGATCTGTGTTATATTGTATTTGAAGCATGAGATTCATCATTAAAAGGTTTATGCTTTGCTTCTCTTGAGCTCATTGGGTTTGTTTGTTTATTCCTTAATTAATTTCATTTATCTGGCTGTGAGGTTTCATATCTTACGAGATATGTTTTGCAGGCCACCTAGAAAATTTAGAACGACTTCTGAATGGGATTGAAGTACTGAAAGAGTTGACTCCGCGAGCAAGAGATTATCTAGTATCATTTGGAGAGTGCATGTCCACAAGAATATTTGCTGCCTACTTGAATAAAATTGGTGTCAAAGCTCGCCAAGTATGCAATTTCTTGGTTACTTGTTTTAAGCTTAACATTAAACGTTGCTACATGGGATAGTATCAGTAACGCTTCTTAAAAGATATAAATCGTACTCATGAAAAGATATTAACTGTTATTTCATGCATTATGCTCTGCCTGACATCTTGCCTTTTCTTCTGTTTCTTTTTGCAGTATGATGCATTTGATATTGGTTTCATAACAACAGATGATTTTACCAATGCGGATATTCTGGAGGCAACTTATCCAGCTGTAGCAAGTAGACTTAATGGTGACTGGATTAGTGATCCTGCCATCCCTATTGTTACTGGCTTCCTTGGAAAGGTTTTTATTTTTTATTTTTGGTGTCCTCTAACTTTAACAGTTCCATCACATGAATAATCGACATATTCTGGGAAATGCCTACTTAAATCCATATATTGATTTACAGGGTTGGAGAACATGTGCAGTGACTACATTGGGCAGAGGTGGTAGTGATTTGACTGCCACAACCATTGGTAAAGGATTGGGTTTGCGAGAGATTCAGGTTGGTGAAAATCTGATAATAATATGCAAATTTGATTTGTTATGCGTTCTCATAGAAATGAAAATATTATGAAATTTATTTTTGTCTGGTGACACCAAGTCATTCATTATGTCACTTTACTTCATAAGTGTCGCCTAAAAGCTGTATTGAAAACCATCTGAAGCTTCTATAGCATATCTGCTGAAGTTTATTTACGTTCTCTGACTATTTTTATACAGGTTTGGAAAGACGTGGATGGTGTTTTAACATGTGACCCTAACATTTATCCAGGTGCAGAAACTGTGCCGTATTTAACATTCGATGAGGCTGCTGAACTTGCATATTTTGGTGCTCAGGTTTTTACTCTTGTTTTTGCATGTGTAGGACATAAGAATATGGCAAATAATCTTTCAACATAACAAGTTATTAAATCTGAAAAATATTCTTAAACACTTAATTCTGGCCATTTAGTTCTTAATTCTTTTATTTCGGTGTTTCTTTAGGTGCTGCATCCACAGTCTATGAGGCCTGCAAGAGAGGGTGATATCCCAGTTAGGGTAAAAAATTCTTACAACCGTAATGCTCCAGGTACCCTAATAACTAAATCAAGGGATATGTCAAAGGTCAGTAGTACAATACTTGTAAAAACCTAAAATGTATCATCAGAATTCTGAACCATTAAATGTATGCCAACCTAAATTTCAGGCAATACTGACCAGCATTGTTTTGAAACGTAACGTAACCATGTTGGACATTGTTAGCACTCGCATGCTTGGGCAATTTGGATTCCTGGCCAAGGTATAAGGACAACGCCTCTATCCATTAGATGCGGCAATTTGAACTCATCTGTATACAAATGGGTTGATATGCTAAAAGATTATCCATATAAGGAAATGGGTTGAAAGTATTCTGCAATGTATTGTGTAATATTATAGCTTTGTAATTATTAATAAAACATTAACTATATATAAAATCCACAGAAAAGAAAAAAGTGTTTGCTAGTTGGGTCGACCAGTTTTGACCCGTTACCCAACCCCGCCCAACCCACGTATTATGTCACCACTACTCTCCGTCTTTCTGTGAGCTGGCCTAGTAGTTTTTAATATGTAGTTTTTACATGATTTAGGTGTTTGCAACTTTTGAAGATTTGGGTATATCGGTGGATGTTGTTGCTACTAGTGAAGTGAGCATTTCCTTAACATTGGATCCCTCAAAGCTTTGGAGCAGGGAGTTGATTCAGCAGGCAAGTATATGATACCATTCTCAATTTGAACATCAATACTGTAATCTGACCGATGAAAATCATATTTTTTTACCTATCAAAGATTATAGTATATGTTATTTTAAATTTCTTCCATCTCTCAAATAGCTCTTGCACAAATTTTCAAAGTCAAGAAGCATTTTTTTTTTTTTGGTTATTGAAGTCTTTGATTTTGAATTCTATTTAGCAGTTAGTAGTTACTAAATGAAGTGGTACTTGATTTGTTGGTAATTGTGACCTTTATGGGTTTGGCCGTTTGGGTTCTTGACGCAGTACAAACTCTGTCATCAAATGTACACTAAGCCATGGATGTAATACACAATATGCTTTCTACTCATCTCAATTCACATCTGTGCAAGTATCCCAAGTAACAACCTATATCGGTGGTGTTGTTTTGGAAGCAGGAACTTGATAATGTTGAGGAAGAACTTGGAAAAATTGCTAAAGTGAAACTTCTGCAGCACCGATCAATTATTTCACTGATTGGGAATGTTCAGAGGTCCTCGCTTATATTGGAGAAGGTACTATTTTCCTATGTGTTTTGACTTTTAAGTAGACTTGTCTTGTTGAGGTAGAGGCCACCTTGTTACGGCTAAAAAATAATGAAGTGTGCCGGCTGAGAAAAGGTGGTAATATCGCCTGTATTCCAGTGAGTGGGTGGATTTCTGTTGTGTTTTGTCTCAAACTAAGCATATGATTTTATTTTATTCCTTTTTTATCTAAAATGGGAACAAGGCAAATGAGATCAAGTCACCAAAATTGTATTTTAATGTATTCAACGGTTCAACCTCTTTTCATTTTTTTTTCATACATGTCGATTCTTGCTGTAATAATATAGTTTTGTAATCGTTTATTAGTTATTTAATTAGATTTAAAATATTTGGAAAAAGAACTGATTTTGCATCAACCTGGCCCAGTTTGTTCTGTACTTAAGTTAATCCATTTCAACCCATATGCATTTCAACTTTTTACCCAAACCAGCAGACCCGCCCATGTTGCTACCTGTACAGCTGACCTCCTATTACTTTGACCACCTTCCAAGGTACAACTTGCGTATGCAGTTTGTGTGTGAGTTTCCTGTATTCATTGTATTTGTACTGCAGGTATTCCAAGTTCTTCGTACAAACGGAGTCAATGTTCAAATGATATCTCAAGGAGCGTCCAAGGTATTCAACCCTTCTTATGATGTTGAATAACTATAATCACTTACAAGTATTGACTGCCGCGAGATTGGGTGTTTATGCCTCTTGATTGGTGCAGGTGAATATATCATTGATAGTCAATGACAGTGAATCAGAAAAATGTGTCAAGGCTCTTCATGAAGCTTTCTTCGAAAGTGATCTAGCCGACCTAGTCTATGAGAACGGTGCAACACCAAATGAAAGCTAAACCCTAAATCCTGTCAATAACCATGATTGTTTGGGATGGGAAATCTACCATATGCTTATTAAGCATGGGGTGTGTAGGTTATTTAAGAATTAATAATCATTGGATTATTCATTTTTTGAATGATTAAAGATAGTAGGTGTTTCTGTTATTGAGCTGAACGGTTAGAAACCTAAATGGAAGGCTATGTATTCAATTTTTCTTAATAAACCATGATAGGCGTAAGTTGATTTCTCAATTTTCAACACTTTAAACTATAAAGATATCATTAGAGATCTCTAGAAAAAGTTGATTATTTGTGTATACTGTGGAGTTTCTATTAGATTGGGTGTTTTCATGTCTCAGAGTGGTGCATGCCGCATGATGTGTCCAAGTGAGAATCAAGTGGAAACAGTTTTGGATGAATGGTCAACATATCCCGATCTTCGTTATTGCTTTTCTGTTTACTACACCATGGAGTATTAGTATAAAAAGATTAGGTGTACGTGTTGCTAGCATCGCTTAACATAGATACTAGTACTAAGACAAACTTTTTGAGTGCTTTTAGCCTTTCGAGTATTATGATATAACTATATACATAATTATCCTCTCGTTCGTAAATGGTTTCCTCAATCATTTCGCCTTTATCGATCTCGTTCGATCTATAGCCACAGAAGTTTAGTTCAGGTAAATGATCAAAAATGAATTATAGCACCCAGGTAATGAGCCTGAGTCTCTCACATTATAATGAAATCATATGATTAAGGACTCCCGTCACTTAACTCAAATCACTTGTTGTAACATCCTCAAATTGGGCCTAGGAGTAATAGGTATTTCCTGTAAATTTAAATGCTATTTAAATTTGTTATATGTATTGTGATAATTGAAAATAATAGGTCAAACAGTTATATGACTTTTTGTGAATAATAAAATATTACTCGTTTTAAATTTATTTAGTTGACGGTAAAATAAAATTGTATTTCCCCGCAAATGGTTTTTAAGTTCCAGACAATAATAAATACGGGGAACAAAAACTAACACTTATATGGTATATTATATGGATTGGGTCGGTCTTTATTTCCTCCACATACATACATACGTACGTATACACACTCACACACACATTTAACACTTAATCAATCCACAAAATCTTGAAGAAATCATGAAATTGGAGCTCCTAAACACGAATTCAAGTTTCCTTAATCATCACAAACAAGGTATGATCATGTGTTCTTGATTTTATAAACCCTAGAAATTGGGGGTTTTGGTGTTCTTGAGAAAAATCCGAATTTAGGGTTTCAAAAGTGTAAATTGATGTTAGTTAAGCTTCAATAACAAGTACTAATCATTCTAGCATCATCTTAATCATGTTATATGTGTTAATTTCGTGTTTGAGATAACCCTAGAAATTGGGGGTTTTGAGTAATTGCTTAATTGGTAGGATGTTCATGAAATAGAAGCTTGGAATGATGATAAAATTGTTAGTTGATGTTTAAATGATGATTAAAATCTAAGCCTAACCTTGAAATGAAGAAAATGATATATGATCACTAATAAAGGTTATGTGTTTAGTTGATAATTCAAGAATTGGAGCTTCTATGTTTAGAATAATGATGTATGATTGATAAGTGTTGATTAAAGATGATGATTTACATTGATTATGCTAAGGGTTGTGAAATTGGTTAAGTGTTCATGAGAATTTTGATAATCATGATGAGTTTGATGGTTTATATGAAGAAAGTAGTATGATTTGCTAATAAGAACCCTTAATTGATAATTAAAGAGGACGGTGTGAAATTAGTTGGTTAAGTATTCATTAGATCAAATATTGATGTTTTGATGAATAATTGATGTGGAAAGTTAGTAATCTTGTTAATGGTTTCATTATATTAGTTAACAATGATGGAGATGAATGTTGGATTAATACAAGTTAATGATAAATGGTTTGATGTAATTACAATTGTATGATATTATATCAATATTGAGGCAAGTGTCAAATGACTAACTTGTGTTGTGTTATTGTATTCTCAGATGTGGAGAAGACTCAGTGACATTAGACTACTGAGTGGACGACTATGATTGTCGGTGAGTGGATCTTGGACTTTCAGTCTAAGTTAGTTGTAACAACATGGTTACAACGGGTAAACTTGGTTTATTGCAATGATTGCTTTAATATTATATTGGCATGTTGGCTAAACCTTAATTGATTATTGGCGTCCATTGTGCTATGATAGTTGTGGACTATTTGATTTGGTGAGGGTCAACTAATGTGTTGGGTTTGGATACTATTACTAGGACTTCGCAAGTGCCTTGTACATGTGTTGGACACTGAAATTGCGTCGTGTGTAGTAATAGTACCAAACTATCGGTTTGACCTCTGATTTGGCCGTCAGTTGGTTTTAAGTGTTACTTGGGGAACCATCCGCGGCATGAGGGTACCTCAAGGACCACCGATCCTTCTATGTTGCTTGTGCATTGCTTGGTTATAGGCATGTGTTAAGCTGAGTTAGATTGATAGCTTGGGATCTATTCACTTAGCTTCGTGCTAACCCCTCATTACTTCTTGCAGGTTTACTTCTGTATGTGGGTGGGCAAGAAGTACATATGGAATGGAATGTTTGACAGGCTCACTCTGAAATGGATAATACGTTAATGATTTAACAACACATTGGGATTTCTATAACACCTAAACTTAATGTGTGTAATGATTAGAATAATCTAGTTTTAAAGGTTTGTATATAAGTGGATTGCTATTTGAAATGTATGTATGCAATCCACTGGTTTCTATTAATCATGCGCTTCCAATATGTTTAAAAAAAAAAAAAAAAAAATGTCCTTGTATTTAGCGGGTGTTATAAATTGGTATCAGAGCCTAGGTTTGGGTGAATTGGACATTGTATGGTGTTCAATCCCAAACTTAGGTTGTGTCAAGTCAAACATTCCAGGGATGGGGATTAGTGGTTGCATGAGAAAGTTGTTAGTGAATGTGTACTAACCTATAACAAGTTGCAAGATTGTTGTTGTGGTTGCAGAGACGGAGGAATATGAGGAACCGAATGGTGTTCTCAATGATTCCTCTATGTTTGTTGGTGTAAAAGCATCAGGTAATTCTCTATAAGCTTGTTTAAATTAAATAAGTTTGAATTGTTTATTTGCTATGAGGACTATGATTAGTGAAGTAAATTGAATTAGATTGATATGATTTCTCATTTATGAGTAAGTTGATTTTGCCTATGTGTTTAGCATAAGTTGATTATGTGCTTAGTAGTAAATCTTGATAGATTGAATTGATAAAAAATTTCCATAAGGAAATTAATGAGGTGATGGTATACCTCAAGTAAAATGTTTAAAGTCGTGGTGGTTTAAATTAGAAAGTGTACATTAATTGGAAGATGTGTGTTTGACCTGAAAAGTCAAAGTGGTCAATGATGTTTTTAAATGTATTGATAAGTTTTAGATATAACACCCCTCATTTCATAATAATAATATTATATAAAGTACGGAAGCGAAGATGAATAAAACACATTACTTCATTACATATTTTTCAAAATCCCAAAACAGTTTAGATGGTTAAGTTACTACCACTTAAAACTTGTTCAAAAGATTAGCATGTCGGGGTATTATATAAACTAAACTGAGTTACAACAAAATAATCAGAGTAGCTTGAATATCAAACATTCCATACTTCCAAGGTTTGACCTTCCTGCTACCCACCCGCATGCTCGAAATCAAAAGTCTGCAGGAAGTAACAACGAGGGATTAGCACAAAGCTAAGTGAGTGAGTTCATAACACAACATCTAACTTAGCATAATCATATAATTGCTTCAAACAACCGCAATACGATATTCAATAAATCAACAACAACTTAACGAGGATCGGTGGCTCTGGGGATAACCGTAATGCCCGGGTGGCTCCCCAAGAACACTTACCCAACCATATCCGTATGGCCATACGGACGAGACCGATAACTAGTGGAAGTTGAACTCAAATACAGAATCAAACACACAACAAATGAAGTACGACTCTGTATCATTCATTCAACCCCTGCCTAGTTCAACCAACCATTTAACAACCTGTTGACCTCGTTAACAACTGATGCCCGAAAGCCAAACACATAGCACAAAGGTTCACAGTCAACAAGGTATATCAACTAATCAACAAAACATATTCACGTTTATTCGTTGCAATCAAATGATCACAACTAAATTAAATGGTGAGCTCTGAATCCACTCACCAATACCTTTGCAGTCAACACACCCAGCTACTAATCACTGAGTCTTTGGAGTATCTGAAACATCACGCAACAACACAAGTTAGAACTTGTCATTAATAAGTGGTGCTTAAGCAACTAACGACTTTACACTAGTATCTATACTATTACACACTCACTAATACAGTTACATCATAACATAATTATCTTGCATATTTGGTTTCCAATTACACCTATACATTGCAATTACAATTCAAAGAATTTAATTATTTTATTTCAAATTTTGATCATAGCCGTTCAGCTTCAACTGTCATAGCCGATCGGCTTGGTTCACATAACCGATCGGCTCAGCCATAGCCGATCGGCTTCCCCTGTTGATTTTCAGACTTTAATTCGAGGTCCAAGTTCTGAGGTGATTTTTAACTAACATAGCCCATCGGCTAAAAGGAGCCGTTCGGCTTTTATAACATAACCGATCGGCTTTGGGCATAGCCGATCGGCTTCAACTTAAAAAACCAGCAAAATTCGTTCGATCATGGCACAGCCCAGCAACTCAAATCCATAATACCAAACTCGAATCAAACATGCAGAATACATATGTTACTATCTTCTAACTTACTCAAAACACATTTCTAACAATATACAACCATCTATTACTAACAATAACATCAAAAGCAACTAATCAAATACTCATCCATTTTGCATATGAACTTTTGAAATATAAATACTTACAAAAGATAGATGGACACTAAGATAATAGCTAGAGGATGATGATGATGATTGTAGCTTGTAAATTCCAATCTCCAAACACTTCCCAATTTGATGATCTCTCTTGATTTTTACTAATTAGGGTTTATGGTTTCATTTGAAATGGAAAGAAAAATTGGTAAAGTAACTAATAATGGATCGGTCCACCTTTTTAACCAGTTAACATTGTGGGTAATTTATACCCACTCTAAATCTATTGTTTGGAACCTAATTACTAAATACGAGAAACTCATTTTATTATACCGTCAACTTTAATATATTAAAACAAGCAACATTTCACTAAACACAATAAGTCCTGAAACTTAATTTACTAAGTTTCACAATTAAACAATCATATCACAAAATTATTTAAAACAATTAAATATGCAAATATAAATAGAAAATACCAGGCTGTCGGAGAGGATGTTACAAATCTCCCATCCTTAAGGAGATTTCGTCCCCGAAATCTCAACACCATCAAACAATCCAGGATATCTGGACTTCATCGACTCCTCGGACTCCCAAGTCAAGTTGGACCCTAAACTATGTTTCCACTTTACAAGTACCATAGGAATTTGTTTCTTCCTAAGTTTGGTAATTTTCCTATCTAGGATTTCTACCGGTTCTTCAACTAACTTTTGAGTCCTATCAACTTTTAAATCCTTCAAAGGAAGTATTTGCGACTGGTCCTCGATGTTACACCTCCTCAAATAACACACATTAAACGTACTATGAATACCCGAAAGCTCAGGAGGAAGATCCAATGTCACTGACTGGTCATTAACCACATGTCGAATTTTGAATGGACCAATGTATCTAGGTGCCAACTTTCCCCGTTTCCCAAAACGAATCACACCCTTCCACGGAGAAACTTTAAGGTAGACTAGCTCACCTTCGGAAAATACAACCGGTCGCCTTTTCGGATCCGCATACTTTTTCTGTCTATCGCGCGCGGCTTTCAACTTCTCACGTGCAATTGCTACCTTATCCGCAGTCATTTGCACAATGTCGGGTCCAGCAAACTGTTTCTCACCGGCTTCCAACCAACATGTCGGTGTTCTACAACGACGACCATACAACATCTCATACGGAGGCATACAGATACTGGAGTGATACGAATTGTTATAAGCAAATTCGACCAATGGAAGATGTGAATCCCATGAACCTCCATATTCCAATACACAGGCACGAAGCATATCCTCTAATGTTTGAATCGTTCGTTCTGATTGACCGTCTGTTTGTGGATGATACGCTGTACTTAGATTTACACGAGTACCCAATTCTTGTTGAAGACTCTGCCAAAAATGAGAAACAAAACGGGAATCTCGGTCTGACACAATCGACACAGGAATACCATGTCTTGATACAATTTCATTGAGATACAACTGGGCGAGCTTAGTCAAAGAGGTGGTCTCACTCGCAGCAAGAAAATGCGCACTTTTTGTCAACCGATCAACAATAACCCAAACCATGTCATTACCTCGAACGGTACGCGGCAGTTTAGTTACAAAATCCATGGTTATATGTTCCCATTTCCACTCGGGAATTTCCAACTGTTTCAGTGATCCGTACGGCTTTTGATGTTCAGCTTTAACTTGCGCGCAGATATGACAATTACCAACAAACCGTGCAATGTCAGTCTTCATCGTGGGCCACCAATACAAAGGTTTTAAGTCGTTATACATTCGAGTACTACCGGGATGAACAGTTAACTTAGACTTATGAGCTTCATTCAAAATCGTATCCCGAATTCCACCCAGTAAAGGAATCCACACCCGAGACTTAAAAGTTTTCAATCCTCTTGAATCGTCCACTAACTCATCTTTTCTTTTCAACATAATTTCGGACTTTAAATTGTGATCCAACAAGGCTTCTAATTGTACAATTTTGATTCGATCAATCAAGTCAGAGGAAACATTTACTTTCAAATAGAAGATTCGATCAGAAGCACCCTTTCGACTTAGAGCATCCGCAACCACATTAGCTTTGCCCGGATGATATCTAATTTCACAGTCATAATCTTTGATCAATTCAAGCCATCGTCTCTGACGCATGTTCAACTCTTTTTGGGAAAACACATACTGCAAACTTTTATGATCAGTACAAACTACACATCGAGTTCCATACAAGTAGTGTCTCCAAAGTTTTAGGGCAAATACAACCGCTGCAAGTTCTAAATCGTGAGTGGGATAATTCTTTTCATGCGGTTTTAACTGACGAGAAGCATAGGCAATAACTTTATCCCTTTGCATAAGAACACAGCCCAAACCCGAAAAAGAAGCATCACAATAAACAATGAAATCATCGGAACCCTCTGGTAATGCTAACACCGGTGCCTGACACAACATTTGTCTTAATGTTTGGAACGCATACTCCTGACGATCAGTCCATACGAATTTCTCATCCTTACGGGTCAACTTGGTTAAAGGACCGGCAATTTTAGAAAAATCTTTTATAAACTTCCGGTAATAACCCGCTAATCCAAGAAAGCTCTTTATTTCCGAAGCAGACTTTGGAGCGTTCCATTTCATCACAGCCTCAACTTTCAATGGATCGACTTTCACCCCATCCTTACAAATTACGTGACCCAAAAACTGAACCTCCCGAATCCAAAATTCGCACTTAGAAAACTTGGCATACAACTGTTCTCGTTTCAACGTATCAAGAACCAATCTCAAATGTAAGGCATGCTCATCTTCAGATTTCGAATACACGAGAATATCGTCAATGAAAACAATAACAAATTTATCCAAGAAAGGTCTACAAACCCGGTTCATTAAATCCATAAATACAGCTGGAGCATTCGTCAAACCAAAAGGCATGACCAAAAATTCATAATGCCCGTATCTAGTACGAAAAGCAGTTTTCGGTATATCCTCTTCACGAACACGAACTTGATGATAACCCGATCTCAAATCAATTTTAGAATACACTGAAGAACCCTGCAACTGATCAAATAAGTCATCTATTCTAGGAAGAGGGTACTTATTCTTTACAGTTCTCTTGTTCAACTCTCTATAATCGATACACATGCGCATAGACCCGTCTTTCTTTTTCACAAATAATACTGGTGCACCCCACGGCGAAGAACTAGGTCTGATAAAATCCTTATCCAACAGTTCCTGTATCTGATTCATCATTTCACGAATCTCAGAAGGAGCTAACCTATAAGGAGCTTTAGCTACAGGCGACGAACCAGGCACAAGATCAATACGGTACTCAACTTCCCTAACTGGTGGCAATCCAGGTAACTCATCAGGAAATACCTCAGAGTATTCACACACAACCGGTACATCGGAAATAACTTTTATTTCAAGTTTAACATCAACTACATAAGCTAGGTAGGACTCGCAACCTTTGGATAGTGACTTCCTAGCCTTCATCATAGAAATCAAGGGAATTGACATACCATCCCGTTCTCCTCGAGCCACAACATATGACCCGTCGGAGATTGGGATCCTAATCAACTTTTGGTGGCAATCAATGCTAGCCCTATTCTGACTTAACCAATCCATACCAATTATTACGTCAAAACTAGGGATTGGCATCAACAAGAATGAAATAGGGAAAGTTCGGTCATCAATCACAATATTAGCTCCAGTCACCGAGGTGGTAACAGGAACTAGTTTACCGCTAACAATTTCTACTTCTATGGGCTTGGTTATCACAGTAGGCACTACTTTCAACTTGTCACAGAAGCATACAGATATGAAAGTACAAGTAGCACCAGAATCAAATAAAACACGAGCCGGTACAGAGTTTATAAAGAATGTACCAGTGATAACATCTTCTGTATGCACAGCCTCATTGACTGTCATTTGAAAAGCCCGACTGGTTGCTGGTGGAGGATTCTTCCTTTTCTGACCGGAAGATGCCGAACTCCCGACCGAACCAGTCCCCGATTTCCCCGCCTCTGGACATTGCCCCACTCGATGTCCCTCCTTCTTGCAAGTCCAACACACGAAATTCGGATAACGACAATTTCTTATCTCATGACCAAGTTCACCACATTTCAGACACTTATTTGTTTGCGGAGTACACGGGCCCGAATGTCTAGATTTGCATGTACTACACCAATTCGAACTTCCAGACGAACTACTCTTACTAACATACTTCTTAGTCTGACGATTACCTTGCCAATTTGATTTCCCTTTACTAGAGGAATCCGCTCTAGACTTTGAAGAATTATCTCTAAATCGAGTTTCACGGGAACCTCTAATATCACTATCAACTGATCGCGCCAGATTAAAAGCCTGAGATAAGCTAGTGGCTAGTCTCACGGTAGTACGGTAGTTATGGGGTAAAGTATCCACAAACTGTTCTATCTTCGTCTTCTCCTCCGGAACCCATTGTTGAACAAATCGAAGTTTTTCGGTAAATTGAGCTATCAATTCCTCCATGGTCATATTATCCGTTAATTGCAGATTCACAAAATCCCTCCTAATTTGTGCCATATGAAAATCAGAACAATATTGGTTACGCACTACTTGATGAAAGTCATTCCATCGAATAGATTCCTTTTGTTGTGAAGTTAAATGCCCCGTTATTGAATCCCACCAAACCATAGCATCATCCTTCATGCATTGCACAGCAAACTTGACCTTAGATTCTTCCTCACAACTAATCACATCAAACTTGCGTTCAATATCCCTTAACCAATTTAAAGCCACAGTTGGATTGGTACTTCCATGGAACTCCGGTGGTTTGCAAGACATAAAAGTTTTGAATGTACACATCTTATTGGTTTGAGAAGATGGACTAGCACCAAATACTGAAGATTGTTGTTGCAAAAGTTGCCTAGCTGCGGCTTCCTCCGCTTTCCTTTTAAACTCTCTCAGAAATATCAATTCATCTTCTATCTCATGTATATACTCATCCCTATTGGTTTCTTCACCTCCTTGATGAGATGTACCTTCCCGAACATTTGTCACTACAGGAGGAACGACATACCGAGAGGCATTATTGAGGTTGGTGGTCGGTTGCTCGTCATCTGCCATTTCTGAAATCAACACAACACTTGAAACTTGTTAATCGTTAGCACCTATCTACTAACAATTTCACAACCAATGCTAAATCCCATACCCAGGAATGTTTGACATACCACGCTACAGTTTTGGGATTGAACATTCTACAATGCTCAATTACCCCAAAACCATGCTCTGATACCAACTTATAACACCCCTCATTTCATAATAATAATATTATATAAAGTACGGAAGCGAAGATGAATAAAACACATTACTTCATTACATATTTTTCAAAATCCCAAAACAGTTTAGATGGTTAAGTTACTACCACTTAAAACTTGTTCAAAAGATTAGCATGTCGGGGTATTATATAAACTAAACTGAGTTACAACAAAATAATCAGAGTAGCTTGAATATCAAACATTCCATACTTCCAAGGTTTGACCTTCCTGCTACCCACCCGCATGCTCGAAATCAAAAGTCTGCAGGAAGTAACAACGAGGGATTAGCACAAAGCTAAGTGAGTGAGTTCATAACACAACATCTAACTTAGCATAATCATATAATTGCTTCAAACAACCGCAATACGATATTCAATAAATCAACAACAACTTAACGAGGATCGGTGGCTCTGGGGATAACCGTAATGCCCGGGTGGCTCCCCAAGAACACTTACCCAACCATATCCGTATGGCCATACGGACGAGACCGATAACTAGTGGAAGTTGAACTCAAATACAGAATCAAACACACAACAAATGAAGTACGACTCTGTATCATTCATTCAACCCCTGCCTAGTTCAACCAACCATTTAACAACCTGTTGACCTCGTTAACAACTGATGCCCGAAAGCCAAACACATAGCACAAAGGTTCACAGTCAACAAGGTATATCAACTAATCAACAAAACATATTCACGTTTATTCGTTGCAATCAAATGATCACAACTAAATTAAATGGTGAGCTCTGAATCCACTCACCAATACCTTTGCAGTCAACACACCCAGCTACTAATCACTGAGTCTTTGGAGTATCTGAAACATCACGCAACAACACAAGTTAGAACTTGTCATTAATAAGTGGTGCTTAAGCAACTAACGACTTTACACTAGTATCTATACTATTACACACTCACTAATACAGTTACATCATAACATAATTATCTTGCATATTTGGTTTCCAATTACACCTATACATTGCAATTACAATTCAAAGAATTTAATTATTTTATTTCAAATTTTGATCATAGCCGTTCAGCTTCAACTGTCATAGCCGATCGGCTTGGTTCACATAACCGATCGGCTCAGCCATAGCCGATCGGCTTCCCCTGTTGATTTTCAGACTTTAATTCGAGGTCCAAGTTCTGAGGTGATTTTTAACTAACATAGCCCATCGGCTAAAAGGAGCCGTTCGGCTTTTATAACATAACCGATCGGCTTTGGGCATAGCCGATCGGCTTCAACTTAAAAAACCAGCAAAATTCGTTCGATCATGGCACAGCCCAGCAACTCAAATCCATAATATCAAACATGCAGAATACATATGTTACTATCTTCTAACTTACTCAAAACACATTTCTAACAATATACAACCATCTATTACTAACAATAACATCAAAAGCAACTAATCAAATACTCATCCATTTTGCATATGAACTTTTGAAATATAAATACTTACAAAAGATAGATGGACACTAAGATAATAGCTAGAGGATGATGATGATGATTGTAGCTTGTAAATTCCAATCTCCAAACACTTCCCAATTTGATGATCTCTCTTGATTTTTACTAATTAGGGTTTATGGTTTCATTTGAAATGGAAAGAAAAATTGGTAAAGTAACTAATAATGGATCGGTCCACCTTTTTAACCAGTTAACATTGTGGGTAATTTATACCCACTCTAAATCTATTGTTTGGAACCTAATTACTAAATACGAGAAACTCATTTTATTATACCGTCAACTTTAATATATTAAAACAAGCAACATTTCACTAAACACAATAAGTCCTGAAACTTAATTTACTAAGTTTCACAATTAAACAATCATATCACAAAATTATTTAAAACAATTAAATATGCAAATATAAATAGAAAATACCAGGCTGTCGGAGAGGATGTTACATTAGAATAGGTCAATGTTGAATACTTGATGTAATTTGTGTAAATGTGATGATAATATGTGAAATTGGTGTTTTAAGGTTATGTTGTGCCACAAATAGTGATAATGGTTGGGTTTGACTTAAATTAGTCAAAGTTATGTGGAATGAGTGATAGAATAGTGATTATATGGTCATAAACCCAAACGGGTCATTTAAGTGCCCAAATGGGTCACTTAGTAATAAAACGGTTAAAACTTTAGGTGGTTTGTGTATGATGACTTTTAAAACGACTTACAGTCATAAGTATAGATAAAATGTGGATTAAAAGTGTTAATGTGGTCATTATGAACGAAATTGGGAAAAATGTCCATTTGGACCCCTAAACGGGTCAATGTGTCAAAACAAAGTAGAATGAGTGTTTGTAGGTGACGATTATGCCCACACGTCACTAATGTATATAGAAACATGTTGGTAAAAGGTGGAAGTCAGAAACCAAGTCGTTTGAAATATAGCGTGTCAACCAAAATGGTCGAAAATGGTCAAAAATGAGTCGTACGTCCGTTTTCTCGTAAAACGTGTAAATTGAAAAAGTGTAAAAAGGGAAAGTTTCATTTTGGCATAGTGGACGTGCCTGCAAAATTTTAGAGTCTAACTCTAAACGAGTAAAAATTTATACGCGTTTGAAATTGGTTAAAGATATGATTTTCTGAACCTCAGATTTTCTGCTTGGGAACGCGATCCCAACATGTTTTCAGGATCGCGTTCGTACGTGTTATTTTGGCTCAGAATATTTTCTGCTTGGGAACGCGATCCCAGCCATTTTCCAGGATCGCGTTTGTGTGTGTATTTCGTGTTCGGATGCGTTTTCTCTTGGGAACGCGATCCCGCTCACTTCTCCGGATCGCGTTTGTATGCCTAATTTGGTTACAGAATATTTTTCACTAGGGAACGCGATCCTGACCTGTTTCCCGGATCGCGTTAGTTAAAAAAAAAAAAAAAAAAAAAAAATTTGCGACGTTCGACGTAATACTTGACGTAGAAAATTTTTAGAAAATTTCGGTGTCCGATTAAGACGAAATTTACAGGGTCACTCGGAAACGGCCCAACGGTCAAAGCTCATCGCTATGCCATGAGCCCTGTCAGTTTTGGGCACTTCGGGGTCGTTTGGGCCCCGAAAATGGCATTTTACTGTTTTTCGGACTTTATTTTGAACTTTTGACTTACGTTTTAAATTGGGCTTTTGTTTCTTTGAGCCCTGGGATCATCCCTATGACTAAATATGACGTTATAACTTGTTTTAAGAGGTCCTCATATTCTATTGAGTATAAGTTATTTTCAAGCTGTGTATTCGTCGTATTGTCAATTGTGGCCAACTGTTGTTGGTGGTGATTTAAATCCTTGAGTTATATGGATTAAGGGAAATAAGATGAAGTAAATGAGTCATCTAAAATATTGGAAATGGTTAAAATAAGTATTCTTAGAGATTGAAAGGAATACATGGGTCTATACTTATTGATATTTGAAAGTAGAGTAATAATTCGCATGTGTGGCATGAAAGTTTTACTTATATTACAACTAAAGAGGTAAAGATTGGAGAGAACATATTGAATATTACAAGTAGTATGGATGAAGTGTTTAGTACCAGATGTACAATTAATGTTGGGTGATGTAATTAGTAAATGACCTTGAATTAGGTAATAAAGAAGTTGTTTGTAATAATGGTGTTAGACATTACACCTGAGTTAAGGATATAATAAAAAGAGGTATTGAATGTCTGTGTGGTTTGTGTAAACTTGATGATATGTGTAATGTACATTCAAAATGATAAGTTGAAAACGGTAGTAAACTAATACTTGATGATATACCTGCTACTATGGGTAGTTATAATTGTGCAAATGGTTGATATCATGGTTATGATATAAGTAAGGGTAAAGACTAATAAATTTTGAGAGATTAATGGTATGAACTAGCCCGAGAATAAAGTGTGACTGACATAATATGATGACGTCTGGCCAACGTATTCATATTATGCCATTTCATATGGAGTTGTTGAGGCTACTAAGTACCAAATGAAGTTAAATGATTTTAAATTAACGGTAACATGTATTGACCCGCAGTTATGAAATAGTTATTGATTGACTAAAATTAAGGTAGTAGCAGACTATTAAAATTATTGTTCAATGTGATATCATTGTAAAGGAAAAATTTTGAACGGGTTATACTACTTGTTAAAAATGAGTATGTGATTATTTGTTGCAATGTTTGAGGCTTAGTGAAGATTAGCATAGCCGGATAGCCTAGTATTAGAAAATTATGTGAAACTATGTCCTTGGGAAAAAGTAAAATAGTCAGGAAAATAAGAGTTTTACTTGTTGGATTGATAATATTATTATAATTACGTGCGAATTACATATAATCTTTCGGATTTCTGCATATCTAATGACTAGATAAAGTGGTAAATTGTAATTTGAAAAAGTTATGTGATGAGAAAAGTTAAGTAGAGGTCGGTTAAAGTGGATTAAATAGGTGAATATTGTTGAAAAATGTGTTGATGATTAGCACATTTTGATAATGTGGTACGTGTGCTAGTATAGCAAGGTACCCATTGATTGAGACTTAGCATGTATCCAATATGATTTGGTGCTAAGTGATTGTGTAATTATATGATTATGGTAGTAACCATAGGATTTGACCTCTACTTTGCTTATCAATACGTGGTTAGTGTTATATGATTCCGAGATATTTTAATAAAAATGGGTTTCATGTACCTCAGTGATATGTGGATATTAGCGTGGATGCTAGTTATAATTGAAATTTAAACTTCATTGATGATATGTGTATTGTGGTTTCCATAACCACTGTTTTCGTTATTGAAAAAGATAGAATTCATATACTAATTTTAAAGATCTAGCATGTCGCAAGATTCTGGTTATGAGAGTATATTACTTTACTTAGTTAAGTGATTTACTTATGTTAAGTGATAACTTGTTTTAAAATGTTCATTGTGTATATGAAGATAAGATTAGGTACATTATATGTGCTGAAATGAGAAATTGAAGCATGTACATTGGATATGTGCATGTGTAATTAGGTTGAAAACATATATCTTAAAATGGATTAAATGTATACATATTTTGTGTATGTGTGATTAGTGATTAAGATACGCATAGAGATGATATGCATATGTAATTTAAATTGTACATATACCTTATGTGCATTTAGTGATAAATAATTATGTAGTTAGGAAATTGGAAATAAAGTGTGAACCAAACTTCACACGAGGTAGGATGTGATTAAATTCCCTAGACTAATTAAGGATGATTAGATTTCGAGGACGAAATCTCTTTAAGGGGGAGAGATTTGTAACATCCTCAAATTGGGCCTAGGAGTAATAGGTATTTCCTGTAAATTTAAATGCTATTTAAATTTGTTATATGTATTGTGATAATTGAAAATAATAGGTCAAACAGTTATATGACTTTTTGTGAATAATAAAATATTACTCGTTTTAAATTTATTTAGTTGACGGTAAAATAAAATTGTATTTCCCCGCAAATGGTTTTTAAGTTCCAGACAATAATAAATACGGGGAACGAAAACTAACACTTATATGGTATATTATATGGATTGGGTCGGTCTTTATTTCCTCCACATACATACATACATACGTATACACACTCACACACACATTTAACACTTAATCAATCCACAAAATCTTGAAGAAATCATGAAATTGGAGCTCCTAAACACGAATTCAAGTTTCCTTAATCATCACAAACAAGGTATGATCATGTGTTCTTGATTTTATAAACCCTAGAAATTGGGGGTTTTGGTGTTCTTGAGAAAAATCCGAATTTAGGGTTTCAAAAGTGTAAATTGATGTTAGTTAAGCTTCAATAACAAGTACTAATCATTCTAGCATCATCTTAATCATGTTATATGTGTTAATTTCGTGTTTGAGATAACCCTAGAAATTGGGGGTTTTGAGTAATTGCTTAATTGGTAGGATGTTCATGAAATAGAAGCTTGGAATGATGATAAAATTGTTAGCTGATGTTTAAATGATGATTAAAATCTAAGCCTAACCTTGAAATGAAGAAAATGATATATGATCACTAATAAAGGTTATGTGTTTAGTTGATAATTCAAGAATTGGAGCTTCTATGTTTAGAATAATGATGTATGATTGATAAGTGTTGATTAAAGATGATGATTTACATTGATTATGCTAAGGGTTGTGAAATTGGTTAAGTGTTCATGAGAATTTTGATAATCATGATGAGTTTGATGGTTTATATGAAGAAAGTAGTATGATTTGCTAATAAGAACCCTTAATTGATAATTAAAGAGGACGGTGTGAAATTAGTTGGTTAAGTATTCATTAGATCAAATATTGATGTTTTGATGAATAATTGATGTGGAAAGTTAGTAATCTTGTTAATGGTTTCATTATATTAGTTAACAATGATGGAGATGAATGTTGGATTAATACAAGTTAATGATAAATGGTTTGATGTAATTACAATTGTATGATATTATATCAATATTGAGGCAAGTGTCAAATGACTAACTTGTGTTGTGTTATTGTATTCTCAGATGTGGAGAAGACTCAGTGACATTAGACTACTGAGTGGACGACTATGATTGTCGGTGAGTGGATCTTGGACTTTCAGTCTAAGTTAGTTGTAACAACATGGTTACAACGGGTAAACTTGGTTTATTGCAATGATTGCTTTAATATTATATTGGCATGTTGGCTAAACCTTAATTGATTATTGGCGTCCATTGTGCTATGATAGTTGTGGACTATTTGATTTGGTGAGGGTCAACTAATGTGTTGGGTTTGGATACTATTACTAGGACTTCGCAAGTGCCTTGTACATGTGTTGGACACTGAAATTGCGTCGTGTGTAGTAATAGTACCAAACTATCGGTTTGACCTCTGATTTGGCCGTCAGTTGGTTTTAAGTGTTACTTGGGGAACCATCCGCGGCATGAGGGTACCTCAAGGACCACCGATCCTTCTATGTTGCTTGTGCATTGCTTGGTTATAGGCATGTGTTAAGCTGAGTTAGATTGATAGCTTGGGATCTATTCACTTAGCTTCGTGCTAACCCCTCATTACTTCTTGCAGGTTTACTTCTGTATGTGGGTGGGCAAGAAGTACATATGGAATGGAATGTTTGACAGGCTCACTCTGAAATGGATAATACGTTAATGATTTAACAACACATTGGGATTTCTATAACACTTAAACTTAATGTGTGTAATGATTAGAATAATCTAGTTTTAAAGGTTTGTATATAAGTGGATTGCTATTTGAAATGTATGTATGCAATCCACTGGTTTCTATTAATCATGCGCTTCCGATATGTTTAAAAAAAAAAAAAAAAAAAATGTCCTTGTATTTAGCGGGTGTTATACTTGTCTACAATAAAAGTAATTAGCAGATCCACTTGCATTTGGGTCTCTAACTCGCTATCAACTGTAAGTGATTCCACTCAACAATGACTTGCAGTCGTCCCTATCAACTCCATCGTGCAAAAAGTATATTAAGATCTAATAATGATTTTATTTTGTAAATCCTAGCTTTTTGCTTATATCAAAGAGAAACATTAGTGATTAGTCTATAATCTAACATATACGTTTTAGTTAAATTTTAGCTGATGACTGTAACTTGATGGCCTTTGGTTTTAAGAGATATTAGAAAGAAAAGAAATTAACAAGAACTATGACATAGAAGTAGAAATACTTGTAAAAGTATTGAGAGTTGCTTTTTCATCTTTATATTGATTTGTTATTATTTGTATCGTCAAATTTATCATCGATTTACACACAAATATTATAAGCGAAGGTAACTAGTTAGACAAGAATCGAAAGAGCTAACAATTGTCTTTATCCATGTTTGTTACAGTATTAAATACCAACACAATCCTAATCTTATTGTCCCTGTTTCCCTTTTATAATGTAAAAATTTTACATGTAGGCATGTGGCCTTTACAGCTATAGTTCAACTTTTTAAATTTACATTATTTCATTCCATAAATATATACTTTTACCATATTTATACATGAAAAATTGAAAATTGAGCATTAAGCACACTTTATGATTAATTCGTGTTAGTATGTAAATTTAAATATAAAAGGCTTAACCATAACCCTAAGGCTATGATTAACATTGTCCTTTATAATGTTACACAAAATATTTTGTTCATTTTCAATAACAAATTAGAAAGTGTTTAAGTGGTGAGTAATGAACTCTTATTAGTCAATAGCAAGGTTGTCAAGATCGCGATCTTGATCGTGGGATCGTACGATCCTACGATCCTACCAAGCCAAAACGTGTAGGATCGGAGTAGGATCGCTCAGGGGGTAAGATAGTAGTAGGATCGTAGGATCGCACGTAAGATCGTAGGATCGGTGAACGATCCGATCCTACAAACGTTTTTTTTTCTTTTATTTTCATTTTTTACAATTGGGCTAAATATTTATATTGAGCATAGCTCTAGTCCAAAACACCGTCTCTACTACAAAATTATACCACAACTTTGTTTCCCAAATTCAATAAATCAGTTTCCCTATTTAACAAATTAATAATTTCCGCTTCATATGCTCTTAAACTTATGATGACTAGTGATGCAATTGTGTTATGGTAAATTGCTACTATCTTTTGTTTTAGTATGTTTATCATCCCACTAAAATATGTTGACAAATTGCATCATTTTGTTAGTATGAATGTTGCATTAATTTCTCTAATTGTTAGTTTTCTACATTAATTTTGATATCTTTAAATAAATAATGATATTTTGATAGGATCTTACGATCCCGATCTTGCAAAGGCGAAAATGATCCTACGTAGACAACCTTGGTCAATGGTATTATTATTGAACTCGTCTGAAACTTATACGTAGTACAATTTTATAGTGCAAACTACAGTTTATTTATTTATTTATTTTATTTATTTATTTTGAAACATTCGGTGTTCATGGTAACATTGAACATTTTATAGGGACCAGTTATGTAACAGGGGTAGAAATAAACAAATAAAAACCCTCCCTACTTCCACACATAAATTTCTAGGGTTTTACAAAGAAAAGCGGCGATACCTGTCCATCAATCTCCTCATTCTCGATTCATCAATGGCCTGCACCATTGATTTCCGTCGTTTAGATGAAGGTTTTGGCGGCAAAACCTACAAACGAAAGAGAGCCGAACAGCAACAAGAGATCGATGCAATCATGGACGTTGACGGCGACGCTGACGTCACCGAGGAGCTCCAGTCTTCAAAGCGTCAGGCAGTTTCTTCAATCGAGAACCCTAACAAACCGATCTTCGGTAAACCGACATACGACGGTGTGATTGCCGGAAAAGTGTCCGGTAGGAAGTGGAAACAGCCGAAAACGCAGCGATCGTCGGCAGTTAGGGTTAGTTTGAAGAAATCGACATTTGAAGAGCGATCGCATCAGAAGGAAATTAAGAAGGCTTATAAGGAGAGAATGACGGAGTTGAAGGAAGAGATTAGGAAGAATAAGGTTGAGAAAAGAGAGAAGAAGAAGGAAAGGGAGAAGAGGAAGGAAGAGAATATATTGAAATCTGGAACGAAGCTTCAAGTTATTACGAATCCGAATACGTTGAAGAAGATTGCGAAATCGAAGAAACGGAAGCTTTTGAAAATGGTTCCTGATAGCGTTGTTAAGAAGAAGTAGGTTTTATGATACAATTTTGATTGTTGTGGGTTAACTCTTATGTTTAAGATTATGCTTTTTATTTACTTGATTAAGTTTTGTTCATCGGATATTGAAAATGGAAGGATGATTTCAGTTGCTATTTCTTCCGGTATTTGAATTTACAAAATGTTCTTTGATGATTGCTAGCTGTTGTTGCTGAGTCAAATGTATACTAGTTAGAATTGAGGAGTTCATGCTACAGCTTGGTTTAGAAAGTATAATGAGGCGAGTTCAGGCTAAATAAAGTCTAGTTCTTTTTGAGCTGCATACCATAATGTAATGAAATGTGTTATTATTGTACTCGTGTATGTTATGTGGCACAGCAGCAAATGAATCGAGTCTGCATTTAAACTTGAGTTGAGCTCATCTGAGTTTGCTTTACTAGATTTTTGCTATGAGCTCAACTGCTCAATAGTCACTCTAAAACTCAAACTAACATTGTGAACACTCTTCGAGCTGTTAAAGTGAACTCATTTCGAAATCTAATTTCATTTTACAAGTCTATAACTCATTCAAGCAGGACGTCTTCGATTAAGCGTAAAGAACCCAATTTTCTGACAATGATTTTACTGCTACGGAAAACCCAATTTCTATGATTAAATTACAACTATGAAGATGATACAAAAGAGTGAAAAGACAAATAACCTCTGTGAATAAATATTAAGATGACTCAACAATTCAGCATACACCTGTATGATTCAAAGTCCTTAACATTACATGTCAAAAATAAAAGGTTGCGTTACTGTATAGAATGATTACAAGCTTCTTGAATCCTTCTCATGTTTCATTGCTCGTATTACCACATGTGCTTCAAAATAACGACCAAGATGAATCTCTATGAGTACACAAAGTTTGTTCAGCCCTTCATCTCTGCTCTTGTTACAATCACATGCTATCATCTCATGGCCCTATATCCCCTTCATCTTGAAATCTACTTGAATCAAGTCAGTTAGCATACGACAATGTACCCTACTCTGAGTATTTCCATAAAAAATACAACATCAACACACAACGCCTTTTCACCTATTTTACAGAATCTAAGGGATGCCTAACGCACACCAGATCATCTAACTTGTTGCCATCCATTTTATACAGTGACACACCTTCCATCTGGTTATAGTGTTCCTGTGCTTCTCTTCTCAGACTCTTAAACGGCATAACTTCCCATTTACTGTAATTTGAATTCCTCCTTTTGTTACTCATATCTCTAGACCCAGACACTGGCCCACTACCATAGGGACCTGCATTGCCCCACACCTTACAGTTGCCAAATTGTCCTACTTCATCATATTCACCCTCTTGACTTCTCTTTAGCCGCATTGCAGCTCCATGAGCTCTGCCTATCTTCTCACGACTTGGCACATCAGACCAGTCTTGCACCCGTTCCGCTCTCATAGGAGAGTGTATCCTAATGACCTGAAATAAGAAATGTTACACATACCTGAGTAAACAAGGTACTTTCTACTCCCTCCATCAGGCAATAAGTGCAACAGATTTTATTAACATAGGTATTTAATACTAATTGTGTTTTTTTATTATATGGTATACATCCCAGTTCGAGAAGAGAGTAATCTCTTCCATGCTTTTTAAACATTCAGAATTTCAGATTAGCCAAGAGTTTGTGGTGGACTCCTAAGTTACTTCTATGATTCCTTGGAGGTGGCGATTTTGATCAATTTACTTAAGAAAGGGTCGATTTGGGTTGCTCTTATCTCAAGTGTTCCAATAAAAAAGATAAGTTAAAAGTCAAACAGGTCTAATGCCCGCAGTCCATTTCTAATGCATACAACCTCCTAAACCCTTGTACTCAGAATACTAAATTACCATATTAATAATCTTTTTCTTTTTTTAATTACCAACACTGACTATTAATTAAAAATGGACAAACAAGTGTTCGGTTGACCCCATACAACCTGGCCTGTTTCGAAAAATACTAAAAATGATCCTATTCGACACAAACTTGTTATCCCATTACCCAAGCCGCGCAACCCGCCCATCTTGCCACGTCAAGATACCTGTATGTTGCTACGTGGGTACAGTCAGGTTGTTTGAGCTAAGAATTTATCCAAACAAGGAAAGGTTGCAATTATTATTTGATGCGAGGAGCATATGAATACAACAATATGAGAAATATTTTTTTTACTTACACCAAGGCATTCTAAGAGTTGGTAGTACGCCCTTCCTTGAAGTGGATTGTGACCCTTTCTTGGTTCAGAGAAGTATCTGGTCCTGTAAGAACCTCGAGATTTGAGAGAAAGAATCAAGTGAGAAAACATAACCTTCACCTATCTGCATACATTTTCTCTTTTCCGTTTTCCATGATTTTATATTTCCGTTGATGCATTGTCATGGGTGATAATGATGATTCAACTATGACATGGACTTGACTGGACTGATCGCACTGATTGGATTCAAAACATGCTTCACATTTTATTTTATTTTTGTGTATGGTGGCCATGATATTGTATTTCAGATCATGTTCTCGAATATTTATTTATGTTTGCTCAAATTGTAAATATGTTTAGTGGAGGGAGAGAGAGAGAGAGAGAGAGAGAGAGAGAGAGGGAGGGAGGGAGAGAACTGACCATTCAGTGTAGCCAGGATCGACAGTGAAACCATACATGTCAACAATATCACACATAGAAAGTGCCAGCTCAACTGATTTCATCCCAGTTCCTTTGGCACCTCTGCGTAATACAATACCCTGGAAGAGATATACGGGATTCGGAATCGTCTGAAAAACAAATTAATTGAAGTATCTGTTAGGCTTGCCATTATGAGAAGAGAACCAGAATGGAAATATATAAAATCATCCATAAATTTATATAATTTTATATTAAACTTCCTCTGATTGAGTGCACAATTCTGTTTGGTGGCTCATAGATAACAGTATCATAAGGGTCAGTCACATTTATACAATGGGCTCAACAAATTATACAGCAAAAAGCAGATATATCGTGGTGAAAGGGAATAAATGCAAAGTGAATGTCAAAATATTAGTATAACGCTACTTACATCAATCATCTTGTTGAAGTCTCTGTGAGTCACACTTTTAATAACAAGCACCTCATCATCTGCATAAAAAATATTGAAAACACCGACAATTGTAAATAGCCTTTAAGACGAAGATATGTCTGTAACCTATAGCTTTTTTCCTTTTATCCTTCTTTTCCCCCTGTTCATCTAAGGTCTCATTAGGAGCTATGCATTGTGGTGAAAACAAAACATGAGACAGAAGTACAGAACTACGGGCTTTAAGCACTCCAAGTCACATGAAAAAGAAAGAGTAGAGCAAATATCCAGATTCCAGAACTCACTTTCAAAGAATAATCATTGCTGCATCATTAATGAATAATCATTCTTGCAAATTGAAAAGAATATTGACCTGATCCATTGAGAATGGTGACCATGTTACGTGCAGTTCCCCTAACTCCTAGTCGAAAATCTCTCTTTAGACCAACGTGTTTTGCATATTTCTACAGGAAAATGGATAAACAGGGAAGCAGCTTAGACCACATATAGCATTTCTAGGCAACATCAGCTACCTAATGATGACACTTTTAGGGTGACTAATTTACCTCGTTGACAGGTGCCTCATTGTCTCTTATAACTGCATCATGACTGTCAATCTCTTCACCAAATTCAGTCTTCAAAAGATCACCTGAGTTTCCAACAACAGCACATCTCTTAAACTGGCGAGGGTGAAATGGTGGTTTGGCTGGCAAAACTGGATTAAGGTGCTCCTCACAAAGTGTCCGATTGCTGCAATCTTTAGCACCTCTATGATATGAAAGAAACAAAAATGAGAAAAGAATTAATACAGTTCATGAGGAGTAAACACTCACCAAGTAGATAACGCAAAAAAAATATTACTTTTTTGAACTAAGGATATATTTCTTTGGTAATTAGAAAGTAAAAAAGCATACAATTGTGCTATTCTTTTGGCTGCATAGTCCATCCAGCCATCAGGCCGTGCATCTAAATATTCTCTTGTCAATACTGTAGTCATGTTACGGTACTGCATTCCAGACAATGAAAAGGTATTAGACTATTATAGTATGCATTGAGATAAATTACACAAACAGATACCATATTATGTACAGTTAACCTGTTCCCACAAGAGAACTGTCTCACAAACATCATATTTGTACTCTAATGGCTCATAAGTCTTAAACTGCGGGTTCAACTGCAAGTGAAAACCAAATTCAGTGGTCAAAAAGAATACACGATACAAAGATATGTTGAATGATCTGTAGATACAGATACATACCCAGGTGCTATTAGTCCCTTCGGGAAACTTAAGAATCAACTTGCAGTGGTCAACGATATGTGCGGTAAGTCCAAATCCTCTGTTTGCCTACATGACACTCAAATTGACAAACAATAGCATTTAAATTAGCATCATTATACTTGAACAAATCAACAAAACGGTTTGGAATGATCTGCTTAAATCATAATTGTGCATAATAACATGATACTAACATAACTACTTAACTACAATACTGTACTGATTTTTATATACTCGTGTGTGTAAAGATAGAACTTAAGGGAAAGCTAACCACGCATTGCTGAACGTCGGATTGAAACTCAGATAAGATCCGTACGTCTTCTACGTTAACAGGTTTAATTCGACTACCTGAAAAACATGTAATTAAAAAACGAATCAGAATTGCAGTCGGTGAAATTAGGGTTCGATAAGAACATGTAAGTAACCTAACCAGTGAAGAAGATGGACTGAAGAGCGAAAACAAGTAGAGAGAAAACAGTAGCAGCGAAAATGAGATGAACAAATGTAGGTCTTCTTGTAGTCGATGATGATTTTAAGGGTCTAGTCATGGTGATTGGTGCCCTAGCTCCGTTGATTAAGGTCACTCGATTAGTGGTTGAGATCGATGATTTCGGTGTGTGGTAGTTTTGAGTAGAGTTAAATTAATGAAGTTGCTATCAGATTTGTGAGGATTCGCGAAGAATTTGATACAATTGCAGAAACAATTGATTGAATGTGATGAATTATTCGTGTTCGTGTCTAGATTCACAGAAATCGAGAATCGACTAAAAAGTTTGGAGCAGAATGTGAAAGTGTGCTACAAAATCCCGTCGTTCACCGTGAAATATTAAAATGGATTAAAAAACAAGATTAGATTGGATGGGTTTTAATTTTTATTTTTTACATTTTCTATAAGGAATAAATATAAATAATACGGAGTACATGAGACTATGAGAGAAAAAGACTCGTGCCGACAGACTGTGTAATACTTTATTGCGTATTTGGTGGTGAGGGGTTAAAAGTTGGTGGCTTATAAATCACAACCTACCTGGTTAATATTTATGAAAATGCTATACGTAACCCTTAGAGCTATGAATAAGAAATTCAGACATGCATTGAATGTTTGTAACTAAATAATAACCACTCACCTCCTGAATATAAATTCTCTCAACCACTTTAATTTACCACCTCTTAAAGCATGAATTAACTTTTAAACATAGCCCTTACGGCTACAAATAGCAAAGTCCTAATATTTATAGTAAGAATGTTTAAAAAAAATAACAAAAAGTTTTAAATAAATTATGGAATATTAATAGTAAGAAAGGGAGTAGTATATAATTTAAGGTGTAAGTAAGAAAGTGTCAAACCCTTTATAATATCGTATAGATACGTTGCTTTGCTTTATATAGTTGTACAAGCTACCCTTTAAAATTTCGTATAGATATGTTGCTTTGCTTTATATAGTTGTACAAGTTACCCTTTATAATATCATATAGATACGTTGCTTTGCTTTATATATATAGTTGTACAAGTTACATATTTCCATAGTTCTACCCACTATTTGGAGATTGACTCCTACCAAAGTAATTTACTTATACGAGTATAAGTTATAACAGTTAGTAGTCATTGTTATTGCAATAGATTACATACACCTTCCGCAAAATTTTTACTCTCAACAAACCATCCATTGTTGAAAATAAAATGAGATTTAATTAAGCTTGTAATTAAGGCAGAGCCACATTAAAAGTAGAAGTAGCTTTTGATAGGAGTTCATCTTTATGCAAAATGTAATTTCTTTATGAAAATATGCATTATTTGTTGAATTATTCGTATTTATTTGTGTTACGGGTCTACAAAAATTAAAATATCACTGCTATAATCGGTCTAAATTCTAAATCTTCTTTCCGTGCTTGTAACACTTGAAATATAATTCAACAAAACAATTAATCAGTTTTTTTTAACCCTATCATGTATGTATTGCACACAATTACATTACATATAAATTTATTCAACAAAACACATAACATGTGAATACCTTCCACAAAATACATAACATGTGAATAAGTGGTAATATAAAACCAGAAAGAAAGTGATGAAGCCGGGTGATATGTGGCCGTTAGTTTGACTGTGCGTGACTAGTAATTTCATTCCTTCCCCATTTTCTTTGGAATCAAACTCCAACCACGTTGTCTGTCTGTCTCTTATTCTCAATATCTGATACTTTTAAAACCCCTTTTCCTGTACCAAATACATAAAAATCGAGCTTCGAATTATTCAACAACTTAAAAGATTTCATCAATCTCTGTCTGCGTGTTTCAATCAACTTAGGATTTATCCGTAACAAAAACTGAAGGAAAAAAAATGGGGAGCGCTAGCAACACTAAGAAAGAAGTGATTCGATTGGAGCGTGAAGCAGTAATTCCAATTTTGAAACCTAGGCTGGTTATGGCGTTAGCAAATCTTATCGGTAACAGCAACATTTTTACTCTATTAACTTTGTTTCTGTACCAGTTAATTTTTAGTATTATTATTTATTGTTCTTTATGTAGTTGCTGTTTTTAGTTTCTAGGTTGCTCAATTTGGCTGAATATGAGCATTAATTATGAAGATTAGGGCAAATATATCTCTAGTATTAGGAGACCAGTGTACTAGGGCTTTATAGATTACTATTAATTAATAGTATCTTTTTTTAATCTATATCTATACATTTTTTTTATGCTTAGAAGCATTTAGGTTTTCAGTTCAGAACTTCTTAAGTGACAAAGTTATAAACTTGGCTGTCCGAAAGTCCGATATTAATCTAATTATACTGTATGATATTACTATTTATGGAAATGTGGGGATAATTATCTGAGGTTATACATATAGTCTACTCTAAGTAGAAAAGACGATTTTTAAAACTTAACGAACTATGAACGGGATCGAGGTTATGTGTTATAGAGTGAAACGTGGGAATGGATTATGGGCATCTCCGATTTGTGCAATGGTGCTTCATATAGTGATTTATGTTTTTTTATGTATTAGTTTCAATTTTTCAATTAAGAGTGTCCTAAAATCCTTGCTTAGTGCTGCTTAACTGTCCGCCTAAGTGTTTACAAAGGTAGTGATCACAAATTAATGTAGCATATAAATCTTGTTACTTTTCTCAATGTATGTTTTTTATGTTTCAAACATATTCTGGTATCGCACAGAACACAGTAATGACCGGGCAGAGTTCTTGAAGCTTTGCAAGAGAGTTGAGTACACAATTCGAGCATGGTATCTTCTTCAGTTCGAAGATCTCATGGTATTATTATCTACTTCTATTAACTTATACTATGAAGTATAATCCAATTCCTGTAATTCAGTTTTTCAAGATTTAAAATTTATCTGTGTCGATGTATGTGGTTTTCCTACTTGCAGCAACTGTATTCACTCTTTGATCCTGTCTCCGGCACTAAGAAATTGGAACAACAAAACTTATCATCACAAGAAATTGATGTTCTTGAACAGAATTTCCTTACATATATGTTCAAGGTAGCATTTTTTAGGTCGCAATCTTCAAATTATGTCGTGATTATAATATTTGAATCTTTTAAGTACAATCGTTATCGCTGCAGGTGATGGAGAAGAGTAATTTTAAGATATGCTCCAATGAGGAGATTGATGTTGCACATTCAGGGCAGTATCTTTTAAATCTTCCCATCTCAGTGGACGAATCAAAGGTTGTGGTTCATGACTATGTTAGGTGCTGTTATTCCCGTCTTCATGTCTGCTAACAATTTTATCCCCTTTGACATGTAGATTGATAAGAATCTTTTGAAGAAATACTTTGAAGAACATCACTATGATGACCTTCCCGACTTTGCCGATAAGGTACTGCTTCAAGTTCAGTTGACACTTGGATATAGAGATATAGTTTCTGCACACTATTTTCAGTGCTTCATATTATGCTCTTACTGTTTACTGTATTAATTTTATTTTTAGTATGTAATCTTCCGACGAGGCATTGGACTTGATAAGACGACTGACTACTTTATCATGGAGAAAGTGGACATGATCATTTCACGTCTATGGGCATGGATTATGAGAGTAACAAGGCAAGTTTTCTTTCAAATTTTGCTTATTGGCTTGAGACTCTTGACTTATGAAGATGGTAATTGGCAGAGGCGATGAAATGGATGGGGCGTGTAAAGTGTCAAAAATCGAAACAACTTTGGGTTTAGATGGGCAAGTTTTTGGATGGGTCAATGTCAGTCGGTTTTGGTCAAAGATAATAGCTTCATCCTTGTTCTTTTATCTTTCTTTTTTATACTAAGTGTGTCGAAAATCACTATGAAGATTATATTTTATCAGTTAAAATATATTTTTTAATTAATGATTTAAGACTTTAAGAGGCCTCGTGCTTCAACAATACACTTGGTTATTTAACCCCTTGATAAGACTACTGACTACTTTATCATGGAGAAAGTGGACATGATCATTTCACGTCTATGGGCATGGATTATGAGAGTAACAAGGCAAGTTTTCTTTCAAATTTTGCTTATTGGCTTGAGACTCTTGACTTATGAAGATGGTAATTGGCAGAGGCGATGAAATGGATGGGGCGTGTAAAGTGTCAAAAATCGAAACAACTTTGGGTTTAGATGGGCAAGTTTTTGGATGGGTCAATGTCAGTCGGTTTTGGTCAAAGATAATAGCTTCATCCTTGTTCTTTTATCTTTCTTTTTTATACTAAGTGTGTCGAAAATCACTATGAAGATTATATTTTATCAGTTAAAATATATTTTTTAATTAATGATTTAAGACTTTAAGAGGCCTCGTGCTTCAACAATACACTTGGTTATTTAACCCCTTGATTTTTTAGCAGTTTATAAAATTTGCCCGTTTGACCTGTTAGAAATAAAAATTAACTAGAATTGACCCACTCAATCATTCAAAATAAAATTGGTTGATATTGCCACATTTATGAACTGATGATGAATTTTTGTTGTAGATGTTTATCCGAAGAGTTTGTTGATGTTCTATTACTTTTTATGCTTGTAGGCTAGCAAAGTTTTTTTCAAAAAAGTCAGTTGTACGAGTCAAGAGTGATCCTAAGAAAGATGATGAAATTACAAATGAAGAATTTCCAGATGATTTATATGTCGAGCGGGTCCGGATTGAGAACTTGGAGCTCAGGTTGTGCACAAAGTCTAATTTATTCATATTAGTTACAGTTATTTTTTCTGGATATTATTTAATGCTACTTTTTAACAAAATAGTCACTTTATATGTGAATCTTCAGATAAGCATGTAGTTCAATGTTGATTTTTGTAGTTCACTTTAATGCATCTAAATATGCAATAAGAAACACAAACTGATAAACTACGACAAGAGTAATTGTATTTGCATTTTCTTTGTGTTATTTTTTATTGATCGCAGATAAAGATTATTTACTATCTGATTGTTACAACTAATTACGGAATTTTTATTTCCATTCCACCAGTTTAAAGAATTTGACAAGCAAGATCACAATCCAAGAACCAACATTTGATAGGATAATTGTCGTGTACAGGTATGACTTCTTTTTAATCGTACATGCATCAATGTAATATGAAAACCACAAGCATGTGATGATTTATATCCAGGCGAGCAAGCACCAAGAAAGGAGAACAGGACCGGGGAATCCATGTGAAGCATTTCAAAAACATTCCAATGGCAGATATGGAATTAGTCCTAGTACGTGTTTGTGTTTATATTTAGAATTTTATTTTGCCAGCTGGATGTATTTTAATTTGTATATTATTGACAGCCAGAGAAGAAAAATCCAAGTTTGACCCCCATGGACTGGGTGAAATTCCTCATTTCTGCTGTAGTTGGGCTGGTCAGTTGCAAGTACTTCATGCTGTTTTATTATAAGTGACAAGATGGGCGGGTTGGGTGAACAAACAGTTTTTGTCAAAAAAACATAAAAAAAATGGTATTATTCATGCTCAGTTATGATTAGAAAGCAATATAATTACTGTAATAATTTACATTATTGAATAAAATGGTGTAGGAGGTTGTTTACATTACAAAGAGATTTGGGTGACTTCCAACTCGCTTGACACATTCCCCTTCTATCTAGTTTTTTATTTGGCCTGTTTGAGATAAGTAATCCAAGTTTAGCTATTAATAAGTAAATGGTTTCCAGGTAGCTGTCGTAGGCTCAATTGAGACGCCTCAAGCTGATTTTTGGGTCATGTTTGCCATTCTGTCTGCTGTTGTTGGTTACTGCGCTAAAACATACTTCACGTGAGTTTAATTGTTATTGTTATGTGGCTAATTATTCGATTGTATGTACAATGTTATGTGCGCACTTAACACACGTTGATATCTGAGGTTTCATTAATGATTTTCATATGATTGTTGTAGGTTTCAGGCAAATATGGCTGCATATCAAAGCTTAATTACACAATCCATGTATGACAAACAACTGGATAGTGGAAAAGGCACTCTTCTTCATTTGTGTGATGATGTGATTCAACAAGAAGTAAGTACTCTACATATTTCTTTCTTTATTTTTGTTTTTATAATTGAATGTTCTTGTAGTCATTTGATTGTTTAACTGGGAGCTTAATTCGGAGACAATTTTCAGGTAAAAGAGGTGATAATTTCTTTTTTTATATTGATGGAACAAGGCAAAGCAACTCTCGAGGTATTGCTTCTAATGCATACTGGAATTATTATTTGCATGTGTGTGTATTTTATATGCTTTTTATTTTAAGGTATACTGAGTTGTGGATTTGATATGATATATTATAGGATCTTGATCTACAATGTGAAGAACTCATCAAAGAGGAGTTCGGTGCATCCTGCAACTTTGATGTGGATGATGCTGTTCACAAGCTAGAGAAAATGGGCATTGTTGCTAGGGTAAGATAGCGTTTCCTTCTTTTCCCTTCTCTTCCATGCTAATTATTTTAATATTTTATATTATCATTTCGTCTGTTACACATGAGATCTAGTGTCTCTTAGTAGAGGCGGCAACTTCAACCATTCACTTGTGAATGGTTTGATTCAGGCTTGTTAAATTTATATCGATCAAATGGGTTGAATGAGTCCCAGACACCCGGGCTGCCCAAACTGGACATTGAATGCATAAGACCTTTTAAAGCATCTTATTTACCTATTAAATCATCTTATCACTTTTGAAATAATATGCTTTTTGTAAGCATACTACTTAATATAATGCATTTAATTATATTGAATGTAGGATTCGATCGGAAGATATTACTGTGTTGGTCTGAAACGTGCTAACGAGATCATTGGCACCACTACAGAAGAGCTTGTACTCAAGGCAACCCAGGAGCATGGTGGTTCATGATGTTGCATGTCAAATCTTAAGAAATCCTAGCCTGAAGGCTAGATGGTAAATTCTACAAGGATGTGGTGTGCATTTTGTTATTGTTAATAACCTTTTGGTTTGTACCAATTGTATATCCCTTTTACCGTTGGATTGCATATGATTTTTCAGATCATGTTGATCTTCTGTTATTTTTCTCTGCTGGTTGTCGTCGATTTTAATCGTATTTTGCGTGCAATGTAGATTGGTATGTACAATGAAGTGAATGAACAACTGAACAAAGATGAGTAATTGTTTGAATCTTTGAATACGTCTTAGTTGGGTATGTTTTAGTTTAAACCTTTTATATTACTCCATATGTTTTACCGTAGTTTTTATATAAGCATTCAAGCATTTTATAGTAAGAGCGACGTGAATAATTGTAAGCTAATGTAATAAGTTGTTATTTACTATCAAGAAGATCCAAACACCTCCTACCATTAAGGGGCTGGCCCAATTATTTTATTTGAGCATAAAATAATAAGCTACTCCAAACGCCCCTATATATTTGACCTAACTCATTTTATAGTTTCTTGCAATCAAAATTACCTCTCAAAATTACCGCTATTACGTTTCTACATAAATTTACAGAAAGGAATCGCAGTTTGATATTGGAGTTTTGTTTGGATGGGATTTCAAAGGTAAATCGATTCTTGTTAATTCTCCGTCGTTCAAGATTAGGGTTTTAATCGACACATCGTAGCATTATTTTGATGTATGCATCAATCTATATGGTCTATTTATCACCTCCCCGTACTTAAAACAAGGTTATTAAGTAACCTTAGGTTAGGGGTGGTTGGTTTGTTAGTATAAATAATGGAAATGAGTATAGGTATGTTATATATATGTTGTATCCATATGGGGTCTCATGGGATTGAGAATCAATATGTAAATAGTGGCGAATCTAGGACTCAATCTCATGAGGATCCCTAAGAACTTGAGTATACTAAAGCAACGAATAAATGATCACATGACTGGGTCGGGTCGAGTCGGATTGAGTTGGGTCGAGTCGGATGAATTATAAATAGACAATGGGAATCTACCCAACATTTATCTTCAACATAACATAGTCATAAGAGTGTTATTACAAATAAAATCTATATCATCTTTTATATACGACACTAAAATATCTATTCACAAATTATCTCTCATATATTTTACTCTTCTACTATATTTGTTGTTTCGAGAACTAAAAAACCCATATCACAATTCACAAGTAAACTTAAACTTTCACTCAAAGAGAAATACTTGACATATTATACGAGTTTCTTCAACCAAACACATGTTAACATGGTTTATTTCGTTCCAATGATTTTGTATCAAATTCTTTGTATCGTTCAATCCATTAGAAACCAACGTTACTTAATCGACCTAGTCGCACGAATTAGTAGATCATACAACTTGTGACTGCTAAGTTTGATATAGACTTATAAATCCTTATAGCTTCTACTATTCATATGTTTACAAGTAATCTTGCATAATCAATGTGTCATTGTGTTGAAGTTTATCAATTTAAATTGAAATTTCGATAACAATAACAAATAAAACGATGACTAGGATACTTTTGTTATCATACCACGTATCCTTTAACAAATTTACTTTATTGCAATTAAATTTAATATTTAATATTCTGGTTTTCCACAATTGTTCTTCTAGACCGAAGTTTAATGATGAAATAAAACTTTATTTTTGTTGTTATCTAAAATTAAGTTAGTGACTATCAACTTGGATTTTGTCCACGTCTAGAAGGTAATATTTTTCTCTATTGCAAATCATGATGTTGATGTTAGTGACGTGATCAAAAACCATATAAAATAAGGTTAAGTTCGGTGGAACTCTAGAAGCAATGTTTGTGCATCAAGTATAACAACTACGATGCACCATATTTTATCAAAACTTATAGAAATCTATATATTTACAAATATATGAAGACAACACAACTTCTAATCATTTCTTAAAACGTATCGAATTTGCGTTGTTTGGTGTGTAATTAGTGGATGTCGACATTGTTATGGTCAAGTTAATACAAATTAGCATGTTTTAATCCTAATAAAAGACAAAAGTTCCAAAAGTTGCTAACTATCAACGTAATCGTTTTGTATCACAAAAGCTTAACTAACTTTATGGAGTCCAATTTAAGTATTATGACATGATATTATATCATATGACCCGTAACCAACTTTCTAAGTTTTAACTTTTTAAGAAGATAATACGTAGCAAACAAAGAAAATATGGTTGCTATAAGTATTCAACCTAGCTACTTAGGAAAACAATTTCAAAATGAAATGTATAGAGTGTTAGGTTTAAAAACTAAGAGCAATCGAGAGTAAAGATTAAATAAAATAGTATTTACAAATTCATTATAATTATAACATAGCTTTTATATCAAAAATGCTTTATACATTATGGGATTCTCTTTCTATACCATTAGAGCACAGAGTGTGGTACCGGTGTTCTGGGACAGTGTTATGAAGAATGTTGAAAGTGAGGATTTTGTGGTGTGGTGAAACTGAATTCTCAGTGTTCTGGAGTTTTTTATTATTATTTTTATTTGATTTTTTAATAAAGATAATTGTATAAATTAATATATAAAAAACAAATAAATTAAATAAACAACATTTTATTCATTAAAAATGCAATACAAATCCCAAAAATTAAAAATGCAATAAACAAACAAATGTTTTTTGTACCACCCTGTAACTCATTATATTTCATAAAAAAAATGTTTTTTTTTAGTAAAAGCTTGCCTCAAACTTAGAACTGAATAAACAAAAAAAAGAAAAAGAAAAGAACACTGAACTTTCACGATGTCTATATACAAACGCTGAACTCAAAACATCATGAGAACATTGGGTAGAACACTGACACGGTGTGCCAGAACACTATTGGACAGTGTTTTCAATGGAGAACTTTGATGCCACATAGATGCACACCGGGTGCTCTTATAATCCAATCTTCCTACCATTAAAATAATAAATATTAATAAGAAAAAGTATAATCATTAAACATTAATGAGAAAAAGTACAAAATGATAAGAAATAGTGATGAGAAAAGGGAAAAAGTACGGTATTAATTATGTTTTCTTTTAATTTATTCTTTTATAATAAAAATCTTCAGAACACTGTCCACCACACCACAAAATCCTCAACAATAACATTCTTCCCAGAACACTGTAATTACATGGGTAAAATAATTTTTATTCCTTTTAGAACACTATTCAGAATGTTAATTGGTATGGTTAGTAGCTCCCTAAATTCTCTCTTTAATCTTTTTTGTTTACATTAAATCAAAGAAGGGGACAACATATTCCAACCCCTCCCTGACACATCATTAGATGGGCGTGTGGAATGGGCTAATGTCAAGTCAGCATGATTGCATGGGCCATTGTGTTTATTTGCGGGGAGTTACTAAACATACCATTAAATTAATTTGGATAGTGTTCTGGATAGTATTTTGGACAGTGTTCTGGAGATTTTTATCATAAAAGAATAATTTAAAAGAAAACATAATTATTACTATACTTTTTCTCATCACTCTTTCTTATCATTGTGTACTTTTTCTCGTAGATGTCTAATAATTGCACTTTTCTTATTCTTATTTATTAATTATTAATAATTTAATGGTATGTTATTGGATTTAAATGGCATGTAGAGAGATTCCTTTATTCGCACATGATGGACTTACACGAGACGATTAAAAACAAAAGTGAAAAAGAAAAGAAAAACTAACCAAAAAAGATATTGTTATTGTATAGAATTTATTTTATTTTCATTATTATTTATTTTTAGATTTAAGATAATTATGACTATGCTTAGAGAAACTGTTACTCGTTTAAATAACGTTAACTATTATGGGAGTAAACAAACCCTCGTTTATATAATTTTACCAGACAAATGAGCAAACACAAACAAAACTATACAACAAATCTCATTTGTACACAATGTTCACCAAATGGTCTTTGTCAACGGTATGAGAAAAGTCTAACAATCGAGAGATTGTGGGTTCAAGCCTCATTTGAATTAGTAAGTGTACATATTCATGGTGATTTGTATATTATATGCGTGTTAGATTGTAGGATTGACTTTCTTTTAAAAATCATTATACTCAATTTGCAACTAAATATGCTACTTTATCACTTAGTTTTCACATCGACGTGTTCCTTTATAGGGTTAAATACATATAAATTACTCAAATATTTTCATGTCAGTTTTAAACATAGTTCACTTCGCTCATTTATGTAAACACTTTTCATTCACTTTATATAATAACACGTCTTAATTCTACTACACTAATCCATTTAAAACACGCATCATTCACATAACATCACAAAGTCATTATAATAAAAATAAAAATTAGAATATATGAACTCCAAATATATCTTCCCTATATACTAAAAGGCTATCCCCTTTCTATGTGGAAGCCTCTCACACTACTAATTCATTCTAAATCCAATGTGTCAACACCTTTGTTCTTTGTCTTTTGATTTGCCATGTCACCATGATGATTTAGCTCTTAAATTAAATTTTAATCCATAAAATGAAAAGACATCATTACTAACCTATATGAATTCCTAACTTAAGCATGATTTTTATTTTATCATATTGTTTTTATAAGTTGGTGAACGGTTGTTTACCTCTGTACATTCTTTTAACCATTGATTTATAATACATCTACTGTAACATCCTCTCCTGCGGTCTGGTAAATTCTATTATTTTAATTGCTTATTTAATTGTTTTAGAAATTACCTGGTATGAATTGTTTATTGAGAAACTTAGATAAATACGTTCCAGAACTTATTATGACTAGTGAAATATTAGTCGTTTTAAATTACCTTAGTTAACGGTAAAATAAAAAGTTTCTCGCAAAAGGTTTTTAGGTTCCAGGCAATAGATTGAAAGGGGACTAGTTTTAAGTGGATACGGGTTCGGTGTTAAAAGTTTAGCCGACTTATTTATCTTTCCTTTTTAGGAAAGTTTGATCATTTCTTTACACCAAAACCTAAAACTAGAACCTAGACACAAGAACTCTTCAAACTCAAATCAACAAGCAAACTTGTGGAACTGAAATTCTGAGTTTAACCTCATCATTTTCATCTTGAAATCTCTAAATTGTAAGTGTTCTTCATGCTTAAATTCATGCTCATAATCAATTGAAGTCCTTACATGAATTGATGTTAAATTGAAGCACTAGACATGTTATAGTATACATAATTGATGATATATGAGCTGTGAATTGCTGCTGAAATCGAATATGTAGTTATTAGATTTGTGGTTTAATTTTCTGGGCTGAGCTCTGTACGAGCTGTACATCTGCTGCAAAACACCGGAATCCGGCGGATTCCAGGGAATCCGGCGGATTCACCCGAAAAGGTGAAAACCAGATTTTAGAGAATCCGGCGGATTCATAACCGGATTCAGGGGCGGATTCGTTGAAAATTGGTCTGATCAAAACTGGATGTGAAAATGGCTTGGGAATCCGGCGGATTTCGTCGGAATCCGGCGGATTCATAAGAATCCGGGCGGATTCAGATTAATCCGGGCGGATTCCCTGTTTTTCAAAGGCTGTTTGTTTTTAGTTTAAACTATTACCAATTCTGAAACTTATGATTCTGATTAGTAAGTATATTGATACATTTGGCATATGTGTACTTATCTTTTCTATTATATGTTTGAAAGTGTATATCAATATATGTTATATTCGAATATAAGTTATGAGTATAAGGATATTATTACTAACTTATATTTGATTCGTGATTCTCAGATCCTCCAAAAGACAAGTGATACTTGGAATCTGAGTTTGTGAAGACCAAGGTATCGGTGAGTGGATTTAGGACTCACCTTTCGATTTAGTTGTAACCATTTGGTTACAACAAGTAACGTAGATTGATTATAAGACTGCTTAGTCTGTGTTATTGACTATGAATCTACGTGATATGTGATTCTATGTGTACCAGATTATTGAGGTCAACGTATAGTTGGACTTTTTGGTTATTATGTGAATTACACAGGTTTTGATTCATCTGTTGTGTTTGAGATCTGTGTATGAGTTTAATAACCAATAGTTATCGGTCTATTCTGTAATGGCCATACAGATTGACGTTAAGTGTTCTTGGAGAATCCCCGGGTATTATGATATCTCCAGAGCCACCGATCCTCATTGAAATAGAAATAGAAATGTGTTTACGTTTAATTGCTGTAAACATATTGTTATGCTAAGTTGAATTGTGTGTGATAAATTCATTTACTTAGCTTCGTGCTAATCCCTCATTTTAACTTCCTGCAGATTATGTTTGATATGTGGGTGATCAGGAAGTGGATGCTTTTACAGGGAAAGTTTGACAGCTTGTAAACTCTGATATGGTTTTGCTATAAACCTTGTTTTGTAATATATATAATACCCCGGTTTGTGTAAATTTTAAACAGTTTAAATTGGGTGTGTTCTGAACATGTAACTGTTTATGTACATTATCTTAATGTACAGTATATAAATATGTTTTAAATTCATACGCTTCCGAGTAAAATGATATAATATTATTGTATAGAAAGAGGGGTGTTAAATCTACAATCTACAATATATGTTTATAATTTATTTTGTTTGTTTATTTTTTTATTCGTAGGGTGGTCTTCATCCATTAAATTTTGAAACAAGCAGTTATGTATTGACTCTTAGGGTAAGAGATATAAATTTAAGAAATGTCATAAGGATGTGCACATAATGTTTATGTTTTTGTCTTTTGATTATTCATTAATTCAATGATTATATTGAGTAGCTACTTGATTAGCTTACCCATTTTTATAACCTTATTAAAATAGTTACAAAAATTATAGAATAACTTTTCAGCGGAGATGCTTTTATGTCCGTTATAGTAAATTAGTTTGTCTTCATGTCTTACTATATTTAATTTACTACACGTTCAATAGTCATAAATTGTACAAATAGTCAAATAGTGTTCAACCGATATCATACATTGATCCATATATAATTCTTTTTATGTATATAAAATATTAAAATTTATCATTTAGCAAATATTAAATGAATTTATTATTGAAACCATGCATCGCATGGGTTATCACACTAGTTATCTCTATCACATAAAAAATACATGATGCAAACTGGTATAAGACCATAAGGTCACTCCCATTGGTTGCATCACTTCCAATTCGGTTGGGAAGTGATTGGAGTGGTGGTGCCATCCGTTGTATCACTTCCTAATCAGTTAGAATATAATCGGAAAACCGATTTGTAATCGGTTGAAAAATATGAGGGCTTGCATACTTTTTTTTGTTTACTGTATAGAAATGGTGGTATATTGGTAAATGTGGGGTTAGAAAAATGAAGTGGTTAATCATTGATGGCAATGGATAATCAGTTGTGAATCAGTTAGTTGGTAGCTGACGTGACGTAAATGTGGCAGAAGTAATTTGAAAGTGATTTGAAATGGATCGGAGTAGCCTAAGTATGTACATATCCACTTGTGTTCACATATACACCTGGGCATCACATCCTTCCAAAACTAGTTGACTCCCAAGTAAACGCATCATCGATTTTTGTAATTTTGTTGTTATATCCAATCCCATCAACATCAAACTTTTTTGTTTTCTTCCTCACTATAACTATTATAACCAGTATCAATGGAGGGAGTTCACAAATTATGAAATTTTCCCACATTTTATTTTATTACTTTAGTACTACTAATAATATCATTAACGGCCCCCCTGAAATCCCTCTTTTATTACAAAAATCAATCGATCTGATTAAAATTTGCACACCCGCTCCATCGATCCATGAAATTAATTTCACAACTCGATTCCTCAATCTTTGATTCTCAACGAACCGCCATGGATTTCCCAATTTGATTTTGCATCCTCACGATACTTACGGTATGCATCATTGTATTCTAATATCTGCCTGTCGGTCCTGTTTTTGTTATATTTAACAAATAATTACAATCAAATGAATGATTTTAATTTGTTTATTCATTTGTGATTTTGGAAGAATTGTTAGGGTTATCATGTCATCAATTGTTGCTAGAACGGGTCGGCTTCTTCAGCGTTACGATAACGATCTTCGCCTTGTTTCCGGGTATGTTTTTTTTTTTTATATATCAAACTCTATGAGCTTATTTATCAAATCTGGATTCATTATATGTTGAGCACATTGTGTTTAAATTCAAAAGTTTGAAAAGCTCTTTTGAATGATTCATGAGCTTATGCTTATTAACCTTTTAGCTTATATAAGCTTGAAAACTTTTCCGAATAAGCTAAAAAGCCAAAAGCTTTTTATATTTAATCTGAAAATGGCATATTGCGATTATATAATGCAATAAGCTAAAAAGCCCCATAAGAAAATTAATCCAAACACCCCCTTAATGCTGTCTGTGCTATGACAGTTAAGCGTTTGGGGACATGCAACATTAAGCTACTGACTTATAATTCAGATTAATGTTTTTGGCCAAACAAGTAATGTCAACTTTTTCGTAAGTCTATTGATTGTTATCAAATGTTTCGATCACCAATTTCAGTTCCAAATGTTCAAAGATAAATTTTAGTATGATATATACCTATTATCAAATGTATTCGATCACCAATTTAACAGATAAATTTTAGTATGATATATACCTACTGTATTAATTGGGGATGTAAAGCTTTAAAAGATAACAAAGTTTGCGCCTTTAGTCCTTAATCTTTTTAAAATGTACATAATTTTATAAGTCTTGATTCTTTACCTTGCTGCACCTGCGGGATGGTTTCCCCATGTTTGTTCATTTAAATTTTATACTACCGTACAAGTGAGTCATAGCCAAGTTGCTATCTTATCCTCCGACTACAAGGTCCTACTTGGATTGTTATGGCAAGAAGAATTAACTATAGAATTATATTGACATATGTGGATAACTACAGCAACAAAAAAAAAGTATTTGCTGGATAGGACAAAAGATGGCAAGTTTTTTATTCAAAAATGGTTGTTAACATAGACAAAAAAGCTGGGATATTTCTAAGTTTTGAATGGATGGGCATTAATTATAATTATATTGAAAAATGAGGTCATGTAACCCGTCTTTGTTGAATTATTGTGTGTGCGGATACGTTATTGTAGTTTATGTACGAGACTCTTTACATTATATGAGGCTCACTAAGGCACTAAGCTAAAAAAGTTCTTATCTTTTTTTATGTAAGAGGTCATGTTAAATATGCAAAATTAGACGTGATCGATATTTTTGAATTGTTGGAGTATTAGCTAAATTAACACCTGGTATGCTGCACGATAGATTCATCCTTTTGAATTTTCTTACTCTGTTTTCCTTGCAAGAAGGAAACTCAAATTGAATTAGGTTAAAAGTTGGATGTACCCAAGGGCTCTTGGCCTAGCGGTATGAGAGGAACCCATCAACCAAGAGGTTGTGGGTTCAAGGCTCACTTGAGGCTTTGAGTGTATAATAATCGTGGTTGTTTATTATATGTGAGTTAGGTTGTAAGATTGCCGGTTAAAACTAATAATAATTAGTAAATAAATAAAGCTGGATATAATTAATTAAAAAATGGTTAGGAAGGAGAAAAATTGGTAAGTGAGCGTAATTTCAATCAATTTATGTAAAATTAGTCTATTTTGGTTGTATTTTGTTGCTTAACAGGTGAAACAGATCTAATTAATAAAGTTTGCTATAAAAAAATGGGTCAAGCAAGTCCATCAGTGTAGAAGTCGCCCATAGGATACTCAAGTCTTTGCAACATGCTAAATTGCTTTATTCAAGCAAACTGGATCATTTTCTGGATAACAGATGTTCTGCACTTAAAGTTAATGTATTAATTTCTTACGAAATTTTGGGTCTTGTATTAGGCATAATATCTTTTGGTGCTCTGCGATTTTCTCCTGTATCCTTCTTCCGCTTTTTGGTGGTTTTTATTTTCATTATTATCGGCCGTTTCCAAAAAGGAATCTTATGAAATTTAGGAAATGTTGACAGGTCGATCCAACCTGACCAGTTTTAGCTCTGTGACTGGCCTATCGTTCTCTATTCATACATATATAGTCGTATTTGACTAAATTAGAAAGTTATATTATCTGAAAGCAGAGGATCAATTGCAAAAAAGTGGCTTACCATACACAGTTGACAGTTTTTATAACAGACCATGATTTTTTATTTTTTGCTGTTTGCTTACTATCAACATCTATACAACAGGTGTATCCCATACAGACTGGCCAAGACTAACGACCAGAACAGAATAGAAGTACTGATGGTATCTTCACCAAAACGTGATGACATGGTATTCCCAAAGGTACAATATTTCTTCTTCACCATGGTTACTTTTAATGTATAGTAGAAGTGGGGAAACGTGTGGGTTTGGGTAGTGGGTCATATTGGATATGGGTTAAAAAGTATCACTTTTTGGTGGGGTCTAAAGGATTGGGTTGATCCCAAACGCTTCTTGTAAATGAAAATCAAAATTTAAAAATCTTCAATGTGAAAATATGATCCTAAAACTATATCATCACAAAATAAGCTACCTTTTTAATGAAGTGAGTTAGGAGGTGTTTATGCATTCGATTACACTTGGGGTGACTTTACACGTTTGGGGCGTTTCTTTTCTTAGAGATATAACATATCCCATATCGACCCATAACCCATTTACAGGCTTACAGCAAGTGCGCCGAAATTGCCGCATCTAAGTTAAAATGATTTGTAAATGGTAGGAAGTAGTATGCATCTGGCAAGAACCTGATTCTTTTGACTTTACTACTTCTAGGGTGGATGGGAGAGTGATGAGACTGTTGAAGAAGCCGCATGTCGTGAAGCTTTAGAGGAAGCTGGAGTAAGAGGAATTCTTAAAGTAGGTTGCTTGTGCTACATGTTAATTCTTACTAGTGATCGTTAGTTTTTACCAATACAGTAATACTAGTTACTAATGTTTCACAATTGGGTTTTGGGTATCACTGATCACTTTACTTTGCAATAGTTGACCATGGTAATCTATATCTGTAGTCAGTTTAAACGTTTGTCTCCTGGGAACAAGCATTTAAGAAGCCTTTGGATTTGTGTTTTGGACCCGATCATCTGATTATTGCTACTGAAGTCACAATAATTACTGTAGGAGTCAAATACTGAGTTTTGGATAATCAGTTTCAACCTAGCCCAAAGTGACTACGTAAGAGTAGGATAACGGTACCCTTTCTTTTAATCTAGTTCGAGACTATTACTTCCATTTTAGAAACGTGCCCCCCTTTTCTTCTCTTTCTTTTTTATAAAGTTTTTGTTTGGATACATCTGTATATGTTATTGTTATTTATATTTATTTATTTTAACTATTGCTTAAGCACAATCAAACTCTCTTGCAAGCCATTTATTACGGATGATCATCTAATTACGTATCACATAATCACATTTAAAACTCACGCCCGAACACCCCTTTAAGACAGTTGTTTGATGTGCAGGAAAATTCCCTTGGAGTGTGGGAGTTTAGAAGTAAGAGCAAACAAGAAGCATGTGTCAATGAAGGGGGATGCAAGGGTTACATGTTTGCATTAGAGGTGACCGAGGAGCTTGTAGCATGGCCAGAGCAAAACAACCGAAGCAGAAAATGGGTAAGTATGAACTTACTCTTTTCTAACTTGAAGAAAAATAATTTACATTTGTATCGGGCCACAGGTGTCGATTGAGGAAGCATTTGATTTGTGTCGTTACGAGTGGATGCGCAATGCACTAACGAAATTTGTTAGAGTGATGGAAAGGGGAAAAAACAAGACTGAACATGAGATGACGGTTGAGATAAAAGACGATCAGCCAACAAAACAAGAAGATGAAGATTGTCAATTAATGTCAAATTGCCATGTGAATGGAACTGTGACAATGAGTACTTCATATGGCATTGTGCTTCCTGCTAGCATTTTCTTATAGCCTGCTCGCACCTCATGCTTGTCGAAAAACGCCGTCTCAATCGTTGATGGAGCGTGGCCGCGTGGGTAAGTGAACGAGCAACAAGAAACGCTCGTTAAATCCGTAATTGTTTTTCTTGCACATATATTTAGAGATGTATAGCCCATTAGAGACAACAAGTTGATCGTGTTGTGTATTGACTATTGACGTGTGACACAAAAGTGTTGGGAGTATGTTTAATGTTTCAATAACAAACGTTGGTACAGTTCTGACTAAATGCTACAACTTACAACTCAATGACTAGTAGTTTTGAGTTTTGACAAACATATCGATCAACTGAATATAAATTTTAGTATTTTGATATGCGATAGAACCCAAAACAAGACGAGTTGTAGGTTAGTCTCTATTTACCTGCAAACGAGAAACTCATAACTAAGAAATTATTAACATGTTTAACCGGTAGTTAATTAAAAGAAGATCAGAGCCGTCTTTGATGGTGGGTGAGGTGGTCGACCGCCCAGAGCCTCCGAATACTAGAGGCCTCAAAATCTGTGTGCTTGTGTATATATATATGTGTGTATATACATATAGTATATAAATTGATTGTTAATTATAAGAAGAAAAATATGTTTTAGTTATTTCAAAGTTAATTGAGCCGCAACAAAAGGAATCACAAACATCTTATAGCTCGTTATAGAGCCTCATTTGAAAATTATTTAAGGTTTTGCCCAGGGCCTCCGAATACTCAGAGACGGCCCTGAAGAAGATGTATTCTACAAAATTAATTACAACATATTATGTGTTGAAATATGAGTGTGTTAATTGATGACTTGCTTCAGTTAATGAGGTTCGTTACTCTAATCCACTAATCTATTCATTTATTTTATTAAAAATTAAAAAAGAAAATATTTATTAAATGATAAGCTGAAAACACCTTCTCCTGTCTCTACAGCTTATCGCCCCCCTTGTTCCGTACCAGTCATCTTTTCCGGCCATGGCGGCCACTCTTATCATCAAACCACCAGGGTGCTCCACCTCCTCTCCACCACCTCCACCGCCGCCACACCTTCTCAACGCTTCATCTTTCCGTCTACGAACGCCATTCTTCACCGGACGAAATTCAATTTCCTCATTTCCATTTCACAACCACAAACACAACTTCTCATCTCTCACAGCTTTCAGTGCCATCGCCACTGGTCCGGACCGAGTCACTCGTTTCGACAGTCAGGAATCAGAAACTGACCTAATTTCAACGTTCAATGACAGAATTCTTAAGGAACAGTTCACGAAGCGGAATTCCGGTAGGTATAGTTCGGACTCAAATTCTGGCTCCGGTGCCGGAGTATCGGGCGAGGAGGTTGATAAGTATATACAGCTGGTGAAACAGCAACAACAACGAGGTTTACGTGAATTGAAAAAAGGTCATTTACGTAATACTAACAGTAGTAATAATAATAGTGATTCTAATAGTAGTAGTGATAGTGAGGGTGGTTTTAGTTATAAAGTTGATCCGTTTAGTTTAGAAGAAGGTGATTATGTTGTGCATAAGAAAGTTGGAATTGGAAGGTTTATGTCAATTAGACCTAGTATTCCAGAAGGTTCTACTACTCCAATTGATTATGTTTACATTCAGTATGCTGATGGTGTTGCTAAGCTACCTGTTAAACAAACATCTCGGTTTCTCTATCGTTATAATCTGTAAGTATTACTGTATTTTGTTATTAGTATACTCTACCCATTTACATCAAACAATTTTGATAATTTTAGGGTCAAGTATCCGAAAATGTATCAAATTTCACCACAAATTCCATTGTATGTTAAAAATTTAGGATGGTTGCATTATATGTGTCTGACCTCGTATAACTTGTAAACCGGCGTGGTGACACCGGTTTTGATAATGTGGCGGACGATGTGACAACTTATGTATTGCTCCCACGTCAGCACAAAATACCAATTTTGGTTAAGTTTGATACATTTGTAGACACTTAACCCATAATTCTAATGTTTTGTCTGAACTGAAATGGTGTGTTTTGGATGGTTGTTTGTAGTCCGAATGAAAGTGGAGCGCCTCGGGGATTGGGGAGATTGAAGGATACAAGTGTTTGGGAGAAGAGGAAGGTTAAAGGGAAGGTTGCGATTCAGAAAATGGTGGTTGACTTAATGGAGGTTTATTTGAATAGGTTAAGATTGAGGAGACCTCCGTACCCCAAGAATCCTGCTATGGCTGAATTTGTTGCTCAATTTCCCTATGAGCCTACACCTGATCAGAAACTGGCATTTATTGACGTTGAGAAGGATTTGACAGAAAGAGAAACTCCGATGGATAGATTAATTTGTGGAGATGTTGGGTTCGGGAAGACGGAAGTAGCTCAACGCGCACTTTTTTGTGTTGTTTCTTCTGGGAAGCAGGCAATGGTGTTAGCACCGACCATTGTTTTGGCTAGACAGCATTTTGGAGTTATCTCAGAGAGATTTTCGAAATATCCAAACATTAGGGTTGGGCTTATGAGCAGATTTCAGGTTAGATGACATTAGGGTTGGGGTGTAATGGGTCATTTTATGCATCTTCTTCTTCTTTATTTTTGTAAAAAAAAATTGTATAATAAAGAATGAGTGCGATAAATTTGATGATTATTGCAATTATTATAAACTAAATATCTAACTTGGATGCAATTAAATGGACTTCAATCGAGTTTCAACCAATCTGACAAGCTACCCCTTTAGCTCAATTTTTTGATTCAACCTGTTTGAGACAAAACACAACCCAAATCGACCCATTCACAACTTAATTGGTTGAGATTGTTTTCTTGATACTCAACTAGCTACAATGCTATGGACCTAACCTCTTACAACATGCAGACCAGATCAGAGAGAGAGGAGTATTTTCATTTGATCCAAAATGGCGAGCTGGATATTATTGTCGGAACTCACTCGCTTCTTGGCAGCCGTGTTACATATGTTAACTTAGGGCTTCTGATAGTTGATGAAGAACAGGTTTGCCATTTACATATTTTCTTTCTTTAAAGTGGTCATTCGGTCTTTTGATATTTAGATTTTATCAATGCAAAATGAGATAATTAAATTAACTGTCAATAACACGCTTCTTTGGCTTGCAGAGATTTGGTGTCAAACAGAAGGAGATGATTGCTTCAATGAAAACTTCTGTTGATGTCCTTACTCTTTCTGCGACACCTATTCCAAGAACCCTCTATCTAGCATTAACTGGATTTCGTGATTGCAGGTAATACGATAGTGTGTTTATACTTGCTTGAGTTGCTTCACTGACCACCATATCTTGATTTTTATATTGCTTTGTAAAACAATTAGATTAAACTTGTGTGTTGAATAACCACCCGTTCTTTACATTAATTTTTGTCGTCTCTCAGTTTGATCTCAACACCACCTCCTCAAAGAATTCCTATAAAAACCCATCTTTCAGAATATAGTGAGGAAAAGGTTATATCAGCAATCAAATTTGAGTTGGAACGTGGAGGCCAAGTTTTCTATGTTTTGCCAAGAATTCAAGGTAACCTTGTTGGATTGTTTGATTTAAATAACATTTGGAAGTTGAGATGCTTCAGACTTTAGTTTTTACTATTCTGAGTGAAAACTTGAAGTAAAGGCTTGCTGTTACTGGGTGATATTGTTAAACGGTATTTATTACAATCTACAGGTCTTGAACAGGTGATGGCATTTCTTGAAAAGTCTTTTCCAGATCTTGAAATTGCTCTTGCTCATGGACAGGTAAAGCTTGTTTTGTTACCGTACCATTGTGTATTTACCTGCTCATGCATAAAATACATCATCTAATTACCAATATACCATTATGTATTTTTTGTGCAGCTATATTCAAAACGTTTGGAGAAAACCATGGCAAGATTTGTCGAGGGAGAAATCAAGATTCTAGTTTCGACTAATATTGTAGAAAGTGGGCTTGACATTCAAAATGCTAACACCATCATAATCCAGGACTTTCAGCAATTTGGGCTCGCACAGCTCTATCAGGTTTGTTAGCTGAAGAAATTGTGTCAAAGGAATCAAACAGGTCAAAAGTGGCTTAAAGTGTACTTTCTGTTTCCTATAATTTTCTAAATCGCCTTTTTGAAACTACACTATTATGACGTGATCATGTAGTCATTGTAGTCGTGTTATTAAACATTAATCATCTATAATCAATTTCTAAAAATGGACAACAAAGTGTTTCTGTTCCCAAACCTGACACTCAGTGATACTAAAAATTACCCATATCGACATGTTATCCAACCTTCTCATTTTGGCACATCCAGTCTGTGTACGACGGTACGTGATGATATGTATCTCTGATCTTTTCTTGTTTGATAACTTTGTTGGTGTAGTTGCGCGGAAGGGTGGGAAGGTCGAATAAGGAAGCTCATGCTCATCTTTTTTACCCCAATAAGTTGTTGCTATCTCCAGAAGCAAAGGTGGATTAATGAACTGTTGTATATTCTGAATTGCATGATCTGTAAATGTTTTAATACTTTTACAGCACATACAATATTAATGACTCTTTAATAGTATTAATATTAAACCATTTGCAACAATACAGAAAAGGCTTGCTGCTCTTGAAGAATGTGGTGACCTTGGTCAAGGGTTGCAACTTGCAGAAAGAGACATGACTATAAGGGGGTTTGGTAATATTTTTGGTGTGCAACAAACAGGGGATATCGGCAACGTAGGCATTGATTTGTTTTTTGAAATGCTTTTTGAGAGCTTATCAATGGTATTTATTATGTTTTTATCGTTGTGGTTCTTTTGTAAATATGACTGCTTTGTTCCGTTAAACCTAACTACAAAATATCACTTTTGTTGAAACTAGGTTGATGTACATCGAACACGTCCAGTTCCCTACAAATCTGTCAAGGTACACGCACGCACGCGTTTCTTGATTTATATGTTATGCAAGATCTATCTGCAATAACATTTTGACCACCTTACAAGACAGTATATCTACTATGTTCTTAAAGAGACCGGAGTATTTATGCGTCTCAATAATTGAGATTTGGGAAAAAGGGCTTTAATGGGTCGAACAGGTCAAAATTAACTTACTTGTATTCAAGTTACGGGATGATTTTTTTTTTAGTCCAATGTTTCTTAGCTAGTGCATTCTGATTTAGTTCACTATATCAATTGGCCACCTTTCTCCCAGTCCATATCGTGTAATCTGAGTTTAGGTGCCGTTTTGTATTTTGATTTCCAATTTTTTCTCCGTTTCTATATAATGCATGCCTTAAAAAACCCCAAAAAAGATGCATTCAAATTACATATCCTAATTTGTTTTAAAAGATTATCTTCTTATTTTGATGATACAGTTTTTGCAATCATATTCAATACATTGAACAAACCCAATTCTCCCATTTTGCTACAGGTGAGACGCATGTACCTTTTTCAGAATACGGCTAGAATATATAAACTCAACAATTGGGCATATCTAGTTCTAATGAGGGCAACGGGTGTCTAGTTAAGGTATTAATTTTTTAAGTCAGTGTGTTAAGTCTTAACTGTATGTTGTTTTATGTCAGCTTGAGTTGGATATCAATCCTCGACTCTCTTCTGAGTACATAAATTATTTGGACAATCCCATAGAAGTAGTTAAAGATGCGGAGAAAGCTGCAGATAAAGACACGTGGAGTCTGGTTCAATTTACAGTGGATTTAAGGAGACAGTATGGAAAAGAACCTTACGCCATGGAAGTTCTACTCAAGAAACTTTATGTGAAAAGAATGGCTGCAGATATAGGGATCACTAGAATCTATGTTTCTGGAAAAACTGTGGTAATGATGACAAATATGAGCGAACAAGTCTTCAAGATGATAAGAGACGCCATGCTTTCAGATGTTCACCGCAATATGCTTGTTTTTGAAGGAGAAGAAATAAAGGTACAAAACACTAATCTTTTCTAGTTAATCTTATTAGAAGGTTTGCAAGATGGGCACATGTTTAGTGGATCAGGTGGGCTGGGCAACGCCTTGAAACTAGTATGTTTTAGTGTGGGTTAAAATGGTTGGCTTTACTGCAGAAATCATTTTATTTCCGTACAAATTTTTTTGATTAATTAGCGTGTTAAAGACGGCTACAAAAACTTTATTATCAGAACAATAATGTGATCGTTTAAGTAAGCAACTTAGGAGGTTGTATATATTATACCTTGTGGATTTGTCGGTGATTCTCAACCTGTTTGACCCATTAAAGATAAAATAAAACCCAGATAAACCCATTCCTAATTAAGTTGGTCAAAATGGCCACCTTTACCCTGTTACTTGTTTAATTTTCGAAACTGAGATAGATGTCTCTGTTACAGGCGGAATTACTTATAGATCTACCCAAGGATCAGCTTCTTACCTGGATCTTTCAGTTGCTAGCCGAACTTCATTCCGCACTGCCTGCCCTTATCAGTTACTAAAGGAACAGTTGAAGGTACGCTCATCATAAGCAATCAAGATGTATTGTATGTGATGCATAAGCTAGTCGCTCGGCATGAAATCTAACCTACGTTAAGCTAACCAAACTGAACCTAGATTATTTGTCGTGTGGGTTGAACCTGAACCCAACTGATGGATGTTGATGCTGCATATATTGATGTTTGATGCTGGATATGTCGATGCTTCTAAGCCACTTCAAATTGGTTTGTGCCCTTTTGATGAATCATCAATCCATTCAGCCATTGCAGGAACCTATTTCTAAGTCATTGGGTCAGTGGGCAAGCAGCCCACATACCCTTTAATGTGGATGGGTGGCATGGTTCATGTAGATGATGGAGTACACATGAATGCATCTGTAACTAATTAGTTCAACTACTGGCTTATTGTAATTATGATCACAGAATTTATATACTCCTATTTATCATGGGATTATAATATTATATACTAAAACCTTTTCACATTTACTCTTGTTCAGTATGCAAACTATATAAAATTTGTCAACAGAGCAGCTAGTTCTAGACAGTTGGTCAAATGGCTTATATTAAGATGAAAAACCTACCCAAAAATAATATGTTTTTTATGACAACTGTAAGTCACAAGTGTTCATATATAGCAATGTTAATGTTAATCATTCCTACTAATAAAAAATAACAATAAAAAGATCTAATAATATTTTAGGCTTTTAAATAAAAAGTAATGACGGCCATTATGGCTTAGAGTCGGTTGTTTTAGATAGAGTACAGTTTGAGAGTTATATAACAGAGTATATGTAATTCGTTTTAATCATTTGTTTTCAGTCCTCAACCACTTGATTCCATTAGAATAATAATAAATTAATTAAATAAATCTTATATATATGCCAACTATATCAATGAGATAATTATCTGTATCTAAATATTCTTAATTTTTTATATATTACGATCGTTTGACACGGTATCTTTAAGAAAGTAAACTCGTGTCGATAATGGTCTGAAATTCTCACTTTATGACAAAAAGTCAACTCAGAGTAGTCAAACCTTCAAGAACCACAAGGGCATATCAGTAATTACACCCCAAAAGAAGAATTGTTGGCTTGTTGTTTGTAGTTGGTTATGTCGCCGACGGCTGGGGGTGCGTCGTAAAATCACATATTCACATGCGCTTTCTTTACATTGCAAAATAGCCACCCTACGCGACCAAAGTCGTCTTTGACCCTCCCACAACAAGGACCTGAACCCCCCCGGTCCAAAATCAACACCCCTTTTCTCCCTCTTTCAAAATTCATTTTCAATTTCAATTTCATTCCAAATTCCTGTTTAATTCGCATTCCCAATTCCACGCAAATCTCAAATTTCTGCTTCTTTTTTTGTTCTTCTGAGATACATATATATACATTCTGGTATACGTATTCCACCTTTACACGGTTTTGATAGATTTGGTTCACGGAGAGCTGTCTTGTTGTTTTATTATACCTCAGGTACGTTCGTGATTCACATTCTTGCCTTTGATTTCGGATCTGTAACCCGATCTGGTTAATCTGGATACCTAACTATTTTTTTAATTTTTACAATTTGGTAGTTATAGTTATATTGTTGGAAATGTTACATATCGAATATTTAATCATTAAAGATGTTAGATTGTGGTATAATTACATTCGATCTGGTAATAATGATGTCATAATTGTTTAATCTCTTTTCCTTTTCTTTTTTTTTCCAAATAATTTGCCTTTTTTTCTTCATTATTTGCCGTAATTATGGTGTTTAGTTGACCTAAAAAGGTGCTTTCAGCTAATGCATGTGGTTCATTGGCTATAAACTAAATTCTTTTATGTGAAATTAAAATTTGCAGGCAGTTAAAATTCTGCTGTATTAAGAAAAAGGGAACCAACTGATGGATGTGCGGTTGCTTTGTTTGACTAGTGGAGATCTATAATCGCGTTTTCGGTTGTATATTTTAGGAACACCTCCGTGACATAGATATTTTTATTCTATGGGCGAGTGGGTGATTGGAGCTTTTATTAATCTTTTTGGCAGCATTGCCATTAACTTTGGAACTAATCTTCTTAAATTGGGACATGATGAGGTACTTAACTCTAATGTCAATGATTTAGCTTCAAGTAATTATAAAGCTCCCTTCTTGCATTATGATGTTTATTACGAGCTAGGAATACGTTGGTGCTTAACTTAAGCTGTATCTAAAACATTGTAGAGAGAAAGACATGCATTATTAGGTGAAGGAATAAATGGGAAGACGATATTGAGGCCTATTATAAGCTTTCAGTCTTGGAGAATTGGTAAATTTGCTAAATTTCTGGTGAACCTTTTTCTATTCTTTATGTTAAATAGTATTTCATATTGGAATATTTTTATCTCCACAGGAATTCTGTTTTTTGCTTTTGGAAATGCTCTTAACTTTATTTCGTTTGGATATGCTGCTCAGGTTAGTGTGAAGATGTTCTCGGTTTCTAGAATAGGGTTCTAAATTGCAGGATCTAATGACTTCTTCTAAGATAAAAGAGATTTAAGTTCAAGTTGACCTTCTATAAACTTTGCGTCTTCAAAACCATTGTAGGAAGTGACATCCTTAATCTAAAAAGTTTGTTTTTTGTAGTGAAGATTAGTTAGATTAATAATGGTTGATTTGGTACTCTCTTTTTTCTTTTTTTCTTTTTTAATTTCTGTTTTTTTTTCTTATTTATCATTGTCTTCTGTTTGAGCAGTCACTTCTTGCAGCATTGGGATCCGTTCAGTTTGTGTCAAACATCGTGTTTGCCTACTTTGTCTTGAACAAAACAGTGACTGTCAAGTACGCTTTAAACTTTGCAGCATATTTTTCTGATTATACGATTTGAAAGTTCCTTCTTGTAACATTTGTACGTTTTTTTTATGCAGAGTATTAGTTGCCACAACATTTATCGTCCTTGGAAACACCTTCCTTGTTGCTTTTGGCAATCACCAATCACCTGGTATAGCTCTTGAATTATAGTTTTTTCTTTATGTATGTGTACTTTGTTTTTCTGAATTATGGTTTTTTTTTTGTGAAATTTACAGTCTACACACAGGAGCAGCTGGCAGAGAAGTACAGTAATATTACCTTTCTCTTTTACTGTCTACTATTGGCTGCTTTGGTAGTCATGCATCACTTTGTATACAGGTTAGTAGCATCTTGAATACATTTAGCATTGTGATTAAATCACTTTTACTTTCATATGATTAATTTTATAAATCTGGGTAAGCAGGAGAGGAGAATTCTTGCTTGCTATTCCAGGAAAGGAACTTATGCGGTATTGGAAGTTGCTGCTTCCATTCTCGTTTGCCGTAGTATCAGGAGCCATAGGATCGTGTTCAGTTCTTTTTGCAAAGTCGCTGTGAGTTGTTGCTCAATGTTACATTCTTTTTAACAATTCTCACGCGAGTCACTCGGTATTAACGATACTTTCTTTCTTCAGTTCAAATCTCTTAAGATTGTCCATGTCAAGTTCATACCGCCTGGATAGCTGGTTCACATATTCAATTCTTTTATTGTTTCTATGTACTGCTGGATTTTGGGTAATGATTAGTAGCATACCTCATGCATCTTATTTACAAAATATACTAATTGCAGAGTTTGGATTTATTAATTTGTTTGTATATTATCTTATCTACAGATGGCAAGGTTGAATGAAGGATTAGCACAATTTGATGCAATACTTATTGTCCCTATGTTTCAGATAGCTTGGACCTTTTTCTCAATATGTACTGGATTTATGTATTTCCAGGAATATCAGGTTCTCTACCTCTCTCAGTATGTACTGGATTTGGATTTGTGTTTAAGAGGTTGTATGACATTCATTGGTTTTATGTCAGGTATTTGATGCCTTGAGGACAGCTATGTTTATTATGGGAATGATTTCAGTTTTCATAGGAATTTCATTGCTGGCACCCGATGAGTCAAAAGGTAAATTTGTGCTTCATTCATGATTACATGTAGAGGTGGAAAGATGGGCGGGTGGTTAATATGTCAAAACAGGTTTGGTCTGTAACAGTCAGTTTTAAATAGAACTTGTAAGGAACTTGGGCCAGATTACTTTGGGCAATCTTCAATCCATTTATCCCTTCCCCTCTTTGACGTGTTTGAAAGAAGACCCATTTATAATTGAATGGGTTGAAATGCGTCTCTTTTCAAAATTGGCAGTGGGAAATTTCTGATTTGTTCTCTTATCTTTACCAGGGGGAGAAGTCAAGGAAAGTCCTCTATCATCTGTGGCTTCATCCAAAGTTAACACTGATATGGAAAGGTTAGTTTGACTACCAGCAAACATACAAATATCAAAGAAGAAAGCAAAAGAAACAACTAAATGAAGTCTCCTAGTGTTTATTTCCCATTTTGATGGAGACATATATATATATGGGAAATAATACATATGTTCTTTTAAAGGTTAATGAAGCCATGTGAAGACTCACCAATCAAAGATATGAAGTCGTTAGCACGAGCAATGGCCACAAAAGCTTCAGCTGCGGTTGTCAGGGCAAAGGTTGTGCAAATTCTCATTCCACATTGGAATGGAATCAAAAGATGGAAACTGTGAACATTATTTTCTCATTTGTTGTAATTTTTTGGGTACAGAGTACTTGCACATTGTTGATGGGTATGGGAGATGATACAATGCATGCTTCATCGATTTTTGCCATGCCAATGGTTTCGTCAAAAATGACAGGTTTCAGAGCTGTCGGAAGTGACAGATCGAAGTTGTTGTCTTTAAGAAGCCCAACGGGGTGGAGTAGAATTCCGGTGGTGGTTGAGGAAAGTGTAAATATGCTGGATACTACTTCAAGTGAAGAGGATTAGTATATCTTGTTAATTGGTTTTTCCATCTAATGGAAGGAATATATTTGTAGTAATTGGGGAAAAAGGGGAAAGTGCCACTGTTGTATAGTTGTTTGATGGATTGAATTGGATTTGGATGTATATCTTCTTTGATTCTTAAGATTCTTTTGTTTGCCAATTGTAGGCTGCATTTATATATGGGTTTGCTAACTTGTGACCGAAGGGCACATGTTGGACTTCAGTTACTATCTTTTAGATGTTATTTTGAATTTATAAATCGCAACTTAGACGATTGCCTTCTTCAAACCTTTATGGTGAAAGAGTATTTCCACGAGGACAAAGATGAACGTGTTTCTTCTGTAATCAGGCTTGATTTTTAATGTGTTCTCTAAATCTTGTTAGTCAGAGGGATGGGTTCACTTGTCTTGAGATAGATAGAAGGTTCTCATCTGCTGTTTCGGCGTTGTGGTTAGAATAGTGTTGGGGTTTGCAAGATGCATTTTACATTAGTTTCTCTTACTTATGCAGTTATACATATTAAGAGGGTGTTTGGGGGGCTTATTTTGTTGGCTTATTTGCTTAATAAGCTTGACATTTAGTGTTCCGATAAACTTATTTGGTTGACTTATTTGCTTAGATGTGAGGGAACTCAAAATAAGCCATAATTTTTTAGCTTATTTGCTTATAAGCAATAAGTTCTAAAATAAGCTTCCCAAACACCACCTAATTCGTGTTTATACTTGGTTGCCCCTAAAATTATATGCCACTATATGTATTTTATTTGTCAAAACAGAGTTCTATCAACACGACCATATAATCATTTTATGACAAACTGCCAAACACAATGTCTAATTACACATCTACACTGATTATTCATAATCACAAATTCACGGTCCTAAAGGGAGAACCCTTCTGCTTACTTGGAGAATCAAAATGCAAATAAAATCAAAGTCAGATTTGTAGCATCGTTTGCACTTGTATCCGACAACATTTGGAGTCGGGCAGGTTGGTTGCAGCCCGAATCCACCGACGCTTTCACTTACTATTTAAGCTTGCGTCTTTTTCAATATCTCCCGTGCGGTTACCACCCACCTATCTACAATCTACATACAACAAATCATGAAAAAGTCAAAATAACCGGTTAAGACGACGGTTTATCTAAATTTCACCTCTCCTTTTTGTCTTTTTATTCTATCCTTTTTATTTTTTATTTACAGAAGAAGAAGATTACTTATCGATCAAAAATATCAACATCCATCAATATTTTCCTCTTTTTCTTCTCCCGCATAATTCGCTGCATGGTAAGTTTAATCATCTCAGCTTCATTATCATGATTGTTATTCCAATGAGTTATTAATTGCTACATACTGATTAAATTCATCGAACAAATTTTGACTTGTGTTTACCCTAAAATTTGACCTCTAGATTGATTCTTCCGTACACTAATTACATCTCTTATCCTGGATCTGGATTGATGCAGCAAATTGTGATTTATCCAGTTTTTTTCTATTTATTTATGAATTTATATTATATGTAATACGTAATACCTGTTATCGTGTAAGAATTAGAAATGTATATAAGGCTTTTGATAAGTTATTTGATTATATTCAACAAGTCATCCAAAATTCAAAGCTGTGTTTATTTAATTATACGTTTGCTACCTGAATCTACTACCATAAGTAATTGTGTGTTTAATTTGTTATTAGAAATTGCAGTTTGCATAAAAGAATTGTACCATTTCGTATGATGAGAAACGAACACCCTACGCATGAAGGGCATTCATCGGATCATCCTTATAGTGTTGGTGAATGTTCTAGTTCAACATCATTGAGCAGTCAGCCTGACGTTGAAGATGACGGGATGATTGCTGCTGTATTGTCTGAAGAATATGCTAAATTAGATGGTTCGGTTGGTAGGCGGCTTACCAACTTAGAACCTGTTGCGGTAAGTTGATTTTGGGTAGCTTGTTTGACTAAGTAAATTGTTTGTATTGTTAAGGTTATTGTGTCTGATCTAGTAAAGCTTTATTTGGAAATTTCAGCATGTACCACGGATTAATTCTTTCATTCCTAATATAAGTGATGCAAGTTTGGATCATCAACGATTGAGCCAAAGGTATGTGTTTGAGTTGCTCGGTATTTGTAGTATGTAAAAGAATGAATTGCTCACTATACTCCCACACTATGAATTGGTCGTTTTGATATGATTGTGAATCGTTGGATGTGGGCATCATCACTGTGTTAATAACTTGTAGTTATAATTTATTATGAATGTGAATGTGAACGTTCATTCAGGATAACAATATTAAAGCTCAATCAAATGAATATATCCAACTCAAATATATCAGTTTATTCCAAGAAGATCCACAGTTAATATTTAGTTTGTAGCTAAATCAAAGCAGCAAATTGTTATGTATTCCACAATTTTCTGCTTCTTTGCAAAACAATAGTAACAGCTTTGTAAAAAAATTTCGAGAATAAAACATAAAGTATTTGGACAGAAAAACAGGGAAGGTTGCCGGAATTGGCCGATCTTATGTATATTCTCGAGTTCAAGGGGATCATCTATACTTGATATTTCAGGATCATAATTGAATGCCATTTTGCAATACAGGTCTGGAGGCTGGCCAAATATATTTACTACACGTTTTAGGGGCATTGGATCAATAAATAACAAGAAACTGTTCATAAAAGTACTTCCTAGAAATATAATGTATTACGAGACTTAGAGAAGATATAAGGGGGATCCTTTTTGTTTAACTGTTCATATTTTTTCAGGTTACAAGTGTATGGTTTAATTGAAGTGAAGGTTTCCGGAGATGGAAACTGTCAGGTGTGCCTAGCTTCTTTATGTTTGAATAATGTTCTAGTTCAAGTATATTAAGTTGCTTTATTCCGTGCCTTTCAGTTCCGTGCAATATCTGACCAGCTGTACAGGTCCCCTGAGTATCACAAACATGTCCGAAAGGAGGTTGTGAAGCAGGTTAGTTCTTTGTGCAGTATACTCATTTGAAGCAATATCTCTCTTTGCACGTTTATGCTACAACTTTTTAGTGCTTTATGAATTTTCATGTGTGCAAATTGAGTAGGTCATTTCTGCTAATGTTAGTCTTATTAATTTATTTTCCAGCTGAAGGACTATCGATCACTATATGAAGGCTATGTTCCAATGAAGTACAAGAAGTATTACAAGAAAATATCCAAGTAGGATACTTCATACAGGGTCGTAACTTATCTTATCTGTAAAGAAAATAAACTCGGGTGCATTTGACTTGCTCTATATTTGCAAAAAATACCACCAGTAGCATGCAACATAATGGTCTTTAGTTTCTGTTTTATAAAAATATATGTGTTGTAACTGAATCCTGGTATTTACAGAACAGGTGAATGGGGGGATCATGTTACCCTACAAGCGGCTGCTGATAAGGTCTGTTATCCTCCTATGTCCACTGATATTATTATAAACATTTCCACTGGTGCTTGTTATGATACATAACTATGTGGAGCCAACCATTCTAGTTGCTTTTACTCGCATGCAGTGGGTGGGTGGACTAGAGATGGGGGAACTTGATTTATGTGACTTGTATTGCTGTAAAACCCGTAATATATCATCTCAGTTAAAGTGTAGTGCAAGTATATAGAAGTTTATTGGGTAGGACAAGGCAATATTATTCTCACTTATTTATTGCTGTAAGTAATGTGTTGCCTGATGTCTGGTCCTTGCTTGTTATTACGATACCAAATTGCTTCAACGGTCCTATGTGGAATTTGATTTGCTGCCTAGTGCCGCAAATTAGTATATATTTATTTTCTTTTTGGAGAAGTATGAGATTATCAAATTATGATAAGTTTTCAAGATCTCATTTGCTTCAAATTATTTATTTTGCTGCTTCTCTAATCTCTCTTTATTTGCAGTTTGCTGCAAAGATATGCCTTTTAACATCATTCAGAGATACTTGTTTTATTGAAATCACTCCACAACATCAGGCACCTCAGCGAGGTATGACATTGATAATATTTACTTTATGTAAGCAAGACTAACCATAAGGTCCAGTTAAAACCTTGACAAAGAAAATAGTTAAATAGATATACAAAAACAAGTTAGCTGTTCACACAATAAATGACCTTTTTATGGTAGCCTATTGGGTGAGCTCATATTCAGTCTCATTGCATTTATACCGTAATTTTGCTCTAGCCTGCATCTTCTGTCACTCTTTGAGGAATCAAATCATCTTATGGATCTAATTATCTTTTTTCCTGGTATCCTTGCAAATGCGCAGAATTGTGGCTAAGCTTTTGGTCTGAGGTGCACTACAACTCACTTTATGAGATTCGAGGTACTTCCATTTTTATGCTTCAGGAAAAATTCTAAGTTAGCGGGTGATATGCTAATCATTGTTGCTCATCTTGCAGAAGCTATGGTGCAACATAAGCCAAGGAAGAAGCACTGGTTGTTCTAAAGAAACATATTATTGAATCTGGAACTGGAAACATACATTTCTTTTGTATTTTAATGAATGTAATAGCCATATAGCATCAATATTCCATTTATCTTCATCTTATAAACCAATAAACGAAATATCAACAGTGCAACAAGCTGATGTGCAATCATGTGTAAGTTTATGTTTCAGATATATGTATATTTAAAGATCCAAAATATCCCCTTTCGTCAAAACTGTACCTGTAGCAGCAAGATGGTAAAGAAATGGGAGTTTTCAAATATGAGCTGAAAACACATTTGGATGGGTTGACTGATGAACACTTTCTTGTTTATTTTTCTTTCAAAAGTTATTGATGTGTTAATTATGATTACAAAACAATAGTACTACAATTTTAATATAAACAAGAATAAACTAATCGAGAAGATTGTAATATTGTACTACGTATGTTATTACAGTGACCTTTTATGCAACTATCAACCCGTTTTACCTGTTTCTCTTTTTAGGCTTTTGGCTAGTATATATATGTTTTTATTCACCCATTTGAGATAAAAGCAACCCAAGTTGACCCCATGAAATTGCTACATCTACGAATACCCATTAAAAGTATTACCAACAAACACATTGGTATACAACTATACAAGATTATCCATAAAGACCTCACTCCAAGCAAAGGACCCAATTGCTTGGTATTGGCCAAACTAAGCTTCCCATGAGCCAAGACACCTGCAGTACAAGCCACAAGATCCCACAATGCATAGTGCCTTACTAGCCTATAGAAGTATGTTTAAATTCAACAATTTTGATTATGGTGGTCCGATAGTAGCATGAAGTCCCAATGGACTCGCATTCACGACAACAAACCAGCATACATAATCACCAAGATGTCTTGCAGACAAAGTGCTAAAACAACAATTTTCTATGGACAGCTTACAGGTAAAACAGTACTTCAGCCAAGGCTGCCATATAATTTATAGCCTCCAAATTGGCAACTTCGGACGATACCATGATCGAAATACTGTTTTTACATCATTTCTTTTATAGTTGGTATGTGAATCACTATACTAGAAAAGGCAAATAAGATAAACATTGCACAACATCACAGTACCAAAAACATTCAATTAGGCAATATGCAAAAGTCAGTGTATTAAGACTAGAAGTTAACCTAAAACCACTTCAACCAAAGACCACAATTACACAAAAACCAAACTGTCAACAACAATACATTATTATCAACCAATCATACCCTCAGAATTTGAAGCTTAGACGCAAACGCAATCGCAACCCAATCAGGTTGAGACGACGACCACTGCAACTGTTCAATTTCCGCACCCGCAGTATACGCCAATATCGGATCCAATCCACCTTCAACAGGCTGCCCCATCGACGATAAATCCCAAATAAGTGCCTGCGAATCATCACCAGCAGTACAAATATGACACGAACTATGTGGAGCCCACGCAATAGCATTGACGCTAGCTTGATGCCTTTGCAATTCAACCACTGGTAATGTCGGAAAACGAATATCAAGTACAACAACTTTCGCACTATCCATTATAATCGTAGCCATATATCTCGGATCCTGTTTATTCCATCCTAACCTAACTAAAGGCGTATCAGGCTCCGAACTCTCATAAATTATGGTCGAATGCTCCTTATCGCGTAAATCAAAAACCCTAACTGATCCATCAGCTGATACAGACGCAAACACACCAACACCGCCCCAAGCAATATCGTAAACCTCCTTATCGTGCGCAATTAACTGTGTATCAACCGTTTCTCTCTCGATATCCCAAATCGTACACGTCGTATCAATACTCGAAGTACCAATTCGCTTGGGTTCAGCTTCGTTCCAATCGAATGACGTAACCGGACCGCAGAATTCATTGTTCCGATTATTATTAAGCAAGCTCTTCATCTCAACCCTACGCGAACTACTGTTATTATTACTATTACTGTTACTATCATTCTCAATGACGTCATCGTCGTCAGAAATGCGCCAAATGCGGAGGAAATCGCTAGAAGAAGCAAGGAGATCAGGTTTTTGGCATTCCTTATCAGGAATAAAAATGAGTTTAGTGGGCGGGTACGGGTGTTCGAATGATAAGCTCGGGTCGGATCGGATATGACCATTGGAGTCATCAAGTTGAACGATTTCAACACGGTTAGGGTACTGTTCGACGAGACTGGAGATAGCGAGACGATATTTTTTGTCACGGCGAACGCTCCAATTCATGGCGTAGATGTGCCATGGAGCTTCGTAGGTGTAGATCTCGGAACGGCGTTGCTGTTCGTCGGATCCGTCGTGGTTTTGGTGATCGGTGTTTGCAACCATGGCGACGGTGATATGGTGGTGGTGAATTTGATTTTGACCTAATTTTGGATAAAGGTGAAGGATTTGGGGAGACTAGAAGAAGCTTGTGGGATGTACTGGTAGAAAAGTTAAAAGTACCACGTACGTATTTTTATACTCTTCAAAAGTACAAGCTTGGAGCTTGGTAAAAATACGTATAAGTATTAAGTACCACGTTTATTAGCTTCTTTTGTTGTGTTTAACGATTTGTTACAAAAAATAACTTGATAAATTTGTTTGTTTTACAGATTTTTATAAGTTTTAATATATGAAAGTTGACCACTATGGATGAAGTTATTGGATTTCTAAATATTCTCTAAACTAATAAGCCAATAAACAAAAAGTTAGAGCCTGCTCCCGAGTGGTTTTTTCGAAAGAAAAGAAGAGAAGCGGAAAGAATAAAAATTATATTGTGTTCCCGAGTTTTGTTTATAGAGAGAAGAGAAGAGAAGTGGGAGGAGGATTCAACCTTCTTTTCTCTCCAAACTTTCTCTCCAAAGTTGGGAAGATTTGGAAGTATTCAAACCTATTTCCATTTATATAAAAATTAAATTTGATGATGAGAATCATCTTATATATATAAAAGTTAAATAGATCATGAAAGCTAGTAAAATACTACGGAGTATAACTATATAATACGGAGTAATAATTTTTTGTAAGAATATGAATAACAAATTGGTACCTACGTATGTGTTTGATACATATATTAGTTTAATCTCGAAAAACTTGATAACAACTAAAATCAAACTCTTTAAAGCTCAAATTCAGCTCGAGATACATTTCAAGTCTTACTTCTAAGCCTAAGCACGGGCTCGATAAATATTTGACTCAATTAAGTTTAATCTCGAGTAGTGATGGAGCCACAAAGGAACCAAGGAGAGCCAAGTATAACACCCCCTGTTTCAATACAAACAATAATATAATAATTGCGACTCGGAAGCGTATATTTCAAAACATACTATCAATGTTTTCCATTACTTAAAATGTCACTAAACTTTTTCAAATCCAAACACATGACATTTCAACCAACTCGGTGTTATATAATTTAAAATATATATTTAGTTATCAAAATAACATCAGAGTAACAGTCTGTCAAACATTCCATCAATTCCAAACACTTCCTGCCCTGCCCAATATGTCCCATCTATTTCAACCTGCAGGAAGAACTGTGGTGGGGTTAGCATAAAGCTAAGTGAATGAAACTATAAGCAACAGTACAACCTAGCATAACAATCTGTTTACCTCAAATAACAATAAACAGAAAATCAATCATTCACTCGACATCCAATCAATGTCAAGCTACACCAATCAAACATTATAAATCGTCATGAGGACCGGTGGCTCCTGAGATACCCTAATACCGGTTTGGTAATCAAGGAACTCTTATCAATCATCTGTATTGGCCTATACAGAATTACCGGTAACCAGTTGTTAATCACACACGACCTAGATCTCCAAACCAACATTTCAAGTTTCAAGATCTCCTGTCGTCTACAATAACAACCAAGTCCAACTGTCAAATCAAGTTGACCTCAGAATCTTACATACTAGCTCAAACAGCCAAGTAAGCAACTAGTCAAACTATCATGGCAAGATATCTCAACAATTACATTCTATCAAGATAATACTATAATTACTTGTTGTAAATCAAATCATTACAACTAAATCACACTGAGGTTACAGATCCACTCACCGACTACCTCAGGCCTCCACTCAGTAGTCTAATATCACTGAGCCTTCTCCACATCTGAGAATCAACAAATCAAATATAAGTTAGTAATCATGATCATCAATACTAAACTTATATCAATTAATAACATTAGGAACTTAACATAATCCACATCAAGATTAGTAGTTTCTAATGATACACTAATGATTTACACTATAATCATTATCATCTATTAACATATAACATCTAACAATCACATTACTATTAACAATCAAACAAGAAATGCTGTAACAGCCAACCAAGCCGCCGGCTTCTTTATGAAGCCGCCGGCTTCAAACCACCACCCGCCGGGTCACACTACTTAGCCGCCGGGTATTTTACCAATTGTGGTAACAGAACACAACTAAGTTTTAAAGCCTCTATTGGCCGCCGGTTAGGGTTTATACCCGCCGGGTCCTACAACGCGACACAAGCCGCCGGCTATGGCTTAGAAGCCGCCGGCTTCTCTTGATTCACTCTTACCCGCCGGGCAAGGAAAGTACCCGCCGGGTACTCCCTTCGTCCCAGCCCAGGTCGATCTGCTCAAACCCTAACTCGCGGATTTATATCAAAATCACCCAAAACACGATTTCAAACAGTTATAAATCACTAGAAACATCATATAATCCGCATATAACACTTATAACATGTTTCTAACATCCAATTCTCTCAAATCATCAATTTACCCAAATTTAAATCAAAATCAAATTCTTAAATACTCAAGAATACTTACTGATTGAAGAATCTAACGATGGTAATCTGATGATTAGGAAGTTTCACGAGAATCACAACTTCCTGATTTGATTTCTGGATTGATTTGGAGGTTTTCAGAGAGTTTCTGTGAGTTTTGGAATAAAAATGAATAACTTTCCTAAATAGGAAAGGATATATATAAGTCGGCCTCACGAACCGCCTTCGATATACGGGTATAATTTAATACCCCATCTCAATCTATTGTCTGGAACCCGAAAACCATTTGCGAGTCCAAACATTTTATTGCACCGTCAACTATATTAATTTACAACAATTAATATTTCACTTATCACATTGGAATATTCGGATCCTATTCCAATTATTTCAACTATTTCAAACAATATTATTTCCAAACACATTTAAATACATATTTAAATCAAGAAATAATATATAAACAACTAGGTCCATTTCGAGGATGTTACAACTCTCCCCCCCTTAAAGAGATTTCGTCTCCGAAATCTAACCTCAATCAATCTAACTATTGTGATATAATCACATATATCTTAATATACATTTGTCCTCAATAGCAACTTACAACTATACTTAGACTGTTTGAATTTTTTCCACATGCACATATCCAAATGTACATGCTTCTATCTTTTCCTATGCACACATACAGTGCATCCATCCAACATCTCATAGGAACCCATCATCTATCTAATTCCTTTATCACCAATCAGATAAAAGTTTAAAGCACCCTATCACTTTAACCAACAACAATAAGTGAAACCTAACATCACTTACTAGGTCTACACAACCAGAAATTAGCAACATGCTAAAATCTTTAATCTACTCTCACTGTTCATCACTGGTAACAATAAAACAGCAGTAACAATATCACAACAACAGTGTTTATTAAACCACAATGTACCTAGCAACACTGAAATATAATTCAGCTCACGACCAACAATCAGTCTAATAACAGATAACAATTTCAAATCTCTACTATCAAAGATTTAAAATTCAAATCTAGGTCAACTTTTCATCCAAAAGTTTCATACCTATACTCTTGTGAATAACCAATCATATTCACATATCACTACAATTATATGAAATCTTTTACTTAAAATAATCCAGATTCATATCACCTTAATAAGCACAGCAGAGGTCACACTCAGTAGGTAAAACTACAATCAACAAGTACTTTGCTCAATCAACAATAGTACCACAATCAAATATTACCTACATTCAACCAACCTCTACATTGACTTATTTCTGCTTGTAACTCCTTTCATTACAATCTATCAATTGTCAACAACAACAATTTACACAACCAATAATCACAACACTAATGATTATACACTACAGTATACCCATCAATACTTACTATGTATCTCCAAAGTCTAACTAACCATCAAGTTAAAACTTATTTATTACTTAAACTGGTAAGACATCAATAATATTCTCTTAGCAACCAGTTAATTTAATTCAACCTTACAATCTTAAACTACTAATCACAAGCAATTAGAAGTTATACAACTTTAATCACATAATCACTTAGTACCAAATTCCATCAATCTAGCAACTAAGTCAATCCTGATCAACATTATGATACCACAATTCAAGTATCACAATATCACAATGTGCTACTTTACAACACATTTCAACAAAATCTACATCAAGTTAATCACAATTAACTGACCTCCACATATCTTATGGCACATTTTAATTCATTCTATTAAAACTTATCATGCCATTTATTATCATGTATACCACACATACATACCTACACAACTTCAGATATTTTCTTAAATGGACATGTACACATCAATTCCATTTCATTCTATACACTAGGCCATTCAGACGGGTAAAGTCTTTATCAAGCCTTCTCAGTACTATCAGTCATCACATATCCATACCACAGGACATGGAACAATTACCAATCAACAACTCTATGTTTCACTTATATACTTACCAACTCGTATATAACTTAAACAATTTAACTTAAACTTACAAGAAAAGCTTGGTGAATACAATCATCACCTATCAATCTCAAGGTTTCTCTTACTTTCTAACACTTACAATTATATACATCAGGTTTTCAGCCCCAAATGTCAAGCAATCATTATTCTTAAACTATCAAAATAATGATCATTACACTTAATTTCATACCTGATTTCTTAAAATATGACCAACTATTCAATTCATATTTCCTCAATTATTAACCAAGGTTAAGCTAAACCTTTAATATAATTCATTTCCAGATATGCCTTCATATCTTTTCTTACTTGAATCTAATCCCAATTTATCACTTTATCACTTATTTCATTTGTATACTATCAACAAATAACAAAAGAATCCATTCAATTCTTTCCATACCTAAGTAATTCACCATGAGGTACCAGTCAACCTATGCAACCCTTAATAATAACTTTCAATTATTTCTTATCTCACATTCTTACCCAATCAAAGCTATCATCACAAGCTTCATACACTGATAAGATTTTCTTATCACATTACTAATCAATGTGATTTAATTATTCTAACATATCTTAGCAACTTATAACTGTCATATCAAACAATGACTTCATATCTGTATAATTTTTTTCAACACATATTCAGTTCAAATATTAAATATTACCCAACTGAATACTCAATTATACTTAACACTATTTCAATTACTTAATACTAGCTTTAAGTAATAACTCAAGTCTCACAAACTTATACCAATTTGGGAATCCAATCATATTCCACAAAATCATAACATTTCAATCTATGTTAGACTATTTCAACACACACAGTTGACTATGTGTCAACTTTGATATCAATCAACCAATCAATAAAATTCTCTAATTGCTTTCTTCAAGTTTGACCCAAACTCAAACCAATCACAAGCAATTAATTTTATACACAACTCTCTATTCATGGTTTGACTTTCAAAGTTAACATGCTATCAATATTAACTCACAACAAACCATTTCATCTTATATGTTCACCTTCAAACATATATTTTAAATTATTACTTTCAATAATCTTATCAATCTTTTACAAGGACAAGGTCAACCTACATCAATCTTGGCTCCATACAAGCCATTTCATATTGTATGTTTACTTTTAAACATATACTTCAAATTATTACATTCAATAATACTAGAAATTCCTCAAGCAAGACAATATCAACCTATTTCAACTTTGGCTTCATACAAGCCAAATACAAAATACTGACTCATTTAAACACTATCAAATTCACCTACATGTAATCTATCACAATCAATCACAATTACATATTCAACACAATCAAATTAGTCACTTAGGTTTATCATCAAAGCCTCTATCAATGATAACTATCATTTACACTCTCACCTTTACAGTCTAAAGGTCACAGTTCTATCAACTGATTGTTTTCTTATCAAAACAACTATTAAACAACTTAGCATACTATCATGCTCCATTTCCAAAATCACATTACATTTCTTTTATACCAAGTAGCCTCAACAAGTTCATGTGACACAACATAATATAACAACGGTGATCAGGCGTTGCAAGATTATGTTCTTCACAATCCATTCTCAGGCTACTCTACATTATAATTATCAATGTGATCTACTCTTATCTCATATACATTAAATACTTTATGATTTCAAATCAATCAACATCTATTTAATAGTTTCTAACAGCTGATACATACTCAAAATCAGCTTACTACTTTACATATTCAACCTTACATATGCAAGTCATCTCACATACACACAATGTTCTAATTTTCAATAACTGAATTACTCAGTATATCACTTATCTGAAACCTCAAACACATGATAACTCATCATCATAGTTTTAATACTTAACACTAATCAATGTCCCTATTTACCTCAAATTTCAGGACACATCTTAATTAATTTTCATCACTTTGACATATGCTATCATATCAAGCATCAATGTCGCCACAAGTCTACTCAATCATGTTACTATCAACCATTTCGTTCATTAATTTCACAATTGACCAGAAAGATCCATCACTTGCCAATCAATTTCACATTATTACACTCTACATTTTTCTTAAACCTATCAGTCATGGTTTATATCAAGTGTTTAACTATAATCAAAACATATCATATAGTCACATAAACACATCTCAAATAGTAGTCATTATCAATTCAATGACACAACCTTCCTTAACAAGGATTTAGATCACACCTTGTGATCAATCTATTAACATAATACTATCAATTATCTCGTCTCACTAATAAAGACACTCCTTAGGTTCTAACATCAATCTTGCTAAAACCTTAATCAACTCTCTGTCTACTTAAACATATTTCTGCATTTACAATTCAATCAGAAATAATCACAACAATGAACAACAATGAGCATCTCATTCAATACCTCTATCCTCATGTCAATATATATATATAACAATCCTTAGTTGACTCAAAACTAGGGAATCATATCAGTCTGACTCAATTAACTTCTTAACAAAGCTTACTCAACATTACAGAGTAAACAATTCAAGTTAATTTAAATTAATTCAGGCTTATCGAAGATTACCTGGCAAATCTTAAGCCCCCGAGCGTTGAGGAAACATGAAATATACTAATCAGATACTCATGTTCCTCCGTCTCTGCAATCAAACAACACTTCACAACTTGTTAAGGGTTAGTACCTATTCAACTAACTACTTTCTCATACATCAACTAATCAACTAAACCCGCACCCACTGGAATGTTTGACTCAACTAAATCACAGTTCAGGATTGAACAATCTATCATGCTCAACTCGCCCAAACTATTGCTCTGATACCAACTTATAACACCCCCTGTTTCAATACAAACAATAATATAATAATTGCGACTCGGAAGCGTATATTTCAAAACATACTATCAATGTTTTCCATTACTTAAAATGTCACTAAACTTTTTCAAATCCAAACACATGACATTTCAACCAACTCGGTGTTATATAATTTAAAATATATATTTAGTTATCAAAATAACATCAGAGTAACAGTCTGTCAAACATTCCATCAATTCCAAACACTTCCTGCCCTGCCCAATATGTCCCATCTATTTCAACCTGCAGGAAGAACTGTGGTGGGGTTAGCATAAAGCTAAGTGAATGAAACTATAAGCAACAGTACAACCTAGCATAACAATCTGTTTACCTCAAATAACAATAAACAGAAAATCAATCATTCACTCGACATCCAATCAATGTCAAGCTACACCAATCAAACATTATAAATCGTCATGAGGACCGGTGGCTCCTGAGATACCCTAATACCGGTTTGGTAATCAAGGAACTCTTATCAATCATCTGTATTGGCCTATACAGAATTACCGGTAACCAGTTGTTAATCACACACGACCTAGATCTCCAAACCAACATTTCAAGTTTCAAGATCTCCTGTCGTCTACAATAACAACCAAGTCCAACTGTCAAATCAAGTTGACCTCAGAATCTTACATACTAGCTCAAACAGCCAAGTAAGCAACTAGTCAAACTATCATGGCAAGATATCTCAACAATTACATTCTATCAAGATAATACTATAATTACTTGTTGTAAATCAAATCATTACAACTAAATCACACTGAGGTTACAGATCCACTCACCGACTACCTCAGGCCTCCACTCAGTAGTCTAATATCACTGAGCCTTCTCCACATCTGAGAATCAACAAATCAAATATAAGTTAGTAATCATGATCATCAATACTAAACTTATATCAATTAATAACATTAGGAACTTAACATAATCCACATCAAGATTAGTAGTTTCTAATGATACACTAATGATTTACACTATAATCATTATCATCTATTAACATATAACATCTAACAATCACATTACTATTAACAATCAAACAAGAAATGCTGTAACAGCCAACCAAGCCGCCGGCTTCTTTATGAAGCCGCCGGCTTCAAACCACCACCCGCCGGGTCACACTACTTAGCCGCCGGGTATTTTACCAATTGTGGTAACAGAACACAACTAAGTTTTAAAGCCTCTATTGGCCGCCGGTTAGGGTTTATACCCGCCGGGTCCTACAACGCGACACAAGCCGCCGGCTATGGCTTAGAAGCCGCCGGCTTCTCTTGATTCACTCTTACCCGCCGGGCAAGGAAAGTACCCGCCGGGTACTCCCTTCGTCCCAGCCCAGGTCGATCTGCTCAAACCCTAACTCGCGGATTTATATCAAAATCACCCAAAACACGATTTCAAACAGTTATAAATCACTAGAAACATCATATAATCCGCATATAACACTTATAACATGTTTCTAACATCCAATTCTCTCAAATCATCAATTTACCCAAATTTAAATCAAAATCAAATTCTTAAATACTCAAGAATACTTACTGATTGAAGAATCTAACGATGGTAATCTGATGATTAGGAAGTTTCACGAGAATCACAACTTCCTGATTTGATTTCTGGATTGATTTGGAGGTTTTCAGAGAGTTTCTGTGAGTTTTAGAATAAAAATGAATAACTTTCCTAAATAGGAAAGGATATATATAAGTCGGCCTCACGAACCGCCTTCGATATACGGGTATAATTTAATACCCCATCTCAATCTATTGTCTGGAACCCGAAAACCATTTGCGAGTCCAAACATTTTATTGCACCGTCAACTATATTAATTTACAACAATTAATATTTCACTTATCATATTGGAATATTCGGATCCTATTCCAATTATTTCAACTATTTCAAACAATATTATTTCCAAACACATTTAAATACATATTTAAATCAAGAAATAATATATAAACAACTAGGTCCATTTCGAGGATGTTACACCAAGGCCCACCCAAGAAAAGTTATTTGTAGTAATAAAAATATGGAATTTACTAAAAGGGAAATGATAAATACAACATAGTTTTTACTTCATACAACACATCTGTGCATTACACAGTTGTACTATATGCATCAATATTGAAAATTTTGGAATATGCATCACTATTATTTGGTGTATTTATCAACACCCTTACTAAAATGTGACCAATTAGAGGCTTTTGGCCCACCTTAATTATAAGTCTCAAATTATGCTGGCCCACTAAAATATTTAATTGAGATAACTATTACAGTAGTAGTAGACTATTAGTGTAGACCTAACAAATTTTAAAATCGTTAACCACAACTTACGTAAACCGATCACCTTAAAAAAATAATGAAAATGTGGGCATGTGGCATATAATTAATTCAACAATTGGCTTAGAGGTATTTTCGAATCTAGCCTTGTAATTTGGCAATTCATGCAATTATTTTTAAAGGCAGTATTGAAATCACTTACGGACCCCCATTATGGTCCACCCGATCATCTCCAATGAGTTCGAAGTCAAGGCGACGCTCTAAAGGGGTTGTTCTCCCATGTCTTGGATAGGTATTGTGTCTCAGGATTCCCCTTCACAACGAGACTCGAACTCTCACCCCCAAGGAGAAGCCCCATTCTAGGGAAAGCTCCTTACCATTGAGCCAAGACACCAATGGATTTCCTTGAGGAAGAAAACCCAAATCCAATACCCCTTTGCAGGGATCGAACCTAGGACAACTCCCCTCCAAAGACTCAAGAGAATCTTTGACGGCCAACTCCGCTAGACGGTGTTGGTTGCAATTCATGCAATTGAATTGTTGATTGTATATGTTAACATTGTTATTTAAGTATCAACACGTTACCTATTTTTGTGTCATTCTTTTCATTATTGATTTACAGGTTGTAATTTCGGTGTGTTATCCTTTTAGATTTTGGTAATCTATTTAAATAATGATATCTATCTTGTCAATGCATTGAGTAAGTTTAAGATTCTTCTAATTATGTGTTTTGATTTATCAGTATAACACCCAGATATTTTAGAACCATTTTTTTTTTAATTACAAACTAATACACCGGAAGCGCAAGTCCAAACAAACATTAATAATTTACATATTATATATATATATATATATATATATATATACACACACACACACACACACATAGAGTGTAACACCCCCAAATTCGTTAATTGTGTTTAGCGGAAGCATTAGTTAAGTTAGGGGATGTCACAATTACACAGTACATGCATACGTATCAGAGCATATGATTACAACAGAACATCAATATATTAAGATGCCAAAGTTAATAGTTTACAAAAGTTGACGATTCATCGAATCGTATAAAAGTAGTAATGTTATACAAAAGTAGATTTCTGGAATATGACTAAAAACCGATTAGTTATATAAAAGAAATCCAGTGTCAAAAGTTGGCATCCTAAAGCTTCGTGGGTCGCCTATGTTCCATATGTGCAGGCGGTCCTTACGTGTGCTGCTAATTCCCTGAAAAACATAGTAAAAGTCAACAACGAGGTTGAGTGAATTCACAGGTTTTATGTTTACAATAGTTGAACCAAGTTCGAGTAAGTTTGTTGACTCAAAAGTCAAATAGTTGCATTTATGTCAATTGTTCAAGTATAATCGTGGTGAGATGTTACCCAAAATATGTACTCATTGTTGCTATGGGATGTCACCCATATATTTTGTTAGAAAACCTGTTGTAGGAAAGCATTATCCTAGTAGTTATGTAGGAATGTAAGTATCCTAGTTGTTGTTCATAGGAACGTCAGTATCCTAATTGCTGTGTAGGAAGATAAGCATCCTATTAGTTGTTCGTAGGAAATGTCAGTATCCTAATTGTTATTTTGTGGATCCATGTCAGTAGGATCCAGTGCCCATGTCAGTAGGGACTTTTCAACAGTTTAGTAACAATAGTAGATCCATGTCAGTAGGATCTAGTGCCCATGTCAGTAGGGACTTTCCAGTATTAGGGAGTGTCAGTGTCCCGTGATCCATGTCAGAAGGATCTGGTCCATGTCAGTAGGACCCATGTGTTCAACAAGTATAACGGATCCATGTCAGAAGGATCTAGTAGTTACCCAATCAGTTTTGTGAAAGCATTGATGGTCGTTCTCCAGTGTTTTCAAATTAGTACCGGTCGTTCTCCGGTTTATCAAACAAGTTTTATACGTTTACAGTGTTGTAGTATGAAAATGTTATTTCATAATCGTCAAATTTGTGTAATGGTTTAACGGTTCAATGTACTCTAATCGTTCGAGTAAAACAAGTATACAACCATGTTTGTATAAAAGCGTTTGACTATGTTTTCCACCCCTGTTCAAAAGCAGTTAAAACGGTAAAAGTAGGGGCTGTGAACTCACCTGTTGAGTTGAAAGTGTTCGAGTGCTAGCAAAGCCTAATGCCCAAGTCTAGTCCGGAATCCCCTAACGCCCTAAACGTATGAGATTTAATGAGTATGTGGATGTCTAAGTCGACCATCCATGCTGGTGTTCATACAACCAAGTTATGTCCAAAGTGTTCGTTTAACGTTTACGTTTGTATTTCGTTGTTGTGAAAATGTATACGACTCGTTGGTGATAGTTTTGCACAAATATTTCAAAGTATTATTGGCAGTTTCGTTGTAATATCATAAGGTAGGAAATCGTGTACGGGGGTCCGTGTAACACCCCGAAACGTGAACAAATTTTTTTTTTTTTTTTTAAACATAACGCCTCTAATTCCTTGTACTTACTTATTCAGGTCCCAAAACACTGGCTATTACATTACTTAATTATAATCAACACTCAAAAACGAAAGTTGCTGGACACAGGCTGAATCCGGCCGGATTCAAGGGAATCCGCCGGATTCCCCACTCTTTCAGACTCAACTTTTGACCAGAACTGAAACTAAGCAATCCGGTTTTGAAAACGCTCCGGAATCTGCCCGGATTCATGGCAATCCGCCGGATTCCCATGAATCCGCCGGATTCCCAGTTCCAGCAGCAGAATCCAGAGTTGCACATTTTGATACCAAAACTCGAACTTTAACAACGCATAACTTTTAATCTATAATACCTGGGATCGCCAAATTTTGCAGATACATTTAAAATGGTCAAATAAACATATCTCAACTTTTACTTTTCCAAAATTTCTCGTTTTGACCCGTTTTGACACTTAAACTCGTTTTCGACCATTTTAACCAAAAATATGAACATGTCAATTTCTAAAATACATCAAATCTGACTTCCAGCTTTTGACTACACATTTCAACTTGACTTTAGAACTTGTGAGAACCAAAACCATTAACTTTCGACAACATTGACTCATTTTGACACTTAAGCACTTAGTGACCCATTTGGGCACCAACTTGACCCACTTCAATCTTTGACTAACCAATAGCATTCATTCTTACTCAGTTGACTTTTAAAAGTCAAACAAAACACTTTTCATTCACATTCACTTAAACATTAACATTTCCAAGTCTCACTACATTTAGCTTTAACCAAAACATCAACTTTCACAAGTGAGACTTACTAACTTTTACAAGATTAACTAAAACCTTAAACTTTACAAACGGGGGTGTTATTGTATCGTAAGCATGATCAAAAGGGATAAAACTCATTACCAACCAAGCAATGAGCTCCACCACTAGCTATCCATGGGCTTCTTTCCTGACTCGTCTTTTACCTTGCTAGAACTTCCTGTAACATGTTAAACACAACGAATAAGCATAAATGCCTAGTAAGTAAATGGATTCTGACAATTAAAAATCTGCAACAAGTTAAGGATCCATAACATCTCACATGCCAATTCATACAAATTGACATTAAACTAAGCTAATGACATAGTCATTACTTAGATACCACCAAGCGAATGATAATTCACTCCTTGGTTCCACATATCCAAATACTTACCTTTTCACTTGCACAACAATTACTTGAACTCTTGCACACTTGATCACCTATTCACATAATCACATAAACACTTATCATTTACATATTTAACTAACTCTTTCTTACTTCTTACATGTACTTAGGTGCTAAATCACATAACACCCATATTTCTAACATAAGTTCCATACACATAATCATACAATCACATGTACTTGGGTAATTAACATCAATTCTTACCATTAACACTCCCATACCTCATAAACATCACTAATTAGTGATCACACATGCTTATCATCGATCAATTACCCACAACACATATGATTATAGGATTATCACTATATCTAACACTATTTAATCATTCCTTCACATTCAAAAACATGTATGGAATCTAATATAACTTAATTACTCACTTACTCATAGAAATCCCTAACTTAGGGATTTAATTTCTTAAACCCTAACATGAATTTAAAGAATTAGAGAGTAGTTCTTACTTTGTATTAGCTCAATAGAAGATTTGAAGCCCTAATTTCACCAACTAGCAATCAATTTGGGGTTTTCTTCTTACTCTCTCTCTCTCTCTATGTCGATCTCTCTCTCTCTCTCTCTCTAAAAGTTCTGTACGTGATTTCTAATTTTACAATATGAGGATACAGTAGAACATTTCAGAACCTGTGTTTTATTAACACAATTCACATTAAACCCTTCAACTTTGTAAATTTGACATTTTCTACCCTCTAACTCTATTTTATATACATAATTAGTTTCACTAACTAATTTTAACACATAACAGTTTATTTCACATAACATAATATTATATACATATAATTTAAATAACTAAATGCATATAATAAAATTTTAAACTTACAAAAATTTGGGGCGTTACAACTCTCCCCCACTTATTCAGGATTGTGTCCTCACAATCCATTCCTGATACAAAGCCGGATAATACTTAACAATCTCATGCTCCGGCTCCCATGTGAACTCTGACCCTTTTCTATGTTTCCACTATACTTTGAACAGCTTAATTTCTTTATTTCTCAATCTCTTAATCTTTTCTTCTAGAATCATTATCGGTTGTTCTACATAGTTCAATTGGTCACTGATTTCTATCTCTTCTAAAGGTACATACGACGCCTCATCCACCAAACACTTTCTTAAGTATGACACGTGGAAAGTGATGTGAATTCCTGCTAACTCTTCCGGTAGCTCAAGTCTATAAGCTACATTTCCTACTCTTTCCAAAATTTTGAAAGGACCGATAAATCGAGGACTTAGCTTCCCTCGTTTTCTGAAACGTATGATGCATTTCCATGGAGATACTTTTAACATCACTCTATCTCCAACTTGAAACTCAATTGGGCGTCTTCTAACATCGGCATAAGACTTTTGATGGTCTTGTGCTATTTTTAAACGTTCTCTGACTTGGTCAATCTTTTCAGCTATTTTCTGCACAATATCAGTACTACCCAATTATCGCTGACCAATCTCACCCCAACAAATTGGAGTTCGACACTTTCTTCCATATAACATTTCATATGGTGGCATACCTATACTCGCGTGGTAACTATTATTGTATGAAAACTCTGCCAAAGGTAAATGTTCATCCCGGTTACCACCAAAATCAATAGCACAAGCTCTTAACATGTCTTCTAATGTCTGAATAGTTCTTTCACTCTGACCATCAGTCTGCGGATGAAAAGCTGTGCTTAAGTTAACGCGAGTACCCAAATCTTCTTGAAACTTGTTCCAAAACCTGGAAGTAAATCTACTATACCGGTCAGAAACAATGGAAAGAGGTACTCCATGACGTGCCACCACTTCTTGAACAGATAAATCTGCAAGTGCTTCTGAAGTATACGTCTCTTTAATTGGCAGAAATATAGCACTTTTCGTCAACCGATCCACAATCACCCAAATTGTATCATGCTGACGTCGGGTCTTTGGCAATTTGGTGATTAGATCCATAGTAACATGCTCCCACTTCCAGACAGGAATATCCAAGGGTCGCATCATTCCCATTGGCTTTTGATGTTCTGCTTTTACCTGTAAACAAGTTAAACATTGCTCGACATATTTAACAATCTCTCTTTTCATACCTGGCCACCAATAATCTGCTTTTAAATCATGATAAATCTTAGTGGCACCAGGATGAATAGAATATCTGGATCTATGCGCCTCATCAAGCAATAATTTCTTTAACTCTGCCGACTTTGGAATCCATATTCTACCGTATCGAGTCTTTAGTCCACGGAAATCTTCAACAATATTCTGAATCTGACCTTTAATACGTTCTACTTTCCAATCACCTTTCTGCCAAGCACTTTGTTGCACTTCCTTAATCTGATCTAACAAACTTGGAGAGACTGTAATTCGAAGAGATCTAACAATCAAGGCATGATGCATTGCCTTTCTACTGAGAGCATCTGCAACTACATTCGCTTTTCCAGGATGATAAAGGATTTCACAATCATAATCCTTTACCAAATCTAACCAACGTCTCTGTCTCATATTAAGATCTCTCTGATCAAAGAAATACTTAAGACTTTTATGATCGGTATAAATAGTACACTTTACTCCATACAAATAATGCCTCCATATTTTAAGGGCAAAGACAACTGCAGCCAATTCTAAATCATGCGCTGGGTACCCTTTTTCATGTTCTTTCAACTGTCTCGAGGCATAAGCTATTACTCTTCCACGTTGCATCAATACACAACCTAATCCATTATAAGAGGCATCACAATATACAACCATATCTTCAGTACCATCGGGAAGTACTAAGATAGGTGCCTGACTTAACTTTAATTTAAGGGTTCTGAAGGCCTGTTCATGCTCATCTTTCCATTCATACTTGATATTCTTACGAGTAAGCTTTGTGAGTGGAGTAGCAATTTTGGAGAAATCCTGGATAAACCGTCTATAATACCCGGCTAAACCCAGAAAACTCCTTACCTCAGTCGGATTGGTTGGGGGTTCCCATTTCATTACCGCCTCGACTTTGGTAGGATCAACCTTAATTCCTTTACTGTTTACAACATGACCCAGAAAATAAACTTCACGAAGCCAAAATTCACATTTCGAAAACTTGGCATAAAGCTTTTCAATACGTAACATTTGCAAAACTTGCCTCAAATGAAGTTCATGTTCACCAGCAGACTTGGAATAAACAAGAATATCGTCAATAAACACAATTACAGATCTATCGAGCATTGGACGACATACCCGATTCATAAGATCCATAAAAGCGGCTGGTGCATTAGTCAAACCAAATGGCATCACCACAAACTCATAATGACCGTATCTGGTTCTAAAAGCTGTTTTTGCTACATCTTCTTCTCGAACTTTAAGTTGGTGATAACCAGAACGTAAATCAATCTTAGAAAAATAGCTGGCACCTTGCAATTGGTCAAACAAATCATCAATCCTAGGTAAGGGATACCTATTCTTGATGGTGACCTTATTCAATTCCCGATAATCTATACACATACGCATTGTACCATCCTTTTTCTTAACAAACAAAATTGGAGCACCCCATGGAGAACTACTCGGACGAATAAACCCCTTATCTAACAATTCTTGTAACTGTTTCATCAATTCTTGCATTTCTGAAGGGGCAAGTCTATACGGAGTCTTAGCAATAGGAGTAGCTCCAGGGATAAGATCTATACGAAACTCGACTTGCCTATCGGGTGGAATACCTGGTAGCTCGTCAGGAAAAACATCGGGAAACTCCTTTACAACAGGAATCTCCTCGAGTTTTGGAATACTTTTCTGAAGATCTATCACGTGGGCCAAAAAGGCTTGACAACCACGGGACAAATGACGTCTAGCACGAGCAAAGGTACATATGGATAAGGAAGGCTTTTTCTTTTCCCCAAAAATATCAATCACTCCCCCACTTGGAGTATTGATACGGATAATCTTTTTCTCACACTGAATCATAGCATTATACCTACCTAGCCAATCCATACCCACTACTACATCAAACTCACCCATTGGCATTGGACTGAGATTAATAATAAAAGATTCATTACTAATCTGTAATTGACACCCACGAAACACATTAGCAACGTAAACTATTCTATCATCTGCAACCTCAACATCCAGTGGAGTGTCTAACTCACTAAGGGGAATGGAGAATTTCTGACTAAACTTTTCTGACACAAAAGATCGCGAAGCTCCCGAATCGAATAACACGTGTGCAAGCATTAAATTTACAAGAAAGGTACCTGTCAGGACATCGGGGGCTCGCTGAGCTTCCTCAGCAGTGATTTGGAAGGAACGGCCCTTAGACTTTGGAACTTCTACAGCTTTCTTTTCTGAAGTTCTTCGAGGTGCTGAAGAAGTAGGCCGGTTCCCAAGTTTCGGACATTCTGATTTTATGTGCCCCGGTTCATAACAATTATAACATACACGGATTGGGTTTGGACAATCTCGGCCAAAATGACCTTCTTGCCCACATTGATAACAAGCGTTAGTGCCAAACTTGCATTCTCCAAAGTGTTTTCGATGGCACTTTTTACATTCAGCTGGCACCGGTCTATCATCCTTCTTTGTACTCCCACTCGGTCTAAACTTCTTTGATGGACCAGAACTTTGATCACTTTTTCTTTTGGCAGCTGCCACTTGTTCGTCTTTCTTTAACTCCAATTCCTGGAATCGCGCTTCATCTATCATCTCTTCAAGTGTCTGACATCTCTTTGGAAGTACATACTTTCTGATTTCCTTTCTCAGGACCTTATGAAAATGATTCATAAGCATCCTTGGGTTATCCATATACTCTGGACAAAAACGAGCTCTATCCAGAAAATTTCCCACCAATTCATTCACTGATTCGTTCGTTTGCTCCATAGCTAAAAACTCTTGATGAATTCTATTCAAATCTGCGTCTTGAGAATAGGTGCTTTCAAACATTACTTTAAACTCTTCCCAAGTTAATTTGCTAATAGCTTCATCACCTTTGGTTTTACACTGTACATTCCACTACCACTTAGCACGATTCTTTAAAAGATTAGCTGCATACCTTACTTTAAACTTGTTGGGACAATCCACAGTGGCGAATGCCCCTTCTACTTCTGAGATCCAAAGGTAACATTTGATTGGATCTAAATCACCATCATACTCTGGTGGGTTGCAAGCTGAGAAATCTCTATAACTGATCTTTTTCTGCTCCTCCTGAATATTAGGTTGAGGAATTACCTCTAGTCTGGGCACAACTATTTCTCCTCGTCCTTTATGCATTTCTTCACTCACAATCTTTCTTACAGTGTCTGTAATTGTCTTCACTAGAAACGGAAGGGATGCTTCCTGGGCCTGACTAATCTCTTTAGACACAAGGGATTTTATACCTTCCCAAGACAATTCAGTGTTAGGAATAGGAGACCTTGGTCTTTCGTTACTGCCTCCTGCCTCATTATCTTGGGCTCTGTTACCCGGGTTAAATCCAAGAGTAAGATCTATTTCTCGCTCATCCATCTTTACTGAAAGTAAACATAGTAAAATTAACTCGACTTACTTAATATTTACAAGTCTACTTTATCTATACTTCTAACACGTAACACTAACAATAGCTAATAACTTATCCTCTAATGTTTCGTGGTTTCCATGGATACCCATATGGTAATATGATAATCATTGCGTTGGCCAGGCGCACTAATTACCGTATTAGAATGTAACACATCCAAAGTCCACACGACACACTTTGATTCAAAATCATTAGCACACATAATCTTGTACACATAACAGTTCTAAATCATGCTCAATACAATAATTAAAGTGGTCTAAGATCAAGTACCCACTAATGGTGAATACCCGAATCCCTTAAACTGTGCTCTGATACCAACTTGTAACACCCCGAAACGTGAACAAATTTTTTTTTTTTTTTAAAACATAACGCCTCTAATTCCTTGTACTTACTTATTCAGGTCCCAAAACACTGGCTATTACATTACTTAATTATAATCAACACTCAAAAACGAAAGTTGCTGGACACAGGCTGAATCCGGCCGGATTCAAGGGAATCCGCCGGATTCCCCACTCTTTCAGACTCAACTTTTGACCAGAACTGAAACTAAGCAATCCGGTTTTGAATACGCTCCGGAATCCGCCCGGATTCATGGCAATCCGCCGGATTCCCATGAATCCGCCGGATTCCCAGTTCCAGCAGCAGAATCCAGAGTTGCACATTTTGATACCAAAACTCGAACTTTAACAACGCATAACTTTTAATCTATAATACCTGGGATCGCCAAATTTTGCAGATACATTTAAAATGGTCAAATAAACATATCTCAACTTTTACTTTTCCAAAATTTCTCGTTTTGACCCGTTTTGACACTTAAACTCGTTTTTGACCATTTTAACCAAAAATATGAACATGTCAATTTCTAAAATACATCAAATCTGACTTCCAGCTTTTGACTACACATTTCAACTTGACTTTAGAACTTGTAAGAACCAAAACCATTAACTTTCGACAACATTGACCCATTTTGACACTTAAGCACTTAGTGACCCATTTGGGCACCAACTTGACCCACTTCAATCTTTGACTAACCAATAGCATTCATTCTTACTCAGTTGACTTTTAAAAGTCAAACAAAACACTTTTCATTCACATTCACTTAAACATTAACATTTCCAAGTCTCACTACATTTAGCTTTAACCAAAACATCAACTTTCACAAGTGAGACTTACTAACTTTTACAAGATTAACTAAAACCTTAAACTTTACAAACGGGGGTGTTATTGTATCGTAAGCATGATCAAAAGGGATAAAACTCATTACCAACCAAGCAATGAGCTCCACCACTAGCTATCCATGGGCTTCTTTCCTGACTCGTCTTTTACCTTGCTAGAACTTCCTGTAACATGTTAAACACAACGAATAAGCATAAATGCCTAGTAAGTAAATGGATTCTGACAATTAAAAATCTGCAACAAGTTAAGGATCCATAACATCTCACATGCCAATTCATACAAATTGACATTAAACTAAGCTAATGACATAGTCATTACTTAGATACCACCAAGCGAATGATAATTCACTCCTTGGTTCCACATATCCAAATACTTACCTTTTCACTTGCACAACAATTACTTGAACTCTTGCACACTTGATCACCTATTCACATAATCACATAAACACTTATCATTTACATATTTAACTAACTCTTTCTTACTTCTTACATGTACTTAGGTGCTAAATCACATAACACCCATATTTCTAACATAAGTTCCATATACATAATCATACAATCACATGTACTTGGGTAATTAACATCAATTCTTACCATTAACACTCCCATACCTCATAAACATCACTAATTAGTGATCACACATGCTTATCATCGATCAATTACCCACAACACATATGATTATAGGATTATCACTATATCTAACACTATTTAATCATTCCTTCACATTCAAAAACATGTATGGAATCTAATATAACTTAATTACTCACTTACTCATAGAAATCCCTAACTTAGGGATTTAATTTCTTAAACCCTAACATGAATTTAAAGAATTAGAGAGTAGTTCTTACTTTGTATTAGCTCAATAGAAGATTTGAAGCCCTAATTTCACCAACTAGCAATCAATTTGGGGTTTTCTTCTTACTCTCTCTCTCTCTCTATGTCGATCTCTCTCTCTCTCTCTCTCTAAAAGTTCTGTACGTGATTTCTAATTTTACAATATGAGGATACAGTAGAACATTTCAGAACCTGTGTTTTATTAACACAATTCACATTAAACCCTTCAACTTTGTAAATTTGACATTTTCTACCCTCTAACTCTATTTTCTATACATAATTAGTTTCACTAACTAATTCTAACACATAACAGTTTATTTCACATAACATAATATTATATACATATAATTTAAATAACTAAATGCATATAATAAAATTTTAAACTTACAAAAATTTGGGGCGTTACAGTCCGGGGGCAGCGCCCCTGGTAGCGGGGTCCAAGGGGTGGCAACCCCTGGTGGGGTCTAAGGGGCAAAGCCCCTGGTTGAAGTCGAGCTGCCAAGTCAGCTTGGAAAAATTTTATTTCTACTACATTGCTTAAACGAAAATGCATTCGAAATTTCATTTCGGGGTAAAATCAAGTGGTAAAATACTTAGTGAAATCATGTGTTTTTAAGAGTCTGGAACCTGCGACGTTAAGTGCGACGTTGCGTGCGACATCAGGGTCTACGTCGCTATATGCGACATCAAGATTTGGTGCGACGTAAGGGTCGACGTCGCTATGTGCGACTTCGCAACTTAATGCGACATTAGGTGTTACGTCGCTATGTGCGACGTTCTGGGTCCTTGCGACGTTGTGACTGACGTCGCATTTAGCCCAAGCCAGATGCGACGTAACGGACTGTTCAATGAACAGCTCGAAAATAAACGAGTTTCAGGTCGATTTTTGGACATTTTTAGTTGATAGAACACTAAAGCATGATAATCTAAGTATTATAAACGAGAAATATTGAAGGAAACGTCAAAATCTAAGAGTTTACGAAGATGTCGGAAACTTACGCGGTGTCGGTTTTAAATTCCGAAAAGATAGAAATGTAGATCGTGATGCCGTGAATGTTTTGTTCCAAAGGAGCTAGGTGATTGGATGCGTTTTTGTGGTAGTTTTGTGTGATTTTTGGTGATTTGGTGTGGGTTTTAGAGAGAAAATTGAGAGAGTTTAGAGATAGAGAGAGAAAGTGAAAGGTGAAAATGTGGTGGGGTGGTGGGGTTGGGCCGGTTTTTGTGTTCCAAAAAGGAGGAGGGGACTTTGTCCCGATTTGTGGTATTTTACCCGTGTTCGTTTACCCGATCGTTAAATGTTTCGATATTTTAAATGCGTTTTTAATTATTATTTTTGGTTGAGGTATTTTATGGAAATTATTTAGTTAAGTTTATAAAGTTTTAACTTTGTTTCTAAACTTTGTTTTATTTTAACTATACAAGTTAAACGTTATTTGTTACGAAATACTTGTAAATATTATCGACATAATATTTATTATACGTTTACGTTATTTAATAACTTTCGTTTTATTAAATAAATTCGTTCACCACCAGTCGTATATTTTTGCAGCGTTTGTTCAAATCGTTTCATATGTAATTACATCTAATTACAAATAAGTAATACTACGCGTATTAACTAGTTGGGCTTTGCTAGACTTACCTCTAAAATATGTTGTGAATTCACTCAAAGTAGGGAATTAGCCTAATAATGCAAATGATTAACGCTTATAGTCGCGTTTAAATTTGCGGGGTGTCACATAGAGTCAAACTATTTCAAATCATAGTTTATCAGTTTGGGTGTTATGTAATTCAAAAGACAACACTGATTTATACAAATCAGATATCAGAGTAAATGCGCAATCGTCAAACATTCCATCTAGTATTATGCTTCTTGCCCCAGCCCGTTATATCCAAAACCAAAATCTGCAAGAAGTATTAAAGTGGTGGGATTTGCTCAAAGCTAAGTGGATTAATAAATAATCAACAGTCCAACTTAGCATAACAATCATGTTTATAGCAAAGCATCGTAAACCCATAATATCCCTGTTTACAGCATAAAGCATCGTAAACACATAATCTCATGTTTACCGCATAAAGCATCGTAAACACGCAATGTCATGTTTACAGCATAAAGCATCATAGACACAATATATCATGTTTATAGCATAAAGCATCATAAACACAATATATTCCATAGAGGATCGGGTGTTCTCAGGGAAACCTTCAGCCAAGAACACTTAAAATCAACCGCAGGCCAATACAGTGATTAACCGATAGCTTGTTGTTATCTGCACACGCCACGAGTTACTATTAACTATGTGTACAAGGAACCCCTGACGTGCCCAACAATAACAACAAAGCCCAACCCAAACGTTGACCTCCATATGACATAATGCCCAAAAGCCACGTATCACATAATCACATAGTCCATAATCGTCATGGAATCATGTCAGACTAAACAGTCTATTAACAACAATAATATCATGGCAGACTAAACAGTCTATAAATGATAACAATACATTTACCCGTTGTAACCAAAATTGTTACAACTAAATCACACTGAGGATTACAGATCCACTCACTAATACCTCAGTCGTCCACTCAGAAGTCTAATGTTACTAAGTCTTCTCCGTATCTGGGAATTTAAATAAATAACAAGTCAGTAACTTATTTCATAACAAATAATTCATGTTATAATCATATAACATATTTCAATACATAATATCAGAATAATAGGCACTAATCGGTTATAACAACTCATTATCTCATATTTAGTTCATTCATAATTTATTTCGATATACAAATCTACAAACTTGTAACCACACAAATATGTTATCCTTTACACTAATAATTTACTCAATTATATAGCTTCACATTGTCATCAATATATATATATATATATATATATATATATATATATATATATATATATATATATATAACATTGGGTCTTAGAATAACCTACACAAAACAATTACATAATAAATTGACAAGTACCCACCGGTTACCATCAACCTCCCCAATTCGCCGGATCATGGTTTGGATCCGTCGGATACTTGTCATAACAAAAGAATATAAGTTAATAACTTATCCCATAATAATATGACTTTTGGCGAAATGTAGCATTTAGTTAACTACCACAATCAAGTTATAGATCATATTTACTTTATATGTATTACTTTATAACCATGAATTTTACTAAGTTATTTAAATTTAACTTTCATAATTATTTACTAATATTAAAGCATTATCACATAATATCAATTATTACATTCAAGACATATGAAATTACAAAGTTAAACTTGGTCTGCTGTCCCAACCCACAGAACCCGCCGGCTGGGGCTTGGACCCGCCGGGTTCTAGCTGGTAAAACCAGCCGGCTTCCTCACCCCAGACCAACGACTTGAAATCTGTTAACAGCTTGAATCCGATTTTATACTCCTCAAACTTACAAACTCAGGTTTTTAGCATCATTATACTCTATTTTTATGTATCAACAACTTCAAACACAACAAATAACATGTATTTCATTTCAAATTTATATTTCAATCTCATGTAGCTCATGAACCCTAAATTTATCAACTTAAAAGTTGAAGAACAATCATAAAATTTGGTTTATTAATATCAAGATCATCATATATCATTTCTAACATGATTCAAGAAGCCTAAACTCAAATACAATTAACAAAATACTTACCAATTGATGATAGCAAAATGATGATGTTTGAAGAAGCTGATGTTCAATCAAGAATCACACAACTGATTGTTGTTTCTAATTTGGCTTATGATTTCTCTTTGATTTCTTTGATAATGGTATTAGTAAGTTTCACAAGAAAGAGTGAAATTAGGCAAAAGGGGAAAGTAACAAAAATTTAGGTCGGCTCCCTTCTTCTAAACCGATCCAACCATTTTAAATTTTTATTCCCTTCTTAATTTATTGTCTGGAAGCTAAAAACCATTTGCGAATCCAAACATTTTACTTTTCTTATAACTATATTAATTTAAAACACTTAATAATTTATCTGTCACAATTAATCATTTGACTCTTTTCCAATTATTTTCAAGTAAACCAAGCAAAATTATTTCCTATCACGTTGAATATTAATTTAAAATCAGGAAATTATTATAATACTGCTAGACCCTAAAAGCGGGTATTACAAATCTCTCCCTCTTAAAGAGATTTCGTCCTCGAAATCTGATCACACTCAATAATCCAAGGTAATATAATTACATATAATCCATATTTCTCATATGATCCTTGATCCCAAACTTTGTTCCATTCCACTAACATATCATGTCATTTTCCGTAATATTCTTGGAAATTTAATTACAATTCCATCGTCAAATCTCAGTAGTCCATAAAACTTTCAATATTCAGTTTTAATTTGAAACATGCCTGACAAAATCTACAACAGTGTCATATCCGTCTTCACGATAATCCGTCAATATAATGGTTTCACTTCATAATATAATTTACTATTCCCCGGATGAACATCAATCAAAACTCATAAATCTCAGTTAAAATCACATCATGAAAGTCTCAAATCATCGAAACTCAACACAAGACGTACTAAACAATTCTTTAATCCTCTTTAATTGTTCAATATCAATTCTCAAATTTCAGATCATAATCCATCAAAATCTCAAGCTGAGTTGCTTATAATTAATCTACTAAATCAGAAAAGATTTCTAACACCTAAGGTAAATCCTGTCACAAGTCTTTTACCACATAAGACATCTGCAACAACATTATCTTTTCCCCGAATAATATCAAATCCCTCAATAAAAATATTTATAAGTTTCAACCATCAATACTGACGTAATTTACTCTTTTGTGAAACATATATTGAAGATTTCAATGATTTATACAATTAACGCATTAAGCACCATCTAATAAATGTCTCCATCTTTTGACACAAATCAACAGTTACAAACTCCAAGTCATGGATAGGATAAATCCTCTCATATAGCTTAAGTTATCACAAAACAAAATTAATAATTCAATTTCATTACATCAACCACAGTCTAAACTCGCAAAATATGTCACAAGGCATTATAACTCGTCAAATTCATCAAATAGTACTGAAATCCCAGTCTAACACAAAAGCTGTTTCAATGTCAAATGACTATATCCTGTTGTTCATTCCACAATTAATTCAAGGAATCTCTCAATCTCAGAAGACGTTTTAGAATCATTTCAATTCATCATAGTTTCAAAATTAAATCTCCCAAAGCTATAATTCACATTTTCATAATTTAACATAAAAATGATCCACTTCTGAAAGTTCCAAGAATAAATCAAAAACACATTTTCATACTCAAATTCAGTTTTAGAATTTATAAAGATGTTAACATCAAACAATGACAAACTTGTCTAGAAAATTGACATACTCAGTTCATTAAATCTCTAGAAACCGCATGAACATTTGTTAATTCAAATGGCATAATCAAAATTCATAATTACCATAACTGTACTACAAGCAGTATTAGGTATATCCCCTTTTTAAAATTCTAAGAATCGATCGCAACTATATCTAATATTCAGATTCAGTTCAAGAATATTTCAAGATGTTATCAACCAATCATAACAACTTATCCATAAAATCAGTATACCCAGTTTATTAATTACATAAAACCGCATGAGCATTCAATAATCCAATTGACATAGCCAAACTCATATAATAATCATGCTTGATCTCAGTTTAGGTATATTCTCTTTATCAACATGCACCTGGAATTATATCAATCCAATATTCTACCACTCAACCAGAGTATAAACCAATTAACCCATCAGGAAAATAATTCCAAATAATTTGAATTCACTCAAACATCATAAACAGATTTCCTTTACTTGACCTCAATAACACATTTTAAGTATAACTCACAAGTAATCCAAGGAAATAACCATCATGTCGTTTCTCTTAAGTCAATCACACGATTCATCCAATAAGAATATTCATTATTTCTTAACCAATTCATGTTAAGGTACGTATCAAATTAAGGATTGACACTAACAAAAGTAATCAAGAATCATGACCCTCTATCAAACACTAATTCCAATTACCTACATGGTCACGTGAATTATCTTACTATCTGTTATCTCTACTTTGAGTGAATTAGTAATCACACTGAAGTCAATTTCAGTGTATCACACCATAAACAATTATAATGAAACAATTAGTTCCAAATCATATAAAACATATGCTGGCATAAAGTCAATACAAAAATACCTGTAATGGGGTTATCTGTTCCGACAGTTTCATCAGCTGTCCTCTGAAAGGCTCTGTCAGCTGCTGATGGCGGATTCTTCCACTTACGGCCAGAAGATGACGACGTCCCGACCAAACCCGATCCACATCTTATCTTCTCCGGACATTGCCTCGACCGATGACCCTCTTTCTGACAATTCCAACAAACATAACTAGGATAAGTACAATTCTTAAACTCATGTCCAAACAACCCGCATTTATCACATCTAACAGTCTGAGAAGTACACAGTCCAATATGTATGGATTTACAGTTCTTACACCAAGGAAATCGATCATCCGGACTACCACTTGAATTAGATTTCCTATTCTGAGGGTTACCCTGCTGTTTCTTTTTACCATGATTTCCAGAAGAATCACCTTTGAACTGTTGCACAGATTGTAACTTTTCTGAAAACTTTCCCTGCTGTTGTGGTGGTGAAAACATTGGTATCGAATACTCATAAGGTCCGGAAGACGAATACGGAACTGATATTTGATGGAAAATACCATAAGGATGCTGCTGCTGATAATAAAAAGGTATAGATGTCGGTATCTAAGAAAATGACACCAAAGGAGGCGGAACAATACTCATAACAGGATGTTGTGACTGAACAGGCTGTTGAAAAGGCCCTGCCTATAAAATTCTCTGTTAAATCCTCTAAGTTCCTGTAACTCATTCTCTAACTACAATATATATTCATCCCTGTTTGTATCCTCATTAGCTGGAAAAGAAGTACCCGTCTGACCATGTCTCTCTGCATTCATCTCTATAGGAGGGGCATCTGATTTAGGAAAACTGTTGAGGGAACTGGTCGGGTGCTCATGTTCTGCCATATCTGTACTCAAACAACAACTCACAACTTATTAATCGTTAGTACCTATCATACTAACCAATTCTCATATTGTAACTAATTCCCACGTCCTGGAATGTTTGACTAACACTATTCATATTTGGGATTGAACACCTTACCAAAGTTCAATTCGCCCAAACCTATGCTCTGATACCAACTTATAACACCTCCATATTTTAGAACCATTATTTTATTACAAACTAATATACCGGAAGCGCAAGTCCAAACAAACATTAATAATTTACATATTATAATATATATATATACATAGAGTCAAACTATTTCAAATCATAGTTTATCAGTTTGGGTGTTATGTAATTCAAAAGACAACACTGATTTATACAAATCAGATATCAGAGTAAACGCCCAATCTTCAAACATTCCATCCAGTATTATACTTCTTGCCCCAGCCCGTTATATCCAAAACCAAAATTTGCAAGAAGTATTAAAGTGGTGGGATTAGCTCAAAGCTAAGTGAATGAATAAATAATCAACAGCCCAACTTAGCATAACAACCCTGTTTACAGCAAAGCATCGTAAACACATAATATCCCTGTTTACAGCATAAAGTATCGTAAACACATAATCTCATGTTTATGTTGAGACATAGTTTGTGACAACAGATCTAGCTTGTAATAGAACTAGTGTAATTGTAATCAAGTTTGTATATTGGTTTAGATTTGTAAATAAATAATATTAGTTTGTTATTAATATTTGTTAAATATATTAGTATGTTAAAGTGTTAGAAAAATATCGAATACGAACTAAAGTCTGTACAGCGAGATGAGATCTCAAGTCGCAAGACATGATCTTGCGAGATGAGATCTGGGCTGGCAATAGTGGTAGCGAACCGAGTTGAATCTGGGCTTGGGCATGGACTGCAAATTGAGTCAACTCGCAAGCCCATAGGCTACGAGTTGAGCCGATATATTTAAATGATTTTCGGTTTGAGAATCATTAACTTTTTACGGTCTGAACTTTTGCAATCGTATTTTGCGAACCGAAATCCATTCCAGAGAAAACACAAGTATTCTAACGACTAAGCTTTGACGGTTTTACGTTTAAAGCAAAGTATATTAGTTAATATAAACGCGATTAATCGTTATACAATCGTATAATTAGTATTGAGATATTCCGCATCTTAATACCTAAAGATAACCTCGTTATCGATCCAAGAACTAGGGACTTACAGTTTACCGCATAAAGCATCGTAAACACGCAATGTCATGTTTACAGCATAAAGCATCTTAAACACAATATATCATGTTTATAGCATAAAGCATCATAAACACAATATATTCCATAGAGGATCGGGTGTTCTCAGGGCTACCTTCAGCCAAGAACAATTAAAATCAACCGCAGGCCCATACAGTGATTAACCGATAGCTTGTTGTTATCTGCACACGCCACAAGTTACTATTAACTATGTGTACAAGGAACCCCTGACGTGCCCAACAATAACAACAAAGCCCAACCCAAACGTTGACCTCCATATGACATAATGCCCAAAGGCCACGTATCACATAATCACATAGTCCATAATCGTCATGGAATCATGTCAGATTAAACAGTCTATTAACAACAATAATATCATGGCAGACTAAACAGTCTATAAATGATAACAATACATTTACCCGTTGTAACCAAAATTGTTATAACTAAATCACACTGAGGATTACAGATCCACTCACCAATACCTCAGTCGTCCACTCAGAAGTCTAATGTTACTGAGTCTTCTCCGTATCTGAGAATTTAAATAAATAACAAGTCAGTAACTTATTTCATAACAAACAATTCATGTTATAATCATATAACATATTTCAATACATAATATCAAAATAATAGGCACTAATCGGTTATAACAACTCATTATCCCATATTTAGTTCATTCCTAATTTATTTTGATATACAAATCTACAAACTTGTAACCACACAAATATGTTATCCTTTACACTAATAATTTACTCAATTATATAGCTTCACATTGTCATCACAATATATATATATATATATATATATATATATATATATATATATATATATATATATATATATATATATATATATATATATATATATATATAATATAAATATTCATATAAAACATTGGGTCTTAGAATAACCTACACAAAACAATTACATAATAAATTGACAAGTACCCACCGGTTACCATCAACCTCCCCAATCCGCCGGATCATGGTCTGGATCCGCCGGATACTTGTCATAACAAAAGAATATAAGTTAATAACTTATCCCATAATAATATGACTTAAGGCGAAATGTAGCATTTAGTTAACTACCACAATCAAGTTATAAATCATATATACTTTATATGTATTACTTTATAACCATGAATTTTACTAAGTTATTTAAATTTAACTTTCATAATTATTTACTAATATTAAAGCATTATCACATAATATCAATGATTACATTCAAGACATATGGAATTACAAAGTTAAACTTGGTCTGCTGTCTCAACCTAAAGAACCCGCCAGCTGGGGCTTGGACCCGCCGAGTTCTAGCTGGTAAAACCAGCCGGCTTGAAGAACAAACAGCCGGCTTCCTCACCCCAGACCAACGACTTGAAATCTGTTAACAGCTTGAATCCGATTTTATACTCATCAAACTAACAAACTCCGGTTCTTAGCATCAATATACTCTATTTGTATGTATCAACAACTTCAAACACAACAAATAACATGTATTTCATTTCAAATTTATATTTCAATCTCATGTAGCTCATGAACCCTAAATTTATCAACTTAAAAGTTGAAGAACAATCATAAAATTTGGTTTATTAATATCAAGATCATCATATATCATTTCTAACATGATTCAAGAAGCCTAAACTCAAATACAATTAACAAAATACTTACCAATTGATGATAGCAAAATGATGATGTTTGAAGAAGCTAGTGTTCAATCAAGAATCACACAACTGATTGTTGTTTCTAATTTGGCTTATGATTTCTCTTTGATTTCTTTGATAATGGTATTAGTAAGTTTCAAAAGAATGAGTGAAAGTAGGCAAAAGGGGAAAGTAACAAAAATATAGGTCGGCTCCCTTCTTCTAAACCGATACAACCATTTTAAATTTTTATTCCCTTCTTAATCTATTGTCTGGAACCTAAAAATCATTTGCGAATCCAAACATTTTACTTTTCTCATAAATATATTAATTTAAAACACTTAATAATTTATCTGTCACAATTAATCATTTGACTCTTTTCCAATTATTTTCATGTAAACCAAGCAAAATTATTTCCTATCACGTTAAATATTAATTTAAAATTAGGAAATTATTATAATACTGCTAGACCCTAAAAGCGGGTGTTACAATCAGAAGATTAATAATATTGTTCATTTATTAGTACAGTAACGTTCAAATGAGTACAACAATATTAGTGATAATGGAGGAACCAATAAGAATCCGTCACGTGTCACAAAACTCACTTTCCTCCACGTTTTTAAAAATTATATATGTCAATAATGGCTCATTGAAAAATTATAAAAATTGCACCATAAAAAATCAACATTTTTTTCTCTTCGATTAGACATCTTACAAGATATATACTTTCGACGACTTTTTTGGGAGGTTTATAAAGTGTACAATATTAGTATCACATGTGTTACTCGTTGGTAACATATGTGTTACTAGCTGGTATCACATGTGTTACTCCCTTGTGTCATATGTGTTAGTCTTTTTCAAAACTCACCAAAAAAACGAAAAAAATAGTTCATCGAAAGTTTACCTTGTGAGATCTCTAATCGAAGAGAAAACAATGCTGATTTTTATGGTGCAATTTTTGTGATTATTCGACTTACCGTTTGTGAGATATTTAATTTTTTAAAAAGTGTGAGAAAATGGATTTTGTGACACGTGACACATTCTTATTGGTTCCCCAATTCTCAACCAATGTTACTGTACTCATTTGAACCTCACTCTCTAAAGTTAATGATTTGTTAGGTTTTGGTTCGTAATTGTAAAGCTCTATAATTAGCAAAATCTATTGTAAGTTTTATCACTTTATTATCTTCTTATTTTTTGAGAATAATTAGTACTTGTTTCTTTTGGCCACCTGAAGTGTAATTTATAGTTCCCTCACTGATCTCGAGTCGATCGATAAAAGTTCGACTTGGTTGTAACCCTGTTTATGAGAAATGTGTCGATTTAATTTGAAAAAATTCAAATCCACTCCGAGTTAGAAAAAGTCAATTCCTTCCCTCTCTTGTATTTTTTTTTTTATGGTAAAGTCCTCTTAAATTGATTCGTAATTGTAAAGCTTTCTAATTAGCAAAATCTATTGTAAGTTTTATCACTTTATTATCTTCTTATTTTTTGAGAATATTTAGTACTTGTTTCTTTTGGCCACCCGAAGTGTAATTTATAGTTCCGTCACTGATCTCGAGTCGATCGATAAAAGTTCGACTTGGTTGTAACCTTGTTTATGAGAAATATGTCGATTTAATTTGAAAAAAATTCAAATCCACTCCTAGTTAGAAAAAGTCAACTCCTTCCCTCTCTTGTATTTTTTTTTTTTATGGCAAAGTCCTTTTAAATTGATTCGTAATTGTAAAGCTTTCTAATTAGCAAAATCTATTGTAAGTTTTATCACTTTATTATCTTCTTATTTTTTGAGAATATTTAGTACTTGTTTCTTTTGGCCACCCGAAGTGTAATTTATAGTTCCGTCACTGATCTCGAGTCGATCGATAAAAGTTCGACTTGGTTGTAACCCTGTTTATGAGAAATGTGTCGATTTAATTTGAAAAAAATTCAAATCCACTCCGAGTTAGAAAAAGTCAATTCCTTCACTCTCTTGTATTTTTTTTTTATGGTAAAGTCCTCTTAAATTGATTCATAATTGTAAAGCTTTCTAATTAGCAAAATCTATTGCAAGTTTTATCAATTTATTATCTTCTTATTTTTTGATAATATTTAGTACTTGTTTCTTTTGGCCACACGAAGTGTAATTTATAGTTCCGTCACTGATCTCGAGTCGATCGATAAAAGTTCGACTTGGTTGTAACCCTATTTATGAGAAATGTGTCGATTTAATTTGAAAAATTTCAAATCCACTCCGAGTTAGAAAAAGTCAATTACTTCCCTCTATTTTTTTTTATGGTAAAGTCCTCTTAAATTGATTACTATTTCCTTTCCTTCCCAGTCAATGCTAACTTTATTCTCCTTTTTTTGAAAGGTAGTTGTGGAATCACTGACGGACCTTTGGCCCACCCGATCATCTCCACATGCGGTTACTCCACTAGGATCGAGTAACCGCCCCTGAGTTCATAGCCAAGGCGACGCACTAAAGGGGTTGCTCTCCCATGTCTTGGATAGGTATAGCGTCGCAGGAGTCCCCTCACAATAAGGCTCGAACTCATCACCTCCCGGAAGAAACCTTATGGAAAACTCCCTGACCACTGGGCGAAGACCCCAATGGAATTTGTGTGGGATGTAGGAGATTTCCACGACCCATTAATAAACAGTTTTTGTTATTTATTTCAAATCATTATTAAATACATAAATCAACAAGTCAAATGTAACCCACATATCATTTTTAAGTAAATTTAATGAATCTTGTTACAAGTCTCGAGTTTCTTTTATTATATCACGTGCTAGATAACTTTTATCTTTTAATAGTGTTTTTTTATGAACTTTATACAAAAATCCATCATTCCTCACACAATTATTGCTCCCATTGAGCAACTCCTTAACAACCTCATGTTTTAATTTGCTCATTTCATTGTGAAATCCATAGGGAGTAGGGGGTGTGATTTTCATAAACAAAAACAAATGCCAAATGTGCTTAATCTATGTTGGTTTCCAAGTATCAATGGGGGTTCATTTCCATGCAAAAAGAACCCTCTTTTTTATATTTTCCCGGTAAATTTTAACTTTTTTTCATCCTCATTTTCATTTGATAAATTATGGAGTAGAATGTAAAGAAAGAAAGAACACAGAAAAAGACAAAAACAGGGGTACAAGATTTCTTGTTTCTTTTTTATTTTTTAATTAGGGTAAGATTAAAACAATGTGCAATAACTGCAAAAAGTCTGCTTACCATATCTGCATATCGTAACAGTACTACGTATATGTATATACATTATATATACATATATACATTTACAGGGTTATGAAATAAGCAGCTTTTTCTAAGTGTGTGTGACAAAAATGGCAGTTAATGCATGTTTCAATCTCAATCTTTGCAACAGGGGAAGTTGCTGTAATTTTACAATTGGGGTTTCACAGATTCTTAGAACCGATCATATTCCGGGTCGGGTGAAGTCCAATTCCAATTCAAATATCTTCATTTCACGCCTGCCGTTGATGGTGAACAAGATCACCACCGGCCGTCATCACCGGCGGAAGGCGGTGGTTCTCGGTGATGCTGTTGCCTCCGATGATGATCATCTTATCTTACCCAGTCAAGATTTCTCACAACAAGCTCATATTCCTTCTTTTCAAAAGGTACTATTTTTCTATCTAAATTTTGTTTATTAAGAAAAAAATTGATAAGAAATGATTAATTTTTATTTTTATGTATATGTGTACAGTATATGGAGATGTACAAAAGATCAGTTGAAGACCCTGCCGGATTTTGGTCAGAAATGGCTTCTGAATTCTACTGGAAGCAAAAATGGGGTCAGCAGGTGTACTCACAGAATCTTGATGTTAAAAAAGGGGGTATCAAAATTGAGGTAATTACTAATTATTTACTCCGTATTAAATCTCCATCATATACGAACGCTCTGTTATAAATTTGAATCATTTGAGTATGACACATCTAACATAGTTTATACATTGATGAAGTGTTTATATCCCTCTATATATATATGTGCGCGCATACACAATTTATATAACCAATTGGTGGGATGTTGTTATTGATTCAGTGGTTTAAAGGTGGAATTACGAACATATGTTATAATTGTTTGGATGAAAATATTGAGTCTGGAAATGGTGAAAAAATTGCTATTCATTGGGAAGGAAATGAACCTGGTGTTGATGACTCATTAACTTACAATCAGCTGCTAGATAGAGTTTGTCAGGTAAACCGTTATGTTTACTTTCTTTTTACTTATAAAAAGTTACTGATTGTTGAGACGGTGTTTGTGATTTGAAGTGTTATTTTTTTTGTGAATTATGACAGCTTGCGAATTACTTGAAAGAAAATGGTGTAAAGAAGGGTGATTCTGTTATTATTTACTTACCTATGCTCATGGAACTACCGATTGCCATGCTGGCGTGTGCTCGTATTGGTGCTGTTCATTCGGTAATTATTAGTAACATTTTTAAATTTTTTTTTTTATCATCTAGATATCTTTGATGACAAACTGCGTTTGGATATCAGGTTGTTTTTGCTGGATTCTCTGCAGAATCGCTTGAACAAAGAATAATCGACTGCAAGCCGAAGATTGTGTTGACTTGTAATGCGGTTATGAGAGGCAAAAAAAGCATTAACCTTAAGGATATTGTTGATGCTGCACTCTCAGAAGCATCTAAAAATGGAGTGAAAGTTGGTACGAGTTACTTGATGATCATATGAACAGTCGAAAAGCGCATCAGATATTAGCTGATACGAGTATATGTTATCCATTATCGCTTATCTTGTTATGTTATATTTTTACCCTCAGCTGACTTCTATCATGTTGGTCACCAAATAGGTTTATGTTTGACATATGCAAATGAATCAGCCATGAAGAAAGAAGCTACTAAATGGCAAAAGGAAAGAGATGTGTGGTGGCAGGTACCAAAACAGCGGGGTTTCTTACTTTTTTTTATTGATCACAGAACATGCCATTATAGCTTAAATGCCACACCTGCTTCATTTTTGATATTAGACTATATATCTGATGCAAGTTTTAGCTCATTAATCTAGTTGACGTATAAAATTTCCAGGACGTTGTTCCCAAATACTCTACTAAATGTGATGTGGAGTGGGTTGATGCAGAGGATCCACTTTTTCTTCTTTATACTAGTGGAAGTACGGGGAAGCCCAAGGTATTTGACGCCCTGTATTGCTGAAGTAATTGCTCTTGATTTGACTATTTGACCAAGTTAGGTTTGGATTTGATAGGGTGTTCTGCATACCACAGGAGGATACATGATTTACACTGCAGCAACATTCAAATATGCATTTGATTACAAGCCATCTGATATATACTGGTAATGTTTTATTTCATGACATTCCGCTAGTTAATTTTTGTCGATTAACTAATGTCTATATGTTGACAAGTTTTAACACGTGTTGCGTCTCAAATTTTAGGTGTACGGCTGACTGTGGTTGGATTACTGGACACAGCTATGTTTCTTATGGACCTCTGCTTAATGGAGCAACCGTTGTACTTTATGAAGGGGTAAAATATCTCAACATAGATTAATATACCAACAACCAAGTTTTGCATTCAGGGTTAATAAAAACAATTATAATGTTATATATAGTGGAATATATAATTATATCATATAATATAATACTTTGTGATGTTATGTATACCGACATCTGTGCTATACTTCTATGTGCAGGTTCCCAATTATCCGGATCCTGGAAGATGTTGGGACATTGTTGACAAGTATAAAGTGACAATATTTTACACTGCTCCTACATTGGTGCGGTCACTTATGCGTGATGGTAACGAGGCAAGGATTCTCCTCTTCCATGCATATTATGCTATTTGAGTTGTACATTATGCATATGGACTTGAATATTGTTAAAAGGAAGAAGTTTGTGCTAACATTATACATTTTTTTTCGTAACAATGCAGTATGTTACTCGTTATTCTCGTAAATCTTTACGAGTCCTTGGTAGTGTAGGTGAGCCGATCAATCCAAGCGCATGGAGGTTATTTCCAAACTAACTCTTGCTTATTTTTTTTTCTTATTTTTTAAAAGATAGAAAACATGGGAGGGGTTCTACTTGTGTTATGTCTGCCCAATTAAAAAATTCGTTTATCCGACTTTTTGTTCTTTAATTTCTATGCAGGTGGTTTTACAATGTAGTTGGAGATTCAAGATGTCCTATATCAGATACTTGGTGGCAAACAGAGACAGGGGGCTTCATGGTACACATTCTTGTATATTTGTTTGCATGATTGATATGGCACTTAGTCCAAGTGGTGGCAAGATAAAATGGTCGGGTAGGTTGGGTAACAGGTCAAATTGAGTTTAGTGCGATTGTTTTAGTACCAGTGACAACGGTCCAGGTTGGGTTGGTTTGCACTTTGACCCGCATATGTCTTCTCATCTAGCTTCTGAGCATTACTATAATCAATGCGGTAACTACAATTAGTTGATTACTATAATAAAACTACAACATCTAAGTCTTCGAATAAATATTTTTGTTTTGCTATCTGACTCACTTGAGAAAGAAACACAAGCCAAATCAATTCATTCATAACTATTTGGGTCAAAATTGCCACCTCCAACACCAATGCTAACTAGCATTGAGGTTAACTGTTCTTGGTTTCCAGATTACTCCCTTGCCTGGTGCATGGCCTCAAAAACCAGGTTCTGCTACATTTCCATTTTTCGGGGTTCAGGTATCCTTCACTTGGTCTTACGAAAACTTCATCTGTTTTATTATCATAATTAACTTTTCAAATTCAAAATTCTAATTGTCTCCAAAAAAATGGATGTAGCCTGTTATAGTAGATGAAAAGGGGAAGGAGATTGATGGTGAAGGCAGTGGGTATTTATGTGTTAAAAACTCTTGGCCAGGAGCATTCCGGACTTTATATGGAGATCATGAAAGATATGAAACAACTTATTTCAGTGCATTCCCTGGCTATTATTTTAGCGGTGATGGATGCAGTAGGTAATATCATAAAATATCCGTTTTCATTTATTCTACTTTCAGTAGCTTAAGACACCAAAATAGGGTCAAGTGTCAGAATATGTATGAAACTATATTTAAAATTCTGTTGTATGTATTTAATTCAAACGTGTCCATTGTATATATCGAAGTTTTAAAGTTGGATACATGCAATAGAATTTTGGGTAAAGTATAATACATTTTCAGATACTTAACCAAATAACCAACTGTAACTGAATTTTGTTCCAGAGACAAAGATGGATACCATTGGCTCACAGGAAGAGTTGATGATGTGATTAATGTCAGGTGCCTTTGTAAACTTAATCATCAATGTATCTCTACCTAGTATATAAGGATTTTGTAAAATATCTTTAGTTACATTGTTTTGTAACATGAGCAGTGGACACCGAATTGGTACAGCAGAAGTTGAATCTGCTCTAGTTTTACATCCTCAATGTGCTGAAGCAGCAGTGGTTGGTGTTGAGCATGAGATCAAAGGGCAGTCTATATATGCGTTTGTTACTCCAGTTGAGGGTGTTGCGTACAGTGAAGATCTCAGAAAAAGTCTCGTGCTTTCTGTCCGAACTCAAGTAAGTTGCCCTTTGATCTGCCAAAGATATTGCCCTATGTAATAATATGTCCTACATGGATAGAGTATGAGATGTTTGAATTTTGAACCCTTAACTTTGAAGTAGTAGGGTACTAATAACTTCCTTCATCCTTCCTTTGTCCAATAAATTATTCTCCACCAGACACAAACACACATTATTTAGATGATGTGTTTCTGTATCTCTTTCTAAATTTCTATTCTGTGCAATTAGATTGGAGCATTTGCTGCGCCTGACAAAATTCATTGGGCACCGGGTCTTCCAAAGACAAGAAGTGGGAAGATAATGAGAAGAATACTGAGGAAAATTGCCTCTAGGCAGCTAGACGAGCTCGGGGATACAAGCACTCTTGCAGAACCACATGTAGTTGACCAGTTAATTGCTTTGGCAGATTCCTAAGTTGCGAGATTTATGAGTTTCCCAGATCGTTCTCAGCTGATTTGAGTAGACAAATAGCAAGTTACTTTACCTATATAAGTCATACCACAATCGCCAAACCATATTGTTGGGTGTCAGTTTTTATAGAAAACAGTACATCAAAGTTAAAAAATTTGAACATTCAGCCACTTTGAAATCTTAAACTTTGTAACGTTTTAGCTTCACGTCTCTGTGTTTTTTGCATTCTATAATTTGGGATCAACGGCCGTGTAAAACAACACATTTAATTGCCAAAAACTTTATGTTCTGGAATCATATATGAATCTTTTCTCCATATACTTTATTAAAACACAAATGAATAGCCATATTCTTTTATAAATATAACTTAGAGAACCTCCCTCGAGTTTCCAGAAACTCAATTACATAATGGAATATAACATGTTTCATTACAATAATGGAGGATTTATACAAACTCTAATCAATCAGGATAATGATGCCCTTTCCAATACTTCCTGCAACTCTCCACTCTTGTATGCATCTGTAACAATACAGTGAATAATTGTGAATACTAATAGATTAATGGCGAAATATTGATCAATATGCATACAACCGGTCATCTATTTCATCAGAAGATTGACTTACCAACAGTTATGTCGCAGCCCCCAAAGAACTCGCCATCAATATAAAGTTGAGGGAACGTTGGCCATTGAGAATATTCCTTTAACCCTTGACGCAACATTTCGTTTTCCAGAATATTTACAGTTTCAAAAGGTACGTCGACTGCCTTCAAAATGGAAACAACTGTGTTTGAGAATCCGCATTGTGGGAAGTCCTTAGTTCCCTTCATGAAAAGAATCACCTTGTGTGATGTTACAACGTTATCCAAAGTAGTCTTCAACTGCGGATTTAATGCTGCAAGCCATATAATTCATTAAAAGAATATAAAGAAAACAGATTGAAGTAAAGTTGCTAAATTCACAAGCAAGTTGTCTTCAATCGGCATGATTCCATATTATTGTTAGAAAAACGATACGTATATCAGAATGGATATTATTGGAAATTAGATGACAAGAAACTTTAAGTCTATGCATACAATGTAGTTAAAAGGTTCAAGTGTATGTATTAGCAAAGATATCAGTTCGATAGGATAGCGCCAATAGCCTAATTGAGTTGTATGCCATTATCATGTGTTTTAAGTGTGTAAGCAAAGGACTCACATGCAATCTTAGTAGTGATTTTTAAAATGTATATGCACATCAAAACATGTAATTTTCTGAAAGTAACATGTGCATAACGAGTTTTGAACACAAAAGAATGATTAGATTCACATAGACATGAACATATCTACAGTTAGAAGGTTATCTACAAATCAAAAGGCAGGGGAAGAGATCAGCTAAAATGGGCTTTTACGCAGAAATCTGCTTAAACGCAGCTAATTGCATACGATTTTCCGAAACTAACCAGCAATACCTTCAATTCCTTTTCTATTTCGTGAGCTCTCTGCATTTGCTCTTGAAAGATCCCGCATAAAATTCAAAAAATATCGCATGGGATCAAATCAATCAATAATATTGCACATAATAAAAAAAATACAGAATCAACAATATCAAACCAAGTCAAAAATGTACAAATTACGGAGTAGCATACAAGGTCCAGTTATACACTGTTTATGCGAATTCTACATATCGGTATGCGAAATAAGGTGCAAAATTTTACAAGTGATAACATGTTAAATTTGATTATAATACATGCTACTGAAGTAATTTCCCCAAAAACAGTGAAAGCAATCAAAATTAATCAATCAACGTTGACCAGAACGATAGGTTAAGTAATACTGCAAATTGAATAAGTGGATGGAAACTAATATACTTATATACATACCAGCAAAGCATCCAATCCTTGTTGAAGCTGTTCCACTCTTTTTTAAAGCGAATTTCAAGGTATACGGACGACCGGGGAAGCGCAGTACATAAGGATTGATTGTAGTTGGTGATACAAACTGCGAAGAGGGAATCATCGTAGATGATGATGATGAGGATGCGAAACGAGACTGGAAACCAATTGAACACGACGACATGTTTAGTGACTGCTGGTTAGATTTTCGTCAGTGGCCGGTGGAAGGAAGATTGGAAATGAATTTTGGATCAGTCGTTTGTATGATTGTATCGATGACTTCGATGAAATGGGGCTTCGTGTTGGGTCAAATATGGGCTCCTCAATCCGAACCCATATAACATTTCTATTTTTAAGATCTTTCTCGTAAATTCATTTAGGTTTGGGGTGTTTGGGATCGCTTAAATAACTGTTTATCTACTTATTTGCTTATTTTGATAGCAGATAAGCAAATTGAAACACCTTTCTGAAAACTGTTTATCTGCTTATTTACTAAGAAATAAGCACTTAAAAATAAGTAAGATGTCGCATACTTATTTTTTAAGCATATAAGTACTTATAAATAAGCAAACTATCATTCTCTACTTCTTTTTATACTAATAATTGTGCTTTATAATGTTGTACAATACAATACTCTAAATCAAAGAAAATGATATACGGTGAACTTTTTGTGATATACGAAGCATCCCGGTAACAAAAACGAGTTGCCAACAAAAGTATAGCTTACACCGTGGTCATATTAAGATTGAGTCATCGAGCTAATCTAAGATAATACTTCTTCTATCTCACTTAAATTGTTCACTTTGAATATATACACAATTTTAGGAATTCTCTTTAACTCTACAATCTACCAATCAAATATGATATATACAACTATACCCATTAAAGTCTTTTTTAATTGGGAGCTGATTTTTATAAGTAATTTTTTACTTGTTACAAGGAAAAAAACCTATTTTTATCGTTTTATACTCACAAAACCTTTTTATTTCCTTGTAGAAAGCAAAATATTCCTTGTATAAATTATCTCCATTTTTAATTAGTTAAACATTCAAGTTGACACTTACAATGACACAAATAAAATTGATACATGTGAATACTTTTAGTGAGACGAAGAAAGTACCTCCTTCATTTTTTAGAATTCAATCTAGCTTGCAAATGTGATAAATAAAATGCCCGTATTATCGACAACTTAAGTAGTTATATATCTATATATATAAGCATTTATTATATCAGTGTATAATAAAGCGAATAATGCTCCAATATATTTTGCTTATTTATTCAAAATATGTACACATTTATTTACTTACTTACCTGATTTTATATATATGTAATACCATTATTAACATTTAATAATCATTTATCACCAAAGTATCAACTATACTATAGTTTTACCTTACAACTTAATAAAACTTTAGTCTAAGAATTTGCGTAGCATGTCAATTACCTTTGTCTGGTACTTAAATCCAATGATTTTGTTCGGATGTCTTTATTTATACATCAAAAAAATTGCAAAAATTGAACAAATCGAATAGTGATTTGGTTCGGTTCAATTTGTTTTTTATTTATTCGTTTGCACGGTTAGATTGTAATCTTTCAAAAACAAAAATCAATTAGTTTTAGGGAAATGCTATTGACAGCCCTTAGGGCCGTCAATAAGAACTCTTGAACTTATTTATTAAACTCAAACTTTCCTTTATTATCAAAAATCATAATTAATACATCACATATAAAAGGAAAATTTCAATGAATTAAATACAAAACTTCAGTGTATTAATTATAATTTTGATTATATAAGGAAACTTTGACTTCAATAAATGCACTTATTGACAGCCCTTAGGGCTGTCAATAGCATTTCCCTTAGTTTTATCTATTTAGTTCAATTTAAACCAATGAACATACGTCGCAATTTGAGGTAAGTTTATACGAGTATTACGTACTTACAGTGGTATACTTTATTAAGTAAAGTATATTAATAAACTCCTGTCCATTAATTGGCAGGGAAAGTATCTATAAATTCCCTAGAACCCTTATCGGATATCATCGTTACTCAACGTCATTGCATCAACCGGAAAACGGAATCAAATACAAAATGGTTGCCGGAACCCTAACTACTTGCAATGCTATTAGCAGCTTCAAGTTAAAGTTCCAGCAAAACGAAAAACACGGAACACACGGACGATACAAAGCCAGTCTCATCATGAATCCAGAATCATTTGAAGTCGGTAGGCTAATCGGAAGCTATGGTTTCATGAGCGTCACTAGGTGAACCCTAATTTACAGATTGTTATCATTATCTACTACTGTATATCAATTAGTATATGCTTAGTTGCTTACTGAATTGATTTCACAAACTTGTTTTGTGTAGTTATTCAGGTCTTCAATCACAATTAGATAACGTTGGTGGGTTGAAATTTCAGGATGTTACAGAAGGCAATGTGCAAATTAGGTCTGTATTATTCGTAATGGAAATGAGGCTTTAGCTGATGATATGAATTGCATAAATTTGTAACGTATATAGGTTTTTTAGGTTTTCTTCTTCCTATTGATATCTGCTATGACAGTTACTTTACAGGCTTTACGAGGGACGCGTAACTCAGGGCCCTCGTAGGGGCACTCCAATCATCTTTAAGGTTATCTTCATCCTCATATTCTGCTTTCACAACAGATTAAGATCTATTCGCTCTTCATAAACAGTCATCCGTTAATAGTCTGTACTCAACTGTATGCTAAATAATTTTTAATCATCAAGTTTGTATGGAATTTTGATGAAATTTGTTATCGTGTAGGTTTATCCAGGGAAACAAGTAGGCGGTCTCGAGGCTGATATGATGGCCTCGAATGAGCTCAAATCTCATGCTTTCCTTCAAGTACTTTTCGAATGTTATAGTTAATATTTTATTGATTAAAATGCTTACATTATATGGATTCAGAATTATAGGATGTTGTTTACTTGTTTACGTTGTTTAGTTAAATTATTTTCTGCAGAGTTGTTCGCCATCCATCTGCCAAAATATACAAATTCTGTTGGGAGGTTTTGAGACGAAAACAGGAGAGCAGGTTGTCAACTTCCAAGATACATTTAACAAACCTGTTTTTTTTTTTTTCTCATGATGTTTTCATCGTATGTTGGTACTGATTATTTTCTTTGTGATCTTAATGGTGGACAGTGGCTTGCATTTAAAAATGATGGAAAATATTGTGCAACAGACTATGCTAAGGCTTCAAGTGAAAAACTTTCCAAAAACCGTGCTCTTGGAGAACAGAAATTATGGAATCCATTTGAAGAAGAACAATATATAAAACGCAAAAGGTATTATATTATCAAGTTGCTTCAAGGTGCTCTATGTGGATTGGCATACATGCATGATAATGAAAGGTTACATCAGAGCATTGGCCCAGCTTCAGTTGTTCTCAAGTATGTCACAATTTTGAAAGTTTTAAAATAATTGGAGCAGCTGTCCTCTAAAGAAAAATAAAACTCGTGTTCGTATTGCAGTACAATGGTAGATAAAGATGCTGCGTATCTTGTTCCGAGACTTCGTGATCTTGCCTTCTCTGTTGATATACAGTATGCATCTTGTTATAGTACTGCATTGTTTTAAGGAAATTTCTGCCTATTGATTAGTAATGGTAGCCAATGAAGTGTTAAGTTGATGGGCGTTTAATTGAAGTCACAAATATCAGTTTCTTATGTTTGGATAGTCAAATTCTGCTTCTGATTATCTGACCAGCTTGATACCAGCTGTAACAAAACTGATTACCGTAGCATGAAGTAAGATTACCTACTCACCCATTTTTCCTAACCTAATTCAGGAGAATTTTGTTTCCATTTTATAACACATGTTGGTATTTTTTTCAGCCAAATGTCTCTTTTGGAAGTCCGTAAATAATTTAAGTTTTTGTCAATTGCATAACAAATTGACTATCTTTATTATAGTTACTTCAACCAGCCAAAACACATATTTTATTACAGCTAACTGTCAGATCCTATTTTCAATATCACATAATTACTTTGAAACGCACATCCATACAATAATTTCTTTCCTCTCCTATAGCCAGTATCATGATGTATCAGCGCAGGCATTTCATTATTAGCATATTTCTAATACTACCCAATTTAATGGATAGTTATACTGCCCATGTTAATGGATGTAGCTATCAACAAATAACCTTTTATTTAGGTTTTCAAATTTGGAGGACAGTTCAGGTGGATTGTCTGAAGGCCTTTGGAGACGAGCAAGAATAGCCGGGGCATACACCCCTATGGAGAAACGAGCTTTTGGAATAGCTGATGATATGTAAAAGTCTACCTTAAAATTCTACTAATATTATTTAGTTATCCTCTTGTTTACTCATACCCCGTGATTCTTTTTTTACAGTTATGGAGCTGGTCTTCTTTTTGCATATTTGGCTTTTATTCCATTCTGTGAAGCAGGAATAGTGGATAGCCTTTCATTACAGGCAAGTTTCACACGACTATTGGTTCACATTTTTTTTTTTGATATATTTATGGTTTTGAGCTTGCAGAGGCTGTTAGAGAGTACTTTTAAACTTGATCTTGCAGCTACTAGAGAGTAAGAACCTTTAACTATCTAAATGATTTTTACAAAATTTTGTATCTTCTTTCATCTCTTTCGGTTAATGTAGGTATTGCTTAGCCGATGATCGGTATCTAGAGGCTGTCAAGTTTTTGGATTTGGGTGATGGCGCCGGCTGGGAGTTATTGCAGGTTAATGTCTAATACAGCTACCTAAATATTGATTTTCATCTCACTTACATAGCACATGCCACTGGAATAAGATCCGTGAAAATTGGATCGCATAATGTTTGTTTTTCTTTTCTTCAAGCAGTTGGTCACAGCAGGGTAGTTAGATGACCAATCTGCATGGTTAATGTTGAGAATTTGTTACTATTATTTATATGGTCAAGTCTATAGTAAATCTTGTTACTATTTAAGCTAAATGTTGTACCCAATATGAATGCAGGCAATGTTAAATCCCGACTTCAGAAACAGGCCAATTGCTGATGCTGTACTTAACCACCGATTCTTGACTGGTGCACTCCTTTGAAGTCTATTCTTAGGAACAGGTACCAACTAATATGGAAAACACGCAATGATCATATCCCGTAAATTTGTTTCCTAAGACCAAGCTCCCACTTTGGATTTCCTATCTTGTACTCCGTAATATGTTAGCCAGGTATATGTAAAAACACACAATGATTATTTCTTGTAAAAAATGTAAGCCTGATAAGAAATTAGTTTTATATTACATGTTTTCCATCTAATTTAAGGAAACTGGGGAAGTGCATTCTCATGAAAGTTATCCAAAGTAATTACTGTAGAAAATTTCATAACTGAAATCCCATAGTGAGGAATGACTCTTGGAAGGCACAGCAATGAAATTATAACTCTGTTTTGACTAATAGTTTACTTAGTTTCGACTCTGGAACCTAACACTCGAAAAGTATCATGTAGATGCTCGAATAAAACCAAACTGAACCATTGATGAAAGTAGATCGATCAATCTTTAGTTTGATATAGGCACTGTGTAATTGTGCATAGAGTAAATTGTTTTTGGCCGTTAGTAGTGACTTGTTTCTTACCCTTGTGAAACCGGTGCGTCGGGTTGGATAGTTATTCAAAATGAATATTAAATCTTAACTGGGAAACTAGTTATTAAGGTTTTAAATTTTTTTAGGATTATCGAAGTGCATCAAGGTAACCTTGAGAATGGTCATCGACTCATTTAATATATAGGATACCTGATAGGCTCTCAAACAAAAATATCTTTCACGAGCTTTATGAGCAAAGAAAAGCTGTAGGTAAAAAACTCAAAATCATTATTTGAGCAAAAAACTCTCTTTGAAGAATTCAAAGCCTTGAAACAGATTAATCACTCTTACATTTACATTTCTTCTTAAACCGATTTGCTATCTAAGAGAAATAAAGCTACACAATTTGTTTTAGATAATCAAAAAGATTTCATTTTTAGTTCATTAATTCTCTTTTCAACCCCAACAAAAAGAGGAAGAAAAGCGGTACGCTTAAAAAGATAACAATGCATGTAGACAACAAAGGAGAAAACAGGATAAATCTTCCCAAAAGAATTACCAAACAGAGGCAACCCAAACGAAAAGAGAATTAATGATAACAAACTAGGTGTTGAAAGAGTTTGAGAGCCTTTACTGGATAATTTAAATACCTAAAACAAATCCATAGCTAAGATCAACTTCAAAGTAGCCAAGCATGTTTGTTATTAGCTAAGCTGAGCTTTTAAAAGTCATTTATATTAGGTTAAACAGCCAAGAACGAGAACCGTAATGGTGCTCACAGGTACCCTGGACACAAGTGCCAATCCAGGGAAGATTCAGTTATGCCCAGAAATTGGAGCAAATTCCACATTAAACAGTGTTGCTTGTTCATTTTAGAATTTGAAAATATAATGAGATAGAGGGAAACCCTTTTCCTTTGATATCTAAAGTACTATTAAACAAAAACCCGGACAAAAAGGATATTAAGTCTAAACTTTTAGTACCAAACAAACATGTAACATGCCAAAAAAGACTATTTCTGTTTTCTTCAAGTACTGATCTCAACATTGACCCAAAATAAAAACATAAAGAGCAATTAAACATCTTAAAAGATGCGAACAGGCTTTCCCATTGTTGTCTTCAAGTATAAGCACCGCACCTGAATCCATTAAATAAAATTAGCATAAGAAATCGGATTTTTCAGTGAGATGTTTGGTCAACTTTTAAAAAACTGGAAGTTAAAAAAGAGATTACTCACGTTTTGCCAATTCTTTTTCAACAAAGAAACTAGAAAATTGACGCTCATTTGCACATTCTGGAATATTTGCTTCTCCTCCATGCTGCAGTTTCCAACAGCGACTCCCATACAGAGAACCTTCTTCAGTTGGAACTTCACAGTTGCCTTGGTCTCGTTAACCTTTCCCTCAAGGGATTCCTGGTGGGAAACAAGGGTAGGGAACTTACCTGCATAGTCAATTGTCCAGATAATCAGGTATCATTACCAAGTGAAACAGCAGAAGTTGATTTTAATTAAATAGTCTAAACATGCATAAAAGATACACCTACCAGCCTTGTTCAAACCGGGACCCAACAAACGAGGAATCTGCTTGATGACAGACTCGGAAGCCAAAAATGCTTGGTGACTCTTTGCAAGCTTCTTCACCAACTTTTTATTTTTGTTTAGCTTCTTCAGGCTCTCAATATCCATATATTCAAGGCCAATTTTTTGAGCCTGCAATTAAAGTAGATGATAAAATACTTTTTCTGATGTACACTATCAATCAAGTTAAAAAATCAATTCGACCAGATTACATAAAATCATCACAATTCAGAAATCAATCCAACAAAGAAAGAAAAAGATGGACTTAGAAGTGCTTTATGACATTGTAACCTTCACAGTTGCTGTATTAGCAAAAAAATGTATTACCCTCCAGAAACAAGATGATAAAGTATTTCTAGCAGACTTTAATCCATCTTCACCCACATAAATAAATAAAAACTACTATTACATAGTTAAAAGGTACTTCGCATAGTAAATTTATTTTAATTGATGCAATCATGAATCATGATAAGCTCAAATCCTGAATATTTACCTCCTCAACATGCTGGGCATCTCCAAGCATGCAAACCTTCAACTTGGGTCGAGGAATGTGTGGCAGCTTGACGGTACCACTGAAACGCTTGTCCTTTTGTGGGTCGTAGTTCTTCAAACCAATCTGGAGTTCAATGGTCTCAGTGAAGTTACGTTTCTTTTCCTTGGCATCGGTAGTAATCTGAGTGATTGCCTCTCTCAGGGCTTCACTTTGAAGCTTACTGCAAACCCAGATTAACTGTAAAATCTTAACAGACCATTTCTACAACAATAAACATTCACAAACTAACAATTACAAATCAACATAACTAATAGAAACTATCATATATGTATCATACTCATAGCTTTTGGGTTCTATCCTAAACTAAAATACCATTTGTAATCGTTTAATGACTATAACTATAACTATATAGCTTGTAACAAACAAAAAATACCATGAACATGTAAGTAAATTGCTATCCAATTAGTACATTGACTATAACTAAAATACCATTTGCAATTTTACACAATGCATTAATATTCCTAAATACGGAGTAGTATATAAGTCAAACTTTCATACATTTGGCCACAATTGCTTAGTAAAGTTCATCACATGAGCTTCGCAAGCATCACTTTTTTGTAAGTAAGCACATAAAAATCGAGATCATTGCGACTAGATTCTATGAACATACCTCATGTTCGGAACCTTCTGCTTTCCTTAAACTTCACTTCTGTTAAGAATCAAATACACAAAATATAAATTGTTTGCTCAGAGAAGCCTAATCTATCAGCAAACTGAAACAGAGAATCTAAATTAATATGATATTATGATTACAATAACTGTCTAATTACAATGATAAACATCTGTTTATAACAGAATCAATAGCTCTATTATCAAAATATGGATATATGCATCATACAGATGAATCAAAGAAACTGTAAAATCACAACTATAAACAATAGAACGATGAGATTAAACGCCTGAGAAATGGAGAAGATCATACCTCTGGTAAGAACCCTGAAATAAGGGTTTGAGAGTGCCGATATAGTTAGGCACAAAAAACAACTGATGATGATAATATACGAGGTTGAAACCCTAAATCTATAAATAGCTACATTGGGCCTGTTAGTATTTGGGCCTTAAACTAGCTCATTATTTTCCACTTGTGTATGTATTAAAATGGGCTGCGACTACTTTTTTAAGTAAAAATAAATTTACGATCATTTTTATTTAAGTTAGTTAACGTTTTCTTTTTATTTTTATTTTGGGGTTTGATAATTACATCAACCTGTTTGATATTATAAAAAATAAAAAATTAATGCATATGTAAATGACTTTTAGTGTAATAAAAAAAAAGATAAAAAAATTATCAATATTTGTGCAAATATATTTTAGCATTCCATTCCATTACAAGTTCTAATCAAGACAGGGTACAATGAGCTTGACCAATTAATTAATACAAACATTTACATGAATGAGTGAACGATGAGATATGAAGTGACTACAAATAAGGCATAAAAATGGGTACTTTTCAGCCTGTTGATTCGATCAAATCATAACTTTAAAAAAAAAAAAATTAAACCAATGTCATTTAACCATTACCTTCTTTCATCAGAACATCATCACCATGAGTCCTACACCTCGAGCAAATGGAGGAATTTTTGAAGGGATATATAAAGTCTTTATGCGTCGTACTCCTGTCTATGTCACATTCGTTATTATTGGCGCTCTCGTTGGTGAACGGGTAAGTTTGTATCTATGCACACATCTTAATTTTATTTCCTTTCACTTGATCGTTAAAGGATTTTAAAGGAAAATACATAAATATAATATAAGAATCCATGCGCACATACATATATTTTAGGTGATTGATTACAATATTTTTGTTTGTTGGGCAACGAGATCAAAGCCTCAGTGGAGGATATTGGCAAGGGCAGTATGTGTCAGCGTACATAGCCATCGATTTCCGAGGGCCTTCGATTGTTTAAGAGTGCTTATTGCTACTATAATTATAATGTCGAAAAACTATCATTACATCTCAACAAATAAAGTATTCAAAAAGTAGGACTCATACTTTGTTATAGTAGAGAGCATTGATTGATTATAAAGATTTGATCAACTAAATATTTAAAGAATCCTCGAGAAATGAATCTTTAGAATATTTATTTTTTTTTTGATATAAGAAATTATATTATAATTACTTTTATATATAAGACATTAAAAAAAAAAAACCCGCAATGTTAGTGTTTATCACGGGGCCTCGTATATAGTATAGCCCAGGGCCTCTCATATTCATTTGCTGGCCCTGCAAAGCCTCTTTATGTGGTCTCATATCGTGTGACACCAAAGGATTGTTGGTTTAGTGTTTTGCTTTCATTACTCACTCCGATTAGAGATTTCACAATGCCATAGGATTGATTGAAGTTTCTGGTTGTTTTATGTTTTTCTGTACAAGTTTGGGCCTCATGATTTTACTGACTAATGAAGTTGGTTTTCGATATTGTGTTTCAGGCAGTTGATTATGGAGTTCATAAACTTTGGGAGAAAAACAATGTTGGGGTAATCTCTACATTTCAATGTCTTATAAATTATTCATTTCTTGTAATCTTTTCTGTAATCTCGTCAGTTGATCATGACATACTATATTATTTATCAAACACCTACTGCAACATGTATGCATTCCTTTTTTAGAAAATGAGTAACAAAACATTTTTATGGAAAATAAAAAAAGAAGTTAATACGGAGTAAGAGATATTTATTAGACAGAATGATTGCACTAAGTTCTTGTTTATAGTAGTTCATCTTCCCCCCCCTACATTCTGATTAGTTTTAACATATCACGGGGGTTATGCAGAAGCGATTTGAAGACATTTCAGTTTTGGGACAGAAGCCGTCTGTGTGAATTATGGCTTGATCACCCTTTGGTATCACTATACGATCTTTATGGTAACCAAAGAGAGGAAATATTATACGATTCTTTGAAATAATTACGATGTTCTAGATTGAAATGCATTCTAAATTTTGCAAACCTTAGACAACACTGCTAATGAGCCTTTTCTCATTAATGTTATCAATATTTATTGAATGTCATTTTTATGGCATACCAACGTTTATAGAATTTTACTCACATTACAAGGTTTCACTGGCACATCCATAGATTGAACTGCCTCTGAAAGAGGTTACAATCACAAGAACAATAGTAATGTCACTCGCCTACAAGTGTCTTGAAGATTTCTTCACATAAACTGCTTTCAAAAGGTAAGAAATGGCCTTTATTTGGAACTTCATGATACCGAACAAATGGAAGCTTTTCAGAGAGAAATCGATTCACTTTACGTGGTATTATTTTATCCTCGTAACCCTGCCATATGTGAGCCGCACCATCATTGTCTGGCCAAGGATTACTTATATCCAGTGGGTCGAACTCCCACTTTCTATAACCAGCCATTATGTCACGATACAGAGATTCGTACACACCTTGCTGACATGTCTTTTCCTAACGGGCATTAACACAAGACAATAAGTATCATCACATGAAGACCATAAAACTGATTGCGCACATTGTTTGAAACAAAAAGATATGATTTGACTTTTGAGGTCAAAATGACTAAATACAAATTTATAGGAAAATGACTTTATTAAGCAACCAAATTTTTTCCCTAAAAATTCCAACATTTCCCATTTTGCTGTTACTTTCAATACTTACAACATGTTTTGATGTTATAACATTAACTTAAATGGGATGTAGTATAAATTCCACGTCACAAGCAGGTAAAATGGGAAATATTGACACTTTATAGAAAAACAATCAGTTTGAAGGGTGGTGCATTTTGTGATGTGCAATGGAAAACTTGAAACTTAAGTGTCAACTGCAATGACTACAAAATCAATCACTCCATAATATTAACCAAGCAATATGGATGTAGTTAGTTTGACCTTGAAAGTCAACTTTACCTGAGTTCCATCTGGGTTTGGTGGCAAATTCTTTAAGAACTCTAAATCTGGTTTGGAAAATATATCCATCTTTCCAGCCGTGATGCTTAATGACGGAAACAATTTCTGATTCATCCACCAATGAAACAGCCATGGGGCATAATGTGCCACACGAAACACCCATTGATCTTGAACAAGTTGTAACTTGAAGCTCTCTTTAGCCAAATTAGCAGGTAAACACGGCCACCAGTAATGCACAAATGGTACAACAAGTGCAGCTCCGGACAACCTTCATTCACAATTTTTAATCTATAAAAACACGCTACAATGGACACAATAAATTAAAGAAACGAAGCAACCACATGAAAAGATGCTTATAGAAATCAATCAATCATGCCTATGTGGTATGTAATTGAGGCAACTCCAAACACCATATGCACCCATTGATAACCCTATAACATAGAATTTGGGGCCTATTTCCAACTTATCAGCTAGTTCTTGAACGTCGAACGCTTCACTTTTTACTGTTCGTTTTGGATGTGGATCACTCTCTCCATACCCTGCTCTGTCATATGACAGAACGTAAATTTGCAGCTCCTCGATAAGTTCCTGTTGATAATTGAAGCCGTTGTAGACATTTATTATTTTAAATACAGTTTAAACAATCTCATGAAATTACTACCATATAATACCTGAGAAATAGGGAGTTTCAGGTCTTTGGAGCTGTCAAAGCCATGAATTACAATGATTTTATACTTAGCATCATCTTTGGAGATACCCCATTCTCTGTAAGATACATGTCTTCCATCATCAAGTTTGACTCGTGGTGAAGTAATGGGAGGACCGCCTGGTGATCCGCAAATTCTAGGAGAGGGTGGCTTGATTCGCATATAAGCCCATCCAAGAAGACCACCCACCACAGCAACTACAATCTTTACAATCATAACTAAAGTAAAAGAAAACATCATTATAAAATGTCAACAACCCAATACAACTTTCATACAAAATATAATATTTTCATAACTTACATACTCTAATGTTTTTTTACACTACAGAAGACTTTAATTTCGGTTATGGTGGTGTACAACAAAAGAAAATGGACAATAATCGACGTAAGCATGCTTTTAATTTCGGTTTCGTCTGGGAGGATTTCGCGAATCATTCCCCCTATGGGTGGATGCTCCACTACTCTACTAGTCTACTTAGCAAGCATTTTAACAGCAGCTAGACCAACAAATTACTACATACAGCAAAATTCACTCATGCTTTACATGTTGGTCTACACATTCAGTAACTAGCAATTAATCTGGTGCAGCTAGACCTTCTTCTAGATATAATATTAGGACTAATTCTTTCAGAACTCAAAATTGGGGATTTATAATAAAGGGTCTAACTTATGAATTAACACAGCTTTAAATAACAGGGCGCTTCATTAACTGGATCATCTATGAACATCCTTCAATAAACAAACACAAATTATAATAAAAAAAAGAAGGGAGATTGAGATTTACAAAAACTTACTATACGAAAGTTGAAGTTGAGCAGTGTTGTGATTGAATTGAATATGCTGATATTTTAATGGAGAGTGAGTTACATGTGCTGATAAAATGATTAAGTGACCACATGACATTGACAGTGACCAATTCCAGTTTGTATACCTTTTCACATTATTCCCATAGTGTTACCAACTTACCATGTTTAAATATAGTCATAATAATAAATAAATAAGAACCGAATGCCAATTCCAATTACTGTTTGTTTTGTAACACGGACATTAAAGATTTTATTTTTTCACTTTGTATAATTAGAGATTGACTCCCAGGGATCCTCTGTTTAGACATCTAGAGATGAGCACACAAAACCGAAAACCGACCATAACCGAATTAACTGAACCAAACTATCAACCGACGGTTCAGCTATCATTTTTAGATTAACCGATTAAATCGGTTCGGTTATGGTTAACACTCCAAAACTGATCCAAATTAACAGAACCGCCCCACTCACTGTTTTTTTTTATATATTTTTTAAAAGATATATATCATATATCATAATTTTAATACTTATGCTTATTATAAATATAATAAATTTATTGCTAATATGTATGAAGTCGTAACATCAAATGAAATGGGTGTGTCTTTTGGGCCTGCAAGCCCAAATTCACAAATGGACCAAGTTATATTGTAACTTATTAACGCCAAAGTACCAATAGTACAAATTAGACAACGTATTCTTCTTAGCTGCGTTTGCTTTCTCTTTGTTTTGGAGCTTGGACTATTCCACAGAGACATTTACAGATGGTGGCTGCAACTTCCTCGACAGATCTTATGATCAAAGAATGGTGTATTTTCGCTTATGTTTCAACGGTTTTCCTTTGTTTTACTTTGTCCCCTGTAACTCCTTTTCTCTGCGTTTTCTAACTCCTTGTTAACCGACGGTTAACCAATTGAGCAACGTAGAAACTATGTGAAAACCAACTAACAGAACTGCTGTTAACGGAAACCGATCGGTTACTGAATATCATCAACCGAACTTTTAGTTTTGGGTTTAGTTTGGGCCCATAACCGACCCAAACCGATCCATGCTCACGGATAATCGTGAAATTGATAGTGTACCCTAGAATTTTGGCTTCCAACTTGGTCAGCACTCAGCACATGTGTTTCTATGTTGGGCCTAGCCCATTACCCTTTATAAATAGGAAAAACATAGCAATGGGAGGGGGCCATCTTCTCTAGAAACCAACATCCTCCCATCAAAACCTCCATCTTCTCTGATGCTGCTTACACAACCCGGAATCATTCTCATGGTTCTATGGATCGACTCTTACCACCCGTGACTAGATTAATATCTTTGCCCGTGGGTTATTCACGTCAACCGGAGAGTAACGAGTTGATCCCCACAATATGCACTCAAGCCGCCGAAATATGCTTGATCAGGTATCAAGTTAGCATGACTAAATGTCATCTCACAATTAGTTACCCTGGGGATTTTTACGACTAAAATTTGAGACACAATTTATTTTTGTTTTAAACTAGAAAAAAAATTGAAAAAGAAAAAGGAAGTTGGCTTCACTTAACCACCACGATGTGATGCCCTGCGCCTAGTGCTGGCAAAATTAGCCCAATTACTCCATACTTGGGCGATTCTGGGTAATTATTCAGTAAGTATGGGTTGTTTTGGACAACAAACTATATAGAAACGGGTTTAGATGGGCAAAAATCAAAACATATATTGGATCCAAATGGGCGAAGAAAAATTAATAGAAAAAAATATTACTTCACAAAAACAGAGGGGGTGGGGACGATAGGTTTCGGTGTAGTTTTTTTATATTCGTTTTGCTACTTCCAGCTATAGCTTTTACTATTTCCAGAATTATTCTACTAGTTACAATATTTTATTAAATCATACGGTAACTATCCTTACGTGAGAGAAAACTATTACTATGCAAAATTATGTTATAGATAATTTTTCATATAAATAAAATAATATTTTTATAAAATGTAACAAAATCATATTTATATTTATTCAAACGGATTATTGGGATATAAAATAGTCTGTGATTTTTAATTTGTTTTATCTAAGCCCGTTGTGACCCGAGTCCGTTATGACCCGAGCCCGTTATGACCCGTGCCCATTTTAACCCGGTTTCCCAGACCGACCCGCCCGCCCGTTTTGCCGCCTATAACTGCGCCCATGGTGGCTTCATGGTGAGCACGGGAGGTGCGCGAGTGTACGACAGACCCTTGCAAATGGGCTTAGTATTTATTCTTCACTTACTCGAATTTCAACATAAAATTTGAAATTTGAATACCCCATTCTTAATAAAATAGATTCGTTATCTAATTCGGTATAAAGTTGAAATTTTATTGCCGATCTAAAGCTTTAATCATAATACGGAGTAATAAGTTATTATTTCCATCTATTTTGAGGATGGGCATAATGGGTAAATGAGCCAGGCCCAGGCCCATCTGTTATTTAGCTTAGTCAATATGATTTATGTCCATTATTTAGTCATACATACCGGACCTTATTTTTTACTCCGTATTAAATTTCTTTGATAAACTGGACATATGTGCAGACTATTTTTAGCATATTCAGTCCAACTCAATCTAGAAAGAAAAACACGAGTGCTAGTACAATATGTGACAAAATAATTTACTACGTACAAATTAAGTTCTTTAAAACTAAAGGAGTAAAATAATAAAAAATACCTTACAATCTTGTGTATATACATTTGTAAAAACTTCAGAATCAAGAATAAAAGATGAGTAAAGAGGTCTTGAATGATGAACCACTAGGATATGATAGATGCTATCACACATACAATCATACTCAATTCGATGGAATTATTTGATCTTAAAGGGGATCTTCTATTATTTCGCACGTGGGAACCTATTATAAGGTAGCAAGAGAGCTCTAAGAAGTGAACAATACTCACATGTTCGTGAAATCGTCGGTAATTCAACTGTTGCTGGTACGTTTTAAATACCTAGAACGATTTTCTGTACAGCGAATATACTTCAATTATGTCTGGAATTGAATGTTTTGAAGCCGTGAAAAAAAATATTGAATAAAAAAATCATATAGGTATGAGAAAAGTAAACAATACTCACATGTTCGTGAAATCGTCGGTAATTTTACTGTTGCTGGTACGTTTTAAATACCTAGAACGATTTTCTGTACTGCGAATATACTTCAATTATGTCTGGAATTGAATGTTTTGAAGCCGTGAAAAAATATATTGAATAAAAAAATCGTATAGGTATGAGAAAAGTAAACTCAAATCCTGCTTATTTAATTACTCGACGAAAGAAAGATTAATGTACGAAACAAATCGATCCGGATTCGTGTTTAAATTGTCAACCCACAAATCTTGTCTTGTCAATAGTTGAGATTGTACTTCGTTTTCAATCTTAGAAGCTAGATTAGAAACGTTAAGTTCCAATCAAATTGTGTAGACGTTATAATTTCAATATTGACCCGATCAACCTCAAATGTCCGTATTATTAACTTTAATTTTATCACCAAGGAACAATCTTAAGAAAGAAAATAGAGTAAATTCCATAAATGGTCAATGTGGTTTACATTGATTTACGAAAATAGTCATTGTACTCTTTTTTCAACGTTTTCGGTTCAATAACTTTGGATTTGCTCGCAAATTGTCCATTAACTTTGAATTTTTGTTCGCAAATGGTCCCTCCGTCCATTTGCGAGAAAATCCAAAGTTAAGGGACCGAAAACGTTGAAAAAAGAGTACAGGAACTGTTTTCGGTAATGAATGTAAAGTTAAGGGAACGATCAACAGAGAACGATCAAATAGTAGCTACTACAGAGAACGATCAAAGCATTTAAGCACAAACATAAAAAATCTAAAATGACCTAAATAAGAACGATACTGGCTTCCCTTGAGCACATCCAACTATAACAACTTTCACACCTACACAATAAAAGCGAATTGCTGTCAATAATAGTAATAATGCTTATCCCATTCAATAGATTTGAACTTACCAAGAAACATAGCTTAAGTAAGCATATAAACTAACTAAAAGGAAGTTGTAAAAATATAAATGAATAGATATGCACCTGGGCAACTCAATATAATTGTAGCAAAATCAAAAGTTAACAAAAACAGATGGCAACAAATGCAAATAATAAAGGTGGAATCAAACACACATAAATATAAGATGATGAAAAAATTAAAAACTTCAATAAGTTCACCCCATTGCATTAACACATCCTCCAAACGGAAAAAAAAGGATTAAGCAGAGGCTGCAGAGCCAGTCTAGCCTATGCAAAATGGGTTATGGCTGACCTGATCCTAAGCATATCTATTTTCTAAAGGTGGCAATCTCAATCCATATCACGTATAGCTTCACTCTCATTGTATATCACCACAACTTGATTATCTGGCTCGCCTTCAAAAGGACACTGCAACATCATATTATCCATGTCCATTTGCTGCAACATAGAGGACATACATGTACAATACAAAGATTCAATACATACGATAAACAAAAATGAATAACATCAACAATGACCAAGAGTAATACATTTGCTGCAACAAATAGGGCATACATGAACAATACAAAGATTTTATTATCCACTTCCATTTTCTGCAACATAGAGGGCATACATGTACAATACAAAGATTTAATAAAATTTAAACTTTATCTGGAAAAAAAAATACAACATGAAGAGGTTTGATTTGAAGCAAAAGCAGTTGCAGGATCAGGGACTAACCTTCCATTGAGAGGGTGCCAAGAGCACTAAAATTCCGAAAGCAATTAACACATCAATAACTGCATTAAGACCCCCAGATTTTCGACATTTGACCTAATGAAATTCTGAAAGCAATTAACCAACTAAAATTATTATAAATATGCATAAAACCCCTAAAAACAAACGATCTGAAGATAACCATAAAAAAACCCTAAAAAAAATACATAACGAATAAGCTTACCCAAATTTAAGAGCAAGAAAACCCTAATTATATAGTCTGAAGCAAAATCGGGAAATTAAGATAGGTTTTGATGAACATGGATCAAGCAATTGATTGACAGATCGGTTTATATATGAAGTCGCCGTCTCTGAAATGGAACTGGATGAGTGAATAATTGGGGAATTTTGGAAGAGACGGCGACGTTATAAAAACGATGACTTTATTGTTCATAAGAGAAAGATATAGAGAAGGAGGAGGAAGGAATCGATCATAGAGAAAAAATGAGGAAGATTGAGGAGGAGGAGGAGGAGGAAGGAATTAAATATTGATGGTTTCAATTAGAATTTGAATTTTTTTGGAGAGATGAAAAGTGTGGGCGGTGGTAAAAAACCAGTAAAAATAAAGAGTGTAAAATAAGTTTTCTGTTTTCAAAAAATGGGGCGGCTTCTGACTATTCATCTCTAAAAACTGGCATAGGGTAATGTGTGCAATTAAATGTAAAAGCTTTATTTTAGTTAATAAATAAAAAACTTAATTAACTTGATTTATCTTACACATAAACACGCCACATCATCAAGCTTTCAACCTTAGATTGGGCCAAGTCAGCGTTATGACATCAGCGCTAACTCCCTTATATTATATAATATAGATTACAATTAAAGTTTCTACTTTTTAAGTTTACAAGGGTAACTCTCTTTTATCCAAAATAAAGTTTCTACTTTTTATATATAAGTGTTGTTAAGGATGACTTTTAGAGGCGGTTAAAAAAAAAAAAAAGTAAAACATCATTCATTCCACCTATTCTACAAGATTATGGCAAAATGATTCGAGTGAAAATGTCTAAATGTCTGTCTAATCATACATTTTAAGTCTTTTCTAATCAGGCATCAAAGCATTTTTCGAAGGTAATTGATCATTTAACCATTCAATTTGATAAATTCACCACTATTATGCATTAAAAGATTGTACAATACACTCTGTTAATGCATAATAGTAATGAATTTATCAAATTGGATGGTGAAAATATCACCACCATTTTTCAAATGATTTAGTAACACCTATTGTTAAGTAAATTATGTTACAAGGAAAATAAAATGTCAAGTTCATTTCCACTCTATTTCTCTCCTGACTACCATGTTGGAAATATCAATGCCCGTGATGATATTTCCATCATATTTTTGATAGATTCACCATAATGTACAACTATTTATTAATATGGTATAACTGCTTACTGCACAGGTATGATGGATTTATCATAAATCATGTTGGAAAAGACTAATACTCATACTATTTATTTGGAGGCTATGTAAAAGACTTAAAAGACTTTGCGACTTACGTTTCCCTAAAGCACATTTTCTTACTTTAACTGATTCTTATTCACCAATAACAATTTTATGGCCAATGATATTTCCACCCAAGAAAATGATATTTTCACCAAAACAGTGTAGTAGACAGTTGTACTGTATGCATAAATAATTGTACATAATGGTAGATTTATCATTTTCAAAGGTGGAAATATCTATGCCCCAATTTTATTGGTACAACAAGTTTAGAAGAAATGTGTAACACCCGGTCTTTGGGTCTAGTAGTATTTTAATAATTTCTGACTGTGAATTATTATTAATGTGTCAGAAAATAGTTTCATTTGTTATTTGAAAATAAATGAGGAAATGAGTCGAATAATTTATTGTGATTAATAAATTATTGATTGTTTTAAATTAATTCAGTTGACGGTAAAATAAAATAATGTTTCCCCGCAATTGGTTTTTAAGTTCCAGGCAATGATAAGTACGGGGGTTGCAATTTAACAAATTGTGTAATATACTTATATGTTGAGTCGGTCTTTTAATTCCAGGAGATATATACATACATACGTACGATACATATATACATACATGAAGAACCCTAACTCAAAACATGAAGAAATCACCAAATTGAAGCCCTAGAACTCGAATTCAAGCTTCTATAACGAGATTGAATCATCCTTTCATCATCTAATTCATTGTAAGTCATGAATTCTTGATTTCTATAAACCTAGAATTTGGGGGTTTTGGGGTTTTTGATAATTAGTGGGTTTAAATCCGAAATTAATGGTTGAGGTTGTTAGATTGATGTTAGTTGAGCTCACTAATGAAGATGATTAACATTATTCAAGTTGAAAATGTGTGAATTGATCATGGGTTCATAAGAACATTGATAATTAAGGTGAATTTTGATGGATTAATGGTTTAATCCGAAATTAAAGCTTGTTATTAGTTAAAGTAGTGTTATTAAGTGTTAATAAGATGGTTAGTAACTTTAAGCTAACCTAAAAAGTGGATTAATCAAGTTGTATGAATTGTAATCCAAGTGGGTTTGTAAAAATGTGATGATTAGGTGTTAATTCACCTTAATTGGTAACAAGATATGTTGTTATAATGTTACTAGTGAAAAATGAGTTAGTAACCAAGTTGTTATTCATTGAAATTAAGATGATCATGAGGATGATCATGGGTTATTAATGAATTGATAGATGTGATGAATTGAGAATTACTAATATGTGAGGTTAATGATTCGATTATGTTAATTAACAATGATTGAGGTGGGTTAAAATGGTGAGGTGATCTTAATGATCATAGAGTGATAAAGGATTAGGAAATTTTGATATTTAGAATGGTTATTCATAACCTTGAAATAATGAAAGTTGAATTAATACATTTTAGTGATAAGTTGTTTGATGTAATTACAATTGTATGATGTTATAATTACATTGGGACAAGTGACTAACTTATGTTGTTATGTTGTATTCTCAGATGTGGAGAAGACTCAGTGATATCAGACTACTGAGTGGATGACTGAGGTGTTCGGTGAGTGGATCTGTAACCTCGGTGTGATTTAGTTGTAATGATTTGGTTACAAGTAATTATAGTATTACTTTGATATAATGTTTTCGTTTGAAATAGCTTGCCATGTTAGTTTGGTTGTTTGCTTACTTGGCTGTTTGAGCTAGTATGTAAGATTCTGAGGTCAACTTGAATGAATGGTTGGACTTGATTGTTATTATAGACGACATGAAATCTTGAAACTTGAAATGTTGGTTTAGAGATTTAGGTCGTGTGTGATTAACAACAATGTAACAACCCCAAAATTAGGGCCAATTTAAAATTTCCCTAGTTACGTGTTTACTACTTGTATTTAATACGAAATAGGATTAAATACGTTACTTACTTTTACATATATATATATATAGGTGATATATATATACACGTATGCGATTCGTTCAAATCGTATAAAACTAAAATTGTACAAACATACGGACGTTGGTAAAACAATTATTAAATAATGTGAAATTATTTAATTACTTCAACTACTACTTTATATTATGTTACAATATAACGAAAACGTACGTTTTAATCAAAACGTCACTGAACTCTCCGAAAACTCGACCAACCGACAAAACGAAACAAAGTTACATTTTATAACTTAGAAACAAGTAATTTAATAAATTACTTCAACTAAATTATCGCATAATATTTCGTATTTTAAAACGTATAATTAATCGCGTACAAAATTCATTTAACGTTTAAACGACCGGGGAAACGAACACCGCATGGAGCGCGCACACGAGGAAGCAAAAATTGGTAGAGACCACACCTTGGTGGCCCCACCATAAACCGGCCAAGGTGAGGGGATATCAAACCCTCACCCTTTTGGTTAGTCACACACACAAACACAAACACACTCCACCTCTCTCTCTCCTCTCTCTCTCTCTCTCACGGCTTCTCTCTCTCTCTAAACCGTCATCCATAAATCACCATAAAAACACCATTAAAACACCTCGGAGGCTAGGCTCGTTTTGGAGAAAAGTGATCACGAGAACGAGGGCTACAACTTCATCTTTTCGGATTTTCGTTTCGACAACTTTGTAAGTTTTCCGGCGACTCGCAAACTTTCCGATTACATTTATTTTGCTAGATTATTGTTCCCCTAGCTTAGTAATGTCCAAATATGTAATTTAAACTTGATTTCGGAACAAAGTCGGTTTTGGTCATTTTTAAGAAAACGACACTACAAACACTAAAAACACTAAAAACACCAAACAACAATTTTTATAAACTCTTTGTAACATACTAAAACTAGTGTAAAAGATTCAGACCCTACGGAACTCGTTAAACACGTTTTCGACACAAGCTAAAACCTGACCAGACGCTAGTGTCGCATGGCTCACGCCAGTTATGCGTCACTTCGTCTGAGTGACGCATAGGTCACGAATCGTCCATATGCGACACTTCCTAAGTGCCGCTAAAACACTTATACCGACACTTCATTAGTGTCGCTACCATATAACTATCACCAGAAACAATACGACACTTCGCAAGTGTCGCTATCATCAGTAGAAATCCATAACTTTCAGAAGAAACGAATGACGTCTAGTTACTACCAATGACGTCACCCGACACTAATACCGACACTTCATTAGTGACGCACCAAATCGAATACCGTCACTTACCTATAGTGACGCATGACTTGAATACCCGATACTTAATACCGTCACTTCTCTAGTGGCGCACTGATGAAAAACGATACTTAATAACGTCACTTACTTAGTGACGCACCATCTGAATACCGACACTACCTAAGTGTCGCATACATTATTACACAGACAACTAGTGCGACACTACCTAAGTGTCGCATGTCACCAATAAGTGACGCATATAAGTGACGCTAAAACAGGCTGTTTGACACTTACATTTTATACAAGTATAGAATATACTTAAAACGTAAACATACTTTACTCGGCATTACTTATACATGAAAATACTATACTTTTGGAAGTATACAACAATACTTGAATACGTACAAGACTATTGTAACACCTCGTCAAAAAGTCAATTTTCGCGCTGAATTTAAACTTCAAATAAACGATTTAACTTTTATTCCCAATTAGTATTTTTATAAAATACTTTCATTAGAAAACATTTTTAAATAATATAAATAAGATTTTATTTTATATTATGACTGGACAAATAAAACACGGGTATTTTGTAATGTGGTTGGAGACCACAGTCCGCGCACTGGGGATCTGTGTTGGACAAAACCCAACCCTCTTCCCATTTCATCTCATTTTCATCATCTTCTCCACCTCATTTTTCTCTCTAAAAATAATCACCACCAAACACCACCACCGCCGGCCGATCACCACCACCAACATCACCATACATTTTCGGAATCACCATCAAGAGAGGAACAACATTAACAAAGACGACACCCTCGTTTTCTTCCTCGTTTGGCCTCGATTCACAATTGTAAGAAATTCCTAAATATTTAGATTTAATCATTTTGGTGTAATGTTTGGGTGTAATAATGTTTACACAACTTAGTTATAACCTAAACAACAAAGAAAACATGATTTTACAGCTTGAGAATGCGTTAGATTTGCGATTTTGGCCGGAAAAACGCGAAACCCGAAGGTTTCTGGGCTGCTGTTCTTCAGTGCGACACAATCCTTGTGTCGCATACTGTGTCGCATGAATTACTCATGCGACACAACCCTTATGTCGTATCCTTGTGTCGCAGACTCCATGCGACACAACCCTTATGTCACTATTGATTTAGCATCACACGCATTATGCGACACAACCACTGTGTCGCAGAACTTCTGTGTCGCACCATGCGACACAACCCTTGTGTCGCATGAACTATTTTTGTGTCGCATGTTATGTCGCAGAAAACAGAAATTAGCCAAATCTTTCTAAGTGTCGGAAAACGTTTTCAAAAGACAATTTAAATACGATACGACTTGTACTCCAAAACAAATATACTTTATGAAGTATACGAAAACTCAAACCTAATAATAATATGAATTATTATTACGAACCATCCATAACGAACCGCACTTACAAACGTACGAAATCTCTCGTGTTTAGGACATTAGGGGATTTCACTTGGCAAGACTCGTTACGCTAGGACGCTAGCTCCTCAGGTGAGTTCATCACCCCACTCTTTCACTGTTTTTCCAACTGATTTCGGGGTGGGAATGCATACTCCTGTTTTACTACTTTCAACTGTTCAAACCGTTACAAACGTTTTACTATAGTTTATGGTAACGGTGCTAGACCGCGACAGCTACGAACCATTTGACCATACTTGGGGATATTAAGTATGACTGTGTTAGTAACACCTAGAATTATATTACATATAATATCTAGGAAATAAATGCCTCACTACATCAGTGACTTGCTAATTACTAGTAATGACTAGTGGACTTGTGAATACCAACTAGAGGCACCGACTTGCTAGTTCAGTGATGACTATCTTTATGAACTAACAGATGACTTTAACTAAGTACTGAAAGTACTTCCCTACAGTTAAGTGACTTAGACGTTACACATTACTTCAGGCAAACTAGGTGACGTAGATACGTACCTACCTATTGATTACGATTATCCCTTACATCTAGGTGACGCTCCTACATTTCTTAGTATGATATACTACTGTGAATTACGTAACAACTTGAGGTACTGTTGAGTGCCTGTAACATTTTACTAGCTTTGGGGCTAAACTTACTTTCGGCATGTCGTGTACTGCCAAAACGATTACTTGCATCTCCTGCGGGAGAATAACGGACGCTGTCACTATATGTGAAGCAAAACGATGCCACGGTGGGTGGTACAAACACGATACCAATGTGATTGGTATTACGGATTTACAAACGAGCTCACGATACCACGGTGGGTGGTACAACTTATTTGCGAGCTGGATTGCTCACGATACCACGGTGGGTGGTACAACCTACTTACGAGCTGGATGCTCATACTCAGCATATGGATTTATGCTTTACTTACATTCAGCAACGGACCTACGAATTACTACGGTCGGGGTCGTTGGCTCAGCATGTGGATTCATGCTCTATCGTAGTCCTGCGGGACTGCACGGTTACTCATTCCAGCATATGGATTTATGCTTTACTTACATTCAGCAACGGACCTACGAATTACTACGGTCGGGGTCGTTGGCTCAACATGTGGAAGCATGCTCTATCGTAGTCCTGCGGGACTGCACGGTTACTCATTCCAGCATATGGACTTATGCTTTACTTACTTCCAGCAACGGACCTACGAATTATTACGGTCGGGGTCGTTGGCTCTATAACTGGTTAATTTACTGAAACGTGGTCCTGCGGGACATAACTTGACACTTCCCTTGGGGGATAATCATTACATCACTGTAGGTGATTACTAGATGCTTACGAGTCGGAGACTCAGGAAATTATGAGCTTTTGCTCATTTGACCGTAATTGTGAACCCATTACCATCACTGTAGGTGATTACTAGATGCTTACGAGTCGGAGACTCAGGAAATAATGAGCTTTTGCTCACTTGACTGTAATCACAAACCGTACCGATATGACACAATCACAAAACAGATAACTTGATCACGTTGCCGGGGTGCAACCTTTCATGCCAGGTGGCATCGTGACCTATTAGTAACCGTAGTACTAATACTTGAAACTGTACAAACTATCCGTACCGTATTGCTGGGGAGCAATACCGATCGCCTAAGGACTTTCTTGCTTGATTGCTTTCGGCCAGTAGCACGACAGATAGTCACCTTACGCTACTCTCGTATACATATTGCCAGGTAGCAATATCTTACCGGATAACACACAGGATGGGGATTGGTCCCCTTTATTTGACTAGAAACCTATGGATTAGGTTCACCTGCTTACCATAAATTACTTATAACTGCCTCGAGGGGCAACTGTTGTTATTTAAACTGCTAAACTTGATTGATATTTCTGAATGAAACATTTATTACTCGAACTACTTGTTTCTACAAATTACTTGTGAACTCACCAGCTTTTCAGCTGACCCTTTTAGTGTGCATTCTCAGGTACACTGCTGTAGTAGGATTGGACTACAGGATTCTAGCTCGAGTCGCATGTTTTCAATACTCAGGATATATATTGCATTTACTCAGTACTAGTAGAATGTAATATTACTTTTATGCGAACTCGCAACTTGTAAATACTTAAATTTCATAAATGTATAATTATTTTCAAACGTCTCATTTAGAGTCGTTCATTATGTATCTTATGCTGTGATATTTAATTTGGTAACACCCGACCCGATCGCTTCCGCAAACCGAAATTTGAGGGTGTTACAGATTGGTATCAGAGCCTAAGGTTGTAGTGAACTAGGTTGCATTTAGTGAGCCTAGACTATGACCATTAGGCAGTATTCCTCATTAGGTATGACTAGTTCAGGGATTACATTATACGAACTTAATTTAACATAGCGTAGCTAACTATGTACAATTAAGCAAAGATGATGTAAGATCTGAAAGGAGTTATATTGAAAGGGAATGCAGTAGTTGACTCTGATTGTTATTTGCTACTTGCTAGACACCTTAGGCTATTATATGTACTGTAGGTATATATGAATAGGCCTTACGTGTATACTATTCCTGCATATCTATATACCGGTAGGTATGATTATACCTGACATGATTCCGCTGTACAAACTGATACACACTTTCGAAGTGGCATATCGCCAGCTTCCCAACCTTTACGACTTGATCTCAAAACTTTGACCAGGTTGGTCACGACTGACTGGTATTACGAGAGATGCTCGTAATGACTAAGTCCACGAATTACTTTCAAACTTACTATCGGCCTGAGGGCCATACTTGGATAACATGTGGCACGTGGTGCTGCATCGTGCTTTGGGCACAATACTACTCCAGCACGTGGTGCTGCAACTACACAGTATGTTTATACTGCATTCGGCACGATGGTGCTACACTCACAGTACAGGGGTACTGCAACTACGGTGCCGCGGGCACTACATTACGGCACGTGGTGCTGCGTTTCATAGTACTTTGTACTACAATCATAATATATTACGGTGCTTCGGCACTACATTTTGGCACGTTGTGCTACACCCAGGCTCGATGAGCTACTATCCAATATGCATGTGGACTTGTTATAGTTACATGTACGACTTATATATACATATACACTTACTTAACTGGGCATGAGATGCCACACCCGATTCTTTACTACTGCGCACTTATACTTGTATAGTTACGTGTACATCACATATGTATATACGACTACTCTACTGGACACGAGGCGTCCCACTCGATTTCTTTGCGTAGGAACCCTCGCTATAGGCACTTGTACACTTATACGCATACGCAATTTCCTTAGTGGGCACTAAGTGCCAAACCACGACTACTCAGGCATGTGATGCCTCATTCGGTGAATACACTCTAATTTATTGGGATTACATTTATAGTACTTTAGTACTACATTATAGTCTGATAGACTACGACGATACCCTAGTTCTGGTCGAACTACATATAATACACAACTAGGTCGTTAGTACGACTACACATTTAAAATTTCAAAGTCCGAGGACTTTCATACAGACACCTTAAGTGGTTTCTGGATCATTATCACTTTATATCCGTGGGCAACGGTGTAATATCGATTTACGTATACAACTGTAATAATCACAATTCCTGAATAAGGAATCTCACGACTGTTGTTTCATTCTTGTTTAAGAATCATGCCACGTGGACGACAAACGTACACTCAAACAGAACGCGACCAATACGCGGAGCAAAGAGTAGCTGAAGCTCTGGCTGCACAAAACCTAACGCGCCTCTGCACCTATAAAGAATTTATAAACTGTAACCCGCCAATCTTTGTTGGTACCGAAGGGGCTGTCGGACTGATCCAATGGATCGAAAGGATGGAAGCTGTTTTCCGCATTTGCAACTGCCCCGATGGATACAAAGTTAAATACTCCACCTACACTCTTCGAGATAATGCTCTAACCTGGTGGAATACTCACGCCCACACCGTAGGGGTCGCCACCGCCTATGAACTTTCGTGGGAGGAACTGAAACAACTGATGAGGGACGAATATTGTCCTAGCGAGGAACTACACCGACTCGAGAATGAACTCTGGTATCTTACCGTGAAAAACAACGACATCATGACCTATACCAATCGTTTTCACCGACTAGCACTCTTTTGCCCATCACTAGTAAACCCAGAAAGCAAACGAATCGAAAAATACATCGAAGGACTTCCAACACAAATAGCGGGCATGGTTACCTCCTCTAAACCCAACACTATTCGCGACGCCGTTCGCATGGCCCATAACCTCATGGCGCGGGTGATTCAACGCGGAACCCTCCCAACTGAAAACCATACACAAAGGTGGAATGGCGATTCCAGCACTAGTCATAATCCAACAAATCAACCCGAACCCTTGAAATCTTACCCTTCTGAATACAAAGGAAAGCGGGGCTATGCGGGGGATAAACCCTTCTGTCACAGCTGTAAACGTCATCACTCTGGCCCTTGTGGCTCACCTTGCGAGAGATGTCAACGATTCGGACACCAAATCTGGGACTGTAGAGTTCCTGCCAACCCCGACAAACAACAAACGTGTTTCAAATGTAACACTCCTGGACATTTCAAGAAAGATTGCCCAAATCAGAAACGAAAAATCCTCATGATCAACTCCGGGAGGACCGGACGAAACCGCGACAATATCACGGGTATGTCCCTATCCAATACAAAAATTTCAAATCAAACACAACGTTTCGATCGGCGGGAAAGCCGATTCCAAAATGATACCGATTACATAAATTAATACCGACTACACGACTTAAGCCAAACTTAAAAGCTAGAGTTGCTTTCAGCAGACTAACCGACTGAAAGTATACAAAACACTCAGTCCTGATAGGACTACTCCTCGAACAGTCAAGTGGTGACAACTATCTAGTCCCGTAGGGACTATAATGCAAACGGTCCCTTAGTGACTACGACTCAACGATAACTTGAACAAAACAATATAGTCAGGATGTGACTACAACGATAAACCGCGACACAGTCATGGATTGACTGCCCTTCAACCCCGTTATAAGACATGATATGTCTAAAACCTACTCGACAAACAACATGTACGTACATTGCTCCCCAGACCTCACATGACCACGACATCACTTTTAAATTTCGGGACGAAATTTTCTTAACAGGGGGATAATGTAACACCTAGTCAAAAAGTCAATTTTCGCGCTGAATTTAAACTTCAAATAAACGATTTAACTTTTATTCCCAATTAGTATTTTTATAAAATACTTTCATTAGAAAACATTTTTAAATAATATAAATAAGATTTTATTTTATATTATGACTGGACAAATAAAACACGGGTATTTTGTACTGTGGTTGGAGACCACAGTCCGCGCACTGGGGATCTGTGTTGGACAAAACCCAACCCTCTTCCCATTTCATCTCATTTTCATCATCTTCTCCACCTCATTTTTCTCTCTAAAAATAATCACCACCAAACACCACCACCGCCGGCCGATCACCACCACCATCACCATACATTTTCGGAATCACCATCAAGAGAGGAACAACATTAACAAAGACGACACCCTCGTTTTCTTCCTCGTTTGGCCTCGATTCGCAATTGTAAGAAATTCCTAAATATTTAGATTTAATCATTTTGGTGTAATGTTTGGGTGTAATAATGTTTACACAACTTAGTTATAACCTAAACAACAAAGAAAACATGATTTTACAGCTTGAAAATGCGTTAGATTTGCGATTTTGGCCGGAAAAACGCGAAACCCGAAGGTTTCTGGGCTGCTGTTCTTCAGTGCGACACAATCCTTGTGTCGCATACTGTGTCGCATGAATTACTCATGCGACACAACCCTTATGTCGTATCCTTGTGTCGCAGACTCCATGCGACACAACCCTTATGTCGCTATTGATTTAGCATCACACGCATTATGCGACACAACCACTGTGTCGCAGAACTTCTGTGTCGCACCATGCGACACAACCCTTGTGTCGCATGAACTATTTTTGTGTCGCATGTTATGTCGCAGAAAACAGAAATTAGCCAAATCTTTCTAAGTGTCGGAAAACGTTTTCAAAAGACAATTTAAATACGATACGACTTGTACTCCAAAACAAATATACTTTATGAAGTATACGAAAACTCAAACCTAATAATAATATGAATTATTATTACGAACCATCCATAACGAACCGCACTTACAAACGTACGAAATCTCTCGTGTTTAGGACATTAGGAGATTTCACTTAGCAAGACTCGTTACGCTAGGACGCTAGCTCCTCAGGTGAGTTCATCACCCCACTCTTTCACTGTTTTTCCAACTGATTTCGGGGTGGGAATGCATACTCCTGTTTTACTACTTTCAACTGTTCAAACCGTTACAAACGTTTTACTATAGTTTATGGTAACGGTGCTAGACCGCGACAGCTACGAACCATTTGACCATACTTGGGGATATTAAGTATGACTGTGTTAGTAACACCTAGAATTATATTACATATAATATTTAGGAAATAAATGCCTCACTACATCAGTGACTTGCTAATTACTAGTGGACTTGTGAATACCAACTAGAGGCACCGACTTGCTAGTTCAGTGATGACTATCTTTATGAACTAACAGATGACTTTAACTAAGTACTGAAAGTAATTCCCTACAGTTAAGTGACTTAGACGTTACACATTACTTCAGGCAAACTAGGTGACGTAGATACGTACCTACCTATTGATTACGATTATCCCTTACATCTAGGTGACGCTCCTACATTTCTTAGTATGATATACTACTGTGAATTACGTAACAACTTGAGGTACTGTTGAGTGCCTGTAACATTTTACTAGCTTTGGGGCTAAACTTACTTTCGGCATGTCGTGTACTGCCAAAACGATTACTTGCATCTCCTGCGGGAGAATAACGGACGCTGTCACTATATGTGAAGCAAAACGATGCCACGGTGGGTGGTACAAACACGATACCAATGTGATTGGTATTACGGATTTACAAACGAGCTCACGATACCACGGTGGGTGGTACAACTTATTTGCGAGCTGGATTGCTCACGATACCACGGTGGGTGGTACAACCTACTTACGAGCTGGATGCTCATACTCAGCATATGGATTTATGCTTTACTTACATTCAGCAACGGACCTACGAATTACTACGGTCGGGGTCGTTGGCTCAGCATGTGGATTCATGCTCTATCGTAGTCCTGCGGGACTGCACGGTTACTCATTCCAGCATATGGATTTATGCTTTACTTACATTCAGCAACGGACCTACGAATTACTACGGTCGGGGTCATTGGCTCAACATGTGGATTCATGCTCTATCGTAGTCCTGCGGGACTGCACGGTTACTCATTCCAGCATATGGACTTATGCTTTACTTACTTCCAGCAACGGACCTACGAATTATTACGGTCGGGGTCGTTGGCTCTATAACTGGTTAATTTACTGAAACGTGGTCCTGCGGGACATAACTTGACACTTCCCTTGGGGGATAATCATTACATCACTGTAGGTGATTACTAGATGCTTACGAGTCGGAGACTCATGAAATTATGAGCTTTTGCTCATTTGACCGTAATTGTGAACCCATTACCATCACTGTAGGTGATTACTAGATGCTTACGAGTCGGAGACTCAGGAAATAACGAGCTTTTGCTCACTTGACTGTAATCACAAACCGTACCGATATGACACAATCACAAAACAGATAACTTGATCACGTTGCCGGGGTGCAACCTTTCATGCCAGGTGGCATCGTGACCTATTAGTAACCGTAGTACTAATACTTGAAACTGTACAAACTATCCGTACCGTATTGCTGGGGAGCAATACCGATCGCCTAAGGACTTTCTTGCTTGATTGCTTTCGGCCAGTAGCACGACAGATAGTCACCTTACGCTACTCTCGTATACATATTGCCAGGTAGCAATATCTTACCGGATAACACACAGGATGGGGATTGGTCCCCTTTATTTGACTAGAAACCTATGGATTAGGTTCACCTGCTTACCATAAATTACTTATAACTGCCTCGAGGGGCAACTGTTGTTATTTAAACTGCTAAACTTGATTGATATTTCTGAATGAAACATTTATTACTCGAACTACTTGTTTCTACAAATTACTTGTGAACTCACCAGCTTTTCAGCTGACCCTTTTAGTGTGCATTCTCAGGTACACTGCTGTAGTAGGATTGGACTACAGGATTCTAGCTCGAGTCGCATGTTTTCAATACTCAGGATATATATTGCATTTACTCAGTACTAGTAGAATGTAATATTACTTTTATGCGAACTCGCAACTTGTAAATACTTAAATTTCATAAATGTATAATTATTTTCAAACGTCTCATTTAGAGTCGTTCATTATGTATCTTATGCTGTGATATTTAATTTGGTAACACCCGACCCGATCGCTTCCGCAAACCGAAATTTGAGGGTGTTACAACTATACTAAACCGAACGTGAGATTTCACTCACACACGCACACGAGATTACACTCGAAATACTTAGGAGATTACACTCCAACAAACTTACACTTGTACACTACACGGGATTGCACCCGATACGAACTTATGAGTTCACTAACTACTTACGTGCGGGATTACACGTTAACTGATACGAGCTTACACTCGAACACTTACAAGGTTTCACTTGTACCCTTTGGGGATTAAGCCCATTGGAACTTACGCGAACGATACACGTTGTGATACAAACAAACAATTATACAAGTACGCTTTCCAACTGTACAACTACTATGAATACATAATAATAATGGATGGAATTATTATTATACGTCGATACCAACGGGCCGTACAACTTTTCTACAAACTACGAATTACAAACAATTACAAACGTACAAACAACTAATGGACATTTACTAGTTCGGGAACAACTAGCATGGATACTTTACAAGTATTCCATTTACTTACTAAACCTTATGCGTATTAGGACGCTAAGGGTTGCTAGTTCGGGATACTACTTTGCTTGCTTACTGCATTGTCTGCTAGACTCAGGTGAGTCTCACAGCCCCTACTTTACTGTTTTTACTCAGGGGTGAGATGCATTACTGTTTTACATGAACACACAAACTTACTTGCTGCCATGATTTACTTACTTTATGGAATTACGGATACGCCAATTGCATGAGTTTCGACTAATCCAATGAAAGCCTCCTTAATCATATTTGTTAATTATGTGATAAGCGCGAGTTTTAGTATATGGATCCATATAGGATTGACAATCCCCGTCCGGGGTAGCACGCACTACCACGAACCGTTATTGTCGAAACGGGCGTTTCTTACTCGTTTCGTATGAATGTTTTTGGATTAACATTCACGGGGGGTACTATTATTTAATGTACGTTAAGCTTCAACTATGGTGGCTCATGACAAGGGTATCAAACGATTAGCATGACCTGCAATCAAAACTTAAGTGAACGATTAGCATGACCTGTGATCGTTACTTACTGGCTGGCTTATGATTTACAAATACTACTTGTGTGTTCAAACTATTTACTTACTTACAAACCTGTGAGATTCACCAACCTTTTGGTTGACCGTTTTAGTAATGCTTCTCAAGTACACAGCATCAGTAGGGATGCCCAACAGGATAAGCTTACTTAGCTCGAGTCGCATGCATTTACAAGCTTGGAGATTTACATACATTACTTTTGTACTTACTGTTATGTATTAGAATCTCTAGGAATTTACACGAAACTCGAGCTTGTATTTTGAATTACTTATGTATTAATGTAATACTTTTCGAACGTCTCATTTAGAGTCGTTCACTGTATCCTTTGTGCTTGTGATTATTGATTAGTAACACCCAAAACTCGCTTCCGCAAACTGTTAAATTTGGGGGTGTTACAGAATGGTATCGGTAATTTCTGTATAGGCCAATACAGATGATGGCTAAGTGTTCTTTGAGAACCACCCGGGTATTATGGTTTCTCAAGAACCACCGATCCTTATGATGATTGATTGTTTATTGTTATTTGATGTAAACAAATTGTTGTGCTAAGTTAGACTGTTGATTATAGTTTCACTCACTTAGCGTTATGCTAACCCCACTACAGTCCTTCCTGCAGGTTATAATAGATGTGACACATTGGGTTAGGCAGGAAGTTCTTGGAAATGATGGAATGTTTGACAGACGGATTACTCTGATGTTGGTCTAATAACCGAAGACATGTTTTAAATTATATAACACCTAATTGTTGAAATGTCATGTATTTAGTTTGAAAAAGTTAATCTACATTATAGGGTAATGTAAAGCATGGTTACATGTTTGAATTATACGCTTCCGAATCACAATTATTATTGTAATTGTTTATAGAAATGAGGGGTGTTATAAAATGCACCACACTAGATCAGATTTTTTTATAGAAGATAAAAGTGTACCATAAGAAATGCACTAATAAAAATCGGAATATATTTAGCTAATTGGATTAATTAATAATAATGTTGTATTTAATTAAACTTCAACTATCTAATACTTCCAATACAAATAACTACGATTATGGTTTTTTACGGTTCCAAGTAAGTATTTATCTCATATTTCAACAATTAAAAGAATTCTTTAATTGTAAAAGATAATATTATTGTTGACATTCTTAAAATTGTGGACGTTTTGACTTTCGGTTTGTGTGTGAGGCGTGTTCATATCTCTACAAATTATCACGGAGTATTTGCACAATTCGATTTTCGAAAATTATAAGTGTTATTTTTTTTTTTTTTTTAACACACATGCATAAATTCAAGGCAACAAATTAAAGACCAATGATGTCGACTATGATATTAGGTGGGTATTGGCTAAAACAATATGACAGTCGTTTAACACTTTACGTATTATTAAATTTAAAAATAAATAAATAAATAAAAGAAAAAGAAAAGACTTTCTTTAACGTACGATTCAGGAAGGATCTCTTTTAATATATGAACTACCCACTGTAAATTACGAGTATTACATAACATAAGATATGTGAAATTGATAATAATATTTTTTTCTCCTTCAATTGTGTTTTGATATACTTAATATTTTGGTACATATGTTGATATATACGTATCAATAGTGACGTAGGAAACAGTGGCGGATCTTGACCTCTTTTATTGGGGGGGCGAAAATCATACTCCGTAATAACATAAAATGTAGCTTTGTTTTATCAACAAAAAATGGATTTATATACTACCGTAATTTTACCGTTTGCCAAAAAAAATTCGAAAATAACTATAGCAAACTCTGAAACAATAAAGATAACAATTAAAAATTAAAAAAACCAACTCGATTATTTTTATCATGTCGTTAATATAAATTCATATTTATAACTATGTGGTTGAAACCAAAAGTGTAAAAACTTCAAGGACTCTAGGTAATTCAAGGCAAACTCTAAAGATTTAAAGGAATATATTGTATGTTTTGGAGGGTCAATATTGTAACTCTACTTCTCCCTTATCTGATTTCTTCTTTAGAGTCATCTTTTTAGTGAAAATGTGTGACTTTGAAGAAAAAAGTTCTCTGTAACATTACTACTCTTAACTAAATCTCAAAGTTTTGGAGGGGCCACAACCCCCTCTTGCCCCTTATGAGATCCGCCATTGGTAGGAAATAATCTTTAAAGTTCAATCATCACTAATTCATGAATATTAGTATAAGTGGCAAAATGAATGAATTGGGTTGGGTCACGGGTCAGGTCATGGATATAGATGGATTTGAGTCTAAATGGGTCCGTGTCTATATGGTCATTTAAGAGGACATGTCTAAACAGGTCCGGGTCAAACGGGTCTCGAGTCGGCAGAACCTTTTTTTATTTATTTACGTTTTTAATGTTGGACTTTAATTATCATTTGGACTTTATTGCTTTGATCCGTTTTGTACTGGCTTTATTTTAGCTTCCTTCCCAAGATGTTTAAACACATACTTTTGGGATTAGAGTTTAAATTGTGTAATTTGGTCATTGAATAATATAGTTTTGTGAATACCACTTTGAGTTATGAATTTTCTTACTTCTTAATTCGTGTTTGATTTGGCCATTCAATAATCCGGGTACCAAATATATTATTCTAAAAATGAAAGGATCGAATTATAATTTTCTCATTAAATAAATGTGAAAAGATGTTGATTGATATCAAAAGGAATGAATCACAATGAAATGTCAAATCACTTAATTGATATTCCAAATGATTAATATTCTGTAATTACTACTAGTAGACTAGCCACTTTTAGCAATGAGAAACTTATGTAGGAATCAATAACTCATTTATGGAAGAACCAAAATGAAATGGTATTCAAGTGTCAATAAGAACAATTAAAAGAACAAAAAATACTACGAAGTATAAGACTTTTAATGTATATATAAATTGGAAGAAAAGTTCTTGCGATATAATAATTACTATGCCATATAATTTATATATGATCCCGGTTATTCTTTTTCATTTTCTCCACCATTGTATCGTTAGGGGCAGTACCACACTGTGAGCAGTGTGGGCCGCTGCCATCTCAATAATTTTACAAACGTTTATGATATATATATATATATATATATATATATATATATATATATATATATATATATATATATATATATTAAGTTGCTTTTATATTATATCGCCCTCACTAGTTTTTATGCACTTTGTTTTTTAACAACTAGTAGGGTTCAAGTCCTATTTCTTTCTCCTTCTATTCTTTTCACCATTGCCCCTTCTATTTCCCTTTTTCTTTCTACTAAGCTCCCTTTTATTCTATTATTCAACTATAGGGTAAGGTTTAAATGAGACTAAAAATTTGTGTGAGAATAGAGGAACCAATTATATGGTGCCATGTGTACAAAGAGAATACAAAACCCATTTACCCCTTAAGTTAAATATCTCACAAACGACAAATCAAAAAATTATGAAAATTGCACCATTAGATTCAGCGTTTGATCCTCTTCGATTTGCCGTCCATTAAGGCATAGTTTCGATGAGTTTTGTTTTTTTCATTATTTTTAGTGGGTTTCACATTACTAACACGTGTGTTACAGTATTGTGTTTAGGGTTTAGGTTTTTTTTTTTGGTATACCTGGGTATCCAACTCGCTTTGCGAGCTGACTAATCCCAGGGCGACTACTCGCTAGGGTTTAGGGTATCCAACTCGCTTTAGCGTTTAGGGTTTAGGGTTTAGGTGTTAGGGTTTAGAGTTTAGGGTAACCCTAAACCCCAAACTCCCAACCCTAAACCCTAACCCCTAAACCCCAAACCCTAAACCCTAAACGCTTTATAAAACTCTAAACCCTAAATCATACTAAACCCTAAACCTTAACACTAAACCCTGCTAAACCCTAACACTAAACCCTGCTAAACCCTAACTCTAAACCCTAACCCTAAACCCTAAATCAAATGTATAATCAATCACTAACACATGTGTTACTAATATGTAAAACCCACCAAAAAATTGGAAAAAAAAAAGTTCGTCGGAAGTATGTCTTGATGGACGGCAAATCGAAGAGGATAAAACGCTGAAAAATATGGTGCAACTTTCATGATTTTTCGACTTGTCGTTTGTGAGATATTTGATTTTTAAAAACGTGGATGAGAGAGAAAAAAGTGACACATGACATATTGTGGTTGGTTTCTCGATTCTCACACAAAATAAATGGTCTCAATTGAACTCTTCTCTTCAACTATAAAATAACTATACTTGATAGAGAACATTTATTAAGCACCATATTTTATGTGGTAAATTGTTTATTTTCATTTTTTTCTCATAATCAAACATCAAATAAAAGAAAAACTACAAACTTCAGATAATTTTCAAAAAATAATGACAAACTTTTGAATAGTAACAGACACAAAAATCACAAGTTTGTAAATTTAACATTACCAAATTTATACAAATCTTTGCTAAATATAATCTCATAGTTATAGTATAAGTTTAGTCTAGTTTGTAGAACTACTGGAAGGGGGAGTATCTTTAAATTATTTTCTAGTACCGCCCCTGTGTATCGTAGACACAATTTAAGTCTTTTAGCTTAGATTTAAGCATACATTTTTAGGTCTAAAAAGTAATTATTATAAGTTAATAGGGTCGGTAAGGGGTATGTTCAATGTTAGTTAAATTGACGTTTACATAACTTTAATGTTGTAATTAAATAGTGTAAATTAAGTAGAAAAAATGGAAGTCACTGAATCTCTTTTGCTTTGATGACATGACCTCTCACCACCACGTACGTACAAATTCTTTTCCTCTTTGTCAAATTCTTTCTTGTATTTTGTTTCTTTGATTATAATATTTAATTTTTGTAATTGTGGTTATGGTGGAATTGCTTTACACCCCAACTCATTTATATAATAAAATAAAATCAATTTCCACTTATAGTAAATGGTCTTATGAGAATCATCTATCTGGGAAGGTTCGAATAATAACACTTAAATTTAATTAGTTTCATATATTTAACCTTTTACCATATTTATAAAAGTTGTTATTGCCTATTTGCCTTTTCTGGGTGGAGAATGTCCCTACATAATACCTGGTGTGTGAAGTCTATTTTGCCTTAATTTCCTAAAGGTCAAATAATCTATTTTTAAGTTATTAGTTAGGTAGTGTAGCAACGATGCAAAATGTCTCTATCTCAAATCACTTTTAAGAAGTACATAAAATACATTTATTTGTAATTCATGTTTTTTTTTACTTATTATAACCACTTGAAATACAGCATATGACGTATTTAAATATAAAATTTGTACGTAGTATTATTTGATAACTACATGCTATTAACAAACATAAATCATTTGTTGTTACTGCTGCATTGCACGGGTTGTATCCCGGTATATAGAGTATCTATCGCAGTATCTTTAGCATGATATATAGGATGTTAAATCAGAAGTAAAAGGCTACTGACTAGCTAGCCTAGCTTAAGGTTTCACAAGAATAAAACATGACATAGCAAAAGGTAATTGAGGGGATTAAGAAACAATAATTTGAGGTGTTTCCCAAGTCTAGGAATATATATATAAAGGGGTAGTTGTATAAGCTTTAGTCTCAAAATATATTCAACAAACAATTCAGAAGGCTAGTGTAATAAGGGGGTGCTTATTAAATTTAATGGCAAGTATGTCAGATCCTCTTGTGGTTGGAAGGGTTGTGGGAGATGTAGTGGATAATTTCAGTCCAAGTGTTGATATGTGTGTAACATACAACTTAACAAAACAAGTTTATAATGGTCATGAACTCTTTCCTTCTTCTGTTACTACTAAACCCAAGGTTGATGTTCGTGGTGGTGATATGAGATCCTTCTTTACCCTGGTACCAACACATTCTTTTTTCTATTTACGCATATTTAATTAGCAAGTAGAGCTTCTTCTTTTTTTTATCATTTGAATCTTTAGTTTTAAACTACAAACAAAACCCTTGTGCTAAATCTTATTAAATTTGCAGATTATGACTGACCCAGATGTTCCTGGTCCGAGTGATCCATACCTCAGAGAGCACTTGCACTGGTACACATATGAACTCAAAGCTAGCTAATGACCATTTTTTTAACAACTTTTGTTGTAGTAATTGTTTGGGTCTTGGTTTCTTGGCATTGCCATATGGGTTTGAAAATATACACCATTTTCTTGGTTTTAAAGTTGATCATGGCCACAAACCCTAATTAATGGCATCATTTACAATCCTTGAACTTTGTATACAGGTGATTGATGAGTACGTGAGTTGTGTAATAGCATAATCTTGTGATAAAGATTGTTTTTGTGAATTGGGGCCGGAAAAATTAATAAGATAGGACCTTCTATATATTTTAGTTTTATGTACCTTAAGTACGTCTTAAACAATATATTAACATGTGGGATATAAATTGGAACCATAAGATCGTATAGAACAAATTAAAAGTTATACATGTATATCCAATTATGCCATGTATTAATTTTGGATGCATTTGATAATTTCAAACTATATAGTTGTACTTGATATACAAAAGGAGGAAGAATGTCTTAAGAAAGATACCTCTTATAACGTTTTTTAATTATCTTTCTTAAACTAACATCATGTAGTAAGATGCATAATCAATTACCATACTCAAATTTTAGTCGTTTTATATAACTTTTTATGCATACAAGAGTGATATAGCTAGGTGCATTCATGAAGAGAGAAAAAAATTATTGAAATAGGGCTAGAGTAGGGTTTTAGTACATACTATATCCAAGTTAACCAAATAACAAGCAATGGATTACAGATGATTAAGTACTCAAATTAAGAATGCAAGTATAATACAACTTAATTAATTAATAGGGTCGTTAAATCTAGCAATTTTGATTTCCTACTAGCTTTCCCTTTAGGAGAAACAATATGCTTGTGAAGTTGGATCGAAATATAATCATACACAATCAAATATATTAGAATACTTAGCTCAGATACTTGTTTTTTTTTTAACGGAAATTATATTTAAATATAAAAACTAGCTAGCTAGAATCTAAAAGATATAAGCACCGAACGACCAATCCGTCCAATCAAGAATTACTCATAAACAATAACCTACAGTCACCTACACAAGTCAAATCTAAGACCAAATGTAAAGCCCTAACAATCCTAAAACGTCACCTTAATATGACTTAATCAAAATATAAAAAGGCTCATATACGTACTCTCTTTCATATTTAATTAAAACATAACATTGGTTTTTTAACATAACATTGATTTTTTAAGTTAAGTTCTCATGATCATTTTATATTTTTTTTTAGTAATAATCATATTTTGAAACCTAGTAACTTCTGGCCTTTGGTGCTCAAGGTATCTTTATATGTACGATTCTAGATATTTGGATCGATATATATGCCATGCTTTTTAATAGTAATGTTATAATTGACTGAAACGACAAGTACACAAGTGATAATTAAACAAATGCATGTTAAAAGTATACCGAAATTGTTTTTATTCTACTCAAGTAACTATGCGAGTCAAGTAAACCCTAACTAAAAGTAGTTAAATCAAACTTAATGCCTAGCTAACCTTCCAAATATTTCAAAGAAAACAAATAAGGAAAAATATATATATATATATATATATATATATATATATATATCATGCCAGTTCGTGACTCCCTTATAAAAGTAGTTTTGGATTCTGGAAGATCTTGTCTACAATATTAGATGATGATCTTGTAATAGTACTCCATCTATGACACAGTAGAAAGCAAGCAACAAGAAATGGTTCGGGTTTATCGAATATTGACCAGAGAATTCATTGTTTAAAACTGAACACAGTTTACAATCTGAACAAATCAAAGAAAGGAAAATTAAAAATAAAGCAAATAGTGTTGTTTAAAGGGAGTCTACTAGAAAAAGCAATGTGTCAGGTTTATGTTGTTTACCAGTTTTACTAGTAACATATATTAGACCCACATCCACCAATAGTATTTTGACAGCGTTTTTCTTTCACAGGATTGTTACAGACATCCCAGGGACAACGGACTCCTCATTTGGTACCTTCATTTCACTTCTTTTTTTCTTTCATTTTGGGCCACGGATTTATATTACGTACTCTATATACAGTAACTGGCCGGCTTTAACTATCAGTGTTAAAAAAACGAGTTTTTTTTTTTTCACCCGTACGTTGTGGCGGAGTTTTAAAAAACATACAATTTATTATATATATGAGAGTAATCTTTCTTTAGGTCGATTGATTTTAGTTATACTTATAAAATTGTAAATATTGTATAATTTTCACCGGCAATCTGATTAATCGCTCAAAGTTGACTCAATGACATTCGAATCATATAGGTTTCTATGTAATAGATATATTTAACTTGTATACTTTATTCAACTTTAAGTTAGATTGTATTTCTCAAATCTCAAGTGAAAATTGAATTTAATTTTATTACAGTACGTAACAATAATATACTAATAAACTATCAATACAACCGATTTGCAATTATTTTGAGTTATGTGAATGGGTTATGTGTGATGTTTTTATCTAAGTAACAATTTAGAATAAACTTATAGCATTAATACACCACTCATCATCTTCTTTGTTCATATTTCATTTGCATAGTTCATGTATTCTACTGCTTTTCGGTTGCTTGCATACAATTTACTTGTTTTACTTTCATTTAATTCATCATTTAAAATAATATTTTACACTTTTAAGTATAGATTAGCTATCATGATTTTTAAACTCTAACTATTTAAAATTTATATAGCAAGTATTTATGACTTTTGATAATGGTTTTTTAGAAAAATTTGTAACGTACATATAAACTTCAATTATTTGTTTAAAGGAGTAATAAGACATAATTAGCAACTTAATACTAGATATGAATTTCATAAATTGTCACAATAATTATTTTATTTACTTAATATGAAAAAAATTTTGAAATATGATTATGCACATCAAATAATATAGTGGGAAGAACTTAGAAATATTTGTTTTGTCATCTTCATTTTCCATAGAAAAGTATATTATATATTATATAATTAATAAAAGGTAAAGAGAAATACATAAAAGAAAAGAGGCTTTAACAAAATATGTGAAAAGTCAATATATATAGTATTATTATCATTGAGTTGCTATAGTATTTTATTGAGTTTAAATAGGTTATGAATAATTAACAATAACTTTGGTGATATATTGTATGCATGTCAATGACAATGACAATCCAAGTCAATATAATGGTCATGTAGTTTACCATAAGCCTAACCCTAAAGTCTTCTTGTAAAGGCATTTGAGTATTTTAAAAAATAAAATAGTACAGACATGCGTTGTATTAAGACCTTAAAACATGCATAAAAATATTATTAGCTGATATGATGTACAATAATTGATGATTTTGGCGGTACACATGTATATGTGTGTGGATCAGAGGGTCCTGACAATTTGGGCCAGCGGTATCTGAGTACGTACCATATTAATCGAGATATAGCGAGTTCATATCTTATTGAATATGATGTGAAGGTATATAAAATGTGTGACATAGTCGTCTTGTAACTCAAAGCCCTAATTCCAATCTTTCTTTCGTTTATTGTACACAAAATATTTACGGTTATTAATGTTATTTTAGTGATCACTTCTAATATATACTCCGTACAAGTATAAATACTAGATTAGGTCCCCATGACCTATCTTATACTCACTCTGTCCCTAATCTATTGTCTAGTATTCCTTTTTGGGTTGTACCAAATTAATTGTCCACTTCCATAAATAGATAAGAATAATGAGATAAAGTTCTTTTTTACCCCTAGTGTATATATGTAAGACAAAAAAGTAGGTAAAAAGTAGAGGGTAAAACTGTAATCTTACCAAAAAGTAAGAGAGATGATTATGTTTTTTTAAACTGCGTATTTTTTGTCTGGGAACAATATAATTGGGACGGAGGGAGTATATGGTCTCAAATTTCTGTAACTAATAGTTATATTTTTTTTTTATGTTTTTTTTGTTATATTTACTTGTATATCCACATATATACAAGTATCTAAACATGTATACAACACGCGCGTGCATTATATATGCACTTGTAAGCTAGGATACAGTATTATATTGATGTATGTTATGGCAGATGAGTAGATAGTCGGTACATATTAAAGTCATGACAATTGACAACTGACCCAAAATTGGTTTATTTATGCAATACATTTTTTTTACTATTAATGTTATTGTTGAACAGGAAAAGAAGTAGTGAGCTATGAAATACCAAGGCCAAACATAGGAATTCATAGGTTTGTATTTCTTCTTTTTAAACAAAGGGGAAGGCAAACTGTTGCTTGCCCAACTTCAAGGCATAGTTTCAACACTCGAAGTTTTGCTAATGAAAATAAACTCGGATCGCCTGTTGCCGGTGTCTTCTTCAATTGCCAAAGGGAAACTGCAGCCAGAAGACGTTAACTATGTCGTTGTTAACTATGTCACATAATTGAAAAGGAAAAAAATGATGATGATTTATAATTAAACATTAATGTGGCTATAAATGTACGATTACCTTTTAATATGCAACTATATATGTATGCATGGCAAGAAGGAGTGTTCAGAATAAAGAAGTGGACGTGAAATGTGATCGAGCTTAATTGTATTGTATTTTACTAATTGACTCGATACAATTATGTACGTGCTTCTCCTTTTAATTAAGTTACTTCTTATTTATTACTAGTGTATAACCCGTACGATGCGCGGCAACATTAGTGTTACGTTATGTTAGTATTTGAATGATTTTATCAAATATGTGTCAGTAAATGTGTGAGCCTTTGGGAAAGCACACATCGACATTGAGATATTGATTATTTGCCTAAAGTTATTAATTATTAAAGTTAAATGTTAAGAGTTAATAATTAAGTAACTAGGGGGATTATTTTGTAAATAATAAACTTGGGGACCAAGGTTTATCTATCTATAAATATACCTTTATAGATTAGGGTTAGGGTAATCCTAATTAATTCACAAAAAAAGTCTCTTCCCTCTCCTCTCTTTGGTTTGGCCGAAAAAACCACAAACCCCAAAGGTTTGTTTCGGTTTTTGTTCTCAAGCAAGAAGAAGGAAGTCAAGCTAGTTGACTAGATCACCAAGTACTAGCATACAAGCATATCGATAAAGACGGTGTCGTGTACGTGAACAAAGGAAGATCTTATACTTAGATCTAAAGGTTTTCTTACAAATAGTTCAAGGCAATAAGGTATTACTTAATCCAATTTAATATTCCTATGTGATCCTATTTTCCGCTGCCATGTATTGTTTGACAATATGATTCGTGTTATTTACCTATAGTGGTATCAACCAAAACATAGGTTAATTTTTATTTTGGATTCAAAACATCAAAAATTGTGAAATGATTAAGGGTTGGTTTATTATTCAATAGTGAGAACTGTGAAAAGAAAAAAAACTTTATAAAATTATATAAAAAAAATCATATTACCGAATTTTTTTTATTTTTTTGTATTTTCGGAATTTTTTATATTCTCGGGTACATAAATAAAATAAAGGTTTTGTTAAAAAATTGTTAAAAACTAATTAGTTAAAAGTTAAAGGATAATTAGTTGAAACCTTTATGTTTATAAAATTAAGGAGTTAATTTGAAACAAATCTACCTTGCAATATTTTATGTTTATAATTGTTACCTTTTTGCCAATGTTTATTTTTTATGCAAAATTATGTTTGTAAAGTTACATGCATAACTTTATGGACATAATTAGATATATTGATATTGTTAAAAAAAAATAAAAAAATAAAATTGAACTATTGACATAATATTAATTGTTAATTGAATATGTGCGACACCTAAAAATTTTGGATTAATAAAAAGTTGTGTGTGGTTTATTTGATATATGAATTGTTCATATATTGATAGCTTACGCAATCCAAACTTGTTTATTTGGACGGATGTATGTGGTCCGTTTCCTTTGAAACGGGAGTTAATCAATATGTGAACAATGACCATAGAGACTTTTTGCTTTAGGGTTCACCCAATTTGTTGCGTAGATTAATTCTTTATTTCATGTTATTATTATTTTTGTCAAATGGTTTTTGAAAGAAATAAACTTTAATGTGACTAAAGAATTATGTAACGGATTTAATAAAACGTGTGATTGGTAACTCATAATTAAATGCACATCCTCAGTGTATAATTCTCAACTAGGCTCACCTACATAAAGGACGATGTCTAGGAAATTTATGCGAATGTATTCTACTCCGAATGAAGTCAGGTTTTAAGTGATGCTTTGTCGTCCCCTACCCTCACAAGCTTTCCTGGTCGTACCTTTTGTAGAGCTACCGAAAGGGTTTTATGATGACGATGGTACATTTGATTATTATATACACTTGATGTATAGGAATTAGGCAATCATAGAAACACGTTTAAAAACGAGTAATAAAAACGTTTTGTTTTTAAAACACCAAAATTATGTAACGAAGTTGTATGCATGCCTCTTCGTACATATATATTTTGTCACCCATGGAATTAAGTCATATTGCTATCCATATTACTTAGACAACTTGTACTTGCTCATCATTCTGCGTGAGACGTGGGTGAAGGGTATCCAAGGTGGATTACCACTTATCGTGAGACGGTGGTGGACTATCTGCAGTCTTCAGTTGGACGACTTAAATCGGGTTATGCAGTGAGACTGTAAATGCCGATGGCAATAAGATGCGACGAAACATGATTAATGTCACGATCACCATTTTTTATGCTTGATCGAGCCATAACATTAAGTCCCATAATCTAGGAATTGCATCGGTAAATGCAATTACTGAACGTCACTTATCTTTTGAGTATCATTTAGTTCCTAGCAGATCAACTGATGGAACGGTGATATGCCATTTGGATCCTAGGCTTAATGGAAAGTAAACCATGGGTTTTACAGTTCTGTTAAGATATTATATGTTGAAAGTACTAACAAGAACTTTCTTTCTGTTTTGTAGAAATGGCACAAAAATCCACTACTGATGAGATTTTAAATGAAACCAAAACAGCGTTAAGAAGCAATAAGCTTTCTGGACCAAACTTTAACGATTGGTATCGATCACTGAGAATTGTTATAAGAGTGATGGAAAGACTTGATATCGTTACTACACCTATGATCCCTGAGCCAAATGACACTGCTTCTCAAGCAGAGCGTGATCAGTATAAGGCAACTTATAATAACATAAAGAAATAGAGCACATGAAAGTAAGAAATATAGAAATTGTGTCGGAGTTTGAGTTTAGCATAATTTCCTTAAAATATGTTCAAAAAATGTTGCCCAAGATACGACGGTCTAGAGAGCATCGTACTCTCGGAGTCAAGACTTGCTAAAAAAATGCAGTAAAGAAATGATCGATTGTGTATATGTAAAACAAAATTAAATTGATACAATTAACATGAATATAATGAATGCATGATACATGCTTTAATTAAAACTCGTTTTAACCCATAGTCCCAATATAGGCCCATTCGATCCCCCATCAGCTAGAAGCTCTAATCAAAACCCGTAAAAGATTTGACTATGTACAACCATGCAGGTGGTTATTACCGTGCAAGTGGTTATTACCGTATTAGTCATGGTCAATATTTGACTATGGTTTTTTAGCTTATATGACAGGAGTAGTAGTATACATTATTGATTGATGGCGTAACACGTGGACAAATAAGGGCACCGTGGACTCCTTCAAAATGTTGCCCTCTCAGCACTTAGGACTCGTCTTATACAGCTTTTCATGTTTTTTAGACTTGTTAAAGGCCAAGGGCCACACTCCCTCATGCACACGTAGAATTAATGGTCAGTTTGTAACTTTGATACTCGTACTTTTTCGACGATATATACTTGTACAACCATTAGTGATGACAACAACTAACTATTCTAAAATTTGTTTGGACAAATCATGGAATTTAAGTTGTTTGAATTCACATGCCAAGTAATGTAGTCATGAATTAACATTACGTTAATACATTAGTAGTCGTCCTTGTATTATATTCCAGCTGATCGACATTTTTTGAACCTTCGATAACATAACGCGTTTTGGGTTACAAACACGTCTAATGAAAAAATAAATTTATGTATTCAAGCTCACATTGACGACTACATTATATAAAGCACATATTATAATGAAGTTTATGATTTATACATACATATCTATATAGAAGAATTCAAAACAATGATAATAAATTGTACGAGTAAATAATTTTGAAGTTTCTTATATTACCAAGATGTTAATGCAATGGTAGCTATGGCTTCTAGATAATATGTTAATTCTAACGTAACTTTATGTTTTAGCTTTGCGAAACAATCGATTGTCGTATCACGTTTAAGACTTAAACAAAATCGAAGTTAGAGTAATTAATCATGATTACATATATAATTTGATGTACAGTGTTTTAAGAATTAATTGTACGAGTAACGAGTACATAATTTCACGTGTCAAGAAGACACACTACTAGACCCGATTCAGCTACAAAAGAAGTATACGATTTTACATATATAAATGTATGTACTGTACTTGCCTTGCCTTGCCTAGCTAGAATCTAGATATATGGAGTACAACACCACAATGTGACTTTGTCCAATCGAACATTGGCACCTAGCAATTCAAATTTACTTTCTCGTACCAAATACAAGGAGTATTAAAAAGGTTTTTCTATGACAATATATCGTTTGATCATTTTATTTTTATAAAAAATATTTATTTATACTGCAATATTGGTCAAAAGCTTTTTTATAAAAACTCAAACACACATAGTATGTATCTATGGAAAAGATACATGCAAAATAGTAATTGAGTCTTTTTGGCAAAGACTCAATTTTGACAAACTTATTATTCAGAGGGAGTGATCCGTATACTATCAAAAATTATCCTTACAAAGTTACACCACTAAATATGTTTTATGGTGTTGTATAGTACTAACACTGTAACACACAGTTAGTGATGTATGGATAATTTTTGGTAGTGTACGAATCATCACCCATTACTCAGAAAAACTTTTCTCTCCGCTAGAAGAAACTTTTCAAAAAACTTTTTTTTTTCTCAAAAAATCTTAAATAAACCTCCATTAAAGAAGCTCTTATATCTATTACAAATATTTGTGACTTTGTTTGCTTAATTCCAGATAACATAGATGAGTAAGTAATGTTATTAGTTAATCCCTATTTAGACATAGTCCCATTATATCTTACGTTCTTATTTAACTTTATACTACTCCGTATTATTTAGTTTTAGCCATATGTAACTCGGAGATCGAGTCCAAAAGAATACATATTGCGTCTCAAAACATATTTTGTAAACATGGAGAGTTAAATTCGATGGTGGAAGTATATACGGAGTAATATATATTGGAGACGTAGAGTGACTGTGGGAACGGTGGGTACGAATGTACGATGGAGTCATTAATTAACTCGTAATAATTAGAGCTTGTTACATTACAGCCCAACCAATATAGGAGACCCATATAGTGTAGCCCAGTCCCCTTGGTTCAGCCCGCAAAACTTATTTTCCAGACCACTTCATCACAATATATTTTGTCAACAATATTTTATTTGTTTTATTACTCCGTATTATGATTATGATGTTTTTCAGCAAAAGATTTCAAATAAGAATGTTAAATAGTAGCATTTATTATAAAAAAATTTAAGTACTTTTGACCTCAGATACAATCATCCATCAATCATCAATACCAAAATCCTAAATGTTCTGTTTGTCTTATATAAAACACAAGTGGATCATGTCACTTTCGTGTTACATTATAAGCTTGTCCCCTAATCTTCTTTTTTAATTTAAGCCTTTTAGTTTCCTATTCGATTCAAGCAGGCCATGTGAATTTCATTTTATATCAAAGGTAATGATTTGGTTTATCATCCAACAACATGGTCAATGTCGTTTTCACTATTTCTTTTTAAAACTTGCGGACTTGGTTTTTGACCCGATGAATTGTCACTATATGTGGCTGAATGTTATATAGACGATTTAGAGGTTGTCTCGAGTTTGTAGTTTCGTACATCATTTAAGCTAGATAGAATGGTTTAATGTTGCTATGTAAGTTACCAATCATGTTTCTAGGTTAACAATATCGTTGCTATCGACAACGGCATCTATTTACGTAAATGTATTATCTAGGTCACTATCAAAACCTGCTATTTTTCGTATAAATATATACTGGATTTTAAACCCGTGTATACATACGGGCCGTTGATTTTTAATATGAAATTTCGTATTTAGTATCTTGTTTTTGATAATAAAGTGTGTAAGTTAATATATATGTATATTAAGCATTTAGTTGGATTCATGATAATATTACTTTATGTAATTGGATTTATACAAGTAGAGATTAAAAAATTAAAAGTTTTTGAAACCAAGTTAGTGAAACAAAATAATCATTTTAAGTATATATTAACCTTTTCAAGTAATTTTAGTCCCACTCGGTGAATTGAAAATAGAAACATTACAGCTCAATTTGAATAATTTATTAATTAATGTATTAAATTTCTAAGTGAGTAGTTGATTGAAAATAATCATTTATTAATAAGTTAGGGATCTTATAGTAAATTTTATTAAAACTAAAGGACTTAATTGACAAATTGAATTTAATTAGAATGATAACATCGTAAAGGTCTTTCATATATATAATACTAGATTATTAACCCACGTATTACGTGGGAAGTGTTGGTAAATATTTTACATTTTTATCATTCATTAATTAATTATATTGTAATAGGTTCTTGTTTTGACCGAAAATTAACAAATATAATTTCGTGATCAAATCAGTTTAGTGAGGTAGAGTACTTTTGTGATTTTTGAAATAATCAAGTAAAAATGTAGCAAAAAGTAAAATAAACGTATGCAAATTGATATAAACGTATAGCAAGTAAAAGTGACACGATGATATACGAGGAAAGCCCTTGATCTTGTTAGATTGCCGGCATAAAACCTTGGGAAGGAACAATCATTCCTAGCCTGTGTTGATTTTATTGCTAAAATTCAGAATAATACAATGAAAGAGCACAAAATGATCGATCTAAGTGTTTGTGGTGATGAATCGGTGAAGTGAGTGCTTGTTTTTGGTGTTAAGTAGTGTATCAGTGGTGTGTGAGCAAGAAAAAAGTGGATCCTAACGATCATTTGCCTCCAATTTATAGTAAATACAATATAACTAACTTTCTGAAAGATCCAGAATCCTTCGAAATATCCGGGATCCTCCGAAATATCCGGGATCCTCCGGTCTTCCATCTTGACTTTTTATTCCACATGTTTTCTTGAATTCCTCTTGATTTGAATAAGCTTTGATCCGATAATAATGGTGAAATTAATCCACACTTTAAACTGCAAGACTTGGTTAAGATACACAACGGACAAATAAAGATTAGTAACGTATGATCCCGGGATACTGAACATATCCGAGATCCTGAGCGTATCCAAGATCCTGAACATATCCGGGAGCCTGAGATTATCTGGGATCCTAAACATATCTAAGATTAAATTTAAACAGTAATAAAAGTTTTCTAGATCCTGCATCCTGATCATAAAAATTGACCCCTAACAATTGCCCCCAAGTTGTGTTACCGTCAGGATCCTGATGGTGACACAACTTCTCAAGATAAGCATCAAATAAGTTATGTGAGATATTACCGTGAATAGATAATCGTGTCAGTTTAATGATCGGACTTTTGATAAACCCTCTTATCTTTCATTCATCCCTTGCGTTTTTTTCGATGCCGATATCGATCAATTGAGATCCAAGTAAGTATTCCCACATGGTAAAATAGTTAAAATGGTAAAATATGTTACCATTTTTATTTTCATATCACTCAAGTTATATGACAATTGTTTTTTTCTTTTATATATTAACAAAATCTTTAAACAGAACACTTTATAAATTTCAAGTAAAAAATGTTATGAGATTAGTGCACAAAACTAGATGTTACACCATAATTTATCAACATTAAATAATGCTTTATATATATAAATATTAGTTCGTAGAAAAATATTATATTTCAAATATGATTTAGATAGTATTGTTCTATCACTTGTGAGTCCTTTAATTTTATAGTCCCTCGCATGAATTTATTAAATTGAATTTTCAAATTTAGCAAAAATATAGGAATTAGTTAAGTTCAAAAGATGCACATTTAGTTTGACATTAGTGCACAAAACTAAATGTTACACCATAATTTATCAACATTAAATAATGCTTTATATATATAAATATTAGACTTTAAATCCGTGTATACATACGGGCCATTGATTTATGATATGAAATTTCATATTTAGAATATTATTTTTAATAATAAAGTGTGTATGTTAATATGTAAATTATGCATTTAGTTGGATTTATGATAATATTACTTTATGTAAATGGATTTATATTAGTAAAGATTAAAAAATCAAAAGTTTTTGAAACCAAGTTTGAAACGCCCCGAAAACAGAACCATTTTTTTTCTTCAACATGTCCTATAGTAAATTATGACTCGATCATATCATCACTAGGGCTTTTAAATCATTGAAAAGACGTTTGACTGCGTGGAAGCCCTCATACATGACAAACATGAAAATCTGCAATATAGTCTAGGAAATCAGCCACATGGGTCAAAATCTGCAACATGGTCTCTAAAATCAACACTCGGCTTTCTTGTCTGGAATTAGGCCCTTGTCTAAGACATTTTCAATTCGACTCAAAACAGGAACTTCAGACGGGCATATCTCCTAAACCGTAAGAAGTAAAGATCTGAAATTTTGCGTGCACATCCACTATAACAATATAAAACTTTCTATTTTTGCACTTTTCTAAAATTCACGTTTTACGAGAAAACAGACATATAACCACTTTTCGACCATTTTAACAACTTTTTTTTTACTACAACTCAAATCACAAACCATGAACACTTGGACTCTAACTTTTTACACACATGATCAACATACCAAAACAAGTCTAACGCCATTGACCAAACCCACATAAGTACATTCTAACCCGATTTAACCCTTTTTACCTGTTTTGGTGTCCATTTGGACACTTTCACTAAATCTACTACATAACACCACCGCATTACCCAATACCACACATGTTTGACTCTTACAACATTGTTGACTATTTGTCAACTTCATCTTTGACCAACCAAATCACATTCGACTCTTAATCACTTTTCACCACTTCGACCCAAACCAAACAAATCATATGACTTCATACACTTGACAACCACATACACTAGACACCATAACTCTGTTTGACTTTCAAAGTCAACTACTATACATTGACCAACATATTTAATTTGAAAACTCTTTGTTTGGACGATTTACACAATTGAGCATCAAAACAACAATTCAAAAGAATGAACATAATCTAACCATAAGCATGCTCCATAATCCATATCAACATCACTTATACACCTTCTATCCACGTGTCGCTAGCAAAACATCAACCTACAACATAAATACTAAAACGGGTAAGCACCACTGCTTAGTGAGTACACAGGCAATCAAACAAGCAAACTACATAACACTTAACATATATCAACACAATACATAAGCACAAAACCACTGGGCTCTGAACACTAAACACTGAACACTGTGTTAACCGCAGTTAACTTTCTGATCACTACCGAATCATTACACATAATCATACCACATGATCTAACTAACAACAAGCAAAACACTAATCAACACATCCTTTAACATAATCTAAAACACACATAAGAAATAAAACATATAACAAACAACCTTCACGTGATTGTATGATCCTCTAGCTCGGAAGCTATCCGGAAACATATACAACCAATTCATACACTGTTCACTATATCATCACTATTTAATCCTCATATATCAACAAGCCATCTTCCACCCGATTGTGTAGCCTCTTACTCGACAGCAATCCGGATCCAACACAATCGAATCATACACTATTCATCACCAATTCTTTACCTTTACCTTTAAGCTAGTGACTTGCTCATTACTTGGCTAACATCAAGCTAATGAGGAAATCACTACTTTTCTTACCAAGTAACATTTAATCACATAACAACTGAGAATAACAAGTAATCTAACACAACAATTAAATTAAGCAATAAACATAATTAAACAAACATAAACAAATAACTTATTCCTGATTGTGTAAACCTCTAGCCCGCAAGCTATCCGGTACTACACAATCACATCACCTGTTTAACCCCCGTATCACTCACCACAATCTCTTAGACGATTTCACCATATTGATCATCATAAGCCTCCACGTCTCTTAACACCTACATAATCATACATATCATCATAACAACACTTAGACACTAACAATCATCTATTTCCTACTAATTTCATGTTCTATTATCATAATCATACTTTATTAACACTAGTTCATGCTTTAGCTCTATTTCTACAAGTATTTAACATAATTCTTATGAACATATCACTAACTTCTTAATCTTTAACTCATTTAAATACTAAATCATTCACTACTAACTTCACTAACATCAATTCAACATGTTAAACACTAATTTCATATCATAATCACAAGTTCCATGAAACCCCACCAAAACCCCACTTTGATCATTAGCTACATACTTCAAATTACTCATTTCTATAATGAAATATGGTTTATAATCATAATCAAAACACTAAATAACACTAGTTTAAACAATTCTAAACCCTAATTTCATATTTAAACCATTAATTCTTTGAAACCCACATAAAACTCAAAACCTAGGTCAAGAACATAAAAGAATCACTTACATATGGTTTAATGATGATTAGAAAGGAAGAATCAAGCAAGTAGAATCAAGAATTGAAGATTAAAAGGCTTGGGTTTTAACATACGAATCGTCCCTGTGTTTTTCTCCCTCTCACGAGCTCTCTCTGGAACATTTTAGAAGGAAATGAATTAATTAAAGAAGCAGCACATACATATCTGTTAAATTTTATCCCCCTTTAAACTCTATTGTCTGGAACTAAGAAACTATTCTCGTATTCTATTATTTCGTATCATTTAAAACTATAACACTTTAAATAAATATATCCCCATGCACTAAAATAAAACCTTTATATTTTTGGGGTGTTACAAAGTTAGTGAAAAAAAATTATTATTCTAAGTATATATTAACTATTTCAAGTAATTTTTTTCATACTCGGTGAATTGATAATAGAAACATTACAGATTGATTTGGATAATGTTTTAATTAATTAATTAAATTTCTTATATATATGTAAGTGAGTAGTTGATTTAAAAAATGTAATAAGTTAAGGATCAAACCCGTGTATACACACGGGGCCGTTGAATGTGTATTTCTACGTTTTTAAATATACAAATGATGTACGGAGTCTATGATAAAGTTGTGACGTTTTATTTTCGTTGAATAATAAGCAACAATGAAGTATGAAACTAAATTAGTTATAGTAATTAATTATTTTAAGTATATATTAACCTTTTCAAGTAATTTTATTCATACTCGGTGAATTAAAAATAGAAACATTACAGATCGATTTGGATAATGTTTTAATTATGATTTAAATTTCTTTTTATATGTAAGTGGGTAGTTGTTTTAAAAAAATCATTTTTTATTAAGTTAGTGATCTAATCTTAAAAATTTACTAAAATTAAATGACTTAATTGATAAAGTGAAACTTAATTAGAATGATGACATCATAAATATATTTCCTATATATAATTTAAGATTAGTTCATAGAAAAACATTATATTTCAAATATGATTTAGATAATATTGTTCTCTCACTTGTGAGTCCTTTAATTTTATAGTCCCTCGCATGAATTTTGATTATTGAGTAAGTTTCAAGTAGGATCATTGATTAAGGTAAACGGTAGGAACCAACAAAATAATGACACATGTTCTTTTAATCTTTATTCTCCTTTTAATACGTGACCGTCTTTTTTTTTTATGCAGACAAGAACTTGCTCCTCTTACTATCATGCGGCAGCGACTTTCGACAAACAACGGCAGCAACCTCCGACGGTGGCAGAGACCACGATGGTGACATATACCTCCGACAAACGTCGACAGCAACTATATATAGCGAAATCGACCTTCGACAACTCCGGCTGCGACCTCCGACGATTCTAACATATGTTGGATAATGTATCATGCATGGGCCGATGATCTGTGAGCTTGCTGGACTTCAAATGGGCTTGTGCTAAGTGGGCTTGTGCATGTGCATGGATTTTATTTGGTTTTCTCATATTTAGGTTTGAATAAATGTCAATCACATGTGACGTTGAGTTGGTTGTGTTTTGACCGTGTCTTTAGGTTGTGGTGTGTCTTTAGGCAGTAGTTGTACTGCACGTTTGCACACGTTTGTTTTCTGGTTTTCAGTTTTCATTATATGTATGCTTGAGTCGATCAATGAGATTATCAATTTCACTATCAATATCATTTGTCTAGTCTATCATTTGGTATCAGAGCTAAAAAAGATCTTGAAGAATGAGTGGTGAGAAACTGAAAGTTCCCGTGTTCGATGGCCACTACGATCATTGGAAGGAGATGATGGAGAATTTGCTTCGAGCGAAGCAACTATGGAATCTCATTGAACCGGGAATCATCGAGCCAACAGAAGGTGTTGCACAAAGTGAAGCACAGAGGAAGACCCTTGCAGAACTACGTGCAAAAGATTTACAAGTGAAGCATTATCTGTATCAAGCCATCGACAGGGTATCATTCGAGCAAATCTTGGACAGGAGAATATCCAAGACTATCTGGGATGCCATGAAGCAATGGTTTGAAGGTAATGCACGGGTTAAGAGGTCTATGCTGCAAAAACTTCGACGCGATTTCGAAGTGCTGGAGATGAGTACAACGGAGACAATACCAGAATATTTCGGTAGGGTTCTCGCCATTGCCAATCATATGAGAAGCAATGGAGAAATCATGACAGATCTAAAGATTGTGGAGAAAATACTTCGAACATTAACCGAGAAGTATATGTTCGTGGTTGTATCTATCGAAGAATCAAAAGATATCAATAGAATGTCAGTTGAGGAACTCCAAAGTACCCTTCTCGTTCATGAGCAGAAGTTTAAAAAACCCGAAAAGCAAGAGGAGCAAATGTTCAAAGTGGAACATAATGAAGGCTCGAGTTCTAGAGGAAGAGGAAGAGGACGTGGTTACATTCATGGAAGGGGAAGAGGGCGTGGAAGACAACCCTTCAATTGAGAGACAATCGAGTGCTATCGATGTCATAAATTGGGTCACTTCGCATACGAATGTTTCGAGCCAAAGGAAGCAAACTACGCAGGTTTTGATGAGGACGAGGAAGTAATGTTGATGGCAGCGGCTGAACTACTAGGTGATGGGCTAACCGAATCAGATGTCATTGCTATTGAAAAGGTTAGTGTCTTTATGGCTCAATCGGGTGACTCAAATAATCACCACATATGGTTTCTAGACTCCGGGTGTTCAAACCATATGTGTGGTGACAAGAGCAAGTTTGTTAACCTAGAAGAAGGAACATATCATTCTGTGAAGTTGGGTAACAATACTCATATGAAAGTGGGTGGTAAAGGTCAAGTAAAGATTGTCATTGATCAAATTGTGTATGTGGTGAACAACACATACTATATACCTGATCTCAAAAATAATCTATTGAGTATAGGGCAATTGCAAGAAAGGAACTTGACTTTTATCATTAAAAACAATGTGTGTAAAGTTTTTCATGATGAGAAGGGTATGATTCTTGAAAGCCTTATGACATCTAATAGGATGTTTCCTATTTATGAACAATCTTTGAATGAAAGAGAAAAAGCTGTTGGTAACGAACGTGACAGAAGAGGAAAAGAAAAAGAGAAAGTAGACTTTAATAGCTTGTACTCAAGTGGTGAAAGCAACTTGTCAAATTTATGGCATGAAAGGTATGGGCATATAAGTGCTACTAGCATGGGAACTATTCTACAAAAGAATATGGTCAGAGGTCTGCCATAGTTTGATGTGAAGGAAAGTGTATGCCTTGATTGTTGTGTAGGTGAACAAACAAGAAACTCAATTTCAAAAGGCAGTGAATGGAGGGCTAGTAATCGGCTGGAACTCATACATTCGGATGTATGTGGACCAATTGTGCCAGCTACACAAAGTGGGAAGAAGTATATGTTGAGCTTTATTGATGACTACAGCAGAAAAGGTTGGGTGTACTTGCTGAAAGAAAAGTCAGAAGCCTTTGGCTGCTTCAAATTGTTCAAAAGTAAAGTTGAGAATGAAACTGGAGATAAAACTAAATCTCTAAGAACTGACAGAGGTGGGGAATATCACAAGAGTTTAATGAATTTTGCAGGGAGCATGGAATTAAAAGACAATTGACGACTAGCTTTACTCCCCAGCAAAACGGCGTTGCAGAAAGGAAAAACCGAACCGTGATGAATATGGTGGTCACAATAATGGTAGCTAAGAAGGTTCCAAAAATATTTTGGGGTGAAGCAGCGGTATGGAGCTACTATGTTTTGAATAGATGCCCGACAAAGGCTCTTGTTGACAAGACACCATACGTATGGTGTAGGCAGAAACCCGATGTGAAGGATATGAGAACGTGGGAATGCTTGGCACATGTCCATGTCCCGATACAGAAGCGAAATAAGCTGGGAGACAAAAGTGTATGCTGCGTGTTGGTTGGTAGAAGCGATGAGTCAAAGGCCTACCGACTGATCGATCCAAAGACAATGAAAGTAGTGATTAGTAGAGATGTTGTGTTTGAAGAAGACAAAAGTTGGAACTCGGAACAAAATGAAAGTGGTGGTGAATTGATTTGGGATAACGGCAAGGATACCTCTGACGACTTAACGCATGAAGTTAGTGAAGTAGAGAATGAGTTACAAGCTCCAACGGTGTCCGAAGTGGGAGAGCCAAGTAATGTTCTAGCCAGGGAGGGACGCCAACGTAGACCTCCTTCATATTTAAGAGATTATGTCACGAATATGGAGGATCAAGTCAATGTTGCACGTGTATTTGATGAAACATGTGCACCTTATACGTTTGATGAAGCTGTGATCAGTGAGAAGTGGAGAAATGCAATGGATGTGGAGATGCATGCTATTGAAAGGAACAACACGTGGGTGTTGGTGGAGCTTCCAGAAAACGTGAAAGTCATTGGAGTTAAATGGTTATACAAAGTGAAATTGAATGAACTTGGCAAAGTGGAAAAATACAAGGCTCGGTTGGTAGCAAGGGGATACGGGCAACAATATGGGATTGATTACATGGAAGTCTATGCTCCAGTAGCTAGAATGGACACCATTCGATTGATGATTGCGATCGCTGCTCAAAAGGGTTGGAAAGTCTTTCAAATGGACGTGAAGTCGGCATTTTTGCATGGTGATATTCAAGAAGATGTTTATGTCCAACAACCTCAAGGGTACGTGATAAAAGGGGCTGAAAAGAAAGTCTACAAACTGAACAAAGCGTTGTATGGTTTGAAGCAAGCACCGAGGGCTTGGTTTAGTAGAATCGAAGGGTATTTTATTAAGGAGGGATTTTTTCGAAGCCATGCCGAGCACACGTTGTTTATCAAAGAAAATAACGATGGTAACATTCTTTATGTCAACGTTTACGTTGATGACTTGATTTATACAGGTGATAATTCAGAAATGCTAAAGGAGTTCAAGCAATCCATGCAAAACGAGTTCGAAATGACGGACTTGGGAAAAATGAAGTTTTTCTTGGGAATCGAGGTAATGCAAACTGAGCAGGGGGTACATATTTCTCAAAGAAGATACGCTCAAGAAATAGTTAGAAGGTTCGGAATGGTCGATTGCAATCCAGTGAAGACCCCGATTGTACCTGGGTTCAAGTTGAAACAAGAAAGAGATGTAAGGGCAGATGCAACTATTTTTAAACAAATGGTGGGGAGCCTAATGTACATCACTACTACGCGTCCGGATATACAGTTTGCAGTTAGTATGATTAGTCGTTTTATGTCTGATCCGGGTGTTGTTCATCTCGACGCTGTAAAGAAAGTGATAAGATATTTGCAAGGAACTGCTAGTTATGGAATTTGGTACAAATATGGTGGAGTTGGATCAATGGAAGTTTATACCGATAGTGATTTCGGTGGAGATATGAACGATTACAAAAGTACTTCGGGATATGCTGTGTTGTGGGATGGAGCTGCAGTTGCTTGGCAATCAAAGAAGCAAAGCATTGTTACGTTATCATCAACAGAAGCCGAGTATGTGGCTGCTTCTACGTGTGCATGTCAAGTGATTTGGATCCGTGGGGTGTTGGAAGATCTCGGAATAAAAGAGAAAGGATGCAGTATAATATGGTGTGATAATACATCCACCATTAAATTGTCAAAACACACTGTGTTCCATGGGCGTTGTAAACATATAGGAGTTAGATTTCATTTCTTACGAGATCTAGTAGAAGATGGAGTCGTGAAGCTGGAATTTTGTGGAACAAAAGAGCAAGTGGCCGATATCATGACTAAAGCTTTGAAGATTGAGGCATTTGAATATCTTAGGAACAAACTGGGGATGTGCAAAGTTGAAGACAAACTAGCCATTGTTTCAAGTGGCTAGTTTGAGGGAGGGATTGTTGGATAATGTATCATGCATGGGCCGATGATCTGTGAGCTTGCTGGACTTCAAATGGGCTTGTGCTAAGTGGGCTTGTGCATGTGCATGGATTTTATTTGGTTTTCTCATATTTAGGTTTGAATAAATGTCAATCACATGTGACGTTGAGTTGGTTGTGTTTTGACTGTGTCTTTAGGTTGTGGCGTGTCTTTAGGCAGTAGTTGTACTGCACGTTTGCACACGTTTGTTTTCTGGTTTTCAGTTTTCATTATATGTATGCTTGAGTCGATCAATGAGATTATCAATTTCACGATCAATATCATTTGTCTAGTCTATCAACATATGGGTTTCATCGGCTTTGACCATTTCTTTGTCCATCGCCGCTGTGAACCATCACATGTTCCTTATTTTCCGACGATTGTTGCCCTGAACTGCCCCATTGTCGCTTTGATTTTGTAAAACAACCTCCTTTTAGCCTGAGTTTTAAACTACCGTCATAATGACAACAGGCGGCATCAATTATTGATTTGATTATTTAGGTGATTTGGATTTTGCTGCTTTTTTAGTTGAACGGATATAAAGTTGTTGTTTACAGTTGTACTTTCCCCATTTTAAGCTTGGACAATTGATTTAATAAAAAATCTTAAATCTATGAAATTAAAAATTGGGGTGGAATATCGACAGATTTAATTTAGAGTGACCCATGATTTTATATATATATATATATATATTATATATATATATATATATATATATATATATATATATATATATATATATATATATATATATATATATATATTTATATATATGAGAGCTGTAATATTTTTTATTAGAAAAGTATGATATATCTTTCTTTTATTTTTTTTAATTTATCATATACAACAAAACTACAATAATAATAATAATATAATAATAATAATAATAACATATCATGAAAATAAAAATTGTAGATGCGATTTTAGTAGGTCATAAATTATACTAATAACTATGTGTATCACAGATAAAAATTTGTAATTTTATGTGTATCTTATTGCTAAGTTGTTTATCGAAATGTTAATAACTATGTGTAATGAAATTATAAGTGTGAATCGTATTGCATACTTGTACATTAGTATGTTAATAAATATGTGTGTCACATATATAAGTGCGTGTAATTTTGTGTGTATCTTGTTATTGAGTCGTATATTAATATGTTGATAGATATGTGTATCACAAATATAAGTGCCTATAATATTGTGTGTATCTTGTTGCTAAGTTATGCGTTAATATGCTAAATAAGTTTGTACACTAATTGTATGTATCACAAAAATAAGTTTATCTGATATATTTTTTTATTAAATTTGTGTATATCACGAAAATACGTTTGTGTATCTGAATTGATGTCAATTATTAATAACTTTTTTGTTTCTAAATATGTGTATCACAAAAGTAAGTTTGTGTATCTTATTACTTAGTTGCGGATCAATGTATTATAACAACTTTATGTACTAAGTGTGTGTATCACAAATTATACTAAGTATGTGTATCACAGAAAAACAGTTTATGTATTAATATTTTTAAAAAACTAATCTCAAGTTAAATATATAATTTCGACCATTTTTGTATGAAAAATTAAAAATAAATCCCCTTCATGAATTTGTAAAAAAATACTACGAAATAAATCAAATACAATACGAAATTTACTTTTTATCATATTATTTTTACTTTATTTTGAAGATTTTAATTACCAATTAATTCATTACAAAAATTTAAAGAAGCTCTACTTATTTACAGTTTTGCCATTCCACTTTTTATTAGGAAGCTATTTATCTGACGGACCAGATTTAATATCACGTTCCCACGGTTACTACAATAAACTCCTAAACTGCAATAACCCCTCTCTATGAATTTTATATTAAATTGAAATTTCAAATTTAGCAAAAATATAGGAATTAGTTAAGTTCAAGAGATGCACACTTAGTTTGACATTAGTGCACAAAACTAAATGTTACACCATAGTTTATCAACATTATATAATGCTTTATATATATATATATATAGATTTAAGTTCATAGAATAACATTATATTTCAAATATGATTTAGATAGATAATATTGTTTTATCACTTGTGAGTCCTTTAATTTTATAGTCCCTCTCATGAATTTTGATTACGAGTTTTAGATTAAATTGAAATATCAAATTTAGCAAAAATATAGGAATTAGTTAAGTTCAAGAGATGCACACTTAAATTGGCTAATGATACACGTGCTAGACTTTAGAGTAAGGTTTTTAGAAGGGAAAAAGTAGATTTAGGTTAATGATAAAGTGCTACCTGGCTAATTATGTTGTTTTTTAATTAATCAAAAAGATATAAAGATTGACTTTAGAAGTAAAAAGAAAATCAAAAAGTCAAAAGGAAAAAATGACAAAGTATATATGAACCCAAATCAAAAAGTCAAAAGGAAAAAAATAACCCAAATCAAAAAGGAAAAAGGAAAAAAATGACAAAGTATATGGACCCAGGGTTTTAATTCGTAATGGTAGTTAATTCTACAAAAATACCATGTTCGAAAATACTTTTCTCCGACCAACCTCTGTCTCACATACCATTCGTTGATTTTTCAAGTCTAGATAACAACGTACAACTGTGACTATCATATATAATAAATTCATAATATGATGCATTTTAATTCATTTAATGTTTTGAAAGCATCGGTATCAATCAGGGACCCTGCCCCCTAATCAATTTAGAGGTCTAAAGCGACTATTGGAAAAGAGGTAATTTATATGTATCCAAATTACTACTTATACCTGTGTATACCTAAGTTTTAAATTTCAAATTATTATTAAGTAGTTGAACATAGGGGGTTCAGATTCGGATATTATGTTTTTATCCAAATAAGATAATATCATAAACTTTCACGTCTTTAACATAATCTAAACTTCACAAAATAATACTAAAAGTTTATATAAAATATTATAAGTGATGTATATGTTAATTGTATATATATATATATATATATATATATATACTCATATAAATCATAGATAAATATATATAAAATTATATTTCTATATTTAGTTACTTCGCTGAGTTATTCGGATCAACCAAATTCAAAATTATTTATCCGTAATCCAATCCAAATAAGATTCGGGTTACTCGGATTAAAGTTATATGGATTCGATTAACCGAATAGTTCAATCCGTTTTATCTTAATCCGATTAAAGTCGGATCGGATTTTTGGATTCGTACATTTTCGACACCCCTAGTTGAACATATAATCATGTTAGAATGTGAAGATAATAAATGTAATCACATAATAATCGACGTCTTAAATTTCAAAATAAATAAATATACATGGGTTATAACAAATATTCGAATAATTAAAGTTTTAAATTATAATAGTATTTCATAAATAATATCTATATAATTAAATGGATTATATTATATCAAAATAATTAATTGGGGTTTTGTTTTCAAAATTAAGTAAAATAAAAGGACCTAATTATTCAATTGAACTTTAATTTTAAATGATGATGTCACAAATGTGTTTCTTATATTATACGGAGTATTTAAGATTCTCGGTCATTATCGAAAACAACTACTTTTAAAATAAACATGTTTTTTTTGGGTAAATGAACGAATTGCCACCAAACACATATGTGGTTTTAGATGTAATTGATTTAATGGAAGTAATTTTCGAAAAGAAATTGTTTTTTTTTTACTCTTACACTACTTATTAAAACAAGTTTGGTATAATTTGTTTAATAACAAAATAAAGAGATTGATAAAAAAAAAAAAGTACACCAAATTTATAAGTATGTCACATAACATAGTTTACTAAGTAAAATTTTAAACTAAAAGTTGTAAGGCTTAACCCAAAGGGTTAGTCCTTCCAGAAATTCTCGATGACCTTGAGTCGAGCCCAAGACCAAAGAGGGGGTTTGGAAATAGTTTTCAACCAGCAATTGACGCGCCTCGGTTATAACCTCATTAGCTGCGTCATTGCCCCAAGCGCAAAGATGGTTTCTGAACATTACCCATGTGTTTAATTTATACCACTACTTACACACCTCACCTACATCCCCTTAACGATGTGGGATAAACCATAAGCCAACTTTGAAAATATGTTACGGACTTGCTAGTACAATAAAATTTAAACATTATATACTTTTTCTTGTTTTTCCATATTCATATTCATCCTACATAGAGGTGGCAGAATGAATGGGTCGGGTCGGGTCACGGGTCTAGATGGGTTTGGGTCTAAATGGATCCGGGTCTAGATGGGTCATTTAGAAGGATGGGTCTAAACGGGTCCGGGTCAAATGGGTCTTGGGTCGGGTCGGGTCATCGGGTTCACCAAAAAAAAAATTTATTTGAGTGAAAAATGAAAAAAATGAAATGAGGTGGAAAAAAAAATTTACCCGCTAAACCCGTCTAAACCCTTTGGTTAATTGTTACATAATTAGAGGTTATATTGAAAAACCCATTTAGACACATCCAAAAAATGGGGAGGAGACCCAACAAACCCATCCCCTCCTAAAAATTAACCAAATTGACCAAAAATTAACCAATGGGTCTAAAATTGCCACCTCTAATCCTACACATATAAGTAAACTTAAACGGAGTATTTTCCTTACTGTAGAAGTAATAAAAAAACAATAAACTTTAAAAAAATAAAATTTTCAACTACGATGAGATTTTTCACGTTCACTATTACATAGAGATGTATATGAGACGAGACAACTCATGAGCTACCCGAAATCGACTCGATAAATACTCGAAATCGACTCGGTACAAGTCGAGCTCGAGCTACTCGAGTAGAGTTTCGAGTCGAGCTCGAGTATCAAAATACTCGGCTCGAGAGGCTCGCGAGCCTAATCGAGCTTGCATAATTTTACAATTTTACCCTCCATATATATGTATATTAACATATTTACCGTATTATATAATAAACTTCGAGTCGAGTCGAGCATGAAAGTATCGAGTCGAGTCGAGTCAAGCTTAAAATTATCGAGTGGATTATTATTAATTCTATATTATTTAATATTAAAATTTTAATATTGATACCCGAGTCGAGTCGAGTCGAGTCGAAAGTATCGGTTCATTAGTCGGGTCGAGTTTGAGCTTGAAAATACAGACTTGGTCGAGCTCGAGTCAAGCTTCGAGCTTCGAGTTTTCTAATCGAGTTGAGCTTGAGCTTGGCACTATGTCGACTCGACTCGATTACACCCCTACTATTACACTTGGAGAGAGCTAGGATATACGCACTCATTAAGGGGGAAAAATATTATTAATTTAGTTCGAGGAGTTTTATTTTGTAGAGAAGAAAAAGAGTCGGAAAGAAATGGAGGAAGATAATGTGTTCTCGAATTATTCATTGAGAGAAGAGGAAAGAAGAGGAAGAATAATCCTTTCAATGGTTCCTTCTTAACTTTACTTCCAAATAGGAAATATTGGATTATAGAACATTTAATCACGCATTTTCTTTTATTATTTCTACCAAAAAATCATTGACCTAATATATTAATTCTATAAAATGATTTACTATCTTTTTCTTTTAGGGTAAATTTCTAAAATTGTTGATCACGAATTTTTCACTTTTCTATTCATTTCTTTGTTAACTTAGGAACACTAAAATTAAGAGTATTTACCTTTTTTTTCATTCTCATTTTTGTTTTCCCTTCTTTTAATGCTAAACTCTGAAAGTATTATAGTGGAAGACATCAACCAAGTGTTATAGTGGAAGACATCAACCCTGCTATTACATATACATTTTAGATAATTAAGTTTGTTAGTCGTAATGTTTTTCACAGTGTTAACAATTACTTACCTTTTTTGTAAATCGGTATAGTAATACCTTACCATTATAAGCAAAACTATATTAAACACATATCAATACGATCATATGGTGTGACTTAGTAGTATAAACACAACCACAAAAACCCAACAACATACGGTGACGACTGAAACATATTTGTTGGTAGACAATAAACACCAACAAAAACAGAAATATATCTATAATATAAATGTTGGTGGAACTATGGATAACTTGTAGGATTCAGCCACCGAATTCTAATGCAAAGGTCAAAGCTACTTTTAAACTTATATTTTAGTGATGATGGTGGTTGCCTCTTACAATTATATGTTGTGACTTTAATTTTATAGTGATTGAAATAAACTATTATTACAACTCATTGTTTTTGTCTGGATTATATTAACAACCCCACAAAATAAGGATTTCGAAGTGTTTCATTGTTCAAACATCACTTTTCATTCATGAGTAAAATATTTAGAGACGTACAAGTTTTGTATATATCGAGACCCAATTGGTAATCTTATCATACAAGCACCTGCTAATCGATCGAGTATAGTTTAGTCGGCATATTACTTCATCCATATGACTTTAATGGTTCAATGTACATTTTGATTTTGGCCTATCTTAAAATTGTTTTTTTTTTTTTTTTTAATTTTAGACAATGATAACGTATTTAAAAAATATTATTGGCTAACAATGTAATAAACCATTTATCTAATGTGCAAGGTTATGAGGAGAAGACTTCAAATGAGAGGAAGAAGAGGCATGCCGAATTCACTGTATTTTATTTTTAGGACAAAATTGTCACCCATATTCACTGCATTTTATCAACGAAACACTGCATTTTTACACCTATATAATCTGACGGCATTTTAACAACACTGCATTTACACCTATAATTTTGTTCTTAAAATGCATTGAATTCGACATGACACCCTTCCCCTCATTTGAGGCATTCTCCTCCGATCCTTATTTTTATCTAATGGACATTTGAATTTAGATGGATAGACTTGTTCACTATTCACATTCTTTTGGATGGTCTTAATTAAATATACTTGATCGATAAATTAAATTTACTTTTTTATTGCTCTAAATTGTTTTATTTATATATTTCCATATAAATACTAAGTTTTCTACTTAAAAATAAGTTGATGTTAAACAAGATATACTATCATTAACTACTAATAATTGTTACTACGGAGTATTAATTAAGGGGGGCCATTTTGGAAAACATTTGATACAATTATCCATGTATGTCATTTGTGTAGCCTCCAACAAGGAATTATTGAAAAACATCTTTTGTCCAATTTGGTGAAAATTATGGATTATGAGATTAAAAGTTTCAACCAATAACATTATTATATGATTGAGTTTGATTTGGGTAAAGAAAAAGTTTAAAATTTTAACTTTATAGTCCTTATTCGTGATTTGGATAATATTTAAATGATTGAAATGTTGAAGTTTTGTTTGTTGGTGGAGATGAAGTACGTAAAACGTTCAAGGTTATTTTATTACTAAATAAATTCGGTCATATTATTGAGACATGATCTCATCAATAAACAATTAATCACTACAACAAAAATATCAATTTACCATACATTTTTTTACACACTTTTAAAAAGTGTGAAAATTTTTAAAAAAATGATAAGAGTTTCCACACTTATATATGTAAGAAAGAAAAGCTCACATTATTAAGTGTGAAGAAATTACAACTTTTCAACACTTAAAAGTGTGGAAAAAAATTTGTAACACATGATTTTTTCACACAAGAGAAAGTGTGGAAAAATTGGGTGTTACAAAATTTTTTCCACACTTTTAAATGTTGAAAAGTTATCATTTCTCCACACTTTTAAGTGTTAACTTTTTTTCCCCACACTTAAATATGTTAAGATTGTAGTAATTTCAACACTTATTGACGTAACAAATTTTTCCACACTTATAAGTGTGAATAATTTTACATATTTTCCACACATTTTTATAAAGTGTGGAAAAAAGAGTGTGGATAAATGACATATTTGTTGTAGTGAATATGTTTTAGCAAATACTCTCTACTCCCTATGTTCATTTCAAACGTTTGTGTAATATTTTGACTTGTCCTAAATAGGTGTCTGATTTCATGTAACAAATAACAACTAATCAAAAAAAAAGTTTAGTGGGTAGAGATATTATTTGATTTGTGAAAAATATACTTAATGGAAACTTTTAAAAGTGTATACATAGTCAAAGTTGATACTTTAATTTGAGTCTAGGACGAATATAGTATACAGTTACAGATTATAAAGTTATATTACATAACAAAAAATGTTTTCCAACTCGTAATATAAATGCAACTATTTTGTATCAAACTAGTGGCTTTTGGGCTTAATTTAATTGAACCCAAGGTATAATATATTGCTCATGTAGTCATGTTATAGGAGGCGACACGTTTCACGTGGATCTACAAAAAATTGAAGATCTACAAAAAAATTGAAGACCTCGGTCAGGGACGTGAAGGGTTTTCGTACGTGTCACACACGACAAACTTATGTATTTGTTAACAATTAACATAAAACAAATACAGTGAAAGCAAATAAAAGATCGATCAAATTAATTATAAAACCTTAAACACTAGATCATAATACTTAATAGAATATGTAAAACAAATAAACTAAACAAATACAAGTTTAGCCACTAATTTGGAGGTGCTCGATATGATCAAAACTTAAATCTTATTGATCCTTCTTTTTGGCTTATATAAAGCGAATGTCTTCCACTTGGATACGTTTAGTATTCACTTGGCTTATATAAAGCGAATGTCTTCCACTTGGATACGTTTAGTATTCACTGGTAATGACATGATTGAACGAGAGGTAGACTCAAAGCATAAATCTAAGACATTTTAAAAATTGTACCCGAATCCGAATGGAAAAACCCTTGAAGAGTGATTTGATAATCTAACAATATTGTTTAATATAAATTTGATCATAGAAAGTTGTCCATGAGCAGCAACGTTTAGTTTTATTGACATAATCATTTATTTTACTCACCATTGTATTTTTTATAAGTATTTAAGGAACTACAATACTCTTAAAAATATTTTAAAAATACATGACTTCATTATTTTCAATTAGTACATTTGTTGCCTGCCTTCAATTTTCTTTTTGCAACGTCAACAAAAGCACCCTCCTTAGTATCCTTCGACCGCCATTTATTGGCTCTCAGCATCAAAAATCAAGAAATACCATCATTCACCTTATTATCGAGAAAACTGTTTCTCAAACATCTTTTAGATTGAAGGGTCTTATGACTGTTTATTGAGATTCCTAAAGTGACGGTGATTTGATTTAAGTTAGAGTTTGAATGAATAAAATTTAATTTGAAGGTTGTTTGAAAATGAACAAATTTTTGTTGGATCTTGCTATTGAACATTTATTTATTAATGAAAGCTTAGCATGAAAAATATATTGCAGATTGAACTTGCATGTTATAATTTAACTCTGATCGAGTCATGGATGGTTAACTTGATCTAATAATCATTTAATCGCAATATTGGTTTGAAACTTCATCATTTTAAAAAATCTATACAGATAAATCAGGTTCTGATGGCAAGAGGTGCCGATAATTACATTTGAGATTAAGTTTTTGTTTTTACTGTCCAAATTTATGAACCAATTAGTAAAATATACTAAAAATGAAGAACCATTAGTATGTTTTAAAAATCGATAGACTATATGATATAAAGTATTTATTTAAATAATTACTTGCCTTTATCAACATGTAGAATGTATAGATTATTAATTTGTTCATATATGATTTCACATGCTTTTAAATACGTTTATAAGAGTAGCAGTCAACAATCAACATATGTAAAATAGATCAGTGATATACAATGGCATTGTGCTCATAAGTTAAAATTTAGATGCACGATTGCTTGGGACATGAAGAGTTGTATTGACCCTAAAATTTGCCTACTTGCCCTCCAAAAAGATTATGAGCAAGGAACCTTTTTTAAAAGGAGCTCTTATGGTCTCAACTAATTGTTTTTTACGTCATTGATTGCAAAACTTCAAAGTACTTCGTACTGCTGCCGGTCTCTGCAACTTAAAGATTAATTTTACAAACCAAGATTTGTTATACTAATCAGTGAATAAAAATAGTTTATATGATGATGTATTCACATAATATTATCATTATCAATCAACACTAGCAAATAAATATGTATAAATTTAGTTATACTTTTTATTAGTCGATCATTAACTTAAGATACTATACATAAACCGTACATCAATGAATCCATATGAAAAAACTTGATAACTAGTATATTTTACTCGATCATTTAAGCACTTATTATTATAGATTCATAGCAAATGATTAATAGATAGACAATCATCACTTTTTATAATTATTTTACTGTAAAGTATATAATATCCTCCTTATAATTAACGTTTTGATAAATATAGTACTACGTACTACTTCACATAATAATAATTACTCCATAACTTACTAAATATATACTTCGTATGTAGTATTAAATAAAATAAAATTTGTTTTTGGATAAAAGTACAAGAATATGTAATTTTGTGTAAGTAGATTTACTTGTTTTCAAAAACATTTGATTAGCAAAGTTTTACGATAATGTTTAATGAAATACGACACGGTCGATATATTTTAAAAACGTAATAATTATTACAAATCTAAGAAGTACACCATTTTTATTTGGAAATTGAAATAAAAAGGAAATACAAGTCATGTGCAAGACACATGGCTTTCTTGATTTAGGGAGGGAAAGCCCATGAAGTAGTTAAAGAAGGTAGGCCAACAGAAACTTCCAAACCAAGTAACCAACAATATCTAATGCTTACTACTCTATCTTCTTTTAATTATATATATGTTCTTTCATGGGAGGCTGATTCATAATTATTGATCGAAAGTCAAATCTGTATGTACATATATGTATATATACTTTGTATGTCGACATGTCGGTATATATGTGTAATGTGTTTACAACTTTACGTACATAAGCAAACTTAATTAGAAGGCTGCATAGGCATTATAATCGTTTAGTTATAGTCTCATAGCGTTCTGTGATCGATGCATATTCTTAAAATTTGAATATTTATTTGGAAATTGCTATTTGTAGCACTTAGGGTTATGAATAAAAAGTTGTCTTTTGATTTATTAGTTTTTTTAATAAATAATACATACTTAGACAAAAGAAACCACCCACAATTAATGATTAAAAGGTAAAGTGAGGAATTCTACGCTCACAAAATTTTTACAATCTAAATAACATTTATAATTTTGCCCCCCCTCTACAATTTAGTTTAGCCTCATTCCTAATTTTATCAAATAATATTTATAATTGTGGCCCCCTACTATTTAGTTCTGCCTCATTCCAAATTTTATATTTATCAACTTCCATTCCTAGTTAGTTTTATCATTTTTTTGTATTTATATCGTCAAGACACTAGTGATCTTTTAACTTACTCATCACTCTGTTATCAATAAGAATCAACAGGAAACTAGGCAAAACACCAAAAAGTTAATTACTTGAATGTAATAGAAAATATTATAGGCCCTAAATAAAAATATATTAAAGTAGAGGGACTAAAACTATAGATATGATTAATGAAATGTTGAAAAGAAATTATTTTGAAATATTGAAAATCTACAACCGTTACTTTATCAAGGATACGGTTATTTTTTAATTTCAAATAATTGTATACATAGCCTTAAGGGTTATATATAGCAAAATCCTATTTATTTGTAGTCATTTTTAATTATATTACGCATAATATTTAATTACTCATACTAATATATTTTTTGTTAGCATAATTATTACTCTTACTAATAAATAATTAGTTATGGGTGTACCTGGCGTTATATATTTCGTTTTTATGAGTAAAAAAAAGGTCATCATTTTCAAATTATTGGGGGATTTATTTTAATTTGTAGTTATGAAAATAGATTTTTAGTAGATATGAAAGAGTTGAGAGTTGGGAACCAAAGCAGTTACAACCTACAACCACCTAGTTTACGAACCCATATATATTTGTGTTTTGGTCCATTAATCTTAATCTAAATTCTAAACTACTATTCAACAATAATATGTTGCTGACGTAATAAATGGATGCCCCGGTTCATCAATATATAAATTTGGATCTTTATTCTGATTTTTAACATACCAAGTCAACAAATTAAAGTGCAGGGTTAAGAACTTAATTAACTGGAGTTTTATTTATTAAAAAAAAAAAAACAGAAATTATAATTGGGTCCAGTCGAATAAAGTGTAGTGGTTCAAAATCTTGATTGTATAGTTCTTCACTATACGATAAATGTAACATGATATTATGGTTCAAAATTCATAACCTAAGATTATCAACAATATTCGTTAATTTATGGATTAATCATGTTCCATCCGAAATAAACGTACATATTCGATCATAATGATTAGTATCTGTAAGTGTACGTTTAATTTCTCTTCAGACAAAACATATACTTCTCTTTTGTTTTTCTTTCCTAGCTTGTTTAGTACGTGTACATGCCTATATTTGATAAATATATATGGTAAAGAAAACAATATAAATATGTTCGTTATAATCAAGATATGTTTTGCTCGAAAATGATGAATGTATCCGGTTGATCGGGTAGTAAATGAGCATTTATGCGATTTGGCACGGATGGACCATTTATAAGTTGTGAAACGTTGAATCTTAGATAAGATGTTGCCCATGCCATGTCAATGGAATTTTGTTATTATCAAAAAACAAAGATAGTTTTCTATTTTTTAAACATGTCTATTATATTACATTACACTTAGTATAGTAGGCTATGTATAAACAAATATATGCATAAAAAACGCGGGCTAAAACTCCACACTTGAAAACGTAAAGAAACAAATGTTAGAATCTTAACTTATGATTTAAAAAGTTTGTCTTTATGGTATCTACGGTTGAAGTTGTAGGTGTGAATTTTTTTTCCCAAACATCATATATATAATAAGTATATAACTAACGTTATTATTATTATTATTATTATTATTATATTATTAGTAATAATGATAATAATTCACCTATAGCCGTTTGTATCATTCAATTCACGAAAGTTTTTAATTGATCTAGACCTAAGAAACAGAAAGCTCAAATGTCATCGATAGCTTTAGATAGATGTAGGTAATAAATTTCTCTATCTTAAATACTTATTGTCAAGACTCAAGAGTCAACTTGTGTAGCTAGATGATTTAGTACATGTTCAATTTTAAACTTTGATCGTTGGGTACATACACTTTGGAGTTAAGTGTTTTTTAATGTATATAACTATGTGTTGATCTTCATTGTGTGTATGTAACACAATTAACGGGCATTGTATTTATGAAACTATTTATTTTGTACACTGTGTGTATTTTTGTGACTTGTCAACTTTTAAAGATGTCATGTATCACCTTATAACTAATAACACGTCACCAAAATACATACAATGTACAAAAATAAATAGTTTCATACATACAATTACGGTCAATTTTGTTACGTACACACAATGAAGATCAACCCACACTTATTTACATTAAAAAAATACTTAACCCTAGCTACACACTATATGTTATTTTAACACGAATTCCTTAGTCAAATAGATTTTTTTTTAGTTTAATGGAACTTTACTGTCATTAAATTAAGTCGATAGACTATTAACTGAGTTGGAAGTTAGAGACGGCTAAAAAAACAGTACAATTGGGCGGTGTACCTTGCAGACTTGCAGTTGAATTAACCATCACGACTTTGAAACCCAAATATGAAATATATATATATATATATATATATATATATATATATATATATATATATATATATATATATATTCCGTGTACACATTATTGTTGCTTGTCAAAATCTCATGTATGCCACTCCCAAACCTTAAAAATCACATATACGCTCTAGGTACAACTTTTATAATACACAAAAGTATAACCGTTTATGCATATTTGAACATATATGATGTTTTGATTGAGCTTTATAAGTTGCATATATGAAAATTGTCCCTTGTTGTAATGTTGTTTCCTATAAGAGAAATAACAGGACCTTTGTACGTACATCATATATAATCTTTTGTTGAAGAGACAAGCCGGGAAAAAAAACACGAGTTATAATATAAAGTTTTGAATGAATACACACGGAATAATCGAGTTATGTACACTCAACTCAATTTGGATCTTAATTAGCAGAATGAACAGATGTCACGAAATGCCAACGATCGATCAATTCAAGGTTTGGCGATATATATATAGCATGTTCAATATGACAAATTAAGGAAATTTTAGACGTCGACTATGACAATTGGTTAACAAATTAAATGAATACGTATTGGGAGGCTTGGTTAACTTCATATATATTATTATCTCGTCGCTAGAAAAAGCACGAATAGTATTACTTAACTTAATTTGAGGGATTTAAGTACATAGACAAAAAAAAAAAAAAGTTACTTTTTGGTCAAAAACCAATTAGTTGAAGATAAATGTTACTCTATGTTATCGAAGAAGAATCAAAAACCTACACTATAAACAAAGTCAACGTCATGACATATATACATCATCTTTATGGTGAATTAAGGTTACAAGTAAAACCAGTTTTAGAAGAAAATGTAGTTAATCTAAGTAATAGAATTGAAATGTCTTCTTCTTGTCCTGTATTTTCCTTTTAATAATGTCGAATACGTTTCTTAATAGGGTTAATTGTTTCATTATGTATTTAACTTTACCTCTTTTACTATAGTATGCAACTAACTTTCAAACTTTCTATTGTATGTATCGAACTTTCAAAAATGTCTATTGTATGTATTGGGTGACCTGCTCAGCAGGTATCCGGTTTTTCTGTGTGTGCAACTAAATTCCACGTAGGATGCCAAATCAGCGTCATGTCAGCATGATCGGTGCCACGTCAGCAAACAACAAGTTTCAGGTCACCCGATACATACAATATACAATAGACATTTTTGAAAGTTCGATACATACAATAGAACGTTTGAAAGTTGGTTGCATAATATAGTAAAAGAGGTAAAGTTAAATACATAAGAGCACAAAGTGTGGTACACAATGTTCTGGACAGTGTTCTGGAGAATGTTGAAAGTGAGGATTCCGTGGTGTGGTAAAAAGGTGAGAACTTCGAACGATTTCAGCGTTTGTAGATGGACGGCGACGGAAAAACGTTGCGAGAACGCCGGCGAGAACGCTGGCCCGGTCTGGCAGAACGCCGACGCACGACGTTCTCGCCTTTGAACGCCGACAAAAACGTTTGCGTACCCTGTGCTCTAATGAAACAATTAACCCTTCTTAATAATAATGAAAACAAGCAACATGTTTGATAAGTCTAACATACGTACAAGATGATCATATCGAATATATATATATATATATATATATATATATATATATATATATATATATATATATATATATATATATATATATATATATATATATAGTGGAATGATCCAGAGGGAAGTGCATTTTTTTGGGGAAGGGGGGAAGCGTTAGTTAACAATTAATTAAATAAATATTCATCAATTAATGTTATGACTTAAAAATGAAATTCATTCGTTAAAATATTCTTTATAGTATCGATTTTGATTACTATTTACCAATAAAAATAATTTTTTGTTAACGTTTTAATTGATAATTGTAATATGCTTCTTGATGCATACTAACGCTTCCCCCTTCCCTCCAAAAAGGCACTTCCCTCTTGATCACTACCCTATATATATATATATATATATATATATATATATATATATATATTAATAACAAGCTAGGGATCGAGAATGAAACATTGTTTAATTACTGATAAATACTTATAAGTTTACGTGGATACTAATTTGTGAGGGTGTAAATGTGAAGCACCGAAATTTCTGTCCATATTTACCAAACAAAATATTGATTGGTCGTGTACCCTACCATTACTCACCACTTGTCACATTCATTTCTCATTTTAAATTTCACCCTAATTTTCATTTTCTGTATATATATATCACTTCCATATTATCTTCTTCTTCACCAATATATCTACTACTAAATCTCTCTCTACCTAGCTATTTCTCCATAACTCTCAAAGTAATCAAAGCCTCAAAGTCATTGTGTAACTAATTAGTACTCTTTCAAAACGTCGTTGTTAATTTCTAGCTAGCTTCAATTCCCATATACCAAGCAAGCACGGTTGATCGATCGATCACTAGACGTACCCATTGCAACGAATGGATTTGGGTAGCATTCTCGATTTTCTTGATAACAAGACCATTCTAGTCACCGGTGCTACTGGTTTCCTAGCAAAAAGTATCAATCGTATCTCTTGTTTTTTTCTAATTACACTCTATCTCTATTTTCTTCTTTTAAATTAATATGGTACGTAGTGAAAAATGTGTTATTCGTTATTAACAAACGACGTACACGTACACTATGAAGATGAAATGAGAGCATGTTCTTTACAAATTAACGTGGCACGGACGTTTGCATTTATTATTTTTTTTTAACGGCGGATATGTATTAAATTTCACCCTAGCAGGATGCTAGGTGCAAAAAGTGTGGTACAATGAAACGTCTTTCACTTGAAGGGGTTACAAATCCAATTCGCCCACTTCAAAGTACTTTTTTTATCTGATGTTTTCCAAATCAATATTTGGTCGTACCCCTCGTCTATGTTGGTAGATGATGGGATGAAAAGTTCAGAACTTGATTAAAATACCGGTCTTTTAATCTATCTTAGAACTTGGATTATACAAGATAGAATACGCATGTCATAAGGTAATTAACTTTTGTTTGTGTATGCATAAATTATGTAGTATTTGTGGAGAAGATACTTAGAGTTCAACCAAATGTGAAGAAGTTGTATCTTCTCGTAAGGGCTACCGATGCAAAATCCGCCTTGCAACGCTTCAATACCGAGGTATATTTTTTGTATTTTAGTTTGTTTGTGTACGCGTGTGTGTGAGTGACAAGAACGTACACTTATGTGACATGCATGGGGTCTCGTGTTCAACGTGTTGCTAGCTAGTGTACTACTCCGTATGAAACATGTGGTGTCCGTCCAAATTAACAATATGATGAATGGAATAGATGTACGATATATATCAACATTAATTAATGTATATATGTGAATATATGTGTAGGGATTATTAGAATTATAAGTACGTTCTTATTTCGTTTTAAAATAAGTGTCTGGCACGTAAATAAAATACTCGATAAGGAGTACGGAATGTGTAAACATGATACTTTTAGAATTTTAAGTACGTACTAATTTTTTGGGCAAAAGTTAAACTTGCGTCTTTTTAAGAGATGAAATACATATTGTTTAAACTATGATTTATTATATGGTAGTTCAACTTACATATAGATATCTTATCTTAATTAATTAATATTATATTTATATATGAATATTAATAATGGTAGATATCTAAGATATGGAATGGTTTATTAATAAAGTCAAAAACAATATTCAAATCTAGCTCTCCTATTAGCAAAAATCCTAAAAAAGAATATTTAATATATTCCATTCTCATTTATTTATTTATTTATTTGTATGTGTGTAATTAATTAATGTGTAGGCTGTGACAAAGGACTTGTTTAAAATCTTGAAAGAGAAGTATGGTACAAATCTGCAATCTTTCTTATCGGAAAAGGTTACTCCGGTGGCCGGAGACATCACCTACGAGAATTTGGGAATAAAAGATGCCAATTTCATCGAAGAGATGTGGAGAAGCGTTGATGTTGTTGTGAATGTAGCTGCCACCACCAACTTTGATGAAAGGTACAACTACCTTCATACTTAAAATTTTAAAAATAATTGACTTCACTTTAAAATTAAATTCATAGATTATTATATATACTCAAAAAAGATTACTATATGGTTAAATATATAATTGATTACAAATATTAGATATTTGGTGATGTACGTGTTCTAAAAAATCATAAATAATATAGTTGATGTTTTGTTATAACAATTGACTACTTGATAATAATATACCATCGAAGGTGTCCCATATTTGTGTTTTAAGGTATGATACAATCTATGCAAATAACAAGTTTATTATATAAATTGTACGTTTGAGTAATTAGACACACACTATTAATATCAGATCTTAGTTAAGTACATTTATAAATTTTTCATATAATAAAACTCAATTGTGAGCATTTAGTTTTGGGAATTTTAGTTTCGTGTACATATTGATATGATATCACATTTTAAATATTCAATTATGCAATTAAGAGAATTTAGAAGAGACTGACTTTATAAACTGGTTTAGATTCTTAGTTAATTGATTTGTCTAATAATATATATCGTAACGTTATTGATAATTGTTTGAATTATTGCGCGCAGATACGACATTGCCTTTGCTTTGAACACATTTGGAGCTAAAAATGTTTTGAATTTTGCTGCCAAATGTGTGAAAATAAAATTGCTTCTTCATGTATCAACTGGTTAGTATACACTCGTTATTGATATATTATGGATACAACTACATGTTTTTTGCATAACCATGATGAAGTAAATTATGTTTATTCAGCTTATGTGTCCGGTGAGAAACCCGGGCTTATACTAGAAACGCCATATCGTTTGGGAGAGGCGCTTAATGGTGCACCAGGACTAGACATCAACACAGAGAAGAAGATCATCGACGAAAAATTGAAAGAACTTAGCTCCGACGAAAAGGCTACTGATAAATCCATCACAATGGCCATGAAAGATTTGGGTCATGAGAGGTAAAAAAACTGTTTTCTTGTTTTGTCCCCCCTCTTTTTCACACACCCACATTCTCAAGGTGAAAGTAATCGTCTTTCCGATTGAATGTTCACATTTGTATATGTGTAACGTATTGTTTTCATTCATTAAAGGGCAAATAAATTTGGGTGGCCGAATACGTATGTGTTTACAAAAGCATTAGGAGAAATGCTTCTTGGAAACTTGAAAGGAAATATACCACTGGTCATTCTTCGGCCTACGATCATCCTTAGCACGTATAAAGAACCCTTCCCAGGTTGGATCGAAGGCGTAAGGTATATACATCTTTCATTTTCATTCTTCAATAAATGCAACATTTTATCATAAGAAGATAATTGAAAGAGATATACATATTTGAAAACTACAGGACAATTGATAGCTTAGCAATTGGTTATGGAAAAGGCAGGTTATCATGTTTCCTTGGTGATCCCGAATCCACAATTGACGTGGTAGGTTCTTTAAACATGCTCAACTCATCGTTTTAACAAAAAAATTATTCGAAATTAATTAAATGTGTAAAAATGATGGACAGATACCGGCTGACATGGTAGTGAATGCTATGATCGCGACAATGGTAGCTCATGCAAATGAACCATGTGAAATAATTTATCATGTTGGATCTTCGGTATCAAACCCTTTGAAGTACAAAGGAATTCAAGAAAGTGGTTATCATTATTTTACAAGACACCCTTGGGTTAACAAAGCAGGCAAGCCGATTAAAGTTGGCGAGATTAAGGTGTTGAATTCCATGGCTAGCTTCCATAGATACTTTTCTCTTCGTTACTTGATTCCGTTGCAGGTACATCTTAATCCTAATAAATAACCAACTAGTCCTCTTTTATTATATATTCATCTTGTTCAAGATCGTTAAATAAGTTCTATCGTTCATGATCGTTATATATACATATTGTTTGTTTTCAGGGTTTGCAAGTTGTGAACTCGGCATTATGCCATGTTTTCAGTGGAACATATTCAGATCTTAAAAGAAAAATCAGTTTTGTTCTAAGGGTGGTGGACTTGTACAAACCATATTTGTTCTCAAAAAGCTTGTAAGTTTTCTTGATTCTAGTAGTTATGATTGTTGTATATTTGTTTTTCTACTATAATTAACGATCAGAGTCTTTTTTTTTTCTATTTGATCTGATAGCTATGACGATATGAATACTGAAAGATTGCGTCAAGCAGTTAGAGAAAACGGAGTTGAAAGCAATATGTTCTATTTTGATCCGAAAACAATCGATTGGGATGACTACTTTCAGCGTACACACCTTCCCGGTGCTGTGAAATATGTATTCAAATGAATGTAGATTGAGCTCACAATGATGAGTTATCTTCAATTCATATGTATTTTCGTATATTTTTGTACAAGTTTCATGACTGTTGTTTACTTCATTGTAGTCGTTGATTGAACGGCGTATTATATATACGAAGTAAGGATCAAAATGTTCTTTTCTGTACGTAATTCCTTTGAATTTGAATGTATTAGCATGCATTGGCCAAGAATTTGAGTAATTTGATAACAAGTGATCAGCCATGCTTATCAATTATTAGAACCAAAAAATAAAAATTACCTTTTATCAGGAGTAGAGTCACATTGAAGGTAGATCAAGTAGGAGTGCTAGAGGTTCATTTCCTATACGAAATGTAATTTTCTATAAAAATCTGTGTTATTTATTGTATTATTCGTTTGCTGTATGGGTTTACAAAAATTGAGATACTGATACTACGGATCATCTCAAATCTCGAATCCGTCACTATCTTTTGTCGGTATCAATTCCTACCTAATTATGAATATATGGCAAACTTCCAAAGATTATTACATAAAGGCTTAAAATAATTAATATAGAATGAAGCATCAAAGCAAGTAGTAGGTAAACTTCCAAGGTTACTTCAAGGTTTAGTAGTCTTGAGATCCAAAAAGTCAAACCAAATTGTCACAATATCAGGTAAAATGCTCAAGAAAAAAAAAATGAAGATGAGTACTTTAATCAACACGGAAGCTGTAGCTGGGCTATGGACTTATATATATATTGTAGATTTTTAAGGCCCAAAGGCCTTTCTAGTTTCTAGTTTTCTACTAGAACAAAATCTATATAGGGAAAAGAACATGAGTAACCATTAATGATTAATGACACTATAGCTAATAGCACAAATGTTATGACTTTGTTTTATTAAGACGTACAACGTACTTGTAACAACTTATACGAGCAACACGAAAACATAAGAGATTAAACTAGCTTATCGTTTTTGAGCGATACAATCTCTCTTATCTTGTATAAGAAAGCCTTAATTAACTAATCACCTTTTAAATCACCCCTTAAGAGTTAATCCCAACCTTACATTGAACTAGCCCATCTAATCTCAGCCTTTGATTGTGATTACCAAAATGATTTATTAATCAGAAACTTTTGCGACTTATTTTTTTCCAAATCTACCCTCTAAACCACGACCCGTCTCTTCCCTTTATTTCAAACATATCGATCAATCTTCAATCTCCAACACCCGCACAACATAGCAATCCACCAATCCTCAACCACATAAACCAATCGATTCAATACCCAATTGAATTAATCTATCTTACCCGCATCAACCAAGTTATCAATTTCTTCATCATCAAGAACCCTAAAAAAATCACCCCTCATGATCAGATGAGTGCGGCGGGATTTGGTCAAGGAATTTCCGAGCAACTGCAGCGTCGGGCGACGGAGGTGGCGGCGGACGATCGTACTCACCGGCAACTGGAGTAGGAAGATGCTTAACAAACTTTTTAGGCAATTTGTGGAGCACGGGTACTTTTCTCTCCGTTCATGTAGGGTTTGTAAAGCATAAATACCGAATTCAATTCCGAATTTCATTACACAATCGAATTTCAAGTTATATAGATAATGAATTTTATTATTTATTGTGATGTATAAAAATATAAGGCGTAATTTGTACGCTAACTTGAGGAATCTGTTACATATAAAAAGAAGATGATAATGTTTATGGATTTGAATTGTTGTCATACTTGGATTTTGATTGGATTAAATTCGAAATGGAGTTTTTGTGAAGAAGTGATACACTGACAGTGCAGTCTATATTCATTACGATATATGCTAATAGATTGATTTTTCATTACGATATATGCTACAGTGCAGTCTATGATAATGCTATAGATTGAATATGTAACCGTTTTTACATTATCATAAGTTGCAAAAAGACTATGACACCCTTTGTTTTTTGGTTGTATCATGACACAAATTTCATAACACAAAAGGTACATACATTGATTGCTTATACAATTGATTCATTTGCTGATACTGGTAGTCTCTGCAACTAATTTCCTGTTATACAATAGAGCCGTAGAGGGATGCTTGATGTTTCTGTGAATTTAGAATTTAAGCACATCCAGTACAACGTGAGAAATGGATGACAGGTATTTCTGCTTTCTATAATCTCATTTTATTATCGTTTCCTTTATTATGCAATCTGTGTTCTACTTATTGTCTTGTGAAAATAGGTGGAGTCTAGAGTTTCAAGGTGTGTACATGAGAATTAAGATGATAAGATCAACAATCAGAACGAGGATCGTGTAGCTGCTGAAACTATGTAAGTAGCCGTTCTGTGGTAAGGGATAGTAATAAGTTATAGATATTGTAGTGACAATCGGTTAATGCTGGTAACTCTATAGAACATTAGGAGGTTGTGTGTTTAGTAACTATAGACTGCTGAGACTTTAACTTTACCAATGTGTTCAAGCAACTTGACATGTTCCCTTTTAGCCAATATTTTTAATTTGACCCATTTGAAATAAGGCATAACCCGAGTCATCTTCATTAGCAGTAAATGGGTCAGATTTGCCACCTCTATTATATTCGTTACGATATAGCTAATAGTGCAGTCTATGATAATGCTATAGATTGAATACGTAACCGCTTTCACATTATCATAGGCTGCATCAATGTGATTTGCGTGTCAAAAGCTATTTATGCTACTAGGAGAATCGTATGAGGTCATGATTACTAATTAATGTTTGAAATTTATGCTGGTAGTTGTCTTTGGTAGATGACATGATGGTTCAGCAACTAGACTATCTAAGCTAACCTGTTCTGTGATGACATCACAACTAAGATTGCGGGTCAGTTAATATATCTAGGATGCATCTCACGACTCACATGAGTCTTTGTTGTACTGAAAGGCTATCCACAACCCTCATACGATTACAAGTTGTAGATTTCTGATTGCTAGGTCCCTTGATGCCTAGCTATCCATTATTTATGCAACAACCTTGACCTTTGTATAAAGTCCAATAATCATCATATATACATATAAGGCTTTTCTGTAAGGAAAACCCCGTATACCTCACACCAATATCCCTAATTCAAAAATGGTCACATTTATGCCGTTTGTTGTTCCTGATATACTCTCTAAAGGAATTTAACCTCTTTTACTTATCATTGACACTCCTTGTCTTTAAGCTTTTATGATTTCAGTGGTGGATGCTTGGGCGAGTTAACATATATTTTGCTTCAGAGATATACAACCATCAGGGAAATTACTCTATGTCCAAGAAATATTTCAAGATATGGCAGGCAATCATATGGGTCACCGGGTATTACATTTGGAAGAATAGATATAAAAAGGTTTTTGGGTCAAAGCATCTTCGTGTACAGGTACTCTATGTCAAAGCATAATCCGAGTCATCTTCATTAGCAGTAAATGGGTCAGATTTGCCACCTCTATTATATTCGTTACGATATAGCTAATAGTGCAGTCTATGATAATGCTATAGATTGAATACGTAACCGCTTTCACATTATCATAGGCTGCATCAATGTGATTTGCGTGTCAAAAGCTATTTATGCTACTAGGAGAATCGTATGAGGTCATGATTACTAATTAATGTTTGAAATTTATGCTGGTAGTTGTCTTTGGTAGATGACATGATGGTTCAACAGCTAGACTATCTAGGCTAACTTGTTCTGTGATGACATCACAACTAAGATTGCGGGTCACTTAATATATCTAGGATGCATCTCATGACTCACATGAGTCTTTGTTGTACTGAAAGGCTATCCACAACCCTTTGCGTGGACAAGTTGTAGATTTCTGATTGCCAGGTCCCTTGATGCCTAGCTATCCATTATTTATGCAACAACCTTGACCTTTGTATAAAGTCCAATAATCATATTATATACATATAAGGCTTTTCTGTAAGGAAAACCCCGTATACCCCACACCAATATTCCTAATTCAAAAATGGTCACATTTATGCCGTTTGTTGTTCCTGATATACTCTCTAAAGGAATTTAACCTCTTTTACTTATCATTGACACTCCTGGTCTTTAAGCTTTTATGATTTCAGTGGTGGATGCTTGGGCGAGTTAACATATATTCTGCTTCAGAGATATACAACCATCAGGGAAATTACTCTATGTCCAAAAATATTTCAAGATATGGCAGGCAATCATATGGGTCATCGGGTATTACATTTGGAAGAATAGATATAAAAAGGTTTTTGGGTCAAAGCATCTTAGTGTACTACTTTTCCATGAAATACAAGTAAGAGGTTATGAATGGATTATCAGAAGGATCTCCAAAGATCGATTTCATGGTAATAGTGGATTACTGATCCAAGGAACTGTTTATCTGTAGACGAAAGTTAATTTCATGTTTAATGGCTTAGGCGTGCATGGAAACTACTAATATGAGGAATTCATGAGTAATCGGGTGTGCAGCAGGAAATTGTTTAATTAGTGGAATAGAGCTTAATCTTTTAATGTGTGGTGATGATCTGGAAATGTAGTGCTTAAGTTACTTGCAGGTCAGAATTGAATATAAATGTTGATGGTGTCGTCATTCATCTTTATTGAGTTTTTATACCCCTTTTTCTATATTGCCCAATTTGATGATAAATGGGTACAACAAGAGTATATGTTAGAATGGATTTTTGCAAGTATTATCTATGTGTATCAATATTCCGTTGCCAAACCTATTGCCACGATCATATTTCTAACATTGGCTTACCCCATTTCTAGCATCAACCCGTGATTGTCATATAGAATAGTCTATTAATCTTAAAATTTTTGGCCCCCACCCTTCATACCAATAATATGCTAGAATTTTTGGTACAATATATCAGTAACATTGTTGACATTATATGTTAGAATGGATTTTTTGCGAGTATTCTGTATGTGTATCATTATTCTGTTGCCAATTTATTAATTGTAAATTTTTTTACCCCCATTTTTCCAAACACGCCCTCAATGTTCATCCCTCAGTATTCTTATGTCTATCTGCAAGCAGTATAACTAGAGTGTTAAATTTTTGTATAATTGGTGAAAATATATATAGAATTTATTATACGTATATTAAGAACAATTGTTTTTGTTTTTTTTGTTTTTGCAATTTCATGGATTTATGCTCTAAAAATGATAACCTCCTATGTCAATTTGTGCAGATATGTAGCTCAGGGGAAGGCAACACTGTCATTAGACCCTTCACTTCAATTACTATTGGTCAAACAATGGACTCATCGTAGGTGTGTAAACTGATGATGTATATAGTCATTTTGTTTGTATGCATTGTCCATATAAATTTTGGAGTATTACCAGAATGAATTTGTACGAGGAGGGTAACGTGCATTTTACACAGTTGAAATATGTCATGGAGTGCTGCAGTATATAACATTTAAATCATTTGTTGTGTCCTTATATTCTGATTGTAAATCTTTAGGTATGCAGCTCGGGGGAATACGATAATGCATCCACTAATACTATGCCGATCTACACCATGAGCTAGAGCAAGGTAACCTTCTCTGCCCATTTTGACACCTTAATTGGTCGGGTCATTTTCTGTTAATGTTTTTGGAAGGGAATGATACACTACGATTTTTAACATGTATTTTGTGTATTTGCAAGTGACTTAATTGTCACCAAATGGAGGCAACATACTACACCATGTTTCAAAATTGATCATGTATATCTGCAGGTATTAATATCAGTTGGCTATGAATGGGTATACCAATACCAATTGTATAATACAAAGCTTTATGCATATTGGACTCTATATACTCTGTCTCCAACTCATTTAGTTGGATAACTTGGATCACGAAACGGACTTAGATTGACTTATTAAAAATCATTGACCTATATCATATTATTTGTTTATATGACCCATTGCCAACCCATGTTTAACTACCTATTTTTGCATTGAAGTTTGAAGTTATTCATAATTTTCTGCTTGCTGCTGACATTAATGCTATTTTCTTGTGATCATCAATGAGAGCCATTGATTGACTATCGATTTATGTCACAAAGAATGTTAGAATGATATCATTGGCAAAGAAGCCATTGACAATGTTGTCAAAGATACAAAGGACACCATCCTTCTCGCAGTTCAACATCAAAAAGGTTCTCCCTTTTCTTCGTTTGTGTGTATTTAGTAGATCTTATAATTTATTTAACTTGAGTTAATATCATTTATTCAAGGTAACATCTCAATATTTCTGTCTTTTTTTTTTAACTTTGAGTGTGGTATTCATTATGTTAAAGCCACATTTTTTGGTCTACTGACAATTAACTTGACTATTCATCATTATGATTCTACTTTGCTTGTGTTGAGTGTTGACAGTCTTTGGAACTGGCTCATGTGTATATAACTATATCAGAATGAAGTTTTAGCGTAATTCTCATTTTGCATTTGTTTATTAATTACTTTGATATTGAATTATATCGTTGTTTATAACTAATCAGAATATTGAAGTTATGGCTAATGTTGTAGTGTCTCTGAGATACTCTTGAGTATGGAAACTTTCTATATTATCAGTTTTATGTTGTCGGTTTAGGTATATTCGAAAATGACATGATCTTGGCCAATGATATGTGCACCATACCCATATTTCATGGTCAAGCCCAAGCTAGGTTTATTGTCAGAGTGAGGGTATGCTCACTTAGACTAAACAAGTTGCTGAATATAGATCTTATAATATTTAGGATTGGGGTATATATGCTCTTGAGAGACGATATACACATATTCATGTACAAGGAGACTCTAATAGCGTTTGTGTGCAGGTATCGGTTCAAAAGGATGTGTATATTTATCACTCTACTAAGTTTGTAAATGAATCAATGTAGATCAAGGAAGGCAGCTGAGTCACTCGTGTAAGAGGTCAATTAGAACCCACATGGAAATCTGTATCCTTGGGGTAAAATAAGCTTTGGAGAAATTCTTTTTGTTTATTTAATATTCTAATTGGATCATTGTCTAATGTTTAAATGTGGATCCCTATATAAGTTTACCGAGACTATACATTGAGGTGATATTTATAACATGTCCCTTGAAACGTATGTGGGGCAGATCACTTAAGGAGTTATTGTATATCAAAGACGGCTAAAGGTGACACCAAATTCAGTAATCTTGAGAAGCGATAAACGAGCTGAAAGATGACAGAGGTATCATTTATAGAATGCATGAGAAACTATATGATTTGTTTTACAACACATTAAGGAAATTAATATACTTTGATATAGTTCTTTAAGAACTTGGAGGAAAAATTAAATGCTAGAGAGGCAGGAAGAACTCGATCTTAATACAAAATCACATGTAAGACTCTAATTTATCATGCATTATTGGTATTATTTTGCTATTATATATCTTTGCTTTAGCAAACCAACTGATTACTACCGGCTCTACATAGGAAGCAAAGGATGCCGAGACAGAAAAGCTTAGGCAGAACCTAACTTTCACAGTAAAACGAATATCAGGTTTTTTAATGTTATTAAATGGCACTTCAGATATGGTTAGCATCTCTAATTCTACTTGGTTCTCACATTCATCTCTTTCTGTACATTGTTGGGTGAGAACATTAAAGTATTTCGATTTTTAAAGGATGGAACAAAACCGTTTCGGGACACTTTCCATAAACAGTTTTTTTGTACATTCATTTTGGCTAACTGGATTATATATTTTATATATATATATATATATATATATATATATATATATATATATATATATATATATACATACATTCCTTTTGGCTGATTGGATTAGTGATTATGGTTCATGGATTGACCCAATTACCGTGGACATGGGAATGGATAAGTGAGATGATTTTAATGTGTATTGGTGCCACTTCAACATATTCCTGTTTTAATCCATTACCTAACCTGCCTTTATAGCCGCCTCTAATTAGTTGAAGTTTAAAGATTATTGTAGTGAAGGTATTATGATCATCTAAAGTTAATATATACGTCCATTGAATTCACAGGTTTTGATACTTTACAAGTAAAAAGGGAAATATGTGTTTCTACATGTGTTCGAGTACACAACTGCATTTGATATCTGGTCAGTCGATTGTGTTCTAGCTCAACTGCTACTTGGACAAATTCTTTGCATAATAGAATCTTTGTAGCTATTAGATATAAGTTTGTGATTTTTAAATACTCCTTTATGCAATTTTGTGCAGGTGAGTGTGGAATCGATCAGCTTGTAGAGATCATCAGGGTAAGTTCATGCGCATCTCGTGATATGCATATGAAATTCCAATTTATAGTCCTGTAATATTGGTGTCGTTTATACTTTGTACATATGTGTCTTGCATTATTGATGTACGTCCTTGATGTACTAACTTGTGAAGAACTTAAATGCATGAACCCAAACTCCCAAACTACACATAGTTTAAGTTCCCACAAATTAAGGCTCACGCCTGGCATTGTGTCATTAATCTTCAAATTAGTGATGATAATTATGTATATAGCTGTCTAACACACTATAATGTGAAAAGATTATTCGCAAGCTTGAGTTGCACAGCTCTAGCTGCTTGCCACCATCTCTTACGTCTTCACATTATTAGCATTGTTAGTGTTTTATATCCATTTTGGTGATGTTTCTTAAATTTGTCGGGTTTCCTTTTAACTTGCATGTATTTACTTACTGCCCGAATTGTTATGATTAGCAACTTGTACAACGTTCGATAATAGATAGAGATGGCAAAATAAATGGGTCAAGCTGGTTGGGTAATGGTTTTAGTCAAAATGGTCATATTTATACTGGTTGAGACGGGTCAAGTTGGGTCGTCCTTCACTTTTCTCCAAGTAGAAAAAATTGAATTTAGTTCTTTATAGATTATTAGAAACTTGCACTATTTCAATAATGATCTTTCTTTTCTTTGAATAAAATGTCACATGAGGTTTTATGCATTTCTCAATGTGGCTTGTGACCAGTTTAGTAACCTTTTCTTATTGAATCAACTCTTTGAGTGGTAAAATGACTAAAGATGAATTGATTGCAAGCCCTCTTTATAATCAGATGAGCTGTACATCCTTTAATAATGTATGTATACTGTTGTAGGGTGCCCCCGAGAATTGATGAGATCTCATGGTATAGTTGTCAGGCTTCACGCTCAAGATGGCATGGGAGAATTGAAGTCGGGCTGCTTTAGCATTTGGTGCTTAAAGGATTTCTGCTTTTGGGCGTGTCAGATGGTGAAGGCTTGTAATCGGAAAATATGGCCAATTGAATTGTAATTATGGTGGCATCTGTATCTTTCGAAAAAGTATTACAAATAGAAAAATCTTAATGGGCGTGATTAGATCACTTCGTATTCAATGATTCTACTTATTTTTTGAATTTGAAATTGATTTTGCTTTCTTGCATCAAGCGTCCAATAAGTTGTTTCCATATCTTACACAACAATGGACTTCAATGCTTTTGATCCTTCATTTATTGTTTTTTAGGGGTCGTATTAAGAGTTTAAAAATGGTTATACTTATTATATCAAGAATTTGAAAGTGATAAACAAGCAGATCAAGTTCAACTGGATTCAATACGTTGTACTATATCAACCTTACAAGTATGTAAATTTATAAATTATATTGATTATATAAAACAAACTTTAAAGTAAAATCATGTGATAGCCCGCGAGTACGCGGGTTATCATCTAGTTATCATTAAAATAGAAATAGATATATCACAATATCAAGAATGCGTATATGCCGAAAATAATCATTAATGTAAATCTCTAAGTTAATGCCTGAGATCAATGATGAAAACTAATACAACCCGTATTTATTTTCATGAGTAAATTGCATAGATCGTCCATGTGGTTTACACACATTCTCACCGTTGGTCCCTTGTACTTTATTTGTCGCATTGGTAATCCAAAAAGTCTAAATTTGATGCATGGTCATCAAATGTGAAATAAATGATCTTACAAAGATCCCAACCAATACCTTTTTAATCATTTTAACTAAAAAATAATGATTTTCTTAAAAAATATAACATATGTGCGTTCAACAACACACAATTTATATCTTGTCCATCGATCATATTTAATTGATTTTTACAGTTTATATCATTCGCCAATTTTATGTATACAGGTTCAACTTACGTGGTTTCAACAACACTAATTATTATATACTCCGTATTTCAATATAGATAAAAAAAAAAAAAAAAAAATTACTACAAGTATAATATTTCACTACTTTACCTTTTTGATTGGTTGAAAATGTATAATTTATCAAAGAAAAAGACCAAAATTGTAAAATGTGGCTAGTCCTTTTATACCGTTTCCAACCGCGGGAGCACACAGATCGAAAACCTATAGAACATTAGAACATAACCAACAACAACCAGTCACTTTTCAAATTACAATCTTGCCCTTCTCAGACAAACGGGAGGATATGAACAGAACCATGTCGGCGGCGAACAAATTCCATATAGATTCCGGCACCGGAAAATGCTATCAAGGTTCGTTGTACTGCTCTTGAGTTTGTTACTTTGTTCTATACTTATTTTGTATAACATAGTTATTAATCAGGTTAAAATTTGTGTGCATCTCTAAATTATGATTTGGAAATACTTAATCAGAACAAATCTCACGCCGTACCAATTGATCTACAAAAGAAGGCCTTTATAAAACCTATTTAAGGTAGCCTTAGGCAAAGGTAGTGTTAGGCAGATGGCAAACTAGGATATTAATGGAATTATAAAGATGTAAATTTGGAGTAGTTGCTGAGTGATACTCGTATTAGTTTAACTAGATGAATCTTGTGATAAGTTATGTTACTTTTTATAAGTCAATTAGATTGGGAAATTCCAATAGTTTGGAGCTTCAGGATTTCTCGTATATAACTATCTTAATTGTGTAGGATATTTTCTAGTATGGAGTACATTGCCTTGTTGTGGAATTAATCTTTAATTTGTTTATCTCTTACCGAGCACTGAATATTTTACATAGCTTATCTCATTTCTTATGTTTCCGGAGTTATAATTAACTTCAATTTCTATATTCAATAAATGACTAGTTATATGGTATAATAGGATCTCTTTTCGTTGAAAAGTGAATGCTAAGGTAGCGTTTTTACACAAGAACTTGAAGTCCCTAAGTTTTTATCACCTTACAAGAGCTCTATGGATGTGAAAAGGAAATTAATCCAAAACATTAAAATCCAATTTGGATTGCGATAAAAATAGAGACAAGGATTCTTTAGCATGGCGTGTGTCATCCGTCACACTGGCTGAATTTTGTTCTTTTCTTGATTTTCCTCAAGATCTGACTATGATTTTTAGGCTTTCGCTTAGTGAGTTAGTTCCTCGCATATGTACAGGTTATTTGAAGTGTTAAATAGTGGGAGGCTCATGATATTATGGATAAGGACCATCTATATTTTTGTAAGATTTGTGAATCTCTTTAGAAGTTACTTTGCTATGGAATTTCACTTGGATTTATCATTAACCACAGAGAACTTTGAAATATCCAATGGCTCTTTAGGCTACCGCATGGCTCTTCTGCCTTTGAACTGTAAATAATTTATCAGCAATTTTCCATTCAATAATGACTAGTTTGACATTGGACATTCATTCAGTTGTGACTATTCAAACTAGGTTTCTCATCCCCAAGTTATTCATGACCTACAAGAGCTCCACAAATGAATACAATGCGGTTCTCAAGGAAAATAGAGAAATTTAACAATTAGATGAGTTCTATCGATGTAAAAAGGATTCTTAACTAGATCCCACCAATCGTACTTAAGTCCGGGAAAAGACAAGCTTCGGCTAGCGTGACACCTGTCATCCATCACGCTAGCTGAAGTTTGTCTTATTCCCCAGACTTAAATATGATTGGTGAAATTTAGTTAAATATCATTTTTGCATCCATAGGGCTCATCTAATTGTTAAATAGCTTAGGGCTTCGGGATTTTTTGGATAAAGCTAGTGCGATACTTCTGTAAGATTTTTATGCTTTTAAAAAAGATCACCTTATACTTGGATTTTTCTACTAACTTTCTATTCTTTTTAGATGATTCATCAAGTCTAGTTTAATGACTGGTCTTATGTTTTTCAAAATTGTAATTAAGCTTTAAATTTATTTTCCATTCGGTAATGACTAGTTTAACTACAGAAGGTCTCTTTTTGGTTGAAGATTTTTTATTAAGTCGCCAAATTATATCACTTACAAGAGCTCGGCAGACATAAATTGGATGATAATCCCAAGACGTAAACAATATACTACGTATTATGATATCGTAGAAATTCAAGAAAAGGTCGAACTTTAGCTAGTGTGATATACTTCATCCATCACACTTGCTGAAATTCGTCTTTTACTTGATTTCCTAACTATTCTTTAGCCTGTTTGGTACACAGAGGTCATTGGAATTCGATGGAGTTCGAATATGAATTCTATTCCTTATCATGTTTGGGTGGTAAAATGGAATTCATATTCCATTCCACAGTGCTTTTGGTTTTGCAACACATAAGGAATTGGAACCCCTCAAATTTTGTGATATGAAGGAATCCAGAATTCAGATTGCATAGCTTTTTGGATGGATTTTTTACAAAGATATTGGAATTCAAAATTTTTGATATAGAGAAACTTTTTATAAGTTTTTACTAATACTGTTATTAATAATACTGATATTGCTATGTCTTATTAAATTATATTATTACTATTTACAATACGTTTTATTCCTTTTATATTATATCATATTATACTATTATATGATATTATACATTAATTTATATAGTATTTTATAAATAATAATAATTTTAATCCTTGTTATTACAATCAATAGTTAGTTGGTCAAATTAGTACAATTAATTGTATACTTACAATGACTAAATATTTAATTTTACTATGCTATTACCGTAATATTTATTGATACAATGACAAAATTATATTATTGTGGTGTTAGACTGTTAGTTGTTATTGTTTCACCTTATTTTCTATCTTTTTAGTTATTAATGTTATTGTTATTAATTTGTTGGAATTCTATTTCATATTCTGCCATCCAAACGAGTTAATTGTTCCTTTAATAAAATTCTGCAAACCGAGCGCCCCCTTAGGTCTTAGTTTAGATCATGTCCATTGAGCTTTTATAACTTTTAATATGGTTGAAGTTTGGGGAATTATTTTATATGTAAGTGTGTGTTTTTTTTTTTCAAAAGAAAAAAGAAAAACATCATCTTGTAGTGGAACCTCACTTGGATTAGTGTATCGCCTCACTAGACTTCAAGTATTTAGATAATCAATGACCTCTAGGCTAAGATATGTATTATGTTTTTGGAATTGTAGCTTAATTTGATTCTCTATCCAATAAATGAGTAGTTTGACCTTAAAAGGGTTCCTTTATGTTGAAGAGTTACTATTAAGGTGGTGTTTCTGAACAAATTCCCTGAACCCCTGATTACCTATCATTTAAAAGAACTCTATGGATGTGAAATGCACTTTAATTTACAAGGGGTAAAGGCATAAAAATGCAATTAACTAAAACCTGGCATTCATAGTGTGTACTCAACTATTCGGGCTTCCATTGTGTGTAAGAAACTAGTTATTTCATGCTATTGTATGCAATTTTCGGTGTTTTTTCCACGTGTCGTCTAAATAAAGTGCCACGTGTCATCCTTACAAGTTGACACGTCACCAAAATACATACAATGGCAAGAAATAACTAGTTTCTTACACACAATGGAAGCCCGAATAATTTAGTACACACTATGAATGTCAGATCATAGTTAATTGCATTTTTATATACTTACCCCAATTTAAAACGTATAAATACAATTAAGATCTTAATGAAAATTTAGAAAAATGATCGATCTTAGCTAGTGTGACACGTGTCTTCCATCACACTTGTTGACTTTTGTCCTTTTTCTGTTTTTCCTCCACGTTTGGATTGGATTGGTGGGTTCAATATATTTTCTCACTCTCAGAGCTCTTATATGTGTCTAGTTCCAACTGTGAAATATTAATCTGGAGTTTATGAATTTAACTGGATCAAACTTGTCAGTTGTAGGATTCTTGATCTCCTGAAAAACTTCACCTTGTAGTGGAATTTCACTTGTATTGTCTATTGCCTGCTGAACATTAAATCTTCTATATAGTTCGTTACCATTAGCTAATTGCGAGTCTTGTGTTTATCTCGTTGTGTATAAGTTTAATTTGATTTTCCGTTATATAAATTAGTTTGCCTATAAAAGGGTTTTTTTTATGTTGAAGATTATTAGATATACTATTAATTGGAATATTTTCACATAGTCCAAAATCCCCATACTTATAAGAGCTCTAGGGACATGAAAATAAAATTAAACCAAAAACATAAAAATCCAAATTCATATCTCTAGGAAAATTGGGAAAAGGACAAACTTTAGCTAGCGTGACACGTGCGGTTCATCACGCTTAACTGAATTTTGTCTTTTTCCTGATTTAATTCAAAATCGAAATACGATTTTTGCGTTTTAGTGTAGTTTCCTTTTGATGTTCGTAGAGCTCTTTAATGAGATAAGGAACTTGGGGCTTGGTGTTTCTTGGATAAATCTGTCATAATAATTCCACATGATTCTTAATTTTTTGTAACCATCACCTTGTTGTGGAATTTCATTCCTCTATTGCCTTGCTGAACTTTTGAAACTTTTAAGTGGTTCCTGACCTCTAGGCTTGCAGCAGGTCTTATGCTTCTGGAACTGTAAATAAGGATGAATTGATTTCTCATCCATTAAGTAACTAGTTTGACCTTAAAGTTGCTTTTCTTGTTCAAAGGTTGTGTTTGTTAGATGTGGAAGACACATGTCACTCTAGTTGACTTTCGTGCTTTCTCGAGATCTGAATTGGGTATGTGTGTTTTAGTTTAATTTCTTTTTCAAGTCCATAGAGCTCATTGGAGATTATGGATTTTGACATATTGTGCAATAAGATTGCCTTACTTGTGTAATTTGATTGGTTTTCTAAGAAATTAAAACTGATTTTCCATATAATAAGTGACTATTGTACTTTATAACCTTAAATTGTTGTCTTTTTGTTGGAGACGTGTCGTGCTAGCTGAACTTCGTCCTTTTCTTGGTTTTCCTTAAAGTCCCGATTGGTTTTATATGCTATGGTTAAATTTTATTTCATGTCCGTAGAGCAGTTAATTGCTAGATAACATTTGTCATTTTCTCTATTTGCCTTAAATTCTAGGTTGGTTTTATTGTTCTAGAGTTAAGTTTTATTTCATGTCCGTATGAGTCTTGTGGTACGGAGTAATTATCAATTTGGGGCTTAGAGTTTTTATTCAGAAACAGTACCTTATTTCTATTAGAAATTTGATTTCCTAAAGAACATCACTATGTTGGGATTTCACATTGATTTTTCTTTCACTAATTCGAGTCACTGAATTTTCTAGCTTCGAGGAAATTTGGGAATTGGGGATATCTTCGATAACATGGATTTGGATATCTATAAGGGTTCGCTTAGGCGTCATGTTAACTATATGTTCGAGGAGGTAACAATACATACATGTGTAATTTTGTGATCAAGTTGCATCATAATGTATACATCTATAACAATTTGAATGCTTGTTCATTATTAAGCCAATTGTATCTTGAAGTGTATGTGGGTCTTTTAGGCATAATTTAGCTCAGAATATATATAAGTAAATAGAATCCTGATCATTTTGATGCTAATGAACTTGCAGGGTATTATAGGCACCCTGTTTCATAGTTATCATGGTCCACGAAGCAAATATGATGCTAATGAACTTGCTGATATGGTCCAATCATTTTGTTTGGAAGTGAAGCAAGAACTCTTTAAACTTGATACTTACATGTAACTTTAAATTCCCCCTCTTACGAAATTCACCATTTTTTTTGTTGTTTACTTCTTATTATCTGTATTGACTCCTCTCTAATATTTGCAGTAAACATCCAAAGATTGATTTTATAAAGGCTTGTAAAGTAGCTAGAAGCATCAAATCAAGATGTATTTTGTAAGTAGCTAGAAGCATTCTAGTTGTATTATATAATGACTCAATGATGTTTTCATGCATTCCGTTTCACGTACCATATTTTTAATTAAACTTGTAGCAAATTTTTGGTAGCACATTTATCATCATACATATTATTTAATTCAACTTTATTACAAATTAACTTGTATTATTAATTAACACTTATAAATAACAGACGATGAGTAAGAGTTCTACAAAATCTATCACCCTTTTAATTTTGCTTCGAATTCAATTCTCGTTAGCTGATACTTAGCAGTTCCCGAAATAAGTTGAAAGTGTTGAATTTACGGGAGCATGAGCTCTTTGACTTTATTCTGCGAGTCATTATAACTATCTATTCCTCTTATGGAATTGCAGGATTGACGCCAGGTTTGTACAACTTTCATGTGTGGATGTCATTGACGCTTGCTTGGCTTCTGATGAGGAAAGGTAAAGGCTCCAGTCTATTTGTGGGAATGTTACTTTTCCGTATGTTGTGTAAAGAAAGTTGTTTGGTTATTGGTGTTTCCATTTTCTTTCCCACTTCCTAATAAATTGCGCTGTTTTCTTAACCTAACGTCTATGTTAATACAACTTAGAACTCAGCTGTTATGCAATTATTAATCTTTCTAAACGTGTTCCAATTATTAATTGAACATTTGATGTACGATAATTGTTTTGGTTCCTATTTTTAGCAGCATATTTTATGTTTTTATTATTGTTTTTGGCAATACAACTTGTGCTGCTGGCCTGCTGCGTCATATATGGGATAACTAGCCTCTAGCCGTTATCTTTGATGAAAGTTAACTCTGACTACCAGTTACAATTTAGTTCCATAGTTTGCTGTATCCATATTTTATGTAACACGACTCAAGTTCTGTAAAAATGAGACTTGTGAACAGTGTGTATTAGTAGCTCTTACAATCATGAGAGATGAGAATCTACATACACACAATATTACATCGTGAAGACTTTTTAGTGATAGTTCTCATTGCCTGTAACTATAGTTTCTCATACAAAATATTATTTCTTAACTTTATTAATACTTTTTAGGGTAAATAATGGTTTAATCACCAAACTTTCAACTTTTTTTCGTTTTAACCCTTCAACTTTTTTTTAACGTTTTAAGCCTTCAACTTACGATTGACCGGTTAATTTCGCCATTCACCTTGACTGTGACCTAATGCAGCCGGTTTAGGTACAGTTGGCATCTACGTGGCATCTACATGTCGTCGCTGTAGGTTTTTAGCGACGACATGTCGTCACTGTAGGGTTTTAGCGACGACATTTAGCGACGACATGTCGTCGCTAAATCTTTGGGTTTTTGTACAGTTGCCACGTCGCAGGTTACAAGTCATACAAATGGTTGTTTCGTACGGTCAATTAAAGTGAAGGGATTAAAAATTGGTCAACCCGTAAGTTGAAGGCTTAAAACGTTAAAAAAAAAGTTGAAGGGTTAAAACGAAAAAAAGTTGAAAGTTTGGTGATTAAACCATTATTTACCCTACTTTTTATAGTAGTAATTTCTAAAACTATAATGTGATATGTCGTGCCACGCCGTAATGTACCCAATGATGCTACCCAGCCTAATCAAAGAATACTTAACTTGTAATTATCATTTTAAATATATAGATCCATGTATTATGAACCGTATAGGTATGTGTGTGTATTTATAGATGTATACAGTAATCATGAACATGTATTTTCTTCATTCTGTATGCTGTCTAACTGTGGTGGGTCTGCTTAACCGTTTATGTTTGTAATTTCCAGTGGATTGAATAAAGTTTCAGTCTTAAACTTATGGAAAATGATAACGACAGCCCTAAGGGCTGTCAATAAGAATTTAAATCACGCATTAATACTTGTACACATACCATAATAAACTCCTCTGACCCCCTGAATTTAAGTTGACCCCATAAATATCAATTAAAGTACAACCAGCTTATGCATGTTATTAACAATACCCTAAACTTATATACCTTTTTTTATGGATCTTGCAGTTTATTAGAAGAGGTTGGATATCTGAGCAATGAATTCAAGCATACTAATATGCATTTTAAAACCTACTTGGAGGTACGTTGCATGATATAATATTATAATTAAATGTTCATTTTTCAATTCATGCATCACATAATATATGTCCCTTAAAATTTCCTTTAATTATAAGATTAATACAGCAACATAATTTGCTCACAATTAATAATCGAGAATAGTAATGATATATTTAGCTAATTCAGGGAAGCAGTTGTATCGCTAGTTAGAACCCGTTCACAATTCTATCCAAATGCTATGTGTTCGTTGTAAGGGCTTTTATAAGAGTTCACTAGTGAACATGGTATCATATCATGAACAAGAGAATGTTATGTGGTATGATTTAAGTATTTTGTAATCAACATTAATATAAACCATACACAGTTATGTATGAGTCATCTAGAGTGTGGACTTACACATTCATTTCAAATATGATTGTGTATTCTCCCGCCCTAAAAACAACCGTCTTCAAGCTTAGTGTTTATCCAAATTTGATTCAACAGACTTTATAGTTTTTTACCAACTGTTCCTGCCATAATGCATTACAGTCTTCTCAATTTACAACATAAAGAACATAGTAATGTAATCAATGAAGTTAACGATTCATCCTTTGATATGCGTGTCAAATATGATATTTATTATGGTGTGTGTTCTTCTTTCTTCCTTTTTCGGAGGTGGGTATTTATTATGTTACCATAGATTGGTTTCTGTATAACTACCCTAGGAATCTGTATATTTGGAAAACATTGTATAACTACCCTAGGAATCTGTATATTTGGAAAACATTATATAACTTGCTTTGAAGTATCTGTGAAGAGAATTTTGCATCTTAAACTTCAGTCCGACGCACTATCTTAATCATCAGTCCAACTGTCTTTTTATCAGTATGAATTTAATGAGACATCAATATCTTGGTCTTTCAATATTTTACTACGGAGCATATATGTTCTCTTGTTACAAAGGTTGTATCCTTGCGTTTCCAACTTATTTATGCTCTTTTTATTTCATCCAATGGACGCACAGCTGATCCGTCAACACATTGAGAAAGAGAAGCAACTGCAAGAAGCAAAGAAATGAAAGGTGTGGATGCGCACTTTTACTGGTTTTATGAACCTTTCTATGCTTGTCAGTGGTTAAAGTCGTCATCTTATGGTTAAAACGTATTGTAAGCTATGAATGTTGCTTGGAGTCGTAAGTCTAAAACGCGTTTGTTTGCTAAATTTGGCTTAAGATTTTAGAATGGTCAAGTTGTTAAGTAGGTTGCTATCTGGTGGTTCTTTTTATGGTATATGTGAGATATGAATGTTTGATATGTGACTTGTGAAGGTGTTTGGTTGTTGATGGTATTTCTTTCACCAAGTGATCGCATAGGTTTGTTTGTGTTTTTATAAAGGCCTAGAGTAATAAGTCCAGAGCAGCTGTGCGGTAGTGGCTTTGCAGACTATTTGCATTAGTGATTTGTAAATATTATGGGGTGTTTGGGGAGCTTAATTTTGTTGCTTATTGCTTATAAGCAGCTTATAGCTTATAAGCAATAAGCTTGTAAGCTATTTTGGAGTGTTTGTCTTAGCTTATAGCTTAAAAGCTCATTTTTGTGAAGATAAGCAAATAAGCCAAGAATTTAGAGCTTAATGTTCACCCCTGAAACAAGCTAATAAGCTTAAGCAAATAAACTCATCCAAACACTAAATGCTAGCTTATTTTGAGAAAATAAGCTAATAAGCTTGGAAAATAAGCCCCCCAAACACCCTCTTAATTGTTGGTTTTGAAGTCGATAAAGTTGAGAAGGTGACATTCAATATTTGAGTTATGAGTTTTAATGATGTGCATGCCTTCATAACGGCATCCCATCACGGAGCTGGCTCTGGTCACGGGCTCAGCTCGGCAATTTCATAATTATTCACCGCGATCAAGGGAATCATTCCCGTGATCACTTCCATGATGAGGCTCCATCATCATGTTTCCGCCACCATCATGCTACCTCAACAATGCACTCCTAGATTCACGGTTGTAGAGGATCTCCGCGATGCCTCTCCACCAAAAGATCCGTAGTTTAGATGAAATGATCCTGAGCTCGGCCAACACGTACTATGCATGACCTCCCGACAAGATCTGACACATAGTACAGCAGACAAACATTCCATGCAGCCACTATGTGCATGGCCGTTCCACTAACCTGGTCAGCTCACCCCATTGGGCCACGTCAGCAATGGTCCCAGAGAATGTTTCATGTTCTTTGCCCTAAAAACACGTCCTTCTAGAAGGTAAGGTTTTCACCAAGCCTCGCCTATAAAAACAGTGCTAAATCTCGGTCATTTCCCAAACACCTCATAAATTCTCATCCAAGATTAAGTTCATTGCCACCCTCGATTGATTGTTAATCTCGATACGGGTTTGCGTAGTTATTGGAGTGTAATAACTTAATCTCTCATAAATCCATCCATTATTGCACTTAAGATGAAATATGCGTGATCAAGTTTCAATTGTCGATTTTTATTTTACGTGTAGTGTACCTTATAATCAATCCACAAAGTAGAATGTTAAAAAATCATGAGATTATTACGGGTGAAATTATAACCTCATCATTTAAACATGATAACAGAACTTCTCGTGATATTTTCAAGGGTGGTGTGGTAATTTGCTTCATATGGTCACTAATGCACTATTTGTAACTTTGTTAGATAGGACCTTTAATCTTTTGAACAATTTTAACCACTTGATATTCAAGACAACTTATATGTAAAAAAAAATTCCTCACTACAATTTGGTCTTACGTAAATTTGTGCTTTAATATTTAAAACATACGGAGTATTTGATTATTTCATTATATCAAATGAAAAAAAAAAAAAAGTAACTCTTCATTCTTATAACAAAAAGATCCATTGTATAAATTGAGGCGCCAAGTTAACGTTATCTTCTTCCTCTGAATTCAACTTCCATCCAAAATCATAAAAATGGCTTCAGTTACTCTAACACGTACTTTTTACAACCTCAATAGCCTCGGCTGTTTCATACCTCAGGCTCGGACCGGTTCGGACTCTCGCGTTAGTATCCGAACCGGATCAAGGAGGACTCAAGTCCGGTGTGAGGCAATCGGAATCGCATCTGAAAATCGTCAGCAGCTGGTAACCACCGTTAAAAACGGCAATGATTCGCTCGAGATATGCAGAGTACTCAACGGAATGTGGCAGACGAGTGGCGGTTGGGGCAGAATCGACCGTGATGACGCCGTTAACGCTATGCTAAATTACGCTGATGCCGGTCTCTCTACCTTTGATATGGCTGATCACTGTAAAATTCATTAAACCCTAGCTTATAAAATTACTTTAATTTCAATTCAGTTTCCTTGGTACATACATAAAGTACATTTTAGTGAAGTTATGGGAGTAGACACGTGGCAGCATCTGGATCAATGAATTTTGTTACAAAAAATAAAAAAATAGCAAATGTTTATCTATTTGTAATTGTATATGACTCTTGGTATTATATTTTCTTTCTGTTCTATCTGTTATTTGAAATGGCTGAGTTGTTGAAATGCTCATTTGCTCACTTTGCGTTGAATTCGATTAAACCAAGGTCTAGTAGGGGAGTTGAAAGTAGGAAGTTAGTAGTGAGAACGGTTAATTGTGTGGTGACAGATGATAACAAAGTGTGTGTGGTTAAGAATGGGAAAGATTCGTTAGATATATGTCGTGTGGTTAACGGGATGTGGCAGACTAGTGGTGGATGGGGGAAGATTGATAGAGATAATGCAGTTGATGCCATGCTTCGTTATGCTGATGCTGGCCTCAATACCTTTGATATGGCTGATATATGTAATTAAGCTTCTTATTGGACATGTGATGTAGTAGTTAACTAGTTATTGGTCATGTTAATTTTTATTAAATTCTACAGAGTATTTGCTACACGTAAACTATATAGAGATTTCTATTTAAGCGTTTTTTTGTTTCTGTATCGTATTATATGGGTAAAGATTCTTGTGGTTTCTGGTTTGTCTTATTCAGCTATTTTAATATGGCAGATGGACCTGCAGAAGATCTGTATGGCATATTTATAAACCGTGTTCGCAGAGAGCGCCCACCTGAGTTTTTAGAAACTGTTAAAGGGTTGGTGATAACTATTAGTTTGAGCTTTTTCTCTGAAGACATAAATTACTTGCAAAATTCACCTTTTGGAAATTATGCATTACTTTCGTGGCAAGTGATTCTGCCCTGTGGGAATGTGTTCCGTAATTGTATCTTGTTTCTCTGGATTGCAGTCTTACCAAATGGGTGCCACCACCGGTTAAAATGACAAGGAGTTATGTCGAGAAAAGCATTGATGTTTCACGAAAGAGAATGGATGTTGCTGCATTGGACATGCTTCAATTTCATTGGTAACAACTGCATATTCTATCGTTTGTTGTGAGGATTATAAATATCTTATATAATTGTTAGCATGTTAAAGATGACTTTCTTGCTTCTGGAACCAGGTGGGATTACTCCAATAATGGATATCTTGATGCCCTTAAACACCTTACGGATTTGAAAGAAGAAGGTTTGATCTTTATCAGTGTCTTTTTAATCTGCTAATTTCTTGATAAGACTGGATAATTTAATTTGTTTGTCTGGTTCGTAGGTAAGATTAAGACGGTAGCATTGACCAACTTTGATACGCAGAGGTTACAGATCATATTGGAAAACGGGATTCCAATTGTTAGCAATCAGGTAAAATCTTTGATACTCAACAGTTTTCATTTGTTAGTATCTACACAGTGTTCTTGTTTATATTTATTATTGCTATGTATTTGTTACTATTATCAGGTTCAACATTCGCTTGTGGACATGCGACCTCAACAGAAAATGGCAGAACTCTGTCAGCTCACCGGAGTAAAACTTATAACGTATACTCTTACACATAACTCTATAGCTTAATTTTCGCACCTCTCTAAATGAAGTTTGGATTAATATTCTGTTTCTGGAGCAGGTATGGAACCGTAATGGGTGGACTATTGTCTGAGAAGTTCTTAGATACCAACTTGTCAATCCCTTTTGCTGGACCTCCACTCAACACTCCTTCCCTTCAGAAGTACAAAAGGGTATGTTACACTTCTCATAGAAATGTATACTAGCATAATTAAATTGGCCTTTGGCCCACTGGCTGGTATCAGTGGTTGCCTACAACTCTCATTGTACCAGTTTGTCGACCATTTTATAGAAAAACCAGTGTATAATAATATGACAATTAAAAATAGTACGTATTACAATTGTAAGCAATATCAAAGGTTAAATTCATTTGAAGAATGCTAGTAAGCAACTTCAGAAGATGTACAAATGAAAATAATGGAATGTCATTAGTGTATAAACTAAGAATGTGATATGCTCCTGCAAAACGTATATCAGATAGTTGATGCGTGGGGTGGATGGGGTCTCTTCCAAGGTCTGCTTAGAACTGTAAATCAGGTTGCAACAAAACATGGAGTCTCAATTCCAACTGTTGCTGTAAAGTACGTGCTAAGTCAGGTAAACTCACTCTTCTCAATTTGTCTCAAACATTGCATGGTTAATTAGCCTTTTCACTCACACCTTTGATTGCAGCCGTCTGTGGCAGGCTCAATGGTGGGTGTTAGACTTGGGTTATCAGAACATATCAAAGACTCTACTGCAATATTCTCACTGAAACTTGATGAAGAAGATGTAAACAGTATTCGAGAAGCTATAAGCAAGGGGAAAGATCTCCTTAAAGTGATTGGTGACTGTGGAGATGAATATCGACGCGCCTAGAACACTTTGTTGTTGTCATCAAGCATTTAGCTTGGTACCTTTGAGGTCATACGTAAAAGGTAATGGTAATATTTTGGAGAAAATAGCATTTTTGGTCACTTGTTCAAAGTTTACCTATGGTGTTGACTGTTGAGTCGTTTCATTGCCATTGAAACGGTCCTTACGAAGCAAGATACAAATACAATATTGTTTTATTGTGTATTGAACGACTGTGGACACATGGAGATAAAAATGAACATACAATAATCTTATTTATTCTGTATTGAACGATTATAGACACATGAAGATAAGAAATTTGTTGGTATGTAAACTGTATAGGTGTGTATCTAGTCGATCTTTGAGATGGTTTTTACCCACTATAAAATAATGACACTATAATCTTGGGAAATTTTAACTTTATGATTACAATGACATGTTTTTTTCCTTAAGAAAATAAAGTCTTGTGATGTTATGTTTCAAATGTTTTTACAGTACCAAGTTCTCGGTAAATAACACAACTTTAGATAGGGGGGCTTTAGAATTTCTATCAAAACCTCTTGTTTTTCTCAAGTATGCTAATTGTATTTAACACTCGATAAGTTAACACTCGATAAGTTAACGAATATAAATAGTCAATTTTGATACAAATGAATGATGAATTAGGAATTCGACACGAAAAGAAAAGAAATAAACTAAAAAAAATAGCAATGCATTGAGTAGAATTTAGCCAATGAAACATCATATGCAATTCAAAGTTCTTATTTCAAATCAAATAATTGAAAAAAACATAGATTCATGACCCATTACAAAATTATAAGGTAGAAAATACTTATAAATTTATATCATAAAATTGTTAGATCTATCACAATTTTCACTAAGTGATGTACTAACTGCTTATTAAATTGTTACATCTTTGACTAATCATTGTCTACGGCACAACTTGAATAACAACCCATAAAGAAAATATAATATATACTAGTGCCGGTAATTTTTGCCCAGATACCTTGGACATGGGTGATTCTGGGCTTTCTTCCTCTAATTTTCGGCTAATTTGGGCAGTACAAACTGTGAGTGTGGGTTTCAATGGGCAAAATCCAAAGTAAGAATTGGTTCAAATGGGCTATTAATATTGGTTGGGTACTTTTAATGTGGAAGAGAATATTTTTTAGTAAAACAAAGTGGCTTTTCTTGGTATTTTGGGGGTTGGATTGGAAGGCTTTTGTTGTAATCTGTAAGCTACTATTTTCAAGTAGTTTTTTTAATATTTTCTATTTTGTAAGGAATTTCAGGTTATATGTTATCAAAATGGTTAGCTTTTTAGTAAGAGTTGAAATCGATCAAAGTTCCTTTCATAAATTTTTACTTCTTTCTCTATCACAATTCATAAACTACATATATATTGCTTACTTGAGATCATGTATGCTCCAATTATTATAATAAAATTTCTAAGGTTGAAAATATTATCAATTCAAATGGGCACAACTTTATGTATAATGTTTATTTATTTTCATTTATGGGCCTCTATATGTCAACAATTATGAAGAATTGGTGACAAGTTTGAATCATAAGAATTTATAGATAATGATGTACGTCATCTGACCTCAACCTACACCACATAAGGTGGCCGCGGGTCCGTACCGAGCCTGGACTCGGATAATATCCGCTGTCAGCTCTAGTAGCCTTCGGTACGGACGATAGACTGCACTAAGTATCACGACCTCGGATCCATGCCGAGCCTAGCTCCGGATAACGTCTGAGGCTAACTCTTTTAGCTCTCGGCATCGGCACCAATGCCAAGGTCAAACATGGGTCCGGGTACGTCCCGGGTCGAACCACAACACCTGCCGTTGTAACTGCATAGCAACGGTACGGCCGCAAGATGACGAGGCATGCCCGACATCCTCTGACAATAGTACAATCCGCAACCGTTATATTCAGGTACTATTTGCATGCCCTGGCCATTAACCTGGTCGGTTCATTCGATTGGTCCACGTCAGCCGGCACACAGTAAATGTCGTCTTCGCCCACGACCGAGCTTCCACGTCAGCGATCCACGCAGGAAGTGTCGTGCTCCCCCACGACCGAGCTTCCACGTCAGCGATCCACGCAGGAAGTGTCGTGCTCCCCCACGACCAAACCCTCCACGTCAGCTTAGGGTTTGGGTATAAATACTAGTGTTATGCTTTCACTTTAGGCCAACACCTCATAAATCCACAGAGTTATTCCTCACGAATTGCTCTTCAAGAATTAGGCTTTCACCACCCTCGATTGACTTAGTCTCGACTCTGGGTTTGCACGTTAATCGGAGTGTGACAAGCTTAATTCCTCATACATCATCATCATCATTGTACTTAAGTGTTTTTACGCTTGAACAATTGGCGCCATCCACGGTTGATTTACCAGAAAACGACCACTTTTTAGCCATCCGTACGCCGGAAAACTTTCCGACACAATGGTTAACACTAAGCCTACCGATGGTGGCGACGGTGCTACTCACGACCAACCACCACCACCACCTTTCTCCGATCAATCCCCCCCGACCACCGTCGTTCGCACGACGGTGAGCAACAGGATTGATCCACGGCAGTTGGTCTTCAATCAGAATGACGCTGACTCTGATAACAGGCCACCGCCGGAATGTACACCACAAAACACATCTTCAACGCCCAAATCCATCTCCAATGCTGAAGCCCAACGCATGTTGGCAGAAATGAGTTTCGTTGTGACGCCTGAACCACGGCCTCCGCCGCGTCGGAATGTGCCCCCGCCACCGGTGCACCAAGGTGGGATGGACAGGGCTGCGAGCCGTAAGATGCTGGCTGGTTTGATCCTTAGCGCCGCTCCACCGGGCGCTATGCCGGCATACTCTGACGAGTCGGCAACAGATAACTTAATAGCAAATTTTTATTCCACCATACAGGGTGAGAAGGTGAAGAAGCCGGTGCCCGTCTCCACCACCACGGCCAAGTTCAATGCAAAAATCGCGAACCATCCGTTGCCTGCGAAGCTCACGATTCCGTTGACAATCGGTACCTACTCGGGCGACTCAGATCCCCAAGACTTCCTACAACGGTTTGAGGGTGCCATAAAAACAGAGCATTGGGAGGACGTTGTGGCTTGCCACATGTTCCCTCAGGTGCTGCAGGGTAACGCCCGCGGTTGGTTTGAGAAACTGCCGGCTGGTAGCGTGGCTAGCTACGCCGATCTCAGGTTCAAATTCTTACAACAATACCACAATCTGAAGCAGCACACGCTCACCCATCTCGACGTCTTCGAGATCAAACAGGGTAGCCGTGAGACACTTAGTGATTTCATTACCCGTTTCACAACGGAGTGTCAGAAGATCAACGAGCTGCACCCAAGTCAACAAATTGCCGGTTTCATCTACGGCATCATCAAGGAAAGGTATCCCACACTGTACTATCGGTTGAAGAGGAAGTTACCAACAGTGTATTCCGAGGCCATCGTTATGGCTCGGGACTACTTACGTTCGGGAGAAGACAAAGATCTGCACACCACGCCGGGCCGGGACTCGCACCGGATCGAGCATGACCGTCCTCAGGCCCGACATCATGAGGGTGGATCCGGATCCAGCCGGCGCGATAACCAGAGACGGGACTTCCGTCGCGACACACGGCACGATACCCGCCGTGGTGATAATCGTGAGGGGACCCGTCGTCAGCCATATGACAAGAATTATTTGCTGACTTCGCTCACCAAGTCACCAAAGGAAATACTACTCACCGAAACGGCGGCACGGAGTGCGTTTTACCCTCCGCCTCCAATGGAACATCGCGACGTTCCCAAAAACGGGAAGTACTGTGATTTTCATGAGGAATACGGGCACGACACCGATGATTGTAGACAATTGAAAAAGGAGATTAAGGCAGCCATCCAGGCCGGCAAGCTTAACCATTTGCTGCCTGGAAAGAAGTTCAAGAAAGCAGACGGCAATAAAACTTACGATTGGCAGCGGAAGGACGATTCTCGTGATCCTCCGGACGCCGTCATCCACATGATTCAGGCTGCGCGGCCAAGATTGAAACGGAAAGCAGAAACATTACAAGACTGGCAGCTGGCACCCATATCATTCCCACCTCCGCGGAGCTCCGTCCTCCCAGAGCCTGTTGTTATCTCGGCGCGTATCGGAAACTGCCAGGTTTCCAGGGTATACACTGATACAGGCAGCGCCGTCGAAGTCATGTATGAACACTGCTTCCTACAGTTGCCACAGCCCATACAGGGAAGGTTGCAGGAACCCCTGTCCCCGCTGTCCAGCTATGCCAACGACAATAAATGGCCAATTGGCAGGCTTGTCTTGGATGTTACGTTGGGTGAATACCCGTACTGCCGGACCACCGAACTGGAATTTGTCATCGTGCGCGCCCCATCCAGATTCAACGTGCTCCTAGGTCACACCATTCTCCATAAATTTGGAGCCATCACCTCAACTGTCCATGGGTTAATGAAATTCCCAACTCCGGCAGGCATTGCCACTTTACAAACAGCAGGCACCGCCATACCCGTATGTGCTCAGGTATTAAAGGCGGCTCCGGGCCCGTTCACCATGACTAGCGACGAGTTAGTAGCCGTCAACCCCAGTTTCCCAGATCAGAAAGTCCGAGTTGGCCTGGCTCTGAGCCCGCCGACCAGACTGAAGTTGTGTGAAATCCTCGCAAGTAACACGGATGTCTTTGCTTGGTAAGACTCCGAAATGACCGGCGTGCCACGGTCAATTGCCGAGCACAGGCTAAACGTCAATACGAACATCACTCCGGTCAGACAGAAGAAGAGGGGCATGGCCCCTGACCGGAGTCGTTTTATTTGTGAAGAGGTCAACAAGTTGGTTCACGCTGGCATCATGCGCGAGGTCCAGTATCAGACTTGGGTTGCCAACCCTGTCCTTGTTAAAAAATCTGACGGCTCGTGGCGGATGTGCGTTGATTTTAAGGACATCAAAAAGGCATGTCCGAAGGACAACTACCCACTCCCTGAGATTGACTGGAAGGTTGAGTCCTTGTCCGGGTTCAGGTTCAAGTGTTTCTTGGATGCCTACAAGGGTTACCACCAGATATTGATGGCTGAGGACGACGAGGAAAAAACAGCATTCCATACGGACCAAGGCATTTTCTGCTACACCAAAATGCCATTCGGTCTCAAGAATGCAGGCGCCACATACCAGCGCGTCGTCGATGGCGCTTTTAAAACACAAATTGGGCGCAACTTAGAGGCATACGTTGACGACATCGTCATCAAAAGCAACATCGAGTCCCAGTTACTCACGGATATTCTAGAAACGTTCACCTCGTTGCGGAAGATCAATATGAAGCTCAACCCGGCCAAGTGTTCGTTTGGCATGGAAGAAGGCAAATTCCTCGGGAACATGGTGACCCCGAGAGGCATTAAGGCGAATCCAAAGAAAATTCAGGCAATCGCCGACATGGTGTCCCCACAAAACAAAAAAGACGTGCAGAGCCTTAATGGGAAGTTAGCGGCCTTGGCTCGTTTCCTCTCCAAGGCTGCTAAACGCTCACTGCCGTTCTTTGATACGCTAAAAGGCTGCATAAACAAAAAGGATTTCTCCTGGACGCCGGAGGTTGAGCAAGCGTTCCAGGACATGAAGACGTTCTTGACAGAATTACCAACTCTTACAGCCCCCATTCCTGGCGAAACGCTTACGCTGTACTTGGCAGCATCTCAGTGCGCTGTTAGCTCCGTACTCATAGCTATGCGCGATAAAACACAGATGCCGGTATACTTTGTTAGCCGTGCCCTGCAGCCAGGAGAGCTTTAACTCACCGATTGAGAAACTTGTGCTCGCATTGGTACACACAGCACGGTGCCTGCGCTGGTATTTTCAGGGTCATCCGGTCACGGTCCTCACAGACCAACCAATCAAGCAAGTACTCTCAAAGCCGGAAATCTCGGGCCGACTGGCCAAATGGGCAATTGAATTGGGCGAGCACGAAATCACGTTTTGCCCCCGGAGCGCGGTCAAGGGTCAAGTAATGGCTGATTTCCTTGCCGAGCTTCTGGGGGGGGGGGGGGGTAGAGGCTAGGTGCACCTCGACCGCCCCTACCCGCGAAAAGCCAGCCACATGGGAATTGTTTACTGATGGGGCCTCAAGCTCAGAAGGTGCCGGTGCCGGACTCATACTCATCAGTCCTGATGGGGAAGAGCACACTTACGCTCTCTGTTTTGGCTTCCCCGCCTCCAACAACGAGGCCGAGTATGAAGCGTTGTTGTCCGGTATCCGGGTTGCAGTTGAAATGGACATTAAGGACCTCAGGGCATACGTTGATTCTCAGCTGGTGGCCAACCAGTTCAACGGTACCTTCGAGGCAAAAGATTCGACGATGAAGCAGTACCTGGCACTTGTACAGGAGGCGGTGAAGCAATTCAGAATGTTTGAAATTGAGCAGGTCCCAAGAAACAAGAACAAGAAAGCCGACGCTTTGAGCAAGCTGGCATCGCTTACCTTTGCCCACCTCACCAAGAAAGTTCTGGTGGAGGTCCTGGAGCAGAAATCAATCGACCCAACCAGCTCAGTGGCCCAGGTTGAAGAAGTGGGGGACAACTGGATGACCCCGATCATGTCCTATATCCGGTCCGGCGTCCTTCCACCGGACCCGATCGAGGCAAGGAAAATTCGAATGAAGACATCAATGTTTTTTATTGAAAAAGGCGAACTCATGAAGAAATCATACCTGGGGCCGAACTTAATGTACCTGGGCCCAAAACAATCTGAGAATGTCATTCGTGAAGTGCATGAATGGTCATGCGCCCTGCACTCCGGCCACAAGACTGTCGTGACAAAGATCATGCGCATGGGCTATTTCTGGCCGTCCATGTACAGGGACGCCGCTGAAGTAACCAAACACTGCACTTCCTGTCAAATTCACGCGCCTATCGCCAGGGCGCCAAGGCATGATCTAATCCCCATCTCATCAGCATGGCCTTTCTTCAAGTGGGACATTGACATTGTGGGACCCTTCCCACCTGGGCCCGGAAACGTGATGTTCTTGATTGTGGCTATTGATTACTTCACGAAGTGGGTTGAAGCCAAGCCGTTGCGCCAAATCAGTGGTAAGCAGGTTCGCAACTATGTATGGGACAACATCGTGTGTCGGTTCGGCATACCACACGAGGTCATCACCGACAACGGAAAACAGTTTGCGCAGAACCCGTTCAAGGCCTGGTGCGAGGGACTCAATGTGAAACAAACACTGACCTCGGTATACCACCCTCAGGCCAACGGCCAGGTTGAAGTCACAAACAGAGATCTGGTAGCCGGTATCAAAGCTAGGCTCGGTGAGAGTCGTACATGTTGGGTAGATGAGCTTCCCAACGTGCTATGGGCACACCGCACTACTCCCAAAGAAAGCACTAGCGAGACCCCCTTTAGCCTTGTCTACGGCAGCGAGGCGGTCATACCAGCCGAGATCAGCGTTCCCAGTTAAAGAATAATTAATTTTCCTGAGGATGGAAGCCTGAAAGCCTAGCAACAGAACGCCCACATGCTACAGGAGCGCCGAGAAATGGCAGCCATTCGTCAAGCCGCGAACAAGCAGAAAATGGCTCGCTACTATAACAAGCGCGTTCGCCCATTGTCCTTTCAGGTCGGAGACCTAGTCTGGCGCAACAATGAGGCCAGCAAATCTGAGAACACAGGGAAGCTCGGGCAGCGTTGGGAAGGCCTGTACCAGGTCATGGAAGCAAACACAAACGGCTCCTACGTTTTGGCCACTCTGGATGGCAAGTCGGTACCACGCACATGGCATGCGACAAATCTAAAGAAATGTTATATGTAATCAAACTTTGTAAAAGCTCAGGCCGGACTGATCCCCCACCTTCGTAGCATCTATCCTTATCAATAAAAAGTTTTTGATTGCATATTATTCTTCTGTTTTACAAGTTCATTACTTTTGCACAATACGCTATACATAACATTGCAAAAAAAAAAAAAAAAAAATAATAATAATAATAATAATAATAAAATGCCGTTCTTAGGCGTCGTTGCCACGGCTCCGGCCTATGACTGATGCAGTCAGTTAAGCCCGGAGGCGTCGCAAGCCTGCCCCCATAAGGGAATGCCTTCTAGCTTCCCGAAGGCAGAGGTCCCCCCGAGCTCGTGCTCATCGCCGGGGTGCGACCGGAACAAATTGGTCGAGCCGAGGTACGCCTCCGCTACACACCAACTCATAAAGTAGTCTAGAAATCTACTAAGTCATGACAACAAATATTAAACGCACTCAGAACTAGTTCAAACACGTGCAATTACAAAACTAACGTTGCATTAAAATTATGTATTTACACAAACGGAAATGCCGGCCTTACACAAACCTATCAATCTATGGCCGCATCCCCAAAATATCATCCACAGACAACTCCTCCTCACTACCTATTCTTTCTACGAACGGGATGGAGACTGTCTTCAGCGCCTCACCCGCCTGCTGCGCCCGCTCGAAGCAGTCCGGGTTTACTTTAGACGCAATGGCATCTGGAAGTGGGGCTGGGAGTTCAGGAACGTGCTCCGCAATGAGGTTGATCGTTTGCAGCACCTCCACTTCCTGGACAGCAGTTACGAACTCCTTGAACGGAGCCGTTACGTCGTCCGACGCCAAGGCCAGCTTAACCAAGCCAGGAATGCCTTTCCGGAGTCGCTCCAAGTCACCTGCCAGCTCAGCCTTCTTGATCTCCAGATCATTATAATCTTTGATATGGAGGCCGCAGGCGGTCTCCAGCTCCGTCACATCCTTCTTGGTAGCGGCCAGATCCGCAGCCAGGTCCTCAAACCTGCACACAAGCTTAACCAATAAGCATCGAATATATTTCAAGTATAAATGAGTTATTATTTTACCTGCTCTGGAGCTGCCTGTCTTTCTCAACAAGCGCAGCGCTCTCCGTCTCTGCGTCTCGCACCCGATCCTGCAGCGGTGCGAGCGCTGACTCCGCCTCCACCCACAGAGCCCTGTCCCTCTGGACCTCGGCCTCAGCTTTCATTCTTGCTTCATTGGCCGGTCCCACCACCCCTTCCAGCTCCTGCACTCGAGCCTTCAGCATGCCAATCTCCTCTTCCTGGCGCTGGAGCACGGCAACATTCATCCTCCACAGCTCCGCTATCTTTTCGGAGCGCGCCTGCTCGTCACATTGCAGCGCATAGTCCCAGAAGGACATGAGCAGGCGCGCCTTCTTGGCGTCTGCAAGGGGCAACCGGGCAAGTTTGTCCGAGACGGCCGGCGGAATGGTATGGAGAGCAAACTCTCGTAGTGAATGCGCGTCCACGGCCAGATTATCAACATTTAAATCCCAGGCCGGGATGAATGCATCAGCTCCGGAGTCTGCAGGGCCAAAGGCGGGCACCTTCAAGAAGCGCTCCAGAACGAACTGCTCCGGAAGCATAGACCTGAGTATAGCTATTCTATCAGACCTGGTTAAGAAACCAAGTTAAAACGCTATACACACCAATGTATAGGCACAGTGAGGTCCAATAAATACCTCATGCTGTCTGGGCGCGGAGGCGTAGCCGCCTTCGGAGGACTCTGCGGTCGGGGCTCGATGGGCGACTGCTGCGGTGGGCTGTACAACACCGTGACCGGCTCTTCAAGACGCGATCCAGCCCCATCCCCCGGAGGCACCGTACTAGAAGAAGTAGCAGCGTGCCCTGGATACCGGCTGCGGCGAACCAGCCCGTCGTCCTCCTCCTCCTCTACCTCGTCCCGGAGAGCAAGTTCACTGCTGATCTGCTGCGCAGTAACTAGAAGTGGATCCGTCTCCGCTGTACAAACAACAAACAGTTAGCGCAAAAACACCACTTGTCAGCATAGAACAGGGCAACATTACGGACCGTCCTCAGGTATAATGTTGCGCCCACCTGTGCTCGGCGCGAACTGAAAATTCGCTAGGTTGGACTCAGCAACCTCTCGCGGCGTCTTCTTTTTCTTCTTCGCCGGTGCCCCGGATCCCCTCTTACCCTCCTCCGGACCCTTGCGCTTGGTTGCGTACTTATGCAACGAGACAAAGTCATAGCTTATGCTTCCCGACAGCTCAAGATTCATGAAAAGAATTACACCACCCACGACCTCGAGTTAGGAGCCGTCGTTTTCGCCCTCAAAATTTGGAGACATTACCTCTACGGCACTAGGTGCACAATCTTTACAGACCACAAAAGTCTCCAACACATATTCGATCAGAAAGATCTCAACATGAGGCAACGTCGATGGGTCGAGTTGCTTACCGATTACGACTGCGAGCTCAAATATCATCCAGGCAAAGCAAATGTTGTTGCTGATGCCCTCAGTCGAAAAGAGCGAGTGAAACCACTTCGGGTCCGAGCACTCAGTATAACTATTCACAACAATTTAAACATTCAAATTCTCACTGCTCAAATCGAAGCCTTGAAACCCGAAAATGTCAAAGATGAAGCCTTGCGGGGAATGGATAAACAATTTGAAATCAAACCTAACGGGATTAGGTATTTCTCAAACCGAATCTGGTTGCCAAGATTTGGGAACCTACGAGACTTGGTGATGGATGAAGCTCACAAGTCTAAATATTCTATCCATCCGGGATCTGATAAAATGTACCACGGTATCAAGGACTTCTACTGGTGGCCGAACATGAAAGCTGAAATCGCCACCTATGTCAAAGATGAAGCCTTGAGGGGAATGGATAAACAATTCGAAATCAAACCTAACGGGATTATGTATTTCTCAAACCGAATCTGGTTGCCAAGATTTGGGAACCTACGAGACTTGGTGATGGATGAAGCTCACAAGTCTAAATATTCTATCCATCCGGGATCTGATAAAATGTACCACGGTATCAAGGACTTCTACTGGTGGCCGAACATGAAAGCTGAAATCGCCACCTATGTCAGCAAGTGCCTTACTTGCTCCTAGGTCAAAATCGAATATCAAAAACCTTCTGGTTTACTTCAACAACCTAGTCTTCCTAAATGGAAATGGGAACAAATTGCCATGGACTTCATAACCAAACTACCCAAATCCTCAAGCGGTTGCGATACCATTTGGGTGATCGTGGATCGTCTCACAAAGTCTGCTCACTTCCTGGCAATCAAGGAATCCGACAAGATGGAACGCCTCACCAGAATTTACCTGAAGGAAATCGTGACCAAACACGGTGTTCCAATCTCAATTATCTCCGATAGGGATAGTCGTTTCACTTCACAATTTTGGCAATCACTTCAAAAATCTCTGGGTACTCGACTTGATATGAGTACCGCATATCATCCTCAAACCGATGGCCAAAGTGAACGAACCATTCAAACACTAGAAGACATGCTACGGGCCTGCGTAGTAGACTTCGGTGTGAACTGGGAAAAACACCTACCATTGTGCGAGTTCTCGTACAACAACAGTTATCATGCCATCATTAAGGCTGCACCTTTCGAGGCACTGTACGGTCGTAAGTGCCGGTCACCTATCTGTTGGACCGAAGTTGGGGACAGCCAACTCACGGGTCCAGAAATCATTCATGAAACAACCGAGAAAATTGTCGAAATTCAAAACAAACTCAAAGCCGCGCGTGATCGTCAGAAAAGTTATGCTGACGTGAGACGCAAACCACTCGAGTTCCAAGTTGGGGATCGAGTACTACTCAAAGTATCGCCTTGGAAAGGCGTAATCCGGTTTGGCAAACGAGGGAAGTTAAACCCTAGATACATTGGACCATTCGAGATCCTCGAGAGAATTGGTCCAGTAGCATATCGATTGCAGCTGCCATCCGAACTCAGCAGCGTGCATTCCACATTTCATGTTTCGAATCTGAAGAAGTGTCTGTCTGATGAGACACTTATCATTCCACTCGATGAAATTCGAGTTGACGAGAAACTTCACTTTGTTGAGGAACCCGCCGAAATCATGGACCGTGAGGTCAAACAACTTAAACAAAGTCGTATTCCTATTGTCAAGGTTAGGTGGAATTCGCGGCGCGGTCCGGAATTCACCTGGGAACGAGAAGACCAAATGCGACTCAAGTATCCTCAACTCTTCAATGACTCAACATCAAACACGACTTCAACATAAATTTCGGGACGAAATTCTTCTAACAGGGGGAGAATGTGACAACCGTCAATTTAGGACTAGAATTTAGTGCCTAAACAAGTATTAATACATGTAATTAGTTCTGTCTTAGGCTAATTAATGAATCAATTGTTATATATATTGTTGAATATATATCTACACAATTATGCGGTTTGTTTAAATCGTACGAGTTTCAAATCGAATGAATTTCGATACAATAAATACGGACGTTGGTGAACAATTTTATTAAGTAATACAAATATTATTTAATAACTCCATTTGTATTCAAAATATTATTTATAGTAATATTTCGTATCCAAGTTTTATTACACAATTAATGTATACACGATTAAAAATGTAAACGCGCAAACAAAACGAAACAAATCACCTTTTATAACGTGAATTCTAAATATTTAGAGAAAATACTTCAACAAAATATTCGAATTAACCTTGGCAAGTTAAAAAGAAAAATTAAATTATAAAATAAATATTTAACGTTTAAATAATCGTGAAAACGAACACCGCACGGAACGCTGGGCGTAAACTGAAAATGGTGGGGATTCCCACCATAATCACCTCCTCACTTTCTTTCCTTTTCATTTCTTTCTTTCTTTCTCTCTCTCTTCCATCTTTTTCTCTCAAAGTTTCATCACCACCACCTCCACCAAATCGCCAAATACTACCACTAAACGATCTCGAATCATACTACTCCTTTGGAAAAGAACGACCACGGCATCCCGATCTATCATCCTATCTTTTCGGATTTTCAATCCGACGCTTTGTAAGTTTCCAACAAAAACCCGAAACTCTCCGTTTTCGATTATTTTTACATGTTTATGGTTTATAATTGTCTAATATGTCCATATAAGGGTTGGGTAAAAGATTTGAACCGAAAGGAAACCGGAAAACTCATTTTCGACACATTTTCCGGCCATCAGACCATAACGTCGCATTTATGCGACGTCCGCTTCAACGTCGCAAAACCCCTCGTGACGTCGCATGGTGCGACGTCAGTCACAAAGTCGCATTAAATTGCGACGTCGCGTATAGCGACGCCACCCACAACGTCGCATTAAATTGCGAAAGTCGCACATAGCGACGCCATGCTCAACGTCGCAGTCAGGGCCTGCGACGTCGCACCCAACGTCGCACAAAACAGAAACTAGAAAACACATATTTTTACTAAGTGTCGAGACTCTAAATTTTATCACTTGATTTCACCCAAATTCAAGTCCAGATACGTTTTTCCTTAAAGCAATATAGTAGAAATAAAAATTTTCCAAGCTGACCTGGCAGCTCGACCCCAGCCAGGGGCTCTGCCCCTTGGACCCCGCCAGGGGTTGGGTAAAAGATTTGGACCGAATGGTCGCCGGAAAACTCATTTTCGACACAAAATCCGGCCAACAGCCCGTAACATCGCATTTGGCCTGGAGCCTTTGCGACGTCGCGTATAACGTCGCACAGAAATCAATAACGTCGCCTTAGCAACGTCGCACATAACGTCGCATTGAATTGCGAAGTCGCACATAGCGACGTCGCCTACTACGTCGCTAGAATCAACAACGTCGCGTATAGCGACATCATCCTTAACGTCGCATTAAATTGCGAAACGTCGCCTTTAGCGACGTCATGCTCAACGTCGCAATACTTACATGCGACGTCGCACCCAACGTCGCACAAACCAGAAAACACAGATTTTCACTAATTGTCGAGACCCTAAATTTTATCACTTGATTTCACCCAAATTCAAGTCCAGATGCGTTTTTCCTTAAAGCAATATAGTAGAAATAAAAATTTTCCAAGCTGACCTGGCAGCTCGACCCCAGCCAGGGGCTCTGCCCCTTGGACCCCGCCAGGGGCTGCCACTCCTTGGACCCCGCTAACCAGGGGCGCTGCCCCCGGACCCCCGTACTTAGATTCCGTAAGCACATTTTTCACCAAGTGTCAAACTTATAAAACTTCAAACTACTATACGATATGACTTCTCAAATACATTGGAACATACTTTTCAAGGAAAACACTTCGAATCATAATAAGATCATTGAAATCTTTAATTTCCAATAATCACCAACGGCCCGCAAGCGTTTTCAAAACATAATTCAAAATCAAACAAGTCGTTGTAACTTGTATCAATTAAATCAAACAAGTCGTAGTAACTTGTAACAATACAATCAACCAATTCGGGGTAATTTGGACATCAAGTTAAACAAACAATTTCAATGGTAGTCTTTCTAGATATCGGTACAATTTATAACAATTCAAGTGTCGTGGACACATTCAGGTTTCAAGAATTTGGACACCAATTCACAGCTAATTACTTCAAGTTTATTAAATTAAACACTTCAAGACTCAGGTGAGTTTCATGGCCCCATTTTCACTACTTTTACCAGGGGTGTGATATTACTACTTCATTTTGTTTTACAAGTAGAACGCAAGTGCCAACCTTCAAATACTACATGAGTTTCAAGCTAATCAATTTAAAGTCCTCTATAGCATAGTCTCTAATAGCGTGAATGTTAGTATATGATATCATATGGGATTGACAATCCTCATCCGGGTTAGCACGCACTAACCGGTCAAACGGATGTATTAGCATTTGGGAAGACGAGTGTGGATTAGACACTCGTAGGAGGCAAATCAGTTAGGTTTCCTTAATTGGACCTAGCGCTCAAGTTAAGCTCAGACTATGTGCTCATGGATTGTATAACTTTTATCATGCTTAATTGCATTTTAAATTCAATATAAATCTTGCGGTTCTTACAACTACACATTGACATACAAATCTGTGAGCTCACCAGCGTTTTCGCTGACCCATTTTAGTATATATCACAGGTACCCAGCAGTAGGTGGACTGCACAGGCAGGGACTATTAGCTCGAGTCAGCATACATACAACTAGAGATTTGATTGCATTATTATATTTTGTAAAAAGTAATTATGCCATGTAATCTCTCAATTTCAGGAGCCGAGCTAATATAACCTTATTTTGATGTAAACGTTTATTCTATTAATACAAGTTTAAAACGACGCATATAGTGGTCGTTCATTATATCTTATGTGCTTTGTATATTGATTAATGACACCCAAAATCGAGCTTCCGCAAATCATCAAATTTGGGGGTGTCACAATCTGACCTCAGCCTACACCACATAAGGTGGTCGCGGGTCCGTACCGAGCCTGGACTCGGATAATATCCGCTGTCAGCTCTAGTAGCCCTCGGTACGGACGACAGACTGCATTAAGTATCACGACCTCGGATCCGTGCCGAGCCTAGCTCCGGATAACGTCTGAGGCTAACTCTTTTAGCTCTCGGCATCGGCACCAATGCCAAGGTCAACGTCCCGGGTCGAACCACAACACCTGCCGTTGTAACTGCATAGCAACGGTACGGCCGCAAGATGACGAGGCATGCCCGACATCCTCTGACAATAGTACAATCCGCAACCGTTATATTCAGGTACTATTTGCATGCCCTGGCCATTAACCTGGTCGGTTCATTCGATTGGTCCACGTCAGCCGGCACACAGTAAATGTCGTCTTCGCCCACGACCGAGCTTCCACGTCAGCGATCCACGCAGGAAGTGTCGTGCTCCCCCACGACCGAGCTTCCACGTCAGCGATCCACGCAGGAAGTGTCGTGCTCCCCCACGACCAAACCCTCCACGTCAGCTTAGGGTTTGGGTATAAATACTAGTGTTATGCTTTCACTTTAGGCCAACACCTCATAAATCCACAGAGTTATTCCTCACGAATTGCTCTTCAAGAATTAGGCTTTCACCACCCTCGATTGACTTAGTCTCGACTCTGGGTTTGCACGTTAATCGGAGTGTGACAAGCTTAATTCCTCATACATCATCATCATCATTGTACTTAAGTATTTTTACGCTTGAACAATAGAAACTCTTGCTGTTGATTTTTAAGAACACGCCTTTTTAATGAACTTGATTTTTTGAGAATTCAATTTTTTGTGAATTCAATTTTTTTATTATGGGTTTCATCGAAGAAGGCATAGATATACGATCATGATCTAAGTAGAATGATTCATTAACAGACTCTAGGTTAAGTACAATATGAGTAGCATTTAATTCTTTTAATGCATGTTATGCCATTCCAATAATTCTCATACAACATACAACCCATGTACATATAGTTTTTGTAAAACTTACCAGCAAAGCTTTATGATCATTGTGGTCTTACATGATCTTATTTTATATGTGTATAACTGCAGGTTTAATTCTATTTGCTGGAGCTAATCAAAGAAAAGTGCACAACAATTTGTCGAGTATGAACACATAAGAAGGTAAGGTTATGTTAACATATATTTCGTTTTGTGTTGTCAACTAGTAAGTTTTGTCGTTTTTAGAAACCGAGCCGTTTTTTGTTGACTTGGTCAAACTTACTCGGTTTGACCCGAAACTTTCCCAAAGCCTTTGTAATCTAAGTTTTCGTTATACTTTTACAATGCTAAAGATGAAAGCACACAAAAATTGGAGGACAATTTAAACTCAATGTTTAAGTAAGATGTTAAGTACCGTAACACTTATGGGAACTTTTGTAAGAGTAAGATTTATTATGTTTTCTATTTGTTACCTCATGTAATAATAACATTATTCTCATCTTTAAAATTCATTATTTTTCATTTTATATTATTATATGTATTATTATCGTTATTCAAGATGTATTGTCATTGCTTGATCCAACAATGTAAGATTTGGACATAAATTTAGGATTAAACATATGTTTCCTGGTACACTTTAATTTGATTTCAAATAATTTTAAAATGTACCATTTACAAAATTAGATATCGAAGCCCGCGTTGTCACGGGTCCTTTACCTAGTTTTTTTAGTATAACAAATATAACGAGGACGGTGGGTTTGATTTTTTCTAAGGTTTTCTATTTTTGATTATACATCCATTTCCAACTTAAATTATTTTTTAAATAAGTTGTTTTGTTGTTCCACATTATAAATTATAAATATAAATATTTTGCCATTTTCAATTATATCAAATATCGAACTTCATGTTCCCTTACATGAAATATACATATTTCCCAATTAACTTTCGGGTACTACCATTTTACTTTTAATTATTAATATGTTTTCTAACTTACATTTGTTATAATAATTATTCCTTGTTCATTCAAAAATATAAATTGATGGTTTATTTATCTCATATTTAGCGTTTGATAACCATTTTTATAATTTATAATCTATCTATCTATCTATCTTATATATTAAAAAAAAAACCTTGAAAGAATAATGACCATTAGATGGAGGATCAACACTAATGATCCAACCCTTAATCTATTTAATGACATACTAAATCACATTTTAGTGTTGTTAAAAGACGAACATACCCTCTTATATATATTAAAAAATAATATTGATGAAAAAACGATTTATAAAAATATAAAAAATTTGTGAAACGATTAATTAAAAAAAAAAGAAGATTTAGTTTCCATTACAATCTTTTTTTATTTTGAAATCTGGTATGTCTAATTTTAATTAATTAATTAATTGACAAAGTAAAAAAAAAAAAAAAAAAGGAAACATATATCTTAAAAATTCGTTGAACATATCATTAATATTAATAATTAATATCAACTATTTTAGATTAATATTCATTCGATCAACTTCCGTATCCCACAATATTAATTCAATCAAATTATGACCTAAAAAGTTAGGGTTTTAATTTCCATTAATTGTAACTAGATAAAAGACCCGCGACAACGCGGGCTTAAATATTTGATTTTGTAAAATTTTCAAATAAAAATTTAGAATAAAAGATTATATCAATTATTGTGTAAAATGTATTTTCTTATGTCACTTATGTAAAGATAAAAGATGATTTTATTTATGTAATTACAATATATTAGAAAAGGGTTGACATTCATGTGCGATATTCAATTAGGGTTTTTCTAAACCTTTGACATTGTAACGTGACAATTAAAGTTTAAATAAATATAATGCACCAAATATAATATCAAAGAAACGAAAGAAATTGAGGGTGCGTTTAGTTACGGAAAAGTATCTTCATTTTTCCTTTTTTCATTTTTCTGTAGTTTTGTGTCCTTTAAAAAACCAAAGGAATCTAGAGTATGCGTTCAAATGTAAGATATGGAGTTTTCATTTTTTCAAAATAGGAAATGTAGGTGACCATAAAGTATTAGATTCATTTTTCTTAGAAAACTTCTCTAAAAAATTACAATTTGAACATGTTTTATAATTTTTAAGTTTTCTTAAAAGATTTTTCAGAAAAATGGATTAGTTTTCCGTAACTAAACACACCCTATTGTTTTATATTTTTGGAGGTTAAGGGGACGAATTCCCGGTAAACACTTTATTAGAACTCAAGAAAGGGAATACTTTAGGCATCCCTAAAGGGAATATGATGGATAAATAAAATCAACAATCAAAAGTAAAACTAAATAGTCTAAATCTATCCTATATAAGAAAAACTATTGCTATAAAACTTTACCAAGAAATTATACACACGAGCATATTGATGGCTTACATTCACATTCTTGCCCATAATATGCATATGTAAATATTGTACGCTTTTTACTTTGAAACTACATATGCCAATCTTCTCAAGATCCATGATGTGTCCCTTTAATTCTTCAATTTGGCAACACCGGACCTCATTATAACTCATAATTTGCATTTCAATTTCACTCATAATTGGCATACACAATTCCCAAATTAGAAGCAAAATCGATCAAATTGACATTCATATAACTCAAAATCAATAAGATCAATCACGAGTTAACCTTAACAGTGCCATCCGTTGCAACTACATACCTATGCACAGATGACCTCCCAACCACAAAATTAACCTGCTTCTTGAAGCTGAGTTGTGATTGAGGAGGGGGGGGGGAAGGAACCTACAACCTATTTAGTATTTGCCCATCTAGCATAACCCACCCATCTTGTCATCTCTGTGGAAAACTTTGGGTCTAATGTATCAACTTTAAGTAAATTTAATTAGAATATAGTAGCATAATATCATTTAATTTAGGAAAATGATAACGACAGCCCTAAGGGCTGTCAATAAGGATTTAAAACACGCATTGATACTTGTACTCATATCATAATAAACTCTCTGACCCCCTGAATTTAAGCTGACCCCCCATAAATATCAATTAAAGTACAACCACTTTATGCACGTTATTGACAGCCCTTAAGGCTGTCATTAACAATACCCAAATAAATAAATCAAGAAATTATGGGAATCGATAGAGCACTGCGCTGAAATCTGTCAGTATTATTTGTAGTGTCTATAACAATTCATAATAGTATGTAAATGACTTTTTTACATATCCATTATACCAAATAAATAAATCAAGAAATTACCTCTTTTGAAAATACTCCAGCTTACGAACTATAATAGAGTTGGGAATCGATAGCTGTGAATTGGAGGATAAAGCATGACCTGCCGCTTGATAAGCATGGTTAAAATAAATAAATCACAAAACTACTTATCAACGGAAAATACATTCTTGAAAACATTTTCATAATTTTCTATACTCATTAAAGAGAAAGCCAACACAAAAATGTCTACACCGTATAGTCTAGGGCCTTGATTTGTTGTAATTTTCAGGATCTAAAAATTAGATACTTATAGATGAAATCCAGATAGTAAATACTAAAAATTGAAAAACACACACGAAAGACTAATGATCGGATCATTTATATAATACCAGTAGTATCTCAAATTCCACAATTCACAATCCTTCCATCCACAACTACATTGACACAGATATTGTCGAATATGTTAAAACGTAGTCTTGCAAATAAGCCCATTTATAAATGATAAAGCCTAAAGCACCTATTCTAAAGGTCAAATATAAATGAAGTTTAGATAATCGTTTTATAGTGATGAAACAAACTAATATTAGCTGAATGACCATCAACATTGTTGGGAATTGTTAATAAATCCCATATTTACTCGGTAGCTAATAAAAGATGAAGAAGAAGGTGCATGCTGACTTTTGAAGTCGGAATGGTTTGGCATTCAACAATCCAACTTCAATAAACCCTAAACCTACTCCATCTTCTTCATGATCATCATCATCATCATCAATGGGGTTTCGTTAACTGTGACTTTTCGAAATACTATATCCTTTTGTTTTGATTGAACTTCTTCTTCAATAGTTAATTATCCGTTTCTATTTTTTATATATAAATTTGAAAATTTATTTTGTTTTAAGATGGAGATTGATAGGGTGAAGAAAGAGCTGGAAAAGGATGAGTCGGCGGTTAACGATGTTGATAATATAAAGAAGTATATGGTTCAGAGTTTTGCTAAAGTTTCCGGTTTACAATCATGATCTAGCTATAAGTTAATTACTATCAAATTCATTAATTAAATCAATTGATTACTTTGAATGAGCATCAATATTTCAATTGCTTTATCATACCCATTAACAATTTTTAATAATAATAATAAGGAGAAGTTCATTAGAGCATTTCATCAAACACCTACATCCTAATCCCTTTGATTACATAGAATTTTAGAAACCACTATTTGTCATCATCCTAAATTACCACTTCTACAATATCATCTGTTGGTCAGTTCATATGATTAAGACAGCCGTGAACTCATGTGACTTCATTGATTGACAAAAAAATATCAAACATAAGCAGAATGTGACACGAAGGGAATAATTAAAATGTTGATGAAATACCAATCAGACCTGACCCATTTCGAGCTATACTAAGTACATGTTCTAACCCAAACCTTTATGAACCAACCCCAGTTTTCCACATCTACGAACCTACTTTTGTAAAATCACTAAAGCAAATAACATAAAAATTAAAAGGCATGTTGATACCTGTTTGAATATAGTGCTTGTAGCTGATCCTCCAGTCCAAAAAGCATAAGATTTGAAACTATAATGAAACAAAACAGATGTAAATAACACCAAAATGAAGCACTTATGTCGTCATTAAAACGTGTATCAAGGGCTGCTCAAAGATCAAACAGCCATACCTTAAATAGTTTTAGTAACTATAAGTTGTTGCTTATGAACTCCACAATTTATGTATGATCATATCAGTAGGGGGTACTATTACAAAGCATTAAGATCACAATGACTTTTGACTTACCCATAAGCCATGTATGTAATGCATACGAAGAAGGGTTGTGATTGAACCATCAATTGGGCCAAATCAATCCCAATGCAAGCCAGTGGCAAAAAACCATTAAGCAAGAGACAAACAAAGTTAATTTAATTTTGACATCAATTAATCATAACCAAAAAGCAACTAATGATTACTCACATGGAAAATAGCAACAGTATAGATAGCAATTCTCTTGTTTCACCGGGAGCTATTTTACCACACGGAAGTCTCCATATGATGTCAAGATCGATGATGGGTTCTAATCCATGCTGCATCAGTTGACTGTTCATAGTACACATGGAGGAGTCTGGAAGCACTTTATCACCATCAGTCACCACGGTCCATATTCACCAATGATGTATGAATCTGACTGCAATCCATGAAATCTGTATAATCCCGAACAGTGAGCATCTTAAAAATAAGCACAATAATCAAATAAGAAGACTACCCAATTAAGGGAACTATAATTGATTTGGGTTGAGTTTTATCTCAGAATGGTCAAATCAAAATATCTCATTTAAGAGGGTATGAGTCGAATGAAAATTAGTTTTATCACGCGAAGTCTATTTTTTAATGGATACAACTTCCTAAATAACTTTATTCAAATAATCATATTATTATTGTAAGAATTTCTGATCATAATGAAAGCAAAATTAGTTATAAACCCAAATCTGGTCCAACCTATTTCAACCTGTACTAAAAAAAATCCACTTTAAACATGTTTTGACCCATTTACCCACCCATCCATCTTGCCATCTCTAACAATTGTCACGTAGTAAAAAAAACAGGTCGGGGCAAAGGACTCTAACCTCTACGCCAGGTACAATACTTGCCTTCTCATGAGTAAGGAATTCATCTGGATGAGTACACAAACTCTGGTAAAATAAAGACCAAGGAAAGAAATGTAAAGACAGATCAGACATACCTGGCATAGTATTTCACCACCAAACGTTGCTAAGTCAAAATGCAGCATAGTAAACTAAAATATAAATATCTAACACACCTTTAGTCAACTACGAAGTATGCTAATACGAATCGAGAGAATTATTGCATGAGAATAAAACACTAATGAATTATTTCTATTGAAGCTCTCAGGCCTATTCTATTCATTACAGGAGAAAGTCAAAGGTGCAGCTATACTAACAAATCTATCACTTGTATGGTTATTTAGAAAAGTGTGCTTGTCTTACCATAAAGAAACTACCACATCCCTGTCTTCTTTCAGGGGCATAAACATTATCCATTTGTGTGGACCAAACATGTATAGCATACAACCTGCAAAGAAAGCACACGGTATTGGAGTTGGTACTTATCATGCCACACGATAGCACAAATTGTCAATCTTAAATATAAATTATATATAGGAAACATGGTTATGACATCATCAATTTAAATCAAACTTAATTTATCAATTAAGTCCCTCTATTTTAGTTAAATTAAAATTGAAACATTTAGTTTAATTAATCAATCAACACCCCGTGTGTATACACGGGTTTGCGATCTAGTTTAGAATATAAGGGGATCTCATTTTTAGCATTAAGTAGGTACCTTATCTAAATCTCCTGTTAGGGTTTTGTATGTCTTGAAAAGGTTCATATCACAATTAAACCCAGTGCATCAATGAACAAAATAATCGACTATAAACCCGGTGCATCCGTGAACAAAATAAACGATCATTCTAAACAATTAAAATTGTATTAACCTTTTGGTTATCATTAAATCCTAAACAAATACCTTCTTTAGGTTTTCTTGAGAATCTATGAGTCTGACCCATAAGCGAAATAACTTCTTTATGTTCTTCAAATCTCTGAGATAGCAATAAATCAATGAAGGCTTATGAATACCCATGTAGAATCTTATCAAAAACAGATTACCAAAAGATATATATAAATTAAGTAAATATAATACAATTTTTAGCATAGAATTTTAATAAATCGCACCAGGATATGTTTATTATATCATATCGAGTATCATAAAAAAGCTTAACATAACCATTAAGGCTAGGATTTTACACCGGAAAAGCATATGTACGACGGCGACACCGCCGGGAGACTCGAAGTCGTACCTGAAGCTTTGGCTGAATGATCGGAGTTGTAGATACAGAAGCCGTGGGTGGTGTCGTAGACGAAACAGGCGTAGTCTAGGTTAAAAGAGAGATGGAGGAGGTTAGGGAATGATTGAGGTAGGGTGGATTGGGGGAGATGAGTAGATGACGGAGTTGGAGTTTGGTAGTCGATCATGTACGATTTTGGGAGAAAGTTTGGTCCGTGTTTTTTCTGTGATTTTACTGTAGGTTTTTTAATTTTAATCTGGTTAAAATACTACCACCGATTTTTTTATTTAATTATAGACGATGGTTTTTACTAATTAATATTTAATTTTATATTTTTTAGGGATTAGGGAGCTAAGTGTAACTATCAATAATTAATCTAGATCGTTAGATCGATTTTATAAAATCCAATTAAGGGCTAAGATTTATCCATGGTATTTTGTTTTAAGTATATGTTATAGATTGTAATAACTACTCATCTGCATTATTTGTTAATGTAAGTCGTCCTAATGTAACATCCCAAATTTCGTATCCTTAAAGTTTTAAATTATACGATTTAATTGTTAAGTTAGAAGGACTAACTTTGAAAGGTATTTTGTGTCTATAGGACTTGAGTTACGAAGAATTAAGTCTTGGAGGGACTGAACATGTTAAGTATGATAAGTTGAGGGGTTTATGTGAAATCAATAACTGTGAGTCGGTTTTAAGTTCCAGACAACGATAAGTACGGGGAATGAAATTAGAACAAATATGTATCTAATTTATATGTGTACGTACAGATGATATATCAATATCATTCTCAAAAACCCTGGAAACTTCTCAAAACCGTATGAATCAAAAACCCTAACCCAAAATCGAATCAAACTAAGAAATTGAAGCTAGAAACTTGGAATTCTTCAATGATTAATCAATTCCTAGCTTGAGGTAATCCTTATTCTTGATTTTCTATACCTAGAATCTTAATTTCATGGGTTTTCATATGGATTTATGAAATTAATGGTTTTAATACGAATTTAAGTATCTAATATGTTGAAGGAATGATAAATAAGCTTATTAGTGATTGAATTAACACTAGAATGACTTAAAGTTTAAGAATCTTGAATTGTGTTCTTGAGGGTTTTGATGGGTTTAGTTGATTAATGAATTTTAGGGTGAATTTAAGGTATAATATGACGAACTAATGGTAGATAAGTGTATTTGTGATGATGAGTAATATGAATTTGACTTAAAAATGGATTAATTGAATTGTATTATTAGTAATCAAAGTGGGTTTCTTATTATGGATGATGAATTGGTGTTAATACACCTTAATTGGTGTTTAAAAAGGTCATTGGAATATGATTAATAGATATTGAAGTATTGAATCAAGAGAATTAAGCAATATGATTAACTATGATTATGAGAATGATCATGATTAAGTGAATTAAAGTAATAATCAAAATGGAATACAAGTAATCAAGTTATGTATATGATTATACAAGTAATGAAATAATGAAATGATGAAGATTATGAAATGAGAGATCATGAATTAGAAATAATAAATCCGAAAGAGGTGATGGATTGATGATTGTATTAGTTGATTTTGATGATTATGTGTTATTGTATTGATAGGTTGTATGTTAAGTGATCAAGAATGGTGGCTTTGCTATTCGAGTGTGAAATCATACATGTACCCTAAAAGGCAAAGGTGAGTGATACAAGGACTATTTGAATAATGATTGTATGTTTCATATTGCTTACGAGCAAGTGATTCATACAATCGTTTGGAATATTGTTTGTCCCTTCTAGTTCTGTTCATTGTTTGTTTCTTATAATTGTATCTTATATGTGTTTCTATATTGTATCATGTTTCGTATCTTAAGAAATATTGGTTGTTGACCATAGTTGTTGATTGTTGTTAGTAGTAGGGTTATTTGGAAATAGTATAGTATTATGTGAATTATTGAAGTATGTGGATTATGTGAAATTGTAGCATTATGTGAATTAGGAGAATTATGTGTATTAGGAGAATGATGTGAATTAGGAGGATTATGAGAATTATGTGGAATATATGGATTTAGTATTGTAGAGATTGCTTATTACGAAATAAATGAATATCACCAAATAAGTGCTTGGCACTATTTGGTATCTATTAAGCTTGGTATCCATATGGGATTGGTGTCATGCTTACTTGTATCTATTGGATCATGAATCCATACGAAATATTGCATAATCTTTATTGTTGTTCAATAGTTTCTATTTAAAAGAAATAAGTAGCTATTAATGAATTGTATCTTGTTGGTGAATTATTTATTTAGTTGTTTGTATACTTACTAAGCTATATGCTTACTCGTATCAGTGATTTATGTTGTAGGTGTTTGGTTCGGTTGAACCAAATGGATGAAAGGTGATTACAAGAAGTAAGTGTGGAGTGAAGCTTGTTGTGACATTATACAAGTTTCACATTCTATTGAATTGTCGTTTTGTATTACCATTGTATAAATCGCCCAAACTATTATGATTTTGATATAATGTGTCATTGTTGTATTCATTTGAATATGTATAAATCAAACGTGGATTTCAAATGGAATAAAATGTAGAAATTAAATGGGACCAAAATTATGAATGACTTTACAAAAAAAAAAAAAAAAAAAAAAAATCTGTTGAATTCCAGGCGTTTCAAGTTGGTATCAGAGCGATGGTTTAAGAGAATTAGGTAATCCACAATAGGATTGCCTAAGCTTAAACCTATATGAATTATTTGAATTGTTATCTTAATTATGAGTAGTAATAGAATTGATTGCTTGAATTGATATGATTCCCTGTAGCGAAATATTTGATGGTTAATATGTGTAGAATTAATAATATAACGTTTAATGAGGTCTAGAACCTTATGTAATAGGATTTGGAATTTCATGATTGGTTAAAATAGTAATTAGCCTAGTCGTTGAAAAATGTATCTTTGACTTGAAAAGGTCAAACTGGAATATGAGGGTGTCAAATTGGGTAATAGAAATATTATATAATGATAACATGGTTAGATGTTGAAATATATAGATATTGTTCATAGTTTTGGTGAAATTGTGATCAATGGGTTAAATATAGAGATATGGTCTAATTGGATTATCATGAATCAAGAAATATGGTATGATGTTAAAATGAATCGAAATCAAGTGTCAAATAGTTAAATTGTGTTAGAATCAATGAAAGTGTCCAAATGGACCCCCAAACGGGTCAAGGTGTCAAAATGAGTAATGATTCAAGTATGGTAGTGGTGATCGTTGCTTTAAGTCACAAATGGATGCAGGAATATGTTGGCAAAGGACCAGAATCTAAAACCAAGTGGTTTGGAATATGAGTTGTCCAAATTGACCATAATTTGGTGAGACGTCCGTTTTCTCGTAAAACGTGTAATTTGAAAAAGTGGAAAAATAGAAAGTTGCACTTTGGTTATATGAAGGTGCCTGCAAAATTTCAGACCTTAATTCTTTACGGTTTGAGAGATATTCGCGTTTAAATTTCGTATTTTTGCAACTAAAGTTGCAGGTCTGAAAATTTCTTAGGAACGCGATCCAGCCATCTTGACCCAGATCGCGTTGCCAAGTGCAAAATGGTGACAGAATATTTTCTAAAGGTGAACGCGATCTAGCCCTCTCATTCCGGATCGCGTTTGTATGAAAAATTTCGAAAGATTTTGCAAATTTTGAAAATGCATAAGTAATTTCAGGGTCACGGTTTAGTGACGAATTTCACTAACTCAGAATGAGTTGAAATTCGCATGGTCACTCGGGAACGGCCCAATGATCGAAGCTATTTATAGCCTAGTCAGTTTTGGGCAATTCGGGGTCGTTTGGGGCCCGAAAATGGCATTTTACAGTTTTTCGGACCTTGTTTCGGACTTTTGATTTACGTTTCGAATTAGCCGTTTGTTTCTTTAAGCTTAGGAAGCATTCCTGTGGTTAAATGTATCATTAGAAATTGTGTATTGAATCAGATATGTATCTAGAATCCATTCCTAGTGATCTATAAATTTGGAATATGAACTAAATTAATGAGAAATAAGTAATCCATTATATAAATGTGATATGATATTGTAAGATCCGATTAGTATCTTTTATGTATTATTATAATTGGAAATAATTGTTCCTGAGGGAGAATACATGTATATGTGGTTAGTGAATTTGTTTTGACTATGGTCAAACAATTAACGAAATAAATTGTGAATATGTTTACGAAATATATAGATTGTGTTATTATTTTAAGTAATTAAAGGAGACGTTTTATACAACTATGTATTGGTTATTATCATTATACTTTGTGAATTTAGTATAATGATATGTTTTTATTATGAATTGTGTAGTTGAGCTTTAGTGTAGAGATTCTTTATTACGAAATAACGATCATACGAAATATTGATTATTCGAAATATGTGCTAAGCACAAGGATATTTATGGACTGCGGGTCTGTTTGAGAGTTTAATCTCTACCTAAGCTCAATTGTTGTTTGATTTTGACTATATGTGTAAGTGTGAAATAAATAATGTGAAATAATGACATGATTGATATATATATCATCATTATGTGATTAGTTGTTGTGTGATCAGAAATATATGTGTTTAATTGACTGATGGATGAATCGAAAGATAAATTCATCAGAGATAAGTTGGAAGGTGAAATAAATGATATTGACTGGAATATGTGAAATTTCTTGCTTATGTGAAATCTATTAATTGAAATAAGTTGGATATATGTGATCAAAGTGTTAGCAAATGTTTGCTTGTTGGGAATCATTGTATCATGTGTTTATATGGAAATTACATTAAAACTGGATGGTGTGAAATAGCCTGAGAAGGAAGTGTGTATGACATAATCTGACGACGTCTGGCCAACGTAGTTATATTATGCTATTCACATGGAATTGTTGAGGTTGCTGAATATCAAAAGGATTTAATGTAATTTTAGAAAGGTAGTATTGAATTGTATCGGATAAATACATAAACATGTAAGCTTATGCCTTATAAATGAATATAGTATCAATATGATGTGATTTCAGTATGGAATATAGAAATAGTAAACCACTAGACTATAGTCATAATGTGGTACCTATTATAAAAGAAATAGATGTTAGTCGACATAAAACATGTGTTTACCCCTAAACTATAATCTTATTATGAATTCTGTTATTAAAAGTAGTATGATGAATCTTAAGTGGGGGAGAATTTTATTAAGTGACATGTAATAGGTTAACAGAAATAGAACTTGATTGCGAAATAACATAATATAGAAATATTGTTATGGATTTATGATTGATCATTGCTAGCTGCAGGTAGTACTGATCCTGTATTATAGTTAATTACGAAATATGATGATCTTGATAATCATACTTTGCTGACGTAGCTAGTATGATAATACGAAATATGTTGTTGTTAGTACTCATGTTAGTGTAGCTGGTGCTAACCTGTGTTGTGTCTAGTATCTGTTTCAGTGTGAATTAATGCTAAATGATTATGTAATTAAATTAGTACGAAATAAATAGCTGGTAAATTATTAAGACTAATGTAATATATGTATTGGGTTGTCTGGAACTAAAATGAAATATGAATCAATGAGATTTTGTAGATACATGAGTGATGTAGATTCATGTTATGAATCAATTGATTGTGTAAAGTATCATATATGAAATAAACGCTTCCGCACTAGTAGAGAAAGTATTAATACGAATCTATACAGGTGACATTCGTGAGGACACGAATGAAATAAGTGGGGGAGACTTGTAACATCTCAAATTTCGTATCCTTAAAGTTTTAAATTATACGATTTAATTGTTAAGTTAGAAGGACTAACTTTGAAAGGTATTTTGTGTCTATAGGACTTGAGTTACGAAGAATTAAGTCTTGGAGGGACTGAACATGTTAAGTATGATAAGTTGAGGGGTTTATGTGAAATCAATAACTGTGAGTCGGTTTTAAGTTCCAGACAACGATAAGTACGGGGAATGAAATTAGAACAAATATGTATCTAATTTATATGTGTACGTACAGATGATATATCAATATCATTCTCAAAAACCCTGGAAACTTCTCAAAACCGTATGAATCAAAAACCCTAACCCAAAATCGAATCAAACTAAGAAATTGAAGCTAGAAACTTGGAATTCTTCAATGATTAATCAATTCCTAGCTTGAGGTAATCCTTATTCTTGATTTTCTATACCTAGAATCTTAATTTCATGGGTTTTCATATGGATTTATGAAATTAATGGTTTTAATACGAATTTAAGTATCTAATATGTTGAAGGAATGATAAATAAGCTTATTAGTGATTGAATTAACACTAGAATGACTTAAAGTTTAAGAATCTTGAATTGTGTTCTTGAGGGTTTTGATGGGTTTAGTTGATTAATGAATTTTAGGGTGAATTTAAGGTATAATATGACGAACTAATGGTAGATAAGTGTATTTGTGATGATGAGTAATATGAATTTGACTTAAAAATGGATTAATTGAATTGTATTATTAGTAATCAAAGTGGGTTTCTTATTATGGATGATGAATTGGTGTTAATACACCTTAATTGGTGTTTAAAAAGGTCATTGGAATATGATTAATAGATATTGAAGTATTGAATCAAGAGAATTAAGCAATATGATTAACTATGATTATGAGAATGATCATGATTAAGTGAATTAAAGTAATAATCAAAATGGAATACAAGTAATCAAGTTATGTATATGATTATACAAGTAATGAAATAATGAAATGATGAAGATTATGAAAGGAGAGATCATGAATTAGAAATAATCAATCCAAAAGAGGTGATGGATTGATGATTGTATTAGTTGATTTTGATGATTATGTGTTATTGTATTGATAGGTTGTATGTTAAGTGATCAAGAATGGTGGCTTTGCTATTCGAGTGTGAAATCATACATGTACCCTAAAAGGCAAAGGTGAGTGATACAAGGACTATTTGAATAATAATTGTATGTTTCAGATTGCTTACGAGCAAGTGATTCATACAATCGTTTGGAATATTGTTTGTCCCTTCTAGTTCTGTTCATTGTTTGTTTCTTATAATTGTATCTTATATGTGTTTCTATATTGTATCATGTTTCGTATCTTAAGAAATATTGGTTGTTGACCATAGTTGTTGATTGTTGTTAGTAGTTGGGTTATTTGGAAATAGTATAGTATTATGTGAATTATTGAAGTATGTGGATTATGTGAAATTGTAGCATTATGTGAATTAGGAGAATTATGTGTATTAGGAGAATGATGTGAATTAGGAGGATTATGAGAATTATGTGGAATATATGGATTTAGTATTGTAGAGATTGCTTATTACGAAATAAATGAATATCACCAAATAAGTGCTTGGCACTATTTGGTATCTATTAAGCTTGGTATCCATATGGGATTGGTGCCATGCTTACTTGTATCTATTGGATCATGAATCCATACGAAATATTGCATAATCTTTATTGTTGTTCAATAGTTTATATTTAAAAGAAATAAGTAGCTATTAATGAATTGTATCTTGTTGGTGAATTATTTATTTAGTTGTTTGTATACTCACTAAGCTATATGCTTACTCGTATCAGTGATTTATGTTGTAGGTGTTTGGTTCGGTTGAACCAATTGGATGAAAGGTGATTACAAGAAGTAAGTGTGGAGTGAAGCTTGTTGTGACATTATACAAGTTTCACATTCTATTGAATTGTCGTTTTGTATTACCATTGTATAAATCGCCCAAACTATTATGATTTTGATATAATGTGTCATTGTTGTATTCATTTGAATATGTATAAATCAAACGTGGATTTCAAATGGAATAAAATGTAGAAATTAAATGGGACCAAAATTATGAATGACTTTACAAAAAAAAAAAAAAAAAAAAATCTGTTGAATTCCAGGCGTTTCACCTAACATGGCGTGAAATTGAAGGCCATTAAATTGTTCTCAATCTTCAATTATTCAAGGTTTTTCCCAATATCTTTAATATAGATTTGTTCCTGGATCTCTATGACTCTATCCCCGTGTGTGTCTCAATTATAGAGCTGAAGCTAAATCAACATTATAAGGTACTCTCTATCTCTGTTTCTATATACAGATATGCATGTACTACATGTTTGTATGTACTACTTTTTATGTCATATCATGTTTCTTGTGTTTACTTTGTTATCCATTATTATATGTATATTATATATTTATATATACTTGAAGTAAATTTTTACCTACGGTTAGCTGTGTAACTAACAATGTCTCATATCAAATCGAAAATTAGTATCTAAACAGAAGAGAAAAACAATTGTCCTACGATGTACGGTGTACACCGATCAAAATAATATCAGCCGCAACAGAACAAGTAACAGTAAACAGCAGCACTCCAAGAGGTAAAGATATCTAAAATTGACAGGTGATCATCATATTCACTGATTTTCTATACATATAAATTGTGTCAATGAGTTGGTAAAAAAAATCAGAATGGCTCGGGACAGATTCAAAGGGAACTATAAAGAGCCTATCCGATAAAAGTTGATTAGTCGTAGAGACAAAGATGGGGATCATGAGACGTATAACTTTCTCACCGCTGATGAAGTTCCAGCAATCGTAATTGGTGATATTGATGGTACCTGTGATAACAGAGATCTTAGTCTCGAAACACAATCTAGGAAACTGCAGCGTGTCAAAGAGCTACATCCGTCTTACCTAGCACTCCAGTACCCTTTGTTGTTTCCATTTGCAGAGGATGGATATAGGCCTGGTATTTTTCACAGGGGTGTTATTGGAGAAGACGGATCTGGCCGTATTAATCTCACCTTACGGGAGTTTTTTGCATACAGACTTCAGTTCAGAGTTGGTGAGATCTCCCTCATATTGATGTCTAGAAAGTTGCTCCAACAATTCATCGTTGATGCTTACACTATGGTTGAAAACTCACGTCTCAATTATATTCATAATAATCAGAAGACTTTCAGAGTTTCTTCCTTCACAAACTTGTACAATACACAAGAGGTAATACTGATGTGGCTGAAATTGGTAACTGTGTACTACTACCTTCAAGTTTTACAGGCGGCGCAAGGTACATGCAACAAAACTACCTAGATGCTATGGCACTTGTGAAGTCGTTTGGATACCCAAATTTGTTTATAACCTTTACCTGCAATTCAAATTGGCCTGAAATACTACGTTTTTGTGAGGTTGAGGGCCAAACAACTCATGAGAGGCCAGACATAATAACAAGAACTTTATGAAAACGTGTTAGGGAAAAGTTAATGGAGGTAATTTGTGAATAAAGTTGCATTCCTTGTCTCCATCTTTGAGCTACTCTTTGTACTCATATTATATTGAACTAACTAATCGTTACTCAAATTGCTTTTCAGTCATATATACCATAGAGTATCAGAAACGTGGACTTCCACATTGTCATATATGTCTTTTCCTAGACAATAAGGACAAGCTCCCTAACCCATCTGATATAGATCGAGTTATTTCAGCCGAAATACCAAACAAAGAAGAGGAACCAGAGTTGTATGCAGTCGTATCTGAACACATGATGCATGGTCCATGTGGTAAACACAATCTAAAGTGCCCATGTACGAAGATGAATACGTGTTCTAAACACTTTCCTAATGATTTTACATGCGAAACACACATAGACGAAGCTGATTATCCTGTTTACAAAAGGCATAGAGATGGTCATGTGGTGTAAAAGGGCACAGTTCCATTAGACAACATGTATTTTTAGTATTCATTTACTCATCTTTTCTACGTTTCTTTACTTCAGGGCTACCTTATTTTTGGTAGATTGTTACAATTGACTGAGAAAAACTACAAAATGTAATCATCATAATTATTGATGCTATAACAAATAATTAACAACACCTAATCACTTTCATCAATCTTTTTCCATCATATTTAAACGTACTGCTTCATCCATTAAAATGTACATGTAACAACCTCTTAATGTGATATACAATACAGTTCTCTTAACAAAACTTTTAAAATTTAGGCTTACACGATACAAGTAACTTCATACTAATCTCTTTAAACATGAAAAAGTGTATATCATACCTAATCAATACTAAGGATTACATCTAACCAATTAACAATTATTACCAATAACTTAACCACAAAAACACTTATTATATCCATATAACTTAAATCAATGTGTCAACCCGCAAATTTTACGGGTCTTAAACTAGTTGTTGTACATAAGAAAATTCAAAGAAGATGTATAACAAAAAAAATGTGATTTCAAAATGATATTTTATTAAATCCGTTTAGCCCAAGCCCGTTTAGACCCGGGCCTAGTATGACCCAAGCCCATTTTAACCCGCTTACCCGAACACACTCGTTTTGCCACCTCTAAATTATACACAATAAACTGAAATCATTCATGTTGTTAACTTCACGAACGTTCACGTAGTGAGACTAACATTGAAGTCAGAAGTAGCTAAAGTATGGTTTATTCTATGAAAATAAATGTGTGCTAACTACGCGTGGAAGTCGTTGACATACCATAATACTTACTCCATATAACAAACATTTTATTGATGATGCATTTCAACTACTTTGATGATAAACATAATCTTCTGGATTATAAAGCATAATCATTTATTAATTGTACTTATTGTTTAGTTATCAAAGGATTTTAGGAAGATCAAATTTAATATATATATATATATATATATATATATATATATATATTATGTGCAGGAGGAAAGTTCAAAAAAGAATGGTAAAAAAAATGAAGAATGGATGAACCAATAGGATTGCTCCATTTTAAAAACTCATTTTCACTTTTTTTTTTCAAAGTTAAATATCTCACAAAATGTATGTCTATAAATTATAAAAATTACATATTCGGAATCACCGTCTTTTTCTATTCGATTCTAGATCCAACAACATATACTTTCGACAAAGTTTTTTTTTCATTTTTATTGGGTTTTAATGTGAAATCACATGTGATTTAACACTAAAAAAAATCACACCCGCTTATATCTCCGATTAAACTTTAAATTCAAATCATTGATAATTTAAAAAGATTAAAACATGAAAATCTAAGTTGTAATCACATGCGATGGAATATCAAAGTATCAATCACATGTGATAAAAGAGTAATAAAATACGAAATTTCAAATCATTGACTATAGTTATATAATTAAGTAAAAATCAAGTTGAAATCATATATGAATTATCATATATCAGTAAATTTCTCATCAAATATCAGTTTTTAGATGAAAATCATATGTGATTATATACAAAATCATATGTGATTATATAACAAATCACATGTGATTAAATGTACAAACAACAATCACATGTGATTTTTAATGAAAACTAATGCAATTTTTTATTTTTTATTTATAACTATTAATGTGGATGAATATTAAGTTGTAATCACGTGTTAAATAACATATACCATGAATAAATAATCGTGAACAAATTTCTTATTTTTCATCATAAATCACATGTGATTATATTGTAGAATTGGGTAAAAAAAACGAAGAAAAAAAAGTTCGTCGAAAGTATAGCTTATGACATCTCTAATCGAAGAGAAAAAGACGCTGGTTCCGAATATATAATTTTTATAATTTATGGATTTACGGTTTGTGAAATAATTAACAATGAGGGTAAAAATATAATTGAGTTTTGTAGACAAATGGAGCAATGCTATTGATTCTCTCATTCTCTACTTTTTTTGTATTCTTAAAAAAACTCACCTCTTATGTGTAGAATGTTTAATCTTTTTATTTCTTTTAGGAAAATAACAAAACAAATGAAGTTTTCATATATAATTACATATTTCACTATCCAATATATTCATTCAGGGTCCTACTAAAGATACCCCATTGACCCACTTTTTTCCATCTCTCCCATCTAATCAATCACATCATGTTCTCTTTTTTTTACTTTATGGGTATACCCTCTCTTTTTCTAATTTCTACCCCCTGTTTAGTCTAAAACTGAAACTGATTCTGTACTGAACTGGGACCAATCTTAAATAAAACTGGATTGAAAAAGAATTGCACGGGGTCGAAGTGGGCAAGGGGGTATCCCCCAGTAATTCAGGGGTGGCTTTAGATTTTCCCATTCATAATATAATATATAAATATATAGAATTATATTTATTTATTTCATTTTAATTTTAAATACATATACCAATATTAAATACAATACATTTAGCTTTTTTATTATATAATATAATCGTGTAAATCATAAAACTATTAAAAATTGTAAAAACTAGATTAAGACAAACCCCTAAATCTTAAATATAAATAAACCAAAATCCCATGGAGGAATCTGGACCCTTCGATGGAGTTTTTTAATTTGATCCAACGATATATAATTAAATTAGATTAAAAATAATAATGTTACACTTTACCCCCAATAAATAAGAAACCATTTTTTAATAAACCTTTAAATATTAAATATTATATAAATATATATTAATAAATAAAACTTCAGCTTATAATACTATTAAATAAAATAAAATAATGCAAAAAATATAAACGAACACAACTTTCACAACATATTTTCAATCATTACTATTTAAAATAAAAATATATTCTATTTAAGTCTTTTCTTAATTATAATTCTTTATATATATATATATATATATATATATATATATATATATATATATATATATATATATGATCCATCAATTTTTACGTTTTCCCCAATGGATTCACAAAGATCTCAACAACTTCAAAAAATTGTGCATCCTAAAATCAAGTATAGTTGAACATACATCAAATCAAAAACAAGTTGTTCAATATCCCAAAATTTAAAAAATAGAAGGTATGATGTATGGCATTTTTTAATTATATTGTTTATATATGACAATCATAATCTACAACAATGAATCCACTCATATTCAATTGAATATCTATAACAATCTCAATTTAGTCGTTCGTGTTGTCACAAGTCTTAATGCTATACATATACAAATTATAACATTTTACGTTTACTAACATATATACTAATATACTGAATTAAAAAATTAAAAATAAAACTTCAAATTTATAACAATTTTGATTTAGTCGTTCGCATTGTCGCGGGTCTTCACCTAGTAAATATTGTAATTCAAAATTTCGAATATGATAATGATAATAATAATGCTAATAATAATAATCTTAAATTATATATAGGAAACATCTTTGTGACATCATCATTTAAAATTAAAGTTCAATTGAACAATTAAGTCCCAATATTTTCCTTAAGTTTAAAAACAAAATCCCAATTAATTATTTATAATCTAAACCTAAATTATATAAAATAATCTAAGTAATCATATAAAAATATATTTATTAAATACTATTATAATTTAAACTTTTAATTAGTCGGATACTTTTAATAACCAATGTATATTTATTTACTTTAAAATTAAAGACGTCGATTATCATGCGATTACATTTGTTATCTTCACATCCTGATTAACTAATGTTCTAACACGATTACAAGCTCAGCAACTTAATAATAATTTGAGATTTAAAACTTAGACGGTCCGTGTGTATACACGGGCTTAAGTACTAGTAATAATAATAATAATAATAATAATAATAATGTTTTTTGTACCCTCTAAAAGCAAAATTAAAATAATTTTTTTTTTCCAAAAGTTATAAAATAAAAAGGTCATATATAAAGGGCACTGGGGGTACACACTGCCTCCTGTTTGTTAAAACCCTAGACCCTAATTCTCTTCATAACCCCTTCTCCTCCTCTTTCACCACACAAGCGGCAGCAACAACTATCTCTGCTCTTTGGAGGTACAAATCGATTCCTAGGGTTTACTAATTTCTATTATTCTCTTCTCTATTCTCTATACCTGCTACTACTTCTGTTTACCTAATCCATTCATTGATTATATTTCTTGTCTTCTTTCAGGAGTAATTTTATAAGAAATTAAGAAAAATGTTAGTTTTGTTTGAAACCCCAGCTGGGTTTGCCCTTTTCAAAGTATTGGATGAAGGAAAGCTTTCTAAAGTTGATGTAAGTAAATATACATATATAATCTTTATGTGTGTGTGGGTGTATTTATTTATTGTTTCTGATTATTGTGTTAATTTTGTGTTTGTAGGATTTATGGAAGGAGTTCTCATCTGCTGATACAGCCAAACAGGTTGCTTTTTTAAACTTGTTTATATACAATTTTTAATACTCCGTATGTAATTGTTCGTTTGATTTATGTTAGTCAAAGAAGCAGTGACATGATAGTTTTGGATTTTGCTACTTTTGATCTGTGTATTAAGCATGTAACATCATATGTTTTTTTTTGCTTTTTGAGATGTATTTATTCGATTTAATCTGAACTTATGCTACTGCATTATATGCTATTTGAATGGCTCTTATTTTGAACTTGTTAGTCAGAGGGTGTGATTTTTTGCTATTTTTAAGCTATGGTCTTTAAGAACATATATGTGTTTGATCATCTTCTAAGGGGTCAACAGTGTGTGAAATTGTGAATATACTCTTTATTAATCTTTGTTTTTAGTTAATTCACGTGTGTTATGAATTTGCTGCTGTCTTTCTTGGTTTGTTTGTGTTCTGTGATTGTGTCTACTATGTATCTTAAGATGTGTACTTACGAGCTCATTTTAACAATAGGTGGTAAAGCTAAAAGCTTTTTCAAAGTTTGAGAACACATCGGAAGCACTATCAGCGGCTACACTGTTGATTGACAGCAAGCCCAGCAAAGGGCTGCGCAAGTTTTTGCGTTCTCATTGTGATGGTGAGACATTAGCTGTTGCAGACTCCAAACTTGGAAATGCAATCAAGGAAAAACTGGTAAGCCATACTTTCAGCTAGCACATTTGTAGCTTGATTTCGTATATTTGGATTTAATAGCAAACTTTAACTATTCTTGCAGCAAATCGACTGTGTTCATAACCAAGGTGTTATGGAACTTATGAGAGGTGTCAGAAGTCAGTTGACCGAACTCATCACCGGTTTGGGTGCACAAGATTTAGCCCCAATGAGCTTGGGTTTGTCTCATAGTCTATCTAGATACAAGCTTAAGTTTAGTCCAGATAAGGTAAGATTATTCATGTTTGATAAAAATATTAGGCTAATGTTTTGGCCTACAAATTGACCTAAAGTTTGACTCATGCCGACCATCTAAGATATTGTTTGAAAGTGGACCTTTTTTTGCAGTATTATGCTTATACAAACATGATTCTGAACAGCTTGTTTTGTTAATATGGTTGTACTAGGTGGACACCATGATCATTCAAGCTATTGGCTTGTTGGATGATCTTGATAAAGAGCTCAACACGTATGCAATGAGGGTTCGAGAATGGTATGGTTGGCATTTTCCCGAGCTTGCTAAAATTGTGTCAGACAATATTCATTATGCCAAAGTAGTCAAGCTCATGGGTTACCGTACAAACGCTGCAAAACTTGACTTCTCTGAGGTATTTATGTTTCCTCTTTGTGGATTTTTGTATAAAACATTGTCACTTTTTTGTTAAGATAAATTTGTAATTGTTGACAGATACTGAATGAAGAGATTGAGGTGGAACTAAAAGAGGCGGCTGTAGTTTCTATGGGAACTGAAGTCAGTGAGCTTGATTTGGTGAATATTAAGGATCTTTGTGATCAAGTGTTGTCTCTTTCAGAATACAGAGCACAACTGTATGATTATTTGAAGACCAGGATGAATACTATTGCCCCGAATCTCACTGCTATTGTAGGAGAACTTGTTGGTGCTCGTCTTATTGCTCACGGGGGTAGTTTGTTGAATCTTGCGAAACAGCCTGGGAGTACAGTTCAGATTCTTGGTGCCGAAAAGGCTCTTTTCAGGGCTTTGAAGACAAAGCATTCAACCCCAAAATACGGGCTTATCTACCATGCAAGTTTGATCGGTCAAGCAGCACCAAAACACAAGGGGAAAATCTCGCGCTCGCTTGCTGCCAAAACAGCATTAGCGATTCGATATGATGCTCTTGGAGATACCCAAGATAATTCTATGGGAATGGAGAATCGTCTCAAGGTATTGTATATGTGGACATACAGATTATGGGATGCTTGACTTTTGTGCAACACTTGTTTGACATTATTTTGACCTATTTTGTTTATTTTGTTTAGCTTGAAGCAAGATTAAGGAGTCTTGAAGGCCGAGAACTTGGCCGTTCTGCTGGATCAACTAAAGGCAAACCTAAGATTGAGGCTTACAACAAGGATTTCAAGAAAGGAGATGGAGCAATGATCACTCCTGCCAAGGTGTTATTTCACTCTCATTATCTTCAATTTGCTATGTTAAAATGGGTCCGGGGTAAAATAGGCCTGGTTGGGTCGACCTTAAAACTTTTTATTCCCTAAATTATTGATTTTAAATAATCTGAGAAGGCATGTGCAATAAATTGAGACACTCTGGGTGTAGTTCAGCCTGTTTGACCCATTTAACCTGTTTTCCTTTTAACTAATTGTTTTACCCATTTGACATAAAATCCAAATTAACCAATTCTCGAGTAGTCCAAGTGTTGTACTGATTAAATATTGGAATGTTGTGCAGACATACAATGTAGCAGCAGATTCAGTTCTTGGGCGGATAGAAGCAGAGGCTGAGAAAGACGTAGAGATGGTGGCACCGCCATCTGATGAAGGAAAGAAAGATAAAAAGAAGAAGAAAAAGAAAGATGCTGTTGCTGAGGAAGAAGCAGCAGATGTAGATGCCGGTAAAAAGAAAGACAAGAAGAAAAAGAAACACGCAGTTGAGGAAGAAGCTGTTGAAGTGCAGAAGGAAGAGGAGAATGTTGAGAAGAAGAAGAAAAAGAAGAGAAAACACGCAGAAGCTGATGAAGATGAAGCTGAAATCGAAAAGCCCAGCAAGAAGAAAGACAAGAAAAAGAAGAAAACAGAAGAGTAAGAGATTATGTTTAAAAATAGAAGAGTGCCAATTTTGGGTTGATCTTGAAAACAAGTTTAATGTTATCACCCTTATTGTAGTAAAGAGGGTTTATTTTGGTGTTTCTCAATGGTGTTGGTGGCAGCAGGTGGACACATAATTTATGTCTTAGGGTTTTTTTAGAAAATGCTTTAGCTTTCTTTAAGTTGGTTTGATTTCTTTTTAATGTTTTTCTTACTGTTAAATGTTAATGATTATTAGCTTGGAAAGTAGTTAGAATTTATGACATTAAAGAAAATGTTTATGATTAAGTAGTTAATTACCTACTTTGTTATATGATTAGTGTATTGCTACTTGCAAACAGTCAAGCCACTTGGTCTAATCAAATTACCATCAACAACACACAAAAGAACAAAGAGAAGTTTCTTCAAATGTTTTAGTAGTGGATAATAATGGTTACCTTGACATGAGTTTAATCAACATTCAAGTTTTCGGCCTTTTTGTGCTTGGCTTGGGCCATTTTCCAACCAACCCGCTTAAAGTGTCTATATGACCGGCTACCTAAAGTTGTGTCTATATGTGACTATATATATAAAACCAACTGTCATTTGTTTTCTAATAACTGTAAGAGAAATGACAAATGCTCCTAACCCCACCGTTACACCGTCGTGGAAACAAAGGCACATGGTGGGGCGATGTTGAACTACCACTGGTGACCACCCCTTCTCTTCTAAACTGTTTCAACCACTAACATACATTTCTTTGTCTCATGGTCGTTGACATATTTACTTGTTCATGTGTTCAATAGAGTTCACCTCAACAAACATATAATAAACACCAAGTATATTATTTATCTTGAGTAGAGTTGAAATAAGTACATCAATTGTGAGTGAGAATAGGGGAATCAATCTCAACCACTAATTTTCATCAAATACCCATTTCTCCACATTTTTGAAACTCAAATATCTCACAAACGGTAAGTCAAAAAATCATGAAAATTGCACCATAAAATTCAACGTTTTCTCCTCTTCGATTTACCGTCCGTCAATGCATACTTTTGACAACTTTTTTTTTTTTTCATTTTTTGATGGGTTTACAAATTAATAACACATGTGTTAGTGATTGGTTGTACATTTGATTTGTGGTTAGGGTTTAATGTTATGGTTTAGGGTTTAGGATTTAGGGTTAGGGTTTATGGTTTAGTATGATTTAGGGTTTAGAGTTTTGTAAAGCGTTTAGGGTTAATTTAAAAAAAGATGGTGAAAATGAGTGGCTGAGATTGATTCTCTCATTCTCACACAAACTCCTATTCTCATTTGAACCCTACCTTATTTATCTTACATGTTATTTAATAATTTTAAAAGAAATATATACTTTGGATAATTCATTTTCGATCCCACAAATTAGTACAAGTGACCACCACAACTTGGTATCACACCTTATATATGGACATGAATTTGATGCCAAACAAGTAAAACCATTTATCTTAACTTGTTGTATCTTTGTGTTGTGTTTGTCTTATTAATTTAAAATGAGTAGCATCTCACTTAGGTGGTGTTGTCGTGCTGCTAAAAAACATACAACTTACCTCATTAGATTAAAAAAAAAAAAAAAAAAAGTGCTTGACGACGTATTTCAAGTATTAATACGTTGAAACTCACCTTGTTCGTGCCAATTAATAAAATTATAGTACACAAAAGATGAGTCGAATGACTAAAAAGTGTATATTAAGAAATGTTCCCTTAAGAATTAGAAAAAGATGAAAAGGCGAGATTCATGTTTGACAAAATCGAATCAACAAATGTTGATGTTTAAAAAGTCATGCATAGTTACGTGATTTGTTGCAACTATCAAGCGATTTGTTACTAGATAGTAATAAGTTAAATCCTAAGATAGACCACATGGTTGATGAAAAGATTGTATTAATCAATAAGGTGATCAAATAACTATATCGACTCTTTGAGATTATAATAAAAACGTTCGAACATATAAAAAGATATTATGGTTAACAACAAACGATTCATGGGGTGGTAATAATTATTGGTTAAACTAGTAACTTATATTGTTTTTACTTTATGTTGATCATTTAACTATAAACGGTTGACAATTTTTCATGACAGTTTGATGATTTGCTTTTTTTATACAGTATATAATTATTTTATATTATCTATTACTTTTAACCCTAACTTTTAGAGCTTTAGTTAGTAACATCCTACTCGTAGTAATTTAAACCAAAACTAAAACTTAGTGATTTCTTCTATAGATAGCTAGTAGCTACAAGAAATCGATTGAATAGCTATTTCCAAAGTTTACAATAAGTTTCATAAGCCAAATTATATTTTAATTACAAACCAAAGTGGAAATGCTCCTATTTATTATGGGACAACGAGTGTACAATGATTCATCGTTAATGCGAACCTACCTTTTTCCAACAATAGTTATCTCAATATATCATATCGACTTTACATATCAACTTATTATTGGATCAAACTATATAAAATTGTGCGTATATATCTATATAGACATTACATTAACATAATTTGTTTTATACAATGTGAACATATTAACTTGATTCATTTCATATAAAAATTGTGCGTATATCTATATAGACATTACATTAACATATTAACTTGATTCATTTCATATAAAAATTTCGAAGCTATGAAAACATGTATATGTTGCATAAACATAAACATCTCACATTAATTCAAAATGTTGATAATCGATAACGCTGATCGATTCACATGCCCATCCCAAAAACAATATGTGAAAGACAATGTTGGGCATATGCTCTAGATTGATCCATCTGCCCACTCAGAAGAGTATATTTTGTCGAAATTATATCAGGATACAAAAGTATAAATTATTGCAATACATATGCCTTTGGAAACATGTTTCCATGTTAAAAGGCTAAAGGATTTATTCTATTGATGAAACATGTAATTGGGGTTAGTGTCTGAAAATACATCTAACTTGTGCCCAATGTCTATTGTGTGTACTCAACTTACGTTTGCTATTTTTAATGAATCCAACTTTCAAAAAGGGTGTTTTGATATATTTTGTTGATGTATCGCTCGTATAAGGTGCCACGTGGCATCTGGAGAGTGTGACACATCATCAAAACGTCACCAAAATACATTAAAACACACTTTCTGAAAGTTTGATGCATTAAAAATAGCAAACATAAGTTTGGTACATACAATGAACATTGGGTACAAGTTGGATGCATGATTGCATTCCCAGACACTAATTCCTTTTGAAAAATATAACTTAGTTGAAGCAATTATAAAAGCAAAAAATATTTAATTATACTCGACTTCCTTGAATAACCTAAACACATAAAAACCTCATCCGTTTACACGTATTTGACCTCCCCGAATAACATGAACACGTAAAAACCTTCTGATTTAACCTGTATTTCTATTGAAGGAAAAATGAAATAGTCTTACCTACTTCACCTAGCTCAAACAAGTTATTTAATTTGTCACATATTTTATAAAATTATATCACTAAATAATTCATCAGTCATCACATACCATCCACAACAACATAAACTGATCCAAACTCTGTACACAGTGTGAACATTTGAAAATGCAACTTGACCCAAACATCCTAAGCATATCGAAATTTGGCTGTCAGAAGTTCAGTGTAATCAGTTATCAACGTTTAACGAAAACATAACTGTTTGAAAGTATAGATCTGCCAACGAACCACCCTAGGTCCCTAGTAGTATTCTACCGGTGTGTCGGAACAACTATCATCCGACACAACTTCACGGTTGTTAAACGGCGGCGGAACAAACGGTGGTTTCGTACATCTCAATAACGCCCAATTCACACCTTGAAAAAAGGAATGTTGTTTGATAGCCGATGACCCCATTGTCGATCCTAACCGCCTAACAGGATCCTTCGCCAACAATTGCGATATCAAATCCTTAGCTGTAGCCGGTATCACCGGCTCTTTAGGAAACTCTAGAGCTCGAGCTACAATATTCGCTAACGTTAACTCATTATCCATCCCTCTAAAAGGCGTAACGCCATAAAATAATTCAAACATAAAAATCCCTAACGTCCACCAATCGACCGCACTTCCATGCCCCTCACCCGAAACAATCTCGGGTGCTAGATACTCATGTGTCCCAACAAACGAATTTGAACGGACGTCAATGGGCTCAGCTACAAACTGAGGGCCCGAGTGGTTCCCGGGCTTCTTTTTTCGTCTACGCATAGGGTTAAAACACGAAACCGAAGGGATTTTACAGTTTGGCAGAATGCATGAAGAGGATGTAACTTTGGGTGGTTCGAACGTGTAACCTTCTGGTAGCGGATTCGGACGGTTGAGATCGGAGAAAACTTGGGCGGGGGTGGCTGCGGTGACGTCACATTTTAAGGAGAGATCGAAATCGGTTAACATAATGTGACCGTCGGATCGGACTAAAACATTTTCGGGTTTGAGATCACGGTAAACAATGTCTAGCATGTGAAGGTACTCTATAGCTACCACCACCTCTGATGCGTAAAACCTGGAAATATAATTAAATTCATTAAAATTTAATTCCGTAAATTAAGTAATTAACATCAACACTACTTCGATTCACTAAAAATATAGCAAGCAATTACGGGTCAAACTAACCTAGCTAGCTAACCGCACAATCCGGGAATCATTAATCAAATTTTACATAATATATATGTAAAATAAATGTAAATATTACTTCCCAAAATAATGAAATATTTATTGTTACACCAAGGATCATCTTTGTTAAAGACAAACTAAATACATAACCATAATAAGTGCTTAAATCATCTTTTACATACCTAAGTTATTTAATTAGTCAACCTAATTTGAGTTTTGGTACGTGTTAAAGACAAGATACTAGATAATATCAAACGAAAGAATTAGGTGAGGTTTTAAAAAGGTGATTTAATGTATGTCTAGAAATAGAAAACTATAATGCAATAAAGTTGTCGTGATCATAGGGTCCAATACACAAAAAATACAAGTAATACTACATTACTACACACCAAACAATAATAAATCATATTAATAATATAGATATAGATAGATTTGAATGATCCTACCCACTATAGCCCAGTTAGTAATTACCTAATTTGAAGGTTTTAATAAAAACTTATAGATGCAAATTAAATGAAATTATTAACCACGTGGCAGTAATTTAGACTTGTAAAAGTTTGACTTTCAATTTAAAATTTAAAATGTGCACGACCTCACGTGGACTATAGAGCATGTGTAATAAATACCTACCCATGAAAAACTCTTTACTTTCGGAGTTTCTTCTAAACTCAAAATTATCGTTAATATTTAATTGATTTTTAAAATGATCAGATGTGGACCAGTCTACGATAAACATCATGCTCCGGTCCCCTCTATAGCACATGAGACAGTTACTGACCGTTGATTCTAAACTTACGATACACATGCGATACAGACGATTATATTCAAAACATGCAATTAAATTTAATGTTAGAATGCGAACCTAACGGCGGCTTCAGGGAAACGTTTACATGGTTGACGTTGCCGGAGAACGTGAAGGTCACCGCCGGGACAAAATTCCGTCAATAAACACGACCATTTCGGTGACTCTAACGACGCGTACAACGTCGGTAAAAATGGATGATCTAACAATTCTAATATTTCCTTTTCTGTTCTTGCTCGACCTTCTTTATTACGTCCGGCGAGCTCTCGTTTATCCATCACCTTCGCCGCAAAAACCGCCGGAGACGTCGAGGCCGCCGGAGATGAACTACGTTTGATTTCGGCTAAATAAACGGAGCCGATGTCGCCGGCGCCAAGACGGTGGATGAAGCGGAGGTCAGAGAGAGATAACTTAACACCGGATTCGGATCCTACGTGTCGGATTGCGGTCCAGCAAGGATCGCCGGAAGTTGTTTTAGGGAGAGGGAGGTTGTGGCGGGAAGAGTTTGTAGGGGTGGTCCATGTGGTTTCGGAGCTGGAGCTGGTGCTGCGGTTAATATCTGTGGCAGTGGTAGTTGAGTTGAAACTGATGCTTAGAAGGTCATCGGAGATGTCGTCGATCCACGGTGGTTCCATTGCCGGACGGAAAATGTTAGAGAGAGAAAGTGGGAGTGAGGATGTGAGAGAGAAATGAAGAAGAAGAAAATTGTTGGGTTTTGAAGAAGGGGGATATGAGGTTTGGGCCCACTGTAAGTAATAAGCTAACTTATATAGATGGGCTCCGGGCCCATAATTTATTAATCTTGTTGTATCTAAATTCTAAAATGTTCGATATATAAAATAAAAGATAATAATAATGATAATTAATGAAGTACATAGCAAGTGTAATGTTAAATGAATTGTATCGTTATCATTTTAATAATAAATAATATTATATCTTTTACACTAATCATCACTTAAATAAAATTAGGTATTCTACATTTTTTAACCTCCAATTTTTTAATATTTACACAAATAGTCACTCCTTTATAACAAATTACACTATTTCATCCGTGCAATTTCGCAGCACGGTTTATTTCTCCATTAATTAATGATATATATCTTAATCACTACTCCGTATTATGCTTTGTTTAGGTATACACTCAGCTTAATCATGTACGGAGTATAAAATTAGACAGGAAATATACTAAATATCATTATATCAATAATTGGATCATGCATATAATATAAAAAATATAAAAATAAACAAATGCGTCAACATGGACATGAATTAGAGCATGGGGTGTCTCCACCACGACTACGTGTGACAAATGACTTTTTGTTATAAAATGTTTAAACTTAACAACACACCCCTTAATTTCTGTTAGATGTTTCTTATGGCATCATGGGCGGTGTCTCCTCTATTTGGCATGTCTCCCTTTTTATAAAACATTTACCCTTCATGTTCTATTGACCACAAATGCTAAATGTTGTTAGCATGTTGTTAAGATATCGTTATAGCCGATTACAAAAATACCGTCATCATACAAGGAAGTTAAGAAACAAGTGGATGTGATACGATAGGAGGTACTTGTCATGGCATTTATATTGTTATCGAAGATAATATATGGTCTAGTGAGCTTGATTTGAATATGTGGTTAACAACGCTTTATCTATGATTAAGTTTATCTATTGTATCGTCGATGTTTGAAAAGGAAAAACAAATTATGCTTTGTTTACATACAGATAATCTGTCTATGATATTATCTTCAATGAAGAAGATTACTAAATATCGGAATAGATAATGGTGGACAAAAACTTTAACATACACGACATGATATGATGTGATATGATATGATTTGTCGTGGTTAATTGTTAACATGGTTTCAAGGCCTCATATGTAAACGGAAAAAAAAAAAAAGTGTACAACGCAAGTTTCGGAAAACAAAAGTCATGCTTAGCTAACATTAGATGGAAGCAAATTCACCGATTTGATTATAAGATCATCTTCATAATGAAAGATTATGTGCTTAATATTAACATAAATAAATGTCAAATCCAGCTTCACATGAACACCGCATGGTCACACTGATGAGCACAATCGAACAAGTAATGTGATACTATAAAAGATATTTGATATTGTTCATTTATGTGAAATGAATAAATTGGTCGAATAAAATTGAGACATTTATTATATATAATTAAGTGTAATTATTTATTTAATAAAATGATTTATTTATAATTAGTTTTGTAAATAAATTAACTAGTTTAATTATTGTTAAACTACGAGGTTTTAATTGTCAAAGTACAAGTTTGGGATTAGTTTAATAAAGTATTAAACTAAAGGGTTTATAGTGTAATTATACAACTTGGAGAACAAGTTGGGTTTAAACTATTAATAGGAGGCTAGGGGTTTCATTATTGTTTGCTCAATACCCTAACGAAAACCCTCACCCTCCCTCTCCCTCTTGTGCGTCAACCAGCCCCAAGGACCCAAGCCGAAATTTCGGCCAACCCCAATTGGGGTTATTGGACTCGTGATTTGATCGTTATACACTTAGGTTTCTACCAACCGTTCAACCGTGAATCAAGGGTGGATACCTAACGTATCCCGTAGCTAGTCGATTTCAAGAAGAATAAAAGAAGTTCAAGATAAGTCCACTCGTACTTTGGCAACGAGTAGAAGACTAGAGATCTTGCCGAGCACCCAATGTAAGAATGTTTATTCTTAACTAATTAATTATGTGTAATTAATTGTTTAACATGTTTTATTATGAAAATTATAGATCTTGGCTAAAGAGTTTAATTTAATGTGATTAAAAAATTTTATAACTCTTCCGCACAATGACGGATCTTTATGGGGGCAGGGAGGGGCCTTGGCCCCCCAAGATTCTGAGCAAGTAATACCATATATTCAATTTTATATGTGTAAAGTAGAAAGTTCAAGCCTAAAATTTTGATGGAGAACTTTGTTGCAGAGGAGAGATGAGGAAGATGAAGTGCTGGGTCAATTTTACCTTTTCATTTTTTACCCCTTGTGTTGTGTAGAAGTCTGGTAACCCTCCTAATACACACTAAATAAAACCTTTTTTCCCCCTTTTTTTTAACAAAATGTTAACATTGTAAACTTTTAGTAAACAATATAAAAAGCATTATAGTTATGTTTCAAGATTCCTTTCGATTAATGAATATACAATATAAATTTTTATTTAGTAGTTTTAAAAACTAAAAGATTTTTTTAAGAGTACAATTTCATTATACTTATTACTTCAGAGCAAATTGAAATGGGAAAAAAATGTCTAAATCCTTGTCTATTCAAATTTTGAACCTTTACGACTTGATCAAATGAAAATTGCTATTATTAGATTTTTTTTATGTCTAAGCCCTTCTTTGTAGAGCACATTGCCATCGTGATTTATATGACAATCTTGTCTACTAATATGTTTTATGCATCAAATGATTTTGGCCCCCCCATAATTTATGTTCAAGATCCGTCATTGCTTCCGCATATTAATTGTAATAAAGATTAAATTTTATAACGTATAATTCTACTAAAACCCTTCATATAATTCATATGAAGATGATTTTATTTCTCAATTCAAAAGGGTAGGGTAGCATTTATTAAATTCTTAACAATACATCGCTGGTTTTCCTGTTAAGCAATAGTATTAAACAAATGATTTTCAGTGAAAACTAATGAGTAATGACTAATGACTACATCGCAACAAACCAACAAGGCAACAACATCATTTATTGGGTCGTCTTCGATAGCCCAATTAATCCTGGACTTTATAATTGGTCCGTTGCATTCATTTTTGGGCTGAATACTAATAGTATACACATTTACTTATTTGCAACTTGCAAAGTTGCAAGTACCACAACACATGCAACTTTTTTTAAGTTTCAGTATAAACTTATTAGTGATTACTCCAATATTAACTCTTACAATATACTGAAAATATAATTAAATCAACTAATGTAGTTGTTAAAAGGAGATTGACGTGAAGTTTAGTTTTTTAATCCACCATTGACAGTGTTCACTCTTTGTTTAGTCGTTAACAGGACGGACGTGTGCTAACAACTCTTGCTTTCGTGCTGGAATTCCCCTTGACGTCACTTACCTCTCTTTCCCTTGCTTTTTGGTTTGATGCTTTGTTACAGATTAGGCTACTCCAAAGTAGCAGTGGAGAGTGAAAAAAAAATCATTTTTGATAGCATATGTAGAGGTGCAGTCCCTTGGATAGTCCTTCTATGATCAGATCTTATGTTTTTAGTAAAGGGCCTTTTCAATAAGGCTTGCGCTAGGTGCTCACGTTTTTTGGCTTCCCAAAAATAAATATCATATTTTTAAGTTGGTAAAGACCCGCCCTTCTTCCGATCTGAGTTTTTCAGCGCTTGGAAGTCAAGGAAATGAAAAAAGTTACACTGGAGTTTGTTATCCAACTACAACGACAAATAACATACGCATTACAACCTAATATATATATATATATATATATATTTTAAATAAAATTATAATAATAAATTCTACAATATCATGTGCGTACCATTTAACATATGTTTTTTTTTTTAAAATAATTTATGACTCTGCCTACACATGTAGACAAAGCCTTACAATAGTGATATTATAACTCCAACCACAAACCTAGCTAACTCTAGTTTAGTAGTTACAAACCTAACTCTGTCGTAAAACTTGAAAATAGAAATGAATACAACATGTTTAGGGGCGGAGTTAGAATGGGGCAGCGGGGGCAGTTGCCCCCTCAAGAATTTTAAAATTAAGTAAATTTTTTTTAAAGTAATAATGATAATTTTAAAATGTTATTCACTTAAAAATATGAATAATGAACAAAATAATTTTTTTTTCCTTCACCTTCTACTAGCTCCGCCCCTTGTTTTATGTACACTTTGGTTGATTAAATATAAGTATTTAATTCACTATGGACTTATGGAGCATTGCCAACAAGATCATCCTGTCTTGGTTGACCAAAAAATAGTTAAGTAATTGCATGAAGGTAGGAGAAAATAATAATTGTGTGCCCCTCGCACTATCATATGTTTCCATAAGACCCTCCATGTTTTGGGTAATTCCACTAAAGCATAATGGGTCATACTAAAGATACCCCTTTGGTCCACTTTTTTTCATTTCTTACCCCCCTCCACCCATCTAATCAATTACATCATTTTTTTTTTTTTTACTTTCTGGGTATACCCCTCTTTTTCTAATTCATACCCCCTATTTAGTCTAAAACTGAAACTGATTCTGTACCGGACTGGAACCGATCTTAAATAAAACTGAACTGTAAAATGACTGCAAGGGCCGAAGTGGGCCAGGGGGTATCCCCCAGTAATTCGGGGGTGGCTTTAGATTTTCTCATCCTTTTAATATACAGCCTTTTCATTTTGTACATGTACTTTTTAAACAGTACACCAAATACTATTAAACTGAAAACTTAAAAGATATATTATTGTTGTGGGTAGAATTTTCACTAACCATGCAGGATCCTGGATTTGCTACTACAATGATTATTTGTAAGGATCCTAGACTGCTCTTAAATGACTTGTACACAGGATACTGAGTTTACAATCGGGATAAGGAAATGTATGATCCTAACTTGCTATATTATGCAGGATCCTCAGGTATGTCTATAATGTCCTTAAGATTATGTTAAAACATGGATAATAGTAATATAACTTTACTAGTTAAGATTATCATGTTACAGGATCCCGATAGGGATATTATCTTCTATTTCAGGATCACCGACTTATAGTTATACTGGATGTAACTAGGTCTGAGATAATAGGATATTTTGGATTCAATATTATTTTATTTATCTTATAATATATGCTTATTATAAGGATCCCAGATATCATATATCTTGGGATTCCTTCGCTACTAATATTTCCGCATGTTTAATGTACTTTGACTAGGTCGTACGGGACGTGTGGAGGTAGTTCCGATTTCCTTGGATCGTATCAAGGTGGAAGAATATTTGATTTACAAGGAAGGAGGTCAACACGTGTGGAATACTCAGTCATGTGAACGTCGGGACGCTCCACCAAATCTTGGGGATGATCCCGGATATTTCGAAATAATTAGTTTAAGCTCTGTAGTATATATATACGAGGCTTGAATGATCGATTAGGCTAACTCATCTTCACTACTCACACTTGAAACGCTCTCTGCAATACTCCAACTCTTACACATTTCACCATTTCTACACTTAGACGATCATTCTCGTGCTCTTTAGCTTGTAAACCATTTTTCATTTAATAATATAAACATAAGGCAATGATCGATTGATCCTTTCCGAGGTTTTGTGCCGACGATCTATCATAGATCAAGGGTTTTCCTCGTACATCGTTGTGTTCTTGCACTTTTCATTCATTTACTTTACTAAATTTGCATTATTTGTCATATTTACTGCATTATCCCGGATTACACTTGTTTTTTTGCATTCATCTTGGTTTATTGCATACAAATCTATTATTTATAAAGTCCTAGACCACATATTAATGAAATCATAAGTTTTTATCATTAAGTATAGTTTTCAATTAAATTATTTTGAAATCAAATTCAAGTACACTACCTCACTTTACTAATTTGTTCATTAAATTGCATTGAGTAATTTTTTGACCAAAATAACTATTACCATTTGATACCCCAATATTTGAACGATCCACATCTCTATAAGTTAAATTCGTACTCTTTAAGCTATGTTGGTCAAAATGTTAATCAAAGCCACCATAGTTCCATTTAGTGCTCGTATATCATCAACAAATGAAAAAAAGAAGAAGATGCAAAGCATATTTATCTGTCGTTATAATAAAGGAAATTATTAAGAAGGAGAAAAGATTGAAATACAAATTACGAACGGAAAACCATTGACATCCATCAGTTTAGAAGTTGCAAAAGCATGACCAAACCGACAGTGATGCTAATCGTGATTTCTTAAAGTTCAAATTGAGGTATATGTGACACTGAGCACCGACGTTTACACTTACATGAATTTATTTTACAACAATAAACTTATAGCTAGAAAAGGAAAAAATAAAATTTTATTATATGTGTAACTATAACTATATACATACAACATAACTACATAAGTATGATTAAATACATATTACCAAGCATTGCTTGGGACGAATGCAAGTTACGAAATTCAGTATCTTAGAATACAATGTTATCAAGTCTAATGACAAAAATATTAGAAAACATATACGAAGTATAATATCTATCTATACATATAAAACAAAGATTTTTCCTTGATTTTTATACACGCCACATCATAACATTTCCATTTCTTTAGAGCCTCATAACTTGCCACATCATCATATTATTTTTTCCTTAAAAACCTTAATTAATACTACGTAAATACTAAGACTATTATTTATCAATTATACTTTTTTATAATAGCCTTTAAAATTCCTATATTATTTTTAATATATAACAATTTTTACCTACATAAAAAAAGAGTCATTTTCTAATCGATATATTATACATTGCAATTAACAAATATTATCATCATCAACTACCATGAAGTAGTTTTAATAAAGATATATGAAATTGATTATTTTCTGTACATTTTCGTATATATTACTATTGAATTTTAGTAATAAATTTTAAACTTTCAACAATATTAAGATAAAGTTTATAACCTAAAAAACATATGATTAATTTTTAGTTTTTTAATTACATTGCATTGCATAGGCTCAACAAATGTATTAAAACCTAACAAAATAATTTACAAATTAATTTAATTGTATTATGTATTCAAACTTAAACATAATAATATACAAACTAATTTAATGGCATTATATAAATGGTCATGCATCGCACGGGCTCAATGCTTAGTGATATACTGAGTAATTCAGTTGTTGAAAATAAATTATGTGAGATGGCTTGCATATGTAAGGTTGAATATGTAAGTAGTAAGCTGATTTTGAGTATGTATCAGCTGTTAGAAACTATTAAATGAATTTTGATTGATTTGAAATCATATGAGATGAGAATAGATCACATTGATAATTATAATGTAGAGTAGCCTGAGAATGGATTGTGAAGAACATAATCTTGCAACGCCTGATCACCGTTGTTATATTATGTTGTGTCACATGAACTTGTTGAGGCTACTTGGTATAAAAGAAATGTAATGTGATTTTGGAAATGGAGCATGATAGTATGCTAAGTTGTTTAATAGTTGTTTTGATAAGAAAACAATCAGTTGATAGAACTGTGACCTTTAGACTGTAAAGGTGATAGTGTAAATGATAGTTGTCATTGATAGAGGCTTTGATGATAAACCTAAGTGACTAATTTGATTGTGTGGAATATGTAATTGTGATTGATTGTGATAGATTACATGTAGGCGAATTTGATAGTGTTTAAATGAGTCACTATTTTGTATTTGGCTTGTATGAAGCCAAAGTTGAAATAGGTTGATATTGTCTTGCTTGAGGAATTTCTAGTATTATTGAATGTAATAATTTGAAGTATATGTTTAAAAGTAAACATACAATATGAAATGGCTTGTATGGAGCCAAGATTGATGTAGGTTGACCTTGTCCTTGTAAAAGATTGATAAGATTATTGAAAGTAATAATTTAAAATATATGTTTGAAGATGAACATATAAGATGAAATGGTTTGTTGTGAGTTAATATTGATGGTATGTTAACTTTGAAAGTCAAACCATGAATAGAGAACTGTGTATAAAATTAATTGCTTGTGATTGGTTTGATGATAGGTCAAACTTGAGAAAAGCAGTTAGAGAATTTTATTGATTGGTTGATTGAAATCAAAGTTGACATGTAGTCAACTGTATGTGTTGAAATAGTCTAACATAGATTGAAATGTTATGATTGTATGGAATATGATTGAATTCCTAGATTTGCTTAAATTATGTTGAAGGGGGTCATTTAAGATCCAGAGGAGATAGATGAATTGTCTAAGTTTGTGAAACTTGATTCATTACTTAAGGCTAGTATTAAGTAATTGAAATAGTGTTAAGTATAATTGAGTATTCAGTTAAGTAATATTTGATATTTGAACTGAATATGTGTTAAAGAATTATACGAATATAAAGCCATTGTTTGATATGACAGTTATAATTTGCTAAGATATGTTAGAATAATTAAATCACATTGATTAGAATTGTGATAAGAAAATCTTACCAGTGTGTGAAGCTTGTGATGATAGCTTTGATTGGGTAAGAAGGTGAGATAAGAAATAATTGAAAGTTATTATTAATAGTTGTCTAGGTTGATTTGTACCTTATGGTGAATTACTTAAGTATTGAAAGAATTGGATGAATTCTTTAGTTATTGGTTGATAGTATACAAGTAAAGTAAGTGATAAAGTGAAAAAAAAAACTGGGATTAGATCCAAATAAGGTATGATATGAAAGTATATCTGGAATTGGATGGTGTTAAAGATTTAGTTGATCTTTGTTTGATAAATTGAGGAAATATGAATTGAATGATTGTTCATATTTTAAGAAATTGTATGTGTTAGAGAGTAAGAGAAACCTTGAAATTGTGTAGGTATGTATGTGTGGTATACATGATAATAAATGGCATGATAAGTTTTAATAGAATGAATTAAAATATGCCATAAGATATGTGGAGGTTAGTTAATTGTGATTAACTTGATGTAGATTTTGTTGGAAATGTGTTGGAAAGTAGCACATTTTGATAATGTGATATTGTGATGCTTGACCTGTAGTATCATAATATGTGGATTAAGATTGACTTAGTTGCTAGATTGACGGAATCTAGTGTTGAATGATTGGGTGGTTAAAGTTGTATAATTTTCTAATGGCTTGTGATTAGTAGTTTGAGATTGTAAGGTTGAGTTGAAATAACTGGTTGCTAAGAATAGATTTTGATGTCTTACCAGTTTAATAGTATATAAATTCTAACTTGATGGTTAGTTAGAGTTTGAAGACAAATATTAAAGTACTGATAGGTGTACTGGAATGTATAATCACTAGTGTTGTGATTATTGTTTGAGCAGTAGTTGTTGTCGACTTTGATGTTGTTGACAATTGATAGGTAGTAATGAAAGGAATTACAAGTGGAAATAAGTCAATGTAGAGGTTGGTTGATTGTAGGTAAGATTGATTGTAGTACTTTTGTTGATTGAGCAAAGTACTTGTTGATTGTAGTTTTACCTACTGAGTGTGACCTCTGCTGTGCTTATTAAAGTGATATGAATCTGGATTACTTCTAAGTAAAGGATTTCATATGATAGTGATAGTGATATGTGAATATGATAGGTTGTTCAAAAGAGTATAGGTATGAAACTTTTGAATGAAAAGTTGACCTAGATTTGAATTTCAGATCTTTAATGGTAGAGATTTAAGATTGTGATCTGTATATTAGATTGATTGTTGATCGTGAGCTGAATTATATTTCAGTGTCGCTGGGTACATTGTGGTTTAATAAACACTGTTGTTGTGATATTGTTACTGCTGTTTTATTGTTACCAGTGATGAACAGTGAGAGTAGGTTAAAGATTTTAGCATGTTGCTAATTTCTGGTTGTGTAGACCTATTAAGTGATGTTAGGTTTCACTTATTGTTGTTGGTTAAAGTGATAGGGTGCTTTAAACTTTTATCTGACTGGTGATAAAGGAATTAGATAGATGATTGGTTCCTATGAGATGTTGGATGGATGCACTGTATGTGTGCATAGGAAAAGATAGAAGTATGTACATTTGGATATGTGCATGTGGAAAGAATTCAAACAGTCTAAGTATAGTTGTAAGTTGCTATTGAGGACAAATGTATGATAAGATGTATGTGATTATATCACATTAGTTAGATTGAATGAGGTTAGATTTCGGGGACGAAATCCCTTTAAGGGGGGGAGAGTTGTAACATCCTCGAAATGGACCTAGTTGTTTTATATTATTTCTTGATTTAAATAAGTATTTAAATGAGTTTGGAAATAATATTGTTTGAATTCGTTGAAATAATTGGAATAGGAATCGAATATTCCAATGTGATAAGTGAATTATTAATTGTTATAAATTAATATAGTTGACGGTACAATAAAATGTTTAGACTCGCAAATGGTTTTCGGGTTCCAGACAATAGATTTAGATGGGGTATTAAATTATACCCGTATATTGGAAGTCGGTTTGAGGAGCCGACTTATATATCACTTTCCTTATTTAGAAAGTTTCATATGAAACTTGAAAATCATCCAAAACCTTATGAAATCATAATCGAAAACTTGTGGAATTGGAGCTGTGATCTTGTGTTATCATAATCATCATCATCTCCTAGTTGTAATTCCTTGATTGTAAGTTATTTTGTATGTTCAAATTCATGGTTATGATCATTTGAAGTTTTGGTATGAATTGATTGTGATTTGAAGCTTTAAACATGTTATTGTATGCTTTAGTATGTATATATGGTAGTATGAGAGTGTTTAGAAACTTAAAAAACTGAGATTGTTGAGTTAAAATGGTGATATAAGAAAATTGGTTCGAGCTGTGTGTTTGCAGGTCAGAATAAGAGCTGAAACGCGTAGGAACGCGATCCTGAACTCTTGCCCGGATCGCGTTGCCTAGTGAAAATTGATTATATAACGTTTTCTTCATGTGAACGCGATCCAGCCCTAGTTCCCGGATCGCGTTGCCAAGTGTAAAACGGTGACAGAACTTTTTCTGAGGGTGAACGCGATCCAGCCATTACTTCCCGGATCGCGTTTGTATGAGAAAAAGTTTGAAGGATTTTGCAAATTTTGAAAATGCATAAGTGTTTTCAGGGTCACGATTTAGTGACGAATTTCACTAACTCGGATTGAGTTGAAATTCGCATGGTCACTCGAAAACGGCCCACTGATCAAAGCTATTACTATAGCCTAGTCAGTTTTTGGCCATTCGGTGTCGTTTAGGGGTCGAAAAAGGCATTTTACAGTTTTTGGACCTTATTTCGGGACTTTTTGAGTTTGTTCCGAATTGAACTGTTGTTTGGTGTGATCTTAGGGATCACCTGATACATGTAATTATGTTATGATTGTGTAACGATGTTAATTACCTAAGTATTATCAGTTGATACAAGTTACTAACTCATTGTTTATTGATTGTATTCTCAGATGTGGAGAAGGCTCAGTAATATTAGACTTCTGAGCTCGCTGCTGAGGTGTCGGTGAGTGGATCTGTAACCTCAGTGTGATTTAGTTGTAATGATTTGATTTACAACAAATAATTTACAGTATTACTTGATATGATGCATCTGTTGAGATATCTTGCTATGATAGTTTAAATAGTTGCTTACTTGGCTGATTGAGCTAATATGTAAGATTCTGAGGTCAACTTGATTTGATGGTTGGGCTTGTTGTTGTTGTAGACGACAGAAGATCTCGGAAACTTGAAATGTTGGTTTAGAGATCTAGGTCGTGTGTGATCGACAACAAGTTATCGGTAGACCGGTATAGGCCAATACAGATGATTGATAAGAGTTCCTTGAGTGCCAAACCGGTATTAGGGTGTCTCAGGGACCACCGATCCTCATGATGTTGCGTGTATGACATTGATTGGATGTCGAGTGATTGATTGATTTTCTGTTTATTGTAATTTGATGTAAACAGATTGTTATGCTAGGTTGGACTGTTGATTATAGTTTCATTCACTTAGCTTTATGCTAACTCCACCACAGTTTTTCCTGCAGGTTAAAAATAGATGGGACATATTGGGCAGGGCAAGAAGTGTTTTGACTGGATGGAATGTTTGACAGGCTTTTACTCTGATGTTATTTTGATAACTAAAGAGACGTTTTGAAATATATAACACCGAGTTTGTTGAAATGTCATGTTTTTAGTTTGAAAAAGTTTATTGACATTTTGAGTACATTGATAGAATGTTTTTAAATATACGCTTCCGAGTCGCCATTATTATATTAATTGTTTATAATGAAACGATGGGTGTTATATAAACGTAAAGTAATTGATCAATACATCAAATTAATTGAGCTATCGATAACACTGATTATATGACCATTAATATATTCGGCTAATTACATAATACTATAAAACTGCACTTTTCAAACGGGCACTTTTCAAACGGCCGTGCATCGCACGGGCTCAATGCCTAGTACTATAATATAATATAATGAATGGTTAGACGTCAACAATCCCTTTAGGTACGTGTGCTTGGTTGAGCTTTTTATGAGCCCTTTTAGCTTATTACATTATCATAATGCATAATGCAATAACCTACTTTCACTCGTAACATTTTTGAGTTTTTTTAGCTTATTAATATTAAAAACTCTATTTTGGTGAAGCTAAGAATGTGGGGCTTATTGAAAAGGCTTTTCAAGCTCATTTGTAAGTCTTGAAGTTGGACTATCGTAAATATTCATAGAAAAATGTATATAATTTTATTCGTAGAAAAATGTATGTATTCGTAATAGAAGTGTGTGATGTGTGAATATCTCTTCGTAGAAAAAAAGAAAAGAAAAAAAAAGTAGGAAAAACAACTCACTGCTGTAAGCTAAGCCAAACACCCCTCTTGGTAGCTCTAAATACGAGTGGTTCAACCAACTTTCGTTTTGGGTACAACCATTTTGACACAAGAAAATAACTCAAATGTGATATAATTATTTACTCCGTATTTTCTAGCTTCAAAAGCATTATTGATAGGATAAGTTAGGTTTCCAATAAAATAAAAAATTTAAAGGCAGTTGAAAGAAAGTGAATAGCTTCGTACGTAGCTTGTTCATATTACATTTAACAATCTTGTAATTAATTTTTTTTTTTAATATATCGTTGTTTCTATATCTTTAGTTATCTTCTCATATATCAAAAAATTTCATCTATCCATATATATTCGACTATTTACATGTACGATTAAGAACACTAGCTAATAAACTTAATCTCAGAATAAAAATAAATTATATTCGAAATTGATAAAACAAAACAGGGCAATGGAAAACCATGACAAGATAGTTTAATGTTTGCCGTCCTGATATCCTCACAAGAAATCTCAGATTCAAACCTCACTAGTAGCAACATACCTTGGAGTAGTGGCCAAGAAAAAAGTTCCGATTAGACCACTTACATTTAAGTGAAAATGGAAGTAAATCTATTTATCTATCTATTCATTACGGTAACAAAATTATTAATCGACAGAAAAAAAAAAACAAAATGGGTAAGGTGGTTATCCGCCATGTTGTCTCCAAAGTAAACTTAAAGTAATAAATAAAAATAAAAATAAAAAGGAAGAAGAAAAACCATTTATGTCATCCGCCAATTTGAACGCAGCAGCAGCAGCCTAGTTGGAGGAAAACAACAGTGATACTTCTCGTGATTTCTGTTCATTTATCATTTTATACGGAGTATTTAATTTCAAACCTTCACTCTCTCGTGCCCTAAATTACTAAAACACCTTCCGCTTCCTTATTTCTATAATTTTACCTTTTTCTTTTATACATAATAATCAACCCTAGTTCTTGTTCATCCCCAAAATTCGCTCTTTCAGGTAACTAAATTCCTCTATTTCTCCCCTACTTGTTATTCATGTATATGTTACATATACGTATAAACACGAATTTTGCAACTGATACTGATTCCATGGAATTTCTGAATTTCGCTTCTTAGTTTACTTCACACCACGGATGAACCGAAAAATGCTAGTACTAGTATAATCTTATCGTTACGCTATTCAATATTTGCAATTGTATATGTTGCTAATTTTTTGATAATATATATACATATGTCGTTGTTGGCGGTATTCATCATATATATATAATAATATCAGCTGGATTTTATTCTGTTGTTTGTTTGTGTTTTAATTTCAAGTAGGTTACTTTAGTTTGATTGATCAAGTCTCATGAATTATGCTGGAATATGATTTGTTACATATATAATTCAAAGTTTTGAAAGCTGAGTAAATATTAAGTGAATTCACAAGTTAGTTCATGTTTAAGGTTTGAGTTAGGTTTATTCTTACCCGTGGTCCAGTCTTCGTTTTCGTATTCTATCATTCTAGCATCAAGTAATGGGTCCTACAAATTTTCAAATCTGAATACCAGGCCGACAAGATGATAATGTTAAATGACCAAAATGAATAGAACAAATGTTACTACGTTAGTTGAATGTCATTGTTTGTAAGGTATTTGATGGTCCGTTGGTATTTCGATTCAAGCAAGTTCTATGTGCCATCATTTTCAATATTGCATCACAAATTTCTTTTCCTTAATAGTATATTTCAAAGGTGTAAGGCCAACTGACCCAATTTGCATGATTGTAGATTTTAAAGGTTTGTAATATTTTTTTATTACACGTATGATAGACTATAGGATTGTATCTTTCAATAGGTTTTCGAAAGTATTGTTTACAAATGGTACTTGTATTAGTATTATTTAGAGAGAATGTAAATGCTCTTCTTCTAAATCTGAAAAACATATTACAGGGAGAACAATGGGTCTACACTAGAAATGGGCTAATGGACGCTCATAAAGGCCAATAGTACAATAAGTCTATCAACATGGGGGCTTTTTATGGCACTAGTGAAATCGTTGAATTGGAAGAATCTAGTAAACCTCAAAAACGGTTTGATGTAGAAGATGAAATCAGCCGGCTTTTTGAGTCAATTAGGATTACTGCAAAGACCAAGGGTTTACCACAAGTTCTTAGAGATAAACATAAGAAATCCATGAAAAGACCAATGAGAGTTGGTCCGTATCAATCATCACAAACTGGAATTTCCGAACCTGTAAATTTAAAGCAGGCGCTGAGAGGATTAAGCATCTCGCATGCATCTGAAATGGCAGCTATAAAGAGATCATCAAAACAAGCACGGTTCTCAGTAGGCTTGGAAGGTGGGCCAGTCAAAAGGTCACAGGTAGCAGCGAGTGAGGAGGTTAATGATAGTATAAGTCATCAAGAGGCTTCAGATATAGTGGAAGTACCTAACATTCCAGAAAAAACATCAGTGACGGAATTGGTGCAGAGCAGAAACCTTAAATTGAAACTTTCTTCGTTATCCATCCGTTCTAGAAAGAAACTTCCGGTTGTTGACGAAATCCGACCTTCCTCTGTTGTTAGTAAACCAGATATAATTACAGAAGTTAAACATACAGCTTATAATAAACCTGATAGCAAATCAAGATCGAGAGAAAAAGGCGAATTCTCGCAGAGCTCAAAAAGCAGTGTCGGTGAATGCAGCAGCAGTACAAGCTTTAGTTGTGATAGTGGTGTTAGCAGAAATTGGTGTCGGCCCCACATGTCAAAAGATTCGAGATGGGAAGCTATTAATTGTGCTCAAAAACAACACGGAAGCTTAAACATAAGAAACTTCAAGTTGGTCAAAAAAATTGGAGGTGGAGACATTGGAAGTGTTTATCTTGCCGAGCTTATCAGCTCGAATTGCTTATTTGCTTTGAAAATTTTGGATAACGAGTTGTTGGGCGCTCGGAAGAAAGCTACACGGGCTCAAACAGAAAGAGAGATATTGCAATTGCTTGATCACCCGTTTCTCCCAACTTTATATTCTCAGTTTACAACTGATAAATACTCGTGTTTAGTTATTGAATATTGTCCGGGAGGTGATTTGCATGTGCTTAGACAAAAACAGCCCAACAAATGCTTCTCTGAACAAGCTGCCAGGTAAAAACTATTAATTTACCGTTTTCTTTTGTGTATCGTCATAGTTGCTTTTTTCTATAACCAAGGTTGTAAAAATCGCTAGGCGGGAACTAATCGGCCGAGATCTTGTAGGGATTAATCTGCCAAGTCGGGGACTAATCGGGGATTAATCGGATTGGACTTTTTTTACATTTAAATAATATATTTCAATATTATATGTGTAATTATAGAATAGAACCATAATTATAAACTTAAACATAAACATTATTGTCTAGAAACATAAACATAAACAAAATTGTCTAGAAACATAAACATAATTGTTCAATTGTTCAAATACTTCAAGTTGACCAATTTAAAATGTTGACAAAGTTATACTTTGACCGTTTATGACCGATTAATCCCGACTTTGATCGAATAATCCCGAATTTGACCAGTTGACCGGCGTTGACCACCGTTGACCGACTTTTAAGTCGGATTTAGGCGAGGCGGGGCGGAGTAGTTCCAAATCCGATTAATCGGGATTTTTACAACAGTGTCTATAACATGTTTTAAATGCAGGTTTTATGTTGCTGAAATCCTTCTTGCTTTGGAGTACTTGCACATGCTTGGTGTTGTGTATCGCGACTTGAAACCAGAAAACATATTGATACGAGAAGATGGTCATATAATGCTAACAGATTTTGATTTGTCACTTAGATGTGATCCGAACTCGACAATGGTAAAACCGTTATCACCGTATGTTGAATGCACAAAAGACACCGAGTCAAGCTGCATAGACCCTTTCTGTCTCCAACCATCCTGGCAGGTCCCGTGTTTCCCTCCAAGGACTTCTACACCAAAGCTAAAATTTGGCCTAGCTGTCCAACTCAGCCCGCTGCCGCAACTAGTAGTGGAGCCCATAGGTGCTCGGTCCAACTCCTTTGTTGGAACCCACGAGTACTTGGCTCCCGAGATCATAAAAGGTGAAGGCCATGGGAGTCCAGTGGATTGGTGGACATTTGGGATTTTACTATACGAGCTTCTATTCGGTAGGACGCCTTTTAAAGGTACAGGCGACGGCGATACATTAGCAAATGTGGTATCTCAGGGTCTCAAGTTTCCTGACATCCCAATTGTGAGCTCTCATGCAAGAGATTTGATAAAAAGTTTACTACAAAAGGATCCAGAATATAGGTTAGGTTCGTCAAAAGGAGCTGCAGAGATCAAGCAGCATCGGTTCTTTGAGGGTCTGAACTGGGCTTTGATTCGGTGTGCAACGCCACCAGAGATGCCTAACATATGTGACGTTATGAGTACGCTTCCGCAGACTACAGGTGAGCGTTTGGTGTTAGATATGTTTTAGCACAAGTCGTTGGGAAAAGAAAATTGCTAGTTTATCTTTTTGTACAACATAAGTAAATTTACAAGTAGTACATTAGGATATGTATAGTGTACATGATGTAATACACGGAAGTTGATCAAGAAATTGATCTTCTATATATGTACTATTAACTTATTATTAGTATTAGATAGATTTCAATCTATTCTACAGCACACTCTCATTACGAATACTTAATCTTTCTTTCCGATCCCGTGAGACATGTTATAAATACCGCGCCCCTGCAAAAGTATGCGTACGATTTGTAAGCAACGATACAAGTTAGTTGAAGTCGATTTTAAGAAAGTTAATAGGAATGAACTTACGATGAGATAAAGGGAAGAAGTTGCGAGTGCGAGAGGGATGGCGACTGAAGTGATCTTGTCGAATGGACCTTTAAGATAAGTTGGTTTATGGATGCTTTGAAAATACTTTTGCTTCTGGATGAGCTTCTCTCTTGGCCTAAAAGGTGGCTCCTCCTCAGCCATCCTGATTGTATCAATGTCTAAAAGGTGGTTTAATGTTGATTAAGAGTGAGTTTTTGTTTTATAAAGGCGTGCAAGGACAGACGATGATTCGAGAATGGTGGAGAAACGACATATGAATTGAAAGCATCTTGTGGGCCTTTTGGGCTTGATTTATGGGCCCTTTTGTACAGCTGATGAGCTGAAGCAAATGGATCTGGTACGGTTCATATTTTTGATTTAAGTAAAAGTGCATAGTCTTTACTCTTTAGATGTTGGCCAATATGTGAAAACTTAGAAGTGTGAGTTTTTTTAATCATCATTTTTATCTTCGTAGAGTTGGAGATTGTGAGTTTAAATTTCAAGGTTAAGTGTATGTTTAGTTACGAAATAAATCTACTATTTATAAAAATATCTTAAATAAACTAAAGATTAAATTGGTTCAAATTTGTATTTTCTGAAAACAAGTTTATAAAATAAGAGAAATCTAAGTTATCTCTTTTATAACTATAAATTTAAAAATTATAATTTGTAATTTTCTATATTTCCTATTCAAAAATGAAAAATTCAATTCCTTATATTTGAACTTTTTTTTTTATCTCTAATCGAAGAGAAAAAGACACTGGTTCCGAATATGTAATTTTTATAATTTATGGACATACAGTTTGTGAGATATTTAAACTTGGGGTAAAAGTGGGAGTGGATTTTGTAGAGAAATGGAGCAATCCTACTAGTTTTCCCACTCTCTACTTTTTCGACATTCTTATTTGAACCCACCTCATATTTATTACGGAGTATCTGTCGACAATAGACTTAAACTTTGCGTTACCAAACAAAATCATAAAACTTAAGACATATTACTACCCCGCCCATTTTTTGAAAAATATGATTGAGCACACTTTTTTGTCCACTATTAAAAAAAGCTTACATCCCCACACCACGTCTTTTCTTTTTTCTCAGAGAAATCAAAATTCAAATCCACTCTTTTATACAGCCAGAATCTCTTCGTAATCTGTAAAGAAATTAAGTGTTAAATACGAGTAGTAGTATTTATAAAAGGGTTTTGCTAATGGGAGCTCTAAAGGCTTTCGTTAGGAATAATTTGACATCGTAAATACATTTAAAGTTTCTATTAATAATATAAATCTCATTTAATAAATGTGTTGTAAAAGGAAAGTTTGAGTTTATTAAATACAAAGTTTAATTTTATCAGATATAATTGTGAATAAAAAAGGAATGTTTAATTTAATGGATATATTTAATCTTAACGAAAGCGCTTGTGCTTCTTAACTTTTTTGAAATGTATAATAAACCGACAACGATTTAATTCTGTAGATATTCAAGTTACAATTGTAAAGTTGACCCCATATTATTATTAACAAATAAAAAGAATAGTAATAGTAATGATTTTGTCTCTCCTTTTGTTGTATAATATTGCATTGTGAGTTGGGCATTTTGTACTTTCCACCTCAATTCAACACCTTTTTTGAAAGTAAAAAATAAAACTTATACAATTCAATTCGACTACATTTCTAACCCATAACATAGTGTGAGAGCATCTCTAACACAAGCCAAATAGAGCCATTATTTCGAACAAACGAGAGGGTGTTCATTGTTGCGAATATGGCATGCTTATCTACACCAATTGATCAACAACAACAACAACAACAATCATCAAAGAAGATGATCCGAATGAAGAGCGCTGGACTAAGCACTTGTAGTGCAAGCCCGTTGATCGATTGTGATGATGAGTTGTCAAGATCGGCCTTGTTTGCTTTTCGGGCTAAAGAAGAAGAGATCACAAAGAAGAAAATGGAAGTTAAGGAGAGAGTTCAAGCTCAATTAAGCCGTGTTGAACAAGAAACTAAAAAGCTTGCCGAAATTCGCAATGTGAGTATTTTTGTTTAATATGTCACATTTTCTAATAAACATATGATGATTCTAACAATATATAATCTTATAATACAAAATTTTAAACCTTGCAAGATTAGGACTCTTTCTTTTTTTAGTAATGTATAGCTTTTAGTGACTTGGTCCTTGATTATATAATCAAACATATTTAATATTTTTATCACGTCATATATATTTCAAGGGAGCTTTCAAAGTCCTAGGTTTTTTTATTTATTATTACGAGCAAACTTCCAACTAATTTATTGTATGATAATTATTAAACATGAATTCTGTTATTTTTATTATTTTTCTTTGTAATCATTATTTGGGAACAAATGTGAGCGTAGGATCTTGAAACATTGGAGGATCCAAAGTGGAAAGAAGGGCTAATGGCAAGAAAGAAGGTTGACTTGGTCAATAAAGAGTTAAAGTCGTTGGGACAAAATTGCCTAAAGAAGGTAAAACATTATCATTATTTCATAGTCTTTTAATTTAATTTGTTACATTAATGATTAATGATATATAATAATAATAATAATAATAATAATAATAATAATAATAATAATAATAATAATAATAATAATAATAATAATAATAATAATAATAATAATAATAATAATAATAATATATTTATAATAACTTTGTAGGAAAAAGAGTATCGAGAAGCAATTGAGGCATTCAACGAAAAGAACAAGGAGAAAGCTCAACTGGTTACCAAATTAATAGAGGTACTCAATCATTTCTAAATATTTTATTTTTTTAAATTAATTTTACATTAATAAGTATAAATTTATAGATAATTATGTTCATGATTAACAAACAATATCAACTGTAAACTGACCAGCTGGTTAACGAAAGCGAAATGGTGAGAACGAAGAAACTTGAAGAGCTAGGCAAGAAAATGGAGATATTTGCCAGCACATAATTTTATATAATCTATGAGTAAATTTCTTCCTGTATGATGTTTAAGATTTCTGAATGATTCATTGTAAAATACAATATTGTAAGCCGAAAATTAGGGAAGAGAGTGAAAGTATATTGTGCATTTTGTTTTAGTAATTTAGTTGTTCATGTAAAACTATCGTTGACGTGTCTCGTATGTATTATTCATTTGATTTTAGTAGTTCTTGTTTTGATGTTACGATGCTTTATGATTTTTGTGATATTACGAACTATGCATGAAATTTTTTTATGAAAGGAGGTTCGGTCTAGCATCGGTTGGCTGATTAAATGATGGAAAACCTTCTACGTCGAGTTTACAATGTTTGTGACTTGTTAAGATTGTGTGAGTGAGTTTCGTATATTAAAATCTGAAAGAAAAAAAATGTTGTATACTTTCTTACTTTGTAACAAGAGAGTTTTCTTACGACTTCCAATCAAATGTTTAGTCATACTTTTACGTCCAATATGTATTAGGCATGCCAATTATTTCTCTTTTCAATCGTTTAATATGAAATGGAAAAAAAGAAAAAGAAAAAAGAGAGCAAACTTTGAGAGGGGAAAAAAAGGAATATGTGCATCTTTAGCGGTCCAAAAAGTATGACCAGCGAACGTTAAAACATATTTACGGCCCATTTAACAGATATAAAAAAGATGGTCAGCCCAATATATAAAACTACCGGGCCTGTCTTCCCAAATGTTTGGTGTATCCGTGATTCCGTGTATGTGGTTAAGTTGTGGTATTCCGTATTTTAATTATTTATGTAATTATGTCTAGGGAAATTAAATAATTTGTTAGAACGAATATAACGATTTGTCATCCGAAAAAAACTTGACAATTTGTCCTATCCGAAAACAAGTCACAAGCTTGTGAGTTGCGACCCGTAAGTTGTGTCTTGTGACCCGGCCACAAGCTTGATCGTTACCAGACACGTACCCGAACACGGCTTGTTTGTGGCCGGTCGCAAGTCGCAAGAAATGGATCGCAAGTCGGTACTCGGTCACGATAAATAATATGTCTGGGTTGCAAGTAACAAACAACCAGTCGCAAGTTGCAAGCTTGCGACTTGTTTCGGGTAGGTGTAACATCCCAAAATCCAAAAGTAATATTGTGAATAAAGTAATAGTAAATGTTTTAAGTTATTTTTACTCTAGGCGAAATAAAATAGTAATAATTGTAAGTCGGTTTTAAAGTTCCAGACAATGATAATCACGGGGAATAAAAAAGACATATACTTATCTATTAACCTATGTATGTACGTATCATTGATATCATTTTTATGAAATCCCAGAAGCTTCACGACATCAAGAAAACTCACGAACTTTAAACCCTAACCTGAAATCGAATCAAAACTACAAAATTGAAGCTCTCCAATTCGAATTCAAGCAAGAATCATCACTTTTATCATCAAGTAAGTATTGTTTCTTAATTCTTTTAACCTAGAATCTTGATTTTATGGGTTTTCATGGGGAATTATAAAACTAATGATTCTAATACGAAATTAAGTATGAAATATGTTGAATTGATAATAGATAAGCTTACTAGTGATTGTGGAATCATTAAAATAAGTTGAAAATGAAGAATCATGTATAGTGTTCTTGAGGGTTTTGATGGATTATTGATTTTAATTCAATTTAGGGTATGATAATGATCGAATTATGATATAGGAGTGAAATAATTATGGTTGTTAACATAACCCACTCTAGAATTTGATAAATTGAATTTGGTATATAGTGATTAAAGTGGGTTTTATGTAAATGATGATGAATTGGTGTTAATACACCTTAAATGGGTGTTTAAAAAGGTTATTGATATATGATTAAAGGATATTGAAGTATTGAATCAAGAGAATTAAGCAATATGATTAACTATGATTATAAGAATGATTATGATCAAGTGAATTGAAGTGATTATGGTAATCACTAGTGATGATCAAAATGGAATACAAGTAATCAAGTTATGTATATGATTATGTAAGTTATGAAATAGAGAAATAAAAATGAATAAAACAAGAGAGATCATATGTAATATGATCAATCCAATAAGAGTAATGGATTGATATTGTTGATGTATTGATTATTATGATTTCTAGCTGTTAAAAGTATTATTGTGTCTATGTATTATATGCTAGGTGATCAAGAATGATGGATGGGCTATTCTAGAGTGATATCATGTGATTCTTTAAAAAGGCAAAGGTGAGTGATACGAGAATTAAATAAATAATGATTGTATGCTCCGGATTGTTTACAAGCAAGAGGTTCATACAATCATTTGGAATATTATTTGTTTCTTATAGTTGTTTTTATAATTGTATCTAGGCGGTATCATATTATGTATCTTAAGTAATGTTGTTGTTGATTATTGTTATGAACTGTTGTTAGTTGTTGAGTTATTTGGAAATAGTATAGTATTATGTGGATTATGTGAATTATGTGGATTGTGTGGATTATGTGAATTATGTGAATTGAGTATTGTAGAGATTTCTTATTACGAAATAAATGAGTATCACGAAATAAGTGCTTGGCATTACTTGGTATCTATAAAGCTTGGTATCCATATATGATTGGTGCCATGCTTATTTGTATCTATTGGATCATGAATCCGTATGAAATATGGTGAAATCTCTACTGTGGCTCAATACGATTTATTTAAAAGAAATAAGTGGTTATTTGATAATTGTATCTTGTTGGTGCTTTTGGTGAATTATTTATTTGATTGCTTGTATACTCACTAAGCTTTATGCTTACTCGTATCAGTGGTTTTATGTTGTAGGTGTTTGGTTTTGTTGAACCAATTGGATGAAAGGATTCAAGAAGGTAGCGTGGATAGAAACTTGTAATGTTATTAGACAAGTTTCTCATTCTATTGAATTGTCGTTTTGAATTACCATTGTATAAATCGCCCAAAGGATTATGATTTTGATATAATGTGTCATTGTTGTATTCATTTGAATATGTAAAATCAAACATGGATTTCAAATGGAATAGAATGTAGAATTTAAATGGGACCAAAATTATGAATGAGTTTACTAAAAAAAAAAAAAAATATATGCTGAATTCAGGGCGTTTCAAGTTGGTATCAGAGCGATGATTTAAGAGAATTAGGTAATCCACAATAGGATTGCCTAAGCTTAAACCTATATGAATTATTTGAATTGTTATCTTAATTATGAGTAGTAATAGAATTGATTGATTGAATTGATATGATTCCCTGTAACGAAATATTTGATGGTTAATATGTGTAGAATTAATAATAGAACGTTTAATGAGGTCTAGAACCTTATGTAATAGGATTTGGAATTTCATGATTGGTTAAAATAGTAATTAGCCTAGTCGTTGAAAAATGTATCTTTGACTTGAAAAGGTCAAACTGGAATATGAAGGTGTCAAATTGGGTAATAGAAATATTATATAATGATAACATGGTTAGATGTTGAAATATATAGATATTGATCATAGTTTTGGTGAAATTGTGATCAATGGGTTAAATATTGAAATATGGTCTAATTGGATGATCATGAATCAAGAAATATGGTATGATGTTAAAATGAATCGAAATCAAGTGTTGAATAGTTAATTTGTGTTAGAATCAATAAAAGTGTCCAATTGGACCTCCAAACGGGTCAAGGTGTCAAAATGAATTATGATTCAAGTACGGTACTTGTAACCTTTGTTTTAAGTCATAAATGCATGTAGGAATGCATGTAGGAATATGTTAGCAAAAAGCCGGAATCTAAAATCAAGTGGTTTGGAATATGGGTTGTCCTCTAAAATGGTCCAAAATGACCATAAATTGGTTATATGTCTGTTTTCTCGTAAAATGTGTATTTTGAAAAAGTGTGAAAACGGAAATCTTCATTTTGATGATAGAAACGTGCCTGCAAAATTTTAGAGTCTAACTCTAAACGAGTAAAAAGTTATACGCGATTGAAATTGGCTAAAAATATGAGTTTTGCTGAAATTCAGAATTTTACTTGGGAACGCGATCCCAATGAATTCTCCGAATCGCGTTCATACGTGTAAAATTGTCACAGTCGAATTTGTACTGGGAAACGCGATCCCAGCTAAAAAATAGAACGAAAAGTATCTACTTTTTAAAAACGTCTAACATAATGTTCCTTCACAATTTCACATCATCTACCGAATAGAATGTTGACTAATGAACTCATTGACTAGTTAAACTCGACAAGATTGGTATAATTAGTCATAATCAGAGAAGGTACACGAAAGATCCAAAGTCCAAATATGTTGGGCACGGCATAGTGTCGTATATGAGGACACAAAAGAACCGTTCATGTGCAACTATAGTCTACGACAAATGTCTCTCTATTTGTACTAAACTAAACTCTTAGAAATTACAGTACCTTCAATAATTTATATATAGAATTAATTAACGACGGTACTATCAAGTTGATCCTAAAAGTTCAAAACTAAATTTGTTAAACAGTCGTAATAAAGCAGTTATGCAACAACTTTAAACAACCAACAAATATCCTTTTTATTTGCTTTATGGTTGAGGATTTGTTGAAGTATGTGATCATTCTTCATGAGTGCAAAAGACGTGAATGATATAAAAATAACCACTGTAATTTCTTAGGCACCAACACAAACATATATATTACATGCATTTAGGCATGAAAAAGGGGCAAGTCGCTTTAAACATGACAATGAGCCTCATGAATGCTACATGAACATAAAGAGAAATATCATAAGTGCCTATACTATAGGCCTATAGGGTACGTACCCCTAGACACGTGTTAACCTTTACATAGAATATTTGGGTGTCAATCATGTATTAAAACCATCTTAAATAATGAGCTACAGTATGATCTTACTTGTTTATGATATTATTGTATCTTAATAATATAGTGTGGGTCGTCTTCAAAGATAGGCGAGATGGTCGATCGTCCATGACCTCAAAATGTGTATATATGTGTGTAGATATGTGTGTGTATATATATATATATATATATATATATATATATATATATATATATATATATATATACATATAATCTGATTATTAATTGCAAGAAGAAAAATACGTTCTAATTGTTTCAAGGTTGATTGAATCGCAACATTAGAAATAAAAAAAATATATTTTATAGCTCGATATAAGGCCTCACTTCGACAATTATTCGTGGTTTGCTCAGGGCTTCCGAAAACTCAGAGATGGCTATGGTTTATGGGTTGTCATGAATTATGGATCTTCGTTGTGTAATACGTGATGTGTATCTCAAGTGCCAAAATGATAATAAAATCCCTTAGATTTGACTTTTAGAATAGTATCTTACGATTGGAGAACCTAAATGTAATGGACTATATATTCATTTCTAACTACAACTCTAAAAGTTATCGTTAATAATTTATATGTACACGGATTTTATGTAAAACGATTATACGCATGTACATTGGCTTCACATAGGCTATCAAATAGAATGAGGAAACATAAACTGTCATAAAAAAAAAATACAGTCCTAGATATCCGAAAAAAGACCAAACCAAATTGTTACGACAAGCTTGCAATTTTTTAACAATTTATCTTTCACGCCTATGTGACCAATGCTATTTATTAATACTGCAACTGTTTCTCATGTTGGGTGTCTCTTTTTTGATTTATTCATACGTTATTCTAATCAAATGAATACTTAAAATATATGAAAATTATTAAATGTTTTTCGTGTTAAAATATTATTTAGTAGCATGGTAATTAATTCCCATTTAAATTTGAATTTTTTTTTTATAATAATGTAAAAGCATGCTATTAAGTACTCCGTACTAACTTCTTTTTTAACGCCTTATTTATATATATTTTATTTATATATATATATGTAAGGGTGGTGATATTTCCACCAAGTTTTTTGATAAATCCACCATACTTGTGCATTAAACACTTGTACTGTATAAACAGTAGATACACAATTATGGTGAATTTATCAAAAAACTTGGTGGAAATATCACCACCCTATATGTAACCATGCAATTCCTATATGTAATTTAATGCATCTTTATCTTTATATCTCAATTATTTCGATGTGTCATTTATGTTAGATGACATCCATTAATTAAGGCACACACTCATGATATCAATAAATGTCACTCATTCTGTTTCAAAGTTAGCGTCCAATAAATATAAGACAAATTAAATAGTACTAATGTGTTGCTACTACTTTTTCTAATACGGAGTAGTTAATTAGATGTCTCTTTTAATCATTTAAAGTATATATAAAGTATATACAGGGGCGGAAACAGGGCGGGGGTAGCGTAGGCAGCCGCCCTCACTAGAATTTTCAAATTACGTAAAAAAGAAATTTTTCTAAATTATTAATGACATTTTAAAATTTTCACCCCCACTAAACTACAAAAGAAATAAGAAAAAATTTAATTTGCCCCCACTAAACTACAAAATAAATAAATAAAGTTTATTTCGCCCCCTATACTTATATTTCCTGGCTCCGCCCTTGAGTATATATACATTTTCGTGATAATACTCCGTATATAAGTACATGTACAATGAGAAACTTGGTAACTTGTTCAAATGTCCTTTTTTTTTAATAAGCAAAAATAAAAATGTACGTGAACATTTCTCTTACAACAGATAGATTCTAAAATTTGCAGACATATTAAAAATCTAAGAATCAAAACAGGATAAGGATCGGAATGCAGCCGTGTTTACAGTGGTGGATCCAGAACTAAAAAGCACGTGGTTCGCTATTAGTCTACCTCAGATGGATCAGCTAAGTGGGGCCGGGTCGGGTTGGGAATTTTTTTATAAACATCGCAAATCACGTGTTCAATAATAGTATTAAAGTGAATAAATTATTCCTGACGAGGTTTCATACACTCAAAATACTCTGTAATTCAGTTAATGTATCACTAGTAATATCATTATTTCGATATATTACACCAAAACAATCATTTAACAATAAATCATCAAATTTTGATACACAAATCAATCTTTGTTTACTCTATTGTTAAAAATGCATAATTCTCGAGTAGCACTTAACAAAATCAATGCTTGTTGCGTCATGGTAATCCACTAGATAAATAATGTGTTATAAGTATTATATATAGATATGGTAGATCGATTGTTACCTCATATTTGCAATAATGTGTTATAAGTATTATATTATATTATATATAGATATAGTAGATCATTGTTACCTCATATTTGCAAGATAGAAGAATAGAATAAAGATAACCCTTTTATCTAATGCAAGTGTGTACCGGTAATAGAAAGCAAAAGATTTTGATTAGTATCAATTTAACAAAGGGAAATTAAAAAAAATACCATTTTTTCTTGAAGTATATATGGATTTGCCATCCCGGAAAAAAAATAGACGATATACCACACGAAATCGCAAATCGCAAATTTGCGATTTGCGATCCAGCGTCTTGCTTTTGCGACCCGTTCACTGAGCGAGCCGTGGCCGGGATGTACGTGCGGAGGTAAATCGCAAAGGGCAAGTTTGCGATTTGCTCTTTGCCAATGCCCGAGTCGTGAACGAGACCGTAACGAGTTACCGATGACGTGAACCAGAGAACCGGTAAAGGCAAATCGCAAATCGCAAATGGCAAAGAGCAAATCGCAAAGAGCAAAGAGCAAATCGCAAAGAGCAAATCGCAACTCGTTACGATCTCGTTCACGACTCGGGCATTGGCAAAGAGCAAATCGCAAACTTGCCCTTTGCGATTTACCTCCGCACGTACATCCCGGCCACGGCTCGCTCGGTGAACGGGTCGCAAAAGCAAGACGCTGGATCGTAAATCGCAAATTTGCGATTTGCGATTTCGTGTGGTATATCGTCAATTTTTTTTCCGGGATGGCAAATCCATATATACTTCAAGAAAAAATGGTATTTTTTTTTATTTCCCTTTAACAAAAGGTTTGAGGAGCCTATTTGTAATTCACACAAACTTATAAAAGGGAAAGAGTGAAGGTGGACTTGAACACCTGACGCCCTCACAAGTATTAAGGTAGTTCAAAATATATAATCAAGGTAGTTCATATAGAAATTTGCTCATAAAAATTGGAAGTTAAGGTGGGTCAAGTGACCTACCTCCTTATAGGTTGGATCCGCCTCTGCGTGTTTAGTGTAACAATGTCTATAACTATACAAATATGCATCATCATCATCATCATCATCATCATCATCATCATCATCATCATCATCAAGAAGTACTTATAACAAAACCGTTATCCGCAATTTCTTTATGCAATTCATGCTCTTCATCACCTCCAAACGTATGTGAAATACGGACTAAACAAATGACATTTGGGATTATATTTGTGCTATGGTAGTGGTCGTATGCATCTTCAAACAACACAATTTACCCATTACCATTACATGACCTAGCTCGTTAGACAAGGGATTATACATATCCAATACATGATCAATAGTTGTCACATATATGCTTGTTATAAACCACTAAAGTTAATACATGCATTTTCATAGTTTCATTTGAATGTCTCAAAACCATGAGCCTTTTAATTTCAGCAATACAAAAGGTAAAGAGGCTCATAAGTCATAACATGAACATTAATGTTTTATTAGGTTAGTGGGCAAAAAGTGAAGTTTCAAGTAAAATAGGAACCAAATTGCAAAAAAGATAACTCATAGATAAACTTGTAATTGAAGCCAATTCATTTTGAACTAAGATATGATTGTCCACACACCCTCTTGCCTAGAGATGAGCAAAGACTGGTTAAAACCAGTTTTCAGTCCAGTTCAAAACAGTTCAGTTTTTTTAAATAAAAAAAAGACTGGTCTTTTTTAAGACTGGAGCAGTTTTGAACCAGTTTTTCTTTAAATTTGCCAGTTTTTCTAGGACTGGCAGTCCAGTTCCGAACCAGTTTCAGTTCAGTCCAGTTTATTTAATTTTTTTCTGATCTTTTGTATTGCCATTTTTTTTATAAATTAAATCACTTTAGTATAAATATTGATATTATGATTATCAATCTTCCCTAACTATTTCTATTGAAAATGTTAAGCATACTATATATATATTTTTTAAGTTTATTCCATTGTTTTATAGCATCGAATTCAAGCTCTGATGAAGTTTTATTTTTCTTTACATGGATCTATTTAATAATTGTAAAATGTAGCACTAGAAAACGATGATGAGAATATATGAATAGTTAAAACTTTTTCAAACATAAAATAAAGAAACATCATACAAAACATGTACAGACTATTAATTATTTATTATATATTATTAATATATTAATACTATCATCAGAATTTCATTAATAGGTACAGATATGATGCTATTGCAAGAATTAATTACATATAGTCTAGAGTCTAGACTCTAGAGTAATTTTGACCAGTTAACGTTACAATGCCACAAATTTGACAATAACTCGACAGGGTTTTTGGACAAGTGACAACTTACTCAAACGGCTAAAATGATTAATTACGTACGTAGACGTTTGACTAGAGTACGATCGAATAATTAATTGCATAAGTATATATTATGGTTGCTACTCTTTATACCTTCCATATTTACATTTTGTACTTTTTCTGTACTTTATTCTACCACTTTTTCTTACATTCTGTACTTTTTTGTACTTTATTCCACCACTTTTTTAAAAAAAAAAAATTCAAAAGGGGGTATGGTGAGTATTTTGGGTGGTATGGATAGAAAAAGCCATATATTATAGCTTAAGGTTGAAATGTGTAGCATTAATTAAAGTTGATATGTCAATATCCCAGATTCTCAGTATCTATAAGTATAGTACAAGTACAAAAAAATTTAGTACAAGTACATCAATGCATATAAATGAATATAAGTTGAAAAACTTTAAAAGTCTAAAAAAATAGGTTAGGTTGATTTCAGTCTTTTGATAGTCTTGGACTGTTTTCAGTCTTTTTAGGACCAGTTTTCAGTCTTTAACTAGTTCTAAACCAGTTTAAACTGGTTTCAGTTCAGTTCAGGACCAGTTTCAGTCTTTAACTGGTCTTTGGACTGAGACCGGTTTCAGTCTGAACTGAATTCAGTCCAGTTTTTAACCGGTCTTCCGACTGAAAGTAGGACTGAAATAGGACTGGCAGGCAGTCCTAGGACTGGACCGGTCTTTTTCCAGTCCAGTCTTTTTTAGGACCGGTTCCAGTCCAGTTCAAGACCAGTTTCAGTCTTTAACTGTTTTGCTCATCTCTACTCTTGCCTTTCTTACTTTCTCACTTTAACCACCATATATCAATCTTTTTAAAAATAGCATGCAAAGTCTCAAAAGTAAAAGAAATCAAACCCCTTTCAAAGATTCTAAAAGTTCAACCTAAATTAAGTAATTATGATATAATGACTTTTTAATAATTGCATATTAAAATTAGATTAGATTACTTTTAATGATTTTATTACAAGCTAGATTAATGATTTTTATGTGAATGTTGCGTTTAATTAATCAATTGATTAGATGTTAACACAAAGTAACAACTCTACATTGTTTAGATTAGAGTAGCTATCAAGGAACAACAAGAAGTTAGAACCCAAACTAACCTAAATGTCCTAGGACACCAAATACACTTTAATAAATCAAAAATAAACATATGATCTTATCTTAGTGTCAAGGTTCTTAAAACTATTATACTCCGTAGTAAATAAATAACATTATAGAACTTGTTTGCTTTCTTGACCCTTTCTCATTAATTTTTAATCTATTTAATCTGATTGGTGACATAATCAAAAGAAAAAAGTCTCCTAAGATTAAGTAAAACATATCAAACCCATAAGGCTATAACAAAGACCAAGAGCTAAAACACAAAATCAATCCTTCTCAATAACAATGTACAACTTTTATTGCACGAAATGTGACATTTTCGTAACATTATCGGTCTAAAAAATGATTTTATATAAAACAACTGGACAAAAATTCACATGAAAATGAGATGAAATCTACAAAAGAGGATTATGATTTATGAAACTTAGCTTTTGGTAGCATAAACTAACAATGAGAATCCTTTTTTGTGATCATCACTCTTCACAATCTTCTCTTCCAACCACAACCTACTATCCAACCCACTTCTTGTTCTAAACATGAACACTGCATGACCCGACCCGGAACCAGACCCAGAACCTGACCCGGACCCGGTATCCGTGTTAAAAAACCAGTCATGAACATCCCACATCAAATCCACCAATAACCCATCCAAAAAAATGGTTTGATTCCCTCTAAAATTCCATTGCAACCTCTTGACCCGAATCACGACCCGTTTATCTATATACACCAATAAAACCGGGTACTTCAACCCGTCGTTTTCTCCGGTACACCGGATAACAATATCATGCCAACTTCCGGTATCGGAAAACTGAGCCTTAGTAGCGTAAAGGGTATTGCCGGAAAAATGTTCTTTCCGGGAAAGCAAGCAACTTTTTCCGATCTGTTTATGTGCTTTCAATTTCCTGACGGCGGATTCTTCCGACATGTCTCCGATCAACAAACCCAATTCGGAATCCACCATGATTAAAACATAGTACCCTTCAACCGGTTCTGCGCCGGCGCCATACTGAGCCGATGAAAGATCATAATAAATTTCGAATTTTGAATCATGTGTTTCGAAAAGTTTGGTTCCTTTTTTCTTTCGAAAGAGTCTTGAATGCGTGTTTAAACGGAAAGCAGTTGTGGGATCATCGCCGGAGGTGATTTGAAGGCCTTGTGTGGTGGCGTTACGGTACCATGTAACGGTGATGTAGTGGTGGGTTCCGGTGGTTAAGGTGGTTTTATATAAACATGAAACGGCAGTTTGTGTTGATGGTGTTAAATTTGGGGAAATTATACATGAAGATGATGATGATGTTGTGTAATTCGAACATGAAGCTGATTCGGAAACTTGTACGGCGTATTGACTGTAACATGAAATTAAATCCATCATGTTTTTGTGTGTTGTTTTGTAGGTGTTTTTGGAGATGTTTTTGAAGGTGTTTTATGGAGTTGGTTAAGAAACTAAAGTGGGAAAATGCATAGGAAGAAGAGGTGATAACTGAATATGAATGTGAATGTGATTCTCTGTCACACTCTAGTACAAACTTTTTTTTGTTTATGCAAGTTTTTATTTGTAGCTAATGAAAAACAAGAAGAAGAAGAAGTGTCTTTTTCTGAATACTTTATTTTTTTAAGTATAATTGGTGGTTTATGTGAGATTTTGTGATTTAATAATGCAAGTAAAGGTTTATAATTGGATGATTATTGATTGGAATAAGTGATAATGAGACAAATTGTTGGCTTAGGGATATTTGGTTTAAAAGATGTTATGTTTGAATCATTTATAGGCATTATTATGTTGGTTGTATCATGTATATATGTTGTAGAAATGACATTTTGTGTGAATATTTATAGGCTAATTTAGCTACTAACATCATAACTTTCTAAAAAAAAACTTTGATATCACCGTACAATCATCACAAATATACATTTGTGTCAAGCGAGATCAACCTAAACATTTAGTATAAAAACTATTCTAACAATGTACCGGCAACTTAGATTTTATCATCTGGTCACTAATTAACCTAAATCAAGCAAAGCCTTGAGCTAATATAGCAAGCAACATGATTAGCTGACTTTAATTACGTTAGTAGTTACATATCATGATCTTATTGAATACGACCATTATATAGGTTTAATTATGTATGTAATTAGTCGAATCCTAGAACGATCATTTTATATTTATATATATGTATGCAAGTTGAATTCTAAATGAAATAACACTAGCAAGTGGAAACATAAGAATAATGATCAATAATGATAAACATTAAATGAAAGTTTTGATTTTGGAATATTATTAATTCATAGTTGAGTAAATTAGTAGGACTACATTAATGAGTTGATAGCAAATCATGATTTTTCAACTAGGAAGGGTAAAATCAACCTATCAATAAGCAAATTAAATGATATTTAATAGATGGTACTTGGCATCTCTTGTATCGTTCTAGCTTGTGTGTACAACTGGGTACATTTTAACAGTAATGTGACATGCATTGTCGTTCAATTGTCCTCTTTCACTTTTATGCTTGTTTATTGTGTAATAACTTGTTACGAATATGCCAATGGACAAAAGTCCTGCCTATGAATTTTTGCAAAACGTTAACAAAATAATCCGTAACTTTTCGTTCGAATAATGATATGTGGAAAACAATGTTGAGACTGATAACGAGTCATTTTAACGTGTTTAATGGTCAAACTCAAGTAAAATTAGCCCTGTTTATGTTGTGAGCTTGGGTCCCATAAGTAGATAAAAGGATTAATAAATTCAATTACAAGTTAAATTTTCAAACTACACTTTTTGAAAAAAGAAAAAGGTTGAAGAAAGTGGTAACATTATCTTTGAATGAGTATGAAAAACGTAGTCAAATATTTGAAACTAAATTACACGGTTGTGCAATGGTGTTACTTAATTGCCAAAATAATCAAGCTATTTATCACCTTCTTATAATAAAGTGGGAGCTTTTGCATGTGATTTGACGAGAATAAAAACTATACAATGTCACTGAAATTGATGTTCCATAAGTTTAATTGCATAAGTTTTGTTGTTTTATAAAATGGGAAAGATGATGAGGTGTTGTATGAAAGTGAGAGTTGGTCCCCAAGAAATTAAAACAAAACTGTTGACCCACCAACTCCTACACCTATGATTAAAAGCATAGGAATAATGTGACTTTCATACACTTTTATTTACCTTATTTCATTATCTATCCATTAAGATTAGGTTTATGCCCCCATATTTCATCCCAATTTTTGTAATATATAGTACACAATATTGGATATATTATGAGATATCTGTAAATAGTTGAGCCTTTCTTTTGTTAATATATATGAAAATCATAGATTAAAGTCTCAAGCTTTTAAGTATGCTTAATGAATAATTAGAAGTGCCTCCGCATCGCTAGAATAGATGTCGGGTGTGAGTCTAATATATCTCAAATTGTTACATGAATACGGGTATGTTTGAGAAAAGTAACAGAAAGCTTATGTTTTACAAATCGTAGCGTTGTAAAAAAGTTACAATTACCTTATACTTGTGACCATTTCACTTGCCTTTTTTAACCATAAAACTCATTACCATCGAAAAATTAGAGGTAAATCATAAGGATGCAAAAGTATAGTAAATTTTTTTATTTGATAAAATCAAAGTTGATTGAGATGATTGCTATTGTTATTTATTTAGGTGCACATGCAAGTAAAGCCTTTGTTGCAAATAGTTTAATTCTTTTGATTATGATATATGTAACATCATTTAATTCATGCATGAACAGTTTTGACACCTATTCTCCTTTTAATTCTTTATGTAAGATGTTAAAAGCTGTAAAAGGAAACTCCTTTTGTATTAAAACCAGATATTGTTGGCTTTCCTGGACCCATCATTGCCTTTTCCTCTGTGTATCGTATGTATCACTTCAATTAGCTTTTGTAATTAACAAATAAATTATGATTAATTATTAGTGGAAAATGTATTATATTATTCAGTGAAAGATTATTAACTATTTTTCCATTTAGTCAACTTATATATTCAGATTTAGAAGAGGCAAAATAGATGAGATGATTCTTTGATTCTATGACTTTGTATTTGTATAGTTTAAAAAATGCATTAATTACATAATTAGATTCCTTTAAGCTAGAGAAGGTTATATAGTCCAAGTCTAACTAACAAAATAAAATCAAATGTTTAAGGTGTCACTTTCTGGGTACACAATTAAAATGAAAGAATGTTGTATTCTTTATGAAACTTGTAAAAAAGATGTGATATCATTTATGAAATTGTACTTAAAAACAGTTAAACAAAATATTGAATAGCAGTAGCCATTTAATTTAAGTGGACATAGAGATGATATGGGCATGGACCCCTGGATGGTCCGGTTTTTAGAGCATGTTCCTCCATTATGTTGTGCCCAACTACTTGATTGTATTCTAATCAATTTATTTGTGATTGGGGTCCGATTGGGTTCCTTTGGGGTCCAACCCACGGTTGACAGTTGGGGTTAACATGGTTCCATTGTGGTTCACCATGGTTTGACCATTTTGAGTCACCCCATGAGACCAAATGTATTTATGATCAAAGTTATATTAATGTTGGTGCAACTACTACATGGAATCTAGCTCATAATGTTTTTTATTCTCAACAATTCATCTATATCTTAACTTATGTGTTTATTCTCAACAGTCCATCTATCTTTCTAAATTCTAATCTACATACAGATTAAAATACTTAGTTGTTATATCTAAACTTTTCGATTTTTTCAATAATTCGTAATCACAGAATAGTTCGAACTAGACTAAAATACCCATTATGGAGATGATCCAAAGTAAGACTTAAAAGACGAAACAAATATTTTGTATTTTGTTTATGTTGGCATATGTGTAAGAATAAGACCGCTAAGGCTGCGAACTGATTCAATCCTGTGGTCCGACATATGATGGTTCGTCCAATTAGATTAGTCGGTTTTCACATATTGAATATAAATATATGGATCGTGCCATAAGCCATATGCAAGTCAACTGTAGATATAATGTCATTTTCTAACTCAGGTTTCAACTTCAAGTGCTTAATGGCCTAATCAACTTCTGACCCTTTTGACCTGGTAATGTTTCATCATCTACACTTGGGTCAACCAAAGCCAAATCTTGGAATATCTTTCATGCATCATAAACTTATACCATACAAGTTACTTTCCATAAACAAATTTTCATGTATAGGACATCAGTATCTATGTTAGAGCGATTTCCATTAACCGCAGCTATCAAAGTCATGAAAAGAAACCAACTTTAAGTCGAATAACGTTTATTCTTCATCCTTTATTCAAATTAACGAGAGTGTTTGACTTAGTTTATTTTATGAATATATCGACTTATTGAAAGTTGAGAAGGCAAATAAACTCATATTCCGGTCTTTAGCTTGTCAACTTGTAACCCATAAGCTGAAGTTGATAAACTTGTAAACCATCAAAAATGAGCTTACTGGTTTTTTGAAATTTCAATAAGCTGATAAGTCAATATAAGCTAATTAAAACACCCCTAAATAAACGAGACACTCGCTACCAATTCAAATCAATCCAATATATTAAGCGCATTTTGTTTGATCTGGTTAGTTACAATATACAACCATAAGAAAAATAATAATAAAAATAAAAATAATACTATGTTAAAAACATAAAAGATCCCTAAAAGTTTATATAATGCATTTTGGCTTTAGTCAAGATATAGTTAACAAACATATGAGTTATTATTGTTGCTTCCAGGAAGTTATTAGCAGACAATTTGTGAATTAAAAAAGGAAAGATATCCAAATCAAGCATAAAACTAAGCATGGAAAGAGACTTTAAAATTCTCTATCCCTTGTAATGCAGGCTGGAACCATTATTATGTGTCATCTACAGATCCTTGTGTTTTTTATAATCTTTAAACAAGTCATAATGCAATACTTAATAAGAGACAAACCCATCTTAAATTAATTAAGATCCAAAAGGTAAACTGGGATTTTGGACAAATTCATGTACTACATTAAAAGCAGTTGGTTACAAATAGATAACAATAGTATATAAAAATGTTAAAATACCAATTGTCTACGCTTATTTTGACAGGTGTAAAGTGTATATGCATAAGCTAGGCCCATATTAAGTAAAGATGGTACCTTTATAATTATACCACTTTTGTAACATGCATCGAGTTTAAAGGGTATGTTAACCATGTTTTTATGCAGCCAGAAGACGCTTCTCTTCCTCCTCGAGTCTTTTTAACCATCTAAATCCGAGATCATTTCCTAATTTTGCAGCATTCTCAAATTGTTCTCTTGCCAATTGGATCGGATCAGATTTTGGTTCACCAACTTTTTTCTTCCTTAGGTTCCTACTTGTATGCCCATTGAACTTTGTTAAAGATGTGGGAAGTTCGTAGCCTGACACAGCAAATCAAGATAAAATTATACCATTGAACCAAGCTGTAGGCAGAATTTAAGTAAATAAGACCCTGTTAACATTTTAAAATCTTCGTACACTACATGAATGTAACTCAAAAGATAATAATGTTTGATGATTAATGATCAAAATGAGTTTGGATTTATTCTAATATAAATTTAGGACTGTGGTGGCTAGCACACACAGGCATAGCGTAAAGAACATTCTTTAATGAGAACTAAAAAAAGATCAGAATATTATACAAATTGAAGATTTTGTTATGAATTATGGAATGAAAGCAGAAATCTTGGCTGAAGTTGAATCGAAATTCGAATGTATACCTCTAATAAGAAGGGATCCACACGCTATTGCGGCCCCAGCATGACCCTGAACATATGTAGAATGTAGAAGTTTTCATGTTAGGTTGAGACAGAAAATTCAGAAGAAAAACCTTTCCAGGTTGCTACATGATATTTTACTCAACTTATGAACGTAAATTTACCTGCCAACAAAATATTCGGATCATTAATATACCAGCCCTTGTGATTAATAGAAAAGATACAGTTTGTTTATAAAGATATAAACCGATACTTTGAAAACCTAAAAATTAATAAGAGTTCTTTGAACTTCTGAGAATAAGTTGGAATCCATACTTGCTTACAGTTCGTGAAAAGCTCGCAAAAAGCATGTATTTTAAATAAAACCAAGTACTAAGTATTTGTACCTTATCTGAAGCTCTATAAAAACACCATAACGCTGAGGCAATGTCTTTTTTAACACAGTCCCCTGCCAAATAAACAGCTCCCAGAAGGTAGAGAGCATCCGGTTGCAACTAAACAGTAAAATCAAATAAGTTTCAAACGAAAACATGAACAATGTCGCTGGTAATTACGTCTTTAGTGACATACCTGGTCTGCTGCCTTCTCCAAATAATAAAAAGCTTGTTGATCCGTGTGAACGCCCTCATTCTACGCATCATACTTCACAAATCAGTTAAAAGGGCAGCTCCTAATGGAAACTAAGAAAGTAGTAGATCAAGTCTAGAGAGCCTAACCTCGATTCTTAAATTACGACCCAATTCATATTGAGCATCTGCATCACCCATATCTGCTGCTTCCACCAATAAAGCAGCTCCTCTGTTGCAAAAGGAGCCATGTTTGATATTAAAATGAGAAAGTAATAGATGGAAAAATGTTGACATTTGAGATGTTTGATTCTTACATAGCTTTACATTGTCCGGGCACATGATATTTCAGGTGCAGTCTGGATAACCAGTATCTAGCATGGGTATTTGTATTATCAACTTCTAAAGCCATTTCAAAATTATCCTTCGCTGTCTATGGTGAAAAAAGTAACCCAATGAGATAACAAGTAATAGAGAAAGAAGTATCAATTCAGGTAACATTGACCATATAGTGCTACATGTTGTATTAATGCATCTGAAGAAATATAAAGGAAACTAATACTCACGAGTACTTCATTTCTTTTCAAAGGTTACACGTACTTGCCTTAAGGTGAGGAATGAGTCGTTTATCTCTGGGTTCACAATAGTCAATCACCCTATCAACCTCCTTTAAAGCATTCCACCCTTTCGCAATGTATTCCATTGCCATCTTATTTCTACTGTGCAATCCTCGCTGCCAAAATTAAATTAAAAAAATACGGTGAACAACCTTGTCGCAAATACAAAATATGGAACACTTTCTATTTTGGATCGTCCCATAGAAATTGCTTTGAGAAAAGTAATCCGATTTTGATCCAAGAGTGTCCATTTTACCATTTCCTCCATAGAGGAGCACTTTTGAATATAATTAGAGCGGTCTGACATTTTTATCAAACTATGTAACAAGTATAATTGGATCTTGTGGGGACGGAAGAGTTTGTATTAGTACCTGTTGCTTGCATTGGGCAAGATTAAGAGCTTTCTGTGTGGAAGTAGCTCTCAGAACCAAGGACTTCAACATCTTCTAGGAGCCTGCAATGACCAGAGCACAATACTATTGACGTACATATACTCAAACTTCCAACTACATGAATTCTTGTTGTGTGCAGAACACTGGATTACAAAGACATTTTAGCCAACAAAAGGAAATAATAATTATTTAGTACTTTGATGATTTCTAGTAGAGTAAAAGACACACCCAAATAGTTTTGGCAGGAAGATGGTCTCACTACCTAGCCATAGATGAGAACTAAGTAAAATTAGAATTTCTTGAGTTTTAGTAATAGTTTATCTTTTTGTCCAGAGACTTTCCTCACATAACTGTTTTTTTGGATCCCCAAAAGATACTGTTAGCCCAATAGGTACATTTACTTGCTTTATCATACCATTACTTTCTTCCATCAAAGACAATCGTTTTTTCTTTAGGAAACTGACATGCGTATAGACATTCTAAATGATCTAACAAACAAGCGTGATTAAGTATTGAGAATTGGCTTGTCAGCCAAATGAGTTCAAATCCATAAATGAGCAACAAACAATTTCCTACAGACATATTTACAAAGTAACAGTTTTTTTAGAAGCATTATATAAAAATAATAGTAATAATAATAAATTTAACCAACGAGCCTTTGGTCTAGTGGTATGTATGTAAGGAGCCCATCAACCAAGAGGTTGGGCTCAAGTCTCATTAGAAGACAATTTGTATGCATGTGTGGTACTACAGTGGTAGTATATATTATGTGGGGATGTAGAAGTTCAACTATATATATATATATATATATATATATATATATATATATATATATATAATATAACAAAATTAACAGATCCTTAGATGCGCACAGATAATGCATTCTAATCCATATAATCAAGTGAAACCCATCGAAAGAAAGAGCAATAGCATACCAACTTGTAGACAGACAATATAAACTTCAAGCTGAGAACTTGAAAAGCTCAGTAGTCAACACATCACTTGGAGCAAGTCTTTTAACGCCTGTTAACCATGAAGAGACAAATAAATCGAACACCAGGATCCAGTTAATTACAAAAATTGTATCAGTCATATAAAATAGGTAAAAAAATGTTTTAAGACATCACAAAAACTATTATCCACTTATTGACTTTTTGTTATGGGTTTCATTGAACAAAACTGTTGCTTGGTTTCCTATCTTTGGGTACAAGGATACCACAAATATTCACTTTTACCCTTAATAATATTTCCCACAAACACACAAACAAACGAAATTATTGATTAATGGAATATATACAAACAATGTCTCATTCATATACCCAAAAACATCAGTTTCATTATTAAGCTTCTTGTCAGGTGCGCAGTAAAAAAAGAGAAACTAATGAGTAATGACATGTTACGGCCTCTATCAACAAACCATGTATTGTTTACGTGACCAACTACTTTAAGCTAATTCTAATTGGCCTTACTTTAACCTGTCTCAGAATTTAATGTGCTATGTGTAGCCGATATGTTTACAGTATATTATATCTAGAGGTAGTAAAATGCGTATATCAGGTCGGAAAACATATCGAAACAGGTTTGTTCAGTACGGGCTTAAAATGGGTCAACCTGGTATCTGGTCGTGGCTCATGATTGGGACCATCCACGCCATAAACAAGATCTAAATACTAAATAAATTAGATTTTATGTAAAATTGTGCGACATTTTTTATCGATGTACCTAAAAAATGGTAGGTTTGGGTTACAATTTACCTCCAACGACAGAGGTAGTGTAGTCAAATGCATGGATCAGACCACTTAGGTAACGAGTCAAAACTAATACCGTTCTAGTGTGTGTATATAAACGGGTTGGCCGGCTGTAATTGTAAAACTGTGATATGTCATGGATGATGATTAATTATATATAACCCAGACCTAAGTAATGGAATAATATTAGTAGGTATATATGGTACATCCTCACATAACTAAGTATCTATGTTTCAATTATGCGTAGCTATCTTACAAACAACAGCTAGAAGCAGAAACCTAAACTTTCAAGCAAACATAAGTTCCTACTCTAATAATTTCTACATGATGATGTATTGCAATTTCTAAAGTGATATGTGATATTAGGGTTTGATTCAATTACCTTGTTGAACGAGACAATAATGACTGGCAAGGAGGTGAATAAGAAGAAGAAACAGCAACAGATGATGGTGAAATTTGGGGTTTTGAGGAATGAGGATGACCGCGGATGGGTTTCGTATAAATACGCCCAAGGTTCTAAAAAATGACGGGGAATGGGTTTTGGAAAATTGGGGTTTTGGCGTTTGGTTCTCACAGTAATAATAAAGACGGGTAAAGCATCGAAGACAAGGGAGAGGCAACTAAATTTCGATGGTGGCTTGTGGCGGTGGCGGTGGCGGTGGCTGGGGCGGCGGTGGGTTGTCGGAGACTGAGGGTGAAAGTGTGAGAGCCTACAAGGTTCTCAAGATGGTAAATTGACAAAATCCGCATCGAACTGCACACTTTGTTGCAAGTAAGCAACAAACCCAAAGTATTACTCCGGTACGCAACATACTGGTTGGTTTTGGGTTCGGGTAAGCAACATGGTAACCGGTTACCGGCTCACCCGGTAACCCTTTATTTAAACCTATTTTTTATTTGTATTTTAAATGGGGTAAATTGACAAAATCGGCATCGAACTGCCACATTTTGTTGTAAGTAAGCAACAAACCCAAAGTATTACTCCGGTATGCAACATACCGGTTGACCGGATAAATAGAAACACAGATCTTGACCTTCAATATTTTCGGCAGCAAACTCCGATGACGCCGAAGGCCCAACTGATGACGACGGCAGCCCTTTCCGGATCCGACATGATGCTGCCGACGACCTATAATTATGTCCGCGATGCCCACAACCCATGAAATTGAAGCCCCAACTCCGAACGATAAAAATCCAACGTTCAAACGGTAAAATCTTAGTTTGCTGGATACGAACCCGAAACCAACCGGTATGTTGCGTACCGGAGTAATACTTTGGGTTTGTTGCTTACTTGCAACAAAGTGTGGCAGTTCGATGCCGATTTTGTCAATTTACCCTCTCAAGATCGATGCAGGGGAGCATGAAGAGAAATGTGTAAGCTATTAAGAGGTTACGGCTATGTTTGGCGACGGAGCTTATAGTAGCTTATGGGAGCTTATGGAAGGTTAAACTTATTTTTTCAGCTTCAAACTTTGTTTGGTAGACAAAATATTAAAAGCTTATTAAAAAAAACAAGCTCTTAAAAAAGAAGCTAGTAGAACTAGCTTTTAAAATAAGCTAGGAGCTTATGTAATGAAAAATTACATAAATACCTTTTATATAATTATCTATCATATATTTGTTTGTCATTTTATGTCAATTTACATATTTTAAGCTCAAGCTCCAGCTAGTTTTATCCAAACATTACAAAAAAGATAAGCTCAAACTTCTAGCTTTAAATATAAGCTCCAGCTATAAGCTTTCAGCTCCAGCTACCAGCTACTTTTACCAAACACACCCTATAAGTTGTGTATTTTTGTCTGAAATATTAAGAGGTTTTTAAGAGCTTTCAATCTCTGATGTCTGGAAAAAAATAAACTGGTTTGAATCTGAAAATCTCTGACCGAATAAGAGGTCAGAGGTTTTTAAGATTTTTTTTGCAAAAACAAACAATACCTTAGACTCAAAAATTTCTTCTGCGGAATTTAATCGGTGCAAATAACAAAAATAAATTAATGATAAAAAAATTAAAAAAAAAATAAGTAACATTATGAGTTATTTTGGTAACCTATAATGTACTTCCGGCGTCCAATTTCATGTGTCCACAATACTATTTCGATTTGTTCTATTATAAGCAGTGACGGATCTAGGAATGTGAGGTTGGGTATGCATAAACGCACTAGGTAAAATGGACTTTTTTTTAGGTGGAAAGTCAAAGGTGTTTATCGGGTCGGGTTTCGGATTCTTCGATTCAAATTCCCGGTTAGGAAAAAAAATTTAACTTGTCAATCAAACTTGAACTAGAAAATCATTTTTAAAGCATAGCCAAGAACATACAAGCGTACGGTTACAAACACATACAAACATACGACTAAAAACTTAGATACATACAATAGGAATTTCATTAAATAATAAAAGGTTTTAACTTTCGTACACTTTGAAAATTAAAACCTTAAAACCTGTAGAAATTTTTATAGTTAGATTTTTTAAAACAAAAGAGAAGATAAAGAGAAGATAAAGAGAGAAAAATGATTGTTTTGAATAGTTGAATGTTAGAGTTAAAAGTTTTGTCGAATGGTTAGGTTAAATATTAGGATAGAAAGGCAAAAGAACATAGAAAGGAACAAAAAGGGGAAGGAAAAGTGAAAAAAATTTACAAAATAAACGAGTCGAAAGAAAAAAGATAGTAAGATCTTTCTTTAAAAAACAAAGCCCATTAATTAAAAGCCACAATTTAGTTGAGTTATCACTGAATAATTTTTGTATTTTTTTAAGGATGCTTTGTTGATTCTTTATATTTATTTTTGTGATTTACTTTTTGATTGGGTTATCAAAACAATGAACAACATGGGACGGAAATAAACTAGAAGGTGTACACCACTATTTTAAAGGGTATGCATTTTACATGAACTATACTAAATATATTTACATTAAATTACATTGCCAGTCCCTGTGTTTGTACCTATATTACGGACCCAGTCTCCGGGTCGGGTATTGTGCGGATCTAATCCCTCGACCCGGATTTCTATTTCACTACAAGTCCTCCATCCGCATAAGTCCACATGAATTGACTAAAATACCCTTAATATTTTTTTAATCCATTTTTCATTCATTTATACTCTTCATCTTCATTGAGTAACCCATGAAATCTCAACATTCAACAACTATGTCTGGTACACTTTCAGTGGGATTTCGATTAATACACTCTTTTAACATACACCAAAATTATTCATATACATATACGTACAGTTATACAAATCAGTAACATAACATACACCAATATTATAAACTTTTACTAAAATAATCATCATTCTCCGACAACACCTCAAAAGTCGCCGTCATTAACTCTGGCAAGGCCGACATCAGTAAACCCATCACCACCATAGTATGAATAAAAATTTGAATTTCAGTTACCTAGCCACCACCACAAAAGCAAAACCGAATCACTGATCCGCTACTGTCCCCATGTTCAAATCCTAGATCCGCTGCCTTCCATCGTGTTTGAATCACAGATCCGTCGGCTTCCGCTGCTCCACCGTGTCGGGTTTTGTAAATGGTGGTTTGAAGACAATAATCGTGCTGGTTTCGTGTTTTGCCGGCAACCATGGATGTTTCCAGTTTCTCCGATAAACAGAGAGGTTTTTAGTTTCGCCGGCGGTGACGCCTTGGGTGGCCGGAGATGGCAGCGGTCGCCGACGGTCGATTAGCCGGTGGTCAAGTAGATGAACATAAGTTGGTTTTACATACTTTGGTTTGATTTTTGTGTTGAAAAACGCATCAAGAAAAGTTATAATTGGTTAAAAAGTCAAGGTTCTTGTCTAATATTTGATCTAAAAACTCTGAAGTGATGAAAACGGTATGTGACTTTTAACTTTGTTAAAGCATTCGTTTAGATGAGGAAAAAGTGAATTAGGTGGATGCCACATATTTTTATTTAGCCTAGTCATCTATACACATGAGGTGGCTGATGTCACTTATGAAAGCGCGTCTTGTTTTATAATTTATAAATAGAAATACCTAATAAATACTTTCAAGCAACCAGGCAAGAATACCTGATCAATTGTAAATATAGATTTGGTAAGTCAGATTCGAACACAGGGAAAATGGAATAAAAAGAATAAATAATCTTTTAAATTACAGAGAAAGGGGGTTACGCTTTAGTTCCGTATGAACATAGGATTTATAAAATAGTAAATTAAAATAAATAAACTAAATAAACTTAAATTAAAACAACTAATAATGTACAATAGGAAAGAACAAATAGTATGTAATAATTCCGTTCAGATTCATATATTCTGATTCATTTGCACATTAATTATCTAATTGTGATTTCTTTTATATCAACTTAATACCAAATTCTTCAATGAATACTAAGTCGAATGTGAACTAGCCAACGTTTCGGGTCCAACTAATTCCTATAATCTAGGGTCTAACATAAAACACTGGTTCCAATGTCACAAGATGATCAGTCAATTGTGTACCTTTCCCTAAATCATGCATTAAGCATTCACAACTCATTATAATTACTCTAGTGGTATGACTCAACAATACCCAATAATTAACTTATTGTCTTGTTCATTTTAAAGTAGATAATTATCGTATACTCAACCTATCAAACTCAATCTATTTAGCAATAGTCAAAACCCTAAGATTATAACTATCAATAATCAATAAGATTAAAGGAACTCAATCTCAATAATCCTATCAACCACGTTGAGCAACAATAACTACTAGTTACCAATAAACAAGGATCTACGAGTAACATAACGGTTTTCAATTAAATAATATTAACAAACGTGCAAATGAAATCATTCAACAATCATTATCCAAAGTTCATTATCACAAATACTAAATGTATCAATTCATCAAATAAGAATAGATCAGAATATAAAATATCAAATTCTTCAATGATATAAAATAAACGATACAAACCAATTGATGAATCACGCAAAGATCGGTTTAAATGAAATCAACCAACACTCCTTGTGCCTCCATGACATACCTAAGACTTGAAAATGATAAAAACCCTGATGTGCTAAATCTAGTTATAAAATTATCGTTGAAAAGTGAACAATAAAGTACCGAGCTAGACCAAAACACAACCGGGCAGTGGACCCTATCGTGTAGTAGTATAGTTGGGTAAGTTCGGGTTCGAACACAGGGAACTAGATTGGATGATCGATATAAGTGTGAGCAATTTAAAAAGGGAAAATAAAATGTGGTTGGTTTGTGTGACCGAATTGTCACGTTGCTTATAACTACGAAATCTTAGTTAAACTAGGCAAGTGGACTCTTTAGAGTCAAAGTGATTGATTTGGAACTTACAAATGTTAAAAACAATGTTTGCTTGGATTATTTCACTAGTGATTTCGGGGTGTAGAATTATAACCGGTTAAGACATATGCTAAATGGTAACATTCATCAAACCTAAGCTCAAAGTTCTCTGAGACCTAAGGTTCAACTTCAATCAACAAACCTATGATTTAATCTAGTAACGGACGTTCGCCGTGGTTACTATCTTATACAATTTAGCCAAATCATTTAACACATTCCAAAATTACATTCGCAATTTTGTTCAATCATTTATAGACAAATAATCGATAGCAATTTAGTTGGTTGAAAACGTTCGCTATATCAATTAGTAAATTACCAAATGGTTAAATTCTAGTGATTAAGCTCAATCACACAAGGTTCTACGATTAAACATAAATTTAGATTTGTGAGTTTGCAAATCATCCACACGACAAACATTCGCTATAATCGCTAACTTGTATGAATTTAACTAGTGTTGTTACAATCATCAAATGATTTGTTCCACAAATGACAAACAACTCATTTAGGTATTTTTACTAAACAAAGAACATTCGCTATAATTGTTTAGCTAAAATGCCGAAAGTTCATAACAACAACCAACTAAATGCATTCAAATCCATGGATGATTCACAAACTCAAAGCATAAATTAACACCAAAAGATACACCCCTAATCATCTAGTTATCTCATCCAAGCAAACACAAAGGTAACTAGCCACACATAATCACAATCATCAAGCAAAAATCATAAACACTAAACAAATCCATAAATAACTTGAAATTAGATTAAATCGAAATTATACCAAATTTGTTACACAATTGTTCCAAATGATGTTTGCTCGATGTTTCCCTCACAAATTCCTAGCTAGATCCTTGCGAAAATGTGAAGTAAATGGTGATTTTTGGTTGGGTGAAGTGGAGTAAATGAAAAATGGTGAAGGGAGTAAATGTGGGTAGTAAATGAAGATGGAAGTTGGAGAGTAATGTGTGTTGTGGAGAGTGTATAAAAATGAGATGAAGATGGTGATTGATTATGAAGCTGCCGAACCAAACACCCCCATTTTCATATTTTATTTATTTTTTTTTTCTTAATTTGAAAAACGGATGGGGAAAAATGGTTGGCATTAAATGCCAACCAATCAGAAACGGACAGCTCATCAACCACCATACCTCTCACTCAGATCCACACATAGCCGATCGGCTTGTTGGGCATAGCCGATCGGCTTTAAAGTCCCAGCCGAACGGCTTTAAAGGACTAGCCGATCGGGCTTTTCAGTATATCAGTCCAAGCTCCAAACGAGGCGAAGTTCTGCAAAGGAATTTAACTATAAAAGGCGATCTGCTTTACTTAGCCGATCGGCTATACATGTGAAGCCGATCTGCTTGTATTGTTTAGCCGATCGGCTGTAGTCTTTTTCCCAGCCCAGCCAGCTTTGTTCCAAACTTCACCAATTCCACACCAAATCGCATGCGTTTCCAGCTTTTCACCTGAAATGGATTTCCAAACAAAATAAGTATCGAAAGTTCTCGAAATCCACTAAAATACATATGCAAAACAATGATAGCGCGATATATTTATATAGACAAAATGAGCGATATCAAATATCCCCACACTTGAACTTTGCTTGTCCTCAAGCAAACCATTATTTTACCATTTCAAAACCCACTCTTGCAACAACAATAGGTGAATATCAAGATTACCAAAACAATACTAACACTAACTACCAAGGCAATTAGGCTAGCAACATATGTATAAGCATTAAAACTCGAGATGTTTTAGTTGTCAAGCCCGAATGCACGACCTAGCACCTCACATAAGGATAAGTGTTTAGTCACTCACTCTCAACCTATACAACTACAAGGTAAGGTAGTAAGCAATGTAACACTCAATCAAGCCAAGTCGTGATGCATTGTTACCATAGGCTTGCAAGAGGATCAAATCTCCACCGACTTGGCGTGAGCACCAAGTGAGATCTCAAAGGAGGTATTCTAAACATGTGTTGCATAAGTGTAGGCTAATATGGAATGGGTATGATAGACACAAGAATTGGTGAAAAATGGTAGTCAAGACCCGTGAAAATTGTTGGAATGTTACCTATTGGTTTAAACACGTGACAGTAATGAAACTTAGGATTCTCGTGCTAAATCAATTCAAATTATTATTTGTTCTCATTTATAACTCATACTTCAACTATTGCACACAAATAACTCAAATTGTTTTTTCGCATTTTATTGGAATGATTGAATTCTATGACTTTCTATGAATCCTGTGTAACGAACTTTCGGACCAACCATCCTAGACCGGATAAAGGCCTTCGGTGGCTAGGTGTAGAACACCCCTCGGGAACTACTTGTTCAGGAATTCAAAGGCCATTTAGTTGACTACAATCATCCAACTATAAACTTTAAGCTCAATAGTTAACTTCTATGCATTTAATTGTTTCCAACCTCAATCATAGAATTTAACACAAGAATCCCAATTCAAAACGATTAAGTCACATTTTGGTAAAATTCATCATAAGTTCCAACTAGGCAACATCTTAGAAAAGTGATGATTCGGGAATCGACTACACAAAAATAAGGCTAATATTTAGTGGATTGAATGTGGAAGTTTTCTAGGGGTTTCTTAACACTAAAAATGAGTGCTAACGACCTGTGCAAACTGGATATAAATGGTTTAAAGCAAAATAAGATCAAAAATCCTAAGAATGCCTCCTCGTCTTCGACCCCACCTATATCACATTTCTGTGATCCCACAGCGGTCTCAAAATGCATCACTAAGGCAAGTTCTAGAACAAACTACAATCACCGGCACACTCATAGCAATCAAACAATATAAACACTGAAGGTAAGTGTTTTTCTCAATAAGGCTCAAATTTCTCACAATTTTTCATAGTGGGGGCTACAAGTGTGATAGCCATGCAATTCACCCTATTAGGTTGCTTTTATGACACATCTCAAAAGGTTAAGTTGCAAGAGGGAAAGATTTAATTGCTTTTAATAGATTTTAACTAACACATTTCACAGCAATTAATTTAATTAGGACAAGCAAATTCCTAGCATACTACCATTCCATAACCCGTTATTAGAATTCGTAAAGTTCAATTGGAAAATCCAAGATCAATAACAGACCTAATAAGTGGCTATAAAACAACAATATACTAGGAACAAGATTCAAGTGAATACCTCCCCACACTTAAGGTTTGCATTGACCCCAATGCAAATATAATCAATAAATAAGCAAAAGTGCGGGGGTAAAAAGAAACGAGAACTTCCCCGGGGGTTTTGCATGAAGGAGGGAATGGAGGAGCTGGCTCATGATAAACTTGTAGAAATCCACTCCAGCTCCGCATGCTACAAATGGGCAACAAACAAACAAACACCAAACACAAGCCCATATGATAATAAAATAAAAATAAAAATGATACAATGAATGCTAATCATCCAAAGAACCAAAAAGAAAAATAACGCAGAATAAAAAAAAAATTGTTTAGAGTTTTACAATCCCAGAATAAATAATAACAATGCCCAACTACCAACCCCCATCATGGGGTGGGTCCTGGGTGGGATCATCCTGCTGATAAGGTGATGGCGATCCAAAAAGCTAATGTTGATGAGCCTCTTGTTGCCAGTTGGAGGGCTCAGGAGGTGTCCAAGTGTGAGGCTGGGATGGAGCTGAGGACCAAGGATTACCCCAATCCTGCTGCTGCTGGTGGTAATCAGATGTGTGCATATGCTCCTGATGTCGCTGGAGCTGCACTAAAGCAGCATCCCGATCATAAGTAGGAGCAGGGAGGATACCCCCCGGCTCGCCCCAACGAGGTGGGTGATTATACGGGATAGGCACATGGTCGGGCACATGGTGGCCCATTCGCTCATGGTCGTGAATTAGCCAATCATTTTAGTATTGATTAACTCCCCACTCATACCTAGACTCGTCCCTGAAAGCCACATTCTCCCGTTGCCAGGCTTCTTGTTCTCCCCATCTTCGATTTTGCTCAAGTTGCATACTGTTAAAGCTGGACATAAAACTCTGCCAGTTCACGGGCTCTCCAGAATGAGATGAATGACCACGACCCGGATGCACATTAACTTCAGCTTCTTCTTCTTGCTCTTGCTCCGCCTCTTCTTCCTCATCAGAATCTTCAATGGTAACGGGCCTTTTTCCCCGAGACCCGGCCCGAGACACAGTGGCCGCCTCTTGAGGAGTGGGATTATAAGCAACATAAGTTCCACCTTTCTTTCTCAAGATGTGGGCCGTGGCATAGGATTCGGCCCCAATTGGAAGGGTATTGTTTTCCACTAAGGTATAGGCGGGAACTCCTCGGGGCTTCAAACTGACCTTTAAGCCCTTAGCGATCCGGGTGATTAGATGACCACCACAAAGCCTGGAAGTGGGCTTACTCCCACTAGCATAGGCGTGAAGGTACTTGCCTACTGCATATGGGACATTGATCCTGTCCCTACTTTTCAACTTATCCAAGAACCACAAGTCGATCAAGGTCACCTTCTCCCTATTGGTTCCTCTAAGAGTCAGTGTGTTTGCTAACATTTTGTGTATCACCCTATATTTGGGGGACGTAAGATGTTTGTTAAAATTCTTCCCCCCAAGATATCGTGATGTACTAAGCGTTGCCCAAACTTCAGCATCACATTGCCCCTCATCCAGCCTTGCCCCAGTCATAAAATATCGATCAATCCAATGGGAAGACAATTCCTCATCCGTATAAATCCCCAAACAACCCGCAAGCTCTTTCAAGGATAATTTTCTAGGAGCTCCACCAAGTCTGAAACTCAAGAATTTATCGTCGACATTGTTGATAAGGAACATTTCCAAAGTTGCCAAGAATTCCATTAACAATTCTTCGTAGATATTTTCTTGGATCCCAAGAAGCTTTTCAAAGTCATTTACACCAAAAGCCTCGTCATCGAACTTCACAGTTTGAGTAAAAGTTTTGCGAATATCATGAGCAACCCCGACAACTTCCAACGGGTTCCAGTTGATTTCCCGAGGGTATTCGCATTCCTTTTTATGAATTTTATACAAGGCTTCAGTGTATTCCAGGTAGTTATACGTATGGCGTCCAAAAATCAAATGAGGGTGGCGGTCTGCAGGCATTAAACCCTCATAAATACTTTCAGGATACTGAGGCTCATAGGTGTCAGGTCTGCCTCTCTGCACAACACAACACAACAGGATACAAAATTTCCAAAACTGTGTTAGAGTTAGCAAAAATATGACAAAATGAGCGATTTATGTCAAGCACAACCACACCCCCAGTAACCGAGCACACACGCTAATAACCGCATCATAAAGCAAAACAATCAACAAATGCAAGCATAGCACAAACCGACAGTTACCAATAAATCACATAGCCAGAACTTAAACTCAATAAGGATAAACATGAAACCTAATATTAAACCACACTTGAATCATGCCAATGACATACAATGTGACTCAAGCAAGCCTTACAATCAAAGTTACATACCAAACCTATTGACTACCTCATAAATGCATAACTTCAATATCAAACATGAACTTGAATTGAGCAAAAAGGATCACTCAAATGGTTTCTAGACATGTATTACAATCACAAGTTACACAAAAGTCAGTCAAAGCAAAAGTCAAAGTTGACCAGAAAAGTCAACTCCTTCTTCCCCAAATTCCACATAAACCCTAATTTTCTAAATCATCCACAAATTGAAATCAACCCACCAATTAACTACCTTATACTTGCAAACACGAATTACACCACAATTAGCACCAACTATCAAGCATAAATCACTAAATTCGGATTATCCCCAAATTAGCATATGAACCCTAATTTGTAAATCATCTAAATCGAGCAATTTAAACAAAAGATCAATGTATAAACCGAGTAACATGTATGAATCAAGCATAATACACAACAAAATCACAAAGGAATTCATCCCCACACTTGAATCAACCCAAACCCGGATTCAAGATATTCATCTCAATAATCACTAGTAGGAAAGATTAAATGGAGACATGAGATACCTTATTTTGTCTAGACATGATTAGAGGTTGATTTCCTTGAAAGATTTGAAGGTTAGATGATGATTTAGTGAAGAATTGGTGATTTTCATTTTTTTATTTGAGAGGAAAAAGAGAGCAGATCGGTTTTTGTTTTTGTGGTTGTGGAGAAAGAGAAAGCCTTTTAATTAAATCCCCCAGCAATACCCAAAGCCGATCGGCTTATTGACCTTAGCCGAACGGCTATCTTAGCCGAACTGCTTCAAACCTCTAGCCGAACTGCTTATACAATTGAAATGCGCTCAAGATGAAGGGGTAAAGTTCTGTATCGATTTTTAACTAGTATTGCCGAACGGCTTTTCATAGCCGATCGGCTTCAAAGCATTAGCCGAACTGCTATCTGAAAACCGATCTGCTTCTGTTTGGTAAATTAATGCTTCAGAAAAGGGCTCAAGTTCTGTGATCATTTTTCAAAGAATAAACCGAACTGCTCTATAAAGCCGATCTGTTTTTTATCAATAGCCGAACGGCTATGCTAAGCCGATCGGCTTTTCCTTTGCAAAAACAGCAGATACAGCAGCAACACAAATACACTTAAACACTTAACAATTCAAACAATCTCAGCAGCAGCAAACACACAAAATGCATCAAAAACGCAGGCAAAAATATTCTAAGTTTATCAAAAAGGATATAAACACGAGTTTCCTCGTGTATGGGCTTCATTTATTAACGAGTCCAAGCTAGACTCGACCCCGAATTCATTTGTCCTTGGGGTAAGTTGCGAGTTCCTCCCACTCGCTCTCTTACTCATCCTCATGGTATAGTTTCAAACGGTGCCCATTCACAATAAAGGTTCCACCATCTTTTTGAAAAAGCTCCACATATCCGGATGGATATTGATGCTTGACCACGTATGGGCCGGTCCACCTTGGTTTGAACTTTGGTTGTTTCAACTTGAATCTTGATTGGAACAAAAGCACTTTTTTACCGGATTTAAATTCTTTTCTCACTCTCAACTTCCGGTCATGCAACACCTTTGTCCGTTCCTTATAGAGACGAGAATTTTCATAAGCTTGCAATCGAAGCTCATCCAACTCGTGAAGTTGCAACATTCTCTTCTCACCCGCTTCAATCAAATCTAAATTGCAATTCTTTAGCGCCCAATAAGCTTTATGCTCAATTTCAAGTGGTAAATGGCAAGTTTTGCCATAAAATAACCGATACGGTGTCGTTCCAATAGGTGTCTTGTAGGCGGTCCGAAACGCCCACAATGCATCTTCAAGCTTTTTGGACCATATGGCCCGGTTGTCTTTCACCGTCTTCTCCAAAATTCTTTTCAATGCACGGTTAGTGTTCTCGACTTGACCACTTGTTTGTGGGTGGTATGAAGTCGAGAACCGGTGATTCACCCCATACTTCTTGAGAACTTTTTCCAATTAAGCATTCGCAAAGTGAGTCCCCCGGTCGCTAATCAATGCTTTGGGCATCCCAAATCGGCAAAATAGGCTTTTCAAGAAATCAATGACCACACGAGCGTCATTATTTGGTAAAGCCTTAGCTTCCGCCCACTTGGACACATAATCAACCGCCACAAGAATGTATTCATTTTTGAACGAAGGTGGGAACGGTCCCATGAAGTCTATGCCCCAAATATCAAATACTTCGCAAACTTGGATGCTAGTTTGTGGCTTTTCATCCCTTTTTGAGATGTTTCCGGTTCTTTGACACGCATCACAAGTTTGGCATAAAGTGTTAGCCTCTTTGAAGATCGTTGGCCAATAAAAACCAGCATCATAGACCTTCTTTGCGGTCACCGAGGGGCCATAATGTCCACCGGTGGGCCCATAGTGACATTCATCCAAAATCTTTCTTGTTTCACCCCCCGAAACACATCTTCTCACCATGCCATCCGCACAAACGCGGAATAAATACGGTTCCTCCCAGAAATAATGCTTCAAGTTGGAGAAAAATTTGCTTTTCTCTTGGTGACTCATGCCCTTCCTCAAAACTCCACCAACCAAATAGTTTGGCAAGTCGGCATACCATGGTGCTTCCTCATCCTTGTTTTCATCACCTACCTGCAAAAGAAATTCCTCGGGAAAGGAATCATCAATATTAGTATCGCCTTGCTTATCAAGATTTGGATTTTCCAGTCTTGACAAGTGATCGGCGGCAAGGTTCTCGGCACCTCTCTTATCCTTGATTTCAATGTCAAATTCTTGCAAGAGAAGAATCCAACGAATAAGACGCGGTTTAGCGTCTTGTTTGGCAAAGAGATATTTGAGAGCCGAGTGATCGGTGAAAACTACGGTTTTAGATAGCACAAGATATTGCCTAAATTTGTCAAAGGCATATACGACGGCAAGCAATTCTTTCTCAGTGGTTGTGTAGTTTTGTTGGGCCCCATTCAAAGTTTTGCTAGCAAAGTAAATAGGTTTGAAATGTTTATCAATCCTTTGTCCTAGGACGGCTCCTAAGGCAAAGTCGCTTGCATCACACATGAGTTCAAAGGGCTTGGACCAATCGGGTGAGACAATTATGGGTGCATTGGTCAAATGGTCTTTAAGGGTCGAAAATGCACTCAAACATGGTCCATCAAACACAAAAGGGGCATCCTTTTCAAGTAGCCTAGTCATTGGGCGGGTGATCTTCGAAAAATCCTTAATGAATCTAGGGTAAAAACCGGCATGACCAAGAAAACTTCTAATGCCCTTAACATTGGTCGGCGGAGGTAATTTGGCAATAACATCAATCTTAGCCCTATCAACTTCAATACCCAACCCCGACACTTTGTGACCCAACACTATGCCCTCTTTCACCATGAAATGACATTTCTCCCAATTCAAAACTAAGTGGGCTCTCTCACACCTCTCGAGCATTTTATCCAAGTTTCTTAAACATGACTCGAATGAATCGCCAAATACCGAAAAATCATCCATGAAAACTTCCATGGAAGTTCCAACCATATCGTGAAAAATGGCAATCATACAACGTTGGAATGTGGCGGGAGCATTGCAAAGACCAAAGGGCATTCTCCTATAGGCATAGGTCCCAAATGGGCAAGTGAAGGTGGTCTTTTCTTGATCCTCGGGATCTATGGGTATTTGGAAATATCCCGAAAATCCGTCAATAAAACAATAATATTCATTTCCCGCCAACCTCTCAAGCATTTGGTCAATGAATGGTAAGGGAAAATGGTCTTTTCTCGTGGCATCATTCAACCTCCTATAATCAATGCACACACGCCATCCCGTGACCGTCCTAGTGGGTATCATTTCGTTTTGGTCATTGGCAACTACGGTCATCCCCCCTTTCTTTGGTACACAATGTACCGGGCTCACCCAAGAACTATCCGCAATGGGGTAAATAATACCCGCATCAAGAAGCTTAATTACTTCTTTCTTGACCACATCCACCATATTGGGATTAAGCCTCCATTGTCTTTGGACAACGGGTTTAAAATCATCAACAAAATTAATTTTGTGTTTACAAAAGGATGGGCTTATTCCCGGTATGTCGGATGTCCGCCAAGCGAAAGCTCTTTTGTGAGCCTTAAGTACATTCAACAATTTAAGTTTTTCATCATTCACTAGGGATGAAGAGATTATTACTGGGAGGAGATTTTCCTCATGGAGATAAGCATACTCCAAATGACTTGGAAGTTCTTTCAACTCCAAATCACGTGGTGGATCCTCCAATGACGTTTTGATCCTCATATTATCATCCTTTGTGAGCTCCTCAAAAGCATCCTCACATTCGAGCTCTTCTTCGTCATTTGTCTCTTCCATGCTCATGACCAACTCCTCCTCGGTCATTCCTTCAACATTTGACTCTAGCAAGTCAACAAGCTTCGATTCCAATCCAAGCAAGCTTTCCAATTCTTCCTCCACCGCATCATAATCATCATTAGAATAAGGATGCTTCATGGCCTTATCGACCGTGAACGCAATCCTTTCATTTCCCACCCTCAAGGTCAATTTCTTATCTTTAACCCCAATTATGGCATCCGTGGTATGTAGGAAGGGTCATCCTAAAATCAAGGGCACTTTACTATCCTCCTCCATTTCGAGGATAACAAAGTCAACTGGGAAGGTAAATTGCCCTACCTCTATCAACATGTTTTCCGCAATCCCAACGGGATATTGGAATGACATATCGGCAAGTCGGATGCTCATGCGAGTGGGGGTTAGGGATCCTAGGGCCAATTTAGCATAAAGTGAATATGGCATTAAATTTATACTAGCACCTAGGTCCGCAAGTGCATCACAAGTAATGATTTTACCCAATGTACAAGAAATGATGAAACTCCCGGGATCTCCAAGCTTGGGTGGAATTTGGTTTTGGACAAGTGCCGAGCATTCCTCATTCAAAAACATTGCCGAAGCCTCCGACAATTTATCTTTGTTGCTTACCAAATCCTTGATGAATTTGGCATAATTCGGCATTCCGGCTAATACATCAACCAAAGGCACATTGATTTGAATGCCCTTGATCATGTCCACAAACTTCCCATATTGAGCCGCAATCTTTTCTTTCCTTAGCCTTTGGGGATAAGGAATCTTCGGCTTGTAGGCTTTCACAACCGGAGTAGGTGACACCGGTGTGACCGTTGGTGTAGGAGCATCAACATTCTCTTCATTGTCTTCCTCCTCAATTTCCTGCATAAAAGAGTTAGAAACATTTTTGTCTTTCACTTGAGGTGGTGGAAGCTCCTTTCCGCTTCTCGTGGTTATAGCATTCACATACTCATTTCTCGCGGGTGGTGGTTGGTAAGGTTTGGAACCGCTAGAGGGTGAAGGTTGTGGTCTTGGGTTTTATTGTGTATTACTCGGTAAGCCACCGGTTGGCCTACTACTTTGCCCCTCGGACAACCTCTCCATTTTCCGCTCCAAATCTTGAATTGAAGCTTGTTGATTCTTTTGCCCTTGTTCCATGCTCAACCGAATATTTGTCATTTGAGTTTTCATCCTCTCGGTGGCGGTTTCTTGCTTTGACATAAACTCCTTCATCATTTGTTCCATTGGAGTCAATGTTGGTTCTTGTTTTTGAACCGGTGGTGGTTGTTGTTCTCTAGATGGGCTTTGGTGTCGATTTTGGTTGTAAGGTTGGTTTTGGGATTGGTTTTGATTGTATGATTGGTTTTGAGATTGGTTGGAGTTTTGGTTGTAAGGTTGGTTAGGTCTAGAAAATCGGATTTGGTTTTGGTTTTGGTTTTGGTTATAGCCTCCGCCTTGGTAACCTCCCGAATTTCGGTTTTGATAACCCCCTCGTTGGTAGTTTCCGCTTTGATAATTACCTTGTTGAAGAAAGTTAACACCTTCCTCACCTCCTACCATTGGCAAATCGTCTTGTGCACAATTAGCCGTGGCATGATTTCTGCCACAATTACCGCAACCATCTCTAAGCTCTTTGATTTCACCTTTGATAGTCTTGAATTGTGCATCAAACTTAGAAGATAAAGCCTTGATTTCTTTCATCATGGCCGAGTCATTGGAGCCTCCACTTCCACTACTAGTACCGTCGGCGAATGCAACATGCTTTTTAACCGGTTTCCCTCCTTTATCCTTAGCCCAATTTAAGCTTTGGATAACCTTGTCTTCAAGAAGCTTCCATGCTTCATTCGGTGTCTTGTAGAGGAATTGACCTCCTCCCGAGGCATCAAGAATACTTGCCGAATCCAAGTTAAGACCATTGTAGAATAACACAATGATTTCTCTCTTCTTCAAATCGTGACCATGGCAATTCCTTAACATGTCTTTCATCCGACACCATGCCTCTACCAAAGTTTTGCCTTCTTGTTGTTTGAAAGCTCTAATCTCATTCAAAAGTCTTTCGGCCAACGCCGGAGGATAAAATCGTCTAACGAATGCTTCCCTCATCTCATCCCAAGTAGTGATGGTGTTTGGTTCCAATTCTTGATACCAAATCTTTGCCTCACCACAAAGTGACATAGGAAACGTCCGTAGGCGAATCACTTCATCCATATTCACCCCATACTTGAAATAGCTCCCGATTTCAAGAAAGCTAGCAATGTGTTGGTGTGGATCGACCCTCACCCTTCCGTCGAATTGTTTATCTCTAATGAGTTGCATATGATGCCCCTTCAAAGAGAAATTATCATTTTCAATATCTTGAACCCGTATGGCCGACTCGGGTGTCGGAGCCACGGTTCTCGTCCGTGAGAAAATGGGAGTATCATCCTCATCCGCCATCTCTTCTTCACCTTCGGAAGGTGTTGAAAGATCTTCTTCGGGTGATGGAATTTCCTCCACAAAAGTTTCTTCCACCTCGATGGTGTTTCCCGAAGATGTATCGGTATCCGTTTGACTACTAGATGATTCCGAAGATCTTTGCTTTGGTTTCCTCCTCCGTTTACTCTTTTTGGTCTTCTCCGGGTTGGACAAAGGACTTAGAAGCTCTTTACCGGAGCTCCTTGTGTTCATCCACTACCAAATCACACCTGAAAGTACACAAACGATAAAACCATAAACGCACCGGCGCAATACAAACAAAGGTAACTTTCCAAGAATAAATTCTAGAAAGGATCAATTAATCACACTTTAATCAATTTCACAAATCAAGTTCCCCGGCAGCGGCGCCTAAAACTTGATGTGCTAAATCTAGTTATAAAATTATCGTTGAAAAGTGAACAAGAAAGTACCGAGCTAGACCAAAACACAACCGGGCAGTGGACCCTATCGTGAAGTAGTATAGTTGGGTAAGTTCGGGTTCGAACACAGGGAACTAGATTGGATGATCGATATAAGTGTGAGCAATTTAAAAAGGGAAAATAAAATGTGGTTGGTTTGTGTGACCGAATTGTCACGTTGCTTATAACTACGAAATCTTAGTTAAACTAGGCAAGTGGACTCTTTAGAGTCAAAGTGATTGATTTGGAACTTACAAATGTTAAAAACAATGTTTGCTTGGATTATTTCACTAGTGATTTCGGGGTGTAGAATTATAACCGGTTAAGACATATGCTAAATGGTAACATTCATCAAACCTAAGCTCAAAGTTCTCTGAGACCTAAGGTTCAACTTCAATCAACAAACCTATGATTTAATCTAGTAACGGACGTTCGCCGTGGTTACTATCTTATACAATTTAGCCAAATCATTTAACACATTCCAAAATTACATTCACAATTTTGTTCAATCATTTATAGACAAATAATCGATAGCAATTTAGTTGGTTGAAAACGTTCGCTATATCAATTAGTAAATTACCAAATGGTTAAATTCTAGTGATTAAGCTCAATCACACAAGGTTCTACGATTAAACATAAATTTAGATTTGTGAGTTTGCAAATCATCCACACGACAAACATTCGCTATAATCGCTAACTTGTATGAATTTAACTAGTGTTGTTACAATCATCAAATGATTTGTTCCACAAATGACAAACAACTCATTTAGGTATTTTTACTAAACAAAGAACATTCGCTATAATTGTTTAGCTAAAATGCCGAAAGTTCATAACAACAACCAACTAAATGCATTCAAATCCATGGATGATTCACAAACTCAAAGCATAAATTAACACCAAAAGATACACCCCTAATCATCTAGTTATCTCATCCAAGCAAACACAAAGGTAACTAGCCACACATAATCACAATCATCAAGCAAAAATCATAAACACTAAACAAATCCATAAATAACTTGAAATTAGATTAAATCGAAATTATACCAAATTTGTTACACAATTGTTCCAAATGATGTTTGCTCGATGTTTCCCTCACAAATTCCTAGCTAGATCCTTGCGAAAATGTGAAGTAAATGGTGATTTTTGGTTGGGTGAAGTGGAGTAAATGAAAAATGGTGAAGGGAGTAAATGTGGGTAGTAAATGAAGATGGAAGTTGGAGAGTAATGTGTGTTGTGGAGAGTGTGTAAAAATGAGATGAAGATGGTGATTGATTATGAAGCTGCCGAACCAAACACCCCCATTTTCATATATTTTTTTTTTCTTAATTTGAAAAACGGATGGGGAAAAATGGTTGGCATTAAATGCCAACCAATCAGAAACGGACAGCTCATCAACCACCATACCTCTCACTCAGATCCACACATAGCCGATCGGCTTGTTGGGCATAGCCGATCGGCTTTAAAGTCCCAGCCGAACGGCTTTAAAGGACTAGCCGATCGGGCTTTTCAGTATATCAGTCCAAGCTCCAAACGAGGCGAAGTTCTGCAAAGGAATTTAACTATAAAAGCCGATCTGCTTTACTTAGCCGATCGGCTATACATGTGAAGCCGATCTGCTTGTATTGTTTAGCCGATCGGCTGTAGTCTTTTTCCCAGCCCAGCCAGCTTTGTTCCAAACTTCACCAATTCCACACCAAATCGCATGCGTTTCCAGCTTTTCACCTGAAATGGATTTCCAAACAAAATAAGTATCGAAAGTTCTCGAAATCCACTAAAATACATATGCAAAACAATGATATCGCGATATATTTATATAGACAAAATGAGCGATATCAAACCCTAACCTAACTACTACAAAAATCGTATATAAAGTGTATTATATCTATATTGTAAAAAAGTGTTGGTGTGGAACCCTTAAACGTCTGCCCTAATCTGCCTTTTATACTTGAAACTTTGGCCTTCTGACCGCCGGCTAAGCTGTTTAGCCGCCGGTCGGCTTCATCTGTACACGGCAACAAAACGCGTTGCACACCTTCCTCTTTAAGAATTTGGCCGCCGGCTAAGCTTCATTTCTAGTTATTTAACCTAACGGGCTGAGCACTAGTCTTTGGGCCACCACTCTCATTTCTTTTGGGCTTCTTTTATCATCTTTAAACCCAACAATTAATCCGAATTTAAACTTTCCCAATGGCCCAATTCTTCATTTTCTTCGATTCCTTTGTTATCTTAACACTTAAATCCTCGGCTTCACACGATTCTTCAAAAATACATCTTTCAACTCGTTAATTGACTGTTTTCCGTTCATTTCTTCATAAACGCTCCATTTCCACATCTAATTGCAAATATGAACGAAATCAATATATAATCTTAACTAAATGCAATAGAAACATCCAAGATTAGGGGTAAAATACTACTAAAATATAGTACTTCTGAGCGTTTATCAAACATCCCCCACTTGAATCCTACTTGTCCTCAAGTAGACTAATGATTCAAAAATCAAATTCTTAAGAAAACAGTCATCTCAATTAATCTAAATAACTAACAAAGGAATTACACAACATCACCCATCTTCAACTCAAACGTTTAAATTTAAAAATCTGTTAAATCAAAAAACAATTATTAAGAAACTACGAGATTAAATAGAAACAATCTACACCTTAAGTTATTATTCTTAAAACATCAAATAGTTCATAATGATTATTGATATTGTTATCCACTTAAACAATCTATATTCGAATAATTGAGCTCAACTCATTATTATTCATGTAGATATTTCCTTAAACTCCCAAAAACTATATACTTTCATACTCATAACATGCCAATATTACATATTTTGAAACTTTAATCAAAACCATCATTTTTCAAATCAAGACAGAGGTGACAGGTCTGTGCCTCAACACAACAAAGCAACATAACTTGATTTTGGTTTAGCAATAATGTTTTTTGTCAAACCATTGGTGGCAGGTCTGTACCTTAGTACAACAAAGCAACTTAATTCGACTACATTTTAAAATCATGAGTTATTAAACTCTTTTGCTCTTTTTCATTAGATATACTGACGGAGATCAGGTCTGTACTTTCGTACAACAGAGGAAACAACACCCAGTATATCCCCAAATGATGTTAATTAAATTCCCAAAAATATGGCATATCACACATTACTAATATGAAAATTAAGACATATGTCATACATAGCTAAAAGTTCATCTAAAAGGTAATATCCACTCCTTAATTTCATTTCTTAAAAGCTCAAAAATTCTTATATAAATCGCCTATCAATACATCATATAATGAAGCTAAATAACATTTTTCACAATTTAATATTTAATTGAAAAGTGTAGAAAATTTTAAAATTAACCTACATAGTTACAAAATAATTATCTCTAGAAAACAAAAATTTTAATGCAAAAATTTGGTTGAAAAATACGGGCAAATTATAACCTCTTAGTTACTCATCTTAATCAGATAACAGTTAATAAAATTATCTACTTATTTATAGGACAATTATGTGGAAACTTCACTCTTTTCTCTCCCATCCCCCACTTTAAGATGTACAATGCCCTCATTGTACAAATAATGAAATACTAAAATGGAAAAAGAGAAAAGAACTTAGAACAGAAAAACTCCCCTGGTATCGTGTGTGTGAAAAGGAACGGTTTAGCGGTTCTTCCAATCTTTGAAATATACAACAGCTCACACTTTCGTAGTTAATCACGATTGCATTTAGCATATGCAACAAGCCTTTAAACCCCTCGGCATCCCAAGTGGATGAGTTTAGTCTCATGAGGGTTTCCAGGGAACACACCCACAAAGTTCAAAAATAAAACAAAGAAATAAATTACGTCCTGAAAATTAAACTAGCATAGCATAATAAGTTCAGAATAATAAAGGTTAGCATAATAATACAGTCATCCAACTAAAAATAGAAATAAAAACATCTAAATAAAATACTACTAACAACTAGATAGGATACTAGCAACCCATAACCACATCAATCACTATCACCATCCTCTCCATCTCTGCGAACACCGGATGGTCCTCCATACACTGATGGTACAAATGGATCATAAGGAAGCTGACGGTAGTCAAACAGCTGGTGCATCAAAGAAGTAGAATAATCAAACTGTCTCTGGTGCTCACGATAGTAGTGCTGCTGCTCCTGATACCTACGATCCTGCACAATCCTATCCTGCTCGTGATAACGGTGCATCTGCTGAAACTGCTGCTGCTGATACTCATGCATCCGACCAATCTCCTGCTGCAAATGATATATATCATATACTGGTCCCTGATAAACCTGTGGCTCTAGTGGAACCGCTGCATGCTCTATCTCTGGTACACCTACAGCATGTGGCTGAACCTCACGACGTCTCCTCTGTCGTCTACCTCCTGCAACCAATGGTGGAGTCCAAAAGTAGAAATCTCCCTCCAAAGGTCTCATAATAACCGAAATCTCCAGGAGCTTGTGAGCTCCCATCCACTGCATACCAGGAATAACAGGAGTACAAGACTGATACATCTCCTGTGTAAGTCCAAACCACCTAGCCAATCTAGTCACATACTGACCACCACAAATAACACTCGAAGCCTTCGTACCTGTAGCCCTATGTGTCATCCAATCCGCCAATCTCCAAGGAAGATTCACATTCGTCCCCTGAGTAATAGAATGCAAGTAAAACAGATCTATCTTATGCACCTTCTCATGCCCTGTCTTCCTAGCACATATCGAATGAGACAACATCCTATGTACCAGCTTATGTGCTGGACTCCTCACTAACACATCCGAAGAACCTCGTGTACCAAACTCTCCATTGGCTATATCTACCCAACCTGCAGCAACCTCCAGATCATCGTACCTATTTGTACGCGCAGCTCTCAGAAAATCCCTAAAATGAGGATTAGCCTCCTCATCAACAGTATACAACCCAATAGCCTGTGCAAACTGAATCAAACTCAAAGTACGTGGCTCTCCACCAAGCATAAAGGTCAGAGTATGCTCCAACACATCCTCAGCTGATATATCAAACCTAACAGAGCTATAGAACTCAACAACTAACTCCCTGAAAATAATCTCATGTATACCAAACAATCTAGCCCAAGCATATGAGACAAAACCAGCACTCCCATCCTCAAGATAATAAGTAATAGTCAACAAACGGTGTAAAGCCTGAGTACCTGTCTCTTGAGTGTCAGGATCTAAAACCATGTTCATAAAATCCCAGTCTAACACATCTGAAGCTATAATATCCTGATCAATGTTGGCTCTAAGGCTCGTCTGCATCCTCGCTCGATCTCCAGGTGAGATAGCACCATGCATAAACTGTAGGATAGGATGAGTCCAGATAATGGGGTTAGCAACAACTGCTGCTCCCCTATCAACACGTAAATCATACTCCATCTGTAACAATAAATCTATAAACATTAAAAGAATTTTAATAATATAAATTGAAATGATTTTAACTACAAATTTACCAAAAAGCTACGTAATAATATTTTGTACAAAAATTATAACTAACTATCATGAACTTAACAATTTATTTTAAATTACTTAAAATATACTTTTATACATTTTTACTTAATATAATTGTATTAAAGTTACATAACACTATTATCTACATAATAATAATAATATTTACATAATAATCCTATTTATATAAAAATCATTTAAACTTAAACTTATTTATAAATATTAAATTATTTTGGTTATACAAAACTTTTTTCAAAAACCTATCCACTAATATTATTGCAACTTAAAAATTAGATTATCTAAACATGTTAAAATCATACAAGAAATACAAGTATATAATCGACAATATCTACAAGTATACATCAACTAGTCGAATGGTCTGTATTCTGCCTAAAACCTGTTTAGCCGGCGGTCAGACGCCTTGACCGGCGGTCAACGGCGCTGACCGGCTACCTCCGGCGTTGACCGGCGGTCAAACCCGTTTGTTTCCATGAATCCGACCGATCAACGTATTAACACAATTTTACTTCCAACATTCCTATAAAATCAACCAACTTATTCACACATTCTTTCATTAATCACAAACTAATAGGCTTTACAACTACATTATCACATAATCAAGTCACAATCCGCATATACGAATTAACATTACACAATCTAACTAAGGATTCACACAAAAAGCATAAACAATTCGGGTTTTTAGCTAAGAAACCCTAAAATGCGAAACCCTAATTAAATCTTCAGGTAAAAACGAATTGAAAGTAAGAATGTAAGTGAAAGCCACATACCTTTGATGGAATAACAAAGTTCAATGTTAAAATCGGTTGATTGGAAGGAATATCCGAAATTTTTCGAGAGGTTTTTGTGAAAATTTTGGGGTTCAAATGAGGAAGAAAGGGGTCTGTCCGTTTTATTCACCCAAGACGGTTTAGCCGCCGGTCAACCAGCTTAGCCGGCGGTCAGGATGAAATTTGACCCGGCCCACAGAATTTTTACCCAAACCGATTTGTTTAATTTAATTTAAATTACCTAATCTAATTTAATTACTTAATCTAATCTAATTTAATTATATAACTAAATTAAACTTTTATTCTAAACTACCTAATTATATTCTATCTAACAAACTTTATTAAGCCACCTAATGATATTAACACATACTAACAATTAATATAATCTCAACACATACTAACAAATGTAAAAAAAAAATATAATTTACACAAATAAAAATAATACAAAAAATGAAGTAAAATAAAAATAAGCAAGTAGTCAAATAATTGAAATTCGAAAATTGAAATAAGAAAACTCCACTATAGGCACTGTTTGATCAGTTGAGCCTGTCAATTTTCGGCTACTTCTCCATTTATTTCAGCACTGTGGGGAGCCTTCAAACTTGCAAATTCCTTAACATTTTCCTTAGCATCCAATTGCTCATACTTCATTTACTACAAGTCAAATACTTCTAAATACAAAATTAATTTAATAACAATAGATACATAAATATTTACAATATTCACAATCAATTAATAAAAAATGTACAAAAAATTTACAAGATTAAAATTCTTTTTATTACCGCTTTCCCCGGCAGCGGCGCCAAAAACTTGATGTCACTTATGAAAGCGCGTCTTGTTTTATAATTTATAAATAGAAATACCTAATAAATACTTTCAAGCAACCAGGCAAGAATACCTGATCAATTGTAAATATAGATTTGGTAAGTCAGATTCGAACACAGGGAAAATGGAATAAAAAGAATAAATAATCTTTTAAATTACAGAGAAAGGGGGTTACGCTTTAGTTCCGTATGAACATAGGATTTATAAAATAGTAAATTAAAATAAATAAACTAAATAAACTTAAATTAAAACAACTAATAATGTACAATAGGAAGGAACAAATAGTATGTAATAATTCCGCTCATATTCATATATTCTGATTCATTTGCACATTAATGATCTAATTGTGATTTCTTTTATATCAAGTTAATACCAAATTCTTCAATGTATACTAAGTCGAATGTGAACTAGCCAACGTTTCGGGTCCAACTAATTCCTATAATCTAGGGTCTAACATAAAACACTAGTTCCAATGTCACAAGATGATCAGTCAATTGTGTACCTTTCCCTAAATCATGCATTAAGCATTCACAACTCATTATAATTACTCTAGTGGTATGACTCAACAATACACAATAATTAACTTATTGTCTTGTTCATTTTAAAGTATATAATTATCGTATACTCAACCTATCAAACTCAATCTATTTAGCAATAGTCAAAACCCTAAGATTATAACTATCAATAATCAATAAGATTAAAGGAACTCAATCTCAATAATCCTATCAACCACGTTGAGCAACAATAACTACTAGTTACCAATAAACAAGGATCTACGAGTAACATAACGGTTTTCAATTAAATAATATTAACAAACGTGCAAATGAAATCATTCAACAATCATTATCCAAAGTTCATTATCACAAATACTAAATGTATCAATTCATCAAATAAGAATAGATCAGAATATAAAATATCAAATTCTTCAATGATATAAAATAAACGATACAAACCAATTGATGAATCACGCAAAGATCGGTTGAAATGAAATCAACCAACACTCCTTGTGCCTCCATGACATACCTAAGACTTGAAAATGATAAAAACCCTAACCTAACTACTGCAAAAATCGTATATAAAGTGTATTATATCTATATTGTAAAAAAGTGTTGGTGTGGAACCCTTAAACGTCTGCTCTAATCTGCCTTTTATACTTGAAACTTTGGCCTTCTGACCGCCGGCTAAGCTGTTTAGCTGCCGGTCGGCTTCATCTGTACACGGCAACAAAACGCTTTGCACACCTTCCTCTTTAAGAATTTGGCCGCCGGCTAAGCTGTATGACCGCCGACTAAGCTTCATTTCTAGTTATTTAACCTAACGGGCTGAGCACTAGTCTTTGGGCCACCACTCTCATTTCTTTTGGGCTTCTTTTATCATCTTTAAACCCAACAATTAATCCGAATTTAAACTTTCCCAATGACCCAATTCTTCATTTTCTTCGATTCCTTTGTTATCTTAACACTTAAATCCTCGGCTTCACACGATTCTTCAAAAATACATCTTTTAACTCGTTAATTGACTGTTTTCCGTTCATTTCTTCATAAACGCTCCATTTCCACATCTAATTGCAAATATGAACGAAATCAATATATAATCTTAACTAAATGCAATAGAAACATTCAAGATTATGGGTAAAATACTACTAAAATATAGTACTTCTGAGCGTTTATCAGTGGCCTATTTTTAATGACGTGGATATAACACCTAGGTAATTAAATACACATCATATTTGCTACAAAAAATAAAAATTAAAACAAACACTTAAAAGACTATTGTACCCTTATGTTAGTCGGAAGAGGGACTTGCAATGAAACAAAAATCCGGGTCATGGGATGAAATCCGCACAATACCCGACCCGAGGACTGGGTCCGTAATATAGGTACAACCACAGGGACCAGCAATGTAATTTACTCTTTTCTTTTTTTTAACACCTTTCGACTTCGAGATGGTTTTACCGTATAACTTACATTATAGTATATGTTTTTTTAACAATTATAATTGTAATAATTTTATTTTATAAACTTTAAGTTATGGTGTATAAAAAATTATGTAATGTTTGTGGTTTAGCCAATATATACATAAGCTAGGTGTGACAACATTTAATATTGTAGTTATAAATAATTTGTATAATCTTTAGTAGTGAGTTACGTACTTGTTTAAAATAACAATGTATAGTAGTAGACATATACATGATATCATTATCACTTTTAGGTTGGATCGATGATGAGTGAATTTTGTTTTTAAGATATTTAATCAGTAATATAATTATTATCATAGATAGATGATAATTCAAGAGGTCATTGTTAGTTAGTTAGTGCCTAGCTATGGCATCATCGCTTGCTCTTTGATATATAGTTGATCTTTGTCAAATAGAGTTATTATATATCTTTTAAGAAAGAATTGTAATTGGTTTTATTGATTGTTTATTTAACTTTGTAGTTACTTTTTGTTGAGTCGATGCCTTTGTATTTAATGTTAGTATTGATGTGGATTATAAATAAATCTTGTCAGAATGGTGAATATGTTTACTGGCTATTTTTTCTATTCTAGTTTATAACGGTTGATCTTAAACGAACATATAACTTAGTATTTTGCAAGACATATTTTTAATTAATTAAAGTAATAATAAAAGATTATGTACTCCATACATATCTCAACTAAGTTAATTGTTCTTTATCTTAACTACTCCATTTAACATTATCTTGTTTTATTATATGATTGTGACAAACTGTCATGTGGCAACCGAGCTTATTCGTTTATATTTTTTCATGGTATGCATGTATAGATATCGATTCATGATTGTCGCTTGTTTTCTGTTAAAACTCAACGTTGTCTACATATTTAGTCGCCTTCTTATTTTTCTTTATTATGTGTGTAGGTTTGCAACATGTCTGAAAACAATGTGAAAATAGGAATATAACAATCCCAGTTTGACAGATGATCTTATTTCTCTTATCTTCTCGTATCTCGACTTGAAAAATGTCATCCGGATGGATACATTGTCTAAATCATGGAAGAACAATTGGACTTCATCTTCCCAACTTAATCTGGATATGCGACTATTTGATGATGATCCGAGAAAGTTTGCTAAAGCCGTAAAGTCCACACTTCCTAAGCTCGCTCGTAACTTAGATGTTTTGCGCATCACGTCTCGTGGGGAAGCAACCCAACATAGCTATGCATACTTAAGTGGTGTTAAAGAAGTGATAATGGCATGGCTCACAAACAAAATATGTCGATTCCCGCAAAAAAAATTCGACTTGGTCACTCTAAAACATCTTACGCTTGTAGTACTCAGAACTGGTAACTCAAGTCGTGAGGTTGATTTCATAGAAAATTCTCCCCGGAACTTACCATATCTGGAAACTTTGGTATTGAAAAATATCACCTTAGGAAGTAGCCCAGATGGAAGCCTCAACATATTTTCACCTTGTGGGCGATTAAAAAACATAACGATAGATCAATGTGCTGCTGATCCTCTCTTGAACACATTTCACATCCAATCGCCTCAACTCTCTGATCTAACTATCACACGTCCCTCATCGTTACCACATAATATCCACGTTAGCACACCCCAACAAAAAAATCCAACCGCGATGGTATTCTCGAATTCTGGTGAATCTAGTACCCGGATGAATATCCTAAAGTTGTCTACAAACGGTTTCAATTCGATTGTCTAGAGAGAGTGGAACTTTCTTTGCAATCTGAGGTTTCTGTCCATCCCTCGAACGCATTATTCATTAAATAATTCGGTTTTGCTTTGTCTGATTTGTTTAAGAGACTTCATACTACCAAAGCTCTTGTTCTTAATGTACACATAATTGAGGTATAAAAAATATCATTGTTATTACTTATTTTCTTTATTATATCTAGTTTTGATTTTCATATGTATTGGTTTATTTGTTTGTTTGTAGGCTATGTGCTCACTTCAGAATGAATTATCGTGTGAACCTTGTCCATTCGATAGACTTAAGCGCTTAAGGATAGTCAAGCTGCCACCACACAGGAGGGATCGAATAAGAGATATGGCCATTAAAGCCTCAAAATTTTTGCTTGAGAAGAGTCGAGGTGCCAGATCTACCGTGGGGTCTGAGGTATTTTACATTTTACTGATCATTTGCCAAACATGAATATGAACACGTACCACTTCTCTTAGTAACCTGTTTTTACTCTCTAATGTGCCCATAGGTGATATCAACCGGCAGAGCCGTCTCTGAACTTTTAGAGGCCCTAGAAAAAGTTGTCATATTACGGAAATGAGACCCTATAACTAGATGTCAAGTAAGATAAATGTTCGATGAAACTTATTCTTAACGATCCAATTTTCAAATAATATATTTATTTGTTTGATACATATTTATTTCTCTAATACTTATTCTCTCAAATCTCAGTTGTTAGTTATTAACTCTTTTAGTCAAACTCTAACACGTCAGTATAAGTTTTCAATTTTGGACCATTCAGTCGACCTATATATTTGTTCAAATATATATTTAGTCTAAATCTAGTTACTAACAAAGATCTCTTAGTTCAAAATAAAAGAGGTGTCAATCTTTTATTTAATCATCATATATATTACATACCACATTACTTGGGAAAAAAACTAGAGGCCTTTGAAATTTAGAGGCCCTGGGCGGTCGACCACCTCGCCCACCCTCAAAGACGGCCCTGTCAATGGGGGAGAAAGTGGAAGTTATGACCCAAGACAATAAAAAACATAAAGAAGGAATACAAGTTGCACATTGTCGGATGACTGAGATGGTTGGGACCAGTGGTGGATCCAAGACCAAACCTTATTATGGAATGGGGAGTGCATTGGGTGTAACTCACGTTAGCTTCAGTTTTTATTACATATACCAGATTATTCAGATCATTGTTCTGACTATGGTGGTTTTCTTTTTCTGGATTCAATAGGAAGTTGTTTTGGCATTAGTATTTTTGACAGAGTTTAAGTTTGATTTTTCCATATTCCAGTTATGCATGATTGAGATTTTTTTTTATCTATTTCTTGTTGGAATAATAATGATTTTTTTTATTACTAGCTCTCTTAAACATATATAATGTCTTACACTCTACACGTTAAATAAAATTTATTGACAGTTAAAGAAAAATAATACGTAGTATATGAGTAGGTGAAGTTGTACTGTTCTAGGTATTACATAAATTCCCTTTTAAGTTTCGTAGGCATGTAAGCTGCAACAGATACTACTTTGAGATCTGGTATATATATAATGTGAAGTGGGTAGATGCAATTAGCAAGTGTAGCAGTCAGTATTTAGATCACATCTTTGTGTGTATTTGAGATCTGGTATAAATATATATGACGAAGTTGTTTCACTTTATTTCAATGTTTGACTCGGTGGACTTGAAACTTGATGTCATAAGCAGGTGAAATATGCAATGTGCTTGGAACTTGATGTCTCAATGTAGCATTCTAATTTGCAACATTCCGGGTTTTACTTTTTGTGATCAACTATGATCATTTCACCTAATAAGAAATAATAATGATCCTTTACACTATCCAGTGCTTAACATTGTATGCCCTTGACTACATATTTTGATTCGTTATGTTTTCTCGATAATGAGTTTGTGTTGGTTGTGACAAATGTATTGTAAATAAAGATAATATGTAGAAGAATGAATGAAGTTTGATCTGGTTTGATCATTTCAACTATGTTTTCTTCAACGTTAGCACTGCCAATTTAAGTCAAACCCACATGTTAAACCTCTTTTCGGGCCCAAGCCACCACTCCAAGACCTCGTTAGTCACGGTTGGCACTATCTTTTCAAGTCCAAACCACCACTCCATAGGCCTAGGGCTGCAAACGAATCGAGCTTTATTGAGCAACTCGAGCTTGAGCTCGTTCAAGTCAAGCTTTTATCAAAGTTCGAGCCCAATCTCGAGCTTTAAAGTAGAGCTCAAAATATATATCAAGCCGAGCTCGAGCCTTTAAGTAAGTTATTAGGAGACAGTTTGTGAATAACAAATGAAAATACATCCAAACCAAACATAAAAGTAAGCTTAGAAAGAGACTTTTGAATCCTCTATCCCTCAATATTGCAGGTTGGAACCATTATTATGCGCAATCTACAGATCCTTGTTCTTCTTATCTTTAAACACGTCATAATGCAATACTTAATAACAGTCAAAAATATCGTAGATAAATGAAGATCCAAAAAGTAAACTGGGATTCCGGACAAATTCATGTGTTGTATAATTAAAAGCAGTTGGTACAAATAGTTATACAATGTAAAGAATCTATGCTTTTTTGACAGGTGTAGTAGTGTTGATGCATAAGCTAGGTTCATAATAAGTAAAGACGGTACCTTTATAATTATCGCAGTTTTGTAACATGCATCAAGTTTGGCATAGGTATGTTTACCATCTTTTTATGCATCCAGAAGACTCTTCTCTTCCTCCTTGTGTCTATTTAACCATCTAAATCCAAGATCATTTCCTAATTGTTCTCTTGCCAATTGAATTGGATCAGACATTGGTTCACCAGATTTCTTCCATGGGTTCCTAGTTGTAGGCCCAATCTTTAGATTGAATTTTGTTAAGGATGTGGGAAGCTCGTAGACTGCTACAGCAAATCAAGAAAAACTTATACCATTGAACCAAGCAGTATGCAGAATTCAAGTGAATGAAACCCAGTATCATTTTCTAAAATCTTCTTACACTGATATGAATGTGACTCAAAAGATGGTGATGCTTAATGATAATGATTATCACGAAGTTGGATATTTTCTCAAATAATTTTATGATTGACGTGTGGCCTGGAACAGCAAATCAGAACATAATCATACCATTGAACCAATTGACTTCAAGTAAATGAGACCCACCATCATAATTTAAAATTCGAATGTGACTTAAAAGATGATAATGTTAAATAACTAATGATCATACCGAATTAGGACATTTTCTGACATGATTTTGGACTGAGGTGGCTAACACACACAGGCACACTCAACAAACATGCTTCGATGAAGATTAATAAACATTAGAATCTAAAATAGAACTGAAGATTTTGATATAATTAATGATAAGAAAGCAGAAATTATGGCTGAAGTTGAATAAAATTTGAATGGGATACCTCTAATAAGAAGGAATCCACACGCTATTGATGCCCTAGCATGACCCTGCACATATTCAGAAAGTAGAAGTTTTAGGTTAGCTCGAGACGGAGCATTCAGAATAAATACTTTACTAGGTTCCTGTTGGGATATGACCAGGTGTCGCACCCTCAAATTTTATGATGCGGAAGCGTTTCGGGTCGAGGCGCGACCAATAACGGTAATCAAGCACAAAGGATACAGTAAACGACTCTACATGAGACGTTTTGAAAATATTACATTAATTACATAAGTATTTCAATAGTACATAGCTCAAGTTCGAGTAAATATCTAGAGATTCTAACACATAACAACTATTACAAAAGTAATGTAAAAAAATCTCTAGTCTGTAAATGCATGTGACTCGAGCTAGTAAGCGCATCCTGCTGGGCGTCCCTCTAAAGCTAAGTACCTGAGAATGCATCACTAAAAGGTCAACCAAAAGGTTGGTGAATCTCACAGGTTTGTAGTAAATAGTCAGTATGAACACATCCATTTGTATAAAAGTCTGTACAGTTTCAGTAATATAGTCTGTAGTAAAGTAGTCGGTGGTGAATTGCACGAATGCAATGGTTTTGATATACATTGCCACGAGCATCATAGTCGAAGCTTAACACGTCTGTAAATTTTCCCCCGTGAGTGTTAATCCAAAAACACTCATATGAAACGAGTAAGAAACGCCCGTTTATAAAGTACGGTTCGTGGTAGTGCGTGCTACCCCGAGCGGGGATTGTCAGTCCCATATGGATCCATATACTAAAACTCGGGCTTATCCCATAACTAACAACTATGATTCAGAGGCCTTCATTAGATTAATCGTAATTCATGCAATATTATATACCAGTAAGTCTGTAAGTCTATAAAGTCTGTAAAGTTTGTAAAGTCTGTAAAGTTTGTACATGTGTTCAGGTAAAACAAGTAATGCATCTCACCCCTGAGAAAAAAACAGTAAAATAGGGGCCGTGAGACTCACCTGAGTCTTAACAAAGTAAGCAGCAAGCAAGTAATGTGGTCCTCCGAACTAGCAACCTCTAACGTCCTAAACGCATAAGGTTAAGTGAGTAAAATGGATATCTTAAAGATTATCCATGCTAGTTGTCCACTAACTAGTTAATGTCCGTTGTTTGTTTGTATAACACCCCTCATTTATACCTATTTAAATATAGTAAATCGGAAGCGTAAGTCCAAATACATAGTCATAATTTACTTCATTGTAATAACATATAAAATTTAACCTTTTCAAAACTATAATTTCTTCAACCGAGGTGTTATATAAAAACATGATGAAACATTATTTTATAAAAATTAACTATCAGAGTAGAGCCTCGTAGTCAAACATTCCTGTTAGTCCAACTTCTTGCCCACCCAAATTATATGCAAAACCTGCAAGAAGGGATAATGTGGGGGATTAGCATAAAGCTAAGTGAGTAGATAACTAATCAACAGGCTAACTTAGCTCAACAACTTTGCATACAACAATTAACACATAACCAACAAAGTAGACAATACCACCATTTAGCAACGCAACAGGGCAACTGTTCAACTGGTCAACTTATCATCAAAGCAACTATTCAACAAGCAACGGACTTCATAATGAGGCATCGGTGGCTCTGGGGATAACCATAATACCCGGGAGGCTCCCCAAGAACACTTACCCAACCATATCCGTATGGCCATAACGGACGAGACCGATAGCTAGTGGGTATTCTCAACTAACACAGGAGGTGTGTTAAACCTTGAATAACCGACTAGCCCAACCAACAGTTCAACAACAACTCGTTGACCTCATTAACAACTGATGCCCGAAGGCCAACAACAAGTCCAGTGATCACATAATCAACAAATCACATATTCAGCAGGTCAACTTTATCATATCAACAATATTATTACTAGCTATCATAATTATCATGGCAACTACAATAGTAATAATATGTTACTTGTTGTAACCAAACTCGTTACAACCAAGTTACACTGAGGATTAGAGATCCACTCACCGACCACCTCAGGCATCCACTCAGTAGTCTAATATCACTGAGTCTTCTGCACATCTGAAAATACAACATGATATCACAAGTTAGTTACTTGTCTCAAAAATATATATATATATATATATATATATATATATATATATATATATATATATATATATATATATATATATATATATATATAACATTATGCCTACATTACAATTAGCATCGTAACAACATGATTCACAATCACCTTTCAATTTATAATTATCATGACCATCTCATCACATTAATCCACTTCAATCATCACTAACCAATATAGTTAAACCACAACTAAGGTTATTAACCTCATTTCATGAATTCATCAAAACCACAATATTTGGTTTAATGAATACTTAACAATTAAATTCACACAATCATCTTTAATCATCAATTAAGTGTTCTTAGCTATAACCAATGCTAATTTGATCATATAATCCATGATCATCATCAAATTCATCATTAACCTCAAGAACACATAATCATTTCCTTCAATCAAATGTTAGGCTTAGATTATAATCATGTATTAAACATAAATCAACAAGCTTTACTTCATGAATAATTAACTAAACCCAAACTTTCTTCATGATCATCATTCATTTATATCATTTCTAGGTTAGATTTTCAACTACAAATCATGAATTAGATATCAACTAACAATTATTTCATCATTACAAGCTTCAATTTAGCATTACTCATCCTAATTTCATCATGTACACAAAACCCCATTTCATAGGTTTATGATAATCAAGTAATCAAGACTTACAAAGATGAGTAGAAGGATTAGAGAGTGATAATCCATGTTCTTGAAGCTTAAATTCGGATTTGGCATCTTCAATTTAGTGTTGTGAAAGGATTTTAGGAATTGATCTAGGGTTTATATGTTTATGTATGTATATGTACGTACGTATGTATGTATATAGATATCTGATGAAAGTTATAAACCGACTCAAAATAGAGTATATCATATAATTGGTTAATTTTCATTCCCCGTATTTATCGTTGTCTGGAACTTAAAAACCATTTGCGGGGAAACATTATATTATTTTACCGTCAACTGAATTAATTTAAAACCATCAATAATTTATTGGTCACAATAAATTATCCGACTCTTTTACCCATTTATTTGACTAAAATGCACTCAAAACTATTTTCTAACACATTAAATAATGATTCACAGTTAGAAAATATTTAATACTACTAGACCCAAATACTGGGTGTTACAGTTTGTAAGTCTGTAATCGTCTCTAGTTGTAGTTTGTACTCGTTTGTATTTATAGTCTGTAATTGTGTGTACGGCCCGTTGGTGACGGCGTGTAATAATAATTTCACTTATTATTATTATGTGTTCCTTGAAATCGTATACTTAAAAAGTATACTAGTAGGTCTGTCATTTGTACCATTTTGTAAACGTCTATGCGAATGTAAGTTCGAGTGGGTGTAACCCCTTTCTGGCGAAAGCCTTAGAGTGTACAAGTGTAAACTTGTAGGTGTGCGAGTGTAAGCTCGTGTGTGCACGAGTGCAAGCTCGTAGGCGTATGAGTGTAATCTCATCTGAGAGTCGAGTGTAATCTCGTTATTAGTTTCGAGTGTAATCTCGTATGTCTGTAACGTGAGTGTAATCTCTTAAGTCGGTTGTGAGTGTAATCCCATATGTATTCCAAGTGTAACGTATACTTAAATAGTACACGGAAGGTGTTTAGAAGTTGTATCGTCTACATATTTGAAGTTGTAAGTGTTCGACACTTAGTTTAAACATAGTTTGTAAACATTCTGTTTTTAGCGTCACTTATAGCGACACTTAAGGGTTTAGGCGACACTCAAGAAGTGTCACATAAAATGGTAAATTATGTATTAGTAGCGTCACTTGGAGAAGTGACGCATAAGGGGCGACACTTAGGCAAGTGTCGGGTATGAGTGTCGGTGTAAGTGTCGGTAAATTGCAATTCGATTCCGGGGCGACACTTAAGCAAGTGTCGGGTTCGAGTGATGGGTATGGAATTCGCGACACTTAGGAAGTGACGGGAAAAGAGGGTTTTTAGCGGCACTTAGGCAAGTGATGCAAAATTAGGGCTTTTAGCGAGACTTAATGCGTCACTTAAGGAAGTGACGCTATACTGGATCTAGCCGTGCGACACTTAAGTCTGTTCGATTTCTAGCTTTGTCGAAAACGTGTTTAACGACCACCATTTGGTCTGATTCTTTTACACAAGTTTTAGAATGGTTCAAGGAGTTCATAAAAGTTATTAGTTGGTGTCGGTTATGTTCGAAGTGTCGTTTTCTTTAAAATGGCCAAAACCGATATTTTTTCGACGATGTTCCGAAATCGAGTTTTAACCCATTATTTGGACATTAACAAGCTAGATTAACAACAAACATGAAAAATAATCAAAATCTAAGAGTTTTCGAAAGTTGTCGGAAACTTACGAATCGTCGCGCGAGAAATCCGAAAAGATGAAGTTGTAGAGCTCGTTGTCGTGAATCTTTTTCTCCAAATGAGCTAAGTGATTGGAGGTCGTTTGGTGGTGGTTTTGGGTGGTTTGAATGGGCGGTGGAGGTGGTGGTGTAGAGAGAGTGAGGAGAGAGTTAGAGAATGGAGAGAAAGGTGGGTTGAGTGTGGAATGATCAAATGGGGGTGGGGGTGGGGTGTTGGCCGGTTGGGTGGGGCCACAAGGGTGTGGCTTCACCAATTTTTCGTTCCCCTGTATTTGCGCTTCGTGCAGTGTTCGTTTCCCCGGTCGTTTAAACGTTAATTAAATTTTATACTCGTTTAAATGTACGTTTTAAAACACGAATATTTATTCGATGTTTTAGTCGGAGTATTTTACCAAAATACTTTGTAATTGAGTTATAAAAATATAACTTTGTTTGATTTCGTCGGTTAGGCGCGTTTTCGAATTGTTCGGTTACATCTTAACCAAAATTGTACGTTTTATTACATTATAAACATAATACAGAGTAATTATCAATGTTATTAAATAATTCCATATTATTTAATATTAGTTTCACCAACGTCCGTATTTGTGTTGTCAGACGCGAAATTGTACGATTTGGACGAATCGTATACGTGTACATACATACATAATCATTATATATATTTAATAGTTACTGTACTTAGCCCTAATTTACACTAAATACACGTAATAAGTCCAAAATTAGGTACAATAATGACGTCATAATTTAGCGGGTGTCACATTCTTCCTTGTTAGGAGAATTTTGTCCCGAAATTTGCTCTAAGTGGTAGTCTGTATGTTTCAAGTAATCGTCTGTAAGTCATCTAAGAATGACGATGAGATATGTCAGTAATGTAACGTCTGTATCATGGGGTCTTCCTCCCCTTGTTAGGATGGTGCCCTACTGGCAAAGTGTTTTGATGTGTGTCGACTATGACCAGCGGACGGGGTCAGTCGGTGATCAGAGTGTAGCTACAATGTGTACTAGTAGCCTACAGTAATTCGTAAAGTCTAATGTGTTTCTAACGTCTGTAATAGTTGGTAGTGTCATAGAGTAAACTAACTCTATCGGTATCGTGTAGAATTTCAGGTGGTTGCGTAGCGACGTACCTGTGGTATGGCTACAGTTTGTAGAGGTTCCGGCACGAGTGTTAACCTTTTTGTTGTTATCCTTGGAAGTCAGTAACGGGAAGTTAACCCTGATGTGCCCAGTGTTTCTGCATTCGAAGCAAGCCTTCAATGCTTTAGAGTTGGTATTCTTAGGTGTAAGCCTACAGTCTTGGACTTGGTGTCCATAGGTCTGGCATCGGTGGCAAGGGTTGCCACAGAGTCCAGTGTGATGACGGTCGCAGGTGGCACAGTGGGGTTTGTTTCCCTTATAGGTTTTCCCCATAGTTCCAGCAATATGAGTTCGAGTTGTTTTTGCCCATTTTGCTTGGGGCTGAGTAAAGTCTGTGTCGGAGTTTTCTCCCAAGTTTGTTAGTCGGGTTTCGGTATCCTATCCAGTGGGGATACCAGTCTGTGTTGTCTGTGGTATGGAGTTAGAAACCAGTTGGAGTACATTTCCCAGAGTTGGACACAGGAACCTTAATTGTTCCCAGTGGAATTCTAGAGTTTGTAGGCGTAATCCTTGTTCGAAGGCGAGTTAGCATAGATCGACTATTTCCTTCTAGACGGTGGTTAGTTGATTGCGTAATGCATTCAGTGTTTCGTCTGTATGATGAGGGTTGCCCGTGTTTACATTGATAATGATCGGAGTGGTAGCAGTAGAAGTAGTGGTGATAGCGGTACCAGTGGTATGGTTATCAGTGGTAAGGTGCAAAGTGGAATCAGCTCGAGTTATTTCTGTAATCTCAGTCAGTGTCGTTGGGGGTGGAATTTCTCCAAGCCCTCCTGGGTGTGCCATTTCTTCCAATGGTCCTTCGTTTTCTGTTTGTGTATCACTCTCGAGAGTAAGTAAGGAAACATTGACTGTTCCTCACTGAGTTGGCCATCAGCTGACATGTGACCTTCAGTAGAGTGACTTATCATTACCTACGAATTGGGTGTTTATTAGAATGATGTTTTTACGATGGCATTAAGTATTGTATGATAGCAAGTTCGAGTTGTGAAGTATAAACGTTGAATTCCAACGAAAACAGTAAAAGTACGATCGGTCCATCTAGTACAGAAGATTCACGGCGTAGTGTTCGAGTAGGTTATGAGTAAAGACGGTAATTCCAAGTTTCCCAGTCTCAACCAGTGTGAGATATGTGGGAAAAGAGTTTGTTCGTTAGGTTTAGAGTGTAATTGAAGTTACACTGTCGGTTTCGTGTAGTTTGTCGTTTCCTAATTCTATTGTGTACTTAGAATCTAAGGAAACAAGTATAACATTGTGTAAATGGGATTTTATCAAAGTAAGTAGTACGATATTAGTTAGACGGTGTGAAAATGAACGTACCCGTATTCGGGTCTTGGTAGTCCTTCCCAGAGTTGAGTATATAAGCCCTGCCCCTAGAGTTGTTGTTCTTGCTTTTCAGATTCGGGCAGTCTTTCCTGAAGTGTCCGGCACCGTTGCACTCATAGCAGGTCTTGGGTGCAGAGGTGTTGGTCCCAGTGGTACAGTTCTACAATCCTTTGCTAGGTGTCCAAATCGCCTGCATTTGGTGCAGGGACAGGAACCTTCATGATGAAGACTACACTTGGAGCAGTAAGGCTTGCTCCCCTTTTACATCTTCGAGTCGTCAGTACTAGTAGCATAGACCTTAGCAGTCGGAGGCCTTTTGTTGGTCTGGTTCTGGGAGTTGGTGTCGCACCCCCTAATTCGGGTTGCGGAAGCGAATCGGGTCGGGGCGCGACTAATCAATAATCAAGCACATAAGATATATAATGAACGACTCTATATGCGTCGTTTACAAAATACACTGATATAACATAAGAGTTTACAAACTGTTTACATTATATTTGAGATCACATGATTACCCTGAGAGATTTTAGTACATTTCCAATTATACAAAATATAGATATGCAAGGAAATCTCTTGATGTTTAATGATTGCATGCGACTCGAGCTAAAGTATCCTGATGGGCAATCCAACCTACTGCTGAGTATCTGAGATAACATGCTAAAAAGGTCAGCTATAAAGCTGGTGAGCTCACAGGTTTAATATGATAAGATATGATTTATGAACCGCAAGATTTAATGAATTGATTTACAAACATGTAAATAGATAAATAATGAGTATCGCTGCCATGAGCACATAGTCTGAGCTTAACTGAGGGGTCAGGATCCACATTCAAGGACCTGAGCGAGGTGCCTCTCTATGAGTGCCTAATCTACACTCAATACTGAACAAATGATAATGCGTCCGTTTGACAGGTTAGTGCTTGCTAACTCGGACCGGGAATTGTCAATCCCATATGGTACCTATAACACCCCTCATTCTCAAGTAATAATATTATAGATAATACGGAAGCGAAGATAAATAAAATGCCATAATTTGTTACATATTCTCCGAAAATACCAAAAACAGTTTAGATGTTTAAGACACATCAACTTAATACTTGTTCAAAAGATTAGCATGACGGGGTATTATATAAACTAAACTGAGCTGTTACAAAAATAATCAGAGTAGCTTGAATATCAAACATTCCATGCTTCCAAGGTTTGAACTTCCTGCTACCCACCCGCATGCACAAAACAAAAGTCTGCAGGAAGTAACAACGAGGGATTAGCACATAGCTAAGTGAGTAAATCCAACACTCAACATTTAACTTAGCTAAACCAATTAACTACAACAAGTATACGCAACCACAACAATCAACAACAACTTAATGAGGATCGGCGGATCCGGGGATAACCTTAGTACCCGGGCGGCTCCCCAAGATCACTTATCCAAACATATCCGTATGGCCATAACGGACGAGACCGATAGCTAGTGTTCGTTATACTTAGGTACAGTTCAGCACACACAACAAATGAAGTACATCCCTGTACCATTCACACAACAACACACTAGCCCAACCAACAGTTCATCAACTCGTTGACCTCATTAACAACAATGCCCGAAGGCCACACAAGGCATATATAGGCATATGAACAACAATACAACTAATCAACTCAATAATCAAGTCTACGTTTACCCGTCGTAATCAAATGATTACAACTAAGCCAAACGGTGAGTTTTGAATCCACTCACCAATACCTTCGCCTTCACTAACTCAAATTCCGGGTGCTACTTTGTCTTTTAAAGGATCTGAGGATCAACATCATAAACAAGTTAGTAATTGAAATCAACAACATGTAACTCATATCAATTAATCACTCTAGGGACTTAGCATAACAATTATCTAAGTTACAAGTCCCTCCCATGTATTATTATCCATAATATAACATATAACAACAAATTAATATTAAGTTCTTGCAAGTAAATGAAAAAGTGGAACTGGACCCTTTAGCCGCCGGCTAGACCACTTAGCCGCCGGCTAAACCCACCAAGCCGCCGGCTTCCGCGTCCAGCCGCCGGTTCCCAACCCTGGGACGCCGGCTCTAAGGCATTTTGAGCAACCAGAAATAAAACGAGTTTTAAAGCTATTTTTACCCGCCGGCTAGGGTCTTTGACCCGTCGGCCTTAGGCATTTAGCCGCCGGCTAAGCCTCCTGGCCGCCGGCTTTGCAAGCCTAACCCACATAGCCGCCGGCTATGCTGCCAAGCCGCCGGCTTGATCATCTGGGCAGCAGCAGCAGTTTGGGTTCTTGTTTCCTGCACGAACCTTATACCCAAATATCCCAACTTTACCCTCAAATACAGCTTATACACGATTTTTAACACCTAAGGAACATGCTATTACTTCTAACTAACATTAACCAACAACAACAACATCAATTATGTCACTTTCACACCAAAATTATAAAACCCATTTAGGTTTTTCAACTAACCTCAATCATAGTTTAATAACTTGAATTTAATCTACATCATCAACCAATAATCATCATATAGCATCATATATCACAATAAATCATTCTATAAACTCAAGAACCAATCCATTCATCAATTTCCTTTCTAACCTAACACTTGAGTTTAGGTAGTGAAATTTACTTACAATAGGTAGAAGATCAAGATGATATAAGATAGAAGATGATGATGATTGCTAGTAATCACCACCTCAATTCCCACTTCAAGTTTGATGAATCAAGCTTTTGATTTTTGTTAATATTTTCTTTGTATAAGTTGAAAGAAATGAGAATTGGGAAAGTGATCAATAAAAGGGTCGGCCCTTTTATCCACCGACCTAACACATTGGGTATTTAATACCCGTCCTAAATCTATTGTCTGGAACCTAGTTACTAAATTCGAGAAACTTATTTTATTACACCGTCAACTTTAATAAATTAAAACAAGCAACATTTCATTATCCACAATAAGTCCTAAGACCTATTTCACCAAATTTTACAATTAAACAATTATATCGCAAAATTATTTAAAACAATTAAATACAAAATTATAAATAGAAAAATACCAGGCTACCGGAGTGGATGTTACAAATCTCCCCTCCTTAAGGAGATTTCGTCCCCGAAATCTCAACATCAACAAACAATCCAGGATATCTGGACTTCATTGACTCCTCAGACTCCCAAGTCAGGTTGGAACCTAAACTATGTTTCCATTTTACTAACACCATAGGAATTTGTTTCTTCCTAAGTTTGGTAATCTTTCGGTCTACAATTTCAACTGGTTCTTCTACTAACTTCTGGGTTTGATCAACCTTTAAATCTTGCAATGGAAGAATTTGTGACTGATCCTCTATATTACACTTTCTCAAGTAACATACGTTAAACGTATCATGAATACCAGAGAGCTCTGGAGGAAGATCCAATGTCATTGACTGATCGTTTACAACTTGTCGAATCTTAAATGGACCAATGTACCGAGGCGCTAACTTTCCACGTTTTCCGAATCTAATCACACCTTTCCATGGAGAAACTTTAAGATATACTAATTCACCTTCGGTAAACACAACCGGTCGTCTTTTAGGATCAGCATACTGTTTCTGTCTATCTCTTGCGGCTTTCAACTTCTCACGTGCAATAGCTACTTTATCAGCGGTTATTTGTACAATATCGGGCCCAGCAAACTGTTTCTCACCTGCCTCTAACCAACATGTAGGTGTTCGACAACGACGACCATACAACATTTCATACGGAGGCATCCCAATACTTGAATGATACGAATTGTTGTAAGTAAACTCAACCAATGGGAGATGTGAATCCCATGAACCTCCATATTCCAAAATACAAGCACGAAGCATATCCTCTAAGGTTTGAATCGTACGTTCTGACTGACCATCGGTCTGAGGATGATAAGCTGTGCTAAGATTTACACGTGTACCCAACTCTTGTTGTAGACTTTGCCAAAAACGAGAAGCAAAACGAGTATCTCTATCCGACACAATCGATAAGGGAATACCATGTCTAGAAACGATTTCGTTAACATACAATTGAGCAAGTTTAGTCAACGAAGCGGTCTCACTCGTAGCAAGAAAATGCGCGCTCTTTGTCAATCGATCCACTATAACCCAAATCATATCATTGCCTTGAGCAGTACGTGGTAGTTTAGTCACAAAATCCATAGTTATATGATCCCATTTCCACTCGGGTATTTCCAACTGTATTAGCGACCCATATGGTTTTTGATGTTCCGCCTTAACCTGAGCACAAATATGACAAGATCCCACAAACTTTGCAATGTCGGTTTTCATCGTTGGCCACCAATATAACGGTTTTAAATCATTATACATACGAGTACTACCCGGATGAATAGACAGTCGTGATTTATGAGCTTCATTCAAAATCAAATCTCGAATACCACCAATGGAAGGAATCCAAACACGAGACTGATAAGTCTTTAATCCCCTTGAATCATCAACTAATTCATCCTTGCGTTTTAACATGATTTCAGATTTCAAATTCTGGTCTTTCAAGGCTTCAAGTTGTACAACTTTAATTTGATCAATCAAATCCGAGGAAACATTCACTTTTAAATAGAAAGCTCGATCAGGAGTATTCTTTCGACTTAGAGCATCGGCAACCACATTAGCTTTTCCCGGATGATATCTAATTTCGCAGTCATAATCTTTTATCAATTCCAACCATCGTCTCTGACGCATATTCAATTCTTTCTGAGAGAACACATACTGTAAACTCTTGTGATCGGTACAAACAACACATCGAGTCCCATATAAGTAATGTCTCCAAAGTTTTAGGGCAAATACAACTGCTGCGAGTTCTAAATCATGCGTAGGATAATTCTTCTCATGTGGTTTCAACTGTCGAGAAGCATAAGCGATAACTCTATCCCTTTGCATTAAGACACAACCCAAACCCGAATATGAAGCGTCGCAATAAACCACAAAATCATCAGTACCTTCTGGTAATGCTAAAATCGATGTCTGACACAACAATTGTTTCAATGTCTGAAAAGCTTGCTCCTGTTGATCAGTCCACACATACTTCTCCTCTTTACGGGTTAACTTAGTTAACGGACCGGCTATCTTAGAAAAATCTTTGATAAATTTCCGATAATATCCCGCTAACCCAAGGAAACTCCTTATCTCAGAAACAGATTTCGGCGCATTCCAATTCATCACAGCTGCAACCTTCGATGGATCCACTTTCACATCATCTCGACAAATTATATGACCCAAAAACTGAACTTCTCGAATCCAGAATTCACATTTGGAAAACTTTGCATACAACTGTTCTTGTCTCAATGTTTCAAGAACCAATCTCAAATGCGTGGCATGCTCAGTTTCAGATTTCGAATAAATAAGTATATCATCAATGAAAACAATCACAAATTGATCCAAGAATGGTCGACACACACGGTTCATCAAATCCATAAATACCGCTGGTGCATTTGTTAAACCAAAAGGCATAGCCAAAAATTCATAATGACCGTACCTAGTGCGAAAAGCAGTTTTTGGTATATCCTCTTCACGAACACGAACCTGATGATAACCCGATCTCAGATCGATTTTAGAATACACTGAAGAACCTTGTAACTGATCAAACAAATCATCTATTCTGGGCAATGGATATTTGTTCTTCACAGTCCTCTTATTTAATTCCCTATAATCAATGCACATCCGCAATGACCCATCTTTCTTTTTCACAAACAACACTGGTGCACCCCACGGCGAGGAACTAGGTCTGATAAAACCTTTATCCAACAATTCCTGAATCTGATTCATCATTTCACGGATCTCAGAAGGAGCTAACCTATAAGGAGCTTTAGCAATCGGCGACGAGCCCGGAACAAGATCAATTTTGTATTCTACTTCCCTAACTGGCGGTAACCCAGGCAACTCATCGGGGAACACTTCAGGGTACTCACAAACAATAGGAACATCCGAAACAGTTTTCCTTTCTAATTTGGCATCGACTACATAGGCTAGGTATGACTCGCAACCTTTTGACAATGACTTCCTAGCTTTCATCAACGAAATCAAAGGAATAGCTACACCATCCCGTTCTCCTCGAGCCACAACATATGACCCTTCGGAGATTGGGATCCTAACCAACTTCTGGTGACAATCAATACTAGCCTTATTCTGACTCAACCAATCGATACCAATTATTACATCGAAACTAGGGATTGGCATCAACAAGAAGGAAATAGGAAAAACGTGATCATCGATAGTAATATTAGCTCCAGTCACCGAGGTGGTAACAGGAACTAACTTACCACTAACTATTTCTACTTCTATAGGCTTTGTTATCACAGTAGGGGCTAATTTCAACTTATCACAAAATTGCACAGAAATAAAAGTACAATTAGCACCCGAATCAAACAATACACGTGCAGGTACAGAGTTTATAAGAAATGTACCCGTGATAACATCTTCAGTACGCACGGCCTCATCAACCGTCATCTGAAAAGCCCTACTAGTTGCTGGAGGAGGGTTCTTTCTTTTCTGACCGGAAGATCCCGAACTCCCGACCGAACCCGACCCCGTCGACCTTGCCTCCAGACATTGACCAACCCTATGTCCTTCCTTCTTACAAGTCCAACAAACAAAATTTGGATACCGGCAACTTTTTATCTCATGACCCAATTCACCACACTTCATACATTTGTTTGTCTTAGCCGTACACGGACCATCATGCCGAGATCTACACGAACTACACCAGTTGGAACTATTATAACTTCCCGAAGAACTACTTCTTCCAACAAATTTCTTACCCCCTTGCCGATTCCCTTGCCACTTAGATTTATTCCTACCCGACGATTCAGTTCTTGCCTTAGAGAAACTTGTATCCTTTCCTTGCCATAATCTCAAACCTCTCAAATCACTATCGGCAGACCGCGCAAGATTAAAAGCATGCGATAAATCTTTAGCCAATCTCACAACCGTACGGTAGTTATCCGGTAAGGCATCCACAAACTGTTCTATCTGGGTCTTCTCATCAGGAACCCATTGTTGCACGAACCGAAGCTTATCCGTAAACTGTGAAATCAATTCATCAATAGTCATGTCATCCTTTAATCGAAGATTCACAAACTCTCTTCGAATCCTAGCAATATCAAAATCCGAACAGTATTGGTTACGAACCGCCTGATGAAATTGAGTCCAATTAATAGATTCCTTTTGTTGTTGCGGCAAGTGTCCGGTAACAGAATCCCACCAAACCATCGCATCATCCTTCATGCATTGAACCGCATATTTGACTTTAAGTTCCTCATCACAGCAAGTCACATCAAATTTGCGTTCCATATCCCTAAGCCAATTCAAAGTTACCGTAGGATTTTTACTTCCCTGAAATTCCGGTGGTCGACCAGCCATAAAAGTCTTGTATGAACACTTCTTTTCTGATTGAGAGGATGAACCAGAACCAAAGACTGGAGCTTGCTGAAATAACTGTCTAGTCGCAGCTTCCTCAGCTTTCCTCTTGAATTCCCTAAGGAATACCAACTCGTCTTCCATCTCATGAATATACTCATCTCGGTTAGATTGTTGTCCGGTTGGTTGAGAAGTACCATTATGATCATGTTGCTCGGTATGAGTCCCGAATTGAGGAGCGACGATCCGGGAGGCATTGTTGGGGTTGGTGGTCGGTGGTTCGTTATCTGCCATTTCTGAAATTCAACACAACACTTGAACTTTTGTGAATCGTTAGCATCTAAACACTAACTACCATCAACCAATACTAATCCCATTCCCAAGAATGTTTGATATATCACGCTCGAGTTTCGGGATTGATCATTCAACAATGAATAATTATCCCAAAACTATGCTCTGATACCAACTTATAACACCCCTCATTCTCAAGTAATAATATTATAGATAATACGGAAGCGAAGATAAATAAAATGCCATAATTTGTTACATATTCTCCGAAAATACCAAAAACAGTTTAGATGTTTAAGACACATCAACTTAATACTTGTTCAAAAGATTAGCATGACGGGGTATTATATAAACTAAACTGAGCTGTTACAAAAATAATCAGAGTAGCTTGAATATCAAACATTCCATGCTTCCAAGGTTTGAACTTCCTGCTACCCACCCGCATGCACAAAACAAAAGTCTGCAGGAAGTAACAACGAGGGATTAGCACATAGCTAAGTGAGTAAATCCAACACTCAACATTTAACTTAGCTAAACCAATTAACTACAACAAGTATACGCAACCACAACAATCAACAACAACTTAATGAGGATCGGCGGATCCAGGGATAACCTTAGTACCCGGGCGGCTCCCCAAGATCACTTATCCAAACATATCCGTATGGCCATAACGGACGAGACCGATAGCTAGTGTTCGTTATACTTAGGTACAGTTCAGCACACACAACAAATGAAGTACATTCCTGTACCATTCACACAACAACACACTAGCCCAACCAACAGTTCATCAACTCGTTGACCTCATTAACAACAATGCCCGAAGGCCACACAAAGCATATATAGGCATATGAACAACAATACAACTAATCAACTCAATAATCAAGTCTACGTTTACCCGTCGTAATCAAATGATTACAACTAAGCCAAACGGTGAGTTTTAAATCCACTCACCAATACCTTCGCCTTCACTAACTCAGATTCCGGGTGCTACTTTGTCTTTTAAAGGATCTGAGGATCAACATCATAAACAAGTTAGTAATTGAAATCAACAACATGTAACTCATATCAATTAATCACTCTAGGGACTTAGCATAACAATTATCTAAGTTACAAGTCCCTCCCATGTATTATTATCCATAATATAACATATAACAACAAATTAATATTAAGTTCTTGCAAGTAAATGAAAAAGTGGAACTGGACCCTTTAGCCGCCGGCTAGACCACTTAGCCGCCGGCTAAACCCACCAAGCCGCCGGCTTCCGCGTCCAGCCGCCGGTTCCCAACCCTGGGACGCCGGCTCTAAGGCATTTTGAGCAACCAGAAATAAAACGAGTTTTAAAGCTATTTTTACCCGCCGGCTAGGGTCTTTGACCCGTCGGCCTTAGGCATTTAGCCGCCGGCTAAGCCTCCTGGCCGCCGGCTTTGCAAGCCAAACCCACATAGCCGCCGGCTAGGCTGCCAAGCCGCCGGCTTGATCATCTGGGCAGCAGCAGCAGTTTGGGTTCTTGTTTCCTGCACGAACCTTATACCCAAATATCCCAACTTTACCCTCCAATACAGCTTATACACGATTTTTAACACCTAAGGAACATGCTATTACTTCTAACTAACATTAACCAACAACAACAACATCAATTATGTCACTTTCACACCAAAATTATAAAACCCATTTAGGTTTTTCAACTAACCTCAATCATAGTTTAATAACTTGAATTTAATCTACATCATCAACCAATAATCATCATATAGCATCATATATCACAATAAATCATTCTATAAACTCAAGAACCAATCCATTCATCAATTTCCTTTCTAACCTAACACTTGAGTTTAGGTAGTGAAATTTACTTACAATAGGTAGAAGATCAAGATGATATAAGATAGAAGATGATGATGATTGCTAGTAATCACCACCTCAATTCCCACTTCAAGTTTGATGAATCAAGCTTTTGATTTTTGTTAATATTTTCTTTGTATAAGTTGAAAGAAATGAGAATTGGGAAAGTGATCAATAAAAGGGTCGGCCCTTTTATCCACCGACCTAACACATTGGGTATTTAATACCCGTCCTAAATCTATTGTCTGGAACCTAGTTACTAAATTCGAGAAACTTATTTTATTACACCGTCAACTTTAATAAATTAAAACAAGCAACATTTCATTATCCACAATAAGTCCTAAGACCTATTTCACCAAATTTTACAATTAAACAATTATATCGCAAAATTATTTAAAACAATTAAATACAAAATTATAAATAGAAAAATACCAGGCTACCGGAGTGGATGTTACAAATCTCCCCTCCTTAAGGAGATTTCGTCCCCGAAATCTCAACATCAACAAACAATCCAGGATATCTGGACTTCATTGACTCCTCAGACTCCCAAGTCAGGTTGGAACCTAAACTATGTTTCCATTTTACTAACACCATAGGAATTTGTTTCTTCCTAAGTTTGGTAATCTTTCGGTCTACAATTTCAACTGGTTCTTCTACTAACTTCTGGGTTTGATCAACCTTTAAATCTTGCAATGGAAGAATTTGTGACTGATCCTCTATATTACACTTTCTCAAGTAACATACGTTAAATGTATCATGAATACCAGAGAGCTCTGGAGGAAGATCCAATGTCATTGACTGATCGTTTACAACTTGTCGAATCTTAAATGGACCAATGTACCGAGGCGCTAACTTTCCACGTTTTCCGAATCTAATCACACCTTTCCATGGAGAAACTTTAAGATATACTAATTCACCTTCGGTAAACACAACCGGTCGTCTTTTAGGATCAGCATAATGTTTCTGTCTATCTCTTGCGGCTTTCAACTTCTCACGTGCAATAGCTACTTTATCAGCGGTTATTTGTACAATATCGGGCCCAGCAAACTGTTTCTCACCTGCCTCTAACCAACATGTAGGTGTTCGACAACGACGACCATACAACATTTCATACGGAGGCATCCCAATACTTGAATGATACGAATTGTTGTAAGTAAACTCAACCAATGGGAGATGTGAATCCCATGAACCTCCATATTCCAAAATACAAGCACGAAGCATATCCTCTAAGGTTTGAATCGTACGTTCTGACTGACCATCGGTCTGAGGATGATAAGATGTGCTAAGATTTACACGTGTACCCAACTCTTGTTGTAGACTTTGCCAAAAACGAGAAGCAAAACGAGTATCTCTATCCGACACAATCGATAAGGGAATACCATGTCTAGAAACGATTTCGTTAACATACAATTGAGCAAGTTTAGTCAACGAAGCGGTCTCACTCGTAGCAAGAAAATGCGCGCTCTTTGTCAATCGATCCACTATAACCCAAATCATATCATTGCCTTGAGCAGTACGTGGTAGTTTAGTCACAAAATCCATAGTTATATGATCCCATTTCCACTCGGGTATTTCCAACTGTATTAGCGACCCATATGGTTTTTGATGTTCCGCCTTAACCTGAGCACAAATATGACAAGATCCCACAAACTTTGCAATGTCGGTTTTCATCGTTGGCCACCAATATAACGGTTTTAAATCATTATACATACGAGTACTACCCGGATGAATAGACAGTCGTGATTTATGAGCTTCATTCAAAATCAAATCTCGAATACCACCAATGGAAGGAATCCAAACACGAGACTGATAAGTCTTTAATCCCCTTGAATCATCAACTAATTCATCCTTGCGTTTTAACATGATTTCAGATTTCAAATTCTGGTCTTTCAAGGCTTCAAGTTGTACAACTTTAATTTGATCAATCAAATCCGAGGAAACATTCACTTTTAAATAGAAAGCTCGATCAGGAGTATTCTTTCGACTTAGAGCATCGGCAACCACATTAGCTTTTCCCGGATGATATCTAATTTCGCAGTCATAATCTTTTATCAATTCCAACCATCGTCTCTGACGCATATTCAATTCTTTCTGAGAGAACACATACTGTAAACTCTTGTGATCGGTACAAACAACACATCGAGTCCCATATAAGTAATGTCTCCAAAGTTTTAGGGCAAATACAACTGCTGCGAGTTCTAAATCATGCGTAGGATAATTCTTCTCATGTGGTTTCAACTGTCGAGAAGCATAAGCGATAACTCTATCCCTTTGCATTAAGACACAACCCAAACCCGAATATGAAGCGTCGCAATAAACCACAAAATCATCAGTACCTTCTGGTAATGCTAAAATCGATGTCTGACACAACAATTGTTTCAATGTCTGAAAAGCTTGCTCCTGTTGATCAGTCCACACATACTTCTCCTCTTTACGGGTTAACTTAGTTAACGGACCGGCTATCTTAGAAAAATCTTTGATAAATTTCCGATAATATCCCGCTAACCCAAGGAAACTCCTTATCTCAGAAACAGATTTCGGCGCATTCCAATTCATCACAGCTGCAACCTTCGATGGATCCACTTTCACATCATCTCGACAAATTATATGACCCAAAAACTGAACTTCTCGAATCCAGAATTCACATTTGGAAAACTTTGCATACAACTGTTCTTGTCTCAATGTTTCAAGAACCAATCTCAAATGCGTGGCATGCTCAGTTTCAGATTTCGAATAAATAAGTATATCATCAATGAAAACAATCACAAATTGATCCAAGAATGGTCGACACACACGGTTCATCAAATCCATAAATACCGCTGGTGCATTTGTTAAACCAAAAGGCATAGCCAAAAATTCATAATGACCGTACCTAGTGCGAAAAGCAGTTTTTGGTATATCCTCTTCACGAACACGAACCTGATGATAACCCGATCTCAGATCGATTTTAGAATACACTGAAGAACCTTGTAACTGATCAAACAAATCATCTATTCTGGGCAATGGATATTTGTTCTTCACAGTCCTCTTATTTAATTCCCTATAATCAATGCACATCCGCAATGACCCATCTTTCTTTTTCACAAACAACACTGGTGCACCCCACGGCGAGGAACTAGGTCTGATAAAACCTTTATCCAACAATTCCTGAATCTGATTCATCATTTCACGGATCTCAGAAGGAGCTAACCTATAAGGAGCTTTAGCAATCGGCGACGAGCCCGGAACAAGATCAATTTTGTATTCTACTTCCCTAACTGGCGGTAACCCAGGCAACTCATCGGGGAACACTTCAGGGTACTCACAAACAATAGGAACATCCGAAACAGTTTTCCTTTCTAATTTGGCATCGACTACATAGGCTAGGTATGACTCGCAACCTTTTGACAATGACTTCCTAGCTTTCATCAACGAAATCAAAGGAATAGCTACACCATCCCGTTCTCCTCGAGCCACAACATATGACCCTTCGGAGATTGGGATCCTAACCAACTTCTGGTGACAATCAATACTAGCCTTATTCTGACTCAACCAATCGATACCAATTATTACATCGAAACTAGGGATTGGCATCAACAAGAAGGAAATAGGAAAAACGTGATCATCGATAGTAATATTAGCTCCAGTCACCGAGGTGGTAACAGGAACTAACTTACCACTAACTATTTCTACTTCTATAGGCTTTGTTATCACAGTAGGGGCTAATTTCAACTTATCACAAAATTGCACAGAAATAAAAGTACAATTAGCACCCGAATCAAACAATACACGTGCAGGTACAGAGTTTATAAGAAATGTACCCGTGATAACATCTTCAGTACGCACGGCCTCATCAACCGTCATCTGAAAAGCCCTACTAGTTGCTGGAGGAGGGTTCTTTCTTTTCTGACCGGAAGATCCCGAACTCCCGACCGAACCCGACCCCGTCGACCTTGCCTCCAGACATTGACCAACCCTATGTCCTTCCTTCTTACAAGTCCAACAAACAAAATTTGGATACCGGCAACTTTTTATCTCATGACCCAATTCACCACACTTCATACATTTGTTTGTCTTAGCCGTACACGGACCATCATGCCGAGATCTACACGAACTACACCAGTTGAAACTATTATAACTTCCCGAAGAACTACTTCTTCCAACAAATTTCTTACCCCCTTGCCGATTCCCTTGCCACTTAGATTTATTCCTACCCGACGATTCAGTTCTTGCCTTAGAGAAACTTGTATCCTTTCCTTGCCATAATCTCAAACCTCTCAAATCACTATCGGCAGACCGCGCAAGATTAAAAGCATGCGATAAATCTTTAGCCAATCTCACAACCGTACGGTAGTTATCCGGTAAGGCATCCACAAACTGTTCTATCTGGGTCTTCTCATCAGGAACCCATTGTTGCACGAACCGAAGCTTATCCGTAAACTGTGAAATCAATTCATCAATAGTCATGTCATCCTTTAATCGAAGATTCACAAACTCTCTTCGAATCCTAGCAATATCAAAATCCGAACAGTATTGGTTACGAACCGCCTGATGAAATTGAGTCCAATTAATAGATTCCTTTTGTTGTTGCGGCAAGTGTCCGGTAACAGAATCCCACCAAACCATCGCATCATCCTTCATGCATTGAACCGCATATTTGACTTTAAGTTCCTCATCACAGCAAGTCACATCAAATTTGCGTTCCATATCCCTAAGCCAATTCAAAGTTACCGTAGGATTTTTACTTCCCTGAAATTCCGGTGGTCGACCAGCCATAAAAGTCTTGTATGAACACTTCTTTTCTGATTGAGAGGATGAACCAGAACCAAAGACTGGAGCTTGCTGAAATAACTGTCTAGTCGCAGCTTCCTCAGCTTTCCTCTTGAATTCCCTAAGGAATACCAACTCGTCTTCCATCTCATGAATATACTCATCTCGGTTAGATTGTTGTCCGGTTGGTTGAGAAGTACCATTATGATCATGTTGCTCGGTATGAGTCCCGAATTGAGGAGCGACGATCCGGGAGGCATTGTTGGGGTTGGTGGTCGGTGGTTCGTTATCTGCCATTTCTGAAATTCAACACAACACTTGAACTTTTGTGAATCGTTAGCATCTAAACACTAACTACCATCAACCAATACTAATCCCATTCCCAAGAATGTTTGATATATCACGCTCGAGTTTCGGGATTGATCATTCAACAATGAATAATTATCCCAAAACTATGCTCTGATACCAACTTATAACACCCCTCATTCTCAAGTAATAATATTATAGATAATACGGAAGCGAAGATAAATAAAATGCCATAATTTGTTACATATTCTCCGAAAATACCAAAAACAGTTTAGATGTTTAAGACACATCAACTTAATACTTGTTCAAAAGATTAGCATGACGGGGTATTATATAAACTAAACTGAGCTGTTACAAAAATAATCAGAGTAGCTTGAATATCAAACATTCCATGCTTCCAAGGTTTGAACTTCCTGCTACCCACCCGCATGCACAAAACAAAAGTCTGCAGGAAGTAACAACGAGGGATTAGCACATAGCTAAGTGAGTAAATCCAACACTCAACATTTAACTTAGCTAAACCAATTAACTACAACAAGTATACGCAACCACAACAATCAACAACAACTTAATGAGGATCGGCGGATCCGGGGATAACCTTAGTACCCGGGCGGCTCCCCAAGATCACTTATCCAAACATATCCGTATGGCCATAACGGACGAGACCGATAGCTAGTGTTCGTTATACTTAGGTACAGTTCAGCACACACAACAAATGAAGTACATCCCTGTACCATTCACACAACAACACACTAGCCCAACCAACAGTTCATCAACTCGTTGACCTCATTAACAACAATGCCCGAAGGCCACACAAGGCATATATAGGCATATGAACAACAATACAACTAATCAACTCAATAATCAAGTCTACGTTTACCCGTCGTAATCAAATGATTACAACTAAGCCAAACGGTGAGTTTTAAATCCACTCACCAATACCTTCGCCTTCACTAACTCAGATTCCGGGTGCTACTTTGTCTTTTAAAGGATCTGAGGATCAACATCATAAACAAGTTAGTAATTGAAATCAACAACATGTAACTCATATCAATTAATCACTCTAGGGACTTAGCATAACAATTATCTAAGTTACAAGTCCCTCCCATGTATTATTATCCATAATATAACATATAACAACAAATTAATATTAAGTTCTTGCAAGTAAATGAAAAAGTGGAACTGGACCCTTTAGCCGCCGGCTAGACCACTTAGCCGCCGGCTAAACCCACCAAGCCGCCGGCTTCCGCGTCCAGCCGCCGGTTCCCAACCCTGGGACGCCGGCTCTAAGGCATTTTGAGCAACCAGAAATAAAACGAGTTTTAAAGCTATTTTTACCCGCCGGCTAGGGTCTTTGACCCGTCGGCCTTAGGCATTTAGCCGCCGGCTAAGCCTCCTGGCCGCCGGCTTTGCAAGCCTAACCCACATAGCCGCCGGCTATGCTGCCAAGCCGCCGGCTTGATCATCTGGGCAGCAGCAGCAGTTTGGGTTCTTGTTTCCTGCACGAACCTTATACCCAAATATCCCAACTTTACCCTCCAATACAGCTTATACACGATTTTTAACACCTAAGGAACATGCTATTACTTCTAACTAACATTAACCAACAACAACAACATCAATTATGTCACTTTCACACCAAAATTATAAAACCCATTTAGGTTTTTCAACTAACCTCAATCATAGTTTAATAACTTGAATTTAATCTACATCATCAACCAATAATCATCATATAGCATCATATATCACAATAAATCATTCTATAAACTCAAGAACCAATCCATTCATCAATTTCCTTTCTAACCTAACACTTGAGTTTAGGTAGTGAAATTTACTTACAATAGGTAGAAGATCAAGATGATATAAGATAGAAGATGATGATGATTGCTAGTAATCACCACCTCAATTCCCACTTCAAGTTTGATGAATCAAGCTTTTGATTTTTGTTAATATTTTCTTTGTATAAGTTGAAAGAAATGAGAATTGGGAAAGTGATCAATAAAAGGGTCGGCCCTTTTATCCACCGACCTAACACATTGGGTATTTAATACCCGTCCTAAATCTATTGTCTGGAACCTAGTTACTAAATTCGAGAAACTTATTTTATTACACCGTCAACTTTAATAAATTAAAACAAGCAACATTTCATTATCCACAATAAGTCCTAAGACCTATTTCACCAAATTTTACAATTAAACAATTATATCGCAAAATTATTTAAAACAATTAAATACAAAATTATAAATAGAAAAATACCAGGCTACCGGAGTGGATGTTACAGTACCATACACTAACATTCACGCTAAATCATATTAACAGAACTATGCTTCAGAGGACTTTGATTGATTAGATGAAAACAATTCATGCAGCATACGTGATAATTTGATACTTGCGTTCACATGTAAAACAAAACAGAGCATGTATCTCACCCCTAGGTAAAAGCATTTAAAATAGGGGCTATGAGACTCACCTGAGTCTGATGAATTGTTAGCAAACAATTATGAAGGTTCACAATGATTTGATGTCGTTTCGACGACTGAAACCTGCCGGGCGTCCTAACGCGCAAGGTTTAATGATTAGATGTGGAAACCTGCCGGGCGTATTAAACGCGCAAGGTTTAACTGATTAGATGTGGAAACCTGCCGGGCGTATTAAACGCGCAAGGTTTAACTGATTAGATGTCTCAACAGACCATCTATGCTAGTTGTTCATTCAACTATCAATGTCCAAATACATTTGATTTGTTTGTTTGAGTTTTGAAAATATGTACGGCCCGTTGGTGTGATTTGAAATAATTATTCCAAAATATAATTATTATAATGTTGTCATAATGTACTTATAAAGCATGTTTTATATGAGTTGGAGTCGCATCGTATAAGTGTTTGAGGTTGCGCGTGTTCGACACTTAGTGTACAATAGTTAAGACTACCAGTGCAAGTTATGACGTACATTATCACTGTTTGTTATGGTTAAGGCTGTTAGTTATGAGTCATGACTGCCTTTGTATGTTGTGATCTCAGTTATTACTCCCCTTTATAACTCGTTATTACTGCCTTTTATAACTTGTTATTACTCATCTTTATAACCGTTATTACTGCTAGTTATAACTTGTTATTACTCCTCTTTATAACCGTTATTACTGCTAGTTATAACTTGTTATTACTCCTAGTTATAACTTGTTATTACTGCTAGTTATAACTTGTTATTACTCCTAGTTATAACTTGTTACTACTCCTAGTTATAATCTCGTTATTACTGCTAGTTATAACTTGTTATTACTGCTAGTTATAACTTGTTATTACTCCTAGTTATAATATCGTTATTACTGCTAGTTATAACTTGTTATTACTCCTAGTTATAACTTGTTATTACTCCTCTTTAGTTTTTCCAGATTTTTGACTCAAAGAACTCCTCGTTTTCTACACTTTTTAATCCGAACAAAGACCCACTAAAAATCACAGATGTTCCCCTACGGGTCTAGTGTAAATCTGCACTTTATGATAATTTTATAAATTCATTTAGTATTTTTAACAAAAATGAACATGAGACGTAGTCAGATTGTGTTCGGAGATGAGTTCAGTCCAAAGATCCACGTTTTTCACCATGATCCGTGAGGATCTGGTCCGAGAGCCAAAAATGAAAGTTGTAGCTGATATCCTAATGAACATTTTTCGTTTAGATGTCGAGAGTTGGTTCTTCCTAGTTTTCAAGATTTAGACGTTTTGGTGTGACGAAAATTTCTGGACAGAATCTGTCTTCATTCACATATGTTCGAAAAAACGTTTTCCGTTATGATTTTTGGACATCCCCAAGTTGTATGAACAATATAACATCTATATAAACATAATAAAAGTATTTTTTTTTGAAGGTGTCGGGATTTCTTACAATGCTCGTGTGGAGAATCCGAAAAGATGGAAACGTAGCTCTCGTTCTCGTGATCGTTTTTGCTTCAATCGTCTTGATGATCCAAGGTGATTTGAGAAGAGATTATGGTGATGATGATGGTGCCATGAGGTTGGGGAGGAGAAAGAGGGAGAGAGTTTTAGTGAGAGGAAGTAGAGAGATGGAGGTGTATGATTGAATGAGAAGTTTGGTGGGAGTTGTTTGTGGTTTAAAGTCAAGAACAAGATCCATTTTTCATGGATCTTGTTTGGCTGATTTTTCCAAGTCAAAAAGGAGGTGGATTTTTGTTATATTTTGTCTCAAATAATTGGTATTATATCCGTGTTCGTTTACCCGATCGTTTAAATGTATATTTAGACGTTATGTATTATATATACGTTTTTAAATAACGAATAAACTTTCGATATTTTTGAGTTGAAGTATTTTATCAAAATACTTGTTATTGAGTTATAAAAATATAACTTTGGTTGGTTTTGATTATCGAACGCGTTTCACTCATTTTTGGTTGCGTATGATTGTTTTATACGATACGAAATACCTTTGAAATTTTATCGGAATAATATGTAATAAATAATGAGTTGTATTAAATAATAATTCTATATTACTTAATACTTGTTTTCACCAATGCCGTATAGATGAATCGGAATTCGGCCGATTTGAAAATGCACGATTTAAACAAATCGCGTACTGATATATATATATATATATATATATATATATATATATATATATATATATATATATATATAACAATATACATATTGATACATACAATTAGCCTAAGACATAGCACTAATTACATGTATTAATAGATGATTAGGAACTAATAACTAGTCCTAATTTGATGGGTGTCACAGTTGGGATTCCCATCAGGTTTTCGTTTGTTATCGTTATCAGAAGGCTGTACAGGTGTCTTTCGGCTAACAATCATAGCCATGAGCTCGTGTGCCAAGCGGATAGCACTCTGAATGGTTGTCGGTTTAGACGAGGCGACGTTCCCCTGGATATTCTCCGGGAGACCACGAATGTACCTCTTGATGCGTTTTTGCTCTGGGTCTACCATAGTCGGGCAGAGGAGAGCGAGTTGCTGGAATTTAGTAGTATAGCCAGCGATGTCGGTGCCCTGGACAGTCAGATTCCAGAATTCATCATCTAGTTGTTGAAGCTCTTCGTTTTGACAATACTCATCCTTCAGCATCTTTTTCAGATCCGACCATGGAAGTTGGTTAGCTACCTCGTTACCCACAGAACCGATATGAGTATTCCACCATGTAAGTGCGTCGTCCTGAAAAGTGTAGGCGGCGAATTTGACCTTGTTATCCTCAGTACAGTTGCAGAGACTAAAGACGGATTCCATTCGTTCCATCCATCTGATTAAGCCGATGGCACCTTCAGTGCCCTTGAAGTTTAATGGGTTGCAGCTAAGAAAATCCTTGTATGTGCATGTTTTAGCAACGGGAGTGGTATCTACGGTTTGATCACTAGTTCGCTGAGAGTTCCGAGCAGCCAAGGCTTCGGCCACGGCTCGAGAAACGATGGCGTTGATTTCAACATCACCGTAACTTTTCTTCTTTGGCGGCATTATTCTTCAAGAAAAGAATGATAGGTACGTGAGAAATTGTACCAAGATGATGGTTACAAAGGGTGTATGAAAATGTGATAATATATAATATCATTAACGTAAAATGAATGAAAGAAAATTGGCAATTGATATTACAGAGTCTAATGGTTTCTGACAATTTCAAGTTACGAGTTTCTGTAGGAGTAATATCTTCATCAAGATACGTGAACTGAATTTGTTCATCATGGAGTTGGTCGTTATCCGACGTGTAGTTGTCTATTGGGGAGTACGATGATTTCGAGTGTTTCAAAATTAGAGTTCACCCTAAGGCGAGGTATTGATGTTCACGTTTGTCGGTGTTCGGTGTAAGTCGATAAGCGAATTTCGTGGGCGTTACGAGAGAAAAGTCAGCTATTCCTATAGCTAGTGTATCAGTGTGTGAGGCCTATATATGTATATATTTACGTACATCACATAATAGCCTATTGTGTGTCTAGGACAAAACAAATAAGAGTCCCGGTTCTCTCGTGGTCAGAGTCAACTAGTGTATTCCTATTCAACATAACCCCTTTCAGATCTCAAATCATCTTCATTTAATTGTAAATAGTTGATCAGGCTATGTTAAATTAAACTTGTATGATGTAATCCCTGAATCAGTTATACCTAATGAGGAATACTGCCTAACGGTCATAGTCTAGGCCCACTAAACGCAACCTAGTTCACTATAACCTTAGGCTCTGATACCAATCTGTCGCACCCTCAAATTTTATGATGCGGAAGCGTTTCGGGTCGGGGCGCGACCAATAACGGTAATCAAGCACAAAGGATACAGTAAACGACTCTACATGAGACATTTTGAAAATATTACATTAATTACATAAGTATTTCAAAAGTACATAGCTCAAGTTCGAGTAAATATCTAGAGATTCTAACACATAACAGCTATTACAAAAGTAATGTATAAAAATCTCTAGTCTGTAAATGCATGTGACTCGAGCTAGTAAGCGCATCCTGCTGGGCGTCCCTCTAAAGCTAAGTACCTGAGAATGCATCACTAAAAGGTCAACCAAAAGGTTGGTGAATCTCACAGGTTTGTAGTAAATAGTCAGTATGAACACATCCGTTTGTATAAAAGTCTGTACAGTTTCAGTAATATAGTCTGTAGTAAAGTAGTCGGTGGTGAATTGCATGAATGCAATGGTTTTGATATACATTGCCACGAGCATCATAGTCGAAGCTTAACACGTCTGTAAATTTGCCTCCGTGAGTGTTAATCCAAAAACACTCATATGAAACGAGTAAGAAACACCCGTTTATACAGTACGGTTCGTGGTAGTGCGTGCTACCCCGGGTGGGGATTGTCAGTCCCATATGGATCCATATACTAAAACTCGCGCTTATCCTATAACTAACAACTATGATTCAGAGGCCTTCATTGGATTAATCGTAATTCATGCAATAATGTATACCAGTAAGTCTGTAAAGTCTGTAAAATCTGTAAAGTTTGTACATGTGTTCGGGTAAAACAAGTAATGCATTTCACCCCTGAGAAAAAAAAGAGTAAAATAGGGGCCGTGAGACTCACCTGAGTCTTAACAAAGTAAGCAGCAAGCAAGTGATGTGGTCCTCCGAACCAACAACCTCTAATGTCCTAAACGCATAAGGTTAAATGAGTAAAATGGATATCTTAAAGATTATCCATGCTAGTTGTCCACTAACTAGTTAAGGTCCGTTGTTTGTTTGTAAGTCTGTAATCGTCTGTAGTTGTAGTTTGTACTCGTTTGTATTTATAGTCTGTAATTGTGTGTACGGCCCGTTGGTGACGCCGTGACGGCGTGTAATAATAATTTCACTTATTATTATTATGTGTTCCTTGAAATCGTATACTTATAAAGTATACTAGTAGGTCTATCATTTGTACCATTTTGTAAGTTCGAGTGGGTGTAACCCCTTTCTGGCGAAAGCCTTAGAGTGTACAAGTGTAAACTTGTAGGTGTGCGAGTGTAAGCTCGTGTGTGCACGAGTGCAAGATCATAGGCGTATGAGTGTAATCTCATCTGAGAGTCGAGTGCAATCTCGTTATTAGTTTCGAGTATAATCTCGTATGTCTGTAACGTGAGTGTAATCTCTTAAGTCAGTTGTGAGTGTAATCCCATATGTATTCTAAGTGTAACGTATACTTAAATAGTACACGGAAGGTGTTTAGAAGTTGTATCGTCTACATGTTTGAGGTTGTAAGTGTTCGACACTTAGTGTAAACATAGTTTGTAAACATTCTGTTTTTAGCGTCACTTATAGCGACACTTAAGGGTTTAGGCGATACTCAAGAAATGTCGCATAAAATGGTAAATTATGTATTAGTAGCGTCACTTGGATAAGTGACGCATAAGGGGCGACACTTAGGCAAGTGTCGGGTATGAGTGTCGGTGTAAGTGTCGGTAAATTGCAATTCGATTCCGGGGCGACACTTAAGCAAGTGTCGGGTTCGAGTGACGGGTATGGAATTCGCGACACTTAGGAAGTGACGGGAAAAGAGAGTTTTTAGCGGCACTTAGGCAAGTGAAGCAAATATAGGGCTTTTAGCGACACTTAATGCGTCACTTAAGGAAGTGACGCTATACTGGATCTAGCCGTGCGACACTTAAGTCTGTTCGATTTCTAGCTTTGTCGAAAACGTGTTTAACGACCACCATTTGGTCTGATTCTTTTACACAAGTTTTAGAATGGTTCAAGGAGTTCATAAAAGTTATTAGTTGGTGTCGGTTATGTTCGAAGTGTCGTTTTCTTTAAAATGGCCAAAACTGACATTTTTCCGACGATGTTCCGAAATCGAGTTTTAACCCATTATTTGGACATTAACAAGCTAGATTAACAACAAACATGAAAAATAATCAAAATCTAAGAGTTTTCGAAAGTTGTCAGAAACTTACGAATCGTCGCGCGAGAAATTCGAAAAGATGAAGTTGTAGAGCTCATTGTCGTGAATCTTTTTCTCCAAATGAGCTAAGTGATTGGAGGTCGTTTGGTGATGGTTTTGGGTGGTGTGAATGGGCGGTGGAGGTGGTGGTGTAGAGAGAGTGAGGAGAGAGTTAGAGAATGGAGAGAGAGGTGGGTTGAGTGTGGAATGATCAAATGGGGGTGGGGGTGGGGTGTTGGCCGGTTGGGTGGGGCCACAAGGGTGTGGCTTCACCAATTTTTCGTTCCCCTGTATTTGCGCTCCGTGCAGTGTTCGTTTCCCCGGTCGTTTAAACGTTAATTAAATTTTATACTCGTTTAAATGTACGTTTTAAAACACGAATATTTATTCGATGTTTTAGTCGGAGTATTTTACCAAAATACTTTGTAATTGAGTTATAAAAATATAACTTTGTTTGATTTCGTCGGTTGGGCGCATTTTCGAATTGTTCGGTTACATCTTAACCAAAATTGTACGTTTTTATTACATTATAAACATAATCCAGAGTAATTATCAATGTTATTAAAAAATTCCATATTATTTAATATTAGTTTCACCAACGTCTGTATTTGTGTTGTCAGATTTTTATCTGACGCGAAATTGTACGATTTGGATGAATCGTATACGTATACATACATACATAATCATTATATATATATTTAATAGTTACTGTACTTAGTCTTAATTTACACTAAATAGTAAATACACGTAATAAGTCCAAAATTAGGTACAGTAATGACGTCCTAATTTAGTGGGTGTCACACCATGTAAAATAAACGCTTGTCCGGAATATATTTAAGCCTACGGGGTCACACGTATTGACACTTATGCTCAATATAATTAATTAATATAAATGTGAGATATATTAATTAATACGTTCACAAATAATTAATAAACGTATGTTAAAATGTTAATTGTACGTTTATAATTAAAGAGATTAAAAAAAGAGGGACTAAAATGTAATTAGTAAACTTGGAGAATTCCGGAACATTCCAGAAAACCCTATGAGGCCGGCCCATGGGTTTGGGATAACCCCTAAACTTGTTTTCCAAGTTACTTATACACTATAAATAGGGAGGTAAAGAACCCTAAATAAAAATATTAAAAAATCTCCCTTCTCTCTTCTTTGTTCTCAGCCGGAAAAAAAAACCCAAGGGGTTTTGGTTTTTCCTCTTTTGTGGTTTGACCAAAACAAGAAGAGAGTACTAGCATACATAATTGAGTGTTGTCGTGTGTGCGATCGTATAGGGGTTTTGCTTTAAACCCTAACTATATTATTATAGTTATATTGGAGCTCAGTTAAAAGGTACAATTCTATCTTAACTAATTACATATACGTGTTTATATGCTTCCGCGATTGTGTGACAATTGTTTATATCTGTTTGCTATACTCTAACACTTCCTACATGATCTTGTACTCGACTTATGGACGTAAAATTACTTGCCCACAATATATTCAGATCGTTAATAACCAACCCTCGTGAATAACAGGTAAGATACAATTAGTTTTTTAAGATAGAATTGAACGTATTACCAGGTTTCTACATATGCAGAAAGTAAGTGTTTCAAGCTAGCTCAAGTATTCAGATCGTTACAAATACCAGCCCTTGTGATTATTAGAAAAGATAAAGTTAGTTTTTTAAGATAAAAATCAATAGTTTTTTGGAACTTTGAGGATAAGTTAGAAGCCATATTAGCACAAAGTTTGTGAGGAGTTCGCAAAACACACATGTTTTTAATATGATGAACAACAAGTTTTACTCTATCTGAAGCTCTATAAAAACACCATAACGCGGAGGCGATATCTTTTTTAACAAAGTCTCCTGCCAAATAAACCGCTCCCAGGAGGTACAGAGCATCCGGTTGCAACTAAAGCAGTAAAATCATAAGCTTCAAGCAAAAATCTAAAGAGTGTCGCTGGTAATTACGTCTTTAGTGACATACCAGGCCTGCTGTCTTCTCCAGATAATAAAAACCTTGTTGATCCGTGAGAACACCCTCATTCTATTCATTATATTTCACAAATTAGTTACAACGACGGCCATAAATGAAAATAAACATTGTATATAAAGTCTAGAGAGGCTAACCTCGAGTCTTAAATTACGACCCAATTCATATTGAGCATCTGCATCACCCATATCTGCAGCTTCTACCAATAAAGCAGCCTCTATTGCAAAAACAAGAAAAGGAGACATATTTGATGAAAATGAAAACGCGATATATAGAAAAATGTTGACACTTGAGATATTCAATTCTTACATAGCTTTACATTGTTCGGGTACGTGATATTTTAGGTGCAGTCTGGAAAGCCAATATCTGGCATGGGTAATTGTATTATCGACTACTAGAGTCATTTCAAAATTATCCTTTTCAGTCTATGGTGGAGAAAGGAACCCAAAAAGATAATTAGTAACACGGAAGGAAGTATTGATTTAAGTAACATTGTCCATATAGTAGTGTACTACACATTTTTGTATTCACGCATCTTATTATCTAAAGAAATGGAGATGAAAGTAGTATTTCATTTGTTTTTAGGCGTAGTATGTACTTGACTTAAGGTGAGGAATTAGTCGTTCGTCTCTGGGTTCGCAATAGTCAATCACCCTATCAACCTCCTTTAAAGCATTCTCACCTTTTGCAATGTATTTCATTGCCATCTTATTTCTACTGTGCAATCCTCGCTGCAAAAGAATACAGTGAAATAGTGAACAGCCCAAAAACAAAAGACGAAACATTTTCTGTTTTGTATTGTCCCTTAGAAATTGCTTGAGAAAAGAATCTGATTTTTATCCACGAGTTTCCAATTTAGTGTTTCCTTGTATAAGGAGCATTTTACATATAATATGAGTGGTCTGACATTTTCGACAAACTATGTAACAAGTACAATTTTGGATCTTTTGGAGGCAGAAGAGTTTGTATTAGTACCAGTTGCTTGCCTTGGGAAATAATAAGAACTTTCCGTGTAGAAGTAGCTCTCAAAACCAAGGACTTCAGCATTTTCTTAGAGCCTGCAACGATCAGAGCCCAATACTGTTGATAGTACATATACTAAAAAAAAAACGTCATACTACATAAACAGATATTACAATCTATATGTGTCTGTTATATGATTGGTTTAGTTGGCCCGGACCCAATTGTGGTTTTGAGGTCCATTAGGTTTTTAGGGTTAGGATTATCTATCTTGTTATCTAAGTTATGTTTATTATGAATAGTATGCAATGTAATTATTATGGGGAGGATAATCAATATCAATAATACTATGTTGCTCTACATGGTATCAGAGCCATGTTCACCACCACCACCAGAAACCCAGAAACCTACAGCAATATCAGTCCTCCGGCGGCGGCTCTATCAGAACCCTAGTCCACAGCCGTCGCCGGTGGAACCCTAGCCACTGTTTCGTGTTTCAAATTCGTGCCCTAAATCCTGGTTCGTGTCATCCTTTTCAAGATGTCTAGATCTTGAAATTTGATCCTAACTTCCTGTTCCTAATTCGATCTGATCTTGAATGCGGAATCTGTAACCTGTTCCCATTCTTGACCTAATCCTGATCCAAATCCTGCTCAGTTCCTGTTCCTGATACACGTCTCATTTTTCTGAGTTTGTGTTGTTCCTTATCCTGCTCCTCCTGAATCCTGACCCTGATTATTGATCCTGATTCATGTCTTGTTCTTGTTCAAGATTTTTATGTCTTGAAACCTGCTGATCCAGTTCCTGACCCTGATCCAGAAACCGTTTTTTGATACGATCCAGATCCTATTCCTAATCTGATCCAGATCGTGTTCTCAGTTCTTGTTTCTGATTCCTGTCTTGTTTCCCGGTTTCCTGTTGTTCCCGAGTTTCCTGTTCCTGTCCATGTTGCTTGATATTAGTCAAGTTCCCCGATATTCCTGATCTAATCCTTGTTCCCGGTCCATGATTTACACACCCTTCTCGTGTTCACTGACCCTCCTGATTTCAACCAGTGTTTCCAGTTTGATTCTTGATTTCTGATGCCTGTGTAAGACTCATATTTCAGTCCAAGGCTTCCATTCCTGTTGCAGTTTAAGTTCTTGATTACAGCTCCAGTTCGAGTCTTGATTCTTGTCCTTGTCCCTGGTATGCGTTCATTATCCCGGTTGAATTCATCATGAAGATGAATTTTCTGTTCAAGAATAGAAGCCCGGTTGAAGTTCCCGATATTGAAGTTCAGGAGGAGCTGACGTTTTGCAAGTTGGAAATGAATCATTCCTCAACTTGAGGAGGATTGTTAAAGATTAGGGATTATTTATAGGATTTATTTTCAGTTTAATTAGTTTCCTTGTTTATCTATTATTCATAGTTATCTTGATTCTTGTATTTAGTATAAAATAGGGCTTTTGAGTTATCAATAAAACGGAAAACGATATTATCCCTTGAATCTGATTACAGTGTCTAATTGTTGTGTGCATAAACACGGGATTAAATAATTGACGTTGTAAAATATCCCATCACAAGAGACATTTTTGCTAACAAAAGGTTATAATATTAAAAATCTTTAGACGTGCACGGATAACGCGTTGTAATCTAAAATATATGTTTGGGTTCAGTATGGGTTGGCTTAATTTTATGGGTCAACCTGGTTGTGGTTCATGGGCCACGTCGACCTGCATCATAAACAAGAAATATAATATCAACTTAATACTAAGAAGATTTAAGTTTTAGCACTAATCGAAAATTCTACTAAACAATTTTGGTACATTCACCTATAAGATGGTCGATTTGGGTTAAAAGTTACTTCCAATGGTAGCAGGTCGTCAAAGCATTAATCGGATGAGTTAGTTAACGATCTTTAGCTCTGGAACTGAATCATTTTCTTGTATCTGAGAAGACGTTCCAGCTTAATAGGAAGGAAGCTTAATCGAAATGAAGCAGAAGATTTCTACTATGATCGATCGATATACCCATCAACAACTCCGAATTGGGTTAGTTTCTCTGCAACAAATATGTACTTGGTCATGCATAATGGCGAGATAGTTGGAGAGGTGACGAAACCTTATACCTTTCATTACAGAAGCAATAAACCAGAAAAAAATGGATTATTTTGTGAAAGAATTTTTAGACCAATCAAAAGTGGCATTTGTGCTTGTGGAAATTATCGAGTAATCGGAGATGAAGAGGAAGACCCACAATTTTGTGAAGAGTCAAAACTAATACTTTTTTAGATATTTATTGAAACGGGTCGACCGGCTATTATTGTCGAAACTGTGATATTTCATTGATATCCCAGACCTAAACTAAATTATATATTTTCAATTATGTGTAGAAAGCTTACAAGTCATCACTCACCCAGTCACTTGTATAGATAAAAAAATAAAAATAAAAAAATAAAAATAAAAATAATAATAATAATAATAATAATAATAATAATAATAATAATAATAATAATTTTAATAATAATAAAATGCTACATATCACAAATGAAGAGACCCATATATGTGCACAACATATATACGTGTGTTTGGCGCGCAGCTTGTAGGAGCTTGTAGCTTATGGTTTTCTTATAAGCTCCGTTTGGCAACCAAAATTTTGAGTAGCTTATGGTTTCCATAAGCTACAAAACCGTAAGCTACTTGAAGTAGCTTTTCAAAGTAGCTTGTAGCTTATGAAAAATGAAATTACATAAATACCCTCCAAGTAATTATATATCATCTTTTAAAATTAATGCATTTGTCCTTTTATGTCATTTTACATTAATAAGCTACAAGCTCCAGCTACTCTGCCAAACACAAATATTACCAAAAGCTCTAGCTACAAGCTACCAGCTCCAGCACAGAGATGGTTTTGTGGTCACCTTCTATTCTGCTTGTTGGAAGGTTCGTCCGGGCCCGGGTCAACCCACCCTCAACTGAGAATCATGAGAAGCTACAAGCTACCCGCTCCAGCTAGTTGTGCCAAACATATTACATACCCAACTATACAATCCAAAATAGTTTAGAATCACATGAAGCTTCATTATCTTCATTTAGGCTTTGTTCCCAAGTTTACAACACATATGAAGTGAAGAGAAGGGGAAGGAAATGGCTCATTTTCTTCTCTTCCAAATCATCCCAAATTGGACGGATTCTATTTTTTTCCCTTCCAAATCCTTCCCTTTCCCTTAAAACACAAACTCTGGAACAAAGCCTTAGAGCTCAGAGAATAAACTGTGTTTTTTCACCCTCTTCTATCCCAACTAATAAACTGTGTCTAATAAATGCATTATTTAAACATTTGGGTGGTCTTGAAGTCATGGTATTTTTTAAACAATTAGTTTATAATAATTATGATCGAGATATAGAGTTTAAATAATCATTGAAGACTTTATTTGGGTATATATATATATATATATATATATATATATATATATATATATGACATACTGAGATGTTAAGACTTAAGAGTGACAAATATAATATTAAAATTTTGAGTTGGACATATTTGTTATTGTATTAAACTTATTATTAATGGCATACATGTAGTTCTCCCGAAAATATATATGTGATGTGTCTAGACTCAAAACTAGGTTTATAAAATTTATTGGTGCAAATAATAAAATTACTGTTTAGTAAGAAAATAAAAAGAGTATGCATTACAAGGATGATTGCTTAAGGATATTAAACAGTAGGTAATTAGTAACGGTGGAATTAATGATAATTTTTGATATCACATAATGTTTCATTATTCATTAGCGGGTAATCATTAATTCACCACCAAATTAGAGTTAATAGAAATTGTTATCTATCATTAACCCAGCATAGAACATTCAAATATATTCATGTCAAATTTAATAGATCGAGGATGTACGAAGGTACGAAACAATAGAATGATACTACCCAACAAAAATTACGAATTATTGTCAGTAAATCAATTGTTATGTCAAATATCCAATCATATAGAAAGTTTCAAACACTGCCCAAACTGTAAATTATCTATATGAAAGGTGACATGTCTAATAATGTAGGTGCATGATGCCATGGTAACACCAAATTTATAACTTAGGTGTTGGGAAAATACTTGAAAGTTACTAAGACAAAGAGATAACACCACATTACGAGATCGATCGATATGGAAAATATAATAAATTGAATAGGTGAAACATCTATTATTCTGTATATATAAGGGTACGAAACATATATAGTGAAAAGGGGAAATAGAAACACTTACGTATATTTTTTCATCATAGCACTTAAATGGAATTATATCAGTAAAGATATACATTTTGGTACATAATGCAAGAGTATTAGAGCCTTAGAGGTGAATTGGGATTATGATGTAATCCATATAATCTATTTGAAAAAGATCAGTTTTATTACATATTACTATGATTTTCGTCGAAAAAATGTTGTGTATACCGGGAATTGCGATATAAAATATAATGTATACCGTTTGAAACTTTAATCAAGTTTTCTGGAAGTAATATGCATCCCATTAGAATGCTTGTTCGGAGTCGGGTGACCATGTGAGACATGTTTTGTATTAAGAAAATGTGTATTGTTCTCACATTTCTTTGTTCGAATGAGGCTCTTGGGGTTTACTTTTTGAGGCTTTTGGTCCGGTATTCTAACATTCCATTATAGTACTCCGTATTTGTTAATGATAAACAACATCAAAACAATGTTTTAAAACATATACGGAGTATATAATATATATGTGGTGGCATGAAAAGGAATTGTTGTTTGGAGGTACTTATCTTCGACGAATGTGACAAACAAATAGCATGCCATGTATGGAACCCGGGATCATGACATGTTAAGATAACATGACATCAGTGATCAGTGTATCAAACGGACGTTTGCTAGAAGGGCTGAAAAGGAAACGACGAAAACTATGAAGCAAGTGTATTATTGGCCCCTCTAAGTTTTAGTAACTGCATGTTTAGTCCTTATTTGTAGCACTCTTTAGTATTTATTTAATTTAATTTATTTAATTAGGGAAAATCAGATTAAAATAACCTCTTATTTTTCTTTTCTTTTTTTATGACAATTCAAATAGTTGTAAGAGGAATAACTAATTGGTTCTATCGAGTAAAATTAAAAGCACTAAAAATACAATTACCCATCCAACTTATCCACTAAATTATCACCATAATACATTTGCAAGTCGTATATTTGATTTTAAGATCATGCACACACTAGCTCACACCATTTATGCTTGAATAGGTCTTGGAGAAGTTAATGATGTTACAAAATTATCCTATTATTCTATCAATATTTGCAACTTTGAGAAATCTACAAAATGAGGTTAAGATACAATATAATAGAATGTCCAACCTTAAAATAAACAACATATATCACATACATACATCTTAATCATAACCTAAATGGTTTTCTCATAATCTTTAATATGTATATGTATAACAACATCTGAACCATTACAACAATAAATACGAGTTACAAATGTATAATCATCTCCCGATCTAATAACATTATTTCAAACACTCGTACAAAACGTTGTACAATCATTCGAATGTCTTGCATGAGTTATAACTGACGAGGATCGATAAACAAAAGCCACACAAAATGAATAAAAAACAAGAACTAACCGAAATCTTTAAGGAGATAATTTCTCTTATTAAATTAATACTCAAAATCTGTCAAATACGTACTGAAAAAATAAACCCTAAAAAACGTATTCAAGGGTTCCAAAGAATCCCCACACATATGTACTTATGGAATAAAAGGAAATGTAACATCCTCAAATTGGGCCTAGAAGTAATAGGTATTTTCTGTAAATTTTAAATGTGATTTAAAATTGTTATTGCGTTTGATTGTATAATTAATAGGTTGATAAGCCTCAGGAAATATTGTGGCTAGTGAAATATTGTTTGTTTTAAATTTATTTAGTTGACGGTAAAATAAAATAGTTTTCCCGTAAATGGTTTTTAAGTTCCAGACAATGATAAGTACGGGGGACAAAACTAGTACACAAAGTAACTAATTAGGTAATATATCTATGTTTTGAGTCGGGCTTTATTTCATATACACATACATACATACGTACATATACACACACACAATTAACCTTAAATCTTTATCAAGATCATGAAGAACATCAAATTGGAGCTTTAAAACTCGAATTCAAGCTTTCTTAATCATCACAAACAAGGTATGATCTTGTGTTCTTCATGTTCTTCAACCTAGAATTTGGGGTTTTTGATGTTCTTGAGCAAAATCCGAAATTAGGGTTTCTAAAGTGTAAATTGATGTTAGTTAAGCTTCAATAACATGTAATAATCATTCTAGCATCATCTTAATCATGTTATATGTGTTAATTTCGTGATTTCTTTAACCCTATAAATTGGGGTTTTGAATATTTGATTTAGTTGGCATGATTTATCTTGAAATTAAGCTAGTAATGATCATATTATCATTAGTTGATAAGAAATTCTTGATTGTAAGTGAAACCCTAACTTAGAATTGAATAAAGTGATTTAGTGTTCTTGGGAAATTGATGATTGTGATGAATAGATGAGTTAATTGATGAACTTGGTATTGTTTGTAGTGAAGAACATCTAATTAACAAACAAAGAATGAAGTTAGAACATGGTTGTTTAAGAATTTATAAAACCTAGTATAAAGGTTGTGAAGAATTCTTTATATTTGATGTAAATAATTTTGATAATGCTTTAACTATGTTGATCAGTGATGATTAAAGTGATATTGTTATTATAATAATTATAATTTGATAAAGAGATGATGAATTATTGATATTATGGGGGTTAGTCATAATCTTGGAATGAATTAAGTTGAATTAGCTTAAGTGATAACTTAATGGAGAAATTAAAGAGAAAAGTTGCAACTTAATTGATTAAGTATCTTGAAGGTAAAGGTTATGATAAATTGTTGATTTTGATGTTCTTAATCTTGTTAATTGTTTAATTATATTAATTAACAAGGGCTAAAATGGATGAAGGTGATTATGATAATCATGAAGTTGATTAGTAATAAATTATATGATTGTAAGTTGAAAAGTGATGTGAATCTATATGAGTATAGATTGAATATTGAGTATTGTGATTACTAAGTTAATTCATAAGAATTTAGTAAATTGGTTAGTTGTAATGATGGAATAATGTTATATACATATTGATACAAGTAACTGACTTGTGTATTTTGTTGTATTTCCAGATATGGAGAAGACTCAGTGATATTAGACTACTGAGTGGGCGACTATGGTAGTCGGTGAGTGGACTTTGATCTCTCACTATAATTTAGTGATCACTATTGTGGTTACTTCAAGTGTTAAGTGTTATTCCTGTGTTAAGTTGAATTGTGAATTGTGTTAAAGTGTTAAAGTGTTAAAGTGTTAAGTGTTAAGTGACCTATATGGTAACTGTGTTATATAGAGGTCAACTATGTTGGACTGTGTTGTTACAGGTTAGTCAACACAAGGGTTGTGAACATTCGTTGTAAGTAAGGCTTGTGTTGACTAAAGGTAACAAACAGTTATCGGTTAACCACTGTATTGGCCTGCAGTTGGTGTAAGTGTCGCTTGGTGGGCCACCGCGGCTGAGGGCGCCACAAGGGCCACCGATCCTCTGGTGATGTTGAGTCAAAGTGTTAAATGTGGTGAACTCATGGTGTTAAACTAAGTTGTATTGTTAGTGATGAGTTAACTCACTTAGCTTCGTGCTAATCCCTCGTTGTTTACTCCTTGCAGGTTAATATTTATTGTTATGGGCGGGTCAAGGAGTAACTGAAGAATGTTTGACTAGGATTACTCTGATTATTATTTAATACAGTTTAAAATGTTTGATTATATAATGTCCCGGATATAAAGGATTGTTTTGTAAACGGTAATAATCAATACTTAGAACTTAGGTAATGGAAGATGACGATATGTCATTTTATGTATATATATGTTTTGGGACTTGAGCTTCCGAATTGTAAAAAAAAATAATAATAATAATAATAGTTGTAAATTCTGGGGCGTTATAAGTTGGTATCAGAGCATAGGTTTGGGTGAATTGAACATTTATGGTGTTCAATCCCAAATCTGGATTTGTGTCAAGTCAAACATTCCAGAAGGTGGGGTTAGTTGTTGCATGATAATTGGGTAGTAAGATAAGTACTAACGCTTAACAAGATGTGAGATTGTATTTGATTGCAGAGAAGGAGGAACATGAGTAACCGACTGGTATTCTCAATGATTCCTTTATGTTCGTTGGTGTAAAAGCATCAGGTAATTCTCTATAAGCTTGTTTAAATTAAATAAGTTTGAATTGTTTACTTGCTACGAGGACTATGATTAGTGAAGTAAATTGAATTAGATTGATATGATCTCTCATTTATGAGTAAGTTGATTTTGCCTATGTGTTTAGCATAAGTTGATTATGTGCTTAGTAGTAAATCTTGATAGATTGAATTGATAAAACTTTCCATAAGGAAATTAATGAGGTGATGGTATTCCTCAAGTAAGATGTTTAAAGCCATGTTGTGATTTAAATTAGAAAGTGTACATTGATTTGAAGGTGTGTGTTTAACCTGAAAAGTCAAAGTAGTCAACGATGTCTTTATATGTATTGACTTGGAAAGGTCAATGTCGAATGTAATTGTGTCAAACTTGACAATAGCCATACTATGAAGTGAGGAATGTGACTAGATGTCTAAATGTTTAGCATTGATCATGATTATGGTTGAATTATGATCTATATATTAAAAGTAGTAAAGTAATAAAGTCAATGTGGTCAACCCAAACTTAAAATGTGCGGTGACGAGTTTGTGAAAAGTCAAATTGAAAATATATGATGAAGTTGGTTTTATATATGATGAAATTTTGTGAACTTGGTGTATTAGAGTGATAATATGAAACTAATGATGAAAGTGGGTTAGTTTGACTTGGAATAGTCAAAGAAGTGTGGGTTGGGTGTTGGAATGGTGATCATATGGTCGTAAAACCAAACGGGTCATTTAAGTGTCCAAATGAGTCACTTAGTGTTAAAATGTATAGAATTTGATGTGGTACGTGTATGATAACTTTTAAAGTGACTGAAAGTCATAAGTATAGATAAAAGGTGGATTGAAAATGTTAATGTTGTCATTTTGAATGAAATTGGTGAAATTGTCCATTTTGACCCCTAAACGGGTCAACGTGTTAAAATAATGTAGAATGAGTGTTTGTATATGATGAATGTGCCTACACGTCATAAATATATGTAGAAACATGTTGGCAAAGGGTGGAACCCTGAATGTATGCCGTTTGGAATATAACGTATCAACCAAAATGGTCCAAAATGGCCTAAAATTGGTTATATGGTCGTTTTCTCGTTAAACGTGTAAATTGAAAAAGTGGAAAAATAGAAAGTTGCATTTTGATTATATGAGGGTGCCTGCAAAATTTTAGAGTCTAACTCTAAAAGAGTAAAAAGTTATACGCGTTTGAAATTGGCCAAAAATATGATTTTTCTGAACCTCAGATTTCTGCTTGGGAACGCGATCCCAACAAGTTTTCTGGATCGCGTTCGTACGTGTTATTTTGTCTCAGATTATTTTTATGCTTGGGAACGCGATCCCAGCCATTTTCCAGGATCGCGTTTGTGTGTGTATTTCGTGTTCAAATGCGTTTTCTCTTGGGAACGCGATCCCGCTCACTTCTCCAGATCGCGTTTGTATGCCTAATTTGGTTACAGAATATTTTTCACTAGGGAACGCGATCCTGACCTGTTTCCCGGATCGCGTTAGTATAAAAAAAAAATTTCTTGCGACGTTCGACGTAATACTTGACGTAGAAAAATTTTTAGAAAATTTCGGTGTCCGATTAAGACGAAATTTACATGTCCACTCAAAAACGGCCCAACGGTCAAAGCTCATCGCCTCGCCATGAGCCCTGTCAGTTTTCGGCACTTCGGGGTCGTTTGGGGCCCGAAAATCGCGTTTTATTGTTTTTCGGACATTATTTCGGACTTTTAGCTTATGAATTGTATTGGGCTTTTGTTTCTTTGAGCCCAGAGATCATTCCTGTGACTATATGCAATATTAAAAGTTGTTTTAAGAGGTTTATATGGTTCTTTGTGTAGGAGTTGTTTGTAGGCAGTTTATTTAACTGCAAAGTATATCAGTAAGGGTATTGTTGATTGTTGCTTGTTAGGGTAAATAAATATTGATTATGTAATCATGTTAAATACATTATGTGAAATACTTTATTTGATTGAATAAGTATTTGTAAGAGTTGAAGAGTATTGTAGGAGCTTACTCTTGCTTGATAACTAAATATGGAAGGTTATTTATTAATCAACTTAGAAATTATATATTGATGAATATATGTGGAATATGACTTGGTATTTTAACAAGGTACTTAGTGCTAAATGTTATATAGAGTATTATACTTGATATGTGTTAAGTGATTGATATTGAATTGTGTAGAGAGGGTGTTACATTGATTTAGTTGTATTAAATTTTAACCTGTGTTAAGAAGATAATGAGAATAATGTTAACAGGCTAAGTTGTTATACCTGTATAATTATATGATAGTAGTTTCACATTCAAGTGATAAAGGAAAAATAGTAACCAGATAACACTTGGTCATAAAACTATTTTAAGTGCTATTATATGTGTGATAATTGTTGATTTCAACATTGTGAATTATGTGAGAGTAAAAGTTAATTACTTTAGAAATCAATGGTATGAAGTGGCCTGAGAATTAAGTGTGACTGACATAATATGACGACGTCTGGCCAACGTATTTATATTATGTCATTTCACATGGAGTATTGAGGCTACCAAGTACCAGAGAAATTAATGTGACTTTAAAATTAGTAAGTTTTCGATGTGGACTTATGAGTGAGAGAGTCAGAGAAGACTAGAATGAAATGATAGTAAAGATTAAGTTATTGTATTAATGGGTTACTTATTAATAAAGAAATATATAAATATATATAGAGAGAGAGCCTTTTTATTGAAACTGTGAAAAATTGATAGTTATATTATCGTTAATTGAGAATCTTGTGAAATTTGATTGTTATTATATGCATAATATCAAAGTGAAATGATAGGTTGCGTATAGAAATGATGGAAATATGAAATAATCTTATGAAAAGATTAAAGAGATACGGTTGATTGAAGGAATATCGTTGAAAAATGTGTGTGTGGTTAGCACATTTTGTTGGAGTGGTAATTGCGCTTGAATGACAATGTACTCGTTGATGGGAAACTCGGTAATTATCCAATTTGAATTGGTACTAAGTGACTTGGTGATTAAGTGATAATGGTTTTAACCATGAGAATTGACTTCTATTTTGAGTGTTAATATGTGATTAGTGATATATGAATTCGAGATACTTTTAAATAAAAGATTATCAAATACATTAGTGATATGTGGTACTAGCACAAATGTTAGTTATGAATTGAAATTTAAATTTCATTATTGTTGGGTGTATTGTGATTTTCATAATCATTGTTTTGCTGTTAAAATGGGTATAAATCATATATCTATTTTAAAGATTGTAGCACGTCGCTAGTTTCTAGTGTTAAGAGTATGTTATGTGCATGATGATGTTATTCACTTACGTCAAGTGATTACCTGTTTAAAGTGATTAATTGGGAATCATTTCCTTAAGTGATCATAGTATGAATGAAAATATGATTTAGATACATATCATATGTTAAGGTAAGAAATAGAAACATGTACATGCGGATATGTATATGTAGATAGAATTTAAATTGTGTGCATATAATTAAGAGTTGCTCAAGGGAGTAACTATTTTAAGTGATAAATATCACACTTGTTGTATAGTATTGCAAGTTAAATTGAGTATGAGACATAATTTATGTGTTTTCGTGAATCTAATTGAGATACACACTAGTCGTGTGTGAGTCGATGAAATAATATATATGTAGGTACATAGAGTGTGTAGTGAAATGTATGCATAAGCATGTCATGCATAGGTGATTTAAGTTGTGTACACACTTTAGATAAATATAGTGATGAGTAATTACGATGTTGGAGTAGTACGAAAAGTGCAATATTAATAAATTGTGGTGTTAGTAGAATCTCATTTAAGGAATGAGATTTATCAAGTAATTAAGTACTTTAGAATAATCAAGGTTGATTAGATTTCGAGGACGAAATCTCTTTAAGGGGGAGAGATTTGTAACATCCTCAAATTGGACCTAGAAGTAATAGGTATTTTCTGTAAATTTTAAATGTGATTTAAAATTGTTATTGCGTTTGATTGTATAATTAATAGGTTGATAAGCCTCAGGAAATATTGTGGCTAGTGAAATGTTGTTTGTTTTAAATTTATTTAGTTGACGGTAAAATAAAATAGTTTTCCCGTAAATGGTTTTTAAGTTCCAGACAATGATAAGTACGGGGGACAAAACTAGTACACAAAGTAACTAATTAGGTAATATATCTATGTTTTGAGTCGGGCTTTATTTCATACACACATACATACATACATACGTACATATACACACACACAATTAACCTTAAATCTTTATCAAGATCATGAAGAACATCAAATTGGAGCTTTAAAACTCGAATTCAAGCTTTCTTAATCATCACAAACAAGGTATGATCTTGTGTTCTTCATGTTCTTCAACCTAGAATTTGGGGTTTTTGATGTTCTTGAGCAAAATCCGAAATTAGGGTTTCTAAAGTGTAAATTGATGTTAGTTAAGCTTCAATAACATGTAATAATCATTCTAGCATCATCTTAATCATGTTGTATGTGTTAATTTCGTGATTTCTTTAACCCTATAAATTGGGGTTTTGAATATTTGATTTAGTTGGCATGATTTATCTTGAAATTAAGCTAGTAATGATCATATTATCATTAGTTGATAAGAAATTCTTGATTGTAAGTGAAACCCTAACTTAGAATTGAATAAAGTGATTTAGTGTTCTTGGGAAATTGATGATTGTGATGAATAGATGAGTTAATTGATGAACTTGGTATTGTTTGTAGTGAAGAACATCTAATTAACAAACAAAGAATGAAGTTAGAACATGGTTGTTTAAGAATTTATAAAACCTAGTATAAAGGTTGTGAAGAATTCTTAATATTTGATGTAAATAATTTTGATAATGCTTTAACTATGTTGATCAGTGATGATTAAAGTGATATTGTTATTATAATAATTATAATTTGATAAAGAGATAATGAATTATTGATATTATGAGGGTTAGTCATAATCTTGGAATGAATTAAGTTGAATTAGCTTAAGTGATAACTTAATGGAGAAATTAAAGAGAAAAGTTGCAACTTAATTGATTAAGTATCTTGAAGGTAAAGGTTATGATAAATTGTTGATTTTGATGTTCTTAATCTTGTTAATTGTTTAATTATATTAATTAACAAGGGCTAAAATGGATGAAGGTGATTATGATAATCATGAAGTTGATTAGTAATAAATTATATGATTGTAAGTTGAAAAGTGATGTGAATCTATATGAGTATAGATTGAATATTGAGTATTGTGATTACTAAGTTAATTCATAAGAATTTAGTAAATTGGTTAGTTGTAATGATGGAATAATGTTATATACATATTGATACAAGTAACTGACTTGTGTATTTTGTTGTATTTCCAGATATGGAGAAGACTCAGTGATATTAGACTACTGAGTGGGCGACTATGGTAGTCGGTGAGTGGACTTTGATCTCTCACTATAATTTAGTGATCACTATTGTGGTTACTTCAAGTGTTAAGTGTTATTCCTGTGTTAAGTTGAATTGTGAATTGTGTTAAAGTGTTAAAGTGTTAAAGTGTTAAGTGTTAAGTGACCTATATGGTAACTGTGTTATATAGAGGTCAACTATGTTGGACTGTGTTGTTACAGGTTAGTCAACACAAGGGTTGTGAACATTCGTTGTAAGTAAGGCTTGTGTTGACTAAAGGTAATAAACAGTTATCGGTTAACCACTGTATTGGCCTGCAGTTGGTGTAAGTGTCGCTTGGTGGGCCACCGCGGCTGAGGGCGCCACAAGGGCCACCGATCCTCTGGTGATGTTGAGTCAAAGTGTTAAATGTGGTGAACTCATGGTGTTAAACTAAGTTGTATTGTTAGTGATGAGTTAACTCACTTAGCTTCGTGCTAATCCCTCGTTGTTTACTCCTTGCAGGTTAATATTTATTGTTATGAGCGGGTCAAGGAGTAACTGAAGAATGTTTGACTAGGATTACTCTGATTATTATTTAATACAGTTTAAAATGTTTGATTATATAATGTCCCGGATATAAAGGATTGTTTTGTAAACGGTAATAATCAATACTTAGAACTTAGGTAATGCAAGATGACGATATGTCATTTTATGTATATATATGTTTTGGGACTTGAGCTTCCGAATTGTAAAAAAAAAAAAAAAATAGTTGTAAATTCTGGGGTGTTATAGGAAACATTATTAAAAAGTTAAAAATAAACCCCAAAAAATAGTAAATTACCATTTTCGAACCCTAAATGACTTCGAAATGCCGAAAACTGACACGGCTCGAGGCAAAGGGACGAGCTTTGATCGTTGGGCCGTTTTCGAGCTATCGTGCGAATTTTAGCCCAATCCGACACTGAATTTGTTTCGGCAAAATATGTTCCAAGTGGATTATTTACCGCGTTGACCGACGTGTTGACCAAATCGGCATGAATAACAATATCTCGTATTCACTACATGAGAGACGTATAAACAACATGCAAGGGTGATCAAGACTCATAATTTGGATTTGTATATTGACTGACTATATACAAAATGAATGCTTGTTATCGTGATTTAAACTTGACATGTTCAACCTAAACATCATTCTTCAATAAACAAAGTATAAACGTTCCTTAGTAACAGTCAACACAGGGACTACTTCTGCAACAGCTCAAAAGGTAGAGGGTTAACATCAGTTAACAACATACTACAGGGACCAGTTTACATAACGCGGTTTTCCAATTCACTCATTCACGCTCCACACCGTTTTCTTCTCTCTCCGTAATCACTTGCTATATTAGCTGTATGTATATGTATATATATATATATATAATATATATACGTATATCTAATATCTATCTATATCTATATCTCTCCCAAAAACACATTAACACACTCTACTTCACTCACTTACAAACACATAAATACATACATATACAAATCTTCATATCTATATACACTTCCATGCGATTGGGATCTTCAATGATAACATCAACAACAACTACAACAATTTGCCCTATTATTACTCGTTAATTCACTTCAGTCCTATAAACCCTCTTCTCATTTCAAAACCCTAATTTCAGATCTACTACTAAAACTATGAATTAGCAACAATTAAGCTCGAATGGCACAGAACTCCGACCCGACCAAGCGTCCGAAACCCGGTCCATGGCCTCCGGGTCAACACTCTAACGATTCACCTGCAATGCCTCCTTCTTCTTGGGCCAAACGCACCGGTTTTCGCCCTAGGTTTTCCGGCGAAACCAATGCCAGTGATTCCGGTCAAATTACTAGGTCTCCGGGTGATCTTGAAGCCTCTCGCATCCGTCCGACCACCACGGCTGTGAACGGTACGGCTCCACCACCACCTCCGCCGCAACCGCAGCCGGCGAATGCTCAAGTACAGGTGCAATTGGATAAGGATCAGTCTGTGAAGAAGAAGAAGAAGGAGGCTGAGGCTGCACGGTTACCGCCTAAGCCTGTGGCTACAAATGGTGCGGCGGCAGCTCCGGCGGCGGCTCAGCCGACTCAAAGAGTGGTTAGAAATGGAGATGTGGAAAATGCATTGCCACAAATGGTTGATGATGAATTTGTATCTCGTAATTTGCATATGAAATATGAGCTCAGAGACACTCCTGGTCTTGGTAATAATTATTTTTTATATGATCTTAATATATTTATTTGTTTAATGCTAAAATATACTATCTGTTGACTGCAATTATATTAATAGTATTGACTAATTATATATTTGCTGTATTCACATGTGTAATTATTGTGTTTGTTTTCAGTTCCTATTGGTTTCTATGGATTCCAGCATTATTTATCTATGTTGGGTTCGTTGGTTTTAATTCCGCTTGTGATAGTTCCGGCTATGGGTGGTGATCATGTAAGTGGTTGAACTTACGGCAGGTTAAGTTATATTTGGAAAAATGTGAATGTTATATTGAGCTGGTCTGATGAGGATTAGTTGGTGTAGGAGGATACGTCAATGGTAGTGTCTACTGTGCTTTTTGTTTCGGGTATGACCACATTGCTACAAGCGAATTTTGGATCAAGGTTGCCACTCATACAAGGTCCATCTTTTGTGTTTCTTGCTCCTGCCCTTGCGATTATAAAGTCCCCCGAGTTCATTGGATTGAATGGGAATGTAAGCTGTACTTTTTTATCCAACTTGTTTCAAACTGTCGTTTTTATGTATTATTGTTATACTTTGTGGGTAAACTATATGTTTTTATTATTAACAAGCCTTATATAAAGTATGCTATGTGAATTTAATGCAAAAACCACCTCAGCATAAAAGCATACACATATATTGCCATTCATGGGACATAAAAGAAGCTTCATAGTCTTTGTGCTCATGACCTCCTTTATATATATATATATATATATATATATATATATATATATATATATATATATACTCTTTGAGAATGATTACCAAAAATAGGACTGTACTCTTTAAGGCATGCCCGAGGCTAAAAAGCTGTATAGGTTGGGGCTATTGGTAGGCTAAGAAAGCGAAACACCAACTATGCATTTAAATATAAACATATTATCAACCGGTTGGCTTTATGCTGCATAATTCCTAATTCATTCATACTGTCTAACGTATATCTCAAAATTGGCACTGCACTTTTGTCTTAGTTAGTAAAAGTAAAATGAGAAGAAAAGAATAAACAATAGGAGCTCAAAGGAAAAAAGGTTGGAAGTGGTCCATACATTACTTGACTGTTACTACTACATTCAAGCTTCACCTTAAAGATGTATTCGTCAAGGGGAACCCCAATAAAGTGAGAGAAGTGTGCACTTCTTATGCTCTCCATCTGGCAATGCTTCTGCCAGGTGAAGCCCTTGCTCGGCCTAGGCAAAATGTGACAACTACGAGAGGAATGTGATTTCTAATTTTATTTTCTTGTCCAGTTGTGTAATTAGTTTTTCTTTTTGACGTAATTAATACTCATTCCCCGTGTTCTTAAATTTTTTGGGTCAAATACAGTAGTATCTTTCCTGAAGTCCTAGTAGTACTCTGTTGGCATATAACCTAAATTTATATATAGTGTCTATAGATTAGTTATATTGTAAGCTGCTGTTAGTAGTCCTTTAATCTTGTTGGATGCTTATAGCACACTACTATTAAAATACTATTCTCTACCTCTGACCATATTGGTTATTGGGAGATGACGAACAAAAAGAAGTAATAATACACCCTATTCTCCCATTTTGCCATATCTGTATTCCATGAGTAAATAGAAATGGTTTAGTAGTGTTACCGTCTGCTGCTATCATATTTTTTTATAGTAAATTGTCTCACACGCATGTCCCTATTGGGGATTGAACCCACAATCTTTTAGTTGGTGGGTCACATTTGGTACCAATAGGCCAGACACCTTTTGGTAACTATTACTGTGTTGCACTCCTTACGCCTTACTGATTAACCATGCCAAAAATAATGTGAAAGGCTGCATTCCTTGCTACCTTCCCTCTCCAACTGCCATTGTTTGTCCATTTCCCGATATATTATGAACCATATACTGCACCTTTTCTCTCCATAGTGGGCCTTCTGCTTATAATAAGCGCTTTCTTCTCTTGTATCTAATTCGAAGAACAGTAATCGATCTACTTGCCCTCAGCATCTAAGTTATCTGTAGAAACTTCTTGCCATGGGATTTTATGCTCTGTTGAAATTAATAAGGACACAGGTGAACTTTTACTTCTCTTATATTACAGAATTTTAAGCATATAATGAAGGAGCTACAAGGGGCTATAATTATTGCATCAGCTTTTCAAGCATTCCTTGGATACAGTGGACTGATGACACTACTCTTGAGGTATGTATCACTATTCACTTCTTCATTTGGTTGATTCTTCTTTTTAATTACAACGGGGGTCAGTAATATATGATTGTGTAGATGTTTATTTGCGTACAATAGATTTAATTGAAATATTAAAAGTTATACTATCACCTTCTAGACTTTATGGACTCACAAATTTTAAAAACCTGTTACATTTCTTGTGATGAGGATCTTCCCAGCACCCTTTTTTGTTTTCTTGTACATTTGGTGCTGGGAAGGATTGCCTGTGTGATATTACGTGTTTGCAGATTATTTTTTTTATAATAACGCCTATATTATAGTCATGAGACAGCATATAGCCCATATATATATTTAATGGGATTTCATTCGTCCATTAAATAGCCTCACTTGATCTCTCAGTCGGCAAGCTGTTACGTTCTTCTTTTTGCTTGACGTGTCCAGCCTGTTAGAATTTTTATATACCATTTTTTGATTTTATGTACCTTTGTGGCTTTAATGAGCTTTAATTTTTATTCTTCTAGATTTAGCACACCCATTGGATTTTTAAATTTAATGAAAGATGTGCAACAAAGTTAACCATGATTTGTATCTTGCCTTTTCAGGTTGATTAACCCAGTGGTTGTGTCCCCAACTATTGCTGCCGTTGGCCTTTCATTCTACACTTATGGCTTTCCACAAATGGGTGCATGTCTTGAGATCGGCATGGTGCAGATTCTGTTGGTTATTATGTTTTCTCTAGTAAGTGATCCTTTTCTACTTGATGTACTGCCAAGAAAGCCGCTGTTGCTGATTAAAAGTTGAAAAATCTTCCAACATTTTACATTCTTCTGTAGTTTACATCACTTGTTTTTATAATACGATCTACTTCATGTTTTTCAGTACCTCCGCAAGGTATCTGTTTTGGGACACCGCATATTTCTAATTTATGCTGTAAGTAAACCTAATGTTCCTTTTCTTTTATGTTATATTCATTACTTTGGTTCAAGTAGCAAATTAATATATCTCTAATCTGTGTCCCCAGGTACCGTTAGGTCTAGCCATTACATGGGCTATGACGTTCCTTCTGACTGAAGCAGGGGCTTACAAGTATGATGGCTGTGATGTAAATATACCAACCTCAAATATGCTATCGGATCACTGCAGAAGACATGTTGCCAGGATGAAGAGTTGTCGAGCTGATACTTCCCATGCCCTAAGATCTTCCCCATGGTTTAGATTTCCATACCCATTACAATGGGGTACACCTGTTTTCAACTGGAAAATGGCCCTTGTAATGTGCATGGTATCTGTTATTTCTTCTGTTGACTCAGTAAGTTGCAAGATTTATTCTACCTGACCTATTAAATAAGTCGTTGGTGATTATTGAATTTATAAATTGTTGTTTCTTGTAGGTTGGCTCATATCATGCATCATCTTTATTGGTTGCATCTAGGCCTCCCACACCAGGGGTTGTGAGCCGTGGGATTGGTCTTGAGGGTCTGTGTAGCTTCTTGGCTGGCTTGTGGGGAACCGGGACCGGTTCAACTTCTCTAACTGAAAACGTACACACAATTGCTGTCACAAAGATGGGGAGTCGCAAAGCAGTTGAGTTGGGAGCCTGTCTTTTGATCATATTATCCCTAATTGGTATGTCTCAGTTTTTAAAATTGACCTGGTATCTTATAAGCTCCCAAATGTTAATACAGCATTTCAGACCACCAGAATTGGCATAAATGAAACTGAATTTATACTTGGGTGGCTTGTGTTGATGTTGGAGTGGGTTTTGTGTAACCTATTGACTTCTTTAGTGACCTATGTATACAATCTATTTATTCGAATTTGATAAAAAAAAAAAACGGTTTACTTTATTATTCTCTGATTTTCCCTTACATATACTGACAGGTAAAGTAGGAGGGTTTATCGCCTCAATCCCTCAAGTAATGGTTGCAGGCTTGCTCTGCATTATGTGGGCCATGCTTGCTGCATTGGGTTTATCAAATCTACGTTACAGCGAGGCTGGAAGCTCCCGGAACATAATCATCATCGGACTTTCTTTGTTTTTCTCCCTTTCTGTTCCAGCCTACTTTCAGCAATATGGTCTCTCCCCAAATTCCAACTCCCCTGTCCCCATTTACTTCCAGCCTTACATTGTTGCTTCTCATGGTCCTTTCCGCTCACAATATGGAGGGGTATGTATTTTATGTCCTATATATCATTTCTTGACCTTCGGATCTTTAGTTGTGTTATTGTTTAATAATTATTCCTTTCTAACAAAACTTTTATTCTGATGACTGTAGTTGAATTATGTTATGAACACATTGCTGTCGTTCCACATGGTGATAGCATTTCTAGTGGCTGTAGTATTGGACAACACAGTACCTGGGAGTAAGCAAGAACGAGGGGTATACGTGTGGTCTGAACCAGATGCAGCTCGAAGGGAGCCTGCTGTTGCTAAAGATTATGGGTTACCGTTTAGAGTTGGTAAAATGTTCAGATGGGTGAGATGGGTTGGGCTCTAGAGACAAGATTATGCTGCACCATGAAAGTTTTGCCACGAAAAGAGAATGGCTGGTTATGGCCATTGTGTAAAATGGATGCCACGGATTGTAGTTCTGAATGGAGCAGCAATTAGAAGGATGAAGAAACAGGTGGATTTTGTACATTGGAGAGGATCTGTGTTGTAATGTTAAAACTGCTATCAGATGCTTTTGTATGTAATTTGTAATTGGAAATTCTTGTTTTAATCGAGTTGAATTTTTTCTTCTTTTGTGTGTTGTTAATAACGGTATATTTTTGGGGGGTCGTGTATAAAAAGGTTGATGAGATCAGTAGAGATTTCATATTTGATGGCTACATGGGTTGAGGACAGATTTGTTTTTCTTGAAGGAGGTTACTACGGTTAATCTTGAAACACGAGGTAGAGATTGGAGATAGGGGTACAATCTTAATCTTAATAGTTTTAAAAGAATGTACATGTTCATTATTGTGAGCCCGGGTAATAAGTTAAGATGGTTCGTGCTAAATATCGGTTGGCTTCGAGTCTTATATGTAAAGATTGTGCCTGACTCATCAGGTATATCTTACAAGCTCAAGGTTGGCTCGATAATTCTTTTTGCTATAGTTGAGCTGATTACTATTTGTACTGTTTAAGTATCTAACTCTAAACGGTTCACCTTCAAGATGTAACTGTGTTTAAAAACGTTTCTGTTGTCTTATTACTTCTTTTTCATTGTAAATTTTTGTAAGTAGATTAATAATAATTTTGATCAGTAAACAAATGTACAGGCAGTTAGCAGTGTCACTCTAACGTTGTTACTTGTTTGTTTGAGATGTGATCATCATAGCAATAATGCCGTCAAAGGTTTTTAATTATTATTTATTATTGAAAAATAAAAGAAAGTTCACCTATTTTATTTTTAAATAGAATTATACGAGTAATAAATAATAAAAATCCTTAAACCAGAGATACAAATAATCAGAAAGTCTTGCGTGTGTTAAAGAACAAGGGAGGCAGAAGATGTAAAACGTGGTGGTATTAAATATAATTTAATTTAATTCAAATTCAAATAATAAATATATGTATTTTAATCAATACTTTCAACTGAAAGTGTTTGGTTCGAATCCTTCAATGTTTTTGTTTATTAATTTTTTATTCAGCAAATTACGTGCCCACCTTTGGACCATTTGGAAACATAGATGTTTTTTTTAGAAAACTAAATAATTTGCAAATAGATTCGCATTTATTTAAAAAATAATACATTCAGATCTGGAAAATTATTTAATATTAGTTACTAACTCAGTATCAATATGACTATATTTTAAAAAAATATATATTAAAATGAAAAATATTCACTACTTCAAGATTATTATTTCTTTATTAAGTTTTTAATAAGCATTTTCTTATGTAATTATATATTACATTGAGTACGATTTTATTTGTTGTATATACCTTCGATAAGAATGTGGAAACAAGATTACTATTTCTTATATGTATTTGGTTGTTTTTTGTGCATTTAGATTCATTAAATTTGAGGTAAGGTCTTTATTAAACAGATTATTCGGTATTGTAGTTTTCGATTGGCCATGAAGAGTAATGGCCTAATTAACGGGTTGGCACTTGTTACATAATGTTGTCATTTATACTTTTTCATATAAGTTTGTGTTTGACGTTTTGGACCATCAATTTAATACCTCGTTTTGACATTCGCATTTCAAATCGGATTATAATCACTTCAAGTTCGATAAGCGGTCACACGACTTGCAAGTGTCGGATTTGAATGCTAATTAGTCTTATGTTTCGATGGGACTAGACGTACATATTAGTAATTTATCATGTCACTTAGCTTTAACTTAAAGCCTAGGAAGTTTGGTAGTATGTTTGTATTGTTTCTATAGTAGAGTAACGTATCTTATGTGGTAATTTCCAATGTTGTAACTTTCATGAAGTATTTGGAAGACAAATGTCATAAATCAATCATAAATTATGAGATAAAGAATTATAAGTTTGATTTTGATTTTTTTTTTATTCGAGGAAATCAACGCATTTGATTGAATTAGAAACTTATTTCTTTCTATAAAAGAGTGTAGTTCACGAATGAATTGATTTGGAACTTATAAAATACTTCCACTCAAAGGAATTCATATTCCTACGAATTTTAATTCCTTTAAAAATTTCAATTTTATCAAAAATATTCCGGAATGCAATTTTCATGAATTTGTTTTATGCTTCTCAAATAGCAATAATGATCATCTTCAACCAACCCATATTGTACAGTAGGTTTTAATATTTGGTCATTAACTATCAACTGTATATTTGTGTTTTTTTGACTTTAGACGTGATGTTTTTAAGTATAAAAACAACTAAATGAGTATAATAATAATTAATGCAAAATGGACATGTTCAATCGTTAATTCCTCACTCACACGATTAGAATCTATTTCAATAGGCCAATGATATTTCCACTCAAGAAAATGATATTTCCACCAAAACAGTGCAGTAGACAGTTGTACTGTATGCATAAATAATTGTACATAATGGTGGATTTATCAATTTCAAAGGTGGAAATATCAATGCCCATTTCAATAACTCGATGAGGATGGAGGATACTTATTATATTTGAACTCCCATGTGGAAAGTATACATCTTTCACTTCTTAAATACCAAATATCAACTGTAATATATTGCCAATCTTTTCAAACACTAATCTATACGTGATACCCATTTATTTAATTATACTTAGAAGATCCGTAATCAACATACAAAGATCTTGATATAATGACTGAATAGAATTAAACATTGAAAAGATCTTGATATAATTCCTTATACGCTTTGTATAGGTAGGTTTCATTTTATATCTTCAAAGCTATCTTATCACATGCTTCTATAGTGTTTTTAACTTTTTTAAAAAAGTCAGTTATGACAAGTAACGTATTACAAATGACGCCTCCTTTTTTCCAAACATGCGTCGGTGAAAAATGAAAGGATTTTGTTCCTTAAACGGCAAACTTACAATCTACACACATACTACGTAGAATAAACACAAATATTTTCATTTCACTACCTTAAGTGATCAGGTTTGAACCCCAACGTCTTAGTTGAATAGTTCTTCTCATACTGCTAGATCAGTATCCCTTCGGTAGCAATATTGTTTTTTTTTCAAGTGTATTTAATAAAAAGATTAAAATCGTTCATTCCATGTACAAGAACCAATCGTATTTTATTAAATTTGGAAAGAAAATGTAGAATACAAATGAGAGAAAAAATAAAAAAGTAAAAGCAAAGTTATAAAAAGTCAAACAAACACTAGAGCAAGGAAAGAGCGAGGGGTGGTAGGTGTGAGCTTGACCCAACCACCAAAAACCCACCCCGTATATAAACCCTTGATTTCCCTTCTTCTTTTTCTCAGCTTGCCCAACAACAAGCTTCTTTAACTTTCTTTCTTTTTTCTACTTTTGGTCCCTCATCTTTACTCATTGTTACATTTCAGCACATCTCTGATAAAAAGAAAGATGCAGTCTATTGCTCCATCTTCGAATATGAGTTTCAAATCAATAATCAGTACGACGCCGTTGCACACCGTTTCCAACCGAATCGCTCAACCGACTCAGCTCAACATCCAATGCGTCGCGAGCCGGTTCGACGCTGCAGCGGCTAACGCCACTAATCCGTCTCTGTCCACAGCTGCGCCGACGGCTAACAACTTCACATCTGGCGGCGTCAAAAGCCGAGCCGACTGGCAGAGCTCGTGCGCTATTCTAGCTAGTAAAGTTGAATCGCAGCAACAGAACACAGAGAAATCTAACGGACCTGATAAAATCACCGTTGTTAATGGTCATACCAGTCTAGATCTAGTTCAGGTGTCGAAGCTACCGAAACCGCTTACAATCGCTGATTTGTCTCCGGCTCCGATGCACGGCTCGACACTACGTGTCGCTTATCAAGGTGTACCTGGCGCGTATAGTGAAGCCGCCGCCGGTAAAGCTTATCCGAACTGTGACGCAATTCCTTGCGATCAATTCGAAGTCGCATTTCAAGCGGTTGAGCTCTGGATTGCAGATCGTGCTGTTTTACCGGTTGAGAATTCATTAGGAGGAAGTATTCACCGGAATTACGATCTATTACTCCGTCACCGACTTCACATCGTCGGTGAAGTCCAGCTACCAGTTCATCACTGTTTATTAGCGTTACCTGGCGTACGGAAGGAGTATTTGAATCGCGTGATCAGCCATCCGCAAGCGCTATCTCAATGCGAGCAAACGTTGACGAAATTAGGTTTAAACGTTACTCGTGAAGCGGTTGATGATACCGCCGGAGCAGCTGAATTCATCGCGGCGAATAATCTACGCGATACGGCAGCAATTGCATCTGCACGCGCCGCCGAACTGTACGGATTGAACATTTTATCCGACGGAATACAGGATGATTCAAGTAACGTCACGCGGTTTGTGATGTTAGCTCGTGAACCGATTATTCCACGTGTCGATATTCCGTTCAAGACGAGCATCGTTTTCGCTCACGACAAAGGAACGTCGGTTCTGTTCAAAGTGTTATCGGCGTTTGCGTTTCGAAATATTAGTTTAACGAAGATCGAAAGCAGGCCGCATCGTAACCGTCCGATTAGATTGGTCGGAGATGAGAATTCAGGAACTGCGAAACATTTTGAGTATTTGTTTTATGTGGATTTTGAAGCGTCAATGGCGGATGTTAGGGCACAGAATGCATTGGCTGAAGTGCAGGAATTCACATCTTTTCTGAGGGTGTTGGGTAGCTATCCCATGGACATGACACCTTGGTCACCATCTCAATGATATGGGGAATGAATTCTATATTTATGACGTCATATATGTTTTTAATTAGTTTTTTTTTTAATTGAATTTAGTAAATATGATGATGATGATGATGATGATGGAGGTTGATCAAGTCTAGTTCCATGAGTTTAATAAATCCCAAAGTCCAAAAATTGATGTTTACAAGTTTGTATGTTTAATGGCTGTTTGTGCCTCGCATGGTTCTCTAATCAAAATCGATTTTATTATTATTTATATCTAAATATAAATATAAAATTTAAATATATAAATGTCTGTTTTATGTGCTGTAATTCTATATAAAACTGCAGCCACCAGATACGGTCTTGAAAGATCTTTATGTTTTATTATGGTTCCTACTTTCCACACCATTTATTTAATTTAAAAATAACTTTTCTGTATTTTTTCTGTACTTTATTCCTTCATTCTTTCTTACATTCTGTATTTTTTTTGTACCTTTTCGTACTTTTCTGTACTTTTTTAATACAAAAATGGTGTAGGAAGTAAAAAAAATGGTGTGGAAAGAATAAGCCTTTATTATAAATATTTAATTAAACTAAACCACTTGATTACGTTAAATTGTTCAGTTCACCCACCACTGTTAACACAATTTTTCCAAATGCAATTAGTTGGTGTTGAATATTTCCAACTTGAGTAATCGTTAAGAGAGACCATAAACACTGAAATTATCATTTTTTGGATTGGTTTTGAGGTGTGAAGCATGGTTTGCTGTGTTTCGAATAACGATTACACCATATGATTTGACTTGATATTGAATCGAATAATATTAGACCATACCCATTGGTTACGTCACTAATGGTACGGGTTAGTCGCTTTTGTTCGTCGCTTTATTTCGTCGGATATCCGACGTTTGTCGATTTGTTTTTTTTCCTTTTTCTTTGTGTATATAAAACTAAATGTAAATTGGTAAATGTGGGACCCAAAAATTAAAGTGACGGGTCACTGATGGTAAAGGTCCGTCAGTTTCATTCCGTTTTTAAAAAAGCTGACATGACTCAGTCGGTGTCAGTCAGTTTTTTCAATCATTGGGCGTGGTCTTAGTTTCTTGATTAATGACAATTAAGTATGATGTTTATGAACAGGAAAATTTGTAGATAAAAACAAAACCAACATTTATATGAAAGATCAAAATAATACTTTTGAAGTTATCCATAATGAGAGAAACATTATAGTAATTCCTATAAAGTACATGGATGTGTATATATAAAAAGATCTAAACTGTCTATTTTATTTTTGACCATGAAGTCCACTTATAAACTTACCAATAGGAAGGTTAAACGCCCGACCCAGATAAGAGTGAATGATAAGATAAGTGGTGGAGCAGTGGATGTTAAAGATGATAGGTTGTGGTGTGGTTGTTGTTTGTGTACTTTGTATTTTCATGACCGCATATTACCATTTTTTTTTAAATAATAATAATTTATTAATATATTATTATATGAATATGAAATAATAAAATGGACCACCATTTGCTATTAGCTACCCACCGTGTGCACTTTGCATATGTCACACCCTTGTAAATAAACACTAACTTAATTACTTGAATACTTTAAGGAATTATATATGCAAGTAATACTTAACAGAGATTGAAACTAAACTTATATAGTTTTCATAAGATGCTAACTTTGATGGTTGATTTATTAAACAAAAAACATCTTGATTTAAATCATGTGGTCCATGTCATAATTTTATATTCCTGTTAATAACGTGATATTACAAATCAAATAATGTTATTATCAATTATTGCCTTCTTTTATTTTAATATCATGATGAAAGGTGGAATATCAGGATCCATAATAATAGAAGGTATTTATCCTTTTTTTCCGGTAACTATAGCATTAAATCGATATATTTTTTAGTTTTGTTAATAATTAAATTGGTAAAGATAGATTTATTTTAATTTGTTGATTGATATGGGCAAAGAGGGAGTCGTGTTAGTGCGCGAGGGTGATAGAAATCAATAAACTTCGAATTTTTAACTTTGAGTTTGTGTTTAGACCATCCGTAACCGTAACACCAGAACGCCACTTTTTCAGCTGCCACATAAGCGCCACATCATCATCAAACTATAACACCAGAACACCCCTAATCATAACACCAGAACGCCACCTTTTTTACCCCTAATCCTTCAAAACGCCATTTTTTTCACCGTTATCCGAGTTAGAACGCCACCAGAACGCCGGGCCAGAACGCCGCATTACCGGCGTTCTGGCGTTCTCATAGTTCACAACGCCAGCCACGTATTAGCACTACAAGTGGTCTTATGGTGTTTATTAGTAGGTGAGAAGTGATTAAATTTGGTAATGATGTGTGATTAAGCTAATTATTACGATTAGTTGCTAATGTAAATATAAAATAAAATAAGAGAAAAGGGAGTTAGGTGAGAGTTGAAAATTAGTAAAAAGGGTCATTGTCGACTGCGGTCCATGTGTGGGCTGTGGGGTGGTAGGTGGCGATGTGAGCTAAGGACGTTATTGTAATTTACATTTAAACATGTGGTTTTCTAATTATTAATTAATCGTCTTTGTTTGTTTTATAAAAAAAAAATCGTGTGATGTTTCTTATCGATGTATTTTTCCACATGCAAATGGCTTTTCTTGAAGATATTTATTTTTTCTTCTAGGTCTTGAGGCTATCATATTGTTATTTTGGAAATTGAAGTATACTTATATAAGAACGAAGCGGCATTGATCAATTAGACTTGTCCCAAAGGGACCGTCGGTTCATCCGTCGGTTTCCGTCACTTAAGTGACACCGATGGTACCACATGTCGGTTGTGGTCCGTCGGTTTGGTCCGTCGGAATTCCGACGGAGCATCGGTTTTTTTTTTTTTTAATTTCTTTTTGTGTGTGTATAACTAAAGGTAAATTGTTAAATGCGGGCCCAAAAATTAAAGTGACGGAGTCACTGATGGTAGGGGTCCGTCAGTTTCAGTCAGTTTCTGTCACTTGTGTGAAAAAGCTGATGGGGCGCAGACGTGACACGTCGGTTTCTGTCAGTTTCTGTCACGGTTGAGAGTGGTCTTATTGTAAGAAGTTATATAAATATAGGAAAGATGAACCGTGCTTTTTAGTTCTAGTACATAAGTACAAGGACTGTTTGCGTACATATGACAAGTCAAAAGGTCTAAAATATAAAATTAACACATTTTTGAAAATGCTAATTGATCAACATGTATTAGCATACTTGATATGCCCCATATAAATATATATAAATAAATTTTCTTATACATATGATTTTTAAACTTTTTATATGCTACATAGCTATTTTATTGTTTCAACTTTTATTGATTAGCACTTGAATTTGATTATCTATAGTTTGAAAAAAATTTATGTCTATATAATTTTGATTAAATGAAACTTTTAAAATAGAACCGTCGATTATTGTTTTGTGTTACTTATTGATTTT